>OZ010649.1:1535375-2937648 GCA_963932195.1 Empis livida
GGGATTGCTTTCAGTTTTAAGGGTTTTTCATTTTTTTTTGCTACAATTTCTGATGTTTTGTATGGAGTCTCATTAAATTCCCATATTTTCCCGATTTCTCGGGCAATTTTGAATATTTTTCGCAAAGGTCTTCTGAAATGCGCTAGAAATTAAATTCCCTACACGGATATACCAAATATGTGGGGATTGCTTTCAGTTTTAAGGGTTTTCATTTTTTTGCTACAAATTCTGATGTTTTGTATTGAATCTCATTAAATTCCCACATTTTCCCGATTTCTCGGGCAATTTTGAATATTTTTCGAAAAGTTCTTCGGAAATGCGTTAGAAATTAAATTCCTTACACGGAGATACCAAATGTGTGGAGATACCAAATGTGATTGCTTTCAGTTTTAAGGGTTTTCATTTTTTTGTTACAAATTCTGATGTTTTGTATGGAGTCTCATTAAATTCCCACATTTTCCCGATTTCTCGGGCAATTTTGAATACTTTTCGAAAAGGTCTTCGGAAATGCGATAGAAATTAAATTCCCTACACAGAGATACCAAATGTGTGGAGATACCAAATGTGATTGCTTTCAGTTTTAAGGGTTTTCATTTTTTTTGCTACAAATTCTGATGTTTTGTATGGAGTCTCATTAAATTCCCATATTTTCCCGATTTCTCGGGCAATTTTGAATATTTTTCGAAATGGTCTTCGGAAATGCGCTAGAAATTAAATTCCCTACACGGAGATACCAAATATGTGGGGATTGCTTTCAGTTTTAAGGGTTTTCATTTTTTTGCTACAATTTCTGATGTTTTGTATGGAGTCTCATTAAATTCCCACATTTTCCCGATTTCTCGGGCAATTTTGAATATTTTTCGAAAAGGTCTTCGGAAATGCGCTAGAAATTAAATTCCCTACACGGATATACCAAATATGTAGGGATTGCTTTCAGTTTTAAGGGTTTTCATTTTTTTGCTACAAATTCTGATGTTTTGTTTGAATCTCATTAAATTCCCACATTTTCCCGATTTCTCGGGCAATTTTGAATATTTTTCGAAAAGGTCTTCGGAAATGCGCTAGAAATTAAAATCCCTACACGGATACACCAAATATGTGGGGATTGCTTTCAGTTTTAAGGGTTTTCATTTTTTTGCTACAAATTCTGATGTTTTGTATTGAATCTCATTAAATTCCCACATTTTCCCGATTTCTTGGGCAATTTTGAATATTTTTCGAAAAGGTCTTCGGAAATGCGCTAGAAATTAAATTCCCTACACGGAGCTATCAAATGTGTGGAGATACCAAATGTGATTGCTTTCAGTTTTAAGGGTTTTCATTTTTTTGCTTCAAATTCTGATGTTTTGTATGGAGTCTCATTAAATTCCCATATTTTCCCGATTTCTCGGGCAATTTTGAATATTTTTCGAAAAGGCCTTCGGAAATGCGCTAGAAATTAAATTCCCTACACGGATATACCAAATATGTGGGGATTGCTTTCAGTTTTAAGGGTTTTCATTTTTTTTGCTACAAATTCTGATGTTTTGTATTGAATCTCATTAAATTCCCACATTTTCCCGATTTCTCGGGCAATTTTGAATATTTTTCGAAAAGGTCTTCGGAAATGCGCTAGAAATTAAATTCCCTACACGGAGATACCAAATGTGTGGAGATACCAAATGTGATTGCTTTCAGTTTTAAGGGTTTTCATTTTTTTGTTACAAATTCTGATGTTTTGTATGGAGTCTCATTAAATTCCCTACACGGAGATACCAAATTAAATTCATTAAATTAAATTCCCTACACGGAGATACCAAATATGTGGGGATTGCTTTCAGTTTTAAGGGTTTTCATTTTTTTGCTACAAATTCTGATGTTTTGTATGGAGTCTCATTAAATTCCATATTTTCCCGATTTCTCGGGCAATTTTGAATATTTTTCGAAAAGGTCTTCGGAAATGCGCTAGAAATTAAATTCCTTACACGGAGATACCAAATGTGTGGAGATACCAAATGTGATTGCTTTCAGTTTTAAGGGTTTTCATTTTTTTGTTACAAATTCTGATGTTTTGTATGGAGTCTCATTAAATTCCCACATTTTCCCGATTTCTCGGGCAATTTTGAATACTTTTCGAAAAGGTCTTCGGAAATGCGATAGAAATTAAATTCCCCACACGGAGATACCAAATGTGTGGAGATACCAAATGTGATTGCTTTCAGTTTTAAGGGTTTTCATTTATTTGCTACAAATTCTGATGTTTTGTATGGAGTCTCATTAAATTCCCATATTTTCCCGATTTCTCGGGCAATTTTCAATATTTTTCGAAATGGTCTTCGGAAATGCGCTAGAAATTAAATTCCCTACACGGAGATACCAAATATGTGGGGATTGCTTTCAGTTTTAAGGGTTTTCATTTTTTTGCTACAATTTCTGATGTTTTGTATGGAGTCTCATTAAATTCCCATATTTTCCCAATTTCTCCGGCAATTTTGAATATTTTTCGAAAAGGTCTTCGGAAATGCGCTAGAAATTAAATTCCCTACACGGATATACCAAGTATGTAGGGATTGCCTTCAGTTTTAAGGGTTTTCATTTTTTTGCTACAAATTCTGATGTTTTGTATTGAATCTCATTAAATTCCCACATTTTCCCGATTTCTTGGGCAATTTTGAATATTTTTCGAAAAGTTCTTCGGAAATGCGCTAGAAATTAAATTCCTTACACGGAGATACCAAATGTGTGGAGATACCAAATGTGATTGCTTTCAGTTTTAAGGGTTTTCATTTTTTTGCTACAAATTCTGATGTTTTGTATTGAATCTCATTAAATTCCCACATTTTCCCGATTTCTCGGGCAATTTTGAATATTTTTCGAAAAGGTCTTCGGAAATGCGCTAGAAATTAAATTCCCTACACCGAGATACCAAATGTGTGGACATACCAAATGTGATTGCTTTCAGTTTTAAGGGTTTTCATTTTTTTGCTACAAATTCTGATGTTTTGTATTGAATCTCATTAAATTCCCACATTTTCCCGATTTCTCGGGCAATTTTGAATATTTTTCGAAAAGGTCTTCGGAAATGCGCTAGAAATTAAATTCCCTACACGGAGCTATCAAATGTGTGGAGATACCAAATGTGATTGCTTTCAGTTTTAAGGGTTTTCATTTTTTTGCTACAAATTCTGATGTTTTGTATGGAGTCTCATTAAATTCCCATATTTTCCCGATTTCTCGGGCAATTTTGAATATTTTTCGAAAAGGTCTTCGGAAATGCGCTAGAAATTAAATTCCCTACACGGATATACCAAATATGTGGGGATTGCTTTCAGTTTTAAGGGTTTTCATTTTTTTGCTACAAATTCTGAAGTTTTGTATTGAATCTCATTAAATTCCCACATTTTCCCGATTTCTCGGGCAATTTTGAATATTTTTCGAAAAGGTCTTCGGAAATGCGCTAGAAATTAAATTCCCTACACGGAGCTATCAAATGTGTGGAGATACCAAATGTGATTGCTTTCAGTTTTAAGGGTTTTCATTTTTTTGTTACAAATTCTGAGGTTTTGTATGGAGTCTCATTAAATTCCCTACACGGAGATACCAAATTAAATTCATTAAATTAAATTCCCTACACGGAGATACCAAATATGTGGGGATTGCTTTCAGTTTTAAGGGTTTTCATTTTTTTGCTACAAATTCTGATGTTTTGTATGGAGTCTCATTAAATTCCATATTTTCCCGATTTCTCGGGCAATTTTGAACATTTTTCGAAAAGGTCTTCGGAAATGCGCTAGAAATTAAATTCCTTACACGGAGATACCAAATGTGTGGAGATACCAAATGTGATTGCTTTCAGTTTTAAGGGTTTTCATTTTTTTGCAACAAATTCTGATGTTTTGTATGGAGTCTCATTAAATTCCCACATTTTCCCGATTTCTCGGGCAATTTTGAATACTTTTCGAAAAGGTCTTCGGAAATGCGATAGAAATTAAATTCCCTACACGGAGATACCAAATGTGTGGAGATACCAAATGTGATTGCTTTCAGTTTTAAGGGTTTTCATTTTTTTGCTACAAATTCTGATGTTTTGTATGGAGTCTCATTAAATTCCCATATTTTCCCGATTTCTCGGGCAATTTTGAATATTTTTCGAAATGTTCTTCGGAAATGCGCTAGAAATTAAATTCCCTACACGGAGATACCAAATATGTGGGGATTGCTTTCAGTTTTAAGGGTTTTCATTTTTTTGCTACAATTTCTGATGTTTTGTATGGAGTCTCATTAAATTCCCATATTTTCCCAATTTCTCGGGCAATTTTGAATATTTTTCGAAAAGGTCTTCGGAAATGCGCTAGAACTTAAATTCCCTACACGGATATACCAAATATGTGGGGATTGCCTTCAGTTTTAAGGGTTTTCATTTTTTTGCTACAAATTCTGATGTTTTGTATTGAATCTCATTAAATTCCCACATGTTCGCGATTTATCGGGAAATTTTGAATATTTTTCGAAAAGGTCTTCGGAAATGCGCTAGAAATTAAATTCCCTACACGGAGATACCAAATGTGTGGAGATACCAAATGTGATTGCTTTCAGTTTTAAGGGTTTTCATTTTTTTGTTACAAATTCTGATGTTTTGTATGGAGTCTCATTAAATTCCCACATTTTCCCGATTTCTCGTGCAATTTTGAATACTTTTCGAAAAGGTCTTCGGAAATGCGATAGAAATTAAATTCCCTACACGGAGATACCAAATGTGTGGAGATACCAAATGTGATTGCTTTCAGTTTTAAGGGTTTTCATTTTTTTGCTACAAATTCTGATGTTTTGTATGGAGTCTCATTAAATTCCCATATTTTCCCGATTTCTCGGGCAATTTTGAATATTTTTCGAAAAGGTCTTCGGAAATGCGCTAGAAATTAAATTCCCTACACGGATATACCAAATATGTGGGGATTGCTTTCAGTTTTAAGGGTTTTCATTTTATTGCTACAAATTCTGATGTTTTGTATTGAATCTCATTAAATTCCCACATTTTCCCGATTCCTCGGGCAATTTTGAATATTTTTCGAAAAGGTCTTCGGAAATGCGCTTGAAATTAAATTCCCTACACGGAGATACCAAATGTGTGGAGATACCAAATGTGATTGCTTTCAGTTTTAAGGGTTTTTATTTTTTTGTTACAAATTCTGATGTTTTGTATGGAGTCTCATTAAATTCCCACATTTTCCCGATTTCTCGGGCAATTTTGAATACTTTTCCAAAAGGTCTTCGGAAATGCGATAGAAATTAAATTCCCTACACGGACATACCAAATGTGTGGAGATACCAAATGTGATTGCTTTCAGTTTTAAGGGTTTTCATTTTTTTGCTACAAATTCTTATGTTTTGTATGGAGTCTCATTAAATTCCCACATTTTCCCGATTTCTCGGGCAATTTTGAATACTTTTCGAAAAGGTCTTCGGAAATGCGATAGAAATTAAATTCCCTACACGGAGATACCAAATGTGTGGAGATACCAAATGTGATTGCTTTCAGTTTTAAGGGTTTTCATTTTTTTCCTACAAATTCTGATGTTTTGTATTGAATCTCATTAAATTCCCACATTTTCCCGATTTCTCTGTCAATTTTGAATATTTTTCGAAAAGGTCTTCGGAAATGCGCTAGAAATTAAATTCCCAGCACGGAGATACCAAATGTGTGGAGATACCAAATGTGATTGCTTTCAGTTTTAAGGGTTTTCATTTTTTTGTTACAAATTCTGATGTTTTGTATGGAGTCTCATTAAATTCCCACATTTTCCCGATTCTGGGGCAATTTTGAATACTGTTCGAAAAGGTCTTCGGAAATGCGATAGAAATTAAATTCCCTACACGGAGATACCAAATATGTGGGGATTGCTTTCAGTTTTAAGGGTTTTCATTTTTTTGCTACAAATTCTGATGTTTTGTATGGAGTCTCATTAAATTCCATATTTTCCCGATTTCTCGGGCAATTTTGAACATTTTTCGAAAAGGTCTTCGGAAATGCGCTAGAAATTAAATTCCTTACACGGAGATACCAAATGTGTGGAGATACCAAATGTGATTGCTTTCAGTTTTAAGGGTTTTCATTTTTTTGTTACAAATTCTGATGTTTTGTATGGAGTCTCATTAAATTCCCACATTTTCCCGATTTCTCGGGCAATTTTGAATACTTTTCGAAAAGGTCTTCGGAAATGCGATAGAAATTAAATTCCCTACACGGAGATACCAAATGTGTTGAGATACCAAATGTGATTGCTTTCAGTTTTAAGGGTTTTCATTTTTTTGCTACAAATTCTGATGTTTTGTATGGAGTCTCATTAAATTCCCATATTTTCCCGATTTCTCGGGCAATTTTGAATATTTTTCGAAATGTTCTTCGGAAATGCGCTAGAAATTAAATTCCCTACACGGAGATACCAAATATGTGGGGATTGCTTTCAGTTTTAAGGGTTTTCATTTTTTTGCTACAATTTCTGATGTTTTGTATGGAGTCTCATTAAATTCCCATATTTTCCCAATTTCTCGGGCAATTTTGAATATTTTTCGAAAAGGTCTTCGGAAATGCGCTAGAACTTAAATTCCCTACACGGATATACCAAATATGTGGGGATTGCCTTCAGTTTTAAGGGTTTTCATTTTTTTGCTACAAATTCTGATGTTTTGTATTGAATCTCATTAAATTCCCACATTTTCCCGATTTCTCGGGAAATTTTGAATATTTTTCGAAAAGGTCTTCGGAAATGCGCTAGAAATTAAATTCCCTACACGGAGATACCAAATGTGTGGAGATACCAAATGTGATTGCTTTCAGTTTTAAGGGTTTTCATTTTTTTGTTACAAATTCTGATGTTTTGTATGGAGTTTCATTAAATTCCCACATTTTTCCGATTTCTCGGGCAATTTTGAATACTTTTCGAAAAGGTCTTCGGAAATGCGATAGAAATTAAATTCCCTACACGGAGATACCAAATGTGTGGAGATACCAAATGTGATTGCTTTCAGTTTTAAGGGTTTTCATTTTTTTGCTACAAATTCTGATGTTTTGTATGGAGTCTCATTAAATTTCCATATTTTCCCGATTTCTCGGGCAATTTTGAATATTTTTCGAAAAGGTCTTCGGAAATGCGATAGAAATTAAATTCCCTACACGGAGATACCAAATGTGTGGAGATACCAAATGTGATTGCTTTCAGTTTTAAGGGTTTTCATTTTTTTGCTACAAATTCTGATGTTTTGTATGGAGTCTCATTAAATTCCCATATTTTCCCGATTTCTCGGGCAATTTTGAATATTTTTCGAAAAGGTCTTCGGAAATGCGCTAGAAATTAAATTCCCTACACGGATATACCAAATATGTGGGGATTGCTTTCAGTTTTAAGGGTTTTCATTTTATTGCTACAAATTCTGATGTTTTGTATTGAATCTCATTAAATTCCCACATTTTCCCGATTCCTCGGGCAATTTTGAATATTTTTCGAAAAGGTCTTCGGAAATGCGCTAGAAATTAAATTCCCTACACGGAGATACCAAATGTGTGGAGATACCAAATGTGATTGCTTTCAGTTTTAAGGGTTTTTATTTTTTTGTTACAAATTCTGATGTTTTGTATGGAGTCTCATTAAATTCCCACATTTTCCCGATTTCTCGGGCAATTTTGAATACTTTTCCAAAAGGTCTTCGGAAATGCGATAGAAATTAAATTCCCTACACGGACATACCAAATGTGTGGAGATACCAAATGTGATTGCTTTCAGTTTTAAGGGTTTTCATTTTTTTGCTACAAATTCTTATGTTTTGTATGGAGTCTCATTAAATTCCCACATTTTCCCGATTTCTCGGGCAATTTTGAATACTTTTCGAAAAGGTCTTCGGAAATGCGATAGAAATTAAATTCCCTACACGGAGATACCAAATGTGTGGAGATACCAAATGTGATTGCTTTCAGTTTTAAGGGTTTTCATTTTTTTCCTACAAATTCTGATGTTTTGTATTGAATCTCATTAAATTCCCACATTTTCCCGATTTCTCTGTCAATTTTGAATATTTTTCGAAAAGGTCTTCGGAAATGCGCTAGAAATTAAATTCCCAACACGGAGATACCAAATGTGTGGAGATACCAAATGTGATTGCTTTCAGTTTTAAGGGTTTTCATTTTTTTGTTACAAATTCTGATGTTTTGTATGGAGTCTCATTAAATTCCCACATTTTCCCGATTCTGGGGCAATTTTGAATACTGTTCGAAAAGGTCTTCGGAAATGCGATAGAAATTAAATTCCCTACACGGAGATACCAAATGTGTGGAGATACCAAATGTGATTGCTTTCAGTTTTAAGGTTTTCATTTTTTTGCTACAAATTCTGATGTTTTGTATGGAGTCTCATTAAATTCCCATATTTTCCCGATTTCTCGGGCAATTTTGAATATTTTTCGAAAAGGTCTTCGGAAATGCGCTAGAAATTAAATTCCCTACACGGAGATACCAAATGTGTGGAGATACCAAATATGATTGCTTTCAGTTTTAAGGGTTTTCATTTTTTTGCTACAAATTCTGATGTTTTGTATGGAGTCTCATTAAATTCCCATATTTTCCCGATTTCTCGGGCAATTTTGAATATTTTTCGAAAAGGTCTTCGGAAATGCGCTAGAAATTAAATTCCCTACACGGAGATACCAAATGTGTGGAGATACCAAATGTGATTGCTTTCAGTTTTAAGGGTTTTCATTTTTTTGCTACAAATTCTGATGTTTTGTATGGAGTCTCATTAAATTCCCATATTTTCCCTATTTCTCGGGCAATTTTGAATATTTTTCGAAAAGGTCTTCGGAAATGCGCTAGAAATTAAATTCCCTACACGGAGATACCAAATGTGTGGAGATACCAAATGTGATTGCTTTCAGTTTTAAGGGTTTTCATTTTTTTGCTACAAATTCTGATGTTTTGTATGGAGTCTCATTAAATTCCCACATTTTCTCGATTTCTCGGGCAATTTTGAATACTTTTCGAAAAGGTCTTCGGAAATGCGATAGAAATTAAATTCCCTACACGGAGATACCAAATGTGTGGAGATACCAAATGTGATTGCTTTCAGTTTTAAGGGTTTCATTTTTTTGCTACAAATTCTGATGTTTTGTATGGAGTCTCATTAAATTCCCACATTTTCCCGATTCTGGGGCAATTTTGAATACTGTTCGAAAAGGTCTTCGGAAATGCGATAGAAATTAAATTCCCTACACGGAGATACCAAATGTGTGGAGATACCAAATGTGATTGCTTTCAGTTTTAAGGGTTTCATTTTTTTGCTACAAATTCTGATGTTTTGTATGGAGTCTCATTAAATTCCCATATTTTCCCGATTTCTCGGGCAATTTTGAATATTTTTCGAAAAGGTCTTCGGAAATGCGCTAGAAATTAAATTCCCTACACGGAGATACCAAATGTGTGGAGATACCAAATGTGATTGCTTTCAGTTTTAAGGGTTTTCATTTTTTTGCTACAAATTCTGATGTTTTGTATGGAGTCTCATTAAATTCCCACATTTTCTCGATTTCTCGGGCAATTTTGAATACTTTTCGAAAAGGTCTTCGGAAATGCGATAGAAATTAAATTCCCTACACGGAGATACCAAATGTGTGGAGATACCAAATGTGATTGCTTTCAGTTTTAAGGGTTTTCATTTTTTTGCTACAAATTCTGCTGTTTTGTATGGAGTCTCATTAAATTCCCATATTTTCCCGATTTCTCGGGCAATTTTGAATATTTTTCGAAATGGTCTTCGGAAATGCGCTAGAAATTAAATTCCCTACACGGAGATAACAAATGTGTGGAGATACCAAATGTGATTGCTTTCAGTTTTAAGGGTTTTCATTTTTTTGCTACAAATTCTGATGTTTTGTATGGAGTCTCATTAAATTCCCATATTTTCCCGATTTCTCGGGCAATTTTGAATATTTTTCGAAATGGTCTTCGGAAATGCGATAGAAATTAAATTCCCTACACGGAGATACCAAATATGTGGGGATTGCTTTCAGTTTTAAGGGTTTTCATTTTTTTGCTACAATTTCTGATGTTTTGTATGGAGTCTCATTAAATTCCCATATTTTCCCGATTTCTCGGGCAATTTTGAATATTTTTCGAAAAGGTCTTCGGAAATGCGCTAGAAATTAAATTCCCTACACGGATATACCAAATATGTGGGGATTGCTTTCAGTTTTAAGGGTTTTCATTTTTTTGGTACAAATTCTGATGTTTTGTATTGAATCTCATTAAATTCCCACATTTTCCCGATTTCTCGGGCAATTTTGAATATTTTTCGAAAAGGTCTTCGGAAATGCGCTAGAAATTAAATTCCCTACACGGAGATACCAAATATGTGGGGATTGCTTTCAGTTTTAAGGGTTTTCATTTTTTTGCTACAATTTGTGATGTTTTGTATGGAGTCTCATTAAATTCCCATATTTTCCCGATTTCTCGGGCAATTTTGAATATTTTTCGAAAAGGTCTTCGGAAATGCGCTAGAAATTAAATTCCCTACACGGATATACCAAATATGTGGGGATTGCTTTCAGTTTTAAGGGTTTTCATTTTTTTGGTACAAATTCTGATGTTTTGTATTGAATCTCATTAAATTCCCATTGAATCTCATTAATAGAAATTAAATTCCCTACACGGAGATACCAAATATGTGGGGATTGCTTTCAGTTTTAAGGGTTTTCATTTTTTTGCTACAATTTCTGATGTTTTGTATGGAGTCTCATTAAATTCCCATATTTTCCCGATTTCTCGGGCAATTTTGAATATTTTTCGAAAAGGTCTTCGGAAATGCGCTAGAAATTAAATTCCCTACACGGTGATACAAAATGTGTGGAGATACCAAATGTGATTGCTTTCAGTTTTAAGGGTTTTCATTTTTTTGCTACAAATTCTGATGTTTTGTATGGAGTCTCATTAAATTCCCATATTTTCCCGATTTCTCGGGCAATTTTGAATATTTTTCGAAATGGTCTTCGGAAATGCGATAGAAATTAAATTCCCTACACGGAGATACCAAATATGTGGGGATTGCTTTCAGTTTTAAGGGTTTTCATTTTTTTGCTACAATTTCTGATGTTTTGTATGGAGTCTCATTAAATTCCCATATTTTCCCGATTTCTCGGGCAATTTTGAATATTTTTCGAAAAGGTCTTCGGAAATGCGCTAGAAATTAAATTCCCTACACGGATATACCAAATATGTGGGGATTGCTTTCAGTTTTAAGGGTTTTCATTGTTTTGGTACAAATTCTGATGTTTTGTATGGAGTCTCATTAAATTCCCATATTTTCCCGATTTCTCGGGCAATTTTGAATATTTTTCGAAATGGTCTTCGGAAATGCGATAGAAATTAAATTCCCTACACGGAGATACCAAATATGTGGGGATTGCTTTCAGTTTTAAGGGTTTTCATTTTTTTGCTACAATTTCTGATGTTTTGTATGGAGTCTCATTAAATTCCCATATTTTCCCGATTTCTCGGGCATTTTTGAATATTTTTCGAAAAGGTCTTCGGAAATGCGCTAGAAATTAAATTCCCTACACGGATATACCAAATATGTGGGGATTGCTTTCAGTTTTAAGGGTTTTCATTTTTTTGGTACAAATTCTGATGTTTTGTATTGAATCTCATTAAATTCCCACATTTTCCCGATTTCTCGGGCAATTTTGAATATTTTTCGAAAAGGTCTTCGGAAATGCGCTAGAAATTAAATTCCCTACACGGTGATACAAAATGTGTGGAGATACCAAATGTGATTGCTTTCAGTTTTAAGGGTTTTCATTTTTTTGCTACAAATTCTGATGTTTTGTATGGAGTCTCATTAAATTCCCATATTTTCCCGATTTCTCGGGAAATTTTGAATATTTTTCGAAATGGTCTTCGGAAATGCGATAGAAATTAAATTCCCTACACGGAGATACCAAATATGTGGGGATTGCTTTCAGTTTTAAGGGTTTTCATTTTTTGCTACAATTTCTGATGTTTTGTATGGAGTCTCATTAAATTCCCATATTTTCCCGATTTCTCGGGCAATTTTGAATATTTTTCGAAAAGGTCTTCGGAAATGCGCTAGAAATTAAATTCCCTACACGGATATACCAAATATGTGGGGATTGCTTTCAGTTTTAAGGGTTTTCATTTTTTTGCTACAAATTCTGATGTTTTGTATTGAATCTCATTAAATTCCCACATTTTCCCGATTTCGCGGGCAATTTTGAATATTTTTCGAAAAGGTCTTCGGAAATGCGCTAGAAATTAAATTCCCTATACGGAGATACCAAATGTGTGGAGATACCAAATGTGATTGCTTTCAGTTTTAAGGGTTTTCATTTTTTTGCTACAAATTCTGATGTTTTGTATGGAATCTCATTAAATTCCCATATTTTCCCGATTTCTCGGGCAATTTTGAATATTTTTCGAAAAGGTCTTCGGAAATGTGCTAGAAATTAAATTCCCTACACGGAGATACCAAATGTGTG
Source organism: Empis livida (assembly GCA_963932195.1). Classification (NCBI taxonomy): domain Eukaryota; kingdom Metazoa; phylum Arthropoda; class Insecta; order Diptera; family Empididae; genus Empis; species Empis livida. Next base: position 1,547,892 of record OZ010649.1, read on the forward strand.
GAGATACCAAATGTAATTGCTTTCAGTTTTAAGGGTTTTCATTTTTTTGTTACAAATTCTGATGTTTTGTATGGAGTCTCATTAAATTCCCACATTTTCCCGATTTCTCGGGCAATTTTGAATATTTTTCGAAAAGGTCTTCGGAAATGCGCTAGAAATTAAATTCCCTATACGGATATACCAAATATGTGGGGATTGCTTTTAGTTTTAAGGGTTTTCATTTTTTTGCTACAAATTCTGATGTTTTGTATTGAATCTCATTAAATTCCCACATTTTCCCGATTTCTCGGGCAATTTTGCATATTTTTCGAAAAGGTCTTCGGAAATGCGCTAGAAATTAAATTCCCTACACGGAGATACCAAATGTGTGGAGATACCAAATGTGATTGCTTTCAGTTTTAAGGGTTTTCATTTTTGTGCTACAATTTCTGATGTTTTGTATGGAGTCTCATTAAATTCCCATATTTTCCCGATTTCTCGGGCAATTTTGAATATTTTTCGAAAAGGGCTTCGGAAATGCGCTAGAAATTAAATTCCGTACACGGAAATACCAAATGTGTGGAGATACCAAATGTGATTGCTTTCAGTTTTAAGGGTTTTCATTTTTTTGCTACAAATTCTGATGTTTTGTATGGAGTCTCATTAAATTCCCACATTTTCCCGATTCCTCGGGCAATTTTGAATACTTTTCGAAAAGGTCTTCGGAAATGCGATAGAAATTAAATTCCCTACACGGAGATACCAAATGTGTGGAGATACCAAATGTGATTGCTTTCAGTTTTAAGGGTTTTCATTTTTTTGCTACAAATTCTGATGTTTTGTATGGAGTCTCATTAAATTCCCATATTTTCCCGATTTCTTGGGCAATTTTGAATATTTTTCGAAAAGGTCTTCGGAAATGCGCTAGAAATTAAATTCCCTACACTGAGATACCAAATATGTGGGGATTGCTTTCAGTTTTAAGGGTTTTCATTTTTTTGCTACAATTTCTGATGTTTTGTATGGAGTCTCATTAAATTCCCATATTTTCCCGATTTCTCGGGCAATTTTGAATATTTTTCGAAAAAGTCTTCGGAAATGTGCTAGAAATTAAATTCCCTACACGGATATACCAAATATGTGGGGATTGCTTTTAGTTTTAAGGGTTTTCATTTTTTTGCTACAAATTCTGATGTTTTGTATTGAATCTCATTAAATTCCCACATTTTCCCGATTTCTCGGGCAATTTTGAATATTTTTCGAAAAGGTCTTCGGAAATGCGCTAGAAATTAAATTCCCTACACGGAGATACCAAATGTGTGGAGATACCAAATGTGATTGCTTTCAGTTTTAAGGGTTTTCTTTTTTTTGCTACAAATTCTGATGTTTTGTATTGAATCTCATTAAATTCCCACATTTTCCCGATTTCTCGGGCAATTTTGAATATTTTTCGAAAAGGTCTTCGGAAATGCGCTAGAAATTAAATTCCCTACACGGAGATACCAAATGTGTGGAGATACCAAATGTGATTGCTTTCAGTTTTAAGGGTTTTCATTTTTTGCTACAAATTCTGATGTTTTGTTTTGAATCTCATTAAATTCCCACATTTTCCCGATTTCTCGGGCAATTTTGAATATTTTTCGAAAAGGTCTTCGGAAATGCGATAGAAATTAAATTCCCTACACGGAGATACCAAATGTGTGGAGATACCAAATGTGATTGCTTTCAGTTTTAAGGGTTTTCATTTTTTTGCTACAAATTCTGATGTTTTGTATGGAGTCTCATTAAATTCACATATTTTCCCGATTTCTCGGGCAATTTTGAATATTTTTCGAAAAGGTCTTCGGAAATGCGATAGAAATTAAATTCCCTACACGGAGATACCAAATGTGTGGAGATACCAAATGTGATTGCTTTCAGTTTTAAGGGTTTTCATTTTTTTGCTACAAATTCTGATGTTTTGTATGGAGTCTCATTAAATTCCCATATTTTCCCGATTTCTCGGGCAATTTTGAATATTTTTCGAAAAGGTCTTCGGAAATGCGCTAGAAATTAAATTCCCTACACTGAGATACCAAATATGTGGGGATTGCTTTCAGTTTTAAGGGTTTTCATTTTTTTGCTACAATTTCTGATGTTTTGTATGGAGTCTCATTAAATTCCCATATTTTCCCGATTTCTCGGGCAATTTTGAATATTTTTCGAAAAGGTCTTCGGAAATGCGCTAGAAATTAAATTCCCTACACGGAGATACCAAATGTGTGGAGATACCAAATGTGATTGCTTTCAGTTTTAAGGGTTTTCATTTTTTGCTACAAATTCTGATGTTTTGTTTTGAATCTCATTAAATTCCCACATTTTCCCGATTTCTCGGGCAATTTTGAATATTTTTCGAAAAGGTCTTCGGAAATGCGATAGAAATTAAATTCCCTACACGGAGATACCAAATGTGTGGAGATACCAAATGTGATTGCTTTCAGTTTTAAGGGTTTTCATTTTTTTGCTACAAATTCTGATGTTTTGTATGGAGTCTCATTAAATTCACATATTTTCCCGATTTCTCGGGCAATTTTGAATATTTTTCGAAAAGGTCTTCGGAAATGCGCTAGAAATTAAATTCCCTACACGGAGATACCAAATGTGTGGAGATACCAAATGTGATTGCTTTCAGTTTTAAGGGTTTTCATTTTTTTGCTACAAATTCTGATGTTTTGTATTGAATCTCATTAAATTCCCACATTTTCCCGATTTCTCGGGCAATTTTGAATATTTTTCGAAAAGGTCTTCGGAAATGCGATAGAAATTAAATTCCCTACACGGAGATACCAAATGTGTGGAGATACCAAATATGATTGCTTTCAGTTTTAAGGGTTTTCATTTTTTTGCTACAAATTCTGATGTTTTGTATTGAATCTCATTAAATTCCCACATTTTCCCGATTTCTCGGGCAATTTTGAATATTTTTCGAAAAGGTCTTCGGAAATGCGCTAGAAATTAAATTCCCTACACGCATATACCAAATATGTAGGGATTGCTTTCAGTTTTAAGGGTTTTCATTTTTTTGCTACAAATTCTGATGTTTTGTATTGAATCTCATTAAATTCCCACATTTTCCCGATTTCTCGGGCAATTTTGAATATTTTTCGAAAAGGTCTTCGGAAATGCGCTAGAAATTAAATTCCCTATACGGAGATACCAAATGTGTGGAGATACCAAATGTGATTGCTTTCAGTTTTAAGGGTTTTCATTTTTTTGTTACAAATTCTGATGTTTTGTATGGAGTCTCATTAAATTCCCACATTTTCCCGATTTCTCGGGCAATTTTGAATATTTTTCGAAAAGGTCTTCGGAAATGCGATAGAAATTAAATTCCCTACACGGATATACCAAATGTGTGGAGATACCAAATGTGATTGCTTTCAGTTGTAAGGGTTTTCATTTTTTTGTTACAATTTCTGATGTTTTGTATGGAGTCTCATTAAATTCCCTTTTTTTTCCGATTTCTCGCGCAATTTTGAATATTTTTCGAAAAAGTCTTCGGAAATGTGCTAGAAATTAAATTCCCTACATGGATATACCAAATATGTGGGGATTGCTTTCAGTTTTAAGGGTTTTCATTTTTTTGCTACAAATTTTGATGTTTTGTATTCAATCTCATTAAATTCCCACATTTTCCCGATTTCTCGGGCAATTTTGAATATTTTTCGAAAAGGTCTTCGGAAATGCGCTAGAAATTAAATTCCCTACACGGAGATACCAAATGTGTGGAGATACCAAATGTGATTGCTTTCAGTTTTCATTTTGTTGCTACAAATTCTGATGTTTTGTATTGAATCTCATTAAATTCCCACATTTTCCCGATTTCTCGGGCAATTTTGAATACTTTTCGAAAAAGTCTTCGGAAATGCGATAGAAATTAAATTCCCTACACGGAGATACCAAATGTGTGGAGATACCAAATGTGATTGCTTTCAGTTTTAAGGGTTTTCATTTTTTTTGCTACAAATTCTGATGTTTTGTATGGAGTCTCATTAAATTCACATATTTTCCCGATTTCTCGGGCAATTTTGAATATTTTTCGAAATGGTCTTCGGAAATGCGCTAGAAATTAAATTCCCTACACGGAGATACCAAATATGTGGGGATTGCTTTCAGTTTTAAGGGTTTTCATTTTTTTGCTACAATTTCTGATGTTTTGTATGGAGTCTCATTAAATTCCCATATTTTCCCGATTTCTCGGGCAATTTTGAATATTTTTCGAAAAGGTCTTCGGAAATGCGCTAGAAATTAAATTCCCTACACGGATATACCAAATATGTGGGGATTGCTTTCAGTTTTAAGGGTTTTCATTTTTTTGCTACAAATTCTGATGTTTTGTTTTGAATCTCATTAAATTCCCACATTTTCCCGATTTCTCGGGCAATTTTGAATAATTTTCGAAAAGGTCTTCGGAAATGCGCTAGAAATTAAATTCCCTACACGGAGATACCAAATGTGTGGAGATACCAAATGTGATTGCTTTCAGTTTTAAGGGTTTTCATTTTTTTGTTACAAATTCTGATGTTTTGTATGGAGTCTCATTAAATTCCCATATTTTCCCGATTTCTCGGGCAATTTTGAATATTTTTCGAAAAAGTCTTCGGAAATGCGCTAGAAATTAAATTCCCTACACGGAGATACCAAATATGTGGGGATTGCTTTCAGTTTTAAAGGTTTTCATTTTTTGCTACAATTTCTGATGTTTTGTATGGAGTCTCATTAAATTCCCATATTTTCCCGATTTCTCGGGCAATTTTGAATATTTTTCGAAAAGGTCTTCGGAAATGCGCTAGAAATTAAATTCCCTACACGAATATACCAAATATGTGGGGATTGCTTTCAGTTTTAAGGGTTTTCATTTTTTTGCTACAAATTCTGTTGTTTTGTATTGAATCTCATTAAATTCCCACATTTTCCCGATTGCTCGGGCAATTTTGAATATTTTTCGAAAAGGTCTTCGGAAATGCGATAGAAATTAAATTCCCTACACGGAGATACCAAATGTGTGGAGATACCAAATGTGATTGCTTTCAGTTTTAAGGGTTTTCATTTTTTTGTTACAAATTCTGATGTTTTGTATAGAGTTTCATTAAATTCCCACATTTTCCCAATTTCTCGGGCAATTTTGAATACTTTTCGAAAAGGTCTTCGGAAATGCGATAGAAATTAAATTCCCTACACGGAGATACCAAATGTGTGGAGATACCAAATGTGATTGCTTTCAGTTTTAAGGGTTTTCATTTTTTTGCTACAAATTCTGATGTTTTGTATGGAGTCTCATTAAATTCCCATATTTTCCAGATTTCTCGGGCAATTTTGAATATTTTTCGAAAAGGTCTTCGGAAATGCGCTAGAAATTAAATTCCCTACACGCAGATACCAAATATGTGGGGATTGCTTTCAGTTTTAAGGGTTTTCATTTTTTTGCTACAAATTCTGATGTTTTGTATTGAATCTCATTAAATTCCCACATTTTCCCGATTTCTCGGGCAATTTTGAATATTTTTCGAAAAGGTCTTCGGAAATGCGCTAGAAATTAAATTCCCTACACGGATATACCAAATGTGTGGAGATACCAAATGTGATTGCTTTCAGTTTTAAGGGTTTTCATTTTTTTGTTACAAATTCTGATGTTTTGTATGGAGTCTCATTAAATTCCCACATTTTCCCGATTTCTCGGGCAATTTTGAATACTTTTCGAAAAGGTCTTCGGAAATGCGATAGAAATTAAATTCCCTACACGGAGATACCAAATGTGTGGAGATACCAAATGTGATTGCTTTCAGTTTTAAGGGTTTTCATTTTTTTGCTACAAATTCTGATGTTTTGTATGGAGTCTCATTAAATTCCCATATTTTCCCGATTTCTCGGGCAATTTTGAATATTTTTCGAAATGGTCTTCGGAAATGCGCTAGAAATTAAATTCCCTACACGGAGATACCAAATATGTGGGGATTGCTTTTAGTTTTAAGGGTTTTCATTTTTTTGCTACAATTTCTGATGTTTTGTATGGAGTCTCATTAAATTCCCATATTTTCCCGATTTCTCGGGCAATTTTGAATATTTTTCGAAAAGGTCTTCGGAAATGCGCTAGAAATTAAATTCCCTACACGGACCAAATATGTGGGGATTGCTTTCAGTTTTAAGGGTTTTCATTTTTTTGCTACAAATTCTGATGTTTTGTATTGAATCTCATTAAATTCCCACATTTTCCCGATTTCTCGGGCAATTTTGAATATTTTTCGAAAAGGTCTTCGGAAATGCGCTAGAAATTAAATTCCTTACACGGAGATACCAAATGTGTGGAGATACCAAATGTGATTGCTTTCAGTTTTAAGGGTTTTCATTTTTTTGTTACAAATTCTGATGTTTTGTATGGAGTCTCATTAAATTCCCACATTTTCCCGATTTCTCGAGCAATTTTGAATACTTTTCGAAAAGGTCTTCGGAAATGCGATAGAAATTAAATTCCCTACACGGAGATACCAAATGTGTGGAGATACCAAATGTGATTGCTTTCAGTTTTAAGGGTTTTCATTTTTTTGCAACAAATTCTGATGTTTTGTATGGAGTCTCATTAAATTCCCATATTTTCCCGATTTCTCAGGCAATTTTGAATATTTTTCGAAAAGGTCTTCGGAAATGCGCTAGAAATTAAATTCCTTACACGGAGATACCAAATGTGTGGAGATACCAAATGTGATTGCTTTCAGTTTTAAGGGTTTTCATTTTTTTGTTACAAATTCTGATGTTTTGTATGGAGTCTCATTAAATTCCCACATTTTCCCGATTTCTCGAGCAATTTTGAATACTTTTCGAAAAGGTCTTCGGAAATGCGATAGAAATTAAATTCCCTACACGGAGATACCAAATGTGTGGAGATACCAAATGTGATTGCTTTCAGTTTTAAGGGTTTTCATTTTTTTGCAACAAATTCTGATGTTTTGTATGGAGTCTCATTAAATTCCCATATTTTCCCGATTTCTCGGGAAATTTTGAATATTTTTCGAAAAGGTCTTCGGAAATGCGATAGAAATTAAATTCCCTACACGGAGATACCAAATATGTGGGGATTGGTTTTTCATTTTTTTGCTACAATTTCTGATGTTTTGTATGGAGTCTCATTAAATTCCCATATTTTCCCGATTTCTCAGGCAATTTTGAATATTTTTCGAAAAGGTCTTCGGAAATGCGCTAGAAATTAAATTCCCTACACGGATATACCAAATATGTGGGGATTGCTTTCAGTTTTAAGGGTTTTCATTTTTTTGCTACAAATTCTGATGTTTTGTATTGAATCTCATTAAATTCCCACATTTTCCCGATTTCTCGGGCAATTTTGAATATTTTTCGAAAAGGTCTTCGGAAATGCGCTAGAAATTAAATTCCCTACACGGAGATATCAAATGTGTGGAGATACCAAATGTGATTGCTTTCAGTTTTAAGGGTTTTCATTTTTTTGTTACAAATTCTGATGTTTTGTATGGAGTCTCATTAAATTCCCACATTTTCCTGATTTCTCGAGCAATTTTGAATACTTTTCGAAAAGGTCTTCGGAAATGCGATAGAAATTAAATTCCCTACACGGAGATACCAAATGTGTGGAGATACCAAATGTGATTGCTTTCAGTTTTAAGGGTTTTCATTTTTTTGCAACAAATTCTGATGTTTTGTATGGAGTCTCATTAAATTCCCATATTTTCACGATTTCTCGGGAAATTTTGAATATTTTTCGAAAAGGTCTTCGGAAATGCGATAGAAATTAAATTCCCTACACGGAGATACCAAATATGTGGGGATTGGTTTTTCATTTTTTTGCTACAATTTCTGATGTTTTGTATGGAGTCTCATTAAATTCCCATATTTTCCCGATTTCTCAGGCAATTTTGAATATTTTTCGAAAAGGTCTTCGGAAATGCGCTAGAAATTAAATTCCCTACACGGACCAAATATGTGGGGATTGCTTTCAGTTTTAAGGGTTTTCATTTTTTTGCTACAAATTCTGATGTTTTGTATTGAATCTCATTAAATTCCCACATTTTCCCGATTTCTCGGGCAATTTTGAATATTTTTCGAAAAGGTCTTCGGAAATGCGCTAGAAATTAAATTCCTTACACGGAGATACCAAATGTGTGGAGATACCAAATGTGATTGCTTTCAGTTTTAAGGGTTTTCATTTTTTTGTTACAAATTCTGATGTTTTGTATGGAGTCTCATTAAATTCCCACATTTTCCCGATTTCTCGAGCAATTTTGAATACTTTTCGAAAAGGTCTTCGGAAATGCGATAGAAATTAAATTCCCTACACGGAGATACCAAATGTGTGGAGATACCAAATGTGATTGCTTTCAGTTTTAAGGGTTTTCATTTTTTTGCAACAAATTCTGATGTTTTGTATGGAGTCTCATTAAATTCCCATATTTTCCCGATTTCTCGGGAAATTTTGAATATTTTTCGAAAAGGTCTTCGGAAATGCGATAGAAATTAAATTCCCTACACGGAGATACCAAATATGTGGGGATTGGTTTTTCATTTTTTTGCTACAATTTCTGATGTTTTGTATGGAGTCTCATTAAATTCCCATATTTTCCCGATTTCTCAGGCAATTTTGAATATTTTTCGAAAAGGTCTTCGGAAATGCGCTAGAAATTAAATTCCCTACACGGATATACCAAATATGTGGGGATTGCTTTCAGTTTTAAGGGTTTTCATTTTTTTGCTACAAATTCTGATGTTTTGTATTGAATCTCATTAAATTCCCACATTTTCCCGATTTCTCGGGCAATTTTGAATATTTTTCGAAAAGGTCTTCGGAAATGCGCTAGAAATTAAATTCCCTACACGGAGATACCAAATGTGTGGAGATACCAAATGTGATTGCTTTCAGTTTTAAGGGTTTTCATTTTTTTGTTACAAATTCTGATGTTTTGTATGGAGTCTCATTAAATTCCCACATTTTCCCGATTTCTCGAGCAATTTTGAATACTTTTCGAAAAGGTCTTCGGAAATGCGATAGAAATTAAATTCCCTACACGGAGATACCAAATGTGTGGAGATACCAAATGTGATTGCTTTCAGTTTTAAGGGTTTTCATTTTTTTGCAACAAATTCTGATGTTTTGTATGGAGTCTCATTAAATTCCCATATTTTCACGATTTCTCGGGAAATTTTGAATATTTTTCGAAAAGGTCTTCGGAAATGCGATAGAAATTAAATTCCCTACACGGAGATACCAAATATGTGGGGATTGGTTTTTCATTTTTTTGCTACAATTTCTGATGTTTTGTATGGAGTCTCATTAAATTCCCATATTTTCCCGATTTCTCGGGCAATTTTGAATATTTTTCGAAAAGGTCTTCGGAAATGCGCTAGAAATTAAATTCCCTACACGGATATACCAAATATGTGGGGATTGCTTTCAGTTTTAAGGGTTTTCATTTTTTTGCTACAAATTCTGATGTTTTGTATTGAATCTCATTAAATTCCCACATTTTCCCGATTTCTCGGGCAATTTTGAATATTTTTCGAAAAGGTTTTCTGAAATGCGCTAGAAATTAAATTCCCTACACGGAGATACCAAATGTGTGGAGATACCAAATGTGATTGCTTTCATTTTTAAGGGTTTTCATTTTTTTGTTACAAATTCTGATGTTTTGTATGGAGTCTCATTAAATTCCCACATTTTCCTGATTTCTCGGGCAATTTTGTATACTTTTCGAAAAGGTCTTCGGAAATGCGCTAGAAATTAAATTCCCTACACGGATATACCAAATATGTGGGGATTGCTTTCAGTTTTAAGGGTTTTCATTTTTTTGCTACAAATTCTGATGTTTTGTATTGATTCTCATTAAATTCCCACATTTTCCCGATTTCTCGGGCAATTTTGAATATTTTTCGAAAAGGTCTTCGGAAATGCGCTAGAAATTAAATTCCCTACACGGAGATACCAAATGTGTGGAGATACCAAATGTGATTGCTTTCAGTTTTAAGGGTTTTCATTTTTTTGCTACAAATTCTGATGTTTTGTATGGAGTCTCATTAAATTCCCACATTTTCCCGATTTCTCGGGCAATTTTGAATATTTTTCGAAAAGGTCTTCGGAAATGCGATAGAAATTAAATTCCCTACACGGAGATACCAAATATGTGGGGATTGGTTTTTCATTTTTTTGTTACAAATTCTGATGTTTTGTATGGACTCTCATTAAATTCCCATATTTTCCCGATTTCTCGGGCAATTTTGAATATTTTTCGAAAAGGTCTTCGGAAATGCGCTAGAAATTAAATTCCCTACACGGAGATACGAAATATGTGGGGATTGCTTTCAGTTTTAAGGGTTTTCATTTTTTTGCTACAATTTCTGATGTTTTGTATTGAATCTCATTAAATTCCCACATTTTCCCGATTTCTCGGGCAATTTTGAATATTTTTCGAAAAGGTCTTCGGAAATGCGCTAGAAATTAAATTCCCTACACGGAGATACCAAATGTGTGGAGATACCAAATGTGATTGCTTTCAGTTTTAAGGGTTTTCATTTTTTTGTTACAAATTCTGATGTTTTGTATGGAGTCTCATTAAATTCCCACATTTTCCCGATTTCTCGAGCAATTTTGAATACTTTTCGAAAAGGTCTTCGGAAATGCGATAGAAATTAAATTCCCTACACGGAGATACCAAATGTGTGGAGATACCAAATGTGATTGCTTTCAGTTTTAAGGGTTTTCATTTTTTTGCTACAAATTCTGATGTTTTGTATGGAGTCTCATTAAATTCCCATATTTTCCCGATTTCTCGGGCTATTTTGAATATTTTTCGAAAAGGTCTTCGGAAATGCGCTAGAAATTAAATTCCCTACACCGAGATACCAAATATGTGGGGATTGCTTTCAGTTTTAAGGGTTTTCATTTTTTTGCTACAATTTCTGATGTTTTGTATGGAGTCTCATTAAATTCCCATATTTTCTCGATTTCTCGGGCAAATTCGAATATTTTTCGAAAAGGTCTTCGGAGATGCGCTAGAAATTAAATTCCCTACACGGATATACCAAATATGTGGGGATTGCTTTCAGTTTTAAGGGTTTTCATTTTTTTGCTACAAATTCTGATGTTTTCTATTGAATCTCATTAAATTCCCACATTTTCCCGATTTCTCGGGCAATTTTGAATACTTTTCGAAAAGGTCAACGGAAATGCGATAGAAATTAAATTCCCTACACGGAGATACCAAATGTGTGGAGATACCAAATGTGATTGCTTTCAGTTTTAAGGGTTTTCATTTTTTTGCTACAAATTCTGATGTTTTGTATGGAGTCTCATTAAATTCCCATATTTTCCCGATTTCTCGGGCAATTTCTAGCGCATTTCCGAAATGGTCTTCGGAAATGCGCTAGAAATTAAATTCCCTACACGGAGATACCAAATATGTGGGGATTGCTTTCAGTTTTAAAGGTTTTCATTTTTTTGCTACAATTTCTGATGTTTTGTATGGAGTCTCATTAAATTCCCACATTTTCCCGATTTCTCGGGCAATTTTGAATACTTTTCGAAAAGGTCAACGGAAATGCGATAGAAATTAAATTCCCTACACGGAGATACCAAATGTTTGGAGATACCAAATGTGATTGCTTTCAGTTTTAAGGGTTTTCATTTTTTTGCTACAAATTCTGATGTTTTGTATGGAGTCTCATTAAATTCCCATATTTTCCCGATTTCTCGGGCAATTTCTAGCGCATTTCCGAAATGGTCTTCGGAAATGCGCTAGAAATTAAATTCCCTACACGGAGATACCAAATATGTGGGGATTGCTTTCAGTTTTAAGGGTTTTCATTTTTTTGCTACAATTTCTGATGTTTTGTATGGAGTCTCATTAAATTCCCATATTTTCCCGATTTCTCGGGCAATTTTGAATATTTTTCGAAAAGGTCTTCGGAAATGCGCTAGAAATTAAATTCCCTACACGGATATACCAAATATGTGGGAATTGCTTTCAGTTTTAAGGGTTTTCATTTTTTTGCTACAAATTCTGATGTTTTGTATTGAATCTCATTAAATTCCTACATTTTACCGATTTCTCGGGCAATTTTGAATATTTTTCGAAAAGGTCTTCGGAAATGCGCTAGAAATTAAATTCCCTACACGGAGATACCAAATGTGTGGAGATACCAAATGTGATTGCTTTCAGTTTTAACGGTTTCATTTTTTTGCTACAAATTCTGATGTTTTGTATGGAGTCTCATTAAATTCCCATATTTTCACGATTTCTCGGGCAATTTTGAATATTTTTCGAAAAGGTCTTCGGAAATGCGCTAGAAATTAAATTCCCTACACGGAGATACCAAATATGTGGGGATTGCTTTCAGTTTTAAGGGTTTTCATTTTTTTGCTACAATTTCTGATGTTTTGTATGGAGTCTCATTAAATTCCCATATTTTCCCGATTTCTCGGGCAATTTCTAGCGCATTTCCGAAATGGTCTTCGGAAATGCGCTAGAAATTAAATTCCCTACACGGAGATACCAAATATGTGGGGATTGCTTTCAGTTTTAAAGGTTTTCATTTTTTTGCTACAATTTCTGATGTTTTGTATGGAGTCTCATTAAATTCCCACATTTTCCCGATTTCTCGGGCAATTTTGAATATTTTTCGAAAAGGTCTTCGGAAATGCGCTAGAAATTAAATTCACTACACGGAGATACCAAATGTGTGGAGATACCAAATGTGATTGCTTTCAGTTTTAACGGTTTCATTTTTTTGCTACAAATTCTGATGTTTTGTATGGAGTCTCATTAAATTCCCATATTTTCCCGATTTCTCGGGCAATTTCTAGCGCATTTCCGAAATGGTCTTCGGAAATGCGCTAGAAATTAAATTCCCTACACGGAGATACCAAATATGTGGGGATTGCTTTCAGTTTTAAGGGTTTTCATTTTTTTGCTACAATTTCTGATGTTTTGTATGGAGTCTCATTAAATTCCCATATTTTCCCGATTTCTCGGGCAATTTTGAATATTTTTCGAAAAGGTCTTCGGAAATGCGCTAGATATTAAATTCCCTACACGGAGATACTAAATATGTGGGGATTGCTTTCAGTTTTAAGGGTTTTCATTTTTTTGCTACAAATTCTGATGTTTTGTATTGAATCTCATTAAATTCCCACATTTTCCCGATTTCTCGGGCAATTTTGAATATTTTTCGAAAAGGTCTTCGGAAATGCGCTAGAAATTAAATTCCCTACACGCAGATACCAAATTTGTGGAGATACCAAATGTGCTTGCTTTCAGTTTTAAGGATTTTCATTTTTTTGTTTGAAATTATGATGTTTTGTATGGAGTCTCATTAAATTCCCACATTTTCCCGATTTCTCGGGCAATTTTGAATACTTTTCGAAAAGGTCTTCGGAAATGCGATAGAAATTAAATTCCCTACACGGAGATACCAAATGTGTGGAGATACCAAATGTGATTGCTTTCAGTTTTAAGGGTTTTCATTTTTTTGCTACAAATTCTGATGTTTTGTATGGAGTCTCATTAAATTCCCATATTTTCCCAATTTCTCGGGCAATTTTGAATATTTTTCGAAAAGGTGTTCGGAAATGCGCTAGAAATTAAATTCCCTACACGGAGATACCAAATGTGTGGAGATACCAAATGTGATTGCTTTCAGTTTTAAGGGTTTTCATTTTTTTGTTACAAATTCTGATGTTTTGTATGGAGTCTCATTAAATTCCCAAATTTTCCCGATTTCTCGGGCAATTTTGAATACTTTTCGAAAAGGTCTTCGGAAATGCGATAGAAATTAAATTCCCTACACGGAGATACCAAATGTGTGGAGATACCAAATGTGATTGCTTTCAGTTTTAAGGGTTTTCATTTTTTTGTTACAAATTCTGATGTTTTGTATGGAGTCTCATTAAATTCCCAAATTTTCCCGATTTCTCGGGCAATTTTGAATACTTTTCGAAAAGGTCTTCGGAAATGAGCTAGAAATTAAATTCCCTACACGGATATACCAAATATGTGGGGATTGCTTTCAGTTTTAAGGGTTTTCATTTTTTTGCTACAAATTCTGATGTTTTGTATTGAATCTCATTAAATTCCCACATTTTCCCGATTTCTCGGGCAATTTTGAATATTTTTCGAAAAGGTGTTCGGAAATGCGCTAGAAATTAAATTCCCTACACGTAGATACTAAATATATGGGGATTGCTTTCAGTTTTAAGGGTTTTCATTTTTTTGCTACAAATTCTGATGTTTTGTATGGAGTCTCATTAAATTCCCATATTTTCCCGATTTCTCGGGCAATTTTGAATATTTTTCGAAAAGGTTTTCGGAAATGCGCTAGAAATTAAATTCCCTACATGGAGATACCAAATGTGTGGAGATACCAAATGTGATTGCTTTCAGTTTTAAGGGTTTTCATTTTTTTGCTACAAATTCTAATGTTTTGTATGGAGTCTCATTAAATTCCCATGTTTTCCCGATTTCTCGGGCAATTTTGAATATTTTTCGAAATGGTCTTCGGAAATGAGCTAGAAATTAAATTCCCTACACGGAGATACCAAATATGTGGGGATTGCTTTCAGTTTTAAGGGTTTTCATTTTTTTGCTACAAATTGTGATGTTTTGTATGGAATCTGATTAAATTTCCATATTTTCCCGATTTCTCGGACAATTTTGAATATTTTTCGAAAAGGTCTTCGGAAATGAGCTAGAAATTAAATTCCGTACACGGAGATACCAAATATGTGGGGATTGCTTTCAGTTTTAAGGGTTTTCATTTTTTTGCTACATATTCTGATATTTTGTATGGAATCTCATTAAATTTCCATATGTTCCCGCTTTCTCGGGCAATTTTGAATATTTTTCGAAAAGGTCTTCGGAAATGAGCTAGATATTAAATTCCCTACACGGAGATACCAAATATGTGAGGATTGCTTTCAGTTTTAAAGGTTTTTATTTTTTTGCTACAAATTCTGATGTTTTGTATTGAATCTCATTAAATTTCCATATTTTCCCGATTTCTCGGGCAATTTTGAATATTTTTCGAAAAGGTCTTCGGAAATTCGCTAGAAATTAAATTCCCTCACGGAGATACCAAATATGTGGGGATTAGGGCTTGCAAATTTACCGACTTTTTCAATTACCGGTAATTCGGTACATTTGGTGGAAAGAACCGGTATACCGGTAATTTACCGGTAATTTTGGGTATATTTTATTTAATTGCTATTTTATTCAGACTAAATAGGTTCATATTAAATTTTTATGCATGATGCCTAATTTTATTTTTTATTTATTTAACTTGTATATTACAACCAAATAAATTTTTTTTACATAAGTGCGAGCGAGCACTGAACGTATACTATGTATAGGATGGTAGGCATGAATATCAAGCTCTAGTTCCGCTCTTTTGTTTGTCAAAGGCTTTAGGATCGAAAAACGCGATGATTTTTAACGCTAAACTGTTATTACTGTTAGAATAAAATGAAAAATTGTTAAACTTTAAAAAATATAGTTTTATTATATAACTCATAAAAAATATAATTAAAATTAAGTAATACTTTTCACACAATCAAAGAATTTATTGAAATATGTATAAATATAATAAATATACAGCAAAAAATATAAGCAATATTTGAAAATAATCGTATTTGTTTTAAATTAAGTGTTGTGCATTTTATTCTTACAAAATGTCTAAGTATAGCATATTTTTTCCAAACTAAGATCTGATACAATTACAGTGAACGTAAAATAATTATTATTAAACATAAATTAATATTATTAATTTTTCATATATCATACTTCATATTTAAGAAATGCATATTTTATCAAGCGTGACGGACATAATTTTAAAAACTTACAAAATAATCGTACTTATAACCATTTCTGGTGGTAAAAATTTTAGTAGAATTTATAATCATTTTTTATTTGTATCAACAATTTAGACATTGAAACTTTAATGATTTGTTTTAAATTTTCAAAATTTTTAAATGCAGTATGATTGACTTAATAACGAATTTTAACAGTCAAATTTATCAATATTGTGTATCTAATTAACTTGTTTGACTGTCATTATATTCACAATAATATTTTTAATTATGGAACAATAAAAACAGTAATATATGTAAAACTAGGAAACATAGATTTAAATTCCAATCCTTTTGCTTAAAATATTTTAAAATATAATTAATCAGTTAAGTAAATGATTAGAATTAAAATCAACAAAAAATAGCTGTGATAGATAAAGATTTTTAAGCTTTTTTGCAACATTGTATCATAATATTATATAAGTATATTTAAAACTCTTTTATTTTTTATATTCTTAAAGTAAATTGTAAATATATCTCATAAATAATTTAATATATTATTCGGGTGGTGGTGTTAAATTATTTAATTTTGGTTCCAATAGTTTTTCAACAATTTCATCAACCAATTTTGTTAAAGTAATGCGTAAAGATTCCCAATCTCTGCAAACAAAAAATATATTAATAATTAAATTAATATACAAATTTTTTTTGTAAATTTACCTTTCTTCTGGTTTTGCGCACATTTCAGCATAATACTTAATTTTTGGTTCAGTTCCACTTGTTCGTAATGTTACAACAACACCATTTACAAAATTAAATGTAATCATTTGTGTTGATGAACTAGATGGTAATAAAGCTTTACCATCTGGTTGTGAAGTATCTATGCCAGTAGTTAAGTCACGAATTGATGATATTTTATAATCACCAATAGAATTTGGATACTATATAATTAATTTTAAAAAATAATAGGATTAATATTGTTTTTCTTTTTTTTATAGTAATCAACAAAATTTCAATTAAAATATGTTGCAATTACAATTTCTTGAAAATCTTTATTATTAATTGTTTTCAATTTAAATTAAATATATACACCAATAAGTGTTGATGGCTAAATGAAACACTTACAAGTATTTTGGAATAGGTGGAAAACGATTTATAAATACGAAGCTCCTTGTAAATAAAAATTAAAATTTTTATTTGTTTTTTTCAAAAATATTACCTTATTTTCCACATTATTGTAATTTCGAATTTTATTAAATATTCGTTTTATTGTCTCTGGTTCATAACAGAAAAGATATTTTGTAATTGTACAATGATATCCATATTTTTCATATAATTCATTAAGTTTGTCCTGTAATGTTAAATTTCCATTTTTTTTTAAATAACATGCCATAGTTGCTAAATGACAAGCAGCACTAACACCATCTTTATCCAAAACAGTTGGTGTAAACATAAAACCAATTGCTTCCTCAAATGCAAATAAAACCTCTTTTTTTCCTTGTAATAGTTTAATTGCCCTATTACCTTTAAAAAAAAAGTGAATATTTTAAAATAAAATAATTTATTAAAAAAAATCAATGACACAAACCCATCCATTTAAATCCTGTTAATGTTTCTTCAAAATGAAAACCATCAACTTTAGCCATTGATTTTAATATTTTAGAACTAACTGTACTAGCTAACAAATAACAATCATTTAAATTTCCATTTGGATTTTCCATTAAATATGTTTGAACTGACCACCATCCTAATAATGCACCTAACTCATTACCACTAAATACTTTATATTCCTTTGAACTATTTTTTAACAAAAATAAAATAGAATATAAATTATATTTAAATAAATTAATAATAAAAAAAATAAAATTTCTATTTAAACCTTGAATTTAACTCAGCACAAGCTAATCGATCAGCATCTGGATCATTTGCTAATATTATTGAAATACCTTCTTTTTTAGCCAAATCAATAGAATATTTTAAACTAGATTTTCCTTCTTCAGGATTTGGAAATGTTACTGTTGAAAATTCTGGATCTGGATCACGTTGTTCCATAACAGCTATTAATGATTGTAATTTAGCAATTTCAAATGATTTTTCAACAAATGGATATCCAACACCATGCATTGCTGTATAAACAAATTTTAAATCACTTGTTTCATTTATTGATATTAAATTTTTTGGTATATTTTTTAATAATTTTTCAAAATATAATTTAAACATATCATTGAATGGATCATGTAAAAGATTAGTATTTTTTAATATATTTAAATTCCATGATGTTTCTAATGGACTAAAATCAAAAAAAAAATATATTTAATTATTTAATAGAAATTATTTAAAAATTAATTTATAACTAACCATAAATTTTTTACAATAAATTTTTGTATATTTTTATCATGTGGTGAAATAATTTGTGCACCATTTGACCAATAAACTTTATAACCATTATCTTGTTTTGGATTATGTGATGCTGTTACCATAACACCAGCTAAACACTTTTTTTCAATAATACCAAATGGTACAAATGGTGTAGCTACCATTTCACTATATAAATATACTGGTATTCCAGCATTAATAAATATACATGCTGTTAATTTAGCAAATCTATAACAAAAAAAAATGGTAATTAGTTTATTCAAAAATATAATTTAATGAATTAAAAATTTTACTATATTTATTTTCACATTACTTAACACATTTTTTATTTGTTATAATAATATAAATTTTTAATAATAATTATTATCAAATTTTGAAAATTACTTTGGCCTTACAGTTTTTTTTTTACAATTCGTATTTACAAAATAAAACATAGAAACAGTGAAGCAGAACTATTAATTGAATAGTTTCATAAATATAAGCTTTATTTGTTGCTAAGTCTATTCTATATATTTAATTTATGGTGTTTGAGAAATGAATTCACGTCGAATTCTATTTTAAGCAAAGTTACTAAGTCCGCTTAGTGGCAGTATTATACAAAAATTATTTTGTTCCAATCCACGAATCTTATTATTAATATATTTTCTGCAGATAATATCAGTTAAAGGACATTAATATATGTAATTATATTAAAATAATAGGATTAATATTGTTTTTTCTTTTTTTTTATAGTAATCAAAAAAATTTCAATTAAAACATGTTGCAAATACAATTTCTTGAAAATCTTTATTATAAAAAGGACTTTTGCAGTTTTTTCACCTTTTTCTGATAAGATAATTTATAACCTGTTCAAATTAGTCGCTTAGCAGGAATTTACTATGATAAGTAATAAATTGAAAAAAGTTCACGACCAGACAGACGGACGATAACTTAAGAGAATTTCGGTTTTTAAAAAAACCCTAAAAAATATTATTTTAAATCGTATTTTACTGACGTTATAACAATATATTTAATGATAAGATTGATAACATTAAGCTTCACATTAACATAGTAAATTAAGCTCCAACTAAGCTTTCTGAATTTAAATTTAAATTATGTTTTTGTTTCTCAAATTGAATCGTAAACAAATTTCAAATATTATTTTAAACTCTTATAAAAAGATAATAATTATTATTGCCGGTAATGAAATTATCATAATTATAATACAGTATATTAAATTATTATTTCACCTTTCACTATTATATCGTCCATCATATCCTAATATTATTCCTCTTGAACGATCTAATTCATTTGGAAAACATTCTAAAATATAATTACATAATCCTTGTGCTGTTTGTATAATAACTAAATCATTCATAGCGTTATAACCACATTGCATTGGTCCACGTAAACCAGCTGTACCAAATAGTAAACGATTAGTTAATTTTTTATTTAAAATTTCCCATTCCGATTTTTCAACTAATCCTTTTATTTCATTGATAGTATCATTATTCTACAAATACACAAAAAGAAATATAATTATTATATAAATGAAATTAATGAAAAATTACCCTATCCCATTTTAACCATTGTTGAATTTTTTCATTCAGTTCTTCAGTTAAAGTCATCATTGATTTCTTTTGCTAAAGTATCTTTTTTATAATCTAAAATTCAAAAATTTATATAATTTTTTTAAAAAGAACTTATGTAAACTAAATTAAATTCAAAAAGAAAATTCAATAAATATTGAATGAAAAAAATTTTGTATATAAAGATTATGTCATATCACAGCGAGTGATAATTGTAAACTAATTGAATATAGTTGAAGAGTTTGATATTATATCATTACTCATCAGTGTTGACGCAAGTTTTATATCTGAGCAAATAAATATTAAATATTCTCAGTTTCAGTTTAGACAGGTTTTAAACGATTTCAAAATATGCTAATAAATATTTTACAGAAATAAAATTTGTTAGTTGATTCTTTATAGTAAATTTAGAAAGCTTACTCTTAAATATTATAAATATTCCCGCGAAAATGTATTAAGTGTGCAATTATTTTACAGAATTTGATTAGTTTTGTGCATTTTATGGCGCAAATACTTTGTTTTACAGTACGATGACGCTTAATTCAAAATTTCCAGCGATTCATACATAATCGCTTTGAATAGAATACTGAATACAGTTGCAAATATTCTGTAATTTTTTTGTAGTTGTTGTAGAAACAATTACTTATTCTTTTTAAATATAATTAAAGCTTTCTATAAACAAACCCCAAGATTTGAATTGTAGCATTTAAAAGAGAGTTTGAATTTAACTCTACAATAAAGACACGTAAATTACAGAGTATATGTAGTCAACATTTTAGAGGAAAAATTTGATATTTGGAGATAAGAATTTACTGGGTTGTTGCTCTTTGGTTCGGTATTGAATATCAGTTTATTTGAAAATAAATATGTATATGCAAAAAAAGTTTTAATAAATAAATGAAA
Source organism: Empis livida (assembly GCA_963932195.1). NCBI lineage: Eukaryota > Metazoa > Arthropoda > Insecta > Diptera > Empididae > Empis > Empis livida. The sequence continues at coordinate 1,568,556 of OZ010649.1, forward strand.
TTGTAAATCAACTCAATTTTATAGATGAGATACGAATTAATTTGTTCTATTTAATTTGATTGAAATAATTTTAACATTCAATTTATTGATTAATTTACATTAAATACGGTAGCAATAATTATTTGGAATTTTTTATATTCTCGAAAAAATGTTGCCCGTATTCTAAAATTTTTACCAGTTCCATATTTTTTCTATTCTATTATAACAAAAAAATGTCTCCCCATAAAATAATCCTGTCTTCTATTCCATAAAAAATCCAAAAACCATAAATATCTCGGTTTAAAAATATATGGACTTCAAAAATAAACTAATAATTTTTCTCGTTGACTCAAGTTTTCCATTTTCTTATTTAATTTAATGTTTAAAAATTATTTGCGAAAAAAAATAATTAAAATTAATCTTTTATGACAATAAATAAAAATATATCTTAATTAAATGATTTTTTTTAAATAATTCACATTAATTACTTAATTATGACAATAATCTTCATTTATATGATTTTTATTAAAAAAAAATTAAGAGATAACTTCGTTCTACTTTTAATACCAAAAAAAAAAATTTAATTAAATAAAAAATTATACAAAATATTGTAAGAATTTATTAAAATATAAATGTTTATTTGTATTCAAAAGAATGTCACGCATCACATTAATGTATTAGTGTATTAAAATTATGACTATAGTATGTTGCAGCAAAAAAATTAATGTAAATATATTTTTACGAATCAACATTTGTTATTTCTAAAAATACTTTGTTTCATTATATTCTGTATATTAACTTTTTAAAGTGATATTCGTTTTAGGTTTGGTTATTGAACGACAAAGTACACTATTTGACAGGACATCGTATATTTTAGCCTTGACTGTTTACATTCGACAGTGGGGAACCATACTGTCAGAAACTTTTTTTTAATAAACGAAATATCGAGAGAAATTAATTTTTTTAACCATTAAAAAACGTTAATTTACTGAATTTCATGATAAATTTAACACGTCTACACTTTACAAATATTAAAAATCAAAATTACCAGAAGTCCTTATGTTGAACTGAAAGATTTCTTTAAAACACCATTTATGGTTTTAAAAAGAGTCTTTGCATTTAATCATATATTTTTATGCTTAAAAATCATTCTACCACAGCTAAATAGCTATTTAACAAAGTAATAATACTAAGAGACAAATGAACATATAACATAATGGCTAATTGATTTTTTTAAAATGCCTCATAAAAACTATATTTTTATGGAAAAATTATCATAAATATCTTTGTCTTATGCTATTTATAGGAAATGATTTTACCCGGTAACACAATAAACTCTATCAACATTTACGCAATAATCTACCCCCGTAAGGATCAAGAATTATTTCTTGTGGTGCGTTAACAAAACAGTGGGTTTCACCAAGTCTTATGGTGTTTATATTGATTTTTTATCTGATATTTAATTTACGACGTTTTAAAAAAAAATTATCATTGACTTAATTAAATATTAAAAATTAATAAATAAAATTTGTCTGCAATTTATTATAATTGAAATAACTTTATCTGAAATATAATACTGCAGACAAAATATACAATTCATAAATACATATATATAAAATATCATGTAAATTTTAATAATAATAAATATAAGCAATATTTTCGATTAATTATCTTTTTAAAAGGGCTTTTTCCGACAAAATGTTTTCATAATTTTTTAAATAAAAATAAAAATATTAAATACACATTTGTTTATGTTTCTACAGAAAAATATATGAATTATTGTCAATACTTACAAATAATTATAAATTGAATTTAATAAAACTTTAATTACACTAAATAAAAACTAAACTGCATTAAATGATAGCTTAACACTTTCTACAAAATATTCAATTTTTTTTCGATTCAACGAACTTGACATTCAGTTCACCTTTGTAGATTAGGTGCTGCGAAGAGTCAAGAGAAATATTTTGTATTATACATATGTATATTCAGAATTTAAACATAAAGTACATTTTGTTTATATAATTTTTTTTTATATTTTTGGTTAGCATGTTAAAACATCAATATTTCATTACTCATTATTAAAATTTATTGACATGCGCGTTTATTACAAAATAATTTAAACTTTTCATAAAAGCTTCATTATCAAGAAACTCACCACTTTATTAGTTGTAAATAAATACAAATAATTGTAATAATTTAGTAATTTTGTTAAATCAATGAGTCGAAATTTTGTAAGTTACCAAGTTTTTATTTACAAAATGACTAATTCATATGTTTTTTTAATTTTAACCAAAAAATTCCATTGTCACGGTAAACTTTCCGGTGAATCTGACCGTAATTTTATTGTATTAAACATATAAATAATTGGTAAATAAGTCACTAAAGTAGCTGTAGATTTTAGAATAAGTTAAAGAAAGCTACTTGGGCTAAATGAAAATTTGTAATTTAAATAGTATAAAAAATTAATAGTTAACACCACAAAATTGGACAAGTAATAGAAAACAGAACAAAAGAAAAATGATTCCTGTTAAAGTTTCTAAAAATTGTATGTCATAATTTCAATAATCATGTACTAGCAACCTTAACTTATTTATATTCCGTACTATCTGAACTATAAATTGTATTAAACTTTTCGAGAATGTCATAATACAACAAATTTCGGAAAATACAAAATTTCCCTAAGCTTTTTATTTTTTTTTTTTTTTGGGAAAATTTATCAACAGAATTCCTTATACGTTTTTTTTACTTTTCTATTCTCTTTCAATTCACAATAAAAAATATATCTTTATATACAAACTAATATAAATAAAATTTCCCAAAGTGATTACCCAGAGAAAAAGCTCTAAAGTAGCACGTGAAAATTCAATATTAATATGAACAGCAGCAACAAAAAAAAAAAAACAAAAAAAAAAGGAAAAGAAAAATAATGAAAAATTCTGCAAAATTTTCCATATAAGAAAATCAGATATAAAATTTTCATTAGTTTTACATATTCTTTATAACGTTTAACACGCACATAGTGTCATTTCTATTCATAAAAAAAAATCAAATATTTTTCCTTTTATTTTTATTATAGAAATCATATTTTTTTTTTGCATATTACATATTATTATATTTTATAATGTCCCTTTAGAAATACACAGTAAAGAAATGGGGCCAAAAAGAAAAGTGTAAGATTTATAAAAAATATAAAATTTCTAAAATTTATCCCATTTAAAAAAGAAAGTGAATAAATATGAATACAAAATATTTACATATCCTAAAACATAATTAAATGCAATAAAAGTAAAACAATAAAATTTAATTTTTCTTGGCAAAATTGCAAAAAAAATTTCATTTCACTTTTAATTTAGAAAGTTTTTTAAAAAGCATATACTTTACATAAAAATTGATTAATGTAAAATAAATATTATGTGTAATAAGAGTTGGTGTTAAAAAAATTATTAAATAAAGGATTTTCATCATAAACAAAATAAAAAACATAATCATAAAAAATATAATTAAAATTTTGAATAAAAAAAAAACTAATCTTGTCGTGTACATTAAACAAATTTTTCGTACGTTGGCGTATAATATTAGAAAATGTATGTTTTTAAGTGTCCACAAATAAACTTGTTCTAATTTTTGTTGTAAACTTAGCAAAAAAAAATAAAAACATAAATTAAAATCATGAAAATTTAATTTTACTTTTATTTGTGGAAAATTGAAAAAGAATAAAAGAAGAACAGCAGGAGATAAACTCTTAAAGGACACAAATAGTAAGTGGATGTTTTTTTTGTTTTGTATTTTTCAATTTTAAAATTTTTATGTTGAAAACTTTTACATTTCTATTAAAAAATATAAATTTCATTAAATAAAAAAATTTCTATTTAATTTAACTTTTTTATAAAATATCCTTTTTTGTTGTTAATGCAAAAAAAGCAAAACAAATATTACTGCATTTGCAAAAAAAATAAATAAAAGGAAAAACACAACAATATAACAAACCCTAAACAAAAAAAAAAGTCCTACATCATCAGAGACTTTAACCACAAACAAGAATGTAATTTAAAGAACCAACATTTGCGAAGAGAAAATAACTAAATATTAACAAAAGATGTGAAAAGATTATATATTAATCAGCACACAAAAAAAAGGGTCAAAAATATATAAACTTCCAGATATTATAACCACATGTCAGGGGTGAATTAAATTATTGCATGTTTTGGGTCCGGTTATACCCAGTTAATGTGATAATCGAATTAAAGAATTTCGTACGACTTCAAAGGTTGAGAATATCCTCAAATCTAAATCGTGAGAGTAAGACATAATTCCAATTGATGCATCACTAAACCTGCACGATTAATATTATTTTTTATTTTCTTGTCAATGGATAATAGGGCTTCAAGTAAAGAATTATCTATACTTTGATGTTTTTTAACATTTTTATTGCAACTTAGATCTACTAATTTTATATGGTTTCCGAATCATATTTCTTTATAGTCAAGATATCGTATAATCCCACAAACTAATTGTTGCTAGCAGATGGCTTCAAATGTTAACCTTTTTCCCAATCATAAAATTACAGTTGATTGTAATTTTTATACTTTTTCTTATTTAAAAGTGAGAAAACTTACACCAAAATTGTTGCCGCAGACTGAAAAAAAAACCAAGTATACGTCCTCCACCATAGTACAGTACCAGTAAACCAACCTAAGACTCTTAGTTGCCATTCTAATAATTGTAATTCATTTTTTAAGACTAAGTACATAATTTTATAAACTATTTAGAACCTTAATTGACACCACAATCTCTAGTGACCTAATATTCCATTTAATGTTCAGAAAACTTATGACAATGCTAAAAATTCAAAATTTTTAAAAATTTCAAAACAAATTGCTATTAACAAAACTTTATACTTTATTTTTGTAGAATTTTCAACAAATATTTATGATATTTGGTTATTCCTATGGGCAACTTGATTATTACAAAACCATTTAGCATTACTCAGACTACACTGTGTCACTAATTTTACGAATTGATATTTAATTTTGTGGGATTTTAACTGGGTTTCACTCCAGTATGTTGTGTTAATTTTACTGCACCGTAGGATATTATAAACAAATAACGTCAGTTTAATTTAATATTATAACACTTTGGCTGACAAATTTTCCAATGTTTTTTTTTTTTGTTTATATTTTTAATATGCCAATCCTTTTAAGGTTTATCCTTATACATATATTAAGTATGAGAAATTTAAGATAATAATCTATATTTTATGTATAAATATATTTATAAAAACTAAAATTATATACGGTATTATAGTTTGTATATTACCTTCTAGGTGTAATATTATTGGATTTATTATTATTATAAATGGTCTAGAAAATCTAGGTCATCGTTTTCACTTAATAATATAGTATGTGAAAAATAAAATTGTTTTCTTTTGCATTTTTTAATATATGTCTATGAGTGGTGTAGTTTCAAAACTTACAAAATCCGCTTTTTAAAAATAATGAGTTAGAAGCTTTCTTCAAAGGTTAGAGTAAACTTAATGTTATGTATAAACATATAGTTTAATGACTTACGGAAACCAATAGAAATTTTTATTTCAATTTGTGATTTGTAAGTCTATTTCTCATATTTACTCATACGCCTCTTCATAAGTCTCATGCTTACTTTCAAAACTCACAATATCCAATTTTTTCTCAAAACTCACAATATCAAATAAAATGACATAAAATTAGAAAAAATTATTAAAGTAAACATGAGTAGTTTTTGTTATTTCGTTATTGCAATTGTATTGAACATAAATAACTGTAATTATTTTCATAGATTCAGAAACTATCAGATAGTAACTTTTATAACCTTTTTTTGGACGATTTTCTGGCTTTAAAAGATGTTTTCACTTGGCAGGATATTTTTGGTAGTTTGGCAAATTAAATGAGAAACTTGAATTGGATTTTTATCTACGCAAATAATTATTAGTGAACACCATCTTCTGACTGAACCGATAAAAATAAAGATATTCGTACAAAAAGCGATAAAAAAATATATTTCTTTATTTTCAAAAGCAAAAAAAATTCTTTTATTATTTTGAAAACTTTCAAACTTCACACTTGTTCTTTACAAAACTCACAATATTTAAAGGTGAGTTGTAAAATTCTCCATTTCCTAAATTCAAATTGTCTTCATTAAAAGTCAAAATAATTTTTTTATAAATAATTAGTTAAAAAGAAAATTTTACACGTAAATGAGAAAAAAACCAACAAAATATCACGTTTTCTAAACAAAATAAAAGTTTCCTTCTTTTTTTTTTGCAATTTGCCGAAAATCAATTAACATGGACATGATGAGTTTTAAAACAAATCCACTAATATAATTTAATAAATATTATATCTATATAATAGTATATCTATATAAAAAAAAAATTAAGACGTTTTCGTATAATTTAATTGCTTGCTCCACATAAAAGTTATGACATCAAAAATAAAAATTAGAATTTGTACATGAAAAACTGTATTCAAAAATATTATGTAAAAAGCTACTAAAAATTATATATGTATATATTTTTTATGAAGGAAAAGGGTAACAAAAAATAATTATGAATTTAATTTTGTTTTTCTTTAAAAATAAAAAATAATAATTATTAATCTAAAAGAAAAAAGAAAAAAATTAAAATGTCTAGAACAGACAAAGTTTATGTCTGTAGGAGACATAAAATTTTACTAAAACTTTTACCAATGAAATATTAAAATATTTAAAAAATAATTACACATTTTAACGCACACATAATTTTTTTTTTTTACCTAAAGCGATTCAAAGAAAATATGACTAGGAGTGTAATATAAATTTTTGAAGAAGATTTTTTACATTCATTTTGTTTAATTTTCATTTTATAAAAAGTTTTTGAAATTTTTATTCACTAATAGTTGTTAACAATTACATATATTAATTCGATTGCAAAATTTACATCAAGTTAATTCTGAAACTATCAATGAGTACCAGGTCAGAGTAAAGCAAGCAGTGTTCATAATTAAAATTCTTCCTTGATTTTTATATGATTGTTTGAAGCATTTTATATTTCCATGCACGAAGGATCTTACATCTCCAAATCAGTGAGTGATACCCATGAGTACAATTTATCTCGTTACCCATGAGCACAATGTATCTCCTTTCCTTACAGATTATTGATCCCATTTTCTTACTGAACGAATTAATCCTTCATGTATCAACAAATGCTTTTTTAACAAAGTAATCCTTTAAAAGAAAATAGCATACATTCTTTGGAGCCAAAACAGCCTATGTAATAAGATAAATAAAGAGGCATTGCTCTTTCCACTCAATGGGTTGAGCTAAGATGTGAATAATGCTGTAATATTAACACCAATATAAGCCACTTCTTTATCAAACAATATTAACATAAACCGTTTACTAAGACAGAGGGCAGGAACATCGACAGAATGAGTACATAAATAATCTCCGTCATCCCTTATGTTTTCTTGTAACAATGTCATAATATATTCTAATGACTGCTGTTGTAACTTTTATTCTTACATATTATGTAATAATGTTGATTTATCGATTAACATAGTTTATTGAACTATAAAGAACCATGCAAAACTTTTATCCTAATTATATGTAAAGAAAAATGAAAGAACAATAAAACTAAATCCAGGAAGGATTCAATTAAGTGTCTATTTTTTATATTGGTGTTAATTATCATGCTGTCAATTTAACCAAAAACTTTTATGTTATTATTATTATTATTAAACAAGTCAAATGCAGGATTAAAAATTAAATAGAAGGAAATTGTTAATAAAATGTTTGTGGATATAGTGTTAGGATAACAGAGGGCATTTAAAATCTTCCATATTTTGTGTACTGCAATTATAAAAAAAAGAGTGCCGCAAAACAAAATTTACTGTGTAGTAGTTTCAAGCGCATTGGATTTTTCATACTCAAAAATAAATTACGAATACAATTTACCATGTTAAATTACACAACAATTTTCAATTTTGAAGAATAGTCACTATCTTAAATTGCCATTTTTCATTCGCAAATTACGCCGCCTATCGTATATGGTGTTAAGGTAATTTTTACTTTCACGTAATACCAAATTCTTCAAATTTCGCAATGACCGGTTTGGCAACATTTTATGTGTACATTTACTATGGTAAATCAGAATTTAAACACGTACTGACAGACAGACGGAAAATTTATAACATAAAGGATTTTTTTTCCATAATCCCTAAAAAAAAGAGAAAAGATAAAAATTGGCAAGTGTGGTATTTACACAGGATTTATATATTATGTGTTAGGTAACACTACGGCGAATAACGACATGAAAATTATAAATTGTAGATGATATTCAAGATTTCTGTCAACGTTATTTCAGAATACATAAAGTAGAAATATATTTAAATAAATTTCAATGCGTGCAAATTTTCATATTCTGCTGTTTTGCATTAAAATAACTTTTGTGAAAGTTTATATGATAAATATTGGTGAATTTCCATTTTATCTGAAAACTTTTTATTTTTCAGATGATATCTTTAGAATTTCATTTTATTATATATAGAAGTCTCCTCAATTTAGAATAATTTTTTTTTATCATTTTTTAATTAACGCATTTCAAAACAAAAATATTTCTACTTAAAGGATATCCATTGATGTATATAAGTTTAAATAAAAATCTTTTAGAATTACAAATTTAAAATATCTTACAAATGCGGACTATCTTACAAATATAAATTCCTTTAATTCTCTTCTATATACAAGATTTTTCTTTTTCTATAAAAAAAAACAGAATAGAAAATATGTGAATTAAATAGAAAACTTTTCATAAAAATGTACAATAAAATGCTTGTTAATCTTATTAATCGTAATCTTTTTCTAAATCTTCTAAATCAAAATCCGTGTAGGGGATTAAATTTCTGACACATTTCCGAAGACTTTTTCGAAAAATATTCAAAATTGCCCGAGAAATCGGGAAAATGTAGAAATATAATGAGATTCAATACAAGACATCAGAATGTATAGCAAAAAAATTAAAACCCTTAAAACTGAAAGCAATCCACACATACTTGGTATCTCCGTATAAGGAATTTAATTTCTAGCGAATTTCTGAAGAATTTTTCGAAAAATATTCAAAATTGCCCGAGAAATCGGGAAAATATGGAAATTTAATAGGATTCAATACAAAACATCAGAATTTGTAGCAAAAAAATGAAAACCTTTAAAACTTAAAACAATCCCCACATATTTGGTATCTCCGTGTAGGGAATTTAATTTCTAGCGAACTTCCGAAGACCTTTTCGAAAAATATTCAAAATTGCCCGAGAAATCGGGAAAATATGGAAATTTAATTAGCTTCAATACAAAACATCAGTATTTGTAGCAAAAAAATGAAAACCCTTAAAACTGAAAGCAATCCCCATATATTTCGTATCTCCGTGTAGGGAATTTAAGTCCTAGCGAATTTCTGAAGACCTTTTCGAAAAATATTCAAAATTGCCCGAGAAATCGGGAAAATATTGAAATTTAATGGGATTCAATACAAAACATCAGAATTTGTAGCAAAAAAATGAAAACCCTTAAAACTGAAAGCAATCCCCACATATTGGGTATCTCCGTGTAGGGAATTTAATTTCTAGCGAATTTCCGAAGACCGTTTCGAAAAATATGCAAAATTTCCCGAGAAACCGGGAAAATATTGAAATTTAATGAGATTCAATACAAAACATCAGAATTTGTAGCAAAAAAATTAAAACCCTTAAAACTGAAAGCAATCCCCACATATTTGGTATCTCCGTGTAGGGAATTTAATTTCTAGCGCATTTCCGAAAACCTTTTCGAAAAATATTCAAAATTGCCCGAGAAATCGGGAAAATATGGAAATTTAATGGGATTCTATACAAAACATCAGAATTTGTAGCAAAAAAATGAAAACCCTTAAAACTGAAAGCAATCTCCACATATTTGGTATCTCCGTGTAGGGAATTTAATTTCTAGCGAATTTCCGAAGACCTTTTCGAAAAATATTCAAAATTGCCCGAGAAATCGGGAAAATATGGAAATTTAATGGGATTCAATAAAAAACATCAGAATTTGTAGCAAAAAAATGAAAACCCTTAAAACTGAAAGCAATCCCCACATATTCCGTATCTCCGTATAGGGAATTTAATTTCTAGCGCATTTCCGAAGACCTTTTCGAAAAATATTCAAAATTGCCCGAGAAATCGGGAAAATATTGAAATTTAATGAGATTCAATACAAAACATCAGAATTTGTAGCAAAAAAATGAAAACCCTTAGAACTGAAACCAATCCCCACATATTTGGTATCTCCGCGTAGCGAATTTCCGAAGACCTTCTCGAAAAAAATTCAAAATTGCCCGAGAAATCGGGAAAATATTGAAATTTAATGAGATTCAATACAAAACATCAGAATTTGTAGCAAAAAAAATGAAAACCCTTACAACTGAAAGCAATCCCCATATATTTGGTATCTCTGTGTACGGAATTTAATTTCTACCGATTTTCCGACGACTGTTTCGAAAAATATTCAAAATTTCCCGAGAAATCGGGAAAATAATGAAATTTAATGAGATTCAATACAAAACATCAGAATTTGTAGCAAAAAAATTAAAACCGTTAAAACTGAAAGCAATCCCCACATATTTGGTATCTCCGTGTAGGGAATTTAATTTCTAGCGAATTTCCGAAGACCTTTTCGAAAAATATTTAAAATTGCCCGAGAAATCGGGAAAATATGGAAATTTAATGAGATTCCATACAAAACATCAGAATTTGTAGCAAAAAAATGAAAACCCTGAAAACTGAAAGCAATCCCCACATATTTGGTATCTCCGTGTAGGGAATTTAATTTCTAGCGAATTTCCGAAGACCTTTTCGAAAAATATTCAAAATTGCCCGAGAAATCGGGAAAATGTGGAAATTTAATGGGATTCAATACAAAACATCAGAATTTGTAGCAAAAAAATGAAAACCCTTAAAACTGAAAGCAATCCCCACATATTTGGTATCTCCGTGTAGGGAATTTAATTTCTAGCGAATTTCCGAAGACCTTTTCGAAAAATATTCAAAATTGCCCGGGAAAATATGGAAATTTAATGAGATTCCATACAAAACATCAGAATTTGTAGCAAAAAAATGAAAACCCTTAAAACTGAAAGCAATCCCCACATATTTGGTATCTCCGTGTACGGAATTTAATTTCTAGCGCATTTCCGAAGACCTTTTCGAAAAATATTCAAAATTGCCCGAGAAATCGGGAAAATATGGAAATTTACTGAGATTCAATACAAAACATCAGAATTTGTAGCAAAAAAATGAAAACCCTTAATACTGAAAGATTTCCCCACATATTTGGTATCTCCGTGTAGGGAATTTAATTTCTAGCGATTAATTTCTAGCGAATTTCCGCAGACCTTTTCGAAAAATATTTAAAATTGCCCGAGAAATCGGGAAAATATGGAAATTTAATGAGATTTCATACAAAACATCAGAATTTGTAGCAAAAAAATGAAAACCCTGAAAACTGAAAGCAATCCCCATATATTTGGTATCTCCGTGTACGGAATTTAATTTCTAGCGCATTTCCGAAGACCTTTTCGAAAAATATTTAAAATTGCCCGAAAAATCGGGAAAATATTGAAATTTAATGAGATTCAATACAAAACATCAGAATTTGTAGCAAAAAAATGAAAACCCTTAAAACTGAAAGCAATCCCCACATATTTGGTATCTCCGCGTAGGGAATTTAATTTCTAGCGAATTTCCGAATACCTTTTTGAAAAATATTCAAAATTGCCCGAGAAATCCGGAAAATATTGAAATTTAATGAGATTCAATACAAAACATAAGAATTTGTAGCAAAAAAATGAAAACCCTTAAAACTGAAAGCAATCCCCACATATTTGGTATCTCCGTGTACGGAAATTAAATATCTAGCGCATTTCCGACGACCGTTTCGAAAAATATTTAAAATTGCCCGAGAAATCGGGAAAATATGGAAATTTAATGAGATTTCATACAAAACATCAGAATTTGTAGCAAAAAAATGAAAACCCTGAAAACTGAAAGCAATCCCCATATATTTGGTATCTCCGTGTACGGAATTTAATTTCTAGCGCATTTCCGAAGGCCTTTTCGAAAAATATTTAAAATTGCCCGAAAAATCGGGAAAATATTGAAATTTAATGAGATTCAATACAAAACATCAGAATTTGTAGCAAAAAAATGAAAACCCTTAAAACTGAAAGCAATCCCCACATATTTGGTATCTCCGCGTAGGGAATTTAATTTCTAGCGAATTTCCGAAGACCTTTTCGAAAAATATTCAAAATTGCCCGAGAAATCCGGAAAATATTGAAATTTAATGAGAATCAATACAAAACATAAGAATTTGTAGCAAAAAAATGAAAACCCTTAAAACTGAAAGCAATCCCCACATATTTGGTATCTCCGTGTAGGGAATTTAATTTCTGGCGCATTTCCGAAGACCTTTTCAAAAAATTTACAAAATTGCCCGAGAAATCGGGAAAATATTGAAATTTAATGAGATTCAGTACAAAACTTCAGAATTTGTAGCAAAAAAATGAAAACCCTTAAAACTGAAAGCAATGCCCACATATTTGGTATCTCCGTGTACGGAATTTGTTTTGTAGCGCATTTGCGACGACCGTTTCGAAAAATATTTAAAATTGCCCGAGAAATCGGGAAAATATGGAAATTTAATGAGATTCAATACAAAACATCAGAATTTGTAGCAAAAAAATGAAAACCCTTAAATCTGAAAGCAATCCCCATATATTTGGTATCTCCGTGTACGGAATTTAATTTCTAGCGCATTTCCAAAGACCTTTTCGAAAAATATTCAAAATTGCCCGAGAAATCGGGAAAATATGGAAATATAATGGGATTCAATACAAAACATCAGAATTTGTAGCAAAAAAATTAAAACCCTTAAAACTGAAAGCAATCCCCACATATTTGGTATCTCCGTGTAGGGAATTTAATTTCTAGCGAATTTCCGAAGACCTTTTCGAAAAATATTTAAAATTGCCCGAGAAATCGGAAAATATGGAAATTTAATGAGATTCCATACAAAACATCAGAATTTGTAGCAAAAAAATGAAAACCCTGAAAACTGAAAGCAATCCCCATATATTTGGTATCTCCGTGTACGGAATTTAATTTCTAGCGCATTTCCGAAGACCTTTTCGAAAAATATTTAAAATTGCCCGAGAAATCGGGAAAATATGGAAATTTAATGAGATTCAATACAAAACATCAGAATTTGTAGCAAAAAAATGAAAACCCTTAAAACTATAAGCAATCCCCACATATTTGGTATCTCCGCGTAGGGAATTTAATTTCTAGCGAATTTCCGAAGACCTTTTCGAAAAAAATTCAAAATTGCCCGAGAAATCCGGAAAATATTGAAATTTAATGAGATTCAATACAAAACATCAGAATTTGTAGCAAAAAAATGAAAACCCTTAAAACTGAAAGCAATCCCCACATATTTGGTATCTCCGTGTAGGGAATTTAATTTCTGGCGCATTTCCGAAGACCTTTTCGAAAAATTTACAAAATTGCCCGAGAAATCGGGAAAATATTGAAATTTAATGAGATTCAATACAAAACATTAGAATTTGTAGCAAAAAAATGAAAACCCTTAAAACTGAAAGCATTTCCCACATATTTCGTATCTCCGTGTAGGGAATTTAATTTCTAGCGAATTTCCGAAGACCTTTTCGAAAAATATTCAAAATTGCCCGAGAAATCGGGAAAATATGGAAATTTAATGGGATTCAATACAAAACTTCAGAATTTGTAGCAAAAAAATGAAAACCTTTAAAACTGAAAGCAATCCCCATATATTTGGTATCTCCGTGTAGGGAATTTAATTTCTAGCGAATTTCCGAAGACCTTTTCGAAAAATATTCAAAATTACCCGAGAAATCGGGAAAATATGGAAATTTAATGGGATTCAATACAAAACATCAGAATTTGTAGCAAAAAAATGAAAACCGTTAAAACTGAAAGCAATCCCCACATATTTGGTATCTCCGTGTAGGGAATTTAATTTCTAGCGAATTTCCGAAGACCTTTTCGAAAAATATTCAAAATTGCCCGAGAAATCGGGATAATATGGAAATTTAATGAGATTCAATACAAAACATCAGATTTTGTAGCAAAAAAATGAAAACCCTTAAAACTGAAAGCAATCCCCACATATTTGGTATCTCCGTGTAGGGAATTTAATTTCCAGCGAATTTCCGAAGACCTTTTCGAAAAATATTCAAAATTGCCCGAAAAATCGGGAAAATATTGAAATTTAATGAGATTCAATACAAAACTTCAGAATTTGTAGCAAAAAAATGAAAACCCTTAAAACTGAAAGCAATGCCCACATATTTGGTATCTCCGTGTACGGAATTTAATTTCTAGCGCATTTCCGACGACCGTTTCGAAAAATATTCAAAATTTCCCGAGAAATCGGGAAAATATTGAAATTTAATGAGATTCAATACAAAACATCAGAATTTGTAGCAAAAATATGAAAACGCTTAAAAAAAGAGAAAAGATAAAAATTGGCAAGTGTGGTATTGACACAGGATTTATAAATTATGTGTTAGGTAACACTACGGCGAATAACGACTTGAAAATTATAAATGGTAGATGATATTCAAGATTTCTGTCAACGTTATTTCAGAATAAATAAAGTAAGAAATATATTTAAATAAATTTCAATGCGTGCATATTTTCATATTCTGCTGTTTTGCATTAAAATAACTTGTGTGAAAGTTTATATGATAAATATTGGTGAATTTCCATTTTATCTGAAAAGTTTTTATTTTTCAGATGACATCTTTAGAATTTCATTTTATTATATAAAAGTCTCCTCAATTTAGAATAATTTTTTTTATCATTTTTTAATTAGCGCATTTCAAAACAAAATATTTCTACTTAAAGAATATCCATTGATGTATATAAGTTTAAAAAAAATCTTTTAGAATTACAAATTTAAAATGTCTTACAAATCCTGACTATCTTACAAATATAAATTCCTTCAATTCTCTTCTATATACAAGATTGTTCTTTTTCTGTAAAAAAAATAGAATAGAAAATCTGTGAATTAAATAGAAAACTTTTTATAAAAATGTACAATAAAATGCTTGTCAATCTTATTAATCGTAATCTTTTTCTAAATCTTTGTCAGCTTTTAAAGATAAAAAAAATTAGATAAGAAAAATTACAATTAAGTTTTTTTTTTGTATTCTATTTCTTTATTTTCTAATAAGAAATGTCTAGCTAATCAAAAAAAATTTATAACAAATTTGTGATCCATTACATTTAAGAACAAGTGAAAAATTTTCATAAATCTTCAACGAATAATAAATATTTAACAGGTGAATTTCGAAATTTTAATAATTAATATCATAAAAAAATGCCATTATCAAAATTTTCATATTAAAACATCCATAGAAACATTTTAGAAATATTAATAAATAAATTTTAATGTTACGTTGAATCAAAGTCGAAGATAATAAATCTTATCCTTCAAGGATAATAAAATTAAAATTTGGCATATATTAAAATAAATTGTTATTCTTAGAATTATTCTTTAATCTACTTAATCGTACTATAAACTTTTCTACACTTACTAGAATCCATAAATGGATATAAAATCTGAAATTTTGTCTCAATCTACAAATTAAATGATTTTTAGTATCATCTCAGTGAATCAGCAAAAAATATTGTAATATTAATACAATAAATAAATTGATTATGCTTACAAGAACTATAACTCCTTTGTATCATTAGCTTAAATATGTATACGCGGAATTATCGCCGGCATTATTACCAGTTCCGGCATTATTACCAGAGGATGAAAATACTTAAAGGGTCGATTCATTGGTTCGCTTCATGACAAAAATTTTAATACTTCAAGTTACATGATCTTGAAAAAAGCTCCGTCAACAGTATTAATTTTTTCAGAAAATGCTATTTTACTTAAAAAAAATTTCACCTTAATTTTACGTACCATTTTCCCGTACATGATTATTCCGTGGGCAAATATTTTAGTCGTGTTAAGAGCATATATTTTAATCCTCAAAATGAGATGCAAATGGGTTAATCACAAAAACTTTAAACAAATTTAATATTTGTCGTAAAACTAAACAATAAAAATTAAATACCAGAAAATTAGGTGACAAACATTTTCAAATTAATTTAAGCAATTTTTGCAAATTTATGCTTTAATATTTTTCATTGATATTTTGATGGAAAATAATAGAATAAGTTAATCGCCTACACAGAAATGTGTCTCATTATTTTGTAATAAGGCAGAAATTTCAATTTATTTTGAATTTGAAATCTATTCACATTAAATTTTTTTTCACATTCATTGCACAATTTATGAAATATTAAAGTATAAAAATTTGTCAAGCCATTAAGAATTCAGAACTAAATTTAAAAATGTATGAATATAGTTTTATATAAATTTTTTATACCAAATTTATAGTAGTTTTACTAGTACTATGTGAATCAAAATTTTAGGTCTCTCGTGACATAAAATCAATAAAATTTAAGTGAACCGTAATTTAAGCAAACCAAATGTTATTTATTTATAAAAATAAAAAAAATAAAATAATACGCTCTGCTGGTTTTTTGGTTTTTAGTTAAAAATTTACAAATATTCATAAAACACATATATATGTATAGGCATGCTAAACCCATATATCGCATCTGTGCCACAGATTTCTATTAAGATGTAAAAATTTATGTATTTTTATCCGGAAGGTCTGATGTACACAAGGGCTATATTTGTCCGAGACTAATACGCGTTTATAAATTTCCAAAATGACGTATTAGATTAATAGCAAGTGATTTTGAGTAAAAACAATTTTTTTGTTTTGTACTCTCATTTTGTTTTGTAATGTTCATACGACAATACTATTACATATTAGCAATATTTTAAAAAGCTTACTAACTCGTATTTAATGTTTAACCCAATATTTTATTTTGAACTCTTTTAATAAACCGAAAATCTCAGTCCATGAACGTTCAGTCCTTAAATTTGCTCTTAACAAATGAAGCTTATAAATTAAGTTCAATTTGAACTATTTTATCCGAATAATCTTTACTTACTTCCAATTTCCTTTTGTCTAATCTTAGATCTATTTACCCTATTTAACGTATTGTTATTTAAAATCAAAGAGATTTTTTGTGTACCAGAACCAGATGTATTATTTTATTATTATTTTACTTATAATCAGATTAAAGTGAGAAACATATGTCAAATAAAAGATATATTTTGCAGAATACATTAAATAATAACAGACACAAAAAAAAAAAACATAACGAATTTTCATTAGTTTTTCCAGAATTTTTTTTCCAATTTTATTTAAATTTTTTTATATAAAAAAAAAACCATCCCCAAAATAATAAAGTTGATTTAGAATTATGTCATCATTTTACGATTATTCTCCTTTAATATAAGAAATTTTTAGTTATTTCTTGTATGTAGTTTCTTTAAGAAGTACACATTTTTTGTTTTTTATCACTTCGCATATATTTAGTATCCTTGTCAGTTTATATTTTCTTTTTTGGTTCATCTTCTTTTAGACCACAAAAAGAAAATTGAATTTAATACTTTTATCTTATTTTATATAAAGTTACAGAAAAAAAAGGAAAATAAATTTTTATTGGATTTGTTTAACCAAATTGAATTTAACACAAAATAAGATGAATATATACAGATACAGATACAACCTGTTGATTTGATTATAGATTTTCTTTTAAATATCAAATTATGAATTGAAAAAATACTGAAAAATTGAATTATTTTGGTTAAATGTAAATTATATAAAATATTGATTTTTATATGCTATTAAATTTATCTTAAAAGAATTAAATTATAATTAATTTTATTAAGTTTATGCTTTATAAAATTTATGGGAATTTTATAAATTTTAATATTTTCTTTTCCATAAATTTTAAAGATTTATGGAAAAGAAAATATTTTTAGGAAAATTAAGTACAATAAAAATAATAAGTTGGCCTTGTGACAAAATATTATCATAATCTGAGACAAGATGAGTTTGGTCACAAAATATTGGTTGGATGGAAGACTAAATATACCGAGACATTTAATAAATTTAACATTTTTTATGTTACATTCAACGTGAAATTCAGTTTTGAAATTAAAAAGACTTTCCTTGATTTTGAGAAAGTACAAATCTACATATTCGTATGTATTGAAATTTACAGAAATCATTAAATTTGTATGGTTGTAAATCAATAATTCCTTCTAAAATAAGCTATTAGTATAAAAATCTTTAATCATTTTAAAGGCAGATCGAGAATTTTATAATTCATCCTTTTACTAGTAATTTCAATATTGTCCATTAGGATAACCATTATTAGATTTTCTAACAATTTATATATTCTAAACAATTATAGAAAAAATATTATTAAAGATTTTAATTTGAAATAAAAAACCAAAACAAAATTCATTTTTAATTAAATCTGATTGATTTTTTAATATAAATTTTAGGATCTGATTGACTATTATTGATATTTTTTAAATTTACTAACAAAGTTTAATTAATAAATTTTTATTATGAATTTACGAAAAATTGTGTATTCCTAATAAAAAAATAAAAAATATAGCAACTGTACAGATGCATAAATAATCCCATAAAATGTTTATACATTTATTTAACATTTTTAACCTAAATTTTACAAAATGTTTTTTAGTTTTATGGTCATTTCATGGTATCACGTACATATATATTTAATCCATTAATTAGGTTGATTTAAAACAGAATATAAAATATTTAAATTCATTGAAGTGAATTTAATGTAATTAAAAATTAAAATAAAAACAAAAAAAAAATTGTTGTACAAAGATAACAATGACAAAATATTTCCATTTAAATTGATTTACCTTTATTGTATTTTATATTTTATCTACACCTGGAAGTGAAATTTAATCAAATTAATTAAAATACCTTGATCAATATTTCCTATGTAAAAGTTATCTGGGTAATTTGGTGTCATTGGGAAATTTAATGAAAATAATGGATTCGATATTTTTTTTTTTTTGTTCTTTAAGATTGTTTAATAAATTAAATTCGAAATTTTAAGTAATTATTCTGACAAAGTTTGTAAAAAAAACCTTTTTAAGTAATTGAAGTAACTAGTCATCCCTTCATAAGTAATGCGGAATTTTTTTAAATACCTGTTTGTACTACTCTTTGTAATAACTTACTTTATATGGAATGTAGAAAATATGACCAATTCCATGGTACATTGACATTTGCAGATGGTAGAATTCAGTAAAAAAAATGATTTGTTACCAGCTCACAGAGGATAGTTCGTCATGAGACGACTCGTTTAAGAACTCTTGGAAAGATTCAAATTATCCTTTAAAATCTCGAGCTTGAAGTGCGTGTCATTCTTTTTTATTAATTGAACGTTTTATTAATGCAGAGAATAATAGTGAATTCTTGAGAAATTAAGAATTATAACTCTTCAAGGCTTTTTGGGTCAAAGCTTTTTCAAAAAAGGAAAGGTAATAGAAAACCAATCCGATGATCTATTTTATGACCTCAAAATATCCAATTACTTATCAATCACCGAACAAATGAATTAGCAATTAATGGAAATATATTACTTAGAATTGGGGTTTTAAAATAATAATATCTATGACGTTTAAAAGTGTGTGGTTTAATTTGATTAAATGAAATATGTAAATAGATTAAATAAATACGTAATATACTTCCAGTATCTGATGAAAACGTATATTGCTGTCAATAAAGCTTTATTACGTATCACATTTACGAGAATATTTCACAATGCAACACCTACACATCTACGACCTACCCATAAAAATATTTGAAAACAAAGTAATATTTTCTATTATATTTTCATTGAAATAATCCACCAACACAATAAATCCGCTAACGCATTTGAAGGGAAAAATTTCCAAATTATGAACAACATGTTTAATGACGTTACAATGTTAATATTTAATGACTTTCTATTTTTGTATAATTATTTTCTAAATCATAGATTTTACCAGAATTATTTTTTTTCCCAGAATTTATCAAAATTAATCAAAAATATTATAAATACGTAAATTTAAAATCAATGTTTTTATAGGTTGTTAACCACAAACTAGTCCCAATTCTACGAGTAACAGAATAAAATATATTTCATAAGTCAAATAACAAACGATAAAAAAAGGTTTCTTTTTGATCCAGGACACTTGACCCATCTTCAAACTTTAATAAAAGTACTAATTTTCATTTTTATATAAGTATCATCACTAAGTTTTCTTATTGTTCAAAAACCCATTATTAATTTTTCGGCATGGCATATTTTTAGGCGTTTCAAATAATTTTTTTTTTTTGGTTTTTCTATTAAACATTCCAAAACAAATTAGAAATTTATTAGGGCAACAATTTGATTGAAGTATTTTCACAAAACTTTTCAAATAAAATGAAATTATTATTACATAAAATATTTTCCCTTCCAAAAAAAAAATATATATGCATAATAATTTAAATTCCAATTTAGAAATTACCAAGAATTATAAGAATTTTATAAATTTTAACTTTCAATATTATAAAAATATGTAAATTTTAATTTAAGAAATACCATTACAGAATTTTTGATTAATTTAACTTCATTAATGGTAATTTTTTTTATGTAAATAATTTAAAATAAAATAACAAAAATGATTAGCTGATGGTTAGAATATTTAAAAGAAAAAAAACCATAAAAGAATCTATGGCGCCAATCTATGTTTCACCAAATCAATTACTTTGATATATTTATTCTCATAAATTATTCTTTTAAAGTTCCGTAGCTAATTTGAATAATAAAATATTTAAATATGTATTTGCGAAATAGAGCTATGTGTTTTATTTTATTTTTGTTAATTTCAAAATTATAGAACCATTTGCAAGTGAATTTAATTTAAATTTAAATTATTATTAAATTAAATATTGTTAACTACCTTAAAATCACTAAAATTTTAAATAAATATACAAAGAATTTTAATTTGAAAAGATACAAAATGAAATGAACACCTGCAAAATTTATGATAAAAAAAAACAACATTCATACTTTTTAACATTTTATAATAAATTATAAAAAGTTGGAAAACAAAATAGAAAAATGATAATAATTATTCTTTAAATTTTAGTAGCATGCATGTGAATAATGTTTTTGAATAATTTTAAAATCAAAAACTTGTATATAGTTTGTTCAAATAAATCAGTCCCTAAAGTCAAATATACCTTTTCTTTTTTAATAAAATGATAAATTATGTTTTTCTAACAAAAAAAAAAAATTGTTAGAAAATTTTTTGCAAACCTCACACTGAAAGAAAAATTTAAAAATAATTTAAAATTATTTTTCATTTGTCTAATTTACAATAACTAGAAAAATTGCTAGTAATTTGGAATCAAAACTTTATAAAACTATTTCGAAAAAAAAACTAGATAAAATTTATTTAACATTTCAAAGTACAATTTTCAGATAAGTTTTTTTATCTTTAAAATTTAAAATATCTTTAAGATAATTTTAACAACGATTGTCGACAATCATAAAATTTATCAAATCGAAAGATAAAATATAAATTTACATATATATTTGGTTTGAATTACAAATTCAGATTAGTTTAATTACATATTTATAGAATTGTTTTACTGAAGCATAAATATGCATAAATTTGCAATAAAATTAAGATAAAGTGATACTTAACATATTTTTTTAACAATTTACATTGTTGTATAAAATTCCGAAAGTTGATGATATTTTGTAACTATCAATTACCAAGAGTGTTTATTGAGAAATTGATTAATTTAATAATCACAATTCTACATTTTCAAGTAAAAACTTATTTTTATACACTACTACATACTAATTTTGATAGAATATTACATTTATTTTATAAGTAATGTGACTTTTGGCAATTTTTTCAGTTGAAAAGAACCTTAAATGGATTATTCGCTTTTCATAATTGGCCCCATGTTTTAAATTCTAAACAAAAACATTTTTTTAATGACCCTCGTCTCTTATATTATAAATTACGATTGATATATTTCCACAAAATTTCCTGACGTCTTGAAAATTTCGAAAAATAATTAATCTTCGATATAAAAACGGAAATAAGTTGTGAATGAAAAACCTTTTTATATTATTTTGTATAAATTTTTTATAAATTTTCTTAAAAGTAAAATGAAAAACAATTTTCTTATTCCATATATGATTTTTATAAAAATATGCGGTTTAAAACCATTTTATTTACCCAAGAAATTTAAACAATTTTTCACATCAAAATATTTTGAAAATTCCATCTGTTAAGTCAACGGACTTGAATAATAAATTGAATATTAGATAACTTTTCATTTTAAACATGAAAAACAACAAAACATTTTATGATTTTTACTAATGGTTTTTCTTGAAAAAAATTTTAAATAAATTTTTATTTTCAAAATTTAATTTTATTCAAATTTTGTGATAAAAAATTAGGATAAAATTTACTTTATTTTACTTTCAATTTGACTTTTTATTTAATGGAGGCTAAAAAAAAATAAAATGAAATCCTTAAAAAATAATATTTATGGACTTTTAACAAATAAAAATGAATTGTTATTGGAATTGTCTGGAGAATTAAATATTATTTTTTAATATAAAATTTTGTTTATATATTTTTTTTAGGGGAAAATAATATTTTCGTATTCTACTGTAGTATTTATATATAAAAATTATATCCTTGAATAAATAGGATAATAATTTCATAATAATTTTCTTTTGAACGTTAGAAGAATATTTCTTTATAGTACGTTCCCATGTGGCAGAAATGTTGGTCACTTAAGTTAAATTTTTTGGTGAAACATTTTTAAATTTCAGAAAATCATTTTTAATTTTTCGAAATTTAAAAAATATTTACGCAGTAATACAAGCTTGCATTGTTAAGTCTCCAAAGTGCCTGAATGTGTCATAATGCTCGACAGCTCTTCATAACGATTTTAATTCCAGTTTCGATTGTCGATATAAATTGTAATATAATTTTATGATAAAAATTTAGCCGGGCAGAGAGTATAGAAACGTAGATAGAAAATGTTTGAAATTTAAATATTTTCTAACAATTTCATTTAATATTTTACACCATTTTACACCAAATTACTTCAGTTGAATGCTTGTATACGTTTGATAGAGAAAAATATATTATTTATAAAAAAAAACGTAGAATATAAATAATACGTTTTTCTACGTTTTTTTTTTTATAAATAATACATATTTCTATATCGTACATATAATACAAGCATTCAGCTGAAGTAATGTCATTAAAAATATGGAGGCTTAAGGAGAAAATACATTGAAATATTTTTATATGGATTTTCTTTAAAATGTGTCCTTAAAAAAAATTTCATTTAAACGTATTTGTCATAAAAATACAAATAAAATTTTCTTATTATTACAAATTAGAAAATTTCAAAGAAAAATTACTTTTATTTTAATCTTACATAAATATCTTTAAAATAGAAAAATAATAGATTTTCCTTCTTTTTTTATTGGTCTTGTTTTAGAAATTTCAAAAATTTCGATTTAATGGAGAGTAAAAATAAAAAAAAATTAACTTTCCACCCAAATTCATAAAAATAATGGTATTTCGAATAAAATGCTTAATGATCGATTAACCTTATTTTATATTATTTTCAAATACCATACATATATCCTTTATATGTTTAGGCAAAAAAAAAGGACTTTAAAACTAATAAAAGGTCAACCATAAAATTTTGTGTAAAAAAAAAACTTAAATTATGTACAAAAATTAATTTCATTATAAATTTTTAAAGAAAATATGTCAATTCGAATATAATTTTATATTTTTTTTAGATATTATTTTTAAATGAAAATTAATCAATATTTCTATTTTCATAACCAGAATTTCCTTAATTAAATTTCTACTCATTATTATAAAATATTTTACATTATTTATTATGATTATTAGTACTTAAATAATTATTTTTTTTCCTACGCAAGATCTTTTCACCACACAATTTTTATGATAAAATACTTTTATATTACATATTTATTAATCTATTAAAACCTATAAAAAGAATTTTTAGATAGAATATTTTTCATATTTTTATGGAATTTTCCTATATAATACAACTTATTATTATTTTATTTACGTGAAATTTTCATTTAATAAACAAGAACAAAAAAAAAAGGAAAAAGGAAAATACATTTCAGTAAAACAGTAAGGTAATAAAATATAGAAAAAAAAAACATAAAATATATTATTTTATTTTGAATAAATAAATATGATAAAATTTTATGATATATGCAAGAAAAATAAAAATTAATAAACATTCTCTTAAATATGTATGAATTTTTTTTTCCTAATCCAATTTCAAGATCTTTTTTATGTAAATTTTGAAAATTTCATTTCTATTTAATTGAAAATATATTTTGAATAATCTTTTCCAATCAATTAAGGCGACCAAAGTGTTGTCATCTTTTAGTAATCTTTTTTGTAAAAGAAAAACGTTCCATTTATTATTTCTCACATAAGTTTTTAGTACAAAATTAGTGAAATTTAAATCACATTCTGGTTTTGTCTGGTCTAAACCATTTTCGTACATCATCTGGTTTTGGCTTCTAAACCAATCTCGCACTACATAATATCGTACACCAGACGACTTAATACAGTATTTTTTAGTACAAAGTTTATATTATTGGTTTATATTATTTAGCCATTCTGTTGTTTCTGTTGCATAATGACAATACGTTCAGTCAGGTCAAAATATGTAATTATCGTTTTTCTGATATACAGTGATAAACTACTTAGGTAGATATGTATACTTGTATAAAGCTCAGCATTAATGACGTACCTATCGAAGATATTACACAACCGACAAGTACCTTTTGTAAAAATTTAATCTTTTCCGGAATTGTCTGAATATTGGAGATAATCACTTTTTTACTCTAATGGTAATTAATGAAAGTTTTATTGGTTACTTTAGTGTTTTATGTCCTGCTCTTAATTCAAAGAATTATCGAAACTGAATTATCAAATTATTTTTTGATAAAATGATAAAAAGTCATCCTTAAATTACTCAAATATTTGTTTATGCATTTCTAGACTACTGTCATTTGGACAGAACACGAGATAAATAATAATCATAGACACAATTTAAACACTTCAACTTAGTAGCTATTCTACCGATTTTTTTTATAAATTATGACAAAACGTTACGAATTTTCGCCGTACTTTTCTATAAAATATAGCAACCATTCACCTGAGGTAATATAACTACTAAATTAACTAATTCCTTTTGATATTAAAACAAAAACATACTAAAATTTGATTGTACCGTAGTGTTATTATTAATCAAATCGTCCTATTTTCCCTTGTCAAAGATCTCTGGTCGACTTAACTAATAAAAATATAGTGAATCACACTTTAACAAAATTAAAGAATTATATAAACAAAACTAGATAAAATTTATGATAACATTTCAAAGTTCAATCTTCTATTAATTATCCTTGGTATTTTTATCAATTTTGAAGATATCTTTTTATGAGTCACATACATTTAAATAAAATTATTCCGATAGTGCCATAGATTTTGAACAAAAATTTCTAAACAATTTTAGGATTATAAATTTAATGAGTCTGAAAAAGAAAAAAGAAAATTAGAAATACATACATAATCATGAAACTGTATAATTTTCTATTTGAAAAAATTAGAATGAATCAACACAAATACATTTTTTATAGTAGTCATAGAGGTCCGAGATTAATGATATTCAGGAAAAAACATGTCTTAAAACATATTTATATAAATTACCATTATCTAGTATAAGAAATTTAGTATCTATCACTAAATATTGACTTTTTCAAGTTAAATTAAATAAATTGATTTATAGGAGACATCAGCCGCTACCCAAATATACAATTAATTACAATAAATTTAATTAAAATGATTACAAATATTATTCAAATTTCCTAAGGAAATTAATTTATTAATTCATTCTAAAATATTTTAATATTTAGTAAATTATGTTTAGTTCATGTTATCGCAAACCTGAGCAATTTTATGTATTAAATGAGGTAAAATTGTTCAAATAATATTCAGGTAGATAAAGACAATATGGAATTAGGTAAAATAAATATAAGAGGTATTTAGTAATTAAATTTAATAGCATAATAACATATTTCATCTTCTGATTTATTAAATAAATCTCCGCAAATGACTAATCCTTAAATACCTCTCTCTTCTCACTTGCCTTATCTTCTGCACAATAAATAGTTCAACTTAAAATTATAAAATTTTAGTTTCAATCTGAACTTTAAACTGAATTGAGTAAAAATATTCGGCCATATTCCTGATTCTGTACAATGGAAATTTCTAGTAATTATAATAATCCCGACGAATATATTCATAAAAAATTTAATAAACGAAAAAGATATTATTCTGAAGCAGAATCATTAACTTCACTTATGAGTAGTCCAAGCAGTACAAGCAAAGATGACAATTTTAACAGATTATCTACAGATGACAACAATTCATGCAACA
The DNA here is from genome assembly GCA_963932195.1 of Empis livida. Taxonomy (NCBI): domain Eukaryota; kingdom Metazoa; phylum Arthropoda; class Insecta; order Diptera; family Empididae; genus Empis; species Empis livida. The sequence goes on from OZ010649.1 coordinate 1,595,157, forward strand.
CAATTAAAATTGAAAACATTAACAGATTATCTACAGATGACAATATTAGTACTAGCAGCAATGAAGAAACTCGCAATAATATTTCAGATCAGGATTATTCTAATACATCACAGCAAGCATCAAAAAGACGAAGAACGGTTCATAGTATCAAAGAAGAAGATGCTATAAATTTATTACAAATGCCAACAGAAACGTTATTAAATATTTGTAAATATCATCCAAATATGGCTAGACATACCATAAAAAAGGAACGTACACCAAAGGATCAAGATCGTAGAAATAAAAATACAATTGCATGTCGGAAAACTCGACGTGTTAAGAAGTTACAACAAGTTGCACAAGAAGAAGCTTATAAAAAAACTTATCAACAATATAGTGAAATATTGCGTGAACAAATTCGAATTCGACACTACATTAGTGAATTATTAAAATTAATAAATGAGGAAAATTTTCAATCTGATAAATTACAGTTTGATGTCAGTGAAACTTTACAAGTTAATAAGAGTTTATTAATTAATTGAAATATTAGTTTATTGATTAATTGAAAAATGTATATAGCCCTGAATTGTAAAAAATATAATTATAAATTACCAGTTATTGGAAATTTTATTTAATACTATTTTATTGCATATCTCACCGAAAAAGGTATATCCTGAATAATTCAGATATACTATCTTAATTATTCAAGATATGCAATAATTCAGTTAGTTTATTGAAGACGTACATGACATTTTAAATTTGAATCACGTTTAATGTTTAAAAAAATTCATATTTGGAAAAGTATTCCAATTTGCAAAAACCTCATTTATCCTCTCAGCTCTTCAACTCATTTTAACAAGTAAACTGAATGCCCACATAAAATTATGGCTAACATCTATAAAAACATTATTAATGTTGAAATAATTCCGATTTCATTTCAAACATAAAAATCCTATTTCTACAACATAAAATTGATTGAAATACTTTTTGTAGAAAATTTAATTATTTTTAATAGAACTTAAAATTTTCTTTTAAAACTTTTCTTGTTTTGATAAAATACTGAATTTTCACAAAGAAAAACTTTGAAAAAGGAAATTAAATAATAAATATAGTAATATAAGTGTTTTTTTTCTGTCTGAACCAGAAAAAAAACAATTGTAAAATTATATGTATATTTTTCTCCTGGGATAAATTTTTTCCAAAGGAAAAATCTATCGGGAAAAATATTAAAGAAAATATTTTGAAAATTTCATTGATTGAAAAATACCAAAATGCATAAATCAATCAATTATATAACAACTTCACAGCTTATTCAAAAAAAAAAGATAATGGAAAATCATTTCAATTATTAGAAACGAATATTTTCATTTCCCAAGTGTTTTTTTTTGTTCTTCCGCTTTTCACAAGAAGAGAAAAATCTATTTATTATTCACCCAAGAAAGAAGAAAAAACTGTCTAAACTAAACCATAATAATATGAAATAATAAAGTAATGTCAAATCATATTCAAGTGAAAATTGTTTTTAAGATGTGAATAATGATTTTCCATGCAAACCTTTTCTGATTTGCAAACAAAAAATATTGGTTAATTAAATGGACGATGTCATGATTATAATTAATGAATTTTGATGTAATAGTCGTGTCATTATTTTAAATTAAGTAAATAATTATTGAATTTCTGCGATAGAAGCGTGAAATTACTTTAATAAATTTATTGATAATTGTACTGATTTGCTATGTCTATCTTTTATTTTTATTCTGAACCCATTTGCATCATAAGCGCAAAATTTTTTGGCTCATTATCACTGAAATATATAACAACAAAGTTTACCGGTTCCTTGTGGAAATATTTTCAGTTTTAAGGGTCGATTTCTTGGTTCATTTCAGGATACAATTGTATAGGCGGAGGAGTCATTATAAATTGTAATTATAAAAGGGTGTAGAGTGCAATTATAAATTTTCAGTCATAAAATTACTTTGGTATAATTTTTTCCACTAGTATAGTTGGAAAATTAATAGTACTGAGGTTAAATAAACTCCCAAATTTCAAACTCCTCCCTACTATGGCATTATTTTAGTCCTTTTACAAAATTTAGTATCCTTCAGTAAAATATTTGTTTTGTTAAATCATAACCTTTTTTTTGTTATTTTCTAGCACTTTTCCTAGTTTTGTAAAGGTATGAAAAAGTGTCAAAATCTGCACAAAAAAAAGACTTAAATAAAAATAAAGAAAGATTAAGTGTTCAACTGAAAAATGAGCAATGAATTTTCATTTACATTGTACGGACGTATAAGTTGTTAAAGAGTTGAAAAAAATTCCCTTTTTTTGTTAGAAAATCTGTGAAACTTTGTAAATAAATTTTATTCTATTTTATCATAAAAACATTTTTTTTTGCAGATTCATGAAAAAAAATTTTTTATTTATGTACATATATATGTAGTTTTGGTATCCTTAAAAGATAAGATAACTTTAAGATTTTCAGTTTTTATATATGTAGTTGTATCTGTATGTTATTTTAAAACGAGATTATTTTGAGAATTTGGTTTTTTACTTAAGGCTGGAAAATAATATTATTTTTATTGTTGTTGGGGTTGAGTAGGTGGTTATGATTATAAGAGAAAAGTGGTAGGTAAAATCCTTAAGAATTTTCTCAAGAAAAAAACTGTTGAAAAAGGTCCTTAATTAATTTTAAACTTAAATTAACAAAATCTACAAAGTTTTATTTTTGTTGTTTTAATTTAGTTAGTTTTCTCATATTTATGTAATAGAACTACATATATCTACATTGTATAATTTAGTAAAATTTTGAACAATTGTCACATAATTGTTAATTCGAAACACAACAGTTTTAAATATGTTGCCCTTGAAGTAAATCTATAAATTTAGAATTATAAATATAAGTTAATTGCTGCATAGCGCAGCAATAGTTGTGTAGAATTAATAGGCTGTAGATTTTTCGAGTCAAGACTTTTACTTCTAAAACGACCTTAGGTCTGTTATGATCAGAATCGTCCCTCTTTAGCAAGACCACGTCTTCTAAATTTAATATTTTATATATATAATGTCTGTAAAATCCAATAATTCATAAAAATGGACTCTACATAAAAATGAACACTACAATATTTGAAATAGTGTTGATTTACTACATTATTCTGAATTGAATTTGACATTTCTCAGCTTTGGGATGGAAATTTACCTGCTCCCAGCTGCCATAGCAATTTAAGGAGCTAGGCTCTGTGGACTATTTTTAAAATAAATATTTCTTAAGTTTAAAATCATATTTTCATTAAATCTATATTTTTAATTTATTCAGCTACTCTTGCTAGTATAAAAGTTGTAAATAAATATCTATGTAGAGGTAGACCATGATGTAAACAAAACAAAATATGCTCGCAATTTTTTTTACTATTTACATTAGTCCTAATTACGTAAAGCCAATATTTCTAAAATTTCTCAAATTCTGCACAATTTTTTTAAATATGGTACCGCACAATTTAGCTGGTAGTACTACAATTGTAGCTGGTAGTATTACAAAATAAGAAGAAAACCTTCCCAAAATTTTATGAAATTTTATTAATTTCTTGTAGCGTCAATTAATTCACAACGCTCCAAATATAATTTAATTTTCAAAAAAAAATTTCATTAACATGAGTAGAGTTACAATATTTCTGTATTTAAATTTATTTCAAACACTCTGAACTATGTCACAAATTCAAATTGTCAATCATACCTTGTGTTTTCTTTATATCATGTATGTAGACCTAGATTGACTAATCAAAAAATCATAAAATTAAATTTCAGATTATTTTTTTTATTTTTATATAATGTTCATATTATTTTAAAATTATTAAAAAAAAATTCAAAAATGTTGACATATAATTTTTGGCAATATTTATTAAAATTAAGATAAATTTTGGCTTTATCATAGGAAAATATTATTATTATTTGTTTGTATGTCATCATTAGGTAAGAAATTTTCAATATATTTTAAAATTATTATTTCAAGGAATTACATAAAATTTACATAAATTATATTAACAAATTATCGAATCATCAACATAAGTAAAATCTGATGTTAAAATTAAATGTTCATGCTTCAAATTGCATAAAATTGAAATAATTTACCAAAAAAAATATAAATTGTTAGATTTGTAATTTTTAGGGAAATTATATTCACTGAAAATTATTCTTTTGATTAAAAAATTGTAAATTTTCTAAATACTAATTAATTTAAATTACTTTTCATAAAAGCCACAAAATACTATAATCTGCTTTTTTTCTAAAATTTAATAATTCAACATAAAAATTGAATTAATTTTAAAATATTTTTTTATATTTTCAGTTTCTGAATAACATCAATTAAAACATTGTATATAAACGTATAAATATATTAAGAGTCCCGCAACAAAAATAAAGTTTAGCAACAAATCTAAAGCTTTTACTATTGTGTTTTATTCTGTTAAACTTTCGGCAACATCATACAAACTTTATATATATATATACATTTAAAACAATAAAAAAAAAGTTTCTTGTTGTTGTTTACATTATATTTGAGCATTTAAAAGCATAAACAATGTTGATGCCACCACAAATTCCACCACGAATTGCTGATGATAATGATTTTAATAATTTAAAAAAATTAATTGACGATCATAAAGAATGGATATTAGAATTAAATAAATCAAATACAGAAGTATGGACTAGATCGGTACCTGGTTGTGAATTTAATATGGTAAAAATATTATCAAGTTTTGATGATTGTTCAGCAGATGTTGTATTTGATGTATTAAATGATCCAGATTATAGAAAAGTATGGGATACACATATGCTAGCAAGTGAAGAAATTGGAATTGTTAATGTTAATAATGATGTTGGTTATTATGCAAGTAAGAAAAAAAATATATATAAACTTGGTACAAATAAATATTATTATTATTTTTTTAAATATTTATTTAGTGGCTTGTCCACCACCATTACAACCTAGAGATTTTGTATTAATGCGTTCATGGTTAGATACTGGACCTCGAGGTGAACAAATGTTATTATCACGATCAGTGCCTCATAAAAATTTTCCACCCCGAAAGGGATATGTAAGGTAAATTTATTTATATTAAAAAACATTTTATAACCATACTGAATCCGAAGAGACAAGTATGTTTTGCAAAAATCGAGATAGTGAAAAATTGTCTTTTATATTTAATGTCAGAAACTGGCGAGTAAACTTGTCACCGCGGAAATTTTACATTCAATTTTTTTTTACGCAAATATTAAACCAAATTACCACCGGTATTTTAATTGTTTCTAATATCAGTATTTTTAAATAAATTTATAAAACATAAAAAATATTGTAAAACATAAAAAATATTGTAAATCGCACAAAATTCGTATTAATTTCTACATTTTTTTAATTAAAGTTTGAGAATAATTTGCTTCACTGTATATACCCAAGCTTTACTGTATATACCCATTTTATAGTTTCATAAACCCAGGAAATTTTTACATATTACATAAATTCTTTATTATTTTAGAGCACAATCATATTTAACTGGTTTCATAACACGTTCCTTATCAAATGGTGGATGTTTTCTTGGTTATGTTGCACATTGTGATCCACAAGGACATTTACCACCATGGCTTGTAAATAAGGTTACTCATACATTAGGACCAAAAATGGTTAAAGAATTACGTAAAGCATCACTAGGTTATATTAATTGGAAAAATAGTCAAATAAATGGTAAAAAACCATGGAGATTTCCTGAAGATATTACAATACCAAGAATAATATTAGATGAAGTAAGTTAATTAAAAAAATAAATAAATAATAATAATTAATATTTTACATAAATAATTTAATAAAAAAAAAAAAAAATGTTTTATCTTGTAGGATTGTATAGAACCAAAACATTTACAACAAATAAATGGTAATTCAACACATAAAATTCAAACATTACCAAAATCAGTAACAAATATTAAAAAAATTGATGTATCTACATCAGATATGATGAATTCATCATCAAGAACACTTCCAAATTCAGTTAAACATAATAATTTATCTACAAAAAATAAAACTACAAATGATATTTTACAAACAATTAACACTAAAGAAATAAGTAATAAGAAAAAGAAAAAAATATTTGGTAAAAATTAATTAATTTTCTTTTTAATTTTAATTTTCTTTTTGAACAGAAAAAAGTTTTATTTTATTTTATTATTTTTTTAATTTTTTTTTTATCTAATTTTTTAAGAATTTTCTTTTTTTTTTTTTTTTTTTATCTAATTAAATAATTTTCTCCAAATTTTTATATTGTGTTATAAAATTTAAATAAAAATATTTATTCAAGAAATTGTATTTATATTAAAATATATATTGAAAATTAATTAAGGCAGAAAAAAAATAATTTTCCAATATAATTCAATTTCGTGATATTTTATTGTAGATAATTAATTTTATAAAAACATAAAAATTTTAAAAAATAATAAATTTATAATTTTAATATTATTAAGTTATTTTACTCAAATATAAAACATAAATTGAAAAATATAACAAAAAATGTTGTAGTATTATAAAAATAAATATAATTTATATAAATTAATTTGAAAAAAAAATATAAATCTGATATTATTAATTGCTAATTTAAATTCGAGAATTACCAATGCTTTTAATTCTAGTCCTGACCAAAATTAAAACAATTCACATACAAATTCACTTCGAAACTTAAAACCTTTTTATAGCCGATAGCCAAGTCGATTTAATCGGTATCGGCTTTTAGCTGATAGCCACGAAAATTCAAATTTTCCAACCATAATTTATTTAAAATGAAAATATCACTTGGTGATATTTTTAGGTTGCATTACGGAACAGCGACTTAATTACACTAATAACTCATTCATCTTAATCAGAAACTCTTAATCAATAATTATTTTAAAGACTGAAAATTTGATAGCAAATGAATTGTAATTAAAATTATATTAAATATAATTAACATATTTGCATAATTTATCAATTTTTTTAAATTAGAAAAATATTTAAAATCGGTTATGCTAATTTTCTTGTATACATGTGCATAGTTTACACTGAAAACCCGAAATGGTAAATTCAAATCTTTGGCTTTAATTCTACTTTACAAATATGCTATAGATTCTATTTAATAACTAATATTAAAAAAATTTATCAACTATATTTTGAAAAGAAGAAAATTCCCGGAAAAATATTTGAAAAGAATTTTAGAAAAACTATTTGAATAAAATCATCGGTTTCGGAATAAAATCATCGGTTTAATCTAAATCGCTATTCATTAAATTTTTCTCTCGAATTTATAGAAAATATTATGCTTTTTTCTTTTCAATTAAAGCGAGAAAATTTCGTATTATTTCTTTGTTACAAAAAAAATATATCAAAAAATAAACATTAATTTAAATTTATATAATTTGTCGAAAACAATCTAAAAAAATTTACGAAATATCCTTAAACATTAACAAAAAATGTAAATTGTTGTAATTCTTAATAATTGTTAAAAATAAAAAAAAAACTTTTACATATACGTTATATAATTGTTGTAAAATTGTTAAAATCTAAATAATTAAAATTTAGCATATAAATTATGAAAAAAAAAATATATGTACTATAAAAGACTATCAAATATCATTTAATTTCTCTCATATTCTTTTTGGAATGCTAACGTTTTAGTAAGCGTTTCTAGTTAATTACCTTTAACTAAATTATTATTAATATTATTAATAATAATTTTAAAATCAATTTAAACTTAAAAACTTTTCTATAATTATCAAAAAATGTATTTAAAAAAAAAGTAATGTGTATTTAAAAATCTATCAAAAAAACCATTATTGTTATTGTAAAATTTATTATTATCAATATATTAAATAATTGAATAATCATAATTTTATTAATTTTATTTATGTATTTTCAGCTTCCATTTATTTATGTTAAGATTATCCAATTTGTTGTATAATACTTCGCGTATAATTTGTCTGACAAATATAACATTTTTATCAAATGATGTCCACGACACGATCAATTGACCTGTCCAAGAAAGTAGAACTTTATACCATATTGTGCTACAATCTTACAATAAGGGCTCTATTTAATATTCTGCTATAATATCGGATTATCCACAGTGATTTATAAAAAAAAAAATTAATTAGATTTGAAAACTTCAGAATTAAATTCATTTTATCCAAATTCGTAAAAAAATCTCACTATGATATTTGAAATCTGAGGAAATTTTCCAAACCATGATATCTATTGAATTATAATTTATCATTTATATTAATTCACTTGTCGTATTTTGGCAAAGTTTGGCCAAATCAACGCAGAACTCAAAATATTGGTATTAAAATTTACGAAAAAAAAACTTATCTGATTTTCGTGAATTAGAAGATTAATCATTTAGCAATCGGAAATCAGAAGTTATCAGAATTAATCTTCTTCGGAATTAATAATGGGGCATAGGATTAAGAATTTCGAAGCATTCTATTGCAGAACTACCTAAAATTTTGGTTTTATAAAGTGATCCAACTAATTGAGCATAACTATTACCAAAATTTTGTACAATACTAATGTTGAAATTTTGTTTATGTCCTTACGAAGACAAATTTTCTACATACGCCCTTAAATTTTTTAAACTTCACGGAAAACTCCTGATAATCTAATTGAGTGAATAACCAAAAATATTGGAGATATACAATAAATATAATTAACACTACAACGTTCCTTTGTTTTTTTTGAATATTTTCTTAAAAGACATGAAAAGATTCGGAACATCAAAAAAGAAGTTAAAAAGCCATAAATGCTAATTTTATACAATAATATTATTCAGAACTACGCACAAACTGATAAATGGTTATTTTCAAGTTTAATGTTTTATAGCTTTTTCATAGTTTACAGGAAAAACATAACATTTCCCTTTTGAAATTCTATTAAGTTTTCCTTTAGCGACTAAAGATATTTAATAATGGAAAATTTATTATTTAAATTTAACTCGATTTTGCTTTCAGATTGATTTGTTTTTCGTATTTTTTAACAAATGTTTTTTTTTTTAAATAAATTTACAAAAACTACGCGGAAATATAATAAATTAACTCAAACCTCACATAAAAAATATTGTAAATGTTGGTTCATCAGTGCAAAATATTTAACATTGATAATGATATTGTAAATTTAGCATTTTTACAAAGTTTTTCAATACCAGCTAAGTTTATTGATCTATTTTCTAATATAGTTCAATAACGAAATCTTTTTGTACTTGAAAATTATTTAAAAAAAACTTATTAAACAAGTTTTTTTTAAAAAAAAGTTTGAACCAAAATATTAGCGTATTTATTATTATTAACAATTTGTGGTTTACAATTGTTCAAATAATAAAAATAAAATTGTTATTTTTATGATAATAGTTAAATATTTAAAAACGCTATTGGTCGATGTTTTACCACAAAAAGTGGTAATTGTATTATAAAAATTAGAAATGTGTAAATCAAGGGATGCGACATATTAAATAATAATAATTGTCATTTATAAATATGGACAGAAATTCGAATAAATATTTACTAAAATATTTAAAAATACTCGCGATTACATCATAACTAAATATTACTGTTAACAAATATGTACCAAAACTAACCGTAGCGTCAAATTAAGTGATGCCATTGTCTGCATTATTTTATATTTCTAAAATTCTGAATTTTTGTTTAAAATGCTAAAAATTATTGATTACTATTATGGTTTTTTAGAAAATTAAAGAAACAGAATTAGAAAAATTGAATTCGTCACATCCCTCATTATATTTAAAAACTTGTAAGTATATATTAACAAACAAACAACTATTAGTAATTTCGTAGTAATGATCAAATAACCCACCACAATATTTATCTTATTATGTACTAATATTGACATATTGTTACGTTATAATTTGAAAAAAAGACACTGTCGGCATCAAATATATGTAATTCAAGAAATAGTAATCAAAATATAGGACAATCATTTATCAATATTTAATATTTTAGAAGACTATAAACTATAATCAATGTGATTAGAATTTCAATTAAAATGTTATTTATATGCGAATGAACAGTGAACAGTTCAAATTAAATTAGTAAATAGAATTAATTAGCATTAAAATATCTTTAAAACATAGTTAAACATAAGTTGCTAAAAAAAAATATTCCGTGTTACCAATGCTCTGTGAAAATGATTTGGTTTTAAACGTTTTAACGAATATGTATTTAAATTCTACATTAAAATTACTACAAAAATTAGTGCGTTGTGAAAAATTAATATATTTTGTAATATGTATTTAAAATTTCCATAAGATATTTCAAATTTTTATTTATTTATGTTATTATTTAAGCATAAAATTTAAACTAAATTTAAAATTTTTGAAAATTAAAAATATTGATTTAGAAATATTACTGGGAAAAACTAATGTCATACTTCAAGAGAACATTTATAAATATTAACAAGATACTACCAAAGATAAGTATGCACCTTGACACAAAGTTTATGGAGCATTAGTCTAGTTTTTAATGATGGACTGATTTAAGAATTTAGTTATACTATTTTTACACAAACTACGAAAGGTTTTTTTTTATAAGGCAGAAACTATTAACCGGCATTACTACTAATTTCAAGCTAAAAGAAGTTGTTAATAGTAGGCTTTACTATTTTACTATTTTTCCACTCTTGTCACAGATTATTAACAATTAATTAAGTTTAGTGTATTGTGATGCAAAACGATGTAAGCCAAGATGCAAACACTTATTAATCTATTTTAAAAACTTACTAATTTAGTATAAAAAAATCATGAAATGAAACTAATTCATATAATATAGATATGTACTACTTAAAGTCAAAACTCAATTTTCAAATTTTAGTTTAGAAACAAATAGATTAAATTTCGAGAACTCACCTTTTTTTGTAATAAAATTATCATAAAAAATTGTGGTTTCATTCATAAAAATTTTCATTTAATATCTATTTCTCGTATCTCGATTTTATCATTTTAAAAATAATATGTTTAATTTCAATCATCATCAAATTAAAATTATTATTTATAAATAATTTGTATCTATCCAATAAAAAAAGTTTCATAATTTAATGTTTATTCAATTTTCAATATCTAATAATGTTTACACACAGTCTATAAAAAATCAATAACTTTTTTATAAATAATATAAATTGTTTTGTCAAACATAGATTTGTTATGAATAAATTAGAACAAAAATTAATGTTTCTAATTATTTTATTAAATATTATTTAGTTTATTTTAAAATTATTTAAGAATTCATTATTTTCAAATGCAATTTAAATTAAATTTTAAAAAATGCATGATAAATGTTAGTTAATTTCAATTGTAATCATTTTTATTTAAGATAAATTTAGAATCGATAAACAATATTTTAGGTCAGAAGTATTTATTTTAAGTTTAATTAACAAGTTTACATAAAACTTTTGTTATTTATCCTAATAATTTTTTAATAATTTATGTTGCGTGCTTGCTTATAAACAGTAGTAACTTAATCAATCCTCAATTTTGTCAATATTCTGATTAAGTACCAAAATAGTGTAGAAATAGTTAAAAGAATGGTAAACCAAATATTGATGCGATGTCAGTTAGAATCTTTTATTAATTAGAAATATTAGGTACATGATGCTAAATCACCCACTAAATCATCGTCGCAAAATAATACGAAATAATATGTTGAAAATGCCTCATTTAAAAAGGCGCAATTAGAAAACTTAATGCCTCTATTTAAATTAGTGATGAAACAGGGTGCAAATTCTAGGTAATTATCGGATAATTATGTTTAGGGGATTCACGGTATTCATAATTTATGTTAAGGGGATTCACCTGTAGCTAACTAATTAATTTTAAAAAAATGATTAAAATGAAAATGGGAAGTTAAAAATAGTGTTGCTATTGCTACTAATCATACCTAACTATTTAACAAAAAAATAGAGTAAATATACAACCAATAAATATACGAAATTTATAGAATTTTCAAATTTCCATGTTAATTGTTGTAAATTCTGAAATATTTAATTTTAAAAAATATTACATTTCCTATCAAATACATTTTTTTACAGTGTAATTTTATCAATATTCTGAATTACATTAAGAAAGTCTTTAATACCAAAAATATTACTCTATAATTTACTAAAATAACGAGAAACTTGTGGAACTTTTAAAAAGGGCGCGAAATGCAGTCAAATAAAAATTAACACATCTTTCTAGTTCAAGTTCAACTATCAGAAATATTCAAGGAAATGTATTAAAGTTTTAACATATAAATTAATATCTGTATGCTTTAAGTGACTAATGTCGATCCTATTATATACTCTTTCAAATCCGCAGAAAATTTCTTATTTACTGGTGGAAAGGAAAATTTATTGAAAAGCTTTTATAAAAAAAAAACTTTTCACTGTACATTTTACAAATTTTTTTTTTCTGGTTTTTTGTGTATATGTATTTAATCAATTTTGTATTTGTATTTAGGCAAATAAATAATAAAAACAAAACCATAAATTTTGTTTCTAAATTTGGTTTAGTATCGACATAAAAAAAAAACATTTTTTTTTTTACAAAACAAAACTTATATAATTTATAGATTGTATTGCAGTTAAGTGATTGCTTTAACAAACTGTTGAATGTCGCGCAACAAATAAATATTTTAGTCCTTAAAGGACCCTCAATACGATTGCATCTATTCGATATTAGTAAATTTATTTTCTTGGGTGAATGATAAAAACAAAATTTAATTTAATTAATTTCGAAAAAAAAATAATTTAATTAAAAATAATTAAAAATTAAAAATCATTGAAAATTATTTAAAATTTCATATTTTTCACAAACGGATTTTCAATTTCAAATACAATCTTTTCGATTTAAGGAATTAAACATTAAATTAAATATAATTAATTTATCTGATTTAAACCAAGTATAATTTTATTCTAAATATCACAATTGTGCCACAGTGCTAAAAAAGTGCTTTCTTAGAAAAAATTTAACCAAAGAAATACTGAACTCTTAAAAAAAAGTTATTATTTTAATTAACTTTCAGCTCACAAAAACTATGATTAAAAAATTGTAAAATTTAATTTAAATGCCAATATCTGTCAAAAAAGTAAACTTATTAAAAAACAAATTACAATTGAAATTAAATATTTGGAAATCAGTCCTAAAATATCTTTGTGTTTAATAAATTTCAAAATTTTCAAATATAATTTTAAAGTCTACATAAAGAAAATTTGAATTAATTTGCGACTAATTTTTTTCAAAATTTACATTAGAAAAAAACATAAAAAAGTGATAATTATAATTTAAATCGATATTTAAAAAAAACTTTAATAATACTAAAAAATATTTATATTTAAAATTATTTATTTACAAAATATATTATTATACTTATTTATCGAAATATATATTTTTTTAAATACACTTTGATATATAAAATCAGATCAATCTACGAAAATGATTTTATTTAAGTGATATTAGTCAATGAAGACAGTTTTGTTACAAGTGGAATTTATTAAATTTGTTAATTTTCTTAGATTTTTTTGAAAAAAAAACCATTAAAACAATATTAAACTTTAATTAAAAAAAATTTACAATATTTTTAAATAAGTTAAATAATTTATTTAATAAAACAATTTATTAATAGGATAATTGCGAGGATTAAAGTGATTTACTTCAAATTCTAATAATAATAATAATAAAAGTGGAATATTTTAAAGGTTTTTATGATTTTATACATACTAGATACTAGAATAATGTGGAAGGAATATTTAAAGAAAATATTTCATAATTTTTTTACGTATTTCCTAGATTAGCAAAAAAAAACATCCTAGGCTACCCTTTTTTTGAAAATTTTATACAAATTAATCGCGAAATTAATAATAATTTCAATTATATCTACACACTTACAATTATATCTACACACAAGATTTAAAAATCTGAATTGAATTTATTATAAATTAATTAAAAAAATATTAATAATTCAAATTTATCTTTAAGTGAATTATTAAGATTTTTTTGTTAAAGATCAATACTGGAATTAATTGTATGAAAACAATCTTCCCTAAAATACTACAACCGCAATCTGTGGTTTGTTTAAAATTATCTAATAATTAAGTTTTAATTTGAATTAATTAATAAAAATGTTATAAATATAATCAATTATTTAAAATAAAATGATGATCATTGATATATTTAGTTCTGAGAATATAAATTGACAGAATTCATTAGAGTTGCGAAATTATCGTAAATTCTGACAAATTAATTATTATATAATTAATTATTAATTATTATGTTTAATTATTAATTAATAATAATTAAACATTATTATGTACTAATAATTAAAAATTAATTATTAATAATTATTAGTCATTTTTTGAATTTCACATTTATTCAGATAAATATCCAAATTTGTAGCTTGAAAATGTAAATTTATTAAAAAAGGTATATTAACTTAATAAATTTTATATAGAATTACATAATTTTAATTAAATTGAATTTTCCTTTAAATTATATAGAAAAGAAGATCCAAGAATCTAACCTAATGTTAATAACAGACACACGAAAAATTGTCAGGATTAATAAACACAATTTATAATTTAATAATATTTTTAAATGGAATTTATGACATAATTATTATTATAAAGATATAATTAAAAATTAATAAAGCTATAATAAAATAGCTACAATGTCAAGTTCAATATTTTTTTTTTATATCAAATTTTATGATAATTAAAAGAGAGTACATTAATTTCAACATATGGTCTTCATTTACTAGTTGTCTATCTAAATAATATGTTTTTTTATGGATAAAACTATTAAATATTACAATTCTTTATTATCATAAAAACTCAAATGTGTTGTAATTCAATTTAATTGCAAAACAAACATAAATTTCATACTTATAAAATTGCATATTTTAAGGCGAAATAAATAATTGAATAAAAATACATACATTATTATTATGAATTTAATTAGAATTAAATTTTTTTTAATTACAAAACTGACTTTACATTAATTTAAAAGAAAATTACGTCTAAATGGAATTTTCAATTTTTTTATAGTTCCATTATCACATTAACAAAAATTTTTTATAATTGAAATTTCATATTTTATGGAAATTTTATTTTGGAAATATCTATATAGTTGTGAAAATATTTAAATTCACTTTTAAGGCCAATGTAATGTTTGTAATAAATAAATAAAATTTTATGACACAATATTATTTAAAAAAGTTTTTAAAATCAAATACTAATTCCATTTTATTTATTTTAAAATTTTCACCTTGATTATTACAAATATAGCTCAAATAAATTATAAATTTAGAAGCTTTTCCAAAAAGAAATATAGGCTCAAATATAATAATGCAGGTCATTAACAAGTAAATGACAATTGTTATAAGTTTTCAGTTATTAGTACAAAAATTTGTTATTAATTAAACATAAAAATGTTGGTAAAATAATTTTAACTTATGGTTATTACTAAAAAAAATATTCATTTTCGATTTGTTGTAGACACGTTTACCTTTAAAACTATTATATTTAAATTAGAAATATTTATAAGAATGCGTCAATTATTTTACTTATCAAACTGAATTTTTTTTATGGTTCAAGTTATAAAATCTTATATCAGTTTAATGAACTTCACTGTTAAATGATTATTATATTAATTTTATTATAATAATACTAAATATTTCCATAATTGCAATAAGTCATATCGAATTTTATGATCCCGTAGGTATATTTTAAAAGCTAAATTTTATTTCAATTAAATTTTACGATAATTTTCTAACGAGCAATTATTATGATTCATGGTGATTCTTTTAATATGATTTGAATTTTTTTTAAAAAAACCATATGTTTTACCATTAAATGTAAAAACAATTTATACAAATAATGTGACGGTAACTAAAATTATTTATTAATTCATAAAAAAATTGTAATTTTAATTCAGATTTTATTATGAATAATTTTTACCGAACATTATTTAATTATTTGCATATATGCAGGGGTAAAAGTTTAATAAATAAATTATAAATTTTATAAAAACTCACAGAAATTATATGATCAAAAATTTCTGAACTGATATAAAAAAAAAGTATTAAATTTAATGATCATTAATTAAATAAAATAATTAATTAAATTGTTGATTAAAAATTTTGAAAATTTTCATTATCACATTTTACTACTACAATCCAACAGAAATATTTCAATAAATTTGAATAATTACTGGCATTTAATTATCAAAAATTATTTAGTATCTTTTATATTTCAAAATAAAATGAAATCTAAGCAAAAACAATTAAAATTCTTCTTAAAATTAATTAAATAAATTAAATTTGGATGATAAAATATCCAAAAATTTCTATTATTTATTTTATTATTTTATTAATAAATAAATAAGTTAAAAAAAAATATGTTTTTGGTCCATCAAATTCCACTTAATATGAAAAGAAATATAAAAATGAATATACTTAAATATTTATTAATAATAAGTCATAAAATTACATATTTATTAATGTAATTTCAATTTAATTACATTTTTTTCCTTAGATAATTTTTTATTTGGATAATAAATTTTAATAATTTTCATATTTTAATAAGAAAATATTTTTTCTTTTATTAAATTAGTTATTTAAAAGAAAAATTGAGATGTGGTCAGGTCAGGACATGACCTTTTTTTACGATAAATTAATTTTGACAAAATAAATGTGAATAGAAAGTGTAAAAAAATCAGCTTAATAGCAATAAATTCTTCTAAAATAAGATCTCCAGTAGAAAATTTAAAAAACTTGGTAAATTAACACCTTAACGGCCGCTAATTTGAAAATTACTTTTTCAAAGACGGTATAGTTCCAAAAATGAATCATAACAAATTGAAATCTTGATTTTTGCGGCATGCGTCTTCAGTTAGAGAAAGATTTCAGATCTTATCAGCACAGAAAAAAATTTTCAAAATTATAATAAGAATAATATTACCAAGAGATTCTCTCCGTAATATTTTATTACGTAAAATATCGCAAAAAGGACAGTATTAATAATGCCAGTATGAAAAGTGTGTGTAGGTCTAATGACTAAGAACTAATTTTATCTTGAAATATTT
Source organism: Empis livida (assembly GCA_963932195.1). Lineage (NCBI taxonomy): Eukaryota > Metazoa > Arthropoda > Insecta > Diptera > Empididae > Empis > Empis livida. Next base: position 1,612,265 of record OZ010649.1, read on the forward strand.
TCAAAATTACCTTCCACATTTGTAGAAGTTAAAAAATAAAACAATCAATAAAATGTATAAAAGTAATTAATTTATTTAATTTTAGTCTACTTTTTATACAGGATTTAGAAGTTTGCACCAATGCAGTACAAAATTTGACATAATTTATTTTTTTTTTAAAATTACTATTTCATTAAAGTTCCTAAAAAATAACAAATACCAAGGTGGACAACAAAAAATTTTATAAATCTACACTATACGCAAGCGATATGGTAAAAATTAAACAAGAAACATTTTTAACACATTTACGACCATCGACCGAATTAGATGATTTAGATAAAAATCAAAATGAATTAGAAGATATATCTAGATTAATTGTACCACCAGGACGATGTACAAAAAAATTATTACATATTAGTGATTCATTATTATCATTATTTGTTATATCACCAATGGTTGTTAGTCATTGGAATGCAACATGGGCATTAATTGGTATTTATACACAACATTTTACACCATTAAATAGTTTTCTATTTGGTTGTATGTTACATACATGTTTTGTCCTAATTAAGGATTTATTGCATAAATCCTTTTCAACAGCACAATCAAATCGTAATAAAACATTAATTAAAAGAATTAGTCGATTTGTTGCTATGAAAACTTATACTTATATATTTGGATGGGGATGTAATATGCAATGGTGTGGTTTATGGGCAGTTTTAGAATTATTAATTGGTAAAAAAAAAAATAATAGGATTATTTGTCCAAATAGAAAAATTTTATTTTATTTAATCAATTTCAGGTGCAGAAATAATTGGAGCAACACTGCAAATAGTAATATGTGTATTTTTTTTAATATTTTTAAAATCTATAAGAAATTTATTGGCACCACCAACATTTGTACTCACTGACTCCAAATATTTAGCTTGTTCATTTCCAACTAGATTTCGTGTCGAGGTAAGTGAAATTTATTAAATACAGATATATTTAAATTTTTCTATCCATGATAGATTTAAATATGTGTAAATTAAGAAACTCGAATAGTAACGAAACACCCCGGCCAAATTTGACCTATTGTGAAATAACCCATATTAAAATCTACTATCTAGATTTGTGCAAGCAAAGAAATTTAGGATTTCCTTGAACTGTGCCTAAATTTTCAATGGCTCTTTTGTATTGCACCCGAAATTGTAATATGTACCTAAATCACAAAAACTGTATTCGTAGTTTCTACAGAGATTATCTGTAATAAGTCCCATTCAAAGAATGTTTTTTTTAAGCTATAGTAACCAGGTAGTGACCAGTTTATAATGCGCACCTAACTTTATGCCTAGGAGTTTTTCATGAGAAGAAGTTCACGAGAAGTTCACATAATATCTTCAATGTCGGTACTCATAAACAATAATTTTGAGCTAAAAGTTGCGATAAATTAAAAATGAGGCAAAAATATTGTGCTTTACTTTTAAGAGCTTATTATCAGCGAACAATTTTAAAGTCCACTTATTTTAGAAGTCTGACTTGATAAGACAATATACTTGGCAGGTCACATAGCTAAATATTGTAAATGCAATCTGAAAATTATTATCTTAAATGTTTAAGTAGATTTAGATGAACGTGCCGATCATAATCAAATATTACTATTAGAAATAGATTTAAATATTTTATATTTTTCTGCAATTTCAATTTTGTATTATCAATAATTAAATTTATTACAAATGGTGATTTTATTTATTAATAAATTTCGAAAAATATACTTTAAAATGTTCGATCTAAAATTGATTATTTTCATATCTAATACGTTCACTTACATAAAAATGATAATTCAAAATTCTAAAATAAAAACATAAATAAATAATTTAATGATAATCAAAATATTAAGTGAAATAATTCATTAAAATATAAAATTATTTTAAGAAAATCTTTGTAGTACTATGTCTCAAGTATTTAAATATAAAGATATACAAAAAAAATCATATTAATGCGAAAAGGACAAAGTCTGAAAAACCTTAGGAAAGTTCAAAATAGAAATAAATATTAATCAAAAAAAATACATAACTTTATTTAAATATTAATTCCATGAGAAAATTGTCAATGAACTTCTCATAAATTTTCATAGTAAATTGTCTTATTTCAAAATTTTATAGTAAATTTCTTAAACATTTTAAACTATCTAAAAGATATAGTAATATATTTGAGTCATTGTTTTATCTCTCTAGTGTCAGTATATTTATAGTACTAATATCACTATAAATTGAATTTAGTATTCAATAAAAAAATAATTTATAAGAATTAGAACATAAAAACTAAAACTATTTACAACATTTATTTTTGAGTAATTTTACAAAAATTCATTTATCATCATTTTTCTTTTTTAATATTAATTTTAATTAAATTATAAAAATAAAACCTTGCCGCAAATCTGTTTTCAAAACTTCATTCATTACACGAAAAAATAAAATCTTTTGGGGAAATACTTATTAGTTTAAAAATCTCACTAAAATTTATCATATAATGCTACTCAACAATGAAAACATTAGTCCGCACAATAAAAACATTATACTAAGTGGACCGCCCCAAGTTTTTTTTAGTAGTTTTTTACAATCACTTTGACAACAAACTACTTCAATTTATTAAGGGGAGAAAATAATAATAATAATTTAGGTTGCAGTTGAACATACAAAACTTTGTTTAAATAGTAATAATAATAATATAAAAAAGAATTTTAGTACAACAAAAAAAAAATTTCCATATTTACCCCAACAACGTAATATGTTGAGGTAGACTCAATTTACAGCAAAACACTGAAAAATTCATTAACAATTTTTTTTTTTTAAATGGATAATTTAACAAAGATATTCAATTGTAGTTTGCATCTTCTTTCAGGGTAATTTGATTTCAAAAAATTAGAAACTTAAAACAGTCAACAGATTGAAATAATTATAAGTTTCTTAAATCATTAAATCTTAAGTAAGTCGTAACTTCTTCGGGTTTGATCGTGTGATAATATATTAAAATATTACCGGTGATAGCATACGACACTCCAAACTTTTTTCAGGGCAATCACATTAAGGATACTTTTATACTGAAGAAATTCATTATGTGAAATGAGCATCAGTAAGGAAATTTAATAGTATTAAGTGTCGTACACAGATTTTGACATTTACTGCATGCCATTCGCCTTGACTCTGGGCGAGCTGTTAATAATTAATCCTTAAAAAATATGTTAATTGGATTTCAAATTAATTTTTCATCAGCTTTATCAATTGTTTCTGGGTTAATTCAAAAATTATGTAAAATAACACTCTTCAGTCGCTCTGTATCTGATACATTTCAATATTTCCATAAATTTTCGTGATTTCACTGTATAATTGTAATAAAACGATAAAATCATGTTTCGCTTCCAAAAATTTCCCGTGTATCCCAAGTACTTCCAGAGCGCGCAGATTATTAGCATAATTTTACTAAAACTAATACGTTAAGCTTTAAAATGACTTGGTTTTTTATTAAACTGTCACATACTTTTGCACAGAGTTTTGTTTTTCGTATTACAATAAAACAGATTTTGCAATTTTTTTTTTTTTGTTTTTGATTTTTAGTACAAAAATCTCCCGAATATAATTTTTATTTATTTAATGTGATAGGGAATTATAGTATCTTGTATCTATAAACTTTGAAAATTATCAATCTGAGAGTAGTATTGAAATTCATCGAGTCCGTAATACGATCAAACAAAAGAAAAAAATATTTTTTTATTTATACGCGGAAAATTCTTGGATTTAAGATAAATTTAATCGAATGTCTCAAAATGAAATTAGTAAAATAGTAAAATTTACGATATTATGTAAAAATAAATAAATAATTTTTTTTTGTAAATTCGTAAAATTGTTTTAATAAAAAGTAAATTAATTAAAAATTTAATAAAATTTATTTTTTAAAATTTTTCTCCTTTTTTTTTTTGGGTAAAAATGTAATAAATTTTCCAATTTGAATTTGGGTCATAAAAGAATTAGTGATTAAGAGTGCATTAATACTTTTTTTTTCCTACAACATAATAAAAAATAAAAATTTAATTAATTTTTAATGAAAATTAATAATGTGAAAATATATTAAAAAAAATAAATATTTAAAAATTAAACAGAAAAAAAAAATTTTAATTAAATATTTAGATTTATTAATTATATTTTTATTTTAGATAAATTCTATGTTTAATAAATAAATAATTTTAGAAAAATATGCCAAAAAAAAAAAAGTTTAGTTAAAATATTTTTGTAAATAATATCAATGTGTTAAATTATACTTAAATATACACATTTACAACAAAATACATATATAAAAAAAATATTTAATATTTAGTTGTGAGTGTTAACGAAATTTTAGTTTTTAACGATAAAATTTATTAATATATTTTTTTACCCCCGAAATTTTAGTACAACTTTTTTATTTTTGGGTAGAAAAATTATTGAAAAAAAAAAACTACAAAGTTTACGAAATAAACACTGATGAAAATATTGTTTCGCACGTTATAATTTTGAAAACATCTTATTTATGTTTTTTATGTTATAATTAAATTGTGATTACAAAAAAAAAAATATTTTACAAAAAAATCTCTAAAAATATTAATTCATTTACGAAAATCATTTATGAACCATTAACAAAAATCTTGCAATGTAATTCGGAAAGATTGCATTTATTATAATTTCGTCTATAAAATGTTTATTTTCTTAACAAATTATTATTTTACAGTCCACCGTTTTGCACAGTTTGTCTCCAATTTTCATAATTCTTCTATCCGCTTAAAAATCATCTTACAAAAGTTTTAAATCCTCAAAGTTTAGGTTCTAAGTTATAAGTTTCTAATCAAGGAGGACAGCATTGCTGTCCTATGGATTATGAAACAAAATTAATAATCTGAAATTTACAAATTATTTTTTGATAACATTAAGTCAAGAAATATTTTAAGAATTTATCTCTTAAAAAAATGTGTAAAGATTCTTTTCCAATATTGACTTTTTCTATGCACTTTTATCTAACTTGAAATTTATATTTTGTAAAAAATATCTTATCTTATTATAAAATGATGTTACAGAAACTTATTTGTACTTTCCTTAGTTATAGCATAAAATTACGATGTAATTAATTTATTATAGTATGTTTAGAGAACGATTAAGATTAAATATTACTTTTTTTTAAAAGTTAAAGTCAATATTTTTAAAGATTTAATTTTAAGTAGTTAATCCCTAAAAAAATATAAGAGAATAATTTAAAAAAAACACTTATTCTTTGTTGAATAAAATATTTGACACAAAATTAAAAGAAGACATTTTTTAAATTAATTAAATTTATTAGATAAAAACTTTTTATTACATTTTTATTACAAGTTAAGAAAGAATTTACGGCAAAAGATAATTTTCAATAGAAAGTTAAATTATTCCAATTAATTACGTGTTTTTTAAGAAGCATAAAAAAATGTGTTGCATTTTGAATCCGTTAATAGAAAGATATGATTAAAGTTTTGGGTATGATTGCACCCCAAAATGCAACAAGAGTTCATTAAGCTTTCCATCGTTAAGAAACCCCAACAGGTTTCCTAATTTTCTAAAAAAAAATCCTTTAAGAAATTTAGATTTTCAAGAAGGTCCAGGGATATTTTTCATATTCATCTCCACAAATTCTACAGTTCGCAGTTCGCAGCAATCGATGACGCATTCGTTTAGTTAGATTATAAATAAGGCGACAGTGATCTGTGAGAAATTCAAATGGTATTTCTTTTAAAATTTGGATAAAGTTGTGTTAGGAGAGATAAGACGTGCTTGCAAAACGAGTATTTTATGTCTTCCGAATTTATATAATTTTAATTTATCAAACTTCAGTTCCAATCGCAAAATTAATGCCAGATTAAAAAATTAAACCTTTAATTACTTAGTATCAGTTTATCAATTTATCAGTTGACCAAATTTAGTTTATAGATAATCTAAGAGATAATTTATACCATAAAAACTGTACGGAAAATTTCTAACGTTTTTTTTACAAAAATTTCAAAAACATAAATGCTAATAAATTTTTTTTGGATCCCCAAAATTTATTATCGTCACAAAAATGGTTCCAAAAAAAAAAGTTTAAATAAACAAAGTGCGTATTTTTTTTTAGAAAGTATCTAAAATAGAATAAATATTATTGCACGAAAAGTAAAAAAAAAATATATTTCAATGTCATGTCCTTTTTTTTGCTGTTTTGAAAATAACAAAAATTATTATTTTTTTAAATAGATAAAATTATTAAAAAAATAATTAAGTTTGTATTAAGTTTAAAATTACTTTTTAATACTGATTGGTCAATTAATAATACCATTTATGTTCAATCTGTGTCACTGATTAGATTGTCTTTTTTTATTTCTAAAATCATATGATTAATTTAATAAAAAAAATTTAATTTTAAAAATAGATTATTCTAGAAAATTAATTCTTTTATTAAAGATTCTTTTGCAAAAAATTATTTCAATTTAACTTTTAGTTGTGGTAAATATCTAAGATTTCAACACTTTTCAATTCAATTTAATTTAATTTAATTTTTTTTTTTGCAAAAATAAATAAATAGAAATGGAAATATTAATACTTTATTTCAATGACGTCAAAAATTACATAAGAAACTTTCTAAAATAAGAAATATTTTTAATCCTTCGTTTTATTATGTTTAAATGATAATGAAATAAAAAAATATATCTTTTTAAATATATTTAATGTTATTACTGTATGATAACAGCTAAAATTATTCAAATATTATGAAAGTACAAGCCCAAATGTCAATATTCATTTTATTTTTTCATTAAATTTTTGCTCAAAACTACCATATTTTATTTAATAAGATTTTTTTTAAATTCCACAATCAAAAATTTCACTAATTTTTTTACAGTGATTTTTACATGCTCTAAGAACCAGTTTCATGTAATATTTTTTCTCTGTGAAAAACTAGAAACTTATAAATTATTAAATATAAATTTTTTTGAATATAATTCAATTTGTAGAATTTCTCTATACTCTATTATTTAATTCGACTTTAAATGGTTCTAGCTCTGCCAAAGCTTTAGCTTATTATGCTCTAAGATAGCCACAATGATTGTGAATATAGAAGCAGCAAAATATTTTTAAAAAATGCTGCAGAAATATTTCTTAAACAAGGCTAATCATACCACTGATACTGACTTCAAAAAAAATTCGTTGGCATGAAGAGAGCCCTTCTACTCTTTGATCTATATCAAGCAATTCGAAGCATGAACTTTTAATAACATAGAAAGAATTGAAATTAGCCAGCACAATCATGGAAATTATTATAATTATATTGTAAGCCAAGGCTTCTACAAGCCCTTCAATTCAAATTTCCCCAACTTTGTATGTAAATATCAGATATCATCATTTTCGGTACTCAATTTTTTTTCAAAATTTTCCATTAAAAAATCGTAGTCCAAAGTACTCGTAATAAAACTAGTAACTAAAAATTTAAATCACAATTTATTAGAAGTAAATCCCTACAATTAAGATGATGATTAAAAATTTCACACCTTTAAAAAGCATATTTTTTAGGCATTTGTCCATGTGTCTGTCCGTGTGTACCCGAAAAATGTTTTTCAAAATAATTCTGTGGAAATTTTCCAAAATTTGAGAAATACTTTCAGACGCTTTTAGATAAGCTCTTATTTCGAAATATCCAATCTTCCAATTTTCTAAAACGCGACACATTGCTTTATACCAAAGCTTATAAAAATAAAATATAATAATCACTTTTTTAATTAAAATTTCTGTCAATAGAGGCGCTAAATTACAAAATTACTTTTTAATATGAATGTAACAAGTTCTTAGTGTTAACATGATTTGGATTGATTTTACATTTACATAAAATCCAAGTACAGATAATTCTCGTAATTCTGGTGCATGGAATTTTCTTAAATTATTATATTATTTAAATTATAAATATTATTATTTTTTTTTTTAAAACAAATTAAAAACTTTTTGATAATGACAACGTAAATCTAATTTAATAGAATAAAGATATGTTTTTTTTTGAGATATAGACATCACTCTCATTCAATTATTATCATTAATACATAAAAATATTTATCTTTTTTTTTTTTAGAATATAAAAAGACAATTTTTTTTTTTTATAAATAGAAGTGAATTAGAAGAACAAATGTCATTTTATTTTACTTAGATTTGAAAAACGGGTTAACTTAAAGTGTCAGAAAATTTAAGTTTAAAATTTTTGTGAAAATTTAGGTTAAAAAAATTTTGTGAAAAAAGCCCAGAAAAAAAAATGCATATAAAAATTTATATAAATAAAAATTTATTAGTGCTAAAAATTATAAATTAAAATTTTTAAAAAAATATGTGAAAATTCATCTTAATTTTTAAAAACATCATAAAAAAAAAATCTAAAATATTACAAATTAAAATTATATAAAATAAATAAATCTTTTTTTTAAATCATAAGAAAATTAAAAATTCCAGAAAAAAAAAAGTGCTAAAAATTCTAAAATTTTGTCGAAATAAGTAATTTTTTTAATTTCGTAATTATGCGAGGCAGTAAAGCTGGTATATCAGATGGTTATAAACCAGCAGCAACATTACAACCAAAAAATTTTATATATTCAACATTATTAGAATTTTTAGATATTACAATATCAACAATATTAATAGCACCATTAGTAGTTGGTTATTGGCGTGGTACATGGGATTTAATTGGAAATTATTTATTATCAAATGAAATATTATTATCACCATGTTTATCATTTACAATTGGTGTTTGTGGTCATTTAATATTTTTAATATTTCAAAAAAATATACGAAAACATTTTGATCCAGATAAAAGACGTTTAACATATTTTATTGGTTCACGTATATATACGGGTATATTAGGTGCATTATGTGTTAATCATTGGCGTGGTGCATGGTTATTAACAGATTTATTTACTGGTACAACAAATTTATTAACAGTATTTACAGTAACATCAACTGCTGTTATATTATTAGCATTATTAAAATGTTTAAGAAATTTATGTGCAACACCATTTTCATTGGGTATAGATAGCAGAGATGCATATTTTGATATTGTAACAATGTTTAAAATATCGGTAAGATAATTTTCATAAAAAATATTTAAGAGATCAGTCAATTTTTCAAAAATTACAATATTTCATATTTAAATATCAAAATTAATCTGTAATTTAGATTTTTTTTAAGATTTCAGTGATAATATTTTTATGATAATTTAACTTTTTTTCCATTAAATTTAAAAAAAATATAATGCAAACTGAAAATACATTTTACGTTAATTTTAAAATTGAAGTGACTTCATTGGACTAACAATATTCATATAAAGGTTAATAAATATTTGAGAAATTTCATATTTTCATTAACATCATTTTTAAACTGCAATATTTTCCTAATTTACTTTTTCAGTAATAAAATAGCTATATTTTCTTGTGATTTATTATTATGAAAAAAAAATTAATTTTCCATATTTTCTGTAATTTAAAATTTAAAATTTAATTTATTTTAGGTAATTTTTCATCACAAAAATTACTTAACCGCACAACTAATTTCACAGTTCATTGTGGTTTGATTCACCGCAATTAATTTCACAGTTCAATTGATTCAATCTCTTTTGTGATATGAATCATTTTTCAATCTTTAAATTAAAAATTTTTTAACTTTCTGAAGCATCTCTATTATGAGTAGCAAAAGTTAACTTAAATTTAATATATTTCTTTAATTAACATTCATATACGTCATTCTATTAATTGAACCAGGATGGACTAATCTAACGATATAAAATATTATGTTATTTCCGAGAAATAATACTCGAGAAAAAAGAACTCTAATTTCGAAATATTGTTTTCGCAAAATTAAGAGTACTTGCTGGTTGCTTATAACTTGGAGTACGTACTGATATTACGAGTCATGTCTGGTGTGATAATGATTATCAGAAAATCACATTTATGTAGAGTAGAAAAAATATTTTGCCATTTCACCCTTAAAGATTTGAAATAATTAGTCAAATGAGTATCAGACGGGGCTTATAGATTCGCAAAAAACGTAATTTCTTCTAATTTAATTTTATTAATACATAATTAAATAATCAGATTGGCATATATCTAAGATTAAATTCTTATTTTATATTCCATTTAAATGTATTTTTCTATTAAAAATTAATTGTAATAAAATCTATAAATTTATTGCGTATTAATTTCTAAGAGAAATATTAATAATTAATTCAAAAATTATAAATTTTTAATAAAATTATTAAAATACTAATGTTTTAACCATTTTTATTAAAAATTTCAAATGAAAATGAATTTTCACCGGCAAAACAGAAAATAATGAATAAAATATGAGCAATAAATTAAATCGTAACAATTTCAAAATTTATTCATAAAATTAAAATAATGATAATTCAATAAATTTCATGTTAATTTCAAATTCATTTTAATTACATAAGAAAGTATCTTAAATTTTCCCATTATTGATTTAAAAGCATGTTTTTTTTTTTAAACTTAAAATGTAACTAAAGTCATTAATGATGTTTTAAACTGATTTTTTTTACATTAATTTATTATTTCATTAGTAAAATATAAAAATATTTTATTAGAAATTCTTTAAGATAATAATAAGAATTTAATTACTAAAAGAAATGAGTTCATAAATTAATTTCTGCATTGGCAATGAAACTTGAACATAAATATTAATCACTGAATTAATTAATGATATTATTTTTATTTGAAAAAAAAAACCATGAATGGAGATAAAAACTGAATGTTTAAGAGTTTTTTTTGGCCTCTAGTGTCTTAGGCCAAATTTTAAATATTTTTTAGCATAACAATAATTACTTAAAAGTAGAGGCATTCCGAGGATAATTCAATAGGAAAAAAATTAGTTTGGATTCCTCTGTCTGTGTCATGACAATTCTATTTTTCTGTGGTATCATAACAAACAAAATTGTATCATTTAAAAATAGTTATGGCCAGGCAAAAAAACACCAAATAATAATTTAAAAATGTTATATATTTAACGGACACCGGTGGGTTATCATAAGTAGTATAATGTACTGTGCTGTCAGGCTGTAGCTACTGCGATCAACTACCAATCAATGCATCGTGGTCTGAGTTTACTAAGCTTTAAATAACTACCAGTAATAAAATGAAAATAAAAAGTAATGTAGAACTGGAAAAATTCTAACTGGTGAGGCTATTTGCTAACAACAAATGTCTCACTAAGTTTCTTCACAAAGAAATTTATGGTTTAGAATTCATATTAAAAAAAATTAGTATGTCCCATACCAATAAAAATTGTTATTGTTAAAAATTATTAAGTACAGATAATTCTGCAACCCTATTCTCACAATTGAGAATGCACAAAAAAAAAGGAATGGTTGGAAAAATCATGTTTTTAAGACAATCTCTATAAACCTTAATCTATAATTTCCTTACATTCGCAAATAAAAAGTATAGTTCTTTCCTTAACACCTTAAGGATCACTCATCCGACCACGTAAGGACCTAGCTCGTGATAGGCCAAAAAAATTAAGAATATAAATTTTTCAATTAAATTTTATTTAATTACTCCATTTTAATAAAATTTGTATAAAATTGATGTTCAAACCATGTAATAATTAATACAATTTCAAACGTTCCTCTTCAAGCGTTAATATTTATTTTATTAATATCTATTAACATTCTTAATGATTGAAAATATTTATAAAATGTCTACAAACAAAATATGCCAAAAAAGAAACAATGTTAAATTAAATTTTTAAAAAAACCTACAAACTTTTTTTATCAACCATACTTAAATACATAAAATTCTATCACATTCAGAAGCATATAATCTAAAAAAAGCAGGAATTTTAAATATCAAGTCTAAACACTAATAATAAAATTAGTTAATTAGATGTTTCCTAATTAAGTATGGTACAGACATTTCTAAAATGTAAAGCATGTCTTGTATTTAAAATTTTGACTAAAAATATTTTTCGGTAATTTTTATATAAGCAACATAAAAAAAATTTTCATTTTCTTTCATATTGGTTCTATGAAAAAAGTTAAAAACAAAATTTGCCAAAAACAACAACAACAACTGCAAAAAAAGAAAAACCCAAACAAAATAATTTTCGTCTTGACATTGAAATAGAAAATTCAATATAAATGAGTTTTTTTTTTATATAAATAATTAAATAATTCTTTTATGGCGCTTTAAATATTTCCGCGGGAAATTTGGTCTAATTTTCTTCCTCTGCAAAAAAAAAAAAAAATATAAAGCACTTTGCTGGCTTTTATTTTGTGTAATCAATGATAATGAACTTGAACATTATTTAATTATGCTAATAATAAATTGGTTTTATATCGTTTGTCAAGTTTAGATATTTTTTTTTTTATGAAACAGTCTTCTTTACTATGCATACTCATAATTATTATGGATGATAATTAAATTTAATCTGCGTATATTTTATTTTTTTTTGATTGTATTATATTATTTTTTTATTTTACAGGGTTCTAGAGAACCAGGACTATATGTATTGGATTGTGTATTTTCAGTATTAATTGTTGGAACATTAGTGGTAGTTGCATGGAGAGGTGTATGGGTTATGTTTGATATAATATTATACCCGGGTAATAAAGCATTTTCAGCATTTGGTTCATTGGTAAGTAACATAATTTTTACAAATTTAAACAAATATTTTATAGTTTATCTTTTTAATTTTATTATAATAGTAAAATAAGTTAAATAATTTTGGTTCAATATTTGAACAAAAAAAAATTAAAACGTAATTTAGTAAAAAAAAATAATTCGAGCAATAATAAATTCTACTTGAATCATTTGGTCTGAGAGAGATTATGTCTTATATATAAATAATTAATCACAAACGACATTCAGTTAATCTTAAAAAACACTATAAAAAATTCCTCAGAATTTATCAACAGTTTATAAAGTGACATTTATTTTCAATTAAATTTTGAAGTCAAAATTTTAGTCAAATTACTACAAAATTATCTATAAATCTACATATAATTTCACTGATTGATTTTATAATCCTCCGATTTATTTTTAACCTAGTCGGTATATATTTTTAACCTAGCCCAAGTGATCAGTTTCAGCCTGGAAAATATTTTATTAGTAATGCTTCCTGTCAAAATTCTTAACAATTTATTCAACAACAGAATAGAATATCCAATAAATCGAGCAAAAATAAAATAAAATATATTATTAAAAAGCCATTAATTAGCTTGTTACACTTTAAGTTTCTTTACTAAAAAAAGAAATTTATGGTCCGGCATATAAAATAAGTAGGTCCAAATTGCATAAATTATCTGAATTCGAAATACATGCGCTACAAATCTAAATTCATTCACGTTAATAATTCCCGGTAAATCTTATATCACATCTCAATATAAAAGTAACACAAAGTTATCAAATATTGAATTGAAATATGAAATATCATGTCATTTATGTAATAAAATTGAATTAAATTGAATTAAACATATTTTTTAAATAGAAAAAAACTAATAATTTTTAATCAAATTAAACGAAAATTTTATAACTAATATTTATCTATTATTCTTCATTTAAATCTTTCAATTTTTTTTTTGCATAAATTTAATTAACAATAGCAGTAGTGCACATTATTTTCATATAATAAAATAATATTCTTTTTTTGATTATATTTTAATTTACATTACTTAATTTTTCATTATCATTCTACCTCAACAAATTATTTCAAAGGTCAATCTATTTCTAAATATATAAGTACTTAAAAAAAATAACAAATTATATGATTTCTTTCATAATCTTATATCTTTTATCAACAATAGAAAAAATATGTAACATAAAAATGGAAAATTTTTTTTATAAAATTTTAAAAAAATATTGAATGCAATAAAAATATCTTAAAAATTCTCAACAATTTTCTAATTAACATAATTCAACTAATAAAATATATAAATAGTCGCGCGAGTTTTACAAAAAAAATTATTTCAAGATTATACTTATAGTAGCTATAGGATTTTATTTCAACATTTTTCTTTTAACATTAATTGAGAATAATACTAACAATTCTTTTGTTGATAAATATTTGGCAAATAATATTAAAACTTATCTTTCTTAATAGCATATTTTGTTGTTGCTGTATATTTCAATTTTTATTAAACTTAACTTAATCTTGACATATTATTATGCCGAGAGCCATCAAATTTAATAATAACACAATAAAGACAAAATTATTTTATTCGATTGCTTAAAGTTCGTTAGTTGGATAAGTGGATGGACGGACAGAAAAGAACCAAAAAAAAAAAAAAAAAATCAAATCCAAGTGATATGTGTCTTTGCAACATCAATAAAAATAAAGTCTACATGATTATAAAATATAATCTAAAATGATTTCTTTTACACTGAAACAAAAATTAAATTTGAAATAAAATTGGTTTGGAGTTTTTGCGGATTTTTCCTAGAACTACTTAAAATCCTTGTAATCTTAAGTCGCACTTGCTTCAATTTTACGGATTATTGTCATCCTTATATCGAACTAGATATATGATATTGCAAATTTGCCAACAAAAGCCTAACAATGCATAATGATTTTGGCCAGAAATAATTTAATAATATATTTCCAATTGATTATATTTGATTTAAGCAATAAATATATAAGTGAATTTTTACATTTATACTGAAATGAATTCCATCATACAAATGTAGTACAAACTTATTAACCTATTTGGAAGTTACAACCATGCTAAATTACTGAGTGTATCCTGAACATAAAAAGTTAGTAGATTAAAATAGTTTTTTAAGATTTATTAACCGCATATTATTCTGTAATAAGAACTTTTATGATCCACTATGTGAAAATTTGCTATGAGATAGTGAGATTTATTGTATGAAACCTGTATGATAGTGGCTGTAGTATTTCATAGGCTAAATTTTTAATTCAACCTATTTTAATCACTCTTCTTAGACATGACTTAAAAAAACATAATTGCTACTAAAAAAAATTTTTTTTTTAAAACACTATTCCTATTTTTCGATGTACAATGTAAAAAAAAATAAGATAAATGTCAAAAACTCCTTTCACAAATGTCAAAAACTAGCTTCTTAAATGTTAAAATGTCACAATTACAAACTATTACAAATATATATTCCAATATATGTTGCAGTGTTATAAAAACGCTCAAAAAACACGTATATTTTCTAATAATCTGTAATTTTATCAGTGTAAATATAAGTTTTTACTATAAAAAAAATAACTTAGTTGTTTATTTAATAATCTAATTACAAATTAAGTAATGATTAAGACAAATCGATCTAAAAACAAAAATAGGTGTGGACCTGACAACACTTTTAATGCATTTAAATTCTAATAATATATATTTTTTTTTATTCAGAAAACTCGTTACCAACATTGAAGAGCAATTATTTAAGACTATACACATTAAATTCTTAGGTGTTATTATAGCTTCCACAGAACTCGTAAAATATTAATCATTATTTCCTAGAAGTCTGGCTAATAATATTAATAATTATTCTTTGTGGTAATGGAAGTTTTTAATAGAAAAAAAAACATTAACTTTACGAAATACTGGATACGTCATTATTCAGTCATAAGTGAATTTAAATATTGAAATATGCTTAGTTCTTTTGCAATCAAATAAACACATTAATTTTATTAACTGCAATGTTAAATTTTAATTAATGAAAATTTAATTTTAACAAATTTCTAAACTAAATTTTAATTTGTAATCAAATATGAACTTCAGTTTTTGGGAAATATAGTGAAAATCTTAATCAGTTTTATATTTCAAATTAATCGTTGTTGTTATTTCATGTTATGACATATTATTGAATTGATTAGAAAACAATAGAATGTTTAATTCCACTTGTAAGTTAATCTATCTATACGTATATCTGACAAAAATAAATCTGTAAATAAAAAAACTAACAATCAATTATAAATATTTTGACATGAATTCAAATAATTTTAATTTTAAAATTATCAGACACAAAAACATTACAAAGTAAATATTTATTAATAAAAATAATCAATGATGTCAATATTAATGTTTTTTTTTATTATCATTAATTTAGTTGGACTTAGGCTTATTTTTGGGCGTCACTTCGCGATATATCCTCTTGTTTATACTATGATACTAATTTTGTACAGCAAATTTTAACTGCAGTAATTATAAGGTCGAAATATTCAGAAATTGGTTTCAATACTATAGATTTTTAGGCGCCAGCAAAAATCGGCGAAAGAAATATCGTCGAAATTAAAAGGAGGAAAAAAAACCTGAAAATTTTCGAAAATTTCTACAATACAGTATTATGAAAAATCCCTCTAAAACTTTAAATGGAAAGTCTTTTTATGTAAGATAATTTTTTAGACAATTTTCCTTCGCAAAGTTGTGTTGAGAATCTCAAAAAAATTATGCTACACAAAACGTTGTCTTCCTTTTTTCATTCGTAACTATTACAAAAAGTATCTCTCGTCCTTTCTGATTTAGGGGGATACAATTTAGTATTTATTAATTTGCCAATTTATTTAAATTAATTATCAAAGTAAATCTAAAACTAATTACTAAAATGTCTTAATTTGACATTTCAAATTGACTGTATTCCATACCGCCAACATTTTTCTAAAATATCTAAATGTTATTAATTTAATTAAGATTTTATTATATTATGTATTTTTTTATTATTATTATTATAGATAATTGGTTATGGTATTGTTGCAATAACCTTTGCATTACAACCAATAATGCGATGGACATGTGATAGATTAACAGGCTTTTGTCGATTAGCTGTAGCAGATATATTTTTATTTTTAAGTTTTATTGGAACTGTAAATGTATGGCGAGGTGTTTGGATGATACTTGATGTTTATTTATTACCTGGTATAAAATTATCATCTTTTATTTTTTGTAAATTTTTAAAAAAAATATATACAATTTTTTTTTTTACAGAAAATCATGTATTAAGTTGTTGGATAACACATTCAGTATCATTTTTAGTATTAGCATTATTGAATTGTTCAAATTCGGTATTAGTACGTGGTGTTTATATTGATGCTGAAGAACCAGCTGGTGAATGTGTTATATTTCCAATTGATTATATACGATTATATTTTCAAAAAGAACGTACAAAAAAACAAAAACGTTTATTGGATGCATTAGAAAAACAAGATGATCAAAATTATATTGAAGATAAACAAACATTAATAACACAAAATAATATTAAAATAATAAATAGTAGTAATATTAATAATAATAATAATAAAAATAATAATACAAAACAGCATTTTATAAAAATTGATGGTTTAGTTTCGGAAATTAAACCAATGTTAACAACAACAACATCATCAACAACAACGCCAACAACAGCAATAACATCTAATGAAAAACACAATTTAAATGGTAATTCAATGAGCGGTGGCGGCGGTGTTGGTGATAATAATAATATTAATAAAGATTAAATAAAAAAAAATAATTTACATTTCGATGTCTTTTTATGACGTTTACAATTAACATTTAAATTATAATGAAATTTCTTATGCGGTGATAATAGTCAATTTTATGTTTTGTATTAGATATCCAAAAACAAAAAAAAAAGAAATAATCACAGATAAAATTAACTTAAATTTTTTTTTGTATTTTGCAGGTCAAAATTACAAGAAGTTCTAAAAAAAAATTATTCTATTGGTAACATACTTTTTTTTGTTTTTTTAAATTATATTTATGCGGAATTTATGCTAACCACGAGTCCGATTTTAGACATAAAATAGTTTTATCATATTCAGTGTTAATTTTGATTTTGTGACAGTTGAACGTGATATCCTAAAATTATATTTTTCATTTTTAAAACCGGTTGAGAATCAATTAGCTAATATTTTTCAAAAAAAAAAAAAAAACTTTAACGTGGAACTGGAGCGGATTTAGTCATAAACAGACTAAATATTAAATAATGCCGACAAATTTTATGAAAATGACAGACGCATAAGTGTTAATTTATGGAAAATTAAAGGACAAGTTTTAACTTTATAATTAATCTTGGAAAGAGACTATTTTGGTAATAAACAAAATATTAATACCGCTTTATTATTTTTAGACATATAAAGTGATACACTTTAGAAATTGTTAATTTTTCCAATTTGTGCTAACTTTAATAGTTTTTACTAATTCAAAAGTTCAATTAATCATCATTTAGTCTCCGGTGGTACAAATACAATCAACTAAAACTACGTCTAAATACTTTTAAATTATTAACATTAAAATGTCATAAATCATGTACCGAGAATCACATTCCAAATTGTCATTTCAATTATGTCAAATGTTATGGTAATTTTTTTTAAATATGGCTAAACTACAAAAACCAAATTTGTCTCTATATTGAGACTGACTTTTAAATTTAATTATTTTAATAATTTTAATTTAATTAATTAACTTTTTTTTTGATTTAATAATTTTAATTAGTTAATAATTTTTAAAATAATAATCATAAATAGGATATTTTTAAAAAATACACCAAAATTTATAATATTTTTTTTTATATTTCTTTATAATTATTCATAAAAACATTAAATATTTAAATATATATTTTTTTTTAATTTAGAATATTTATGTTTTTGATTATTTTTAGTGAAACATAAAGGAAAAAAAATCGAAATTCTTTAAAAAAAAAAAATTCTTATTCCAATTTTTAGTGAATTTTTGTAAATTAAATTGTAAAAAAATCTAACAAATATAAAACTAACTACAAAAAAAAAACGCTTGTTAAGCTAAATTTAAAAACGATTTAAATAATTTAAATTAAGATTATATTTTATCAAAAAAAAACAAATTATTATTGTAATTTTAATAAATATATAAAATGTAAATAAAATATATAAAATATTTAAGTTATAGTTAATAAAATAAATTTATTATTAAAAAAAATATAAATATATATTTTAAGTAGAAAATTATTTAAATATGTGTTCTTTTTTTATTTTCCAATTTAAGTATATACGTAAATCTGTGGCACAGTAGGATACTATTTTATAAAAACTAATAACATAAACTATTATTACAATAATTCTGAGTGACTGTCATTTTTTTTTTATACATGTAATGACGTTCATTTTCATTTACCACCCACTAAGTTACTAATTCTGAGCCTCGGGATATTTAACATTTCCTTTTTGTGTATATTTTTTTTTATACACAGTTAAACAAATTCTAGTTAAATTTATTTAGAGTGAATTATAGAATCTAGAAATAGAATCTAGTTAATCAATTATTCTAGTCAACTTAAATTGATAAGTAATAAGTAAGTTTTTTTATAACAATATTTATTAGTGACATATTTTTTCCATACTAGAAAAATATAGTTAAATAACTAGTTAAACTAGAACAACTACTATTTTACTAGAACAACTACTAGTATTACTAGAACAAGTATTAGTGTAACTAGAACAACTACTAGTCTAGATGTTTTAAGATATACTTTAAAATCTGTTTATGCTCTACTTAATTTCTAGTTTGGTTGACTAACTATTACGAGATTTTAAATATAGATGTTGTTAATTAATTAAAATTATTGAAATATTCTGTGTAATATATAATTTATCAGTAAACTTCATTTAACTTATTCAATATACTTGATTTTTCTAGTAGATTTTTAACTAAATAACTCTAATCTAGTTAAATTTTAACTGAAATTTACTTAATACATATTTACTGTGAATATATTTTTAATATGCAGAAATCAAAATTCAAAATACATTTAATGATCACAGTGCAATACATTAAATATTTTATTATTTTGTTTGAATTTCATAAATGTTAATCTAAATCACTAAAATATAGAAAAACCTGTTGCTAATAATGATTGTGATGGTCAACATTCGATTTTGATGGCCGACATTAATTAGTCAATGCAATTTTATAATTTACAAAAAAAATATATATATATAGGGAAATTATGTAATTAAAAATCAACTTGGAGATTTTTATTTGAGGCAAGACAATAAAATGATTTTTTTAATTAGTTTTGACGGACACAGAAAAATTATGATACGGCAAATTTTGTATTTAAATCATTTATCAGAAAATTTTAAATTTCATGGTGATTTAAATTTAAATATGTATTATTAAAAATTGTTATAAATTGCAACAATGTTGCAACAATGGATAAACAAAAAGAAATTAATTACGATCCCGAAAAACTCCGCGTTTTTAACTTTCCAATAAAAAATTCTTCGCCAAATTTGCACGCTATTTTGAAAGTGACCAATTTACTGTTTTTTGAGATATTAAATGTGTTTCATTTGAAATCAATTATCATTTAATAAATGAGCATTAAAAGAGTCTCATATGTAGAAGGTATAAAATTCAGCAAAAACTTCAAATATTAAATTAAAAATAAAAACAATTGTTACATGCAGTTGATTGTGGTTCAAAATATCACTGATCATTAATGGCCAAGTATCATTTACTAACTGATCATTTCAATTGAATATTTAAATTGTACCTTCAAAAAGTGACTTTTTAATGATTACTTAGTAAATGATACTTCACCATTAATGATCAATGATATTTTGCACAACACACAATTAATTATGCTTGCGAAGTATGTAAAAAGGATATTACAAGCCTATGGTTGCACCACCTTTTCAGAGCAAATGGTCTTTCGGTCTAAACAACCAATTCTAATCATCAGGATTATATTTCTACCAATTTTTTTTTTTTAAATCATTGATATTTTTAAAGATGAAAAATCCAAAAAAAACAATGAAATAATTAAATAATTAACTCCTAAAGTTATGTACACTATTCTCTGATGTTTAATTAAAAGAAAAACAATATATGTAATACAGACACAATTTTCATTTATACCCTTTTAAAATTTTAAAATATTGAATTTGTTAGAAAGCTGAATGAAAAATTCTGAAGCTTTTTTTGCGAATTAAATTAATGTAACGAAGAGCAAAATTAAATTACGAAAGTGTTTACCTACGTATAGTTTTCAACATAATAAAATTCATAGCTGAAATTTTATTGCTGAAATTTTCATGAGTACATAACATACCAAGAAAATAAAATGTAAAATTGTAAACAAATAAAAATTGGTTTAATAAAAAAACACAGCATGGTCTTGTTAATGGATTTTGTCCATTTTTTTTTTAAGTATATATGATGATTATGTATAGATTCAAATTAATTTTTGTTTTATCTCCAGAATTATAACGTCAACATTATAATTTCATATTTAATAATATAATTATTTTAATGCAATATTTTTTCCGGAAGTCATCTATCCACAAATTTAAATAATTGTCTGGTACATTTTAAAATCATTAATTTTGAACTCAATTAATAATTTTAAAAATTTTTCAATTAGTGATTTCTAAGTTTTTTTATTAAATTCTTAGAAAAATCAAAATCAACATTCAAATTCGAAAATAAATCGATACAATATTATTGAATGGCGTAATAGCCTAGGTGTGGAATCTGTTCTATGAGAAGGTTATTTTAATTTGACATAAACTCCGAACGATTTCAAATATTTTTGTATAATCAGTTTTTCAAAAATTACATTACTGTCATTTGTAATTCCAGATATTCCTCAAAGTCTTCGACACGAATCAAAACTGTAGACTGTAGACGTTTTGATTCGTGTCTAAAATATAAATATAAAAATTTAATTCATATAATTTTGTTTTCAATTTACTCTTATAAGATTTTGCGCCATATTTTCGAATTTCAATGTATTGATTGAGATAATCCTAAAAATAGATTTGAAAAAGATTTGAAAACAAAACGACACTACAAAATAATTAATTGTATAATTACATCAGATACTAAATAAATTTCAAACATAAAAGTTGTCTGTCTTAAATTTGGACTACAATCGTTTTTTTTTTAAAAAACTTAATTGACTGTAATTATAAATTCTTGAAAAAAAGTCTTAAAGAAAATATACACAAATTTAATTTCGTAAGATTATATCGAAAAAATTTAATTTTCTATTTTAATGTCCGTTTATTGAACTTCCTAATTCTTCTTGTGAATTAAAATAAAAATAAATAGAAAGATAAAATAGAAAACTGAAGAAATTAATTAATTATATAATCAAATTAATTGAAATAACTTAATAATATAAATTAATATTTGATTTCTTTTTTTTTTGGAAAACAACAGTGAAGTGTTAAAAAATTATTTCTTATGTTGGTCGAAAATTCATCAAATATGGGCATTCCAGATATTCGTTTATTATCTCAAGTAGATTTTGAGGTTTTCGGACATGTACAAGGTGAGTTTGTCATTTAAAAAATTCATCACTAAAATAAAAAATTTCCAATTAATTTCCAATTAATTTCGTTAATTAATTTATAAAAAGTTAAAATTTAATTTAATTTAATTAAAATATTAAATTTTAATATATTTTCATTAATTTAATTTGATTTCATTCCAATTAAAATTTCCTTTTTGGGATAAAATAAAAAGTTAATTAAATTGATTTTAATTTAAACGTAAAAAAAAAGTGAATTTTCTTATAGTTTTTGACTTTGACAATAGAAAGGACCTTCACTTTCGATATGACAAGTACAAACATAGAAGAATAATTATTCTCACGACTTGGCACTAAAATTCTTTCTTATTTTCATTTATACAGAAGGTCAATAGAATTGTTTTAAATAATATACATAAGTCTAATTTATAATATCATAAATTTAGAAATATTGAAAAAAAACCTTCATAATTAATCTTCATTTAAAAATTTTATATTTTAACTAACTAAATAAAATTTATTAGCAGTAATTTGTATTTATTAAACTAACCAAACCTTATGTTATTGATTACATTGGAGGTGACAGTTGATTAATTACTAATATGTACATACATTTTAATAAAAAAAATTTTAAATTTAAATTTAACATTGTCTGATCAAATTCAATTTTCTTAAAGTCTTATATAGTTTTGCCTAGCCAACATTTTATTAATAAAAATATAACTCTCTACCATCTAAATACCCAATAATATCAATTTTTTTCTATTTTTAAGGATGTTATTTTACAAAATTCACTCGAGATATGTGTAAAAAAGCTGGAATTAGTGGTTGGGTGAAAAATTCAAAACGTGGTACAATTGTTGGGAAAATGCAAGGACCTAAAGAAGAAATTGATAAAATGTAAGTTTAATAAATTAAATAAATTCAATAAAGAAAATTAATTTTCAATTATTTTAAACTACATAATAAATTATTCGATTATTTGCCAATAAGTTCTCGAGCCAAATAACTTTTAACTTCACTTATTTATGTAAAATTCAAAAATAAATTAAATTATTTTAGTATTGTTTTTAATAAGAATAATGTAAAAGCTTCTACGACTGAATAATTTTGATTTAACAAGAATATTCTAGAAACCTTCACCTATTTTATTTTTCTGCATACTTAATTTTAATTTTAAATTTTATTGCTACTTGTTACTTGAAAATTAATTTATTATATTGATTTTGAAAAGAATACAGAAAATTAATTCATTGCAATATTTTTACGTATTAAAGGATACAATGGCTTACACATACTGGTTCACCTGGTTGCCAAATTGAAAAATGTGAATTAACAAATTGGGGAACATTAAATCGATTGGATTATAAAGAATTTTCTATTAGATTTTAATTATTTAAAAAATTTATGTTATGTTTTTTTTTAAGTGGTCCAGTTTTTTATTTTAGTCCCAAAAATGTTTTTTGTACTTTAATTTAGTTGTTAAATTAAATTTTAATTGTTTTTATGATGAACTGTGTAATTTAAATATTAAATTAAATTAATAAATGTACTATATAATTTCATAATTAATTTTAATGAGAATTTTTTATTTTAGTATTATAATTGAAGAGCTAAGAGGATGAAAGTGTTAACTGAACATTGTTGCAAGTATGAAGTATTTAAATGCATACTAAATAATGCATATGTTTATTTATTGACGGTGTTTTTATTTATTGTTATTATGGGCGCCTAAAATTATGTTTTTAGTGACAAATTTTATCGATATACGAAATAATATTTGTTTGTTTAATTTTGAATTATTGAAAATAAATTTATGCGAAGTGGCATTTTTTGCGTTGTTTCCCTGACATACAATTAGTTACTCAGGCGAAGAATCTGATTAAATCAAAAGTGAATGTTAATAATAACAGTATATTCTAAATAAAAACTGTGTTTCATAAAAGCTGGAAAAGTTATTTTCATTGTTGCGAAATTATAAAACTGCCTATCTCTTTCATTCATCCATTAAATCTATTATTTCCTTTGGTAAGATTGTGGATTAGATGACTGTCGCAATATTTTCAACAGAATACAAATAAATATAGAGTAAGAAGATTAAATTACACTTTGATATACAGTATTGTTAATAACATCAATAACAAGTTTTAATTATCCAGGAAAAATTAATAGCCAAAAACTTTAATCAACTATGAGGAGTATGAGTACTGTATTATAAAATTACATCAGTATAAACTAATTAGAAATATTCTTGGCAGATCTTTAATTAGCAGTAGAATAACCAACCGTACACAACAAAGAATTTTAATTAACAATTTAAATATTATTTATAAAATAAAAAACAATTTTGATTGAAAATATTTTAATTAGACTAATTATTTATTTATTAAAATTATTACTTACAGAAAATATTAATAGATGAATTTATATATATTTATGATCGAGTACAAAACTAAATATATTAGTAATTATCTTATGTAAGTATCTAAATCACTAATTAATTAAATTTAAAAAAATGTATAAAATAAGTACACAAAATAACATAAAAACACCGGTTGTTTTATTTACTTTCACTATTCCACATATGTTTTTGACAGATTAATATTTGTTTTTAGATTTTATTTAATGATTAAGGCGCAACCTAGTGTTATTTTATTCAACAATTTCTACGTTATGTTCGTTTTACACTAATTAAATTAATTTTTTTACTTTTTTGTGGAAATTTGCCAAATCTCATGATAATTAATTTTATAAACTTTTAAATAAGTCCTGATTTCGATTGCTTAACATACCAATTCTAAAAATTTTTAAAGACACGATACTTTGATTTATAGCAAATAAAAATGTCATGTTTTCGCAAATTTAGCAATCGACATCATAATTTATATAAAAGCTTTAAAAAATAATTTATGTTTTGGCAAATTTCGACATAATTCGTTTATAGAAAAGAAATTAGCGATTAAATATTATGTAACTACAGTTCAGATATTCTCGTAAAATAAAATATTTGTTATTGTTATATTAATTTATTATTTGAATAAAATAATAAATAATAATTATATTTATTATCGTTATTTGTTAAGATTAATTGAAGAATATATAGTTTTTGATTTCAGTTTAGTAATAATTTCGTTTTAATCATTTTTAAAATAAATATTTAAATCTTAAGAAAAAAAGTCTTATTTTGTGTACAAATAAAAATTAAACCACATAAAAATTTCATATAATATTCGTTCCAACAAAAAAAAAATATTAATTTAAAATAGACATTTCATTTTTTTTAAAAACTAAATAAGTTAAAAATAATTTGAATTCTGAAGAACATTTTTAATATAGATATATTTAAATATTTCCATTATCTGAAAAATTTGTTAAATGAACTGCAACCGGATGTGTTGTTAACATCGGTTCAGAATTATAAAATCCTTTATCATTTCCTGACAATTGATCGTCAGAATAACTACCAACCGATCTTGAAATTCTTTTAAATAAATTTATTATTTTTCTTGAAAATAAATAAAGTTTCTTAATAAAATTTACCTTTGTTCATTTAATTTCTTATCAACAACATCTACTGGTTTACTACTACAAATTGATGGTACCGGTACAACATTTAAATCAACTGATGAATTTGATATAGATGTTGTTTCTAAATTGTTCAAATATTCGTCACGATTTGGTAATTGTAATAGAAAATTACCCATTGTTTTTGGACCATTTAATAGTAATAATAAATTTGATAATGTCATACGTAAATCACAACGCATTATACCATTTGCTTGAACATTTAATTGGGCAATATTTTGATTTAAAAGGTAAATTGCATAAAGGACTGGTTTTGGTGGAGGAATTGTTCTACTATAAAGTGGAAATCTGTAAAAAAAAATTAATATTAATATTGTTCAAATATTATTCAATTAAAAAATATCTATTTACTCTCTTGTTGTATTTGGAAGTTCTTTCACCACATCTATAATACGTGATCTGGACCCTTCATGTTTAATAGGATTTCTAAAAAAAATACATATTTCATGAAATACAATTTTAATTGTATAATGATAGTATATTTAATTTAAAAAATATAAAATTAATATTCTTACCTCAATGGTAAATTTAATACAATTGAACACATTTTTAATGCATGTGCTACATAACCTAATGCTGAACTTAATGATAATGGTGTTACCTCTAATATACCATCTGATATTACCATAGTTAATTCATCAGCATTTGGTAAATATATATGACTAATTGTATATTTTTCAGCATATTTAAGTTCAATTGGATATATTTCTTTAATTTCACCACATAATTGTGCTTTACGTTGTCTTAATGCTTTTTGAATATGTTTTAAATCATCACGACGATCAATTAATACAGTTTTATCATTAAGTAATGTATCTTTTTCACGACTTAAATTCCGATAACATGACATTAACCATGATTCTAATTCAATATTACCATCATGTAAATCATTTAATTTTTTTTCTAATTTATTACAATTATTTTTTAAATAATAATATTCATCTAATAATAATTTTGAACGAAATTTTGCTGTTTCAATTTTTCTTCGTAATTCTTGTGCTTTTAATATATCTTCTGGTTTAACATAAACTTGTTGAAATAATAAACGATTTAATGTACGACCCATTGATGGATTATTTTTTCTTTGATAATAATTTCCTTTATTTGATATTAATTCTAAATTAAGGCAAAATGCACTTTTCATACAAATTTTTTCTGTTATTTCTTTAGCATCTTCAGTACATTGTTTAATTTGACGTTGTTTTTCTTGTAATTTTAATAATTTATCTAATTTATAACTTTGTCGTATTTCTAATTTACGAAATTTTCTATCAATATAACGTATTTTTAACATATTTAATAAATCATTAGAAATAATATCAGAAGTTGATGTTGATGATGATGATGCTGCTGCTGCTGCTTCTGTCGTTGTTGCTATTGATGATGTTATAATTGAATTTGATGATTTATTATTTATTAAATTTGTATTATTACGAACTGGACTACAACTTCGACTAGTTCTTGGTGAATTTATTTGATATTGATGATTATAATTAGTTTTATCATTATTTAATATATTAATACGTTGTTTATTACTATTATTACTATTACTATTATTAATAATATTAGTTTTAACAATATCACAGTTTATACCAATCGTATGATCTTTATTATTATCAATATTATCAATTTGATAGCTATCTAATTGATAATTAATGGATAATTGTTGACGCATTGTATCCTGGGTTAAACTATATGGTGATACAAAATAACCACCTTGCATTTGTAATAATAATGAATTTTTTATAAATTTAATATCATTACATTTTGTTAATAATATTAAACCAGAAAAATATACGCCCCATATAAATAATATTTTATCATTTTGATGTTGATGTTGATGTTGTTGATAATTATCATTATTATTATAATTATACAATTCATTTGAATGAGATGCAGCTTCTGATGTTGTTATTAAATCATTCTTATCATTTATTTTTAAACTGGTATTTAAATCTTTATCTATATTATTTAATTGTGTCATTAGATCACTGGTATTATGATTTAATTTAATCGGATAATGTTCCCATATTTTAATACAAATACATTCTTTCATTGATTTTAATATAACTGGACTATTTATATCATTCCAATTAAAATTTCCATTACCATGTGAATCTAATTTTTCACTTATATAAAATGGTATATCATTTATATTATAATGTAAACTATAATATAATTGACATTTTTTATTATTAATAATATTTGATGGTATAATATTGTGACCAGTAATTTTTATTAAATTTCTTAAACGTAATTGTTGGGAAGCCAATGGAATCCAATCTCGACATCTTGGACGATTAAACATTTTCTATATAACAAAGTTTTAAAAAATTAAAGAAAATAAGGAAAGAAAATTATAATTATAAATAATTGTTAAGTAAAATATGATTAATTTGCTTTGTTTTATCTAAAAACATTTTAATTTATTTAAAATTTAGAATAAAGATATTAGTAATACGTCGTATTTTTTTTTACCTCATCTTTTTACGAAATATTGTTTTATCACTACAGTTTTTTGTTTCACTACAGTTTTTTAATAATTATTAATTTTATCAATATATAAAAATCACTTAAACTAACACTTTTATTTTACATTAAAAAAAACAACTTTATAATCACAAAACAAAATTTATAATTTTAATATTTCTCATCAATAAAGTTATAGTACTTGTCTACGCTTATTAGACTTCAGTTTGACACATTCACATTGTCTTTTGAAGTCTTATTAGAATTTTTTTCTTATTTTTATTACTTTTTTGACACCTCATGTACTAACACAAAATGCTTTCCTTGTGGTGAAACCATATTTTAGAAATATCACCTGTTGCTACTAAGAATACGCGACATCTAACGATAAAATTATGAAATATTTGTAGTCGAAATTTATATAAGTTCTAAATTATTATTCATTAATAAATATCTGAACCTAATAATATTAATAGATAAAAAAGAGCTTTAACATCTCTGAACTTTATCTTAAGAGATGATAAATATCTGAACTTTATATTAAGTAAGAGATGATAGAAAAGAGCAATTTATAAATGAACAGAATAGAAGAAAGTGATTAACCCCATTTCCAAGGATTCCAAAAATAAATTAATTTAATTTGAAAATAAGTTACTTTGAAAATAAGTAAATTAATAGCATAATATAAACATGTAAAATATTAAATTTATTTATTTAACTCAAAAAAAGAAATGAAAATAATCACTTACCCTTTATGTTCTCTGTTATCGGTTCTGGTAATTCTTGAAAATTTAAATGAAGAACCAATAGCACACACTTATTTATTATATACACATATATATGTTATTATAATAACATTATTTTTAATAAAGGCCATAAATTTTCACATAAACACACACAAAATAATTAAATTTAAATATTTTACAAATTTTACATTTTGTACTCTACTCACAAATTTTAAATAACTACACACTTTTTTTTTATTCAATTGCAATTCGATAAAAAAAGGATAAGCCAAAAATAAAAATCAAAGCTAATAAAATAAAATTATAATTTTTTATTTGAACACTTAAAAACTTAAAAAATATGATAAAACACTTCACATAGAAAATTCTTTACCATCTCCAGAATTTTTATTTTTAATTTTTTCGAAGCATAATTTAATTTTTTTTACATATGAGAAAAATACCACTTTGTATTTAGGCTAAGAAAACTAGCTATGTCCCACTTATTATTGTAAAATTTAACCGATCACGAATTGTATTTAAATTTCAGCCTAATTTGAATTTATTTTCAGTTTGTTTTTACCGAAATTGTAATAATTTTCACAATAACACGAAGAGCAAAAATCTTTAATACCGAGAAGTTTACACCACTAAAGTCAACTGAAAACCGACAAGAGCCATCTAGTGCATTTTACTAAAAACCAGTATAAAATCAGAAAATCAGTTCGAACTTATATTTTTAAATTATTGTACGTAATTTCCAATATGGCGTTTGGAGAATTTACACTCAAAGTTAAATATATTTTCATATGAAAACTTAAACACTTTATATGACAAAAAACTCCATTTTGTAACTTTGTACATATAAAAAAAGAAACCCGGATTTAGAGCAGTAAAACTAATTCTGTCGCACTTATTATTATAGAATTCCTTCGATAATTAATTATATTTAATTTTAACTATAATTTTAATGTTATTTTCACAGTTTTTATACCGAAATTTTAATAATTTACACAAATATCACGAAGAGCAAAAATCTTTCGTACCGAGAAGTTTACGCCGCTAAAGTCTACTGAAACGTGAGGAGAATTCCCTTTAGCCATCTAGTGCATTTTACTATAAGAAAATCAGTTCGAACTTATATTTTTAAATTATTGTACGTAATTTCCAATATGGCGTTTGGAGAATTTACACTCAAAGTTAAAGAATTTACACTCAAAGTTAAATATATTAAATATATTTTCATATGAAAACTTAAACACTTTATATGACAAAAAACTCCATTTTGTAACTTTGTACATATAAAAAAAGAAACCCGGATTTAGAGCAGTAAAACTAATTATGTCGCACTTATTATTATAGAATTCGTTCGATAATTAATTATATTTAATTTTAACTATAATTTTAATTTTATTTTCACAGTTTTTATACCGAAATTTTAATAATTTTCACAAATATCACGAAGAGCAAAAAACCTTCGTACCGAGAAGTTTACGTCGCTAAAGTCTACTGAAAAGTGACTATGTAGTTTTCCTCTATCGCCATCTAGTGTATTTTATTGTAAGAAAATCAGGTCGAAAATTTAAATAATTTACACACTATTTTTAATTGCATTTTAATACAACATGAAGAGAGAAAAAAAAATCCAACCAAAAAATAAATTTTCATATGAAACTTTAGGTAATCGGCCAATTCTTGTCGCACGGTTCTTGTTCACAAATTTTTATCGGACAATTGACCACAGGCAATTCTTGCCAACACAATTTTTCTCGCACAATTTTTCACAAGTTCTTCTTAAATTCACAAATCTAGAGATTGGAAACGAAAATATATTTTATGTATATAAGTAAAATACATAGAAATATTTGTACATTGAAATATTATAATATATATGTCATAACTCATACTACTTGTATAAGTTTAACATAATAATTAATCTGATTATTGTCCTTTGTGAAATATAAAAAAAAATTATTTATTATATTTGTACATACATAGATTTTACAACAGAATTTACCTTAAATAACGATCATTTTGTTACAAAAAAATTGAATCTAACCTGAAAACGGTACAGTGATAGAGTGTAAATTTATATGTATATTGTATATTGTATTTGTATAAATTTATATATACCTATATACCAATACATATTTTTTTTTTCTATATACCATATTAATCATGAATAAATTTGATTGAGAAGAATTACATGTGCGAGAAGAATCAGCCTACAATTCCAAACTTAAACACTTTATATTACAAAAAGAAATTGGTATTACGAACTGAATTTCTTTTAGCGAAATGCACTAGATGGCGATAGAGAAATACTACATTGTTATTTTCCAGTGGAGTTTAGCGACGTAAACTTCTCGGTATGAAAGATTTTTGCTCTTCGTGATATTTGTGTAAATTATTAAAATTTCGGTATAAAAACTGTGAAAATAACATTAAAATTATAGTTAAAATTAAATATAATTAATTATCGAAGGAATTCTATAATAATAAGTGCGACAGAATTAGTTTTACTGCTCTAAATCCGGGTTTCTTTTTTTATATGTACAAAATTACAAAATGGAGTTTTTGTCATATAAAGTGTTTAAGTTTTCATATGAAAATATATTTAACTTTGAGTGTAAATTCTCCAAACGCCATATTGGAAATTACGTACAATAATTTAAAAATATAAGTTCGAACTGATTTTCTGATTTTATACTGGTTTTAGAGTAAAATGCACTAGATGGCTCTTGTCGGTTTTCAATTGACTTTAGTGGTGTAAACTTTTCGGTATGAAAGATTTTTGCTCTTCGTGATATTTGTGAAAATTATTAAAATTTCGGTATAAAAACTCTGAAAATAAAATTAAAATTATAGTTAAAATTAAATATAATTAATTATCGAACGAATTCTATAATAATAAGTGCGACAGAATTAGTTTTACTGCTCTAAATCCGGGTTTCTTTTTTTTTGTATGTACAAAGTTACAAAATGGAGTTTTTTGTCATATAAAGTGTTTAAGTTTTCATATGAAAATATATTTAACTTTGAGTGTAAATTCTCCAAACGCCATATTGGAAATTACGTACAATAATTTAAAAATATAAGTTCGAACTGATTTTCTGATTTTATACTGGTTTTATAGTAAAATGCACTAGATGGCTCTTGTCGGTTTTCAGTTGACTTTAGTGGTGTAAACTTTTCGGTATGAAAGATTTTTGCTCTTCGTTTTTTGTGAAAATTATTACAATTTCGGTAAAAACAAACTGAAAATAAATTCAAATTAGGCTGAAATTTAAATACAATTCGTGATCGGTTAAATTTTACAATAATAAGTGGGACATAGCTAGTTTTCTTATCCTAAATACAAAGTTGTTTTTTTTCCTCATATGTAAAAAAAATTAAATTATGCTTCGAAAAAATTAAAAATTAAAATTCTGGAGGTGGTAAAGAATTTTCTATGTGAAGTGTTTTATCATATTTTTTAAGTTTTTAAGTGTTCAAATAAAAAATTATAATTTTTTTTTATTAGCTTTTATTTTTATTTTTGGCATATCCTTTTTTTATCGAATTGCAATTGAATAAAAAAAAAGTGTGTAAGTTATTTAAAATTTGTGAGTAGAGTAGAAAATGTAAAATTTGTAAAATATTTAAATTAAATTATTTTGTGTGTGTTTATGTGAAAATTTATGGCCTTTATTAAAAATAATGTTATTATAATAACATATATATATATATGTGTATATAATAAATAAGTGTGTGCTCTTGGTTCTTAAATTATGCTTCGAAAAAATTCTTCATTTAAATTTCATTTAAATTTTCAAGAATTATCAGAACGGATTACATATTCCTCATAGAACATCAAAGGTCAGTGATAATATTTTTTTAAAATATATTTAATTAAATAAATTAAATTGTACCATAATTATCTTAAGTTTCCTATAATTACATTAAATTATTAAAATCTTTATCGGAATTTCTTGCAACGAATATTTTGAGACCGGTAGTGACTTAATGGTTGTATTACTAAAACTGTAGTGCAACACGAAACGAAAAGGTGGACACGAAAATTTAACTACCTGTCCGAGAAATTGATTTAAGTTTACCTAGCTTTTAAATGAGAGTATTTAAAAAAATTACAGTAAAATATAATTTTAGGACTGGAAAAAATACTATGTTGCAATTGTAATTAAATTATCTTTATTATCCATATAAAATAAGCGAACCTTAGCTCGATTTGGAGTATTAGCACGATTTGCGGTATTGATGAATAAGTAGAATAGTTAATCAAATTGAGATACACAATTTTATTTTTATTTAAATTGCCTATTTAATTTCCTTGGTACTAAATTTTTCTAAATTGTTGAATATTTCCTAAATTGATGCATTTGCCAAAAATTGGCATTTGTGGGTGATTTAAACTGAAATTGGTTTTTCAAATAAATTTTACACAAAAAAAAATTTCAATTTTCATTTTAAATTTTCTTTTTTTTTTTTTTTATTCTGTTTATAAACAAAAAATATGAACAGAGTTTTCGCAATTTATACAAAAAAATTAAAATATAGATTTTTCATTTCGATTTTTTTCGAAAATAATCATTAAAATAAAATTATTTTATTAAAGAGATTTTTTTTAACATTTTTAGAATAAATGAAAAATATTTTAAAGTTTAATAGATATTTTTTTTTTAGTTATTTTTAACAAAATATAAAATTTTAAAATTTGTATAACAATATTTTATAATTAATTTGCAATATAATAGCATGAGTTTAAGAATTTCTATCCAAAATATAAATTTTTAATTAAGAGATTTTAATAAAATAAATTTTGTTTTATTTTATACATTTATCTTTTTTAGTTATTAGTTCATTCGAGAGGTACACATGTGTCTTTTTGCAATTAAATTTTCAAGAAAATTCAAATTTACTTAAATCTTTATAATTTTAAAATACTTAAATATATAATTTCTTTAAAACATAAGAAATAAATAAAAGTATATATATATATATATATATATCCGAATACATTATATAGTACAAAAAAATGATATAATATTTTATCTGAATTATAATTGCACTACAGTTAAAACTTAAAAAAATGTACCAATACAGAATTATAGCCATTTTGAAAATATATATATATATATAATTTTCAACACTTTACGGAATTTAATTCACTGTCTGTACCAAAAAAAAACAATAGACTAATTAATTTTCTAAGTCCTTTTTGTTTGACCAATTTGCTTTCAAAGCATTTTTTCTATCATTATAAGTTTTCCAATTATAATCCTGAACTTATTGTCCTGAAATTCTGATACTTTAAAGTAATTTTCGAAATGGCTCTCATTCTAATTCAGTATATTTCTAAATATTTTTCTGATTTTCTTAAAATATCCCTTCATTTTTTTTGTTTTAATTACTTCACTCTGTATATACGCTTAATTTATTTTGCATAAGC
Organism: Empis livida; assembly: GCA_963932195.1. Taxonomy (NCBI): domain Eukaryota; kingdom Metazoa; phylum Arthropoda; class Insecta; order Diptera; family Empididae; genus Empis; species Empis livida. The sequence goes on from OZ010649.1 coordinate 1,646,772, forward strand.
ATAGGCGCATCAAAAAGCTACATTAATTATTTATTGACAAAAATTTTTAAAAAAAATTATTTATTCTTAAAATTTTCTTAGTTTTTTTTGTGTTTTATTTTTTTTTTTACATTTTAAAAAATTTTTATTAAAATCTTTTCTACTTTAAATGATTTTAAGATAAAAATTTACTAATAATATTTTTGGTCTTAGATTCAGTTTTGTAAAATAAACAAGTAAATTTTTCAGCATAAACTCATTTAAAGTAATTTTTTAATTGGAAAATTATTTTATATTTTATGTTAATTATAATTTAATTATCATAGGTTGATAATATAATATTTTAATTTTTTTTTTGTAAATCTTTTTTTTATTATAATTTTAAACAATTTATTGATGAAAAATATCCCCTTTTTTTGATAATTTTATTTATATTTTGTTGAAGGATACAAATTTTATTTTTCTTGGTAACTGATTAAAAAAATTTTTTTTTTGAAAAATATTATTTCTAATTTTTCTATATTTGGTTATGATGATTTTATTTATCTGATATTTTATATATATTTTAATCTTATGTACTAAAAAAAAAAATTTTTTAAAAGTCTTTCAAATATTTTTATTTTTTCCACAATTTTTTTTTTTAAATTTTATAATTTTCTGAGAATTTTATTATAAATTTTGATTGTGAACTTCAATATGATACACAAAACTATGTTAATACAGATAGTAATAAAATGTTTATTACAATATTTATAGTTAAAAATACATTCAAAAAAGATTGGGCAGTCTGATATCCAACTAATACATAAGAAACTCACTTTTAGCTCAAACGAATCAAAATTTAATTCTAATTTAAGGTTTACCGAAACCTTATTAATTAGAATTATCAGTTTCGTAGTATAATGTAGGGTCTTTACCTCAACTTAGCCACAAGAAGAAAATATTTCTAAATCTCTAGACAGTCTATTTGTAATTCCAATTTAAACAAATTGTGTTTTTTAAAACATAAATAATATAAAACATTAAAATAAATTAATGTAAAATTATATAAAAAAATAGAAAAACAATTGAAAGTAATTTTATTAAATTTTAATCGGTTTTAATTACATAAATTTAATATAATTGTGTTTATGAAATTAAATAATATAAGAATTGAAAAACCAAGAACAACCAAACAATAATAAATTTCATTAAAAAATTTTTAATCAAATTTAAAATTATAACATAAATAATATTAAAAAAAAAATTTGTCGACATAAAATTTATTATGTTAAATATAAATTTTAATTAAAACATAAAATATTTAAATATTCATTTACATTTAAACGAGATAATATTTGTTTTAATATAACATATATAATAATTAAAGATTTCAACTTAAAAGCTAATAAAATTAAATAATTTCTTTTTAGTGTCAAGTAAATTAATATTCAATGATAATTAATATTAGTAAAAAAAAAGATTAATTAATGCTTCCTTCTGTTTTATTTTAATAATAATTAATAATTTAAAATTTTTATAATATTTATTAATTTCCAAAAAGAATTATCCTATAATTTAATTATAATTTAATTTATATTTCAAATTTTTTCTGTTTAATACAACTGTGTCTATCTAACTACCTTAATTATTCTATAAAATTTAATAAATTCAATTGATTTATGTATTATGTGAAAACATAAATTAATTCAAATATTTTTTTTTTTAAAGATATAAATATTATATTATTTACATTGAAAATAGTTATTAGCACAATTGGCAGCCTAGTAAGATAAAAGTTTTTAATATTTTTTATTCGTAAAAGTTTGATTTCCTAAAACGTACAAAATTTTGTCCTGACCAAATACCAATTATAATAATTTAATAACGTATAATTGGCTTAAAAATTAATATTTATTAAATGATTTACATAATTTACAGAATATGTAATTATAATTTGAATTAAATTTCGAAAATATATTGTAAATAATTAATATTTTTTTAAAGTACTAATTACAGAAAATATTTGATTCAAATTAATTAAATTTTCTAGAAAAAAAGCAGTAATAAAATAAAATATATTGATTCTAGACAACTTTTGATTGATAATGTTACACTTAATGTGATAAAATTGAATTAAAATAAGTTGTACTTAGGTTCACACGTCAAATTTACTACCAATAATGATAAAAGTCAGTTTGTAAATTATCGTGAATAGTAGAATCAAAACCAAAAAAAGCATCAGTTTTCTGACAATCTGTGTTTTTAAATTGTCATTTTCTAAGAGAATTTGAATATTTTATTTATAAACAATTTGTAGATTTGGATGTCAAGAATAATTTACTGTCATTAGGTTAATTTCTGAAAAACAAAAGTTGAAAATTACGCTCATAATTGGATTAATAATTGGATTGAATTAAAAGCGATAAGTCTCAGCTGCCCTATAATCGTCATACTTAAGCCGTCAATAAGCACAGACATTTTTTATTTTTATTTTTGTAAAATTTTCAAATTTTCATAAATTTAATTTAGAATTAGATATTTAATACCCATATTTATTTTCTTGGTATTTTTTAAATTATAATTCTATTTTATTTTAAAGATATTAAAAATGTTTCAATATTTTAATAAATTCTTTTAATTTATTTTGAAATATTAAATTTATTTCAAAAAGTACAAAAAAATTTCAAGTTTTTATGATTATCTTTTAAATTTTTTCACAAATTTTTCAATAAATTTTCAAAAATTATAGTAATTTAATTTCAAAATTTTTATTTAATTATCTATGATAATTAATAAATAAATTTTGAAGCCAAAAAATTATTTTAATTACAATTTTTGTACTTAAAAAGAAAAATGTATTTTTTTTTGTAGATTGGTCTCCAAAACAAACCAAAAAATTTCTAATTCTAATTAATTTTTAATTAATTTCTAAATCAGCTCTAAATAATTTTTTTAATAAAATTTACATTTATTATATTTTTTCAGGTTACTTGTGACCAAAAAAAAATAATTAAATATTTTTTTAATTAAATTTTTAATTTTTTTAATTATTTTCTTTAATTTGTATTTTTATTAATTTATATTTTAAAATAAAAATTTTATATTAAATTTTATTTTACGATCAAAAAAATTCGTAAGTGCCTTAATTTAATAATTTTTTTTATTACTTTGTCACAGGATTTACAAATTTCAGCAAAAAAATGTCGATTAAAAGTACATAAATTTTTCCTTAATTTTGAAATGTCGATTTAACATTTAAATTGAAAAAAAAAAAATTTCCTTAATTTCAGCTATCAAAGCTGTTCAAGGATGTGTGTATGTGTATGTGTGTGTAAAATATGATGAATAAAAACCAAAAAAAGGATTATTTTAATAATAAAATTTATTGATATAATTTTATTGACAAAAAAAAAATAATTAAAGACTATACAAAGAATACAAATTATAATAAATTAAAATAAAATTAAAATAAAAACTTATTGAGCAACAAAAAAATATGTTGCACAACATATAATTATAAACATTGAATTATTATTTTAATATATATAAATAACAAAAACTGAAACATAAAATTGTTTTTTTTAAATTAATTCAAAAGAAAAATGTATATTTTTTTTTTCCAAATAATTACTGAGATAAATTTCCCCCAATTTTTTTTTTTTTGTAATTAAATTTAATTTCTTTTATTTTACAATTTTTTTTTTTATTTTTGTTAATATTTTTATTTTCCTTTGAAGTTTGATGTTGTGGAAAATTAAAATATAAAAATTTTCTAATAATTTTTCCCTAAATAAAATTTGTTTTTATTTTTTTTTTGGTTGGTTTGTATTTTTCAAATTTATTTATTTTCAATTTTACTTGTAGATAAATTTCCAAATTATGTTTAATTTTATGTGTAATTTGAAATATTAAAGCGATTGATTTTAAAAACATATTAAAACATAATTGGAAAAAGACTATATTTGACTAAAAATATTAATAATATAATAATTTAAAATATTCTAACCATAAAATAAATTTACTTTAATTAACATAAATTTTTGAGCTACCTTTTTTTTTAATTTATTTTTAATAAATTTTAGAATTATCTGACTAAAAAAGGGTATTTTAGCACCAAAATATTGATATTTCCTCCAATTTTAATAAAATTGTAAGACTGTCTGTTTGTGTGAAAGGACTATTGGTGCAAACAAAAATTTTTGTGTCCTTTCGAAATAAAAATCTTGAATTTCAACCAAAAAAAAAAATATGTCTTTGTAAATTTTACTATTTTTTTGCAAACAAAATTATTTTAATATTTCGAAATGAAAACTGAAAATTCTGTTTTTTCGACACCAAACCCAATAATATTACCAAAAAAAATTTTAAAACAATTTGGAATACCCCCCCCCCCCTACTAAATATTTACCAACAAAAAAAATTTAACAAATCTTTGACATTTTAACATAAAACCTGAATTAAATTTAAAGAAAATTAAATTTTAATTAAAATTTGAAAACATAAATTTTTTTATTTTTAAAAATATAATTTAATTATATTTCCCATTCACTTGGGCTTTAATGTTTTGTGCATACTTGCAGCAATTTTAAAAAAATATGTTTTTTTTTTATGTTTATGTTTTATTTTTTAAGATTTTTTCTTTATTTTTGTAAAAATATTTTTTAAATTCCCTTTTTTTCTAAATTTTTTCCTTCTTTAAATTTTCTTTTAATTATTTTATTTAGTATTTTTAATAATAATAATTTTATTATTTAATTTGTTTTCCATTTAAATTTTCACAACGAAAAGTCTCTCATTTTTCTTATTGAATATTTATTTAAATTTTTTTTTATTTATGTTGGTTTGCATTTTTATTTTTATTTTTTAATATTTAATTTAAAAAAATTAATTATAATAAATTTTTAAACTTTTTATAATAATAATTTATATAATATATTTAGTATTATTTTTTTAAATATCGTTTTATTATAATGTTTTCCATTTTTCATTAAAATATATAATTTTATTTTCCTAAAAAGTACAAAAGTTTGTGTGTTTTTTTTTTTAATTCACGAGTACCAGTACAAAATTTTAATTAGAGTACACAGTTCTTTAAATTTTTCAAATATTTATTTATGTTGCTTTTTTTTTTTAATTGAAAATTCCTGATGAAAAGAATTTTCCAAAAATGTTTTTTTTTTTTAAATCCTTTTAAAAAATTTATCTTATCGATTTAAGGATTTTTCTCGTTTAGGCAAAAAAGATTTTTCCAAAATAAAAAAAAAAAAATTTGCAAAATTACGTTAATTTGGAAAAATTATTCGCAAAATTTTGCAACAAAAAAAAAAAATTATTATTTTTTACATTTTTAGTAAAATTTTTATTTAACAATTTTTTTTTTTTTTTTTTTATGTTTTAATTAATTATGTTTTTTGTGTTTTTTGCTTTTAAAGGATTTTTATTTAAAAAAAATATATTTTTTATTGAAGATAATTTTCTCATCCAGTTGTCATTGATATTGAGTAACATGATTTCAAAGAACTAGAATTCAGTCGCCGCTATGTTAACATTTTGATGAACATTATCGCCAAAACTACATTTACTATTAGCACCAACAGGACTAATTGCTGGCGCGAGAACCAATCCTAAATTTGTTTTTTTTTTGGTTTTTGGTTCAAGGAGATTTTTAAAAATAAAATAAAAATTAATTAATAAATAATATTTTTTAAATTATTTTATTTATTTAAATATTTTAATACAAATTATTATTAAACAGCAATAAAACAAATTTATTACAAATCAAAATTACAATTATTTTGAACAAAAAGCCATGCAACATTAATTTCTTTTTTGGTAATTTGATATGATTATGTAATCGGTCAAAATAAAATTCCAATTGGTCTATGTGTGACTTATGAAAAATACGATTAAACTGAGCCTGAGATTTTATTGAATTATCTATTACTGACGTCAATTTATGACATTTACAGGTCCACTACTTTTTAATTTGTTTGCTACCAGTATAATCTGTATAAATTAAACAGGTAATTTTTCGGAGTATCCTTTTAATAAGAGTAAGTTAATTTTCAAACCATTTCAACGAATTAAAATGTTTGCTGAAGATTCTAAACATTTTGTGTCCAATATTAATTTGATAAGTGAACAGAAATATATAATCAAAATTTATAGAAACGCTTTTACACATATATAGTAAGTCTAGCTGGAAGATTGCTATGTGCACATCTAAAAAACTTAAATTTTTAGTTATTTAAGTATAGGGTAAATAAAATTAAAATTCCCTACATTTTGTTCCGACATAGTTACTTCTACTATGTTCTAATCTAGCCAATAATATTGAGGTTTCAATAGCTAAAGTTTTTTGTTACAATTTTAACCATTTTTGGTACAATTTTAACCATTAAAAATTAGTGGTCTGTGGAAATGGTTATAGTGGTTAAGTAAAATTAAGTGAAATTTTAATTTTTCATAATTAAATCGTATAGGGCAAGGTATTAAATATTTGATAGCATCAATATAATCTCAATATAGTAAATTAATTATAAAATTTTATGGCAATTTTTTCAGTAAATTATATTATGTAAATCTTCTAAAATCTGTCATTAACTTTCCCAAAGCACATTAATTGTTTTCTTTCCGACTCATCATTATTATTTTTAACTAGTTCTGTTTTATTTTTGTTATGCTAACGACAATACTGAAATAAAAACAAAGTGACAACGTCAAAAAATTGAAAATAATAAATTTTTAAAGCTTTAAGTGCAATAAATTGCCATAACAATCACATTTCACTATTAAAAACAATTTATTTATTTTTTTCAAATATTTTAATGTTGAGCACGTCATCAGCTTAAAAATAAACGAAATAATATTGTTTTTTAATTTTGGTACAACGGCAACACTATCGAAAGCTTTTCAATTTGAATATTTCCAAAAAAAAAAACAACCAATTGAATTTTAAATTATTTTTCGTAAGCTTAAATTTTTTTTTTTCACAAATAATAAGTAAATTCATATCCATATACATAATATATACATATATGTAGAATTTGTTATCATTAAACATACCTAGATGTCGCTCTTTATTGGATAAAATTAAAATTATGATTTTTTTTTTTTAAAAAATATATATGTTATTTTATGATTTTACTAAATATTCTAGTAATATTAAAAAAAAAATTACAAAACAATAAAATAATTAAAAACAATTAAAAATTAAATTTATAGCAACTAAAAAAAAACTTGCTATAATTATAGCAACAAAAAAAATTATAGTAAACTTGTTTATAAACTATAAACTTAAGACAATAATTAACAATTCATTTATTAATGGAGGTTTTGTTTTTATACTAGTTTTAATGTTTCAAAGCGTGCAGAATGAGTGAAGCCTCTACTAAACTAATTAATATTTAATTTTTTATAGGTCCTATAAATATTTGTTGTTAATCAAAAAAAAAAATAAGTTATAACATAAAGTTTTGTATTCTGGTTCAACACATTTGACAATATATTTAATATTTTATGGTAAATAGATACCATAAAAAAAAATTATGGTAACTAATTATTATACATTAAAATATGTAAAGAGGTAAATAATATAGTTTTTTTTTTTTGTTTCAGTTGGACTATTACGCATATTATTATTTATGAAGCGAAACTATATTATGGTCGATATAAACTTACCTTAACTTGTGGACTGACTAAATATAATAAAGGATTTGCTTTTAGCCTTTCATTGTTCTCAATTTGTCTACGAACTTCTTCACGACGTGCCGAACCTAATGCCGATACTTCTTCTCGGCTCATTTCACTAGTGGCACGTGGTAATTCTTGAAAATCTGGTAAAGATTTTTTCCTCTGGAGTGTAACATTTATGGGCACACTCTATAATAAAATTTATCGGATTCATCGTTTTTAATTTTATGTTTTTTTGTTTTGTTTAAATTAAATTTGCAAAATTAATTAGAAGCAACAACTTCATTTTAATTATTAAAATTATTCCTGGATGTTACTTAAGAAGATCGATATATTGACTTATCAGAGAACTTGTAGCGCATGCTTTTAATATAAATACATATATAATTCTAAGTTAGATAGTTCTTTAACCATTCATTAGAATTGTTGAAAAATTAAGATTGCATTTTGCCTATCCACTATGAGCAGAAACCCGAAATCTAAAGCAATTTTAGCATTGTTAATGCTAGACTGTATAGATTATAAATCTAATAAGGGTTTTCTTTAATAAACATTTCTAGTAATGAACAAACCCTTCTCAAGTATATCAAAGTACACTCAATCTACTAGACTTTCCGAACAATAAGAGATTTTTTGACTATAGTTACGCAAAGCAATTTTTCATATTTTGATCATATTTTGACCAATTTGTAGCAATTAAAATTGCAAGAAGATTTAAATAGAAAATATTGTTACGCAGAGCAATTTCATTTTCTAACAATGTCATATATACGATTCACGACTGCGTAAATTATAATTTTAAGATATTTTTAAAAATTTCAAATCTATTTAAAAAAATTCGGACAATAAGGAAATTTACACAAATATAATTTCTAATTTCGGAAAAACTTTAAGGTCAATCCACTAGTTTTGCCGCCAACGTTATTGACCTTACAAATTAACGTCTTCAAATCTATGTTGCTGACATAGATTACTTTTTAAATTAACCCTATGTTCCTTTAACACATATTTTTTGGTGGAATTTCCGGTATAAGACAAAGTTCCAATTATTAAAATAAAATTACCGGATATTAAAATCTAATTTAAAAATTCTATTAGAAATTTAAAATGAATTCACTTTTTTTAACACGTAAATAAAAACTAAATTAATTTTTGCTTTTTATAGTACATTCACCTCAACTGGTGGTGCTATAATCCAACTTTCAGATGCTCTTCTAGCCAATAAAGCTGGTGAAAACATTAATGCTTCTTCTTCTTCATCTTCTGGATACCAATCCATAATTTTCAATAAATAATGTTTTTTTTTTTTATATTAAAAGTAACTTTAATTGGGAAAATATATTTCCAAAGAAAAAAAAAAAACAAAAGAAAATATCAATTTTATTCCGTCGTTTAATTGTCACACGATACAACGTCGAAATTTTATGATATCTAACTTTAGAAGAATTTTATTAATTTGTTGTCGTCGGACACGAATAAAAAACAAAAAAAAATAAATAATTTTTTTAACTTTTTAATTTATATTTTCAAAGATAAACATCTGAATCATAATTTTGTTTTTATGTTTATAAAATAATATCTTTTATGTATTGTCACCAAATAGAAAATTTTTTTGAAATTATTGTCACCTACACACAAATTTCCCGAAAAAAAGAAAAATGTTTATAAAATTTTCAAAATAAAAATAAAAAATAATTTTCGGAAAAGGAAAATTTAGAAAAAAAAAAAATAATTACCTAAATTATTTTTAGGTTATTAAAATTTTAAGTGAATTTAAGTGAAATAATATTTTTTTTTTTACATAACATTGCATTTAACGACTAAATTACATCATTTTTGATAATTTAAAATTAATTTTTAGTGGACATAAATTCTTAGTAAACTTTTTCACTAATTTATTTGAAAAATAAAACTTTTTATAAAAAAAAAAAAGGAAAATAATTTAATTTGTTTTGAGCACCGAAGTTCGGATAAGTTCAGCGACAAAATGTTGACTATTGGAGAGTATTATTATTATTATTATTTTCTGATTATTTGTGGTTGTGACAGTGAAATAGATTTTCAGAAAAATATATTTTTCACAATAAATTTTCTGCTGATACACACAGAGAATCCTTTAATTTCAAGAGAAAAATTACTCATTTACTAAAAATTGATACACTGAAAGAAATTTGGAGACTATAAGAAATTTTATGAAAGCATATGTAAATTTTGGTTCATATACTAACACAATAATAACAAATATTAAAATATTTTTTTTTTTTTTGTAGATTTTCAAAGATTATATGATTATGTTATTTGAAAATTTAAGTATTACTACATATATATATATTTGAAAATAATTTTTTTTTAATTTGCCTCGAAAAAGCTATTTCGAGAAGAGCTACTAACTAGTACTCCGTAAAAGAAAAAAAAATCGGAATATATTTTTTTTTTAAATTTGATTTTCTTGTAAAAAGTTTATTTTTAAAACGAGATGGTGTGCCAGTTGTTAATTTCAGAAGAAAAAAAAACAGAAGATTGAAATATAACATAAAGCTCATGCGTGAATTATTTATAAGTGTTGCCATTGGAAAGAATAGAAAAAGACACATATTTTTTTTTTTTGTAAATTTCCAAAATTAAAAAATAGATATGAAGATTTTTAGGTCATTATTTACTGACTGACCCTGACAATAAATGTCTTGGTGTAAAAGTCCTTTTCTAAAAATACATTATTTGATTCTGGTATAACCTAGAATTTTTTTAAATTAATTGAAATTAAGTTTATGGTTAAATTTATTTTCCATTACAGGATTCTGCAGCATTTTCGACAAATTAGATATATGTAGTCAAATAGTTTATTATAGGACCTAATTAATTCGGTTGAGAATTGCTAATTAAAATCCTATATGCTGACTGTTGAAGTGCGAATAACTGAAACAGCCTTTCAGAATTGTTGATTAATACAAAACGATTGAAAGAAATTCATTTTTTAATCGAGTAAAATATCGTTATCTAAGTTAAGTTTCCAGTAAAGTGTTTTAATTAGTCTGCCTAAAAAAGGAACATTGAATTATAAACTCAGTGAGGAAGAAGAAGCTAATTTATAACGTGTTCAGGGATTAATTTTCAATGAATTTTATTTCAATATTTCTCATTTTCCAGAAATTACTATTCAGAATTTAGATTAACATTAGTTTCAGAATTAAAAGTGTGTTGAACATTTAATTATATTATTTTTGTACAATTCATATCTGCTTCGTTGTATTTAAAAAAAAAAAGATTTACTGGAGAAAATGAACTGAAATGATAGGATTTGTAAAGCATTAAAGCCATGATAATCACAACCAAAAAAAAAAACAGATGATAAGCATAACTGAATTGATCAGCAAAAATATTTATTAATTTTAAAAACAAATTATGAAAAATGAATAAATTTTGAATACATTTTCTGGAATTCTTGAAAAAAATTAAATTATGGCAAACACATGACTATTTCGTAATTAATTAATTAAAAAGATGTTTACTAATATTATTTTTTTTATTGAACATTTCGTAAAATTAAAATCATTGACTGTTTAAAATCTGAAAGATTTTCTTTTATTGGTTCTTAAAGATTATAAAAATTGTTGTGAAACAATCTTTATAATTTCCCAAATATGCTTAAATATTATAACTTTGTAATTGAATGAATTGTTGTTCGTTTCGAAATTATAATTAAAAACTTAGTACAAATTTATAATTTAAAACTAATATTGTTGAATCATTAATAGTCTAACATCAAATTAATATAACCGACCGATTCCAGTATAACCCTTTCACTAGACACAATATTTTTTGTTAACTTCACTTGACAACCATTTTGTTTTGCATAATTTAACCTAATCCACTTCCCAATATTTAAATTATCCTTATTTAATTTGTTCAAACCGGTGTAGTGTTTTAAATCCAATTCGTTAATTTCAATCCACAATGCGTATCTGCATAAAAACTTAAATTTGCTCGCTATTGAAATCGTACCGAGTGGAATTGTTTTTTTGGAATTGTGTCTAGTGGGATCGATTTAGAATTTAAATTATCCATTCTTCTCTAAATGAAATAATACACGACTAAACTACCAACTAATATTTAAATAATTAAACTAAATTATCACTGAACAATCATAATCACTATGATCACTAATACAATTATTAATAAATGGTATTGGAAAAAATATATTTAGGATAAAAATAGTAATTTTGAAACTTCTAAAGTGCCATATGAACTCAAAAAGCCAAATAAAAATGAAAATTAAATATAAGATTACAAAAATTAAAAAGTTTCCAGTGTCTTTAGAAAATAAAAAATTGTTTAAAATGAAAATTAAATAATTTTTCAACATTATTTTTTGTAAAGCTCAAAAAAAAAAAATTAAAAACCCAAAAAAATAATTCTTACCTTTAGCTTTGTTTTTCCTGATATACCACCAGCACCACCTCCTACTCCACCAATTGGTTTTGGTGGTACAAATAAGCTTTCTGTTCGTTTGGGTTGCGAGGGCGAGGGAATGATATCCTGTCCTAATGTTCGTTGTCGTAGCAATACATCTTCGAATGGTTGATTTGGCGATGAAAAAACTGGTGCTTCAGCTGATTGACGTAATTGATAACTTGGTGTACCAGATCTAGATGCTGATACACCCATACCAGTTGGTATTGAACCATTACCAGTTGTAATTGATGTTGGAACTGGTGTTGTACCACGAAATGCTGAACCAGCTCTTATATTACGTTCTGGCGGTGTGTCATTTATTGATGAATTTAATAATGTTGGTGGTGGTGGTGGTAAACCACGATCAACTGATGGTTGTCTTGATGCACCACCTGGTATACCACTCATACGACTTGCTGCCCTTGCATATCTATCAACAGAATTATCACGACTTGGTGGCCTTTTATAATGATCAAAATGATCTATTGATGATTGTTGTCCAATACTACCTAACATTGGTGCTTTTTGTGGTTCATTAGCTAGTCGTGAATTTCGTCTTAAACCTTGTCCACTAGACATTTGTGAATTATCTAATTGTTGGTGTTGTTGTTGTTGCTGCTGTTGTTGTTGTTGTTGTTGTTGTGGCTGATTATTACTTTCCCAAATTTGATTACCACTAATACCGCCACCATAATCTGAAGACATTTGCTTTCTAATATCTTGTGTACTTTGACGTATACCACTATTATTTGTTAATTGCCAACCATATGGTTGATTAGAATTTGTTTGAAGATATTGTGATGTTGGTTGATTACCACTATTACCAATATAATTACTAGTTACACCTATATCTGACTGTTGTTGTTGATTTTGGTATTGATATGATGAATTTTGTTGTTGATGTAATGATGTTGGCGGATTATTATGTAATAAATGTTGTTGCTGTTGCTGTTGATGTTCTTGTTGTAATTTACTAACATGCTGTGATAAATCTGTTTGCGGCGAAACCATTTGCTGTGAGTACATACTACTTGGAACTGGATATTCAACAGGTTGTTGTTTTGTTAATTTACTATTTACTGCTTGTGATGCACGCCGGTTCATTAGCGATTGTTGTTGTTGTTGCTGAAATGCTGATGATTGTTGATCTGTAATTTTATTACCCATTACTTGATGTGTACCACCACTACCACCACCACCACCACCACTATTTGGACTATTTATTTTATTATTACCAATTGTTTTACTATTATCATCAATTGGTGGACGAAATCTTTCACGAAATCGTAATCTTTCAAAACGTTCTAAAACTGATGGTTTAAAATCTGGTGCAAATTCTCTAGCTGTTGATACAGCATTCTCACAATCAATTCTAGCATGATCAGCAGCACTATCAGCATATTCAGCTTTCGAACGTGCCATTGATGATCTTGTTATAGCAATATCACTTTTTTGTAAAGCATATTTTGATGCACGTTGTGCTGATTGTATTGATGCTTCAATACGTTCACGAAATTTACGTGATCGTATTAGGAACAAATGTTTTTTCTTTTGTGATGTTATTAATATATTACTTTTATATTTACCCTCCTCAACAGTACCATCACGAAATGTTGTCACACCATAACCATGCTTTTTATTATTATGCCATTCACCTTCATATCTAATTTTTTTTCAAGAAAAATAAAAATAATTATGTATTATTACAAAATAATTATTTTAATAATTACTTACTTAAGTCCATCACTACGCTCTGAAATGCCATAACCATCTCGTTTGTCACGTTTCCATTCACCTACATAAGTTTCTACAACATTTGGATCTAATTGTTCTTCATCTATTGTAAAACTAGCATTTGACTCAGTATGTATTGATCTAAAAATTGAGTTGGAAAAATGATTTAAAATTTGAAGCTTTATTTTTTTTTTTGATTTTAGAAAGTAAATACTTTTGTGACAAGACGGATTGTGAAGAACCGGTACTAATCCATGACGCTGTTGATACTGTTGATCGTATACTACCAGAAGCGACTGTTCCACGTTTTTCTAAATCACCTGTACTCTTTTGTTTTCGCATTTTGAGTCCCTGTTTCAATTAAAATATTTTCATTTAGCTAATTAACTTTAAATTGATTTTAATAATTTTACCGAAAATATTCCCTTTTTTGATTTGTCCGTAAGACTATTTCGTCTGGCTGGTTCATCATCTGATTTAGCTCTAAGTACAAAACCACCACGTACATCATCCATACGATGATTACGTTTATCACCCGGATCAGCATTTTCACCATTTAATGAACTTAATGATGTATGAATGTGTTTTGGTCGAGTATGTGATGCTAAACCGAATGGTGCTGATGTTCGGATACCATAACCATGACGTTTTCCTTCTTGCCATTGTCCTTGATATTGTCCTAGAAGTTTTAATACATAATTATAATAATTTGTGCTAATGATTTTTTGAAATATTTGGGGAAATAAAAATAATTACATTAGTATAATCAGTGCAGAAAATGAATTAGTTAGACGTCTTCTAGCTTAATTTTCTTAAATGTTATAAATTTAACTATGTTGTTGTTTAATTAAAATGGTTTAACTTAAAAATTTAAAAAGTCTTAACTAATTTTTATGTAATAAGGGAAATCATTTTTTTAACATTTAATTTCTAATATTCATTAAATTTGTAGTACAGAACTAAATTTATCTTACAACATTAAATTAACTAAATTAAAGCATTACGAATATAAAACCACTAACTTGTACTAATGTTTGTCCTCCAAAATCATTAATTCAAATTAATTGATATAATTATTATTATTTTTGTTAAATATTACGTGAATAATTTAATAACAAATATTATATAAATATTTTTGTTATTAAATTGTAACATAATTTCATAATTCGTAATTATACTTATATATGCTATAATATTATCGATTTGTAGAATATATTTCAGCATACAAAAAATTGTATATAAAATTTATTAGAAATTTTATTAATATACTACATAAATATTCAACTAAAATAATAAATACTTAATAATTAATAAATTACAAAAATTTCATAAAACATTAAGTAACATTTAGTTAAGATTCAGCAATGCGGTTTTATTTATAATGTTTTTTTTTTGTTTTGTTATTTGTGTGCTGATGGAATGCGCGTGTTAAATTGAAATAAATTTAATTCCCTCTAGTAAATTCAAAACTATTATAATTTTAAATTTCAATTCTCTAAAGAATCCTAAGAAAGTAAAAACATAATCGAAAAGAAAAACTTTAATTAAAACACAAATTTTTGTTTTATATAAGAAACACGCATATTTGTTTCCTATTTTTAGGATAATGGGGACAAAGACAGAAACAATAAAATATAGGCGCCTGTATAATTACAACACTATAAACATTTTGGTTTTTTGTTGTTGTTGTTGTTTTTGTTTAGCTACAGCAACGTTGTTACATGTTGTTATTTAAATTAATGTAAAAAAAATAAATTAAAATATCCCAAAGGGTTTAAAAACACTACATACCGCAGTGTAACATAAAGTGCAAATAATTTAAATTAAAACATAAGGTTATAAAATAATGGTGGTGTGGATTGCGTTTAAATGACACGCATCATTTTCATTAAAAAAAAATAAAACGAGGGATAATTTAAATGAATTTTTTTATAATTATCCTAATTTCGACTATTATCCAGTTATCAATTATCAAATTAATGATAATTGATAAATGGATGTCACGTTGAAATGTCATTAAAAAGTAGAATAAAGCTGCTTATTTTGTTAGTTAAGATTTCTGCGGATAGAGGAGGTACTAACATGGAACAGGATGTTTGTAATTTATGTTACACCTTTCGTTAGAAAGATAATAAAAAACAGAACTAAATGCTAGATAGTATAATTCAAGATTCTGCGACTAGTCTAGACGGAGGATGAAAATTGCATTCCAGAGACAGAGACACAGACAGAGACAGAGACAGAGACAGAGACAGAGACAGAGACAGAGACAGAGACAGAGACAGAGACTGTGACTGAGACTGAGACTGAGACTGAGACTGAGACTGAGACTGAGACTGAGACTGAGACTGAGACTGAGACTGAGACTGAGACTGAGACTGAGACTGAGACTGAGACTGAGACTGAGACTGAGACTGAGACTGAGACTGAGACTGAGACTGAGACTGAGACTGAGACTGAGACTGAGACTGAGACTGAGACTGAGACTGAGACTGAGACTGAGACTGAGACTGAGACTGAGACTGAGACTGAGACTGAGACTGAGACTGAGACTGAGACTGAGACTGAGACTGAGACTGAGACTGAGACTGAGACTGAGACTGAGACTGAGACTGAGACTGAGACTGAGACATAGTACGCTTTTATCGAAAACATAATAACAATCTTGAATAACAAATTTATAAACTTCTCTCATTTTAATTATGACTTTCGCTGGTTCAATATATTCTTTTCTTTAACTGTATACTACTTTTAAATATTTTCTAGCTGTATGCTACTGACCTATTTCATATTTCTGAGAAAATAATTGAGTAGACATAAGATATTTAAATATTAGCTTATAAAACTATATGATTATTAACTAACACAGTTTCCGAAGAACTTATCAGATTGTCGGATCTGATAAGTTGTCGGTGTTCTTTTTACAATAAATTTTACAATTTTCCACCTAAAAATTTCATTATCTTTTATTACCATTTAAAATTATATGTCAGATTATTTTTATTTATGTTTTATAAAATTTAGAACTCGTCTAACCTCAATTCACCATATTGACTACACAAAAAAAAAACATTAAATTTTTCTGGTGAATAGAATATGACATAACCTAAATCTGGCATAAGGTAAAGATAAATGTTCGTTTTTATATCTTTTTTACCTTGGAGATTTCAATAACATGAAACACTTTTTCATTTATATTTATTAATAATTCGACCATATTTTATTCAAAGTTTATTATTTCAAAAAAAAAAAATATCTTGTGAAATTGTAAAAAGTGACGGTTCATAAAATTTTAACCACCTTTATTTAGCCACTATATATTTGAAGAATTTTTCATTAATTTCGTTTCAAACCATATTTTTTAATAATTTCATATTCCATAGAGTTTTAGAATTGTTTACACTCATAAATTTAGATATTCCTTTTATGTTTCTTATTATTGTAATGAATCTAATGGAAAATATTATTTTGTTAATTATACAAGGTCTGATTCAATGACCTTAGGCTCGACTGGGAAATTTTACTATTACTTTACTTGAAATGGTAAAATTAATATTTTAAGAATTTATTTGATAATTAAATATAGCTGATTATAATCAGCTAATTATACTGGCTACTAAGTTTGTTATTAATTTGAGCCGAAAGCCGAATTTGAAAATTTAAAGAAAAGTTTTTATTCCTGTTTATAGGATTGGTAATAGCCTTTTTTACTCGATTATGATGCAACTGATCTATCTGCTGCACGAGTTTAGTTCAACAAACGTATGGAGATAATCGTTATCACCAGAAATATTGTGTAACTAACAGAAGTTACCAAATAGAACGAATCTTTTCTGTATTATGCGCGTATTTTCTGTTTAAAATGATAAATGATTGTCAGAATACTTCCATATTATTTATTAAAATTTGATTAAAAAAATACCCTGGTTCGTCCTTGTTAAAAATACATTACACACATAAATCAGAGCAAAAGCCAAAATTTGTTGAAGTCTAATGTGTAACCTAACAAAACATAAACAAGGAAGCGACAATCTGAAAAAGCAAGGATTGTTCTTGGGCTTTTATTGAATTTAGTCTACAAAGACCAAGAATATTTTATTATTCATATAATTATTCCGAAATTTATACCAACGATTATGTCTCTGATTTCTACTCAAAATAGTCCACTAGGTTTCTTTAAATATATTTTATTTTTTAAATTATTGGCTCGTACTAGTCCCAAAACAAAAACAAAAAACCATCTGTGATATTTATTCAATAAAATGTTGTACATAAAATATAATTTTATTTCATTTTTTTTTTTAGTAACTTAAAATTTAAAAAGATTCTTAAGATTATTTTCTTTTTACCTCAATTGATTCGCAGAAATATTCTTAATTAAAGATAAATTTAATTTGTTTTTCCTCCGAAAAATAACAAATTTGTTTTTTTTTATTCATGTTTATTCATTTTATTGTTTTTACATTTCCAATTCATATTATTATGATTATATATATATTAATGTTGGAATTTATGACTAATTCGGTTTTAATTCAATTGTAAAATAGTTTTTCTTTTTTGATGTAGCGCGTATGATTTGGTTTTTTTTTGTGACGCCATACACAACTAAAACTACACTACTTCCAAAAAAAACAGGATGTGTGGGTGGAATCATTCACAAAAACAAAAAAAAAAAAAACAGAAAAACATAAATATAATTCTACAAATGTAGTTGTAAGATTGAAAAATATATACAAAAATAAATTGTGGAAAAAAAAAATTAATAATTTAATGTTTATTTTTATTTACATATAATTTTTTTTTTAAAAAAAATAATGATTCAATATTAATTTTTCTCAATTAAATTAAACATATTGATTAGTAATTTTTTGTTTATGGTATCCTAATTAAAAGTAAATTGACATTATTTATTTATTTTAATTTGTATGTTGTAAGATATTATTAATGTTTTTGACAGAACACCTATAACTTTTATGCTTGTTTTTTGGTTCTTTTTTTGCGATAAACATAATATTTCTGCAACATAAAATATTAAAAAGTATATAAATTATGATGTCATTTAATAATTTCCTGTTCTTACTAAATTGGACAACTCCCGACCATATAATAAATATTTCGTAAGAAAATATTCCATCTGATAAATTCTCCAAAAGTCATAATATTCAACGTAAAGTTAAGTTATTTTTTAATCTAAACATTTTTCAACATAACCGAATAATTTTTAATGGAAGTTTATAAGATCGTCTAAGTAATGGCCAAGGAAAGACTTAAATTAATCTTGGATTTAAGTAGAAAATTGTTAATAAAACCATTTTCGGGTGAATCACAGTTTCTTTAATGAATCACATAATTATCCTATTTCTATAAATTTTTACAAAATTGTTTTAGGAAATTATCTACAGAATTGAATCTTAATAATTTAAGAAATTAATTAGAAAGTCCGAAATAAAAATATTTTCCATATGGAAACTGGTTTCTTAAAATCGTACCACCTACAAACATAATCTATTGACAGTTCCTCTTAATTCTGTTTGAGAAAATATGAGAAAAGTTGTTTAATTTAAGCAACTTGTTGGGTACAAATAACGATTAATGCTTATGTGGCTAATTTTCAGAAAAATTAGTAGATTGAATTAAAATCTAGTATTAAAAACGTCCTCTTTTAACCAAAAAAGCATTGGCTAATAGCATTTGCTTGAAATAGTTAGAATAATCTTATGCTACATTTACTTGATTGATTGTTATATATGAAATTTATCAATTTACTTGAAATATTTAACTCTTCAGTTAAAATGGAAATATAAAATATTAAAGCATCTAAGAATCGAATTTAAAACAAAATAAAAACATTTACTTGATCTTATTCACTCGTTCCAAGTAATACAATTTTAGCAACTGTTTCCTATTTCTAACGCTATTCTGTACCGAAAAACTAGGTTTATCTTCATTTCAAATTATGTCTTCAAAGATAAAAACCATCCTTTATTTTCTAAACTTTTCGAAAATTAATTAAATTAGATAATAAATTAATGCACGTGCCTTAAAATTCATATTCAGAAATTTTTTTCATCATGTATTTATGCCATAATAATTGGAAAAATTATGAAAATTTTTCTTTTTATTTTATGCATGACTAATAAATGTTCCACGTGTTGTAAAATACATATAAGAAAATTTATTTTTTTTAAATTAAATTTCATAAATGTATGTATAAGTATTTATTATATAAAAAATTAGTAATAAATATTTGTAAATTTACAAATTTTTTGAAAAACGACAATACTATATTCGATATTTCATCTTCAAAATTAAATATAACTAATTTTATAAATAATTATAAATTAAAATGAAAATAAATTGGCAAGAATTTAAACTAAAATTAAAAAAAATGTTGTTTTTAACATTTTTTTCAAAAATCATAATAAAAAATAATCATAATTTTCATTTCAATTTTAATAATATTTTTATAAATATTTGTGTCATTGATATAATATTAGTTAAATTGAAATATGTATTTAAGAAAAATTATTACAGATTGAAATATTTGCTATTTAGTTAATATTTTCATTTTTAGTAAATTTTCTTATTTTTCATTATATGAAAAATTCCTTAGCTAAAAACATTATTATTATGATTTTTTTGTTGTTGTTGAAAATCTATTTTTAATTTTAGAACAATTGCTCGATTGCTTATGATTTTATCGGTGGATCCTAAATTAAGCACGGAGTCCCCGTTGAATCACTTCTATACATTTACAAATTTTATTTATATACTATATAACATACATTGTTAATATTGTACAGAAATATACATATAATATTTTTTTATGTATTTTATGTTTAATTCTAAACCGAATAAGCTACACTTCCACAAACCAAAATTATTCGAAACTAAAATTCTCTGTTCTCTCTCTTTCTCTCTCTCTCTAAGTCTCTAATGAGAAATATTTCAGTGCAAAATTAAATTTGCATAATTATAAAATTTAAGTATTTATAATTATAAAAAAGAAAATTTTTTGGGAAATTTATATTAAATTATTATGGAAATTTGTTGGAGTTTTAATGGAGTATACGATGCCCTTTTTTTTGTTAGTGTAATAAAGTTATTTCTATTAATCATGGTTATATTAATTGACATAATAATTTTTATTAAATTTTTTGAAAACAAATTTTATTAAGATTTTACTGAGAATGGAAGAGTAGTGACAGCAATGACAGCAATTTATTTATTTCTTATTTAGATATTAATTAATAATTTTTCTTAATTATAAAAGTTTATTTGTTTAATGTCGATTTATGCAAAAGAAAACCAAAAATAACTATAAATTAGAAAACAAGATAATTAAATCGTTTTCTTTGGGGAAATTATTATAATACGTTTTTGATATGGAAACTTGTTAAACGTAAAACATTCAAATAACAAAAACAAAATAGTTTCCAGTTGCTCAAAAAAAAATAAAAAAAAGTATATCAGTTAATTGAAATTGATCAAAATTAGACAAAATATCATATGAAAAATTCTTAAAGATTTTCTAAATTACTTCTAAGTAACTTAAACATGCCAAGGCGACTTTTTCTACAGTTTAAAATTTTAAAATAAATTATATCTGAATTTTTGTAGGCTAAATATAACTTCAAAATTTTTTAATTACCAAAATTTAGGTTTGGTTCCATAGTCATTTTCAGTAAAACCTAAGAATTAATTTAAACTTTCCAATTCTAAGAATGAAATAAGTGAAACCACGCACAACGAAGCATGAAAGTAAACTATAATCTTAAATAATTAATAATTTAATTAACTTTATTACTAATCGTTTAAGTTTGCACTTTAATTTGTAGCGTTGATATGTCGCTAATCTGCTTAATGTAAAACTTAAGCCTCATTTCTGAAGGATATCCATTCTAATTTACGACATTTATTTCCATTAGATTTTTTCGAAACTTCCTTGTGACATATTTTCGCCAAGTTTTAATAAGGTTAACCAAATAAAGTCCTTCCTGGCAGTAAATTTTCTATTACTAAAACACTCTAATTTCAATTTATTTTATATATCACAGTAATGTGGAAATTAATCATGCCAATCTTCAATATAGAATGTGCTGTTCATCAAAAATGAAAGAAACTCCTCGTTAAATGAACAGAAAATAAACTAGAACTACAGAAGGAGAGGATCTCCTTGGATTTGGTCATACAGCTTGATCACAAGTTCTGACCTAATCATTGACTAACTCTAAATAAGAAAAGAAATCACATTAAGCCGACTGGCTACTGTGATTAGGTCTAATCATTGACCCTGTCTCTTACCACCAAAATACAAAACTACATACTTGTTACGTTTATTCAGTTGACAAATATTTTTTATTACCAAAATTTTTCAATCAGGGTCCCACTTTCAAGTTATTACGAGATCAATTAATTATATGAAATTCTAATATTTTGGATGACGTCAATTTTATATTGAAATCTTTTTGGTTATTTATAAAAACTACATATGTTTTTCCCAATTTAATTCTTTAGTAGAGAGCATAGTAACATATACAAAAATAAAATATATCATATTTTATACAATTAAGAAAAAGAATGAAAATTTCTATGACTAGAATTTTCTGATCTTTCGCCAAAAAGGAAGAGTGTTTTTGTCTTAATTTTTTTGTGTAAAAAAAAAAATTTTCTTTAGCATATATTCACCTATTTTTAAATGATAATTTTTCTGATAAGCAAAAAAAGCATATTTTCATTATATTTTATTTTTTAATTAAATTCAAATTCGAAAATATTCAAATAAAATATTAAAATCAGAATTTCAAATCACAGTTTGTTGACCGTTTACCATATTATATCTTTATTACACAATCGAATTTATAAATATTTAATCCTTAAGGAATTTAGTCCTTTACATTTTATTTCTGTTGGTGATATAAATAAAAAGATTTTCCAAAAACCATTCAAAAAAAAAACATTTTGTTTAAAAATTAATTTTAGGTAATATTTATGTAAAAAAGAACACAAAAAAAAGTGTAATTACTTTTGATAAAAATCAGACATTAAAAATAAACACGAGACACACTTAAACAATTGGGAGCATAAAAAAAAATAATGATCTAATTAAAATAGATATCACACAACAAGAATTATAATTAATAATTATATACCTCCGTCAGCATATGTTTCAGAACCGTAACCATCTTGGTATCCATTTGCCCATGTTCCTTCATATTTAGCTGTTGATGTTGTACTTTGTCTAACACCATATCTGCCTTTATGACCACTAGTCCATTCTCCTCTATATATTAAACGACCCCGCTGTTCTACACCAAGACCATGGCGCCTTCCATTTTGCCATTGTCCTTCAAATGATGACCCGCTGCAATATACCAAATAGAAAATTTTTTTTATAGTACAAAATAATGAATATATTTTACATAGTAAATAATATTTTAAGGACATATTACACACTTAGCAGACGAACAAAATAATCCTTATACGTATATACAAATAATACACACAGTGGAATGACGTTTTTCTTTGTTTTTTGTTGTTGTTAAAGAAAAGCTAAACGAAATTATGATAACATAAATTTAAGTGAAAATACAAGTACAGTGTATACCAAATTTATTTTGTAAATTATTCAATGGAAACTACTACAGTATTTCTTGCATTCCCGAAGCATTGCATACATTCCTAAATCATGTCAGTTTATAAGAAAACCCCCAACTATTATGATAACATAAATTTAACGAAATTATGATAACATAAATTTAAGTGAAAATACAAGTACAGTGTATACCAAATTTATTTTGTAAATTATTCAATGGAAACTACTACAGTATTTCTTGCATTCCCGAAGCATTGCATACATTCCTAAATCATGTCAGTTTATAAGAAAACCCCCAACTATTTTTGGATTGTAACAATGTGAGAAGTTATGACAATATTTGTTTTCGCAGATTTTAATCATTTTTTCATTTTAAAAAGTTGAAATAAAATGTTTTTGTGAAAAAATAAACCATGATTTGAAATTTCTGAACCAACTCACATTCTCACAAACTTACATAATTCAGATTTTGACGTTTAATTTAAAGTAATTTGGACTATTAACAGACAATTCATTGTTGTGACAGTTCACTATTCTGAACTATACTTGTGATAGTTATGACAGTTCTGAACAAAGTATACTCTTTTTAGTGATTTTAAATAATTTAGGTTTGACGCTGTTTTATGAATTGTTTTTGAATGAAAATAACTGCCATTTATAATAAATATTTAACTGCGAGCACTGCTGAAAAGATGGTAAATGGAATACTAATGTTCTTCACTCAAATACTTGCCAGTGGATAATAATATATGGGAAATTTATGAAAAAAGACAACCTTCACGAGCTATAGTTAAATTTAATAATTTATAAAGTACAGTAGATATTATCTCGTGCCAAAATTCTACGACACTGCCATCCACTTTCTGATCAAATTACAGTGAAACTATATCTTACGATTACTATATTTTTTTATAATCTGACGATTTAATAATATTATTAATTCCAGTAATTAAGACTGTATATTTTATTTCTGCTGATTTTGAATTAAACACAGACATCCAGTCACTGTACATAATTATATAATTGTATGAACCAAATGCACTTAGTACAAAAATGAAAAAGTAAATATTTTTTTGGCAAATTATTTCATTTATTTTATTTTATCTTATTTATATATTTTTTTTCTTTAATATCCATTAATCTTTATTTTAAAGCTTTTAGAGCTTAACATGAATTTACCAAAAATATATTAATTTCTATTATTCCGTACTGATACAAAAATCATTTTATTTTAATTTTATTGAAATAACTTAAATTTATATAAATAAATATTAGAAAATCATGGTGTTTTTAAGGCTTTTGTTTTATTAGATTTTATGTTTTATGACTCAGACAAAAAAAAAACACAAAATTAATATAAATTGCATGTCATAATTTGTAAGTATTTATGACTCCTTGCTTATATAATCAAAAAAACACGGTCACAAATGATACACAAATTAGTTTTTCATAAAATAAATTTTAAAGAGTGATTCTTAAAAAAAACTTCTAACCAAAATATAAATTATTAATGATTTAATAGATATTTTCCAATTTGCATATATTTTAGAGCGAGCTTCTCTTTAAGAAGGAAAATATCAATTGAGGCTTTAGGGTATAAAGGTCGGAAAACTTTTCAAATTGTTATTTAACATAGAGCATTTCAAATTGTTATTTAACATAGAACATTTAATTAAAGGATTGAGAATGAAATAGAAGTGATAAACATTTAAATAGTATTCGCTAAACGCTGTTGATAAAGAACACGTAAATTTTCTTTTCACGTAAATTTACATTTTAGCATAGGTGGGTCAACCTTGGTATAATACAGAGTAGACCAAAATGACATTTAGTAAAATTCAAAGTCCTGCCAAGTTTAGTATAAAGTTCTGGAAAATATCTTTATAGGAAAAATGGAAGTAAAATTAGGCGCTCAATAAAATAATTCAGTATGGGAAATGGTCACAAAAATAGATTGTTATATATGTTATGTTATACAGGGAATATTTTCCTTATAGCTTAATGAGACCAACGGTTACGCGACTATTTAGCCCGTAAGGAACTTTTTTTTTAAATAACTTATTTAATTTACTCCCGAATACTGATTCTCTAATAAAAATGACAATCTCTATTGGGGATTTTCGCTACATCTTCTAACCCTTCAAACCGATAGTTGCTCAGAATTCAAAGTCTGATTCTGTTTATATCTGGGCAGTAATAAAGTATGTGACACTTGCAGCTGCAATATCCTTTGACATATAACCACGGTCGCGATACGTAGCTCTTTTTTTAGTTTTCCTCCAAACAAAATAGAATATTACCCAACAATTAAATCCAAATTGATTTGAGAAATATTGATAGAAACTACCGAAAAAGAGCCCGTTAGTATGAAACGATTGTAAAATTATTCAGCTACGAGTTATTCCAAATATAAAATTAATTCTTAATCAATAATTTGTCCAAAAATAAATATTTATGATTAATTATACGAAAATTGTCGATGACCAGAAATTCTAAGGCGCCATAGAATTTTTCAAAATAAATTAATTTATTTGATTCCTTGGTAATATTTACCCAAAATAATTGAATTTATTAAATATTTTATATTTGATAAAAATTTAATTATATACGAGTACATATTTGAAATATGATTTATTATATAATTACTTTGGTCCTTAAAATCTGAAATTTGATATAATTTTATTTATCGCAACAAAATTTTTACTAATAATTTCATTCACTTTTGAAATTAATATAAAAAATAATATTAAGAAAGGTGAATTTTACTTAACAAATATCCGCCGGAATTAAAGATTGGGATTTGAGATTTTTTATTTTTCGAGATATCGAGATTTTTTTTTCAGATTTTCTTCTTTATGTCACGAAAGTCTCTTTACTTAAATAGACTTTGATTACCTATAACCTTAATTACCATATAAGGAATGGCCCCAAAAGCAAAAATATCGTTTAAAATAAGAAAAAAAAACTTATACGGTATTAAGAATCGAGAATTCTCGACACACGAGACATGAGACATTAAAACTGTAAAAGTCTCGAGAATTTTAGAGACGGGAATTCTCGATAAAGTCTCAACCACAATCTCTAGCAGAAATCAGTCAGAATAAATAAAGGACAAAACATAGAAATAGAAATTATTGATACAATTTTTACCAATTTTTATTTTACTCCTCCGTTCCAAGAAAAAAATAAACCCATTTCAAAAATCCATTTTTTTTGGCATTTAAAGTTTTTTTTTGTGTGTGAGAAGAGCAAAAACTGCGAAATCCATTAATATTTAAATTTTACGAAAGTATCTTAACATTTCACCAATATTTCAAAATATTGCGATTATTTCTCTTTTTTATTATACTAAAAATACGTTCATCACTTCTCTACAAAGATGGAAAAAAAAGGATTGAAAAGGGTATAAATTATGCAAAAATGAAAATTTATTTTAGTTTCATTTTTTACTCTTAATTTTTTTCTTATGATTTATGTTACTTTATTATTAATAAAAAGACTGTTATTCGACAGTTTTCATTCTGATTTTCAAGATTACTTATTTATAGAATTTTTTTTTTCTTGTAAAACTTAAATGTTTTAAGATTTCAGAATTTCGTATAATAAAACTCTTTAAAAGATATTCATTAGAGAAAAATTATGTTAAAAAAAATTTGTATTTTGCCAAAATTTAACCGATTAAAACAAAAGTCATTAAACTTTATACATTTTTCGAGAAATAATGAAAATTAGATTTAGAAAACTTGAGATCTAATGTTATCCAGCAATAATTGCAATAATATTTAAGATACGAAATGAAATGAAAATAGAATGAATAAATACTTGTTTACACATCTAACTCACATGTGGACTATTTCTCGATATAAATCAAATTTCACTTCTCTCAAACATTCAAAATTTAAATATGCAACATTATACTTAAACTTTTATGCAAATATACCTTGATTTCGTGTGTTTGCAACATTATACTTAAACACACGAAATCAGGGTATAATCGTCGTTTTCAAAGATTATGACTCAAAACATTACTCCAGACATGACTCAAAATTTGTAAATTTTCAACACTGTAGATCCAAATAATTAGAAACATATCCGCTATAGAAAATTAAATCACTTGCAATTCCATTTTAAACCAATTAAATGGAGTCGTCGATTAAACGAATTCTATTAGTGAGAGAAAATATAGTGAATGTGGATTAATCTTGTAAAACGACTAAGGCAAACTGAACTATTTAGAAATATTTCGCTCGTAAGACGACCCAAAGTAAACTGAACTATTTAAAAAATATTTCGTTTTTCACTTCCAATTTAAACTAACCAACCAAGCAAGAAATCTTTAAGTGAAATTATTATTCTTTGAATTTGAAATAGTAATTTATTTACAAATATCATATTAAAGATATATGTATACATAAAAAATATAAACAAACATAAATCCAACTTAAATAAACAAAACGTATACGAAATATTTCACTTGGACTGCAAAAATTAATTTTCTTCAACTAGAAAGTATTAATTTATTATTATTTTTTTTTTTTCAATATTAATTACAATTTTTGTTTAAATAATATATTTTTAATTTATATATGAAATATTTCACAAATTTGTCAGTGTCATTTATTCATTAATTATTTTACAGTGAGAAAAAGCAGGAAAATTTATATACATTTTCTTTCAATCAGTAAACTTTAACATTGAAGAATATTTAAATTATATACAATATATTATTATGTTGTAAATTATATTGCTTTTTCAAAGAATTTAAACTCCAAAATTCATTAGAACGTTTCAAATATTCAATATTCTATTTAATGAAATATTTATAATTATATTTTAGGGTTTTTGGTGGAAAATAACCCTACAACCAAATAGATTACTGTAGAACTTAAAAAAGTTATGAAAAAGCCCATAATTATTGAAACTATTGAATCTTCGCGCCATTTTTCACATAAATAAACTGAAATTATATTCGTAAATTTTTAATAGAATATTATTACTAAATTATAGAATACTCTGTCATTAATCAGATTAGCCTCATTAGTGGCTCATATACATTGAAAATTAAATAAAAAATAGCATAACAACAAACACACGAATAAAAGACATAAAAGGACAAAAAACAAAAAGATAATAATTTAATAAGGATTATGTAATTCCTTATGTTTTTCATTGTGTTATGTATTTTAATTGAATTTAAACAGAATAGGAATCAAGTTCAAGGCCGACAAATAACTCTGTCAGGAAAATACTTTTGTTTTATTATTATTATTATTATTATTTTCTGTATACACGGCATCCATAGACAAATGGGCAAAAATTATTTTCTTTAAAAATACGAAAATATATAAGAAATAAACAAAAGTTTGAAGAAGAATCCTTATGGAAGGCTAAAGAAAAATACGAATAAATAAAATTATAGCTATTGTTTATATAGGAGTAGTTGGAAAATTTTAAATAAACATTTTTTATACAAATATTTCTTCACCTCAACCAAATAGAACAAAATTTATACGCAATTATAATAATTTCGTACATTTAACTCCTTCAGTACAATAGGTCCAATATATATCTTAATTACTTCCTCAATATATTCTTGAATGGAGTTCCTTCCAAGAAAGAAAGAAAATTGGTTTGCTTACGATATCAATCGGTGCAGCATCTAGAAACTGAATGGTTCAGTGGTGCATAAAATTGAGCTAATAAAACAAAACTTAAATTGGACGTAACTTGTTATCTAATAAATATGCTTCAACGTTGTAAATGATTTTGATCTTTCTTTTTAACTAAAATAACGAAAAGGATGGGAAAGAATTCGGCAAAGAGAATGGATGTCTAAAACCTTCGCCGAGGTCTTAGTCACTTGATAATAAAGACGGTGCAAATGTGGTTTTCCGCTCACAAACTAATAAACTTACAAAAGTATCAACTAAAAGTAATTTTATTTAAGCTTTTATAATTGGACCCGTATAACAGTAATATAATTCAAAACTAAGTTACTCATGGTTAGAAATGGTCAAATGAATGATTTGCTTGATTAGAAAATTTTACAAGTCACACGGTTCGTAAAAACGTAAAAGTAATTTAATTAAACTGAATTTTTTATGCAATATTGCGTTGCAAAAATAACTTTACTCTAACTACATTGCCTTCAAACCTAAGTTTGATACATAGTGCCGATACAAAATTAATATAATTTTTAATCAATATCTCTTCATATTAAATATTCCACTTATTTATTGAAACAAAATTCAATTTAATGAACCAGACGGTGAATATAACAACATAAAAAAACAAAGTATACTTGATACGTACACATCCTTTTATAATACTATATATATATATACATAAAACGCAATTTGCAATATTAATATATGCAATAAAATATTTTCTAAAACACAATAATTATAATAATAATTGTATTTATTAAAACTCACCTTGGCCAAATATATACACCAGATACTTCAAAACCATAATTCCATGCACCAGCATAAGCACCTTGATGTTTTGGTCCTGTACATACACCATAACCGTGTGCTTTACCCTCCTCCCAACCACCACAATATGTACCACCATCTTCAAAATCAAATCGTCCACCACTAATTTGTGAACGTTTTGCTGTTGTACCAAATGAACCAGGTGGTGAATTTTGTGTTGTTGTAATATTGCCACCAGTACCCCCACCAACGCCACCACCACCACCAGTTGATATTGTACCATTTTGTAAATCTGTGGACTGTTGCTGTTGCATTTTATATTATTTAGAAGGAAAAAAAGGATATTTCTACTTTTTTTTTGTGGAATATTTTTTTATTTTTATTATTATTATTTTTTTTTGTATGCCTTTTAAGGAAATTTTATTTTATTTATGATTAAATAAAATTCAAAAACCTCATCCGCTTATTTGTATTTTTTTATTTTTGTGGATGTGTGTAACCAAAAACAAAAAAAAAGCGGATATGACAAACAAAAATAATAAATTATTTTTATCGTGTGTGTAAATATCGTAAAAATGATGATAATGATGAATTGTTGTTGATTAATTTAATTATATCCTTTTTTTTTTAGAATTACTATCACCAACATAAATTTTTGATGAAAAATGATGATATTGATGATGATTATTACTGCAGCTTATTGAAATTTAAGGATATTATGGTTATTGTTGTTGTTGTTGTTGCTGCAGTTGTAGTTGTTGCGAATGAATTTAAAAATATATATTTCTCGTTTTGAGGTTTCTTATTTTTAAGCTTTTCAAATTTTCTACAACTTCGTTTAAATTGTTGTTTTCTTTTATTAATAATTATTTTCATTTAATTTTTAATTTAACCATTTTTTTTAAATTTATTTATTATTTTATTTATTTTAATTATTATTTTAATATTTTAAATACATTTTTAATGATATAATTAATATTTTGAGCTTATGTCGTTTTGGTTTTATCTATGAAGTATATATTTTTTTTTTAAATAAATTTTTAAATATAAATTTTTTTTTAAATAAATTAACACAGAATTTAATTTAATTTAATCACTTTTTTTAAATTAATTTTTATGAAATTAGTTTTATAAAGTTTTTGCAAATAATTCATTTTTAATAAGATTTTAATAAATCTTGAATCTAAGCAGAAAAATAGTAAAAAAAAATTTCAAAAACTTATTAATAATAAGATCAATCAGATAAGACCAATATTAGAAGGATTAAACTGTGAAAATCTAAACGATTAAGACATATTTTTTATCAAAAATTGGTGGAGATGTAAATGTAACTTTTAAATTTAATACGAAGAAGATTCACCTGAGCCAGATTTAGACTGCAGCATTTAGAGAACGGATTAACGATGGAGTTCGATACAAGATAATAAGACGGAATAAGAGGATCAGTTTAATTTAGGCTCCGTTTAAAAAATTTGATAATAGAAACAATAATTGATGAAATCGTAAGATTCAACTATCTAGTATAGACAGTTGATAGGGTGAAGGTTATAGAGATTAATTCGTTCACCTACGTTATTTATGATCGTTTTTCATAAATTAACTAAAGAGAACGGGAATGAATTAAAAGAAGGAATGGAAACGAATTAAAAAAAAATCTGGAGAGAAAGCGGATAAAGAGAGAAAGCGTAAAATAACCTTCATGGTTTCTCCGCTCACAATCCAACCATAATGAGACCCATGTCCTACACGTGGTACAATTATCATTATGAATCAGTCATACCAGCCAAAAAGAACCCAATTTGAAACAAGATGAAAAATCCCAAAAGCCAGCTAAGCTAAGCTACAGATAATTCCAATTAATCGGATCCTTAATTTTTTAGCTAAATCAGCCAATAAAGATGAGTAAATATTAAAAATGATTTTCCAGATAAACTGGAAAATCCCGAATAATAATTGAAAAAAGCTGTACGAAAAAAGAACTAAATAAATTTGTGAAATTACTCATAATTCAATGATTTAATGTAATATTTACAAAAAATATATTTATTTTAAAAATTGTTTATTAAAATTTTATTTAATTCTTTCAATATTTTTTTTTTTCTGTCTTATCTAAATAATTTTATTTCTTGGTAAATTTTAAAATTTTTGTAAACTTTTTTATTTATTTTTAATTTCGCAAGAAAATTGCATTTGTTTCCCTTCAAATAAAATAAGAATTGTACATAACTAAAAGAAGAAAACTATGCTGAATTTTTGATATAATTTTATTTAAATTTAAATTAAAATGGAAAGAAAAATCTAAACAACAAAATATTTAGTTCAAATTTCAAATTTTTTGTTTTATAAAATTTATTTTCTTTGATTTTTGTTGAGGGTTTTTCTTTTTTTTTTTTTTAATTTTATGTAGAATTACAAATTTTATACAACATAATAATAGAATCCCAAAAAGATTTTGCTTGTAGATTCTTTAATGCAAAAATAATATATAAATATAAATCTGTAAAAAAAAATCTTAGAAAGTTTTTAATTAACAGGGTGGTTTTAGTATTTTTTTTCAAAAAATCTAATTAAATTTGTGTAATTGATGTTTTGTGCTAAGGAAAACGTATTAGTCATAATATTAAAGTAGTAATTGCACCTGGACACAGTTTGATCAAAACGCAGACGAACTGACAAGATACGTGGCTTTAAACAATTCTCCAATCACTTTTTCGTTAGGATAACTCTAGGAAATGCTAAAACAATGTTATAAAAAAAGGCACTACCGAAGAAATCGAAGAAAATAACGACTATATGGCTAAATAAAACTGTACACTAGAATTGCATCGAGACGAACGCTTGCTGTGTAATTACTTTTCTTCCTTACACCTTATGCATAGGGTGTGAGGAAGAAAAGGAAGAAAACTATCATCTGCCAGTGTCCGTCTATGCAAGAAATGAGACTACACAGCAATTTCCTTATTGATTTGATCGAGGCATTAAAGCCGCTTAATCAAATCATTAAGTTAAGGCAGCTCAGACAGTTATAGTTCGTTAAGAGCATGGAATAGTTTGATTTGACTAAATCGTTCACCGACAGGAGTTTTACTGCGGGCAAAATCTGATTCAGAAACTTTTATAAAGCAACCTGAATCCTAAATCTGACTTCAACTCATATTCTTTTTTAAAATATTTAATTATATTATAAAAAAATATTATCTCAAAATTATAAATTATTTTAATATTTAAAAAAAAAATAATTGGAAAGCAAATGGAAAATGCTGAAGGCAAAAAAAAGATAATTAAAGTCAAAGAGCATCACCGGAAAGACTTAAAAATTCTATTATAAAATAAATTTCCGGTATAATAAAAAGGAAAATATGTTATTATTTTCTTGTTCAGCAAAAGTTATTTTACTTTAAATAATTTCTTTAAAAAACTAATTGAAAAAACTAACATTTATGGAAAACTGAGATTAATTCACCAAATTGAAAAGTTTTCCTTTTATTGACTTCAAAGAAGTTGTACTCGGATTTGGTGAATCCATATTTTTTAAGTTCTAATTTTCTATTTAACATTACCCGAATTGCTTGCAAAATAGTCAATGCTACATTTGGTAATTAATTTTCAATTAATTGTGTCTCAATTTTAAATGAGTAACACGAGTTCTTTTTTTTTAAAAAAAAAAAAGCTTAATTGGAAACTTGACAAAGAAAAATAACTTCAATAAATTCGATTTAAATATTGAATTACTTCACGAAAATAGTAAAATGTCAAAAATAGTGTTACCAATTTAGTTTTATTGGAAAACTTTAATGTCATGAATTAAGTTTTCATTTTTTTTTAGATTTTTTACTAAATTTTTCTTTTGCAATGTTTTTATTTATCATTTCCTAAGATATTTTTTTTTTGTTATAAATTAATTAATTTTAAATCACCTTGTTGATGAAATTTTGTATACGCTTCTACACATAAATATGTAAAAATAATAATAATAAAAAAAGAAAAACAATTTTCTTTTGGCTATAAATAATACAAATTTATATTATATTTTAAGTAACATGCATGATAATTTCAAAAAAAAAAAATACAGAACTGTGCGGCCGTTGTTGCTGGTTTAATATTAGTGGCAAGTTGAACTAAAAAAAAAACACTATGTAGAAAACTTTTAGGCTTTTTTAAAAATAGATTTTCACAAAATTTAGGTAGAATCACAAAATCCACTAACACTTCTACAAATCTAAATCATTTAATTTTATTTTATGTTTTTATTTCAGCTAAAAGATAAGAAGAAAATTAAAACACATTCATACAAAATTTACTATACACTGGCAACCCAAAAAATTATATTTAACATAATTTTCCTTTTTTTTTCCTTGCATTTGTGACCCATTGAAAAATTATTAATAATTATTTTAATTTTTCTTTCATTTTCTATTTATTTGTTGTTGTTTTTTTGTAATTTAAATAGTTTTTCTGAAAACATGGAAAATTTTATTTCATTTTTTTTTAAATTATTTTAATTATTTGCTATAATCACTCAAACAGTTTTTTTATTTTTAAAAATAATTTTTACACGATTTTTTAAAAAAAAATTATTATTAATTTTAGATAAATTAATTTTAGATTGATTAATTAATTAAAAATTAAAAAAATATAAATAAAAATAATTTTTGTCCAAATTTTATCATGGTATATAATTACTAAAAGGATTTCCTTGAAATAAATTATTTAATTTTTTTTTTTTTACAAAATATCTTTAAGATATTTTAGAATTTATGTATGTATATAAATATATATTTAGGTATTTGAAATATATCTACAAAATAATTTATTATGGCACTTAACATAATAATTTTCACTAAAAAAAAAAAATTATTTTAAATTAATTTTCTATTAATTAATTTTTGGTTTTATCAATTTTATAATTTTTATCACTTTTTTTCAATAAAATTTAATTTAACTTTTTAATTATTATTAAATTTTATTAATTTTAATTAATATATATTTTTTTTTTAGGTTAGAAAATGTAATTTTCCTTCTTTTTTTTTTTTTTAATTATTTTATAATTTTTTTTATATAAATATTTAAAATATCACAATTTTCAACAAAAAAAAGAAAATTAAGAAAATATATTTTATTTATATAAAAACTTTATTATTATTTATTTTTTATACTTTAAACTTTTCCATTTTCACATTAGTTTTTTTTTTTTTTCTGCTGTTCGTTCCGAGTTTTACCAAAATCACCCACGAAAAAATTTTCAAAAAAAAAAAAAAAGATTTTCTTTTATTGAAAATTTCAAAAAAATTATTTTAAGCAAAAAAAAAAAAAAAATATAAAAGAATTTTTCAAAAAAAATTTTCTTTTTTTTTTTTGTGAATTTTTCCTAATAATATATTTTCATATATAAATGAAAATTAAAGAAAATTTATAAAATTTTTTAGTTAAAGAGCTATATCGAGTTAGTGTGTATTGCGAATTGTGAGAATAGAACACGATAAGTTTTTGTGAATATCGAAAGAAAAATATGAAAAAAAAAAAAATCTAATAAAATATTAAAAGAAAATGAAATGAAAAAAGAAAATGTAATATTTTGAAAATGTGTACGTGTACAATATAAATGTATTCCAATTTTTTTCGAATTTTTTTGGGGGAATTTTCATCAAAATTAATTGAGAAATTAATTTGATCGTGTTCGTGAGTGAGTAGAGAGCGATAGTGAAAAATTAGAGAGAATAATAGTTACAGGAAAAACTCTACAAGTGAAAATTATAATTAAAGGTGTAATTATAATGAATGCAATTTGTTTGCGTATACATAAATAAGTTATATTCAGTATTTTTATTACAATTCAGTAAAACTAATGTAAAACATATGCAAATGAATTGTCAGTCTAAATTTACAGGCAGATATGTTTAATAAATATTAACTTTTAATTTACACGCAAATAATTTATGATATTTTAGTTACAATTCCTTACACAGTAAAAATTAAATTAATGCTAAACTTATAAAATGGTTTGTTATCCTTTAATATAAAACTGAATGACATTACAAGCGAAAATGTCTTTAATCTTTACAAAATTTTGATTAAATAAATGTTTCAGTTTCAGACGCAGAGAGCCGGTATTTAACCCAAGGAATCAACATCCCAAAAATACTTCCAAACCATATTAAATACTTGCATGCTAGTACTGTATTTAATAAACATTTTTATCCTAACTTAATTAGAGACTTTTATTCCACAGCTTTTATTCAGCACTGCAAATTCATATTTCAGCGGAAAAATATTAGATAAGTTTTTTCAAATATAATTCGAAAATATTTTTATATTATTTCTAAAAAAAAGCACAAGTAATTTGGTGAAGAATTACGCTACAATGTTTACATAAAAACTGTTCGCACTGTCAATCTGATCACAATTCTTAATCAGGCAAACACGTTCTGCGGAAACATCAAAAGTCAAAAATAAATAAAAGTATAATTCTGCATTAACTCAATACTATCTAAAATCGACTTAGGATATTATTTTTTTATAACCACAGAAATTATATTTTTCTAAATTTATTACTTAAACACAAGTTACAATTTATCTCTAAGATATTGTTCTTTAGGCAATTAAAATCCGAAACAGAAATATGTAATTTCTATTTTATTTTCAGACAAGAAACAAGTTATAGCTATAATACACAAAATAAAATTCAAAAAACTATTTAAAATACACATTCAGCATACAAAAATTTATCTGTAAGATACGTGGCAGCTATTATAGTGGTCGGTTTTTTTTTTTTATTATTATTTTAAATAAATAAAATATGAAAATAAAATATAAATTAAATTAGAAAAAATAAAAAAAACATAGATATTTTCTACAATTTTATACAAAAGAAATTTTTTATTTCTAATTTGAAAATATCGAATTTTTATTTTCTCTAATATTTAGATACTAATTTAATGTTGAAATTTCTGTATTTTATATAAAAAAAAATTATGTTTAAAAATATAATTAAAATACACTTTCCATATTACTTCCGGTTAAATAAAAATGTTTTAAATATAGAAATTAAATCAATTAATTAGATTTTTAAATCAAGATTTAATTTTTTTTTTTTTAATTAAACCAATTTTAATTAAATTTCACTAAAATTATATAATTTATATTAATTAAAATAAAATAAATAGATAAAAAATAAAAATTAAAAAATCCGCGACGTCTACAAAAAAACAAAAAAAAATACCGGACGTTCGTTTCGAAAAATATGTCGTACTGATTTAATTTTCAACTTAAAAATTGTAAATTTTACCATAAAATTTTCAATTTTTAATTTTTTTTTTAAAACATTTAAGTAACAAAAAATAACTTTAAGATTCATTGTATTTTCCTAGAAAAAAAAAATACATTTAAACTGATTTTGTTTTTATGATAAAATAATTATAAAAATCAAGATGAAAAATAAAAAAGAAAACATCAAAATTATGATGACGGAACGTATAGACTTTAAATACATCTACAAAGTTTTTTTTTTAGTGCAAATTCCATTTTACAAAATCATTTTTTTGTATTATTTATAAATTTTGTAATAATAATAAAAACTTGTACACACATTTAAAAAGGATTTATGACACAATACGTGATTTACTTTTGATTCATCAAAAAAAAAAAAACAATCTTTATGTATTCTATATACATTTTTCATATTTGTAGGTACATACACTGACTCAAAAAATTGTCCGTACGGCTATATCAAAAATATATGTTAAACAAAAAATGTTTGATGGAAATATTTACAGTTAAGAATGTTTATTTATTTTAATTTACAAAGGTCTTAAAAACTAATTTATAACTTAATATTATTAAATTTTTTATTGTAATATAAAAAAAAACATAAATAATTCAAAATATAACAAAAATCAACTCAAAAAATTCTCCGTACAGTTACACAAATATTCATAAAAGAAATTGTTTGAATAAAAAATTCAGGGAATTCCCGGTTCTAAATACAAAAAGAACTTCTTTTTCAAGTTTTTAAGGATACACAAAATAGTTTTAATAGAATTTTTGGTGAGTGCATTATATTATTTGTATGTTATTAATACTTAAAAAAAAAATGTCAAATAATCATCGAAAAATTTCTATTGACAATAAAAAATTAATAGTACAGTTACAAAAAAATGGTAAAAGTTTAGCAGAAATAGCAAATATTATTGGAAGACCTAAATCATCTATACAATATGTTATAAACAACTACAAAAAAACAAAAAGTTTTGAAATTACTCCTGGAAGAGGCCGAAAGACTATCTTAACCCCATTTTTGAAACGAGAAATTAAAAAAAAAATTGTAAAAGATCCATTAATTAGTGCAGTAAAAATAGCCACAGAACTTACCATTACAGAAAACATAACTCTAAACCCACAAACTGTTAGAAACTATCTTCATTCAATAGGATATAATGGACGTATTGCTCGAAAGAAGCCATTTATATCAAAACAAAATGCGGCGAAACGATTGACTTACGCTAAAGAATATGTAAATAAATCTGATGAGTTTTGGGATAAAGTAATATTTGTTGATGAATCAAAATTTAATATATTTGGATCCGATGGGCGTCGTTTTATTTGGCGTAAACCTAATACTGAATTTCAAAAAAAAAAATTTAAAAGCTACAGTCAAACATGGGGGAGGAAATGTGATGGTTTGGGGAGCTATGGGCACAAATGGAGTAGGGACCTTGGAGTTTATCGAAACAACAATGGATAAGTACCATTATTTGGATATTTTGAAGAGAAATTTAAAAGAAAGTGCGTCTAAATTAGGAATGAGTAACGATTTTTTATTAGTTCAAGATAATGATCCAAAGCATTCCTCGCTGCTAGTTAAAACATGGTTGCTTTATAATGTAAAATCAACTCTTCCACATCCTCCTCAATCACCAGATTTAAACGTAATTGAAAATCTTTGGGATGTTTTAGGAAAAAAATTAACCGAAAAAGCAATTAGAAATAAAAATGATCTTAAGAATGCAATAGTAGAAGAATGGAATGCAATATCACCAGACACTACAAAAAAATTGGTAAGATCAATGAAGAATCGTTTAAATCAAACTATAAAAGCTAAAGGTTATCATACAAGTTATTAACAAAAATGGTTTTTGAATATTTGTGTAACTGTACGGAGAATTTTTTGA
This sequence comes from Empis livida, assembly GCA_963932195.1. Lineage (NCBI taxonomy): Eukaryota > Metazoa > Arthropoda > Insecta > Diptera > Empididae > Empis > Empis livida. Next base: position 1,685,807 of record OZ010649.1, read on the forward strand.
GTTGATTTTTGTTATATTTTGAATTATTTATGTTTTTTTTTATATTACAATAAAAAATTTAATAATATTAAGTTATAAATTAGTTTTTAAGACCTTTGTAAATTAAAATAAATAAACATTCTTAACTGTAAATATTTCCATCAAACATTTTTTGTTTAACATATATTTTTGATATAGCCGTACGGACAATTTTTTGAGTCAGTGTATATACTTATATTATATTTTCCAATTAAATTCAATGAACTGACAGGAGTAAACAATCGAAAACAGGGTCGAATTATGACAACCAATAACCTTACACTCACTGACAGAGTAAAATCTTATTTAATTATTTATGTAATCAATTAATGATTAATTGATATTTAATTTTTTTGGTTATAAAAAATAATAAATAATGTATGTACGTCAATATTAGCTAATATTTACCATCAAATTTTGTTTAACTCATAACTCAGAAAGTTTACTACAATGACAATCACGAGTGGCCTTTGTTGTGATGATAAAGAAACGGCTGAGATCATTGTATTTGTCTAATAAATCTATGTCAACAGAATCAGGTTATTCGTGCAAGGGTTGCCATAATGACCTCTATGATTTTAAGAGCTAGTGCAGGGTTGCCATAATGACCTCTATGATTTTAAGAGCTACTAAATCTATTTTGTAATTTAATTTAGATAATATTATGCATTCTATATTTATAAGGTTTATAAGGTTACCTGAATATTGTACTTTTTAAATACGCATTTAAACTTTTCTGAGACCTTTAGACAGGTGCATAATCTTGTTATTTTCAAACAATTTCCTGATATTAAGAAATTCTCGTTTTTTATTTAAAATTACTGGTAATTTGGTTCGGTTTAATATAACTTGTTTGTTTAAAAAATATGCCGGATAATTCTAGTTGCTATTATATTCTGAAATGATGAACCAATTATTCATGCAACATTTTATAAAATTACGTTACTCATCACATTGTTCATTTAAGATGATTTTTATGCAATCATTTATGATATAATCAAAATATGTATCAAATAATTATCAAGTAATGTATGCATTGTACATGTAATTTACTGTCTTGCAATAAAAAAAACAGGATATAAGGAAATTTTCCAAAGAAATAGAATCATAATATGAGTCTGTTCTATAACAGAATCAAATATCTAACAACAATTTAAATATTAAATACCTGAGAACAAGTAAATAATGTTTATTTAACATATATCTAACATAGAAAATAGATATTTAAAAAAAACAGCTTGGTAATAAAATTTTATGACTTTATTTATATAAAAAAACACAGTCTACAAGAAAATGCTATAAAAAAGAAAATTCTTATCCGTAATAAAATTTACTAAACTTGTTTGGGGAAATTAACTTTTAAAAGCTTTTTCATATAATAGCTTTAAATAATCAAAAAAGAAGGTAAAAATGCATTTAGAATTAGAAATTAATTTAAATTTTATATGCTTTCGAGAAATAAAATTATAAATAATTAGAAATTTCTTATTAAGGTTTAATATCTTACAGAATTTTAGTTTTATCCAGATAAAAATTTCATGCTACAGATTGTAAGTTGAACTGTCTTTCAATTCAATAAAATATTAATACAAATACATTTAATACTGATATACAGAAACTGTTTAAAATAAGGCTGAAAATTATTATGATAATTACAATTAGTATCAATTACAATTAACTATGTGGCTTCGAAGTTATGAAAAAATGATGAACTTTCAACATTTTTCGGTTTACAAACGGGTTGTTTCAATTAAAATTAAAATATCAAAGTATTGTAATCGACGGCTGAATCTTAAGAAATATGATGCTTTTACTAATGTTAACGAAATACTAAAACAATTAAAACAAACTTGTTCTGTGAAGAACATAGAAATGTCAATTTCACTAATAATTTTCAGTTACAAAGTGCTTTTAAAATAAACAGCAGACATTTAGGAAACATATTTGAAGATATAAATTTCTGGCTGACCATGAAATTTTTAAATCATTAATAATATCGAGATATAAAATTTCGGCAATAACTGACCTTAAACCTAAATGGAAAATATATTTTATGTGTTAAATTGAGAAAATCTTAATCCTATTGCAAATACGAAAATTAGCATTTGGATAAAGTGTACATTAAAATATCAAAACCTTGCTTTATATTAGACTTACAATAGATTGAACTAGAAGTGTGCTTAGACCTAAATATAAAAATAATTTGACAGTACTTCTCGTACATCCGACCCTGAAAATTTATCCTAAATATTAATATCATTACAATTAATATTTTCTATATCACTAAAAAAAAATCTATTATGCCTGGATGCCACTTAACAAATAATAAGAAAGAATATAATTATAATAGGTTCATGAAAAAGCCAAAAAAAAAATCATTTTACTAACTAATACTTTATTGAAATAAACACTAAAACTGCTTGAAACATTAACAACACAAAAATTGTATAAATATATATGGATACACTATAAGTGTTTTAAAAGAACTTTTAAGGAAATAAGATACAGAAGTACTTCAAAAATGAAAATCATTTCCACAGAAATCATAGTAGAAGAAAAAAAGGAAATATAGTAAAAGAAAATTTTTCTTAATTATGATATTTTATTCAGCATAATCGTGAGTATAATATGCTAATTCAAAATCACAGAATATATATATTATGTTAAAGTAATTTTAAATACAAATGTAAAGGAATCAACGCTTAACATTCTACTTAAAGTCTTGTGTAAATCAAACACTTAAGAATGATAAATCTGTGATGAAAAGCAAAGCCGGTTAATTTTATATACAAAACGTATTTCATTTTCTTTTATTTTTATTATTTTTTTTTCATGTTAGAATTTCAAGTGTGTAGTGTTGGTGTTGTAGATGATTTTATTCGCAATCAAAATTGTAAAGTTCCAATTATGAGCATAAAAAAAAAATATACTAGATATTTTAAAATAGAAAACATATTGATTTTTTTTTTTTCATACTGGCAATCTGGCAATTTAATTTATTCAATTTAATGTGTTTTTGTTATTTATGAATTTTAAATTTTCCAATTTGAATAGGAAAATTTTCAGCTGATTTTCTTAATTAGTTTTCAAACAATCAAAAATTATGAGTGAAATTTAATTGGGAAAAATAAAATACACTGATTGTGTTTTGAAATTGTAAATTTATGACACTTTTTTTCTAACATTCGTATCCTGGCTAAATTAAACTATGACAACTTAATGAAGTTATTTATAGAATAAATCACGATTGAAGTTGTAATCCATGATAATTTGAATGCTGAAAAAATGTATTAATTTACTTCGATATTTCCTATATCAGATTTGTGTAATATGCCTTTCCATAAGTGAGGTTTTGTATTGAAAAAAATATACTTTGTATTGATATTAATTGTGGAAAACAGCAGACATATTGATATCTTTTAAAATTAGCTATGAACTAATAAAATTTGTATTAAAAATCTCAATTTGCTATTCCAAAGTAGTATTCTAACATAATTTTTGCAATAATATTCATTATAAAGTATGTCAAAATTTGTCGAAATTCTGGGTTACAACATTTATAAACACTTTAGATAATTTCGATTTCTAAACATTTTTTACAATTTTCCAAGAGCTGATACATTTTTTTGCCAGATTGTATTTGTAAAGGAAATATATTAAAAAATCTTTTGAAATTTAAATGAATTTTTTAGTAACCAACAATGCTGAAAATGTTAAACAACTGTTGCAGTACTAATCTGATTCAGTAGTAATTTTTTTAGAATATTTTCCACATTAATCAGAAAGCTTGAGTTCAAAATCGTTTTGTTCACTTTTGTCTCTCAGTTAACACTAACTCAGTTAACAATATATCATCCAGAAGAGTTTCAAAGGCCAGTCAATTTGAATATATTGGAAATTTAGAAGTCAGAAATTATAAGTTATATAAAAATATGACAAATGTAGTTATTATATGGTTTCTGCATATTTCTACAAAATTATGTTTTACAGAATTGTGCATTCATTTATTTTAAAAAAATGTTAAATATTTAATAAATATCCCTCGAATCTTAATCAAATTAATTATGGGAGTAGACAAGATACGATTTCTATAAAAAAAGAAAATTAGAAAAAAAAACTGGTTTTTAAGAGACATTATTTGCATCAATCAATTTTTCTGGAAACTTAAACTGCTGCATTAAAAAATTCGTTAGTTCAAACAAAATATTTGTAATATATCTCTAAATATTCTAAATATTTGCTAAAATATCCTTAAATAAAATGAGTATTTGTTGTGGTTTTCATAATATAGTAAGTCTAGTGTCTCTCTTTTCATATCTATTAGAAAAAAAATCTTCACTTTTGCAGAGTACATTTTTTATGCGTAAATCCATCTTAATCATTTTTATTTTTATATTATATTATAAAACACTATATTTGCCGAATAAAATTGATAATTTTCATAAAAAATTAATTAAATTAATTTGAATTTAGTTCTTATTAACAAACAAAAAAAATTAGGATAATTTAATTAGCACACAACAAAAAAAAACTACATGTTTAAAAAATTACTAAAAACTATCTTATACATAAATATAACAGTATATAAGGATTTTCCAATTTTTATATACTTATGTATATAAAAAAAATTATGTATTTTTAATGCACTTTTATAGGAAAATTGTCATTTCACTAAATTTACTAAATATAAATAATATTCATCCATAATAAATTATTGTAAAATATTTGCTGCGTATATTACGCAAATTATATTTTAATATCCTTTTCAAATAAATCCTTAACAGTTGTTTTTTATTTATTAATTTTCACTCACTTTAATTTATAAACTATTTTTGCAACACCAAAAAAAAGAAAAACTGGAAAATTATTAAAAATATTTTTAATTTTCTTTTATTTGTGTAAATTTTGTTTACATAAATTTCCAAATATTTTTTTTTTTATTATTTTTGTTATGATTTATCCTTTTTGAACAATATGTTTACATTAAGGACGATTTTCCCTCAATAAAAAAAAAAAAAAAACAAAAACAACAAATTCTCAATTTATATTTCAGTACGGTGTAATATAATAAAATGAAAATTTTCTTGTACATAATATACATATACATATGAAAATTATTTATATATGTATTTGTAATTGATTTTGAGTATAATTTTTTTTTTTCTGAGTGACAATTTTCTTTCACTCATGAAATGAAGAAAAATGTGACTCAAAAAAAAAAAAAATTAGTGATTGTTGTTGTAGTTGTTGTTTTTGTTTAGCTATTAAAGAAAATTTTCCCTGTGTAAAATTTTTTTAGATGGAAAATGTACATAATATATAAAATGTGTGTTTAGAAAAATATTATAAATTGATAAATTTAATTTTCTTTTATAATTGATTTTCACATTTTTCATTTTCCAATTTTATTTTTTATTTTTAATTAATAAATTTTAATTTTAATTTAATTTTTTTTTATATTTCAATGGAAATATTGAATTTATCACCACAATTTTTTTATAATTTTCTTTATTTAAGAAAATTTTCATTTTAAATATTATTATAAACATTTCTAAAATTATTTTAAATCAAAAGGAAAATATAAACAAAATTTTCTTATAAGTATATATATTTTCCTTATATGCATATATATATATATACCGTTATAGAAGAAAACAAGTTGTCGGAAAAGGCGAATATGTCGACGACTGACATCGCGACGAGACTGAAGAGTAATTTTATTTTTATTTATATATTTTTTTTTTTTTAAAAAGTTTATAATTAAAGAAATTTTCCCCAAAAAAAAAAAATTAAGAATAAAAATTTGACAAAAAAAATAAATTTATTATTTTATGTATATGTGATAATTTATATTAGTATGTGTAAATATTTGTAATTTTATTTTGTAAAAAATTTTTAAGTTAAATATAATAAAATTGTTTTTATCTCAAAATTTGAAGCTTTTATCTCAAAAATTTTTTTTTGTTTGTGTGTGTGTGATATAAATTGAATAGAGAAACATAAAAGTTTATTATTGGTAAGGATACGAATTAGGTATTTCTTGTTCACATATGTTTCTAGAACATTTTGATAAGGAAAAGCGCGTTCAACGTAGACTACTTTACACTACATTAGTCAGATAGATTTGATTAATTGACGGTAGTCATTAAAAAAATACTAATATCGAAGACATTTACTGACAAATATCTCACTAATTTTTTCAGCCATTATCAGTACTTTGTTGCAATTAAAATTATACTTCACTATGAAGAAATTTATGTTTCGGAATCTAATATAAAATTACTAGTTAAATTTATGGACGAAACCAATAACTAATTCGGTTCTTTTTAATAAAATGTTTCAAAATTCATTCACACAGAATGGATTGAACGTGATTAGATATGTGTAGAAATAAATTAGCTCTAGGTTTGGTTGACTGCAGACTGCAGATTACAATGTTCTCTCGATTTTTATATTAAATAAATAATCACTTTGATTTTAAATTAAATTTAGAAAATAATTAAAAGTAAAATTTGGATTCACTTAATCGAAATTTAATTAAAATTACTAATTTTAAGCTCAATTTTCACAATTAAGTGAATTACCTGATAATAAACAATTACTATTTGATTAAGTAATACTCAAGCCTTTTTTTAACAAGTCTCGAATCTGAACGCTTTCACCTTGAACGTATTCCCGATAAACTTTTAATATTCAAGATTTGTTCTTGGCAAATTGGTAAAGCTTGAGAGAATTTAATGAATAATTTTTCACTGTAGAAATGTGAAAAACTGTTTTTGATTGTATTAGTTATTGAGAAGCACATGTTGAATGTTGTTTTTGTTAGAAAAATTAATGTGGAGCAGAATATTATAAAAAGTTCCTAAAAATTAGCGGTTATGACAGCAAATTCATTATTTCTCTGTACATTTTTATAAAAAAAAATTTTAGTGTCCAGTCCAGATTACATAAATAAAAAAAAATTATTCTTAAAAATTTGTCTTTTTGAGTTTGTTTGAAAACGTAGAGTTGTCATCACTCTAATTACTAATTAGCATTAACATGGAAAAAATTCCTAAATACCAAGTTAAAAAATATTAGCAAATTGCAGAACTTTCAGGCATAAAATTAATTTAATTATGTATCTACACACTCGTATGTTTAACAACAAAATTAATCTACAACAAAATATTAAGCAACATGTTTAAGTTAATAAAAAGTCATTGGGTAATTCTAAAAATAACTAATTATGTCAATTAATTCAATCTTTATGTATTTTTTTTTTTAAATAATAAAATAATTAAATAATGTTTTATGCAAAACTTTAAAGTTTTTGACTAAAATTTTATTATAATCGCAGCAAACATTATTTTTTTTTTAAGCTTTTTAAAAATTGAAATTAATGTTGAAAATAAAGTTTCATCATCGCTTTTAATATTTTTATATTTCAAGTTAAAAAACAAAAACAACAACAACATATTATTTCCTATAAAACAAATAAATAAAAATGAAAAACAACAAAACAAATATATGTACGAGTATATTATATACATATATATTGTATTGTATAGATAAAAATATGTTTAGCATATATTTTGAGCATACATTGAGAACAAGAATTTTTTATTATTTTTTATTACAAATTTTGTTGAAATAAAAAAGATAGATAAACAAAAATCTATTGTCAGTGTTAGTCTGAGTTTCAATTTCAAATCGACAAAAATAAAAATATATAAAATCATAATAAATGTAAAAACAAAATCAACAACATTACCACAAAATTGGCAAAAACAAACACTAAAAAAAATATTTGTTAATGAATCGGGGTTTTTTTTTGGTTTTTTTTGTGAATTCGTGACATAACATACAAGTGGAATTGGCCTAAAGTGAGTCGTGACAGTAAATTTTAGAAACAAGATAATAAAAAATACTTTAGTAATATTAAGTTCCATTTATATTTGTAAATTTAAATGTAAACCATATTATTTTGTGAGACAGATATCACCCTCTAATAAAATTAGGTTGATATCATTGCCGTGATATATTGACTACATTACTGCAATGTTGGAAATTTTTATGTGTCATATACCAAACCATTTAAATCCAAAAAATGCAGAAAATTGATGTTGCTTTATGAAATTATTTAACTAAAATTCAAATGTTATAGTCAGACTTTTACTATTTTGTCCTGCAAAATAAAACGAATGATAAAAATATTTCATTTTTAACGAGTAAAATTTTTAAGAAGTGAAGTTAACTGGTTTGGCTTATGACACTTCCAATATTTTAATATGAAAATATAGGTAAACAATTTCTATGAAATGCTTAAATAATTTAAAATTCGTTTTTATCACCTCGAACATAATCAGGATAACAAATTTTTAATTCAAAACTTTAAAGTTTTAGACTCAGATTTTATGATTGCGGTTTTTATTTAAGCTAAAACTGACAGTGTTTGCTTAAATAAAAACCAGTGACAGTGCGACGCAGAAACGCAGCTATTTTTTCATATAAAAATTACATACGTATATGGAGGGATAACCATAATAACAGTAAAAAAACATATTTCTAAAACATAAATATCTTTATTTATTAAGTCGTACTTTTTTACAAATTTATAGATTTGATAATATGTAAGTAGCTATTTTTATGTTCAATATTAGTTAACAAAAAACAGTAAAATTTAAATTTCACAAAACAAGAAAAATGTAGATACGTTCCTTTATCTTAAGCCGACATAATAATTAGGGACAACAGGTCAAAAGTTTAATTTGTTTAAAATTTTTCTAGTGTATTAATTAATTTTAGCGGTACTGTACCACCTTTTATCATATAACATTAAATTTGTAATTTATGTATTATTATCATATTTTATAAATGTTGTTTTGTAATTTAGCGATAATTGTATTTTTCTGTGTCAACAATAACAACAACAACAACAACCCTTATTTCGTTGTTTTTCAAAAAAATATAATACATATATTCATATTCTCCCCACCACTGTTTCTATAAATGAACAACAACAATAACAACAACAACAATTTTATTTAAAAATAAAAAATAAAGAAAAAACCAAATCTTTACCCCCTCTTCACTGACATCATAAAATTTCGTTTTGGAAAACAACAAAATATTTTAAAAACAATTTTGTTATTATTATGCTGTTTTTAGCCTTGATGTAGTGTTGCTGAGTTTGCTCTGTCTGTTATTTCGAAAATATCATTCTGTCTTTTAGAGGGGAATAAAAATATTCGAATATTTATTTTTGTTATTTCACAAAAAAAAAAAAAAACAGTTCAGTGTTCAATGTTCATCCGAAAGTTATTGTTGTATGCATACATTTTTTTTTTAATGTTTCCTGTATCTTGTTTGTGTTCTAACTAAAAAGTGATTAAAAAAAAATATTTCATTGAAAATTTTATGTTTCAAAGTAAAATAGTCGTGGAGACCTTGAATTTGTAGAGATTTTTATGATATTTTTTTTAAAATAATTTCACAAAATTTTGTAAGAAAAATAAAACATTTAAACAAAATAAAAAAAATTTTGTATTTAAAGATAAAAAAAAAAATAACTAAACAAACAAACTTTTTTTAAAGAAAATATTATATGTGTATTGGTGTTTTTATGTATCTTACAGATATATTTTTATGTTGTATTGTTATTTTATTTATTTGTAAATTTGTTATGCGCATAAATTTTATTTTTATATACAGTTTTGTGTCCCCCACCGATCTAAAATAAAAAAATATACAACAGAAAAACAACGAACAACGAAAGAAAATTGTTTGTTCGGTTGGTTAGACAGTTCACGTTGTATTGTCGCGTCAGGTCACATTGTTAAATTTATGTGTTGTGTTAAAACTGGCATTTATTGCGCACAAAAAAATTAGTAATACAGAAAAAAGACAAATAAAGCATAACAAATTTGTAAAAATTATTAAAATTGAAAATTCGTAACTGATTTTTATATCATACAACATTTTTGTTGTTCACTAAAGAAGTGTTCAAACGGTTTGTGTTGTAAAGTTTAAAGACAAACGGGAATTTCGGGGTCAAACTGACCAATAATTAAAATTAAATTGATTAAACTGATAAAAATAAATCCATTTACCAAAAATTCAATTAATAAATAACGGTAAAAAATTTCGAACTAATTTTTTTTTCGAAAATCGAAAATTATGAATACTGATGAAGATTTTAATATTAAATTTGTACAAATTATAAAACAACATCGTTGCTTGTATGATAAAAAAGTACCAGAATATCGAAATAAAGATTTTCAAGAAAAATCATGGGTTGATATTGCCAGAGAAACAAAAGAAAGTGGTAAGTTAATATATTTGTAGAATGTATTATTTCTTGTTCATAATTTTATTTTTATTTTGATGTCCGCCAAAAAAAAGTGTTACATAAAAAAGGTTTTTTTTATGTTTAAATTTTAAAATGGATTTGAATTACCCACTTATACAAAATTTACCCAGCGAAAAATGGTAACCATTATAATAGTAAACAAAGTGGTAAGCAATTGGAGAAAGAGCTCGTCTAATTTATAGAATTTCTTGTCATGGTTGTCGTCGATGAAATAGTAAGAAACAAATTCTCCAATCACATCTTACTTAATGATTCGAAAATTCTTCCAAAAAAAAAGCAATTCCCATTTTCCCAATGGGTACAACTGTCTTTGATTGGTGAATACTTTTATTTTGAAATTTTATATGAAAACGATAACAACACAAATGAAATACGAAGATTTGAATTTTCAGGGACAAGTCCGTTCAAAAATCCGTATTTGAATGCGAATATCTTTATGGAAGATTCAAAGCAAAATGAAAAAAAGGAGAGCGTAATGATATCTCATATGTCGTTGTAGTTAATATTGAGAAATAAGAATGTCGTAAATAGATAAAACGGGTTCCCAATTTTTTTTTTTAATGAAAACCGCTTTTTCGTACCGGGCACTACATTAAATAATTAATAAATCGAGCAAATGGCGATGTGTAACTATAACGTATTGCTGAAAATATGAATTCGTAAATTATTAATTATTAACTTAAATAAAATAATTACATCATAAATAAAATACGATTTTTGAAATTTTCGTTCCTTTTCCATATTTGTGGGTTTGTTATATTTGCATAATAATAGGTGGTAGTTAAAATTAATTTTTGGATCAACTAATAAAAATTTAATAATGACTTGTTATTTTAAAATAATAATTAAAATTTAACCATATAATTTCATTTCATGTAAATATAAATAATTAAAGCTTAAAACCTTTGAAAAATTAATAATTATGAATTCTACTTCGGTAGCAACAATAATCTGTAATTTTATATTCTTCACTGGAAAATAATTATTAAATTAATGGAATTTGTATTAATACTAGAAAAACCAAGTGATCGTATTTTCTGACCATTTTCAAGATTTGCTCACAAGAATTTTACTTTAATTTTGAATTAAACCTTCATATTTTCTGATAACATTATAATTAAGTATTTTTATTGTAACTTAATAATATTATACCTAGATATACAGAAAATAACTATACCTAGATATACTGATGATTTTGACCCATTGAGAAATTTAATTTATTTTGGTATCATAGCATTCTGAAAAAATCGGGAAAATTTTCATCCTATTGTATCGTCATTAACAATATATCATAGCAGACCTTACGCACTTGTCTCCTAACATGATATTAGTAGTACTCATATCTGAGATTATTGTAAAGAATATATAGCATGGAAGCTCGAAGTTTTATGTTTGTTCAATTAACATTAAGATTACTACTCTTCAATTAAGATTACTACTTTTTGCGAGATATGAGGATATCTTAGGACCGGCATTCACTAACATTAATTTTTTTTTTCACTAATTCAGTGTGGTAGAAATACGTATATCTCAAATATTGATAGTTCTAGTGGTAAAAAAAATATGAAAAAGTTTAAATATTAAGAATAAAATTTGATAAAATATTTTAAATTGGTAATTATTTTTATTTTTGTTACAGTATCTCATTGCAAAGAACGTTGGCGTAATTTACGAGCATGTTTATCACGTTACATTAAACAACAAAGTAGCTTAGATCCACAACACAAACCATACTATTTAATTGAACATATGAGTTTTTTATTGCCATTTTTGAAACCACCACGTCAATCGTCCATTTCAATAAGTTCTACTATTAATAATAATAATATAAATAGTAACAGCGACAGAAATTCATTTAGTAATTATGATTTAAAACATTTACCAATCAAATTACAATTTCCTAATCATGATGAATCTACTATTGATGGTTTTAATGATAATGATCAATCAATACGTGAAGATCAAGAAGATATTAGAAAAAATCATCATCAACATCATCATCATTCACAATCACCAATTGCAAGTGAAACAGATACAGCATCGTTAAATTATGTTCCACCACCTGAAGTACAAATTGAAATGAGAACTGATGATACAAATCCTGGTATAAATTCTATGGTATATATGCCTGGTAGTGAAACATATATTAATGGCAGAAATAATGATCGAGGTGATGATGGTAATTGTAATGGTGATAATGGAATTAATGATCGTAAACGTATAAAATTAGAAGAAAATTGTAATGGTATTTTACCACAACGTACACCAACATGTTCATTCAGTGAAAATACTGATATGGATTTTTTTCGAAGTATTTTACCCGATATTGATGGTATGAATTCACAACAAAAACGTAAATTTAAAATTGGTGTATTGGAATTAATTGATGATATTTTCACTAAATATCCAGGTGGTCATAGAAATGTTAATGGTGGATATTAATAATTCTTAATTTATAATTATTTTTTAAGTTCAAGAAAATTGTGATGCTACATAAATAATTTTTTCTTTACGAAAATATATGTAATTAAAAAAATTTGGTAAATAGTTTTATTTGTTTAAAGTGTGTAAACTGTGAAGTAAATTGATTTGGTTAATAATGTTAATAATAATTATAGGTATTTTAATACTGGATTTTAAAGAGCTGATAAATATGATTTTTGGGATACAGAATTATTTCTAAAATTTTTAACATATAAAATTTATACATTTCTCTTGTGTTCTCTGTATTTCAGGGTCTAAAAATTGAAAATGTAAAGAAATAGCTTATTAAATTTTAAAAATTATTATTCGACTGGGCAAATTGTATAATGTAAAATGTGACTATATTATGACTACCCTATGATTTTGTACAATACAATCAAATCATGCCAAATATTAAATTTTTATAATCAATCTGTTACATTCTACATCTATGTTTATAGTCATAAAATACAAAAAAAACATACAATATTATGAAAAACATCACAACTAATCTAAATTCAATTTTATTGATAAGAATATATTAGCAACAATCAACGAATTACCTTTTTTTTTATTTTTAAAAGAAGGCGATAATACTTAACTAGTTTCACAAAACTTTAAAAATGTAAATCGGTGTTTTATCTTAATCCAGCTACATAATTAGTGACTACCTGATAACAGGTCAAATATTTAATATGATTTATATATTTTTCTAGAGTAGTAATTTTAGTGAACTAACAATTTTAATGTTATATGTACAGTACCGCGTATATACGAGTATATAACATTAATATTGTAATTTATGTATTATTAATAGTTTTCATATTTTATAAATGTTGTTTTGTAATTTAACGATAATTATATTTTTCTGTCTGAATACTAACAGCAAAGCAACAATAACCCTTATTCGTTGTTTTTCAAATATACATACTATATAATATTTCTCATCTTCTCACCTCACCTCATCCATGTTTCGAAAAAACAACAACAATTTTACTTACATAAATAAATAAAAAAACAAATATTTACCCCCTCCACTCTGGCAAACAGCTATGTTTGTTATTTCGAAAATATCATTCTGTCTTTTAGAGGGGAATAAAAATATTCGAATATTTATTTTTGTTATTTCACAAAAAAAAAAAAAACAGTTCAGTGTTCAATGTTCATCCGAAAGTTATTGTTGTATGCATACATTTTTTTTTAATGTTTCCTGTATCTTGTTTGTGTTCTAACTAAAAAGTGATTAAAAAAAAATATTTCATTGAAAATTTTATGTTTCAAAGTAAAATAGTCGTGGAGACCTTGAATTTGTAGAGATTTTTATGATATTTTTTTGAAAATAATTTCACAAAATTTTGTAAGAAAAATAAAACATTTAAACAAAATAAAAAAAATTTTGTATTTAAAGATAAAAAAAAAAAAACTAAACAAACAAACTTTCTTAAAGAAAATATTATATGTGTATTGGTGTTTTTATGTATCTTACAGATATATTTTTATGTTGTATTGTTATTTTATTTATTTGTAAATTTGTTATGCGCATAAATTTTATTTTTATATACAGTTTTGTGTCCCCCACCGATCTAAAATAAAAAAATATACAACAGAAAAACAACGAACAACGAAAGAAAATTGTTTGTTCGGTTGGTTAGACAGTTCACGTTGTATTGTCGCGTCAGGTCACATTGTTAAATTTATGTGTTGTCATTTATTCCACAAAAACAAAAAAAACATAAGCAAGACAAAGCATACTTTATAACAGAAAAACTATAAAAATTATCATACAACATTTTTGTTGTTTAATAAAGTGTAATTTAAAAAATTTTACTGAAAAACCATTTACGAAAATTGAATTATAATTAAGAAATAACGACAAAATTCTTGGCGCGACATTTTTTAAATATACTGTATTTGAATTTATTTCGAAAATCAAAAAATTATGGATACTGATGATGATTTTAATATTAAATTTGTACAAATTATAAAACAACATCGTTGCTTGTACGATAAAAAAGTACCAGAATATCGAAATAAAGATTTTCAAGAACAGTCATGGGTTGATATTGCCAGAGAAACAAAAGAAAGTGGTGAGTTAATACGAAATTTTAAATGATAAAAATTATTTTAGTTTTGTGATTTTGAATAAATTGTAGAATATTTTATTTGATAAGGTTTTGAATAATATTGTATCAATATTTAAAGTTTTAAATATTGAATATCTACAATTATTTCAGGATGTAACTTAGCAAATTATGTCGAAAGATGTTTGCAGAAAAATTAAATGACAAAAATGCATTGCATTTTTAACTAAGTAAATTATTAAAATGAAGTAATTACATACTTTTTTTTTGAAATTACTTAAAAAGAGCAGGGTTCAATTAATTGGAAATTACTTTGGAAGTTTACTGGCACCAACAGTCCATATTATTCAGAATCATTTGTATGGGTTATTAAGTAATTTTTATCGTACTAAAAACAGATTCCCGAAAAAATATAATAAACTTCTAAATTCCATGACTTTTTTGCGTACCTGGACAAATTTTTAAATGTGAAATATAATATTTTAGTTGAAAATTTAAAATGTTTACTTCATAAATTCGATTTTGTGAATCTTACTTCTTTATTCTTGTGTGTTTGTTGTGTTTGCATAATTATAGGTGGTAGTTAAAATATATTTTCGTTTGAACATTAACAAATAAAAATTTAATGACTTGTTCTTTTTAAAGTATTAATTAAAATTTAACAATATATATTTTAATTTTTAGCAAAACATCTATCAAATAATAATTATAACATTAGACTTTTAAATTTTATGGTATCAAAAATATTCTATAATTTTAAAAAATTATTTTTTAGTGGAAAACAATTATGATTAATGAAATTTATATTATGAAAAAAGTTTAAATATTTTAATCATAAATATAGGTGGTAGTTAAAATTTGCTTTTTTTTATTACAGTTTCTCATTGTAAAGAGCGTTGGCGTAATTTACGGGCTTGTCTAGGACGTTACATTAAACAACAAAGTAGTTTAGATCCTCAACATAAACCCTACTATTTAATTGAACATATGACTTTTGTATTGCCATTTTTGAAACCACCCCGTCAATCATCCATTTCATTAAATTCTACTAATAGTAATAGTAGTATTCGTAGTAAGATCGAACGAAATTCATTTAGTAATTTACCAATCAAATTTCCTAAACTTGAAACGACTATAGGTGAATTTCACGATAGCGATCACGTAGATACAGAAGATTTAAGAAACAATCATTATCATGATTCACAATCACCTAATGCAAGTGAAACAGATACAGCTTCATTAAATTATGTTCCACCACCTGAAGTACAAATTGAAATCAGAACTGATGATACAAATCCTGAATTAAATCCAATGCCTGGTAGTGAAGCATATATTAATTGTAGAAATAATGATGGTAATTGTAATGGCGATAGTAGAATTAATGATCGTAAACGTTTAAGATTGGAAGAAAATTTACATGATTTTATACCGCATCGAACAGCAACATTCAGTGAAAATACTGATATGGATTTTTTTCGAAGTATTTTACCCGATATTGATGGTATGAATTCACAACAAAAACGTAAATTTAAAATTGGTGTGTTGGAATTAATTGATGATATTTTCACTAAATATCCAGGTGGTCATAGAAATGTTAATGGTGGATATTAATAATTCTTAATTTATAATTATTTTTTAAGTTCAAGAAAATTGTGATGCTACATAAATAATTTATTTGTTTTGAAAATTATAAGATAATTAAAAAATTTTTAAATATGTAGTTTTATTTGTTTAAATGTGTAAAGAGATTTGCTTAATAATTCACTTCTTAGGTAAAATGTAGTCACATTGAACGTTGTAATATTTATATAAATTTAAATTAAATCTACTAACTGATCCCAAACTCAAATCGATCCCGTATGGGCCAAAATAGCTCTTTTTGTTATTAGTATCCTTTACTTTTTCTTTCTATTGTTGTGAAATTGGCAGTGAAATAAAATGGTTCTACTAAGAACTCCTTCATTTTCTAAAGCGAAAAAAGTTCAAAACGGGGACTCACCATTTCCATTGTATATTTTTTGAAAAAGGCGCTATTTTAGTCAATTTAGTCTCTTGCTGATTTGGTATTCGTATATACGACAGAATGATAATTTGATGATATTTTCACTCAGACGTTATTCATTTATAACATAATAATAAGCATTTGCCCATTGATCGTTTCTGATTATGATCGTAATCCAATTTTCGATCGTGTTAATTTGTCCTTTTGATCAAAATGAATTTCCTTTTAAATTCAATTATATTATTTAATTGGTCAATCAATGTCATTTATATTTATATAAAATAATATTAGATAATATTTCACTTCTATGTTTTGTGTTAATTTAATAATCAAATCTATGAAAAAGTTAAAGTTTTAGTTAGATAAGGAAAAGGATGAAAATGTACTGTGCTATAGCCAAGATCATTTTCAAGTACAATAAAAAAAATTGATTAAAGATTAATGCAATTTTGTTCCAATGAAAATAAAATTATAATTAAGCTTTCATTTATATTTTTGTTGAAGCGTCATTGCATGCAAATTATTTTTTTTTTTAAAGTAAGTGCACTTAATAAAAACCCAGTGAATTTTGTATCAAATTATATCGCAAGTATACTGTAATGTTCAATATCCATTTTCAGGGAATTTCGTAACAATTAGATTATATATTGGTTTAATCTTCCACTTGTTACGATACATTCTAATTTCTGTTCAATTACTTCTATATAATTTCTAGTTTTGTACAACAATGTGTAATAGGCTTGAATTAGAGATTGAAAATTTTTTTGCAATGAATCAGTTCGGTTGTAGAGACTATTTTTAGAGCAACTACTTTAAAAATATAAGCTTACAGTTTGAAATTCTCAGCCGTTATCATTCTTAAAAAGTTGCACTGCATGTATTTGGGCATCCCTGCTAAAATAATTAATATTTATTTCTAATATTAATCGTGCACAAAAAAATTAATTAAAATATCTATAGGGTCATTATACAATTTTATGTTGGGTTTTAGATCTTGTTTTCAAAAAAAAAAAGCTTCTATCTTGACAAAATTAATTAGTACACTATAAGATTTTCAACACAAATGACTGTTAATATTAATGAAACAAAATTAAATATTATAGAATCTAATAAAATTGGATATTGATCATAATAGTTTTCATATCGTTAACCAATTAAAATAAGTGCAAGTATTACTCACGGAAAAAAATCACTGGACCAAACAGTAGGTCGTCGTTGAGCATTATTAAAAAAAATTTTGATTTTGATCTGAAATATTAAAATTATTCTGTTAATCATTTGGCATATATATTTATTAGTACACGAAAACAAAAATATTTCCGGAAATTTTTATGTTACAGTTGTGAGTGTATTGAATGATATTATATAGTTTTTTACTGCCGGTTTTTGTGTAAATTTCTACTAATCATTTGGAATCTATTAAAAAATTCCTATACCTTTACAAAAAAAAATTACCTTAAATTATATTAAATAGCAAAAAAAAAAAAATAATAATAATTTGTATATCATCATAAAATCATCATTAAATCTTTAATGCAAATATATTTTTGAGCACAGTTTCAATTTTACATCGTCCGCGAAATTATCATAAAAATAAATATATTAAAATAATTTTTTTTTTATAATTTATTCAATATATTATAAAAAAATATGTTTCAACTTAATGTAAATAATAAAAATATTAATGTTTTTATAACAATTAATATTTTAATTGGTAATTTTTATTCAGGATATTGTGAACAAGGAACTTTTGGTAAATTTAAGAACTAAAATTATTATATAGCTATAGAAAATTTGAAGATATATAAGTATTCCGTTAAACAAAAATCGGATAAAATTTCGGAAACCTCGGAACATTGCAAATCTGCATAAATATACCATAATAAATTTTTAAATAATTTTTATTGCTTCTACAAAATAAAATTTCTCAAAATTCTGCAGTGATTAAAAAGTGAAAGTGTATTCCTTTACGCGATAATATTAAAATAATAAACTGTGATGCTGTAAGTTGGATTACTGGCCAATGTAATCGCTGTTGTTTTAAAGCTAATCATTAAACTACCAGCTGTAAAAGGCCCTCACCATCAAATCGGTTACTCTTGTTAATAACCATTTACCTTGTCGCAATAATTAAATTTATTTTTTTCCGCTTTACATTCAAAAATTTTCAAGTAGCATTAATTTTAAATTGAATTTTGTTGTTTTTTGTATTTTTTTCCTAATTGTAGATCGTTTGGTTGTCCAATCTGAATCATCAAATCAATTTGATCCGTTAAAAGTTCGTACATATTTTGATGGTATAACAGAGTGTCCAAGTTCAAGTGATTGTGTACCATTATCAGAATGTACACCATTAATTTATGAGGTAGCAAAAAATTGTTATTATGGTGATAAATCTATGTTTTGTGGTACAAATGAAGAAATACCATATGTATGTTGTCCAAGTAATCCATTAGAAAAAAATCAAGTTTGTGGTAAAAGTCTTGTACAAGGACAATTTTATAAAGGTCTTGGTACTTATCCATTTATAGCTAGAGTTGGTTTTAAAAGTAAATATTTAATTATTTCTGAAATTCATAAAGAATTATAAATAAAAGATATTTTTATACCTATAGATGTAAATACTGGTAATTTTGCATATCCATGCGCTGGTTCAGTGATATCAAAACGTGTTATTTTAACAGCAGCTCATTGTGCATTAGCTAAAGCAGATGGTCATAGATTATCATCAGTTAGAGTTGGTGAATATGATACATCAAGTGATCCAGATTGTGCATCAACTGGTTTCTGTGCACCAAAATCACAAAATCATGCTATTAGTCATGTTATTGTACATCCAGATTATAAATCTGGACAATATCATCATGATATAGCATTATTAGTATTAAAAACTCCATTAAACTATTCTGGTTAGTGGTAAAAATTTAATAAACATCAATATAATTATAATTAAAAATTAAATTTTGACTTATGTTAGTTGCAACTCAACCAATTTGCTTGCAAAAATCTAGAGAAAATTTACTTGTTGGTAAACGTGCAATAATTGCCGGATGGGGTAAAATGTCATCGTATACAGCTCGTTCTACAGAAATGTCTTCTTTAGATTTACCATTAACCGGATGGGAATCTTGTCTGAGAGTTTATGGTACTACTGGAGCATTAGAATCACCAACATCAGTTGGTAAATTACAATTACTATTAATTAATATACATATGAAGAAAAAAAATATAAAAAAATGTTTAGATGGTCAATGGATGTGTGCTGGCGGAGATGGTAAAGATGTCTGTCAAGGATTTGGTGGAGCACCACTTTTTATCCAAGAAAATGGAATATATTCACAGGCATTAATTTAAAATTTTCAATATTACAAAAAAAATATATATATAAAGCCACAATATATTTTTAATTAAATTTAGATTGGTATCATGTCTTTTGGCTCAGATAATTGCGGTGGTTTAAGGATTCCTAGTGTATATACATCTGTTGCACATTTTTCTGAATGGATTCATGATAATACACCAGCCGAGTAAAAAAACTTTATTAATCTATGTACATTAAAAATGTTAAGACTGTATGTGAAAAATAAATTTATCAGATAATTTATTAATAAATAAATTTTTCCCTTAATATATAATAAAATATATATTAATTTTAAACTCTTCAAATAATAAATAACATATCAATCAAAAAAAAAATGAATGGAAAAAAATATATTTTTCATTATAATTGAATAAATATATTACATACTTTTAGAAGCCATAAATTTTCTGAACAGAAAAATTGCACGTACAAACCTGACTGAATTCGAAAACAAATTATTACAATTGATTTATAATTATTACCACAGATAATATACTTAGACATATTAACATCAACATGATTCAAATGAATTTTTAGACGTAAAATTAAACAACACCAAAACTACCTGTTGACCTATATAACATAATGTTCCATAAGAAATGAATAATTCATTTTAATAAGCCTTAACATTGTGGTGTAATTGATTAATTAATATTTATATTTAACATAAAAATACCATCCATAAATTAGAAAATTTAAAAATAAACGTGAATACACTTTCATCAGCAAAGAATCGTTATGTTTAACTCAGCAATTTTGGACCATAACATTAATGTATAGGGCTTAAATTATTTAGATTTTTATTAGACTATTTTTAATAAGTACTAAAAAAAAAAACTCTTCTATCAAATTTCTAGAAACTGTTGAAAAACGAAAACTACTCGAAAACGGATTGAAAACAAATTTCATTTTGCGTTTTTTCATAAAGTATTATTAAATTGTTGCTGTTCCGCTAAATATTTTGATCACAATTTTCACTTATTCTTAATACTTTTCAGTACTATATTAAGGACAGCCATGAATTGAATTAATTATTTAAAACAGTCACTCAAATGGATAAAGTACACTCCGAACTCAAAGTACTTTATAAATTTGAGTTTGAAGTGTACTTTACACTCCAAGCTCAAAGTACTTTATAAATTTGAGTTTGAAGTGTACTTTACACTCCACTTCCATAATCCACCAATCACACTAATTTTTAACACACGGTAAGTCTAATATTATTGAATAACAAATTATGTCATTTGTTGTTAAAAAACACATGAAGCTATTACTTTGTCAACGAATAACGTCACTAAATAAAAAATACAAATTGGCGGTAAAATATATTTTAAGGTCAGTACGAACGTGTAAATAACATATATTTTGAATCTCAAATTTCACGTACTAAAAAGCGAATTCGTCATTTCATTTTACTTAACTATTTAATAAACATTTGAACCTGAACATTAGATCCAAAATTAAAATCATTCCATACTCCATAATGCTAAGTAAAAAATTAAAATTAGATCACATTGAACAACAAATTAAAACAGATACAAAATTAAATGATGATATTACATCAAAACATTTTATAGAACCATTTTGGAAACGTTTTTATAATATTGAATGTTTACTAAATGTTGATTTAAAAAAATTAAATTTGCAATCATCGAAAAAAATAACTCATTATTATAACGTAATAGATTATACCTCAGAAGTACATTGTGCTTATTTAACTAAATTTCTTAATGGTCCAAAAAAACTCTTATTTATTGGAATGAATCCAGGCCCAAATGGAATGGCTCAAACTGGGGTCTGTCAAAATCTATATTAAATAATTCAGAAAATCAATATATATTTTAATTATTTTAGGTTCCTTTTGGGAATATTAAAACTGTTAAAGATTTAATGAAACTGAATGGAAAAGTTGATCAACCTGATAATGTTCATCCAAATCGTCCTATAACCGGATTAAAGTGTACAACAGAAGAGCCAAGTGGTGTACGATTTTGGAATAAATTAATAGATATTTCAACAAATTTAGATATTTTCTCACAACAATGTTTTATGCATAATTTTTGCCCATTAATATTTTTTGATGCACATGGTCACAATATTACACCAAGTGAATTGAAAGTAATTTACAGCATTTTAACTAATACATAATTAAAAAATTAATATATTTTACTCTATTTTAGGGTGAAGACAAGAAGATAATTCGTGACATTTGTCTACGACATTTACATACAGAAATTGAACTTCTTAATCCAGAGATTATTATTGCTGTGGGTTCATATGTTTACGAATCATTAAAAATAACTAAAAAACTATTTCCAAATATAAAAGTACTTAAATTGCCACATCCAAGCCCACGTAGCTTAAATAATACAAATTGGCCAGAAAAAGCTCAAAATTTTTTTGAAGAAAATCAATTAATTAATTATTTAAAAAACCAAAATATTTAAAACAAAAAATATTATTTTTTTTCTATAATTTTTATATTTTATGTACTCAAATTCCCACAAAAAAAAAAGTAATATTTAACCAAATATGGATAAATATATGGAACAAGCATTAATTGAAGCTAAATTAGCCAAATCAAATGGTGAAGTGCCAGTTGGTTGTGTTTTTATTTATAATAATAATATTATTGCTAAAGGTGGAAATTATGTTAATTTTACAAAAAATGCAACACGACATGCTGAATTAATTTGTATTGATAAAGTTTTAGAATTTTGTAAAGTAAATTTATTAGATTATTGTAAAATTTTCAAAGAAATTACAGTCGTTGTTACAGTTGAACCCTGCATAATGTGCTCAGCTGCATTAAATAATTTCAATGTTAAAGAAATTATATATGGTTGTAGAAATGATAGATTTGGTGGTACAACAGTATTAAATGTTGAAAAAATATTAAACAATAAAATACCTATCCGTGGTGGTATACGAAATGATGAGGCTATGGAATTATTAAAAGAATTTTATAAAGGTGTAAATCCAGCAGCACCTGTACTCAACGTAAAACAAAAACAACTCAATATAAAATAATTTAATTTAGTAAATAATAATATATTTTTATTAATATTTGGCAAAAAAACAAATTAGGGTCATTGTAAAAATTGGCGTCCACAAAACTATGTATAAATTAATTATTAAGAATTACAAAATATAAGATTTTTATTAATGTAAATATTGCTATAAATTACTCACAAAGTAATGCAACTATGAATATAGAAATATAAAACCTGGTTTTGTGAAAAACATATAAAACGCAAGGACCAGAAAATAAAGTTAATTAGAAGTTATGGTACAAAATGGAATAACATGGAAATTTAATATAGAAATCAACCTGTGCTACTAAGCAAAGAAAAATTTAATTGTAAGTTATAATATTTTATAATTACTTCACAAAATAAAAAAAAGTTTATCGATATAACTTCTTCCAACAATATTAAATGTATACATTAAAACAATTTTATGTTTCACATATTTAAAATCAATTAAAAATTATTTTTTATAGCTTTAGTCTAAGAATGTTTTTTTTTTGTATTTTGCTGCCAGCCATTAAATTAATTTTGTACTTGGGACACCACAGTTTAAATGTCTCTCTCACAGAAATCAGTTTTTTTTTTTTGCTTTGACCTGCAATCACCCCTTTAATTAATTGGAAACAAATTTAATAATTTCTATTTTCAAAAAAAATACAAACAACGAAAAATAGAAGTACATTTTATTAGTTTTATTGTTATATGTAATATATGTATATATATATATAATTTTTAAATTTATATCGGTGATTTGGACGGTTCTCTTCCAGTGTGTCTGCAAATTAAACTTATTATTTTCTAAACAAACGTTTTAGTCATAATTAGGCAATCGATTTAATTTGAACAAATTTTTGTTGTGTGTATATTTTGTCTTAAAATTTTTTTAAAATTTTGTGCTTTTTTTTATAAATTTTATATAATTTTTTTTTGTTAATTTATTCTGTGAATTTGTAAAATTAGATTTTTTTTTGTGTAAAATGTCGAAAATTAAATTAAAGAGATTTTATTCAATCAAAGAAATATATTTATTAATATTTTTCACTATATTTCTTATAAAAAATTGTGTAAATGCTAAAGAATGTAATTCAATATTTATTCGTGAAAATATTACAGCATTAAGTAGTTTAGAAGATTGTACAGTCATTAAAGGGAATATCATTATAGCAATTATAAAAAAGAATTTTACACAAGCTCATTATGATTATTATAGATTTCCAAAATTAAGGTATAAAAATTTAATTTGTGATAATTAAAATTTATAATTATCTAATAATAGTTTGAATTATTGAAATTTATATTATAGAGAAGTTACTGAATTTATATTAATTTATGATGATAAAGGATTAGAAACATTAGGGAATATGTTCCCAAATTTAGCAATTATTCGAGGAGAAAGACTTTTTGAAAATTACGCATTAGGAATATTTGAAATGCCCGATTTAAAAGAGGTAATAAATTAAATAATCATGAATAATTTATATTATTTATATAAAATTTGCATATAATTAGATATTTATGTTAAATTGATGAGAGATAAATGGCGTTTTTGAGTTAATTTTTTTATTCTTTTCTGGTTTACACTAGAAAAGAATAAAAAAATTAAAGATAAATTTTTATTATCCATAACGGATATTAACCAAATAATTGAAAAATACAGTGTCTTTAAATTTAAAAAAAAACTAGTACTACAAAAAATTATTCATATCATTATATAATACAAAATTGTACTAAATTTATTTACAAAATTTACAGATCGGATTAAAATCCTTAGTTACTATACAAAAAGGACATGTGTTTATTGATCGATGTCCACATCTTTGTAATGCTCATATGGTAAATATTCAAAATATAAAATATGGTAAATATTCAAAATATATATTTTTTTGTAGGTAAATTGGGATGCAATAACAAAATCTTATGGTAGTAATCATATACAGAAATTATATGTCGATAATTGTCCTAATTGTGGTGCATATTGTTCAAATAAATATTGTTGGGGTCCAAATATGTGTCAACTGAATGAGACAACAAATTTAGCTGATTTATGTAAGTATAGTTTTCATGTAATACTATAATATAGATAATTATAAGTAATTATATTTATTTATAAAGCACAAAACACGACATACTGTCACAGTGAATGCTTACTTGGCTGTTTTAATACAACTGAATTGGATTGTGTTGTTTGTAAAAATTATAACGATAATGGAAAATGTGTTAAATCATGCCCTCCTGAAAAGTGATATTAAATGAATTATTATTATTTTTTTTTTCTGGTTTTTTAAATTAAAGATTTTTATTTAGATATACTCATTTTAATGATAAACGATGCTATAATGAAGCTGCATGTAATGAAGTAAAAGGATTATTATTTGAGGACTTAAATCATTTTAGAGAATGTGTTAAAAAATGTCCATATGGATATACAATACCTGAATATTCAGATGAATTAGAATGTAAAAAATGTAAACCAAATGATAAATGCCCTGAAATAATTTGTCAAGGTGGTGAAATACAATATCTTCAGGATGCACAATATTATAAAGGATGTAAAACAATAAATGGATCATTAGAAATTAAATTCGATGGTAGAATATCTGAAAAATTGCTTGAAACATATTTAGGTGATATTAAAGTTATAACACATTATTTAAAAATATTTAAGTAAGTTTATAAATTATTTAAATTATTTAAAATTTTATAAAGTTCAATTAAAAATTTATATTTTACAGTATGCCACATATAAATTCATTAGAATTTTTAAATAATCTTGAAAGAATTCATGGTAATGCTTTAGATAATGAATTATTTGGTTTATTAATATATGATAATCATAATTTAACAACATTATGGACAAGTAACAAAAAAATTAAAATTATTAAAGGTGGAATTTATATACATTCAAATGATAAATTATGCAATCATGAAATAAATAATTTACAAAATAATCTTGATTATGATAAAGATAAAAGTCATATTACATTTAATGAAGAAGAAATATATTGTTCAATGCCAACCATATTTGTCAATTGTTCTGTAAATATAAATATACATATATAATCTTTATTTCATAATAATAATATATTTAAAGGTTTTATCACATAATACTGCACAAGTTGTTTGGAGAAACAGTGATAATTATATGAATACTGAAGTATTTTACCGTGAAATTAAGGATAAAGATTTAACAATTCATAATAGCTCAAATGAAACAATTGGTTTTAAGTAAATAATTAATAGTTATATGATTTATTTGGTTTTGTTGACAAAAATGTGAAGAATAGACTTCGTAAAACATTTACCCAGATCTACCAAACTATTCAAATTATAAAATATTATTATAATTTACATTTTTTTTTTTTAGGTTTGTATGGAAAAGAGAAAAATTACCAAAAAATATATATTTGGATAGTGGAAAAAATTATTTAACATATAATATAACAAATTTAAAACAAAATACTAAATATGAATTATTAATAAAAACATTTGGTGAAATGACAGAAAATCAATTATCTGAAAGACAATCAAAAATATGTACATTTAAAACGTATTTAGATTTTCCACAATCACCAACAATTAAATTAAATAATAAAACATCAAATTCAATAACATTGGAATGGAATCCAAAAGAATATGATCAGCTTGTAACAAATTATATAATTGAAATATTTATGAAATTAGAAAATCAAACATATTTAGATCTTAGAAATTATTGTCTACAAAATTATCATCGATATAGTGTTGAATCACCAATAATTAAATTTCAAAATTCTAATGATTATTGTACATATGATAAATCATTACAACTAATTGAAAATGATCAATTTCATTTAGCTATAAATAATAAATATAAATGTACAGATGATAAATTATTAAATTGTAATGAAAATGATAAAATGAAAAATCAACCAATTTATAATAATAATAATTATGTTCAAGATGATGAGACAATATATGAGAATACTATGAATATAAAAAATCAAACAAAAATTTTAATACCAAATTTAAAACATTATACAGTTTATATGTTCAAATTATACGCATGTAACCAAAAAGGATGTGGTTCATATTCATTATATCATGAACGTACATTACCACTAGATACAGCTGATGATATTGATTATATTGTTGTTGAGAAAGCAGCAAATGATCCAAATGAATGTCATATAATATTTTATGAACCAAAAATGCCAAATGGTATTACAGTAGCATATCAAATATATTTACAACGTCATTTAACTGCTCAAGAAATTATTGAATATAAAAAAAAACATCCAAATGAAGATCCTGTTAAAATTGTACATAATAGTAGTGTAGATTGTATAACACGGAAACAACATGAAACTAATAATAATCAATTTATAATTAAATTAGATAAAACTGGATATCATTTTACAATACGATCTATATCTTTAGGTGGTGTTGGTAAATTAACAGCATGGCGTAAATTAGAAATGACAAATACAACAACAATTTTAAATGTTAGTAGTTTAGGAACAACTGCAATAGTTTTTGTAACTATGTTATGTTCAGTAATATTTAGTATTACTATGTATTTTATAATTCGATATTTTCAATGTAAATGTTCTACACCAAAATTACCAAGAATTCGTTACCGTGCTGAAGATAATGATGTATTAATTGAAGATTCAATCGAAATGACAGAAGAAAGTGAAAGATTGGCTTATTAAATGAATACAGTATTTGTTTTTTTAAAAAAAATATTAAAATTAATGGCATTTTGTAATTGTAGTCTAAATTATATATTTTAGTCTATTTATAATTTTCCAATAATGTATATTTATAAATTTTGTGTTTAATTGATAAAGTAAATGTGTAAAAGATTTTTTTTAAGATTATAATTAAGAGAAATATTTTAATTTTTACAATTTTAAATTATCGCTTTCACTTTTAATAATAATTTTAAATTAAAAATATATGTATATTTTAGTACAAGAGGAAATTGTAATGTTTCTTTATTTTGCCCAATAAATTTTAATATTTAAGACGTAAATCACCAAAACTTATTGAGTTGATTTTTTTTTTCAATTTATAAACATGGATTTTTTCCAAATTTAAAATATACTTACGATATATAAATTTTAAAAATTTATTAATTTACCTTACTATAATACAAAATTATATAATTCAATATGAAGCAGCAAATATTTTTTATGTTTTTTATATTTTTCAATTCACCTCTTTTCCAAATAAATTTAAATATATTTTATGAAATTGTATATAGTCCGGTGTCGAGAAACTTAGTGAATACACTAGCGACGTTTCTTACTAATTTTTAAATATTGGATTTCATTTAATTCGAATTTAATTATATAAAATATTATGTCCTCCTAAATGTCACTAAGTTTTTTTTTATTACCAAATATTATGTAAAAAATTTAATGTGAACGGGAATGTTATATGTTTTTGAAATCAATCTTGAATATTAAAATTATTTTGATTAATATTTTTCAATTGTTTATGTAAATCATCGCTTTATAGACTTTTTATAAAACCAAATTATATAATAAATAAATAAATATTAATTGATAAAATGAATATTTAAACTTACGTGCTACTTTATACACTCTTCGACATCTTTGTGAATTTATTTTTGTGAACGTTTTAAATAGTTGTTTGTTATCAAATCAAAATAAATAAACTAAAGTTTTAGTGGGTGCAATAAATTATTTCTATATATTTCATTATTTTTGTACATGAAATTCTGGCCGCACACAGTGCATAAAAAAAGCCTTAATTCAAAAATCTTAAATTAAAAAACATTTAAGAATATAAATACACATAAAAAAATTACTTATAAATTAATAAACTGAAATGAAGAGAGATCATAATTATTTGAATGAAATTTGTGTTTTCTTGTTTTCATTTTGAAATATCTACAAAAATATAAATAAATAAATTAGGAAGACTTTTTAATGGTCTTCTGGTTGTTATGATATTTAATATGAACCCAATAATAATTCAATATAAAAGCAGCAAATTTCTACTCATTTTAATGTTGTTTTTTTAATATAGACTTGTTTTTTTCATAATTCGTAAAAATTCTTCTTGATTAACTTCACCATCACCATCTAAATCGGCTTCATCAATCATTTCACGTAATTCTTCATCAGTTAAATTTTCACCTAATTCACGTGCAACTCTTTTTAAATTTTTAAATGATATTTTACCAGTTTCGTCATCATCAAACAATCGGAATGCTTTTAAAATTTCTTCTTTTGTATCTTTATCGGCCATTTTCATTGTCATTAATTGTAGAAAATCAGCAAATGATAATTTACCAGTTGCCTCTTTATCAATTTCAGATACCATTTTTTTAATTTCTTCCTTTTTTGGTTCAAAACCTAATGCACGAATAGCTACTTTTAATTCTTTAACTTCAATTAAACCACTACCTTCAGTATCAAATAAGTCAAATGCTTCTTTAATATCAGCTTTTTGTTCAGCAGATAATTCAAATTTTGGATGAGACTTTTTACGCCCACCAGATTGTTTTTTTGGTGCAGTTTTATCCATTTTTATTGATATATATGAAAAATATTATTGTTTGGAAACCACAGATTGATATGATATTTTTATTTTTATATAACAAAACCCAGTAGTTTAATCTGTTTTGCTTAGTTGAAATAAACAAAAAATTTTTTAATAAATTTTTTATTTACTTGTACATCACAGGACGACAGGATATGTCCGGGCAACCACAATTAGATAAAAAATATATTTGCTGTCATGGTTTTCATTTATATTTTATAGCTTATTCACATTATGTGTAATAACATGTTATTAAAATGTTATCATATATAAATAACCTGTTATTAGATGTAATGTAATTTGTCTATAAAACGCACTCAGTATGTGACTTGTCAGCATATCATAAACATTTCCACTCAATTTATAGTAAAATTAAAATTAAGTTGGTGTTAAAAGTTTATCAAAGATAAATTTAAAAAATAAACTTTATCCATAAAAGAGCCAGTTGGTAAATGAATGAAAAGTGCTACTGTAATTAACTAAATTTAGTAAACAAACAAAATTTGCATAAAATTTGCAGCACGTTAAAAATAAAATATCAGATCTTCAGAAATTTTATAAATATTCTTGCCGATAATATTTAACTCAAATAACAATATTTCATTGCTGGCTACTCTGAAAACATAAAAAAACGTAATTCATTGTTGGCAGCTCTCTGCTCAACAAATTGTCGATAAATGCATTTTGGATTATCATTAGTTTTTCTTGATCTTGATACTGGTTTGGTTTTGTTATTTTAAAAACTGTGCAATAACTTAGTAGAAAAATTATTAAATTATGAAATAAACTTATACCAAGATGAATTTTGATGATATAATTTATTTATTGTGCTTATTAACAAGTATTGGAATTGGTCCTTATTTTCGTAAAATCGAAAATCATCAAAAAAGGAAACTTTTTGCAACTGGATTTGGTTGTCTGCTTGTTTTCATCGTATCTGGATTTCATATTTTGCATTGCTTAATATCATTTATATTATGTGCTCTCGTTATTACAAAAATTCATCCAAGGTAAAATTTGATTTTTTTTAACTTCTCATTAATGAAATATTTGTTAAAATTTTAAAGCAAATCTCATATAGCCAGTTTTTGTGTAATGTTTGGATATTTAGTATTTTTCCGAACTACTAGTTTCTTTGGTATTCCTAATCCACCAGGACATACAAATATGATTCAAATGGTACTTACATTAAAGGTAAATTATGCAATCAATTGTAAAACTTTATATAAAGTAATATATGATAGAATACAAAGTCTGTTTCTGTGATGTAAAAATAGATAATACAATGTTGTAATGCAACGTATGTATGTAATCTACTATACAATATATTTATAGTTAGCTGGTGTTGCTTTTGAAATGAATACTGCTTATAATAAAATTGAACAACGCAATAAGGGTTTATCTGGTTCTCAGACAGAGAAAGTTGAAAAGAAAGAAGATGACAAATCTGATCAATTAGAATTAACTGAGTATGATGTTGAAATACAAAATATGACAATTGAAGAATTATTCCACTACTCATTTAATTATATTGGTGTAATGACAGGTAAGTTTTGTTAATATACATAATATTAGAAAATTTTGCATACTTTAAGAGCGCAAACTGATTTTAGAATTTCATTAATTTGAGAAATTATTTTGCTTTAATACTAATATATCTATGAGTTCCTCTTTAATTTACTTGTACATTAGACTACGACAGGAGAAGGATACTTTTTCTAAAAACTTTAAAATAATTTTTATATAACTATAAATTGCCCATACTTTTAAGGGTTAAGAATTTTCTTGTTTTCATTTTAAATTTATATTAAGAAAAATAATATTTTTAATCAAGGACCATATTATCGATATCGCACGTACCGGGATTATTTTGAGACACCGTTTAAAGATCATGCCGATTATATTGGAGCAACACTAGAGAAACTAAAATGGTGTGGATTTTATGGTCTTATCTATGTTGTTGCCAATTACATTTGGCCACTCAGCGTAAGTGAAATTTTGCAACAACAGCAAAATTGTTGAAATTGTTTTCTCTTTTTTTAGTATGCATTGAGCAGTGAATTCTATGAAGATAGATCTGTACTTTATCGATTGTATTATGTTTTGCCAACATTTTTAGTATTTCGGAGCAGAATATTTACTGGTTTATTATTAGGGGAATGTGTCTGTACTAGTGCTAGTTTTGGTGCATATCCAACAATAACAAATGTAGTCAAAGGTGAAGGTCCTAAAAATCAGTATTTACATTGTAAAAGGTATTTGTCAATAGTTTTCATGAAAAATTATTCGATTTATGTGTATATGTTTAGAGATCCCGAGCAGTACGAATATAATTTTGAAACTATACGAAATCTTGATATTTATAATGTTGAAACTTGTTCTACATTCCGTGAAACCCTAAGGCATTGGAATATATGTGTACAGTATTGGTTAGCAATGAATGTTTATAAAAGATTCCCTAATAAAAAATATAGGTAATTATTTTTTTAATTAATTTTTTTTAACAAAAATTATGAAATTTTCTATTTGATGATAGAACAATTGCAACTTTAATTACATCAGCATTTTGGCATGGATTTTATCCAGGACATTATTTTTGTATAATGGGTGGTCCATTTTATATTCCAGTTGAAGAATTACATAATAAATTATGGCGAAAAGATGAAGTCGGAATCAAACGAAAAATAATTGATATTATATTTTTAATATCAAAGTCCTTTATTCTCGGTTATCTAGGAATAGCATTCGTTTTATTAAATTTTGATAAAATTTGGTTTTATTATTCATCTGTTTACCACTTAGGATATATTTATTATTTCTTTTTGGTTATTTCTGGTTTTGTATTTTTAAAAATGAAAAAATCTTCAAAAAAAGGTAATAGACAATTAACAACACAATCTGGTGGCGATATTCATTTATCTAAGGAAGATTAAAAAATTGTATCAAATTTATAGTTTTTAAAAACAACATAGTTCAATTCATTTATTCCTAAATATAATTAAATTTATACTAAAGAACACTAAACCTGAATTAATTTTTAAGTACAAAATATAAATAAAATTTAATTGGATTAAGAGTTTTAACAATTATTTACAATAAGTAATGGAAATATTTACAATAAGTAAAGAATAGTTGAAATAAAATGGAAAAATTGATGTATCGTAACTTTATTTTTGTCATATATTTGCAAAAATAATTTTTGAATATAAATTTTAGATTTTAATTTATCTCGTCACTCATGCAAATTATATGTTATTGCCATTATACTTTGGACTAAGTCAAATTAATGAAAAAGAATCTAATTAATATGCTTAAAAGATGTTAAATAAAATTAAAAATAAAAGGAAATTTATTAAAAAATTACATTTATTTTATTAAGTTTTGAACAAATAATATGATTTTTGCCTGCAAAAATCAATTAAGAATTATATAAAAAAAAATTTAAAAATTAAGAAATATGAAAATTTTAATAACAACCTAATATTTGTATATAAAATCAATAATAAATTCCACATAAAAAATTGAATAATTTAACAATATTGTTGACACGGTCAATATTTAACAACATTTTAATTTATAATATAAATCTCTCTTGCACATTTTTAATTATTATAGCATAATTAAAATATTGACTAATTTGAATTAAATTTTTATTTTATTTTTTCATTGAAAATTCTTACTTAAATGGCTTATATATTTTCACAAACTTTTGAGATTTCAGTCATTAAAAAATATTTTTTAGTTTAAAGTTTAAATAAGAATGTTTTCCAACGCAAATTAATATACACTCAACAAATTTATTAAATTTTAACATTATTCGTCAAGCTGAAGTTGATGGATTATCTGTGGAATACATTTCTTTTAATTAATTTTTTATATTATAGGGTAGATATTTGAAACCTGAACTTATTCCCCACGTTTGTCGTCTCTTAACATCTTGGGTTGTATTATATCCACCACAATGATAACACTTCAAACCAATAAAGTGAAATTTAACAGTTGATGTCTGAAAAAACAACAAAGAAAAATAAAATGATTCTAATAAACTAGATTTAAGACGGATAAATCAGTTATAAGAAATCTGATTTTTGTTTTAAAATTACCTTATGACAATCATTACAAAGAATGCTTACAAAACGGTTTTCATAAGTTTTAGGTATTGGTATTAAAAGTGCTTGGGCATCTAAATATTCCCACATTTTTGTCATATCAATAATTGATGTCTGACAAGTTGGACAAACATAATGACCAGATGCAAGCTAATTAAAATTCATTAAAATTATTAAAATAAATATCTAAATTAAATAATATTTCTAAACATCTTACCAGTTGATCAAAACACATTTTATGTAATAAATGTCCACAATCTGGTATATGACAAGGTAATTTTGAAGTATGAATATCACCTAAACATACTGGACAATTTGATCTTGAAACATTTTCTACACACTAAAATAATACAAATTATTGAAATTTAGTTTTCAAAAAATTAAATAAAAATTTTACTCGATGTCCTTCAATTTTTAATTGTATTGGTAAGCACATATTACAAACTTCACAATGAAAGAAATTTTCTCGTCCACCAATTCGACAAATTCCACAACCATCACAATGATATTGATTTTTATCTTCATCATCAAATAGATTACATATTAGACAGGTGTACTAAATTTTTTTTTTTTTTTTTAAATAAATAAATAAACAGTAATTAATTAACACTAATATGTAAAAAAAATATTATTAAATAATTATTTTTAAATTTATATTAAGGCTATATAAGTTTATTATTAGTTAGTTTTATTAATACG
Source organism: Empis livida (assembly GCA_963932195.1). Classification (NCBI taxonomy): domain Eukaryota; kingdom Metazoa; phylum Arthropoda; class Insecta; order Diptera; family Empididae; genus Empis; species Empis livida. Next base: position 1,720,472 of record OZ010649.1, read on the forward strand.
TTTTTTATTAGAAAATCGTAAGTGTTTTTATTGCACAATAATTTTCTAGAAACGCGTATAATAACAATTAATTTAATGTTTAAAAAAAATTATTTTCATAGATTTTTATGATATTATTACTTACTTTTCCAAATCGAACACCACAATTTTCACATTCAGCTTGAACTTTTTGTCTAGTTTTACATTCAGAACAAATTAATTCAGTTAAAGTTTTTCTATCGAAATGATGAGATTCGTTTTCGTCATGACAATATCGACATTTATAAAACTTATTACAACATGGTGTCTGAAATGAAATTTTATCTTAGATTTTTTATTTTCACTTATTTCATTTAGATGTTTTAGATGGTTTGAATGTAATCAATTATTTCATTAAATTGCAGTCAGTATGGAAATTGAAGAGTCATATAAATTTGAATATACATATAACTAATAAAATATAGGGGTTATTTTACCAACGATTGTTGTCGTTACATTTGGATTACAATTACCAACTTAATTTAAAAAGCCTAGACAAAATGTTACTGACTCAGCTTTTACATTTCATAAATGCGCAATAGTAAAATAAGAAATATAAGTCCGCATGGCAGAACAAAAACATATTTCGCTTAAATGTTTTGCAAAACCGTAGAAGCAATGAAAAACGAGTTTCTTGAGTTACTAAGACGTTTAATATTTGGCCAAGCAGTTAGGAAAATAACATACTTTTCAGAATATCAACTTTATGCTCCCGTCAACGGCAGTTAAATAGTTTAATTTTATTTTGAATAGTTTATGTATTTATATTTAACTATTCTAATATCAATATTTAAATAACTTTCCAGGCAAACTCTTTTTTAAATCTATTTTGTTTTTTGTTTAATGAGTTTAATTAGTTGGATAATTATTTCGAATGACAAAATTATGAAATAAATGACTTAAGTGTTAATTGTACAAACATTTCTCGAAAAACTTGTCGGTCATATATAACATAGATTTCAATATATTGAAGTCTATATGCTTGTGGCTCATATACTCGTACTATATCGATTTCGATGCATACAAATTAAAACTCATAGTCATTTTAAATAAAAATCTATTTCCATTTTTAATCAATTCTTCTAAATAAAATTCTAGATTAATAATAAAAATTAATTTAATGTTAATTAAATGAAATTTAAATTGAATAAGTTGATTTGAAATTTAAGATATTTCATAAAGTAACTAATAAAAACTGTAATAGAAATTTTACGAAACCAACTAAAAAAAAAAATTACATTTGTAATTAAAAACAAAATATTGAGTTCAAAAATATTTTAAAATGTTCAGTAAATACTCTGTAATGACTAACTATCAACTTTTCATTTTTAGCTTTGCCCGATTTACTAGAAAGTGTAATTACGCAAGGTCATAAATTGTTGTTATATTATAATGACGTTTGAAAATATGCAAATATTTCGGCTTTCAAATAATTTAAATAAATTTATCTTTAGATCTGATTTTAGATTGTGATGTAAATTAATTAACTTTTTACTGTACTGTTAAAGTAAACAATTAATTAAAAACAAAAAAAACTATAATTTTATTTGACTTCCTTTCTCCTTGTCCATAATATCATTTACTCGTCCTTGTCCAAGTCATCTGAGCTTTAAAGTAAATTGTTTACAGAATATTTAGTCTCATTTAAATCAAATTGAAATTTAACCAATAAACAAGCCAGTTTAAAGTCCATTTAATATTTTAGTGATATTAGATTTTTAGATATAAAAAACAAGCAAGAAATTCAAATAAAATTTTATATTTGGCAAATTTATTTGAAATTAATTAAAAACCTGCATTTGAGAAATTGGATTTTTTATTGGTCTGGTATTATTACTTCGGCGAGTGCCATTTATAATTAAGATTTAAATATAGAATTTCTTAGAAATTTAATAAAGTAAATTCCCTTTTCCAAAAAAATTGCCGGTTATTTTGTCAAATTCTCTCGTATTTCAATAGGATGAATTTTATGATCTCACCGATTGACCTTTTTTTCGTTATTAAAAATTTTAATGGCAAAAATAAACTGGTTTCAAATTTTTCAAGTATATATAATTTTGATGATATTGTAATAAATTATTTTGAGAGATTTTTTGTAGACAACAAATTTGAAATCATCTTGTAGATAAAATATCTTATAATCTAAGAAATTTTATCAGCATGTAATTTTTTTTGGAATAATGTTATTATCAGTTTGACAATAATTATTCTTAAAATATGTATAAAGATTAATTGTCTAGCTTATTATCAGAACCAAAAATAAATTTGTTAAAATGCTTACAGAAAAGTTTAATATATTTTAAATTACTTTATAAATAACACAAAATTTCTAAAGATAAAAATTCAAAGTATTAGCACTACTTATAAGTTATCACTATTTTTTGTTTCACTAATTACAATTTAGGCATCAAACAAGGATTAAAAGAATATTGAATTTTTTATAGTTATTTAAATGTCGCAAAATTATAATCATTTATGGTGTAATATGAACCGGCGGTGATTTAGTCACCGCCGGTTCATATATTTTAAGGAGCTAGAATCTGAGCTCCTTAAAATATGCAGGAATATATCCCAGACAATGGTAGGCTCATTACAGGAGTCTATCAATTTAAAAAACAGCACTGTGCTAAACGATTCTGTAGATTTTTCAAATACGTAGATGAAACGGTGGACCATATACTGAATTTCGTAATCGAATTTAGTAAGAGATTTTAAATTGATTCTCGTAATCGAATTTAATTCCAAGTTCTTAGTAAAATAAGTCCAATTACTAGTGACATAACATTTTCCGTCAAATATACGAGACTAGTTAAAAGTTCTCAGTTGCGATAAAACTAGTATAAATGTGAATTTTAATATAATTAGTTCATATCATTTTGACGCAAAAATTATATAAAAATAATTTACATTTTTCTATAAATTAGCACATTAACAATTTTACTTCAATTTACAAAATTTAGTTATTTTAGTTAAAAATTTACTTAATATTTTTATGATCTATAGACATAATATTTTTAAGATATATTTATATTTGATTAAAGAATTTAAATAAATTTTATTGACTTTAATCTGAGAAATCGTGATTAGACTTTTTTTTTTGCTTACAAATTTAAATTATGAATTACATATAAATATATTTTAAAATTAGAATAGAAATTGTTATTTATATATGAATTTTCATGTTAAATTTCATAATAAAATAAACTTGTGAAATGTACATATACATTTTTTTTGCATATTTAAATAATAAGGAGTTATTAATAAACTTGAAAAAATTAGTTTAAGTTAACTTCGATATAATTCTGAACCCGTTTTATTTTTCCTTTAACGATCAAGTTTATGTTAGATATCGAAAGGGTGTGATTGCTACAACACGCGAGAGATCTTGGTCCATTGTGGCACAAAATTTCTCAAGGATAAAAGGACAACACCCTATTAATGGCTAAAAATTCTGCTCTTGTTTCTAAAAATTTAGAGGTAGATCAGTAGAGTCAGGACTTTCAAAACATCATTACCGGGTACTTGTATCTAGATCACGCACAGCAGTAACATTGGCCACCAGATGTTCTAGTGTGGAGATGAAAATATAGAAGCCACGAAAGATCTCTCATGTCATGAGAAATCCAAAGTGTATAGTTTGCTTACCGATCATTCAGTGAATGGCAAGCAGACCTGCAGGCCGTTTTGTTCGATCAAGGTTAAACTGATATTCATTCAGTAAATCCAATTTTCAGTTTGCTCTACAAAATGCACAATTAAATAAAATTATTGATATTGTAAAATATAAAAATATTCAATAGCAATGGCATTGTAATCAATTTGACCTTTTCGGTGTTGTCTAAATAAAAACTTTTATATTGTGAGATAATGATTAATCAAGAATTAGGATTATTTTGCAGAGAAAATATAGATCTTTATTTGAATAGCACAAAATTTTTAGATCTTGTATAATTTAAACATGAATTTTTATAAATTATAATCTGAAAATTGTTTCATACCACCACAAGGATAGTTAATAATTTTAGCTAATGAACAGTTACAAATATCTAGAATATTACTGAATTGACGATCTCTAACAATCAATCATACACAGATAATTTCGACAATCATCATGATAACTAAGAAACAAGGAATCTCTTTTGCTGCAATAAAAGTGTTCAAGGACATTTTTCAAGGATCATAATCTTTTTTTGTATTTAAAGTTGTAGAAATGCAATGACAAATTTTAAGCTCTGCACTTTGATTTATCTTAGAAATATGTGAATAGTACAAATTTAACAACTTTTGGAATTTGAAAAGTAATTAGTATAGTTTAATTGACTAAAATATTAAATTTGTGTACCAATAAAATAAATGTATACAGCCAATTTTTTATCTTAAATGTTTCCACATTATTTTAAATTTATTATTTCTTATCTAAAATCTTCCTCATAATTCTAGTAATTTGTAGAGTAGAAAAACGTAGAAAATACTTTATAATTTTATAACATTTTTACGCCCTCCCCCTTTTTTCTCATATCACTTTATGTATATAAATGAAATTAGAATTTTATACTTATATAAAACCTATAATGTTTATAGATACAATTACTAAGCTAATTAAAATATTTTTTAAAAAAAAACTATATTTGGTGAACTAGAACAAATTTTATTATCAAGAGTAAAAAAAGAAACGTAGACCATAAATAAAATGATTTATAAAATTTGTACACAGTAATAAATTCATTACCCAAGTTGCTAAAAGACAACAAAATCATTTGTTTTTGATTATTTTTGACTGAAAAAGGCAGACAACAAAGATTAAAATCAATCAATATTCTAGAATCTTGGTAGAACACAGTCTATTTAACTAAAATGTTAGATTTCTATTATACTAAATATTGAATATTTCCGTTTATTTATCGAAACTAACTTTTCTATTTAACGAAAACGGTATGTGTACGGTTTAAATTCAAATTCTATAATTCAGCAATTAAGCTATTCAATAATTCAAATTATCATATTAACTTAACCAATTGTATTCCGCAATTCAGCGCAGGATAAACAATAACAATATAATTAAATTGAATTTACGTACATAATTAAATAAATTTTATATTTAAATTATATGCGGAACGTCACGTAGTGCTTTTTTTTTTTTTGCAGATATTTTATATATACAACTTACAACAAACATTGCTCTCCGTTTATAATGTTCACATCCTGAATAATGTCTAGAATTTAGTCGACAATTATTATTATTTATTGTATCGATATTTAAATTTGTTGACGATGAATTTATATTATTATCAATTTTATTGACATTGATTTTTTCAGTATCCATGCTGAATTGTGTTAATTTTTTTTGTTGATTTTTATTAACTGAAATTGACGATCTTGATGACGTCATTTAATGTTACAAAAAAATTAATACGTTTTTTTTCCTTCACTTTATTTAATTTATCGTGTATCTAAATGCTTCTTATTTTTATTTTTATTTTTAAAAAAATTTTTATCGTTTATCGTAGATAAAATTTTAAAAATCATAAAAACATGTTTAAAAAAAAAATTTTTCAACTAAATTATTTCATAAATTTTCAAATTAATTTCTTAAAATTTAATTATTTATGGTAATTTTTCTTTTATTACTTTTTAATTTTTAGTAAATTTTTAAATCACTTTGCATAGTTAAATGTTTCTAATTTAATTTGAATTTTAATAATTACTATAAATTTTTTTGTAGCAGGTGTATAAATTCACTATCTTTAATTATTATGTTTATAAAGCTCTATTAAATAAATAAATTAAAATGTAATTTATTTTTCAAATAATAAGTTTTTTGCAAAAAATTTTTTCGTGATAGTAAAACGTTTACATTTTATAAAATAAAATAATTCACGAAGAACTTTGACTTTGGTGAACACAAAATAAATATTATTACGATTACAACGAACGATACTTTCAATTGAGATTATCGAATTCAACTGAAACTTTTTGAAAACAGGCAAGATAAAAAAAAAAATAAACTGAAACAAGAAATTATGAACATTGATAAAATTTTAGGAGCTTGGAGTATAAAGTAGAGTTATTTTCTATATAAAACAAAAAATTGAATTTAAAGCTTGATTTAAAAAAAGAGAAATAAATTTAATTTAAACCAGAAAAATGCAGATATAAAAGCTTTCAAATAAATAATAATCAACGGAGCCGTTTACCTCCTTTATTTTATAAGTTTTACCTTTCTAGTTTTCAAATTTTATGTATAATATTTTTTAATTATTAATTTAATTTATGTGAATATTATTAAAAAAAAATTAAATTAAATATAATTTTAAATATTTATTTATATTCTCAAAATTTCAATATGTATAGTTCATAAATTCAATTGAAAATTACATTTAAATATGTAATGTTGAAAATATCTTATTTAAATCTTGTAATTTTGTTGAAAATAATTTGTGAGTTGAACGAGTTTCTATTGAAAATTAATTAATAATTTTACATTTTAGAACTTTTAACATGTAAAACGTGTCGCTAATTAAAATTGTAAATATTATGATTTAAACTTGTTAAATTTTTGTTGATTTTATTTAGTAATAATCATTTACCTTTCTCTCATAGCAAATGGTAAATAATTTTTATAGCTTTTACTAAAATTGCTATAAATCTCTTGAATCTTTTAAAAATGAAATTCAGGCTTAAATTCTTGTTAGTTTTTTTTTTTTTTTTTAATTTTGTGGTATAAAAACCCACAAAAAAAACCCACAATAAAACTGAAAAATAATTAATCTATGGGTTTGGCATAATATTTTTAATTAAACTATATTGAAAACCAAATAGATTACGATATAAATATAATAATATCGTAAAATTTAAAGAGTTCATTTATAAATAAAATTATTATGATGTAAGAAGTTTAAAAAAAACTTCATTTCTGATTTATTTAATTGACAGATTTACTACTAAATATTTGTGAAGTAATAAGGAATTCATTTTATTTGAAAATGTATGAAAATGATGTTCTATGAGCTACTAGGTAAAATTATTACTCTTCTTTAATATTACTTTTATGTTAATTCGATCAGAAAAATTTTGTCCATGAAATTGTATTAATGCACTTATATATAGTCACTTTAATTTAATTTAAATATTATTAATTGGCGTTATAAAAATTGAATTGTATTTTAATTATAGTAAAAATACTAATTTTTTTTTAATTTACATTAATTTTTAGCTTTGCATAATTAATAATTTAACTTTTAAATATATTCATTTACTTTTCCGGGATTTCAAAATATTAATTTATATTTATATTTTCCAGTAACATAAAATTACTATTAACCTTTAAAGTTCGATGATAAAAGCATAATTCGTTTTGGAAAACCATAAAAATATAATTTAAAAATGTTTCTATTACACCATTATAAACATTACTGGTATTTCAAAAAGGCCATATAAAAGTAATTTGAAATATTACACTAATTTTATTACAATGTTTAATTTTTACATGAAAAAATATTAGGTTTTTTTACCTTTACAACTTTTTATTACAATTTAATTCAGTTAAACATTACTTTTAGGTACAAAATTTAAATTTAAATTTTTCTTAAAAAACAATCACCAAAAATGTTATTTATTAACTTTTATATTAATTATGGCTTTATCGCTTTGTACTAACAAATTTTAATCCAATTAGGATTTTTTTTATTATTTCAATAGATGTCACCATTTTTGAAGTCTTTACCAGCATTTTATATATACGCAAAAAGTACTACGACACCAATTAACTTATTTAAATTATATTTTTAACACTAATTTATTTTCCACTTATAATATTTCACCGGTAATTTAAATTTTTTATAAATGTATTCATCAAGTTTCCGACAAGTAACACATACGGTGTGACAGCAAAAAATTTTTAAGGATGGCTCCTCTATGGTTGGTCAAATTCTAATTAACAGATGTAAATACATTCGAGTTAGAAAGAGGTACAACTTGATTTGTCAAAAAATAGTCCAGAAACAGAATTGCATTTGTTGCTGCTACAATTAATACAATTTGAAAAATAACTGCAATTTTTTGACATTCAGGAATTTTTTGCAACTTGATGACTTTTCTACATCTGGCCACCCTCAAATTTCTTGCTGTCAGACTATTTATCGCGTTATTTTTTATTCGTATTAAAACTTATAAAAATATAAATTACCGGTGAAATATTTTAAAGTTGGAAATAAATTCGTGATAAAAGTATAATTTAAATATTAAATTAATCAGTCTCGCAGTGCTCTGTGCGGATAAATTAAATTTCACCAAGTAGTTTTTGTTTTATAATATAAAACGTCAGACCGGTACACTTCCAAAGTGGTGTAATTCATTTTTGTATGTTCACCTTTTTTTTTTAGCATTGAAGATTGAAATAATAAGAAAATTCATCACTGAAATAAAATTTGTTAGCCGTAATTATTATAAAATTTAATAAATTAAATTTGTGAATTGTTTAATTAAATCATTAAAATTAAAATGTTGTATACTACAAAAGCGCGGTTAAACTGTCGGTACACTTGAAATAAAAGGCTTAAAGCTATAACAAATTTTTAATTTTATCAGTTAAAAATTTAAGAAAATTAGCGTAATATTGTAAATCACTTATCCATGGCCTTTATTTTGAAATATCAGTAGTGTTGATACTGAATGTGAATTAATTGGGTATAAAAAGTATGTGAAAACAGTTTAGGATTATATTTTTTACAGATTACTCAAACGGATTATTTTTTCCTCTTCGAAATTCAAAGGTCAGTAATATTTTTATATTTATTAGGAAAATATAAATAGAACTCGATTTAAAATCAAAGGAAATAAAATTGAATGAAAACAACCAAAGTCGTTAATATTTAACATGTTGCAATTAAGCAACATGTCATACAAGTAAATTTTTTTCTAATGTCTTGCACACATATTTTTAATATGCAACTAAACTCTTTCCAATGATGTTATAATATGTTGCAAATAATCTCGCCAGAAATTAATAATCGCTATTTTATATTTCAATTAATATTTTATTTAAATGCTCCTGGAATTAATTTTCAATAATCTACCTGCTTCCCAAAAATCGAATTGATAATTTTCGGTCAATATTAATTATTAAAGACAACTTACTCTGCCATAAAAGAGTTCAAAGTATGTATATTCAAAGTATGTAGAACTAATTTAAAAACCGTATATCATAAAATTTGCTTAAAACAATTTTAGTATAGAATTTTTTTTTTTTCAATCCGGAAAATAATAAACCACGCACATTTGAAAGAAGATGTACGCCTGTATCCTTCAAATAAAAAGGGATAAAGCTATTATTAAATAAATATACTTAAGTACAGTCAAATCTCCCTATCTCAATATCACTAGGGACCCTAAAAAGAGCATTTCGAGATAGAGAATGATTTAAAAATTTTAATCTTAATGAAAGTAAAGAGTAATTATAACACTACATACTTATTACAACATATTTAAAAATATTTTAAATATTTAGTGGGAAATTATTTTATTTTGACCTAGAGAAAATTTCATGATAAAGATCTTATGAGATAGAGAGATTTGACTGTACATAATTACTGAGAGAAGCACCAATGTTGTGAAATCATCGGACGTATTAATATTTACTAAATGAAATCGACGAATAAATGAATTAACCCTTTAAATATTTATTTTAATTAATATCATTTTATTACAATTTTTTTTTAATTTAAATTTGCAAAAGCACAGCTAATAACGCTGTTAATCAATTTGGTTTTTTAAATTTATTCATTTATTACAAATATTTTTTATAAATACGAGCTTATAATTTAATTTGTTTTTAAATTTAATATTTTTGAAATAATTTTGTATATCAGTTTTCGGATGATTTATTACAGAAATTTTAATATTTTCGATTCATTTAACTTGTTATTTCTTTTAAATAAATAAGATTTGAATTTTTGAAATAATTTTATTTATATTAGAATTTTAATAATTGCATATAATTACGTTTCTTTTTTCCAAACAGAATAATATAATTTTTTTAGCAAACAAAAAGTATTTTTAAACAATTTATCAAATAATTATGTTTTAATTTTTAATTATGTATATATGTATAAACAAATATTTAAACTTGACAAAAAAAAATATAAAATTTAACAAGTTTAAAGATAAATTTTGAATATGAAACAAGCTGAATAATAATTAAAAGTTTTTTCTAAATATATTCACAAAATACTTGGATATGGATCAAGTTATATCAAATAATTATGTATTCCAAATTATACAAAATTATCTAAATATATAAACTTAAAAATTAAATTAAAATTGAGAAATTTATGATTATGAAAATAATTTTTAAATTTCTCAATTTCTCAATACTTAATTAAGTTCCCGAGTTTTAGATAATGATTAAAGGAAAATTGAATATATGTACAAAAAAACAACAAATTTCCTTTTGAAAAAAAAGTATCATACCTAACAAATATGTATTTTTTTTTTAAATAACATTAATTACGAACTTATTATTCTAAAATATATATTTTAAAGTTCTTATTAAATTAATCTAAATTGATATTTAAAAAATTATTTAATTTGTTTGTAACTAACTAGAAAAAAAAAGATATTACAATAAATAAGAATTATTAATGGTAAAATTGAATATATCAACTTTAATATTAATTTGAACCATTCATTTAAAATTTGAATATTTTATAATTCTGCTTGCAAAGAACAAAAATTTAAATTTACATAAATTATTTAATTACTAGTACTTTAAAAATTAATAAAAAATAGTATTTTCATTTCTTTCTAACTAAAGTATTACAATTTTTATTTAAAACTAATATAATATTATATATTTCTATTTATAGTAGAATTATTGAGAATAATTATATTATCACAACAAATTGGAGACATTATGATTTATATAAGAATTTTATTTTGAGAAAAATCAATAGCAAAACCAAAAAAATGTTATGAAAATGTCGCTTTTAGTGATAAGTGACAAAATTAACAAATATTACAATTTGGAAAAATATTTTCAATATAACAAATTTGTTTACAAGCTTATAAATTTTTAATTATTTAAAAAAAAAAGGACAGTACACGATATTTTTGATAATTTAGATTAAATATTAAACTTTTCTTTAAATATAATTTTTTTTTACAATCTTATTTCTTCACACATATTACAGAGTATTGATTTTTTCCTTTTGCTATTGCATTTCTTGATTAAGTTGAGGAAAATAAATTTTTCTATTACGATCTAAATTTTATTAGATAGAAGAAGGATATATTTTTTTTTGTATATTTACGAAAAATATTATCTTCGTAGACAAATGTGTAATTTTATTGCGGGATGGTGTTTTTTTTTTGATAAATATCAAAATAAAATTAAATTTAATACTAACTTTTAGCTAATGCCTTTTTTTTTCTTTGTACTAGAATATCATAAAATGGATTATGGCTGATTGATTGGGTTAAACGTTTTATCCATTCTAATTTATCCTCTTCTGTGGCAGCAGACATACGATAAACTGTATGTTTGCCTTCAACAACCTACAAAAAAAAAAAATTAATTATCAATAAAAGTGAGTAATTTATCAATATTTTATTAATTAAACTTACTTTTCCTTCTGAATCAGTCTTACAAGCTTTAATAATATCAGCTCCACCACAAGCATATAATTCAAAACAATGTGGTTTATTTCGATCTTGAATTTCTCTAACCTTTAAAACAAAACATATTTTATTTAATTTTCTTAATTCGTAATTTACAATGAATCATATTAAAAAAATTATTGTTATTTACCGAAATATTTTCTAATGGTATAATTCCTCTAGGTTCTTTATCTGTTGTATATTCAAAATAATACAAACAATTGTCATTTAGTATAAACCATCTGCGTTTCCAAGATTTATATCTAAAATAAATATGAAATAAATTAAAAAAACCATAAATAATGAATCACTGATGACGTAAATTGAATCTAAAATTAAATAAATACAAATTGCTAAACAAATTTTTATGTCGGTTTTTTTTTTCAATTAAAATTTTGAAGTACAAGTTTCTAAAGTTACTGTGACTTAATAATAAATTGATTAACTTTTTATGTTAATCGTTAGCATAAATATAGCAATAAACATTATTTTATGAACAGAGAGAATTAGCACACTAAATTACCTTCCACCTTGCTTCCATAACCATCCTTCTTTATCTGGATTGAAAAAAGTGTGCATCAAATCATTACCATCATCTTGTGGTATTTTAAATGGTTCAGTACGTATTGATTCATATAATGATTCTAATAAACCACGTGGTAAATCACCACCATTATTTATACCACGATTCATTGTTATAAACTGTTCAACACTTGGTTTATCTTTAACAGATGGATTATGTAATGATGTATTTAACATAATTATGGCAAAACTAAGTACATAACATGTATCGGTATTTGTAAATATATCAGGATTTAATTGACAATATCGTTGTGCAAAACATTCCATCATACGATCAATTTTTTGTGCTTCGCCGGGTAATCGAAATGACCAAAGAAATTGTCTGTAATATATTAAATGAAAAACAATAAAAATTTATAAATTAATGAAATTTTTTTACTATTTAAATTACCTTAAAGCTTGTACTAATATTAAATTTGTAAAATCATGCAATTCAACAAATGCTTTTAAAACTTTTTCATTAAAATCATTCTTTTCACCTAAATAATCACCTAGAGAAAATTGAAAATTTATGTTAAAATAGAAAATATTTAATGATATAATAAATATTTATTTACCAATAGCTGTTTTATTTAATCCTTCGCCTTTATATAAAAAGTTAGCTATATCTTGCGGTTCTGTTTGTAATAAACGATTATCTACTAAATATTCAATACCTGAAAAATATATAATTTAAATTTATTTTAATAAAATTCAGTTTAGTTTAACAGGAAATTATATATACTTTTTAAACTCAAATAAAATTCCTTAATTTCATTCTCACAACAATTAATTATACATATTTTCACTTCGTATTCTGTCTGTCAAATAAGTGAAATTAATTTTTAAGAGAATTTAATTTCACTTTTAAAATATAGCTTATTAAATAATTATAAGGATCACTAAAACTCCTTCACACATCCTTATTAAACTAATTTAATTCTTTACTTCAAATTACAAATTAAAATTTATTTATTAACTTTACATTAAAAAAAATAATAATGATTCATGAATATGATTCAGTTCAGTTGGCCAGGAAATTACTTAAATTAAATTGATAATTAAAGGGCGCCAATGCCATATATTTAACCCCAACTAAAATATTATTTTCTTTTCCATTCTCAAAACTTTTGCAAATTAATTTTAATTGAACTGAAAAAATTCTTATAGAATTATTAAAGTCCAATTTTTTTCAAAAGCATGATCTTTTAAATGACCTTTTCTTTTTTAAATAAATGTGAAATTAAATGGTGTTATTCACACTTTAAAAACATATAAAATAAAAATTTAAATTATGTTGGTTTAATTGTTTTCTATTTGAAAAAAAACTCAGTCTGATCTATTACTGAGTATTTTTATATGGATCGGCTTTTTTGACTGATTTTCAAAGGCATTGTAAAATAAAATTAGCAGAATAATTTTTAAATAATATTATTGAACTGTTCCGAAATTTGAAAAAGTATACAATTAATGGAATGACAGACTGACAAACATTTTGTTTATCGAAAAAAGAGAATTAAGAATTTTAACTTGGATCAACAAAATAATATTTGCTCTGTTTAAACTTATTTTTTTTAAAGAATTTGTGATCATTATTATTTTATACCACACCCTGGACTTTTTTTTTTAAAAAACTCAATCGTTAACCCCACACCCAGTTTATACAAATTTTTGAAGAATGATCTACAATTTACTAAATACACACCCTTTTTGAATTTTGTATTTATGCCCTTTTCACTAACAAATTTAATTCTAAAATATATATTTTTAATTACAATTTGTCCAAAATTACGAAATTATAAATAATTAATTAATGTATGCCAAATTAAATCTCGATGAACCTTTTCTTCTTTTTGGAGGCAAAAAGTATCAATTTGTCCAATTAATTTTGTTTACCTTTTTTAGGATCCATATTGAATTTTTTACGACCTATTGACATTTGTTTATCTTTATTGGAATGTTTACTATCTTCTTGTGAATCCAATGTTTCCATTTCTGATACCACTTCACACAGTTCATCTTTTATTTGCTAAAATATAATAATAAGAAATTTTCATTAAATGATAAATAAATAAATAAAAGATTCATAAAATAAAATAAATAAATAAATAAGAAAATTTATAATATATTTAGTTAATAAGATAAATTGCAACAGGAAGTCGATCCAAGTACAACAAAGATTACAATTTTAATGTTTCTGTAGTTACAAATACATTTTACACAATTTTTCTCATTATTTATGTTTAAAAATAATCATAGTTGTCTCACAGTCTGTCCAACCGTCAGTCTTTTAATAAGCAGAGTAAAATATTCGCAATAATTGTTAGTATTGATTGTATTGCAGCAGGTATTGTTACTAGACTTGTTGTCATAGGTAAAGAATTTCGAAAGTTCCGATTAGCACAGAAATTCCTAAAGCGAATACTTTATTTATTACCAAACAAATTTTAACGAATAGTGTATACTAAATGTCTACGAAAATTGATGTCAGGGGGTACGGACTTGGGCAAAATATAAAAAGTAAATAAAAATATGAGATACCCTATTTAATTCTTCTGCGAATATTTGAATTATAATTTATTGATTATGAAAACTTATTGCATACTACCGGAATTTAACAAACCCACACTTTACTACTTCATTGTTATTTAATAAATGTCATTGTTATTTAATAAATAATATTAATTAAATTTGTATTTTCATTAAATTTAGTTTGATATTAGTTGCCATTTCTGATTCGGATCATCTCTATACTCTATAGCCCTGTAATGAAGTTTATTGACTGTTAAATGTAGAGCGGAAACTTTATTTAAATTATTTATGATTGTTTTGACTTTATTATGAAATTTAGTTTTTTTCGATAATCAATATTATGCAAATTATATTCTAAATTAGATTCAAATACAGTAATACATTTAAATTTCAATTGATATAAGTATATTTTACCAAATTAATTATACATTCTCAATTATTTTAATAAAACTAAAAAATTTGGTTTTTTGGTGTTGTGATTCACTTTAAAGTTTCGTGTGAAAATAAATTATTGAGGCTTACATGAATTAATCTAAATTTAAGTGTAAATATGATTTGATTATAACATATTGACACCTGCCCATAAAATTATATTAAGCTACCATGTTCAACATTTGATTTCCTATTCAATTTTGATTAAATTTTGGAAAATTCCTATTCAATTTTGGTTTCTTCATTATGTATAGTCGCATAAATGCATTTATTATGGTTCACCTGTTATCAGAATACTGATAAGATGAGAACATGTTCTTCAAACTTTTTTTTCTAGCTGTGAACTGGACCAAAAACATGGTATTTCTCTTGCGGTAAGTTATGTGGATAACAAATTTATTATCAGCGACACATTTCACGTAGTGTAAAAGATGTAAGATCAAAAATAAAGGAAGATACTGGGTATCTTCAAAATATTAAAATCTATTTTTAGATAATAAATGGAAAATCATAAATATCATATTTTATTACGGTATTTAAACATTTTTTTTATTATTTTAGGGTTGAAATTTTATTTCTGTATCTTTTCTATTCGTAGAATAAACATATTCATAAAATTTGTCAAGGCAAAAAATGTATGCCAATGATAATTGTCATTGCATTACAAATAAATACTGCTGGCAGTGAATTTTTTGGGATATTATCCAAGATTACAAATAATATTTTGCAATTTGCAATAATTTCAAAAATATAATTTATTGATTATTTTTATTTTCAAGGAAATATTTTAATCTTGTTATTTTTTATGTTGAATTTCTTTTGATTTTAAGTTGAAATTTTGCTAATCAAAAATTGTTATTTAAAACTTGTTAATTTTCTTAGAAAAACATAATTTTTTTTAATAAGAAAAACTAAATTTCAGTTTAAAATCTTAATTTGTTTTTATAAAAAATCATAATAAAAATTCCGGATACGTAAAAGATTTATTTATTTAAAAAATTGTTAATTAATTTTGTTTTTACTAAAATTGGTAGACATTGAACTTCATTGATAAATAAAAAGAGATTATTTCTTAATTTAATAATTAATTAATTCATTATTTGGGAAATTTTTACATATATTTTTTTAAGGTTAACAAAATTTAATAAAATTACTTTTTTTTTGTGACTTATTTATGTAGCGACATAATATTTCTGTTAATTTGTATAATTTTAAAAAAATTGAGGTTATTAACATTGTTTTTCAATATTTTTTTGTCATAAATAATTTTTTCTAAAAATTAACATAAAATTTGTTTTATTGAAATATGTTTAGTAATTAAAATTACTGAAAACATTGCTTGTAGATCAGAATCATGACCCTTTTTTGTGGCGTTGTTGTTCAAATATTTTTATGGCCTCAATTTAGAATGTTTTTTTTAAAATATTTCTTAATTCTATGTTCATCTTTTGATAGTATATTTTGAAGTGTGTACATAAAAAACTATATTAAAATTAATAGATCAGCCAACTATAAAAATAAAGATCAACTGTGTAAATTATTACAAAATTGAAATATATTACAAAATTGAAATTTTTTTTTGGGAAAAAATTATATAAAATATGTTGTCAAGCATAATGGAATTGAAAATGACTTTCTTTTATGATTGATTAATTTATATCAAAATTAACATTTTTAAATACTGAAAAATGAGCTGCAAAATTAAATTCTTTAAACAAAATTTAAAATCAAATTTGTTGCGCACTTAATTTAGATAATTTTTGTGCTCATTAATTTTGCCATAATTGCTAAATTTTTAGAAATATTTGGATGTGCAGATTTTTTAAAGATAACACTAGAATATGTTCAATGCGTTCTGTCCGAACTGGAGTAGCGTAGCAAACATTTATGGAGAATATATGAGTATCGTAAATCAACGGCTGAACATATTAAAGTAATTTAGAAAATTAATATGTACACTAACCACTGGACGAACTTAAAAACCGTCAATCTTTGGATCAAAGTCAAAATATCACTTTCTATACGAGACCTAAATAATTTTAATCCACTTAATTTCGAAATTCCACTATACCACAAAAATATTCTATTTTTGACAAAATATTTGGCAAATCTAATGTCCCTTTTCTAATCAATAAGTAATTATTGGGATAGCTTATTACACTTGATTTATGACTTCTTTTTCCATTATATTGCAATTTATATCATGAATTTTGATGACATGTTTTCAAACATAAATAAAATAATTCTTTAGGGCCATATTCTCATTCTTGGCGCCATGTTAATGGTAATTTATTAAAAATTAATGACATAATTGTCGTTACGAATCGACAAAAAATTTAAAGTCATTAGTACAAGTAATTTGCAAAATTAAAATTGAAATAATTACTTAACCGTACTCGGTGGTACCTCTTTTATGGTTTTTAATAATAAATTATGAATCTTATAAGAATAAATGTAAATTAATTATAAATATTTTTAATTTAAAATTATTTTGTTATTACCTTTTTCGATAAAACATTTTTATCAAAATTTGATTTAAATTTATCTGCAAATTTTTCAATTGTATGTGGCAGTATGTCTTGTTCAATATTACTCGTTTGTTGTAATGGACATTTACAAGCAATACAATAATTTTCTTCACTAATATTTAAATTAATCTTTTCACTATCACAATTATTACTATTATTATTATTATTATTATTATTATTATTATTATTATTAATTTGATCTAAATTTTGACTATTATTTTTACTATTACTATCATTACTACTGCTATTACTATTACTACTTTCATCAATAAATAGAAAATCATTATTATTATCATTTAAAAGTGATGAATTTGGTTTAATTAAATTGTAATGATCATAAAATTTTTTTTGTAATATTGGCCTGCCATTATTATTATCACAATCTAATATTGAACCTAAACTATTAGCACGAAATTTTTGAAATTGTTTAGATATAATATCATCATCATTAAATATAATACCATCACGATTATTTGTTAATACCGTTGTTCTTGTTATCAATGTAGTTGTTGTTCTTTTAAATTCTGAACGTTTATTATATAATAATTTATTACTATTATTACCAATATTATTACCAACATTACCAATATTATTACTATTATTACCAAATTTATTTATTGGTAATTTTGTTATTTGTATATCTGTTATTTTATCTGTTTCAATTTTAAATTCTGAATTTTCAATTTGATTAATAATTATTGGATTATTAGAATTTTGATTATCATTAATTATTGGTAATGTTTTTTTAATTAATATTGGTGTTATTGTTGGTGTATTTATTGGTGAATTTGATATAGATTTTTCATTATATTGATAACAACATTTTTTACATAATTGTTGTATATTATGTATATTTTTTAATAAATTCTTATTATCATTATCATCATTTGAATGACTAATATTATTATTATTATTATTAACTATTAAATTATTATCACTACTAATTGAATTTTGATTATTAATATCATTATATGATATTGGAAAATCTGTATAAAATATGCTATTTGATGTTAAATCAATACAACTTTTTTGTAATTTTTTATTATTATTATTATTATTTATATATTCATCATTATTATTATCATTATTAATAATATTATCAAATGATGATGATTGTTGATGTTGTTTTTTTGATTTTTGTGGTCGCCTTAATGATGAAAACCAGTTGGACATGCTTGCTGGTTTTTTATATATCGATGACATTATAATTTTTTTTATGTATTTTTATTTAAATATTTATTTATTTTTTTTTTGTACACAAAACTATTTTTTTCTTGCAGTTTTACTTCTTTAAGTTTTTATTTCAATTTATGCTTCGGTTCACACTTGTGTTTCAAAAAAAAAAGAGAAAATTAATTTTATTTTTCAAAGCAACCAAAAAAAAAAAAAATTGTCAATAAAATTTGTTTGTGTTTGAAATCTGACCTGAAGAACGAACAGTCAGTGAATAATGAAATTGAAAATAAATACTTTTTAAAAAGAAAATTATCGTCTACTCTATAAACTAGCTAGTAGATATTTGCAATTTCAATAAAATGCGTCATCGTTTTTATGCTTACAAACAATGTGTGTTTGGTAGTCGTCGTCGTCAGCCGTTGATAAAATGACAAGGAAAAAAAAATAATATATTAATGTTTTTTTTTTTTTTTGTACTGATTAGATATTTTTATGCGAATTTTGCTTTTTATACATAAAAAAAAATAAATGTTGTTATTTTTGTTGTTGTATAAATGATTAGCGTAGTTACGTACTGAGTGGTGAATATAAAAAAATATATATATATTTTTTTTTTATGAGTAATTAATTCTATGATAAGAGAAATAAATAGAATTCTTGAAAATATTTAGTTTACTAACCAATTTATAAAAAAAATATAAGAGAAAATAAAATAGCAAATTAATGAAAATACAAATTAAAACGTAATTAATATTTAATTATTGATAACAGAAATAAAGAGGAATAAATACTATTAAAAGACCTTAAAGATAACCCAACCAAGATAATAAATTTGTTTCAATTGACAGTTTTATTATACAAAAATAATATTTTATGTCTGTAATGTCTGAACTATTAGATTCTGATTATTTGAAATTACGAGGATAACAACTATTAAGGAATATAATTTTTTTTAAAATAAAGTAGTTTATTAATAAAAGACATCCTTTCAGTAATATAAAAATATTGTTTACACGAATATCGATGAATAATAATTTTTTTGAACATTACGTGATTTAAATGATCAACTGTTTTTTGTCGTAACATTTCAGGGCTAAAATTATAATTTATTTAATTTCTGAACAAGTATTTAACTTATTGTTAGGTTCAATAGTGAAATATATGTGATCTTGGTTATTAGTCACCAAATGTTGAAGAAATTATAACCGTCTTATAGTAGAAATAAAAACATTTAATTTTTGGCGGGAATAATCGAATTTATTCCCGCCAAAACAATAATTTTGAAAATTAACGTATGGTTTTATTCAAATTATTTCGATTAAACCATTGTTGAAAAAGTAAAGCAGTTTTACTAAAAATTATAAATGCACTTGTGTTAATTTTTCTTGAAAAATTAACAATTTTATTTGGTCTATTTTCGTGGGAGCATAATATACAGATATATCAAACCGTAGGGTGGTCTATTAGTTTAATTGCTAATCAGTTCCTACTTAATCTAATTTACAGTCACATGCATACAATAAAAATTAAACTAGATAATATGAAAATTGTGCGATAATAATTTTATGCCATAATTTTATGTTTTCATTATTTGCGCACATTTATTAAACAATTATTTTTTTTTTTCAATGAAAAATAAATTCTTTTTAATGCTATAATAAAACTATTAGAACAAAAATTACTATTAGAACAAAAATTATTTTTATATACCCTACTAAATATACTCTCCTGGTGGATTTATGTTTAATAAAAATGATGTAAATTTTATTTTTTGTTTAAATGAGATTCAAAAAGTTTTTAATTTAATGACGACGCGACGCGACAACTAAAAATATAAATCAGGTAAAAATGGATAAAAAAAAATTTCTCTTTTATAGTTTTTATCCGATAAAAGTTATAGAATTTCAAAAATTTGATACAATCGGAAATAAATTTTTATATTTCATTGTGCGGTTTCCATTAACAATTTTCTCTTAATAATTAATATTATATTTTTTTTTTTTTTTTTTTGGAAAAATTATTTCCCATTCGTATTTAATTTCAAATATTTATGTTGAGAGAAAATTTATGTTAACAGCAAAAATAAAAAATAATACAATCTATGACAATGAAAAATGTGGAAAAAAATATTTTGAAATATTTTTAATCAAACTACACAGAGAAAAAACATTCTAAAACTACTAAAATTTCTGAAAATTCGTTTAACGTTGTCTGCTATTTATCTTAGCTTTAACTGTGAATATCAATAATAAAATTATAGTAAAATGTTTAATATGACGGCTTGGAAAAATTGTAATGCTTGGAGCCATGTGCAAATAAAAATATTGTTCCTCTGCTGTGACAATATTGTTTTAATTAAATTTAAAGTCGCCGTCATTTGCAACGAAATCAACTCTTCTGCTGGTTCCGTGCTTTTATTCTTTTACGGCAAATAAAAGATCAACTGAAAAACATCTTTAGTTAAAAGCTTATTTTTTTCTCAGTGTAGTAGTTTTTTAAAAACTTCTAATTCTGATTAAATTATTAAATTATACTATAAATTCTGCTACTATCTAACAAAACTGTCCCACAAAAATTATCATAATTATTTAATTTTTTTGTTCTGTTTCGTTTTTTTCTGATTGTGAGGAGGAAATGTTAAAAAAAAAATATCCAACTTTTAATCATGAATTAAAACCCAACATAAACAAAACATAATTTTTTTCTATAAAATATCGCTGTAGAGGGGGGGGGGGATAAGAATAGAAATGAAAATATATTTTTCTATACAAAAAAAAACTAAAAGAACAGAAATATTTATGCTATTATTTTTGTATTTTTAGCTACAACTGATATCAGTAAAACTAAATTATTGAAAACTACTTGAGAAAAAACATGTGGCATAAATAAAATAAAATATTTTTAGACATATTTTCATATTATATTATAATTTTTTTTTTTGCTGACCACAATTGAAATCAGAAGAAACAGACGTGTGTAAAGTGATTACCCTAGAAAATGAAGAAAATTAAGATAAGTAGAGGTATTAATGCCAAAAAACATGCAATTACATATAAAATTCAAAAGAATATCTCTGGGTTCTTAGTTCTCAGGAAATTTTTTAATAGTCATGTGAATTTTTATTGGCTTCATTTATTATTATTTATTTAACTTAGACTCAGAACTATGAATTACAGTTCGCATCCTTCCAATAATGAGACAATAACAAAATATGAGCTTATAAGTTTGCTGAAACAATTATGTGGATAATATTGTATAGAATTCTGAATTATACAATCCTTTATAGTCGGTATGTACTTCAAGCTTGGCTACCGAAAATGATTGCCAAACATTCTATTACAGTTTGGACTTATATTAATGGTTATTTATATTTTCCGTAACCAAAGTTTATAATTGAAAGAATAGCATCAAAATACGTAAAATTGAAAAACATTATGGTCAGTCAAACATTATGGTAGTCCTGAATATATGAAAAATTATAGATCACAGGGCTACTAGTTTTCAAATATAGATTTTATGGATAATTTTGTATCGAATTTCGAACTATACGTACTTTATTATCTGTAATACAGCTTAAGCTTCGGAATTTGGCATAATAAGTCTTTCCAAACATTCTAATTTTGCAATTGTCAGATATTTATTATTACCAAATGGAAAAGAATTGTTGTCTCTGACAATTCAATTTAATTCAAAATTACTACTTGTTTAGTATAACTCATAAAAATATTGAATTGGAATGTAACAAATTTGAACTGAAATTTATGAACTGATAATGTTCATAAATTTTATGAATTTTGCAAAATATTTTAAGAACAAATCTGTTCTAAATTGAGATTGAAAATCAATATCTTTATAAATTTATGGTAATTCTCTGTAGGCACAAAAACAAATAGATGATATCTTTTTAGTTATTTATTTGATCGGTAAAAGCTTTTAAACAAAAGCACATCTGGTTTTTTCTTGATAGTTTTTAGAATACCACGCAGTACATAAAAATATATTATAATATAAAACTGGAAGTGACGTCATTATTTTTTATTATAATTTATTTAGATATTTTTGCATAAATTATTTTTTTTTTCTGTAAAAGTTTCTTCATTTATAAGAATTTTTTTTGATTTTTTAGATTTGAAATTAGAATAATTTTAAAATATGCTTGTTTTGTTGATGACTTAAACTTTTTTAAACTATTAATGAATTTTGTTAGTTCTGATTTTATGTATTCAATCATTCTTCATTTTATTAGAATATAAATTTAAAATAATAAATGTTTACGAAATGACGTAATTTTAATATTCTTAATGATCACGTAAATTTATAAATAAAAAATTATTTTAAAACAATTTCTTAACTTCGCACTTTACTACACCAACAACAAAAAAAACTTTTAAGCGGATGTGGGTTTTGTGGGAAGTTTTATGATTACTTTTCAAAAAAAAAAACAGCAACACAACAATTCTGGAATTTCTTCTTTGATTATTTTTATGTTGATATTTTAAGGGCATTTCCCTTTAATGTTTACACCAAATTTTTGTTGTTGTTGTTGAAGGTCATTAGAAAATTCTTCAAAAGAAAAATAGAAATATTTGCTTTGTCATTTAAAAATTTTTAAAAGCTGAATTATACAGGTGGGTCACTGCGGCCATAAATAATTCTAAAAAAATTTCCTGTCAATTTCTAAATTTTCCGAATTAGAGGAAATATAAATTCCGTAATCTTATTTTAATGAACTGACTTAAATTTATTGGTTTTTTTCATTGATTAATCTGATTTTTTTGTTGCTAATTTGTTGATATCTTTTTCATAAAAATTAACATTTTTAATAATACTTTCCATTAATTCAATCAAGTGAAATTTAATTTAATTTCTATACATAAAATTTAATTATATAAATTTAGGTTAAATTTCGTGTATTTTTGACAACATTTAATAAAAATTATTTTCTCGACCATGAAAATAAATTTTACTATACAAACGAACATTTCTTTTTTATCATAAATATTTTTTTTTTGTTATGTATAACAGAAGATCATAAATTTTCCATTAAAATTTATTTACGAAAAATCAAAAATTTCCTTGTGAAATAAAGAAAAATAAAATAAAATAATTTTATTTAATAAGACAACCAAATAAATATAATAAATAAATGTGATTCATTAAAAGATATAAAAAATTTTCATGAAATTTATATTTTCGTTATCATTAAAATGGCAGAGGAAAAACTTTTTTCAAAAAGATGTTGTCAACGTAAAAAAATCGTCTTTCCTATAAAATAATTAATTTTATATAGTAAATTTTAGATAAGATTTTATAGAATTTATAGTAACTTGAATCTCGACTGACAATATTTGTTCTTTTATAGTTCAGTTGAAATTGAATAATTTACTTTGACAACACCATGATAATTTAATACAAATCTTAATTTATGAATTGATTTATTCATAATAGTTGAATTAATATTATGATATGATCATTGAAATCATTTGACAACATAAAAATTATTTTTAAAAAAAATATTAAATTAGATAAATTGTTATTTTTGAATAAAAGTGTCACAAGCAATTTGAATCTAATAAAATTTTTTTGTAACATTATCGAAGATTTTATATCAAAACTTTACCAAATTCCAAGATTTTCATTCAAAAACAAAAGCTTACGGCTTATAAATCAAATTAAATATAATTATAAATCAAATTTAATTTAGAATTGTTGATATTAATTATACTCTAATTTTCTCAGCCATACTAATTGTTAAACTAGTAAATTATGCTGATTAATAATTAATAAATTATGCTGATTAATGTGACAGTCACGTGTAGACTTAGAACGAATCGTAACTACTAAATAATTTTGATAATTTTAATTCTAATAACAAATTAATATAATTATTCGATATTTGGAAATAGTTAATTTAACTTTCAAATAAGCTGGACTGACATTGAAGAGTTTGAATTTTTTTATGCTATAACTAGTTATACAGGGCAAACAATAAACTATCATACATAGAAACCAAACAATTGTATCTCCTGATAAAAAAAGCCTAAAAAAATATTCAATTTATTTAAAATTTAATTAACGTCTCATTGAAAATTTCTACAAATTATTTGTTAGTTTAAAAAAAAAATGTTTTTTATGCTCATCAACAACAAATGAATTTTTTATTCACACTAAATATCTAAATTACAAATTGATTGTTAAGTCACAGCTCACAGCACAGAATATATCATAATGAATATAATCATTTATTTTATTATTAGAATATTTTTGACCTCTTCAGATTAATTATTATAACAAAAGGCCATGTATTTGGCATCATATTCCAGTTGCCAGTATAGCATTTATGGCTCTTTCAAATATTTACAAATATATGTTACAAAATTTGAAAAACTCTCAAGTTTGATTAATAATTTCCATTCTAAAACGACAATTTTTCAGTTTTGATAATTGTTTTTTAAGGTTGCGCGCGCGCTTTTTAATACACTCAGCTGCAAGTATATGTGTATACATGCAACAATAATGCCAACAATAATATTTAATATGTAAATTTCTAGTACACCATTATAGCTAGTAAATTAAATTGATATCAGAGTTGGGACACATTCAATTAGTTAACTAATACCATATGTACTACGTCTTGAAAGTTAAATAATTGATTGTATCATGTAATTAGGTTCATTTCCCTCTTGTAATTAATAAGTCTAGGGGTTAACAAGTCTAGGGTTTAACGTTTCTAATCAATTTAAGTGTTCATAACTATACAGAATATTAATAACAACTATAATATTTTGCTTAGGCTTTACTTCAATTTTATTTGGCTCCATTTGTAAACCAATTTCCATAATGAATTTAAAAAATTTAACAATCAATTTAATATTAGTAGTATTATTGAAATTTGTACGCAAATACTTTACACTGACTAAATAATTTGTATAATTACATCATATTAAAACTGTATCAAGTGTAAATTTTTATTAAAAAGAATAAACTACATTTCGTTGTCAATAAATTGACAATATTGTATATTCCCAACCACAGCTTCGAGTAATTTTAAATTATTCATATAATTGCAGCATTTATAAAGGAATGTGAATTACACAAAAAAAATAAATAAGAATGAACTAAAAATACTATATAATTTTTTTACAAATACATAAAATACAAATATTAAAATGATAATTATGCTCAAAATTCTATTTAAAGTACGTAATTACAATTTTTAAGTAAAAATAAAAAATACAATATAATTGAATGTCGGTATATGTAAAAAAAATGTTTGTAAGATGACAGTGTATATTTTATAAGTTAAGTTAAAATTGCAATTCTGAAGCTTTTAATGGCAAGTTTTGTATTGAAAGTTATTAGACCAGGAATTTATGTTGTTGTTTTTGCAATAACGAAAATAGATTTTTCGAATAAATTTTAATGTAAATTTAGTTTCCGAAATTTTCATTTTGTAAAATTAGTTGATTTAAAACATTCTTTTTTTTAAATTTAAATAAATTTAATTTTATATAAATTATTATATAAATATGGTTAAATTTGACAAATTTCTCTCGTCAAATATTTATCATGGGAAATTTTACAAATCAATATACCCAACAAATAAAAAACCTAATAATTAGCATAAGATAATTTGAAAAAATAATTTTATTTTCAACCACATATAATTTTAAATACATATTTACAAACTCATAATCTAATCGCAAATATAAAAAAATTACTATTAATAATAAATCTAATCATAGTCACACACTTTTAATAATATTTTACGATTGGAAGAAACCAAAACTTTAAATTATTGCCGAGTTTCTAATTAGTTGTATTTTTTCTTTATAAATTATTAAAAATTGATTAAAAGGATTACGATATTTTGTATTTTTTAAGGTAGTTGCTAATAGGGGATTATTTTCAAGAGCTGTTGTTTTAATCTACTAGATTGTTTGAACTATACTTAATATTAGGATAATATTAATTAATGCTCGTGATATTTTTTTTAAACCAAATACAAAAATTGCTTAATATTTCAGAATAAGTTTATTAAAGCTTCTTTAATTGACCTAATTTAACAAAATAATTTTTATTGTTGTCTAAAAGTATGTACTTATCTAATTTAGTATCTTATGTAGTAGTACTAATAGTATTAATAATTGTCTTATGAAATATAAAGATAGTTATACTGACAGTCCAAATTAGCCTTTAATACAATAATTGTTCTCACATTCAAATAATAAAAGTAATACATAATAATTCTTTTAAGTGAATAAACTTTACAAAACAGCAATCAGAAGGCTATAGTCAAACAATAGTAAAAAAATTTACTGTCAACAATTTGGGATAATTTGCTACTTTTTTCTAAATCCCATTTCATTTTATTGCTGATATGAAAGTTCGAGGTAATTAATTAAATATCACAACATCGATATCTTCGGCATGTATTTATAGAAAACAAAATATTTACAGAATCTTTAATATGGTGCCTGCAATAATAAATTCAAAATATAATATCAAGTATAGTCAATATTGCACACTCATCTATGAAATATTTCATTTTCAAATTGTGATTAGAATATAAATTACATGCAAATATATTTGAAATTAACAAATACAATAGTAATTCCCAAATGAGTGCATAGAAAAAAACTTAACCATCATTAAATGATTAAACGTTTTACGTTTTACAAAATTTTCTTATAAATTAAAATTATATTTATTCATGAAGGTAATAAATGCAATTCAAAAAATTTTATATTTATTGAAAGAATGATCTCATTATTAACACGTTATTTCAAGAATTTATCATTATTTTTCTGTTGTAAATGCAATAACAAAACTGCACAGAAAATTTTAAAATTAATTTTATATTTTTTTTTTGAAACACAATTTATGAGAAATATTTGCAATGACACTTTTTAAATTTCATATTTTATACACACCTACAAAATTTCACAAATTTACAAATTCATATTTTAATATTTTCGAAATAGTATTAATAAAAATATAACTATTTTTTTTTCAAAGCTTTTTAGGAAAATTAATCATAGCTTATTTCCGTTTTGTTTTGCAAAAAAAAAAAAAGACACATTACGTAAAAAATTAATTACAATTTTTTATTTAAAGACAATTTTTTAGAAGGTGCAAAAAAAAAAAAAAAAACAGGAAATTTAATTTAATTAAATCTTTTTTTTAAGTAGACAAAAACAAAATATTAATTAATTATTTACAATAATAATTCGAAATTATAAGTATTTTTTATAATTTCATTGTCGCCCGCCCGAATATTATTTATTAAATTTAAAACATATTCCGCTTGAATATTTTTTTATTGAAGCACTCATTTTTATTTATACTCGTCATCGTGTTTGTCGTTTTATATTTAATTTATTTCAAGAATATATGTCTATAATATATTAAAACGTTTTCTTTTATCCGTCTTATTAATTTTATTTTTGAAAGGCGACGGAACGTTCGAAGATTGTAATTGCCACTCGAAGACTGTCTTCACAAAAAAAAATAATAAATTATATATTATTTGAGAATTTTTATTTTCAACAAATATTTTTAGGATTTTGCAGTAATGGTAAAGCTTTAAATACAAAATTTCCCTTTTTTTAAAAAAAAATATATTGTAAATGGCATTTATAATTTGTAATTTGTATAGAAATGGGTAGCTCAATAAGTTGTAATGTGTGTAAATTAATTTCTAGATAACTTCCAGTAATAAATATATATAGTAATGTAAAATGTTAAGACACTGAAAAATGTTAAAAGTCGAACGAATCTGTTGATTTCAGACCGACTAACTTAATAAATCTAAATTTCTTTCATTGGAAAAGAGTTTAGAATTCTGTTTATAAAAGAAAGTTTATTAAGTCTTTTTTTATTCATCATATTTTAATAAAATTATGAAAAGAATTCGCTTGATTTTAATATAATTTAAAATATTAAATTAATCTCGAAAATTAGTATAATTTTGAAAATTTCCCTTTGGTTGTTAAAATTTCCCATAAATTTATTATATTTTATATAAAATGCTCAAAGAGTACATTTATGTAGATATTATAATTGAATAAAAAAGAGAAAAAAAGAATTTAAGCGATCGTGCCAACAACTATCAATTTAAAAATATAATAAAGACTTTAAGTAGCAGAGATATTGTATTTTAGTTCCATATTCATTAATATTTCCTTTTAATTTCTCAACTACAAAATATTATAAAATATTAATGTAAATAAGAAAGAAATAAAAAAATATAATTAATAACAGAGTCAAACATAAAACATAAAATAATAGAGAGAGAAAATACAAATGTTAATTCGGGGATTTAATATCAAATTTGTTAAATTAAACATTTTTTGTACATATTTTTGTTTTTCCAAAATTGTTTTGTCATAAATTTTTGAAAAAATTTAGGTTTGATTAAGTTTATAAAAATTGATATTTTAAAAATTCTGTAACATGATTTATCTTCTTCTATAAAGTCTAAAAGACTTTGATTTATGGTTATTAATTTTCTATTTACATTTTTATATCATATAAAATTGTTATATAAAATGGTTTAAGCTGTTATATTCTGTTATATTCTTTATTAATAGTTTTACTAAGTAAATCATTATTTTAGAAAAATAAGGGTATAAATAAAATATAGAATGAATGAAAGAAAAATTTAGCATATGTTATTCTTGGGATAGTCGCAAAAAATAAAATAAAAATAAAGAATAAATGTATTTATTTATGTTTTATTGTTTCCAATTATACGGGACGACGAGCATATGAGGTCAATACGTATTTCTTTATTTTTCTTTCTCACTCAAATCAGTTATTTTTTATTTTAATTTTATTATACAGAAAATATACAGTTTTGATAGTAATTCAACGACTAAAGAATAAAATTGTTAGAATTTTGATATCAATTATTATATATTTTCTAATACAAGAATAGGAAAATCCACTAATTAATTATAAATCATATTTTGCTTCGATTCTAAAATTTTATTTTATAGACTGCATTTTTTATTAATTTTATTTAATGTTTTTCTGCTAACGAAATTAAATTTAAGTATGTTTTAAACCCATCTAAAAACTAATAGTTTCATAATGGATTTTATTTTTTGAAGATTCTTCGATTATCTTCAGCCTATTTATTACTTAAAATTTTATTTAGTTGGATTAACATTTCATTGTTAAATGTATTTGTATAATTTAATGAATTCTTTTACATTTTAGATCGAAGATTTCAAAAGGGATGCAACTGTTATGTTCAACTGTTGAAGCTTCTTTACATGCTTCACAACAAGGACGATTTTCTTTTGTTAGAAGGTAATTATTATGTGTTAGTCTTGTGTGTCCGGAGTCTCATTAGTATAACTTCAAATCTTCTATTGAATTGAATTTTTTCCTTATTATCGGTAATTTATTAATATTATTTTTCTGCGCCCAATCATCGTTTTTAAATTTATATCAGTTTTTAATAATTATCTTATTATTTATATCCGGTTATCTTATTTCCAAGCAAAACACTATTAAACAATATATTTTAGTTCAAAAAGGCACATCTATATTTTGGTAATTTCGAATAATTTCAATTTAATCATTATATTTTTAATTATATTTAAAACTTCGATTATTTTTGTAATATAGAAAATTTAGGCTAATAAATACGGTTTCTTCCTAAATAAATGAGGAATCTTTTATTCCAAATATGCCACTGTCACCAAAATGGAAATTTAGCGGTTTTGTTATTTGTTATATGATAGTAATATATTATGATTTTAGGTTGTATATTTACTATTATATTTGTAGATTTATGATTATATCTAGCTTTATGATTATCTAAATTAATAAATATAAGTATTATCTTAATAAATTTTTGTATTTACCACATATTGTAATTAAGATATCGGGAAGTTATTCATTTAAAATTCCCATTTAACTTATCAATTTCTTAAAACCTATATAGACGAAAAATTACATATTATAAAACTAACCTGTATTTCAAGTAAAAGTTCCTGTTTCTTTTTCCTTAATTCAATGAGCATTTTTTGTTGTTCAGGTGTTAAATCTGAAAAAAAAATTAATTTTTAATTGGATTTTCGTTCTTCTATGCTTAAAATATTTTTTTAATGACAATACCCTTCGATGCTAGGCATATTATCATTAAACTTTTAATTTAATTTGTATACGAAGGAAAATACTTTACAATGCCTTGCATTATGCATTATTATTTATATTATTGGTTTTCGCAATATTAAATTTCCATATTAAGTTTTTGTTAAGATTATAAGTAGTGTTTAGGGAAGGATTTTATTATGAATCAACAATGATAAAATTTACCTGGCGTTGCAAAATTACTATGAGATAAACTCGTCATTGTTCCATAATTTTCAACCATACCTAACATTATTTTCAATATTAAAATTATTATTTATATTTTATTTACTTCTTATTATCAAATTATCAAAAAACAAATCACAAATTATAAACAAACAACATTAAACATTTTTTTCACAACAAAACTCATATTTTTCTCTTTCAACCTCAATCGCCCTTTTTATTTGACTTTTTTGCTTTAGCAAATATATTTTTGAGATGACTAGATTTTGACATAGATATTATCTTTTTGGGGTAGTTGCATTGCTTATTGGGATAATTTTCATCAATTTTAACAGTTGACATTTTCTGTTTTTTTTTTTTCAAAATATCTAAATTTTTGGATCCAGTCAATTCGATTAAATAATTTTGGCAATAAATACAAATTAATGTGGACAAGATTAATTTGTATTTATTGCCATAATTATTTAATCGAATCGAATCTTTCAATTCGGTTAAATCATAGACAAAAAATTAAAAAAAAAATTAGTTGGTTGAACGGTGAGTAATTTAATTATGTTTTATAGTGGATTCGGGTACATCATCCCGAATCCACTATAAAACATAATTAAATTACTCACCGTTCAACCAACTAATTTTTTTTTGTGGATTCAAAATATATTGTGGATTCAAAATATACCAAAAAAAATTTGATATTTTTCCCTGAAATTACGTGAAAGCATATTTTGTTGAAAATAAAATTTTTATATATTTTGTTATTTTTCCAGTTCTCAATACCAATTTTCATATGGTACTATTGTTTATTGGTAAAATATTACAGGTACGGATAAAAACAAAACTTTTCAACGCATAACCTCACATTTGTCACAATCTAAATTTAACCTAGCGTACGAATTTAACCTAGTGCAGCCTGTTTTTCATGATTGATATCTTTTATCGAATTGATGTGGTACATTGCCAGATAAATAAAACTAATCTGAATGCCTATACATAAACGATGAGCAACGAAACTTATTTTACAGAATATGAAAAATTAGAAGTATATTTATTAACTTTATTATTTTTAAATAATATAATTTAATGTGTTTAATAGATACATGAATTAATGCTACGTGATAAGCCTCGTCAAGAGGCATATTACGAGGCTATAATGTCTAATGCTGAAATGTTTAAAGATAAAGTTGTTTTGGATGTTGGGGCAGGTACTGGTATTCTATCAATATTTTGTGCAAATGCAGGTGCTAAATTAGTTTATGCTGTTGAAGCGACAAATTTAGCTAAAATTGCTATAGAAACGGTAGAAGAAAACGAATTAACACATAAAATTAAAGTAATACATTCAAAAATTGAAAATTTTCAATTGCCTAAGGATATAGAATTTGTTGACATAATTGTATCCGAATGGATGGGATTTTATTTATTACACGAAGCAATGTTAGAATCAGTAATTTTTGCACGTGATACATTTTTAAAACCAAATACTGGACAAATGTTCCCAGAAATTGGAATGCTTCATATGGCACCTTGTTCGGTTTCCGCTAGGTTTGGTGATTGGGAAAATATAGATGGTGTTAAAATGACAAAATTTGCAACTAAATTACGAGAGGAAAAATCACAAAAGCCCGAAATTATGAATTTACATTCAGATGAACTATTAG
Source organism: Empis livida (assembly GCA_963932195.1). Lineage (NCBI taxonomy): Eukaryota > Metazoa > Arthropoda > Insecta > Diptera > Empididae > Empis > Empis livida. The sequence goes on from OZ010649.1 coordinate 1,753,356, forward strand.
GAAAACCTATTACGATATTATATATTGAATTAAAAACAGTCACAGTACAAGAATTAAATGAAATTCGAATGACAGAAGTTGTACCAGCTATTAAAACTGGGATACATCAAGGGTTTTGTTTATGGTTTTCAGTTCAATTTCCACGAAATAAAGAAGATAGTGTTGTAACGTTGGATACTTCGCCTTTTTATCCGTCAACACATTGGAAACAATGTGTTATTGTATTGCCAGAATATGCATGTGATACTGTTGAAGAATCTACACCAATTTCATTTAGTATAGAAATGCGACGCAATTTACAAGATACAAGAAAATATGATATAGGAATTGAACTTTTAGATCCAAATGAAGTAGAACATCCGATACCTTGTCAATGCTATTTGACCAAATGTATATTAACTAGAGAACATATTAATCTAATGGAAACTGAATCGTAGTTGAGGCTAAGTTCATATAATTTCAATAAAATATAATTTTAATTTTTTTAAACTCGGGACAATATCATATTTTAAGTAAAAAGTCGTTAAATTCAAGATTTTAAAAAATATTTTTGTAATGTTACAAAAACTAATCAAAATAAACATATAAATTCTAAATCCCAAAGTCGACTAATTTTATTTATAATTTTTTGTTTTTAGATGTTAATATATTTATTTAAACAATGTTGATTAAACTATTTGCAAGTAATAATTATCATATTTAATAGTTCGCCATAAAAATATTTACTATCAGTATCACATTTACGACAGTTCATTTATTGATGCTTTTTTAATTTTATTAACAATAAGAAATTTTATGTATTATTTTAATTCTTAGTTAATTATGCTTTAGCAGGTGATTTCATTTTTGTCTGTTGTCCGCGATTACTAAACCAATGATTAAAATCTAAGCGTAAAAGTAATTGAGACAATGGTGTTGAACTGGGTGCAGATTTTAAACTAAATAACATGTTTATAAGTTGTTCGACTAATTTTATTAATCTGGAAAAAGAAAATGAATTTAGTTAATTTTAATATTTGCGATTTTTTTCAAATTACTGTTGTTCCAAAATTTGATAGTTTTCAATTTGATCCTTAGTTCCTAATTGTTTAGTTTTTGCCAAATTACAAAAATCTTCACATGTGAGGAAAATTTCATTAAGTATTTTCAATACTGAATTTTCAATTGGTAAAGTATCACTAGTTTTATCGAAATTATCCTAAAAAATATAGTTTAATCGATTAAAAATTTATTAAATATGTATAACAATTACGTGGCCTAATAAAAAACATAAACTTAAAACATTTGCTTGAAAAATACTATGAGCTCTTTGGATTTCCTCAAAATCTGTTGATGTTTGTACAGTACTCATTAGAATACTGAATTGGCCTAAGTTAAATAAAAATAACTTTAAAATTAATTTATATAAATTATAATTTTCCTTACTTTCCAAAACATCTGCCTGTATATAATATTGTAAATTATCCATAATAAACATAAATTGATTACGTAAATGCATTACAGTAATTAAATTACTACATTCTAATTTATTTTCTCGATGTAAACACCATATCATATGTAAATCATATTGTAAACGTTTGACTTGTAATAAAAAACGAAACAATTCATTATAACGTTCAATAACTTTTGGTGAAAATAACAAATGTAATGGCCAATTAATTTTATATTGTAATTGTAAATTTTGCATATATGCAAAACTTTTAATTGAATCATTATGAGATTCATCGATTCGATCTTTAGGTATGGTTAATGTAAATTGTTCTAATTCTTCAGATACACCAACACCATGAGCAGCTGACTAAAAAATATATAACGAAAGTTAACTAAATAAAAATATAAATGATTTATTGAACAAAATAAATTTACTTCAAATGCTTTAACAATATCACGTATTGTATTTTCAGTTGCTCCAGTTTTACTTAAACAATAAGTTTTTTTAATAAATTCTAAAAATAATTCACCTCTACCTAGCATATAAAAATCTTTAATTAATTTTAATTGTTGTACTAAATCAGCTTGATTAACAGCAATTTGTGATAAACGCTCTGTTATATATGTTTTAATTTCATCAACAACTTTTTCAAAATCTGATATATTTAATGTTGTTGTTGTTTTATCGTTTTGTAAATTTTGTATTTTTTGGAAAAATAAATGCTCTTGATTATTCCATAATGAACCTTCTTCAATTGCACGTTTTTCTGATTCATTCCATATTTGTACTTTACGCTGTGCTGCATCCATTTTAAACATTAATACAGTTTGTCCAATAAATAATATTTTTTCAGCTAATGCTGGTGATAAATAATGTGGTAAATATTCATAACATATTTCATATCGCCATATATCAGTATATGTACTAGCACCTTCCTTCAATTATGAAAAAAAAAATTATATATTTTAATAAAAATATAATCTGGAATTTCTTACAGAAAAACTGGCATATGTATTTCTTCCACTACCAGTACTTGTACATTTTTCACTCTCTAAAGTTTGATTTTGTGCTTCTGAATATTGTATAAAAAATTCACCATAATTATCAATCATTTTAGCATACAATAGCCAATGTGTTAAATGTTTCAAAAGAACTATATTTACGGTTGATTGAATTCTACAAAAAAAAGAAGAAAAATCTAAAATTTTAAGTCCAAAAATAAAGCAGTGAAACGTTCAATTAATATTTTATAGGTGTGGTGTTTATTAATAAACTTACGTTTTCATGGCTAAATAAATTTGTTGATTACCATGCAACATATTTTGATGTAAATATTGTATTATAGCACAACCATGTAATTTTTGACATTTTATACCACGTATTAATTTTTGAAAAAATATAAATAACGGTTGGAATACATTAACTTTATGATAAATAAATAATAATGAATGTGATGGTGATTGTAGGTAACGTTTCTCTAATTCAGCAATTTCTTCTAAATAATTTTCTAATACAATATCAATACCATTTGCAAATGCCTGCAGATAAAGACTTTTTTGAAGTGTTTCTATATAAAAACAAAATCTTACATGTTAATAAAAACAAATTAAATATATTATAATTATTTCTTAATTTACCATCTGGATCATTAGGAGAATTTGAATTTAAATTTGATCTATAAAATTTTGTGAATTTGATAATTTCTTTATGTAAATTAATTATTTCCACAATATCTTCAAGTATTTTCTTTTCACCGGGATGTAAAAATACTGAAACTGAATCGGTTATCTAAAATTATTAACGAAAACATTGAAATAAAATAATTTTAATTGATTAATTTCATAATTTACGAGAAATTCTTGTATTGGAAGACTTTTTAAATGTGGATTTAACAATGATAGTAGGATATCGTGAATCATTATTATTATATAAATAATATTATTGAAGAATTTTATGTAGAATCGTATTTTTAAAATTTTTCTGTAACAATAAAAAAGTAAACTAAATGACGTTCCAAAAGTCAAAAACAAAACTTCATTTAATTCATATAGTGCTGCCAAAATTGTTAACTCTGAATTCACAATGTTAAATAACGTAAAGCAAAGTCAAATCGACGGTATAATTTTTTAATTCACAATAGAAGTTGGTATACATTTATTCAATAACTCTTATATTTGCCAACTTTTGTATGGTTGGTTCAAGAACTTTCCATTATGAATAGAGCTGGGCTAAGTTCGTATTTAAAGTTTTATTCTTTTGCTATAATAAACCCTCATTATAACAATAATATAAAATGTTAAAATTAATGTACAACAATTATAATTATAGTTGATTCAAATATTCAATAATTAAATAGTGAATTTTTTATCAAACAAACTGAAAAGAAATTTTTAATGACTTACGTTAATAATCAGAAAAAAACGTTTACCTTTATCGAAATAGAGAACCAGAGCATCTAATCGTATAAAATGAAAATAAATCAAAAACATTTGTACCAACATACTAAAAATAAAATTATAATAATAAAAATCGAGCAACTACAAAATTTAATTGCGACACGACTACAAGTTTATAGATGGCGCTTTTATTTCTCCATAGTTTTTTTTTTTTTTATTAAAAAATTGACAGAACCAGCCATTCAGCGTTAACATTCACGGGAAGAAAAAAAAAAGATTTTTTTCTGTAAATTTTTTCGATATAAAAAAAAATTTTTCATTTTTATTTTGTAAAAAGTCTTTTAATTAAACAAAAAAATATTCAATTCGATTTATAAACCGTATTAACAATTAAGCATAAATATATAAAATAAGTTAAAAGAGTTTTTTTTTGAGTGTTTTTCAAGTAAAAAATTAAAGTGGAAAAAAAAGTGTGTTAAAAAAAAAAATCGTACACATAAATATATTTTGAGAAAATTATATATATATATATTTATATATATATATATATATATATATATATAATTTTATAGATATAAAAAATTCATATTATAAAGAGGTAGGGTAAAAAAAAATTAAAGCGCCATCAAAAAATTGAAAATATTTAAGAAAATTTCTTTTTAAAATATTTTATAAATTTTATATTAAAAATTATAAATCCAACTGTGAAACAACTTATAATTACAAAAAAAAAAAAGAATTATTTTAGTTTAAAAAAAAGTATATATATAATTTTGCAGTGGTGTGTCGGTAATATTATAGTTTCAATATCATTTAAAAAAATATTTTTTATTTTATTTAATACTTAAAAATTTATTTGTAAAAGGAGGCAAAGTGCAAAAGTGTGTGAAAAAGCTTAAAAAAAAAATCCCCATAACAAAGTTTTTCGAAGGAAATAGATATATATATATATATATTATATATATATATAAAGTGTTGATAAATAATAATAATAAAAAAAACTATAAATATAGTGTATAGGTGTGTGCGTAAATAAATATACAAAAAAAAAAAAAGTTTTTAAATTTTTTTATTGTTTTTAAACTATTTACGAAAATGGATTTACTGAAAACTTTTTAAATAAATAATGGTGCGTTCAAAATTTATTTAAAAATTTCATTTATTCAGGATTTGTTTTTTTTTTAATAAATTTGATTATTTTGAATGTTTTTTTTTTGTTGTATTTTGTGTAATTAATATCCCCGTGGCGCTTATGCACACTTGTGTTATATCATTTTTTTCTTTATTCCTTTTTGCATACGGACAAAAGTACACAAACACTACACAAAAAAAAAATTTTTGTTGTACAATACAATTTTCAATATGAATTGTTGAGAGCTTTTTTGCGTATGAATAGATTTTGTATATGGACAAGAAACACATTCATTCACACATGTTCAGTGAGTAAACAAAAATGTAGAACGAAGAAGCGACATATCTACAAAAATAAAAATCATTTTGACAATCATATGGTTTTTTTTTTGTCAGTGGGGAAAAAATAATATTAACTTAAAAAGGTTTTCCTATAGTTATTGGAGTTATGGGTATTCTAAAATTAAGAATTATTTAAAAACTGTGGAAATATGCTATAACATAATTATATTATGATTTTATTTTATAAATTGTGATTTCGAATCTTAAAATTTTGTAAAACAACAATATTTTGCTTTAAAAAATTAAAATATATGTTTTGAAAAATTTCAAGATTCAAAAAACTAAATCTATCAAAATTATCTTGTTTTGACAAATTTCTATAAAACTAGTTTTTGGCGCACAATATTATGACGGTTCATATTTTAATAATTAATTAAAACGAACCATCCAGAACATTAACTGGATGCTTTTGTAACTTATAATCGAAGGAAACTTTTTTAGACAAACAAAAAGAAACGAACGTGAACTAAATTTAATTTAAATTGTAATCTCAGAATGGAAAATTATAATTAGATCACAGTGAATGTATAATCTTTCTATATAGTAAATTTAAAATTTAATTTGTCATTCAAGGGTTAAAAATTTACAGAATATATATACACCAGGAAACAAATACGAGCTGCATCCTGTCATATGAATATACTATTAATATTAACTATATAAATAAGTAGAAATTAAATATAATTTTTTCTTTTCCGAGGTTACTAAATTCCTGTTGATCGGGAATCTAATTCTGTAATATCTTGTATTTTATATTACTAATAATATCACAGATATAAAAATAAATTACCAATTAGGAGTTGAAATTCCAGTGATATTTCAGTTGTTCTGATAAGGTGGTTCTTAATTATTTATTCACATTTATTGTTTTTATCATTATGTACAATTTGTATGTTGTTATTTTGAAACTCTATTTCAAATGAATTGTCAAATATTTATTTATAATTAGTATATGATGAATATCAGTCTGTAGGTTAATCTTTAATTAATTTTATTGTGAAGAGTGAATTTAATCCTTATATATTCAAATCAAGGAAATACTTATTATTAGTAATATTATTGGCCAATAACATAAAATTGATATTCCAATAACATAAAATTTAATTGGAAATTGGGCAAAAAATTATTTTCAGAAAAACCTGGAAATTTTGACTTTAAAACTAAAACCACAAAAAGTACAAAAATTGGGATTTATAAATATATTCTACTGGCAGTATTTAATTTTTGGTCGTGTCTCAGTCGGTCAAATGTTTTAGAAAAAAATCCCAATGATTAAAAAATATTTAACTGTGGTCAATTTTATTAACAAATTTAAAATATTTATATTGTACAACTTTAACTACCGGATAAACGTTATTTAGCAAACTTTTATATGTTTGACAATGGTCAACTCTTATTAAAAAATTTAGAGCTGGATGTCTCTTTAAAAACCATGTGTTTTATTTTTCATATTCCATATTTTCTGTACCCCCAAATGTGCAATCTAATTGTGATGCATTTAAATGTTAAAATTTTGAATTTGGGTGTCAAGATTTTAACTGTTTAACCGATTGAGACACTGCTAAAATCGTAACTTTTATAAAAGTTCTGTAGTTGTGTTGCGATACAGAGCTACTTGTAGTTGTGGTCAAGTATGTTGCATGATATTAAACATTTATATAACTTTACAAATTTGTTTAATAACTTGACCACACAACACAACTTGCTTTATTGCCTACCTCACACATTGTCGCAATTTTGTGATGTATTTATTTTATTTAGTCAGTTTATTTTTCCATAATTTCCTTTTCTCAAAAAAAAAATAAATAGAATTTTCCAATAGAGAGAAAGAGATAAATGCACTGTCAAAACATTAAAGTTAAAAGCACGATAATTTGACGTAATACTTAAGCAACTTAAGTCAAAATTTATATAGCAATGTGATTAACGTAGAAATATCATAGAATATTGTTGGAAAACGAAATATATTTTCTACGATTGTATAAAGCTTTTCTTATCGTACTGAAAAGTCATGTTTTGAAGTGTAGTGTTTGCTTGTGTGCGTGCGAGCTGTGTTAAAATATCCCTTCCTACTTTTTTTTTATTTTTGCCCTATAACAAATTGAGTCAAAAAACTTATTGCATATGCGGGCCTACTATACAATTTGTTTTAAAGAAATATATTCACGTCAACCTAAAATTTATCAATTTATGTTATTCTTAGAGCGTTTTGATGACTAACCGACAATAACAGAGTTTCAGAAAATTTCATGTCTTCGAAAAATTCCTTTTTTTTTAGAATTTTGAAGTACTACTAGCTTAAATTTTTTTATTTGGAATATTTATATAGAGCAGAAGTTGTACTTTAACAAATAAAAATTTTGTTAAAGAAACGTTAAGTTTTATCTATTGCTAAATCCTTGAAAAATAATAATTTCCATATTATAATTACCATATAAAATAATAATTACCACATAAAATAACAAAATTTGCTATAAAAATTTATGGTTTCTGTGAACAGGCTTAATATACAATTCTAATTATAATTGTCGAAATTTACACGAGATGGCTTTGGCATTTTGGTAGAATAATGATAGGAGAACCTGTTGAATTGGAACATATTTTATGCTAACATAAATTAAAATTGTGTAATTTTACAAAATAAAAAATATAATCTTACTTTTTTTATTGTGTAGTGAATTCATAGACCCGCTTAGTACCACTATGAAATTTTTCGAAATGAAACGAACAGTAACTAAATTTAAACTAAATCCCTTTGTCCAATTAGTAATTGATTGGAAAAAAGGCCTTCCAAATATTTTTGTGACAGTACCAAAAATTCTACATATTAAAAGGTTTTCCTGCCCTGGTATTCATTTTCTTATTTATGCATGCTCACACACTTTCAAACAATTCTCCTCACAAAATCGTGTTCATAACGTTTATTTATTACCCCAATACGTGCATACACAAATTTCTTCAAAATGGCCGCTTCCTTCATTCTAAAAACATGAAAGAAAAATCCTTTTTTTTTTTCTTGTATATTAACTTTTTAAACAAATTTTCTATAAATTTTCTCTTACATTTAAAAAAAATAAATAAAAAAAGACAAAACTCAAATAAAAAAATGGAATTCATTTTATTAAGTTAAATAACATAATTTACAGAAGTGCATTTCTAATTTCTAGTCAAAAAAAAGTAGAAAAGTGGATTTATTTTTTTTATACATATGTATATATGAAATATTAAATTTGTGTATGACTTTTGGAACGGCCATCATAAAAAAAATAAACGACGACGGCGATAAATGTTAAAAAAAAAAGTGAAAAATTTTTCATATTCCAAACAGAAATGTCAAAATCGCGTGCCCTTTTTATTGAAACAAAAATGGAGTGTATTTTGTTGAAATATTAAAAATAAAGAATTCTTTTAAAAACATAATATTTCTTATATTTTAAATAAAAAGCCAAATAACAAAATATATAAAAATAAAATTTTCACAAGAAAGAAATTATTTCTTTAAATGGTAAATAAATAATATTTGTTTCGACTATCGTGAGAGCTAATTTTACATTATGTATGTCGAAATTTTGATTTTTACTTTTGTGGTGTAAGATATATTCAGTTTTAAATTTGTTGTTTTTTTTTTTAATTATAATTATTTACAAAAAGAAATCTAAATTCTAAAATAAAGTGATAAATAATAATAGTAAAAAAAAATTGTTTATATTTTTATTTTTCATATGATAATTTATCATCAAAAACATATATATACATAATATATACGACAAAATCACATTAGGTCGTAAGGATAGTAGCTGCTTATATTGCTGTTAATCAGATTCACCAGAATTCCAAATGATATCGTAATTGGAGGCATGTCTTCTTAATTGAGAAAGGTGAGTTTTTTTAAAATTATTTTTAGTTTACAAAACAAAAACAGGTGATTATCAAATTGTCATTTACTAAAAAAAATATTATATGTAGTTTGCAAATTGTAATCGTAAATTTAAATTCGTTTTGTATATTTCATTTAGATTCTGGTACAGATTTCGATTAAAAAAATATGGTTTAGAAATATTAATGAATATTTTAGTTATTTTAATTTACACTTATTTTAAACCTAATTAACAATATTATGATTATTTAATTTTACCTGATTTGTATGTAATAAACATAATTGTATATTTAGGTCTTTCAAACTTATAATTTTATTCTAATAGGCATAAAAATTTAACTTAATTTTATCTAAAATTTATATGAGGATTAAGAACCAATTTTTAATACTAATTATTTATTAATTTAATTATTTAAGGAATGTTATATTTACTTATTTCAAATTTGTAAATTACATATATAATTTTATGATCTTGATAGTTTCATAATTAAGTTTCCTTAAATTAAATAATAAAATGTGTATTTAATTTATTTTAAAATACCGTATTTAATAATTTATTTTAAAATAAATAATAATTTATTTTAAAATAATATTTACAGAATGGCGGCAGATAGTGATGGTATATTGCAAGCAATCGTTATTTGCGAAGGTAATATCGATGATCCGGAATTTCCGAAAAAGTTTCGACAACTTTTAGGAAAATTAAAAAATATTTTACAACAGCCGAAAAGATCGAAAAAATTAAAAGTTAATAAGGTAATCAAATATTATATAATTTTTGTGTTTACCATTATAAAATGAATAATTGTCTTAGGTGGAACCATGGAACAGTGTTCGAGTAACACTCTCCATTCCAAAGGAGGCTGCCCAGCGACTACGTCAATTGGCAGCCGAAGGAAGTATGGCTCTTCGTTCTTTGGGTATACTTTCTGTACAATTGGAAGGCGATACTGTGATATCACTACGTTTGTCCGGTCAGGAAATTGTTTTAAGGACAACAGGTACCTTACAATATAAATTATTATTTTGAATATTGATAATTTTGTTTTTGTTTTTGGTTTTTTAGATAATGCATCAGGAAACTCACAAGAGGCTGGAACCTCATCCAGCACTAATAGTAATGGTGTTGTAAATGATTTAACACAAATATTTACAGCTGCTGCTAATGTAACATCAGGTAATCCAATGCAAACCGCTCAACCATCATGTTCGACAATACAATCACATCATCATGGTTTACAATCAACATCAACAATAAATAATAATCTCGTTATTAATCCTGTAGCAACTGCTGTTCATAATCAGAATTCATTATCACTGCAACAACAACATCATCAAATGTTGCAACAGCGACATGAATCAATTCCAGGTCAATCACGTATGATACCACATCATATGCAGCCACAAATGCATCATAATAATTTATTACAATCACGACAAACACAAGTTAAGTCTGGTCCAACATCAACAATCGTTTCTGGTGCACTATTAAATCAACAATTAGTAAATGGACCAACAACGACACCAATATCAACCGCATTATCAAATGCACCAAGTGGTATTAATAATAACAGCAATAGCAGTAACAATAATAATAGCAGTAGTAATAGTAATTTTGATAAACAACCAATATTTAAATCACCAAATACAATATGTCCAATGGATAATAAATTACCATTGCCACCCCCAGTTATTAATGAATCTGGTATTCGGGAATACCCATTTGAAAGTATGACACAAGCTCGAGTCATACAACGTCGTGAAAATACAATGGCTGCAATGTCAGCTGGTTTGACACCAATTATACAAAAACAACAGCACCAACAAAATGTTTCAATGCCACAAGGTCCTCAACAAATTGTTGTTGCTAATAAAACAATGATATTAGGTGGTCCACCTGGTCAACAACAATTGTCTGCAATGGGGCCTGGTAAAACGATTATTCAACAACAACAGTCACAACAACAAATAAATGCGATACAAATTACTGAATCGAAATCGAAATTTGTACAACCACCCCCACCGTATCCGAGCTTAGGTAAACAACAGAACAATAATAATAATAGTAGTAATAATTCACCAGTAACAGCAATACCATCATCAAATTTACTCAATAAACAGCATTTAACTTCACAAAATATTGCTGTACATACTGCTTTATTGCAACAGCAATTAAGTCAACAAACAACAGCTGGAGGTCATAATCAAAATAATATTGCTAATTCATCTCCATTACTAGTAAATTTATTGCAAAATGATGGACAAAATCAATTAATAAAACAACAACAATCACCACAACATCAACAAATTTTATTACAACATCATCAGTTACAACGTCAACAATCCACACCATCGCCAGCATCATCTATACAACAACAACAGCAATTGCATTTACAACAACAACAGCAGATTCAATTAAAATCACCAACGCAAAATAGTAGTAGTAATTCAACAATAATTGGTGCTAATAGTAATAATAATGAATTACTATTAAATCAACAATCTTCAAATATTTTAGTTAATCAACAAATTCATCATCAACAACAACAGCAAATTAAAAACCATCTTACACAGCAACATCCTCATCCACAGGGCGAAGTAACTAATTCAATATTAATGCAAAGTGGTCATTTAATAAATCCAAATGCTAATTCTTCAATTATAAATTCACCTTCGTCGATGCCAGTGCCTTCTCCATCACCTTCAAATTCTTCAACAATTTCTATAGGTTCAAATCCCATTACACAACAAATAACAAATATTTTATCTCCACAACAAGGAATTCAACGTTCGCCAATGCATCAACCATCACCATCGCCATCACCTGGTATTATTGGTACCGTTGGTGTAAATAATCAAAATGTTGTACAACAACAACAAATAAACTCTCAACAACTGGTAGCTGGACAAATGTCACCAAATATTAATGTAAGAATCCAACAACAACAGCAACAACAAAGATTTCCAGCTGGCTTACCACCACAACAACAACAACAAATTTTATTACGGCAACAACAACAACAGCAGCAGCAACAACTGTTGCAACAGCAACAAAATGTTAATCAAATACAACAACAAAGATTTTCATCAATGCAACAACAAATGCTTAGTCCGCAGCATCAGTTTCGCCATCCAATGCAACCACAACAACAACAGCAAACCCATTATGTTCACGCACCACCATCGCCTCATCCTAATTTAGTTATACATCAACACCAACAGCAAATGATGCAGCAATCTCCTTTAATTCCACAGCAACAGCAGCAAAATTTAATTGGATCGACATCGTCATCTGCGTCATCAGTTGCATCAGCAACAACATCAAATTACAATCATCCTCGGTGGCCTTTCAAACCAATGGATTCTGAAACAAAATCTAGTTTTCAAGAATTTACACGTATTCAAATGCAATATAATTTACAACAACAACAACAACAACAACAGCAGCAACAGTCTGCAGAGATTCAGCAACAGCAATCTACGCCACAACAACAAATATCAATTAATCAAACATCAACAGAATCTGGTATTGGTGTTGGTGGAATTAATTCAGATTTATTTGTTAATAATAATAATAATTTACAAAGTAATAATTGTGATCCTTCTATAAATCCAATTGAATCAGCATCTGCCGGTGAATCAATATCAGATAAAATAGATGTATTAGATCCACTTGGTTTATCTGATTTAGATGAATTAACTAAAAATGATTTAGATTCCTTATTAAGTGTTAATGATTTAGATTCAGCGCTTGGATTAGATGATAAAAATACTTTTGAATCTCTATTAGATGCAAAAGATTTAGATTTAGACTTAATTGATCCTGAATTACCATCTTCAAATCTCTTAGAAGCTGAATTTGATGATCTAGAATATGATAATATTACTGATACTGTAGATAATGATAGTAATATTTTAACATCTTCTTTATTGTCACAATCAATTGCGTCAGTAGAACCAGTTTCACGTGTTGTTTGTGATTTAATACAGCAACCAATTACACCGGAATTAAGAATAAGTAATTCAAACATTTCGGTTTTAACAACATCAACAACAGCTACAAAATCTAGTAACAAAAATAATAAACGAGTTCAACAGAATCAATTACCACCAGATGTTGATAGTAATGTTAATTCAATTATTGAAAATGTTGCGACTGGTGGTGGTGATGAACCGATCTTTAATTTACCGCATCATCAGGTCCGGCAGCCATCACAGAAACATACAATACATAAAAGATCAGGGCCACCACCTCCGTATCCTCAATTTACTCAACCGAATACAATTATTACAAAAACAAATTTATTGAGTACAGTTGCAGGGCCATCAGGTAAAATAAATCAATTATCCGTAACTGGTAGCAATAATAAACAACAGCAGCAACAACAACAACAGCACCAGCAACAACAACAACAACAGCAGCAGCAACAACAACAACAGCACCAGCAACAATCACAGCCGGAACACCAACAACAACATCGCCAATATTTAATAAACCCTTTAACTGGGGAACTAGAACCCATTACAGCAAACGAAGAAAATGGTACAGACTTAGAATACGAAAATCAAATACGTGCTGCTGCTGTTGCGTTTAATAATGATTTATTAAATACAGAATTATCAACAATAACAAATTCATTATATGATGAGGATGATGATGAAAATTCATGTAGTACAGCCTTTTCAAAAATGTCTGATCATAATAGTGATACAGAACGTTCACGGGATTCTATATCATCAAATCGATCACGTTTATCGAAAAGTCTTAATAAAAAAGAAAATAAAGTGAATAAAACCATATTGTTACAATCAATTGGTGATTATACTAATCAACAACAACAAATGACGGCACATCAGATCAGTAACTCAAATATGCAAACTGCAAATCCTGTTGGTGGAGCTAACTCAAACAGTAATAGTAGTACTGGTAGCAGTTTAAGTAATACCAATAATAGCAATAATAGTTCAACACCGCCAGTTGGAAGTAGAAAATCAAAATTAGGTTTAAAATCAACATTATTACGTGAAAAATTACAGCAAGATTTAAAGGACAAAATCAGTGGTGCTACTGCTACAAAAACAAAAGCACCCCGTGAAAGAAAAAATAAATTATCAACTGTGGTAAATCCAAAAACAAAAATTGGAACTACAACAATAATTTCAACAACAACAACAACGACGACAACATCATCGCCACTAACATTAAATTCACAATTAACGCAAAATCATTTAATGGACATTATGGCAAAAAAATCAGGAAAGAATGCAGTTGTAGGTAATAGTAATATATCAACAACAGCTGGTGTTGGTGAAAAAATTAAAATGAGATTTAAATTAGAAAAATCTGAACCAGTAACTCCAGTTTATAAAGCTGATGTCAGTTTTGTTCAATCACCAAAACGTGCCCAAACTGCAATTAGTGCGAAAACAACAACAGTTGGTTCAGTAACAGCAGCAGCAGCGGGTGCTTCACCAAATTCAACTATAAATCAATTAACATTAGCAAATAATTCAATATCAGTTGCAATGTCACCACCTCAACCTACATCTAATTTAAGTCCAAATTCCTCAGGTTCTTATACACAAACAACAACAGCAACAATTCAACAAATTTTAAATGCATCACATCAACAGCAACAAAATTCTCATGCTGGCGAAGAGTTACGTGTACCACCATTACATATTAGTTTACGTGGCAAAAACTCAATTATAATAAAAAATTCGAAAAAAGATCGTAAAAAATCACAAAGTAGCAGTACAGAAAGTGCTACTGAAGATAATGAAACATTAAATAATTCATCATTTGGTGGTATTATGATTAAGAAAAGTCATCAACAAAAATCATCATCACGTAGTCATAGTTTAACACCAGAAGAACAACAACAAATTTTACAAAGTTGGTATAGTAATAAATCAGCACCAAATTCTGTTCCAACAACAATTCCAACTTCAACAACAACGCACTCACAACACCAATTACCTTCTACTACTTCAACTGCAACAATTGCACAAACATTAAGTGATCCGTCAGGAATAATTCGTAATAATCATCAAATTAATATTATAAATAAAATAATCAGTCAGGGAAAACCAGCGACTACAAAACTTGTATCACCACAACAACAAAAACAGTTGCAGCAACACCAAAAGTTGCAACAGCAGCAGCAACAACACCAAAAGTCAAATGATGGTAATGATCAGCAACACCAACAACATTGGTTAAATAATCATCACAATAAAATGCCAAATTCACCAAAAAATATTATAATTAATCGAAATTCGCCACAATCACCAATATTAGAAAATGGTATTGATATTATAACATCATCAAATTCTCAACTACAGCAAAAACAACAAAGTGGAGGATTAAATCAAAAACGTAATGTTTCCGATATCTTATTATCTAACCCAAATGGTGTAATTTATGCCGATAATAAACGTCGCAAGATAACACATCAAACGATTACAGTTGGTAATGCATCAATTGAACAACAACCTCCACCTTTAGTTGTAGCTACACCTGTGACAAAAGTTAGTAAGCAACAGCAACAACAATTTATTGAAACATCTGATATTTATGCTGGACATATAAAAGGACCAATTGGTTCAACAAATATTGGTACCGTACCACAACATGCTGCATTAACAAAACTACATTTAAAGGGTAACAGTGGTGGTACTATTACAATAACTTCACAACATCAAAATTCTAATAATCAAATGCCAACAATAATGTCTAAATTAAATCACAATAAAAGCTTAACAAATTTATTAATGAATCGATCAGTAGCAATAACTCAAACAACAATAACACCACCAGCCACACAAATATCATCAGCATCTTCATCAGTTAATGTTAGTGGTGAAACGACTGCAGGAACAAGTACAAATAGTGTTATAATAAATTCATCTTTAAGTGGAATACCGTCACAACTTGTTATGAAAAGCTTAATGCCAAGTAATAGTAATATAAGTGGAAATAATAATAATAGAATTCAATTACCAATACATATAACAAACCTACATAAAGATTCTGTTGAAAAAATTACAAAATCTACTAAAAATAATTTTCAAAATCAATCAGCAGCTACAATAACAAATATAATAATACCACCACCATCATACCAAGTAGCTTCTCAATTATCAGTTGTAAATACTGTTTCAGCAACAACAATTTCGGCAGTTAAAAGTAATAATAATAATGCAATTAATAATAATCAGATTCTCAGTAATCAGCAAGAACATAATAATTTAATAAATATTAAAACTACGATGCCAACAACATCTGTTCAACAACAAAAGCAATTAGATTCTTCAACAGCTGGGGGTCGTCATTTGCCACAAAGTTCTTCGGAATCTATAAATGAAGAAAAATTTAAACAAAAACTATTAGAATTTCAAAATGCAGAAAAATTAAATACAGCCAATAGCAATTCTGGTATTGGGAGTGCTGATGAAACTGGTGCTATGAGCGGAACTAGTAATGATTCGAATGCTACAAGTAGTAATAATAATAATAGTACAAGTGATAATAATAAAGTACTAATAATTACTCAAGATGATTTAAAATTTGAAAATATATTGGGACCAGCAACACCACAAACACCAGTTGATAATAATAAAACAAATAGTTTAATAAATATTTCACAACAAAATCCATTACGAACTACAACACCACCATCTCCAGAACAAATGATAATAAAAACAGCACCTGTTATTGATATAAAAAGTAACGAATTAAATGATGAAAAACAAAGAAATATTGTTGTTGAAAAGAAATTTGATCAAACTAATGAATTAAAATCGATTATTGTACAAGAAGAAAAATCTATTGAAAAAAATTTACCTGAAACAAAGAAAATAGTAATAAATTGTAGTAATAGTAATAATAATTCACCTGGAAATTTAAAAAATAATAGTAAATTAATAAATGAATGTTCTACACCATCTGCACCACAACAACAAATATCTACCCCAAATGTTATATTGACAAATCAACCACAAATAAATGTTAGAAATTCACCTCAAGGTTCGTCACAAGCTCAAGGTGAAGATAGTGGTATTGAATCAATGGATGCATTATCAGAAAAAAGTCCACATCAGTCATCAAGTCCATTACAACAAATTAATGTTAGTGGCAACGGAAATAATGGTAATGATACTCCAAAATCAATACCATCATGTATACAAAGTCAACAAAAACGTAAAATTTCAACAACACCAGTAGTAACAGGAACAATAGAAAAAGTTGTAATTAAAAATACAATTAAGGACGAGATTGTTGATAATATTGAAGCGACATTAGCTAAAATGGAAGGTCAGTGTAACGATGATTTTTTACAACCTACATCAGCAGATAGTCCCTTACAGACAAATTATCATATAATAACAACACCACTAAATCATCAAAAATTAATGCAAAAATTTAATGGTGCACATAACACTGCTACAACTAATCAGATTAAATATGACATAGTGAAAAATTTATCTGAAAACAATAAAATTGATGTATTATGTACAACAAAAAAAGAGTCTACAACTTTAAATGATTTAAAAATTGATAATTGTAAAGAGAAATTAGATTTAATTGATCCTGTTCGGCGTGATTTAATTGAAAATAAAGAAATTAATATGGAAAATTCAGTTGATCGTCAATTAAATGATGAATGTTGTAAAAATAACATCAAAATTAGAACTACAGGTAATAGTAATATCGGTAATTCTATCATAGAGAACAAGCACATTTCGTCACAACAACAACAAACTAAAAATGCTAATTTAATAAAGTTGGAAGAAAAAGTTATTAAAGAAGAAAAAATTATGAAAAATGAAAATATTATTTCCTCAAGAAATCTTGTTAATGAAAATATAATTAAAATAGAAGCAGTAAAAGAAACAACAATAAAAATGATGAAACATGAAGATAAAGATATTAATGATGAAGATTTTGAAGACACAATTACATTATTACCATTACCAACACTTGAGGAAATTTCAAAAATAATCCACGATCCAACTGCTAAAGAATTGAGTACACATAAATATACTTCAACACCTACAACAATATTATCTTCAAATCCTACTTGCAGTTCTACTTCTAATTCTTCCACGCTTTTGTCATCAACAACAACGCCACTTTCTATTGAAATTCCGAATCAGTCTGATTGCGAAACACCAAGAATTCGAACACGTGCCAGTAGTAAATTAGAAAGTCCTTTGGATATACCAAATAAACAAAGTCCCCAAGATTCACCAGCTGGGCAAATAATAATTGGGACAGCTGGAAATAGTAGTAATAATACTGCTCCATTAAATAATAGTATTAAATCGACTATAAAAGTAACAACTACTTCGTCTGTGTTAGACCGTTTAAGTCCAAAAGTTACATCAAAGTTAACGAATGTATCAAATTGTGCCAATGCTATTACGTCAACAGTATTAACTTCCCAATGTACTGGAATTACTATAATTAGCGGGACTGGGAAACGAAAACGACAAGGCTCGGAAAGTTCAAGTCAATCGAGTGTTAGTGATGATACCCCAACAAAGTCTTTAAATAGTGTAAAAAGATGTAAACAAAGCAATAGTAGTACTGTAGTACCAACTCCAAATATTTTAAGTGATAGTAGTTGTATTAAAACAGCGTTATTGGCGACAAATGCTATAAATTCATCTGTAGGAGCAAAAAAATTATCTGAAAATTTAAATACATCTACCTTAACGATTCCAAATGAATCTACACAACAACAACAACAGCCTAAAACTGCTGCAAATGAAAAGAAAAGTAACGAAGAAGAATCTTCAGATTCAGATGAACCATTAACGGAAGTTGCTTGTAAAGTAAGAAATTCTAAATTATCAACTGGTAAAACGTCAGAGAACATTGGGCAAGCAGAAAAAACAACTAGAAAAACAAGTATGTTTTTTTAAAATTTTGAATTATTAAATAATAAAGTTTTTAAATATATTTTCTGCAGAATTAACTACTGGAATTAGTACAAGTGTTAGTGTATGTAGTACAATTGCTTCAGCAAATTTAAATAATAGTGTACCACCACCAGTTAAAATATCTAAAAGTGGTAATAGCTCATCAATATCTGTCTCATCAGCTAGTAGTACAAGCAGTAATAGTAGTTGTAGTACAAGTGGTGCCACAATAAGTTCAAATAGTACACAAAGTGGTAATAGTACTGTTGTAGCTACTACTGCTTTTGGTAGTACTATTACAGTTGGTTCAGTTAATTCACATGTTACAAGAGCAGCCACTAACAATAACAATAGTAATAATAATAATAATAATAATAACAATTCAAATACTGTTATCACAAATTCACCATCTGACGGAATTGGTACTAGAAGAAGTGTTAGAGCAAGTGCAGCTGCAAATAAAATAATTTATAGTAAAGGTGTACCATCTGATAGTTTTAAAAATCAAAATAAAGTAAATTTGACGAACAATTCTAATGTAATTTCTGCAACAGAAGGAACAGATGCGAGAAGAAAAACTAGAAGTGCAGGTCAGATATTGAAATTAAATATAGTTAAAAATTAGAATTTGTTTCAATTTATATTAAAATCCGCAATTAATTTTATTGTTTGTATTTTACCTCTATCAGTCAAATATTTAAAAATATTTAGTTGAAATAGTATTTTGAAGTACATTAATTTAATGAATTAATAATCTTTTTTTTTTTAGCTGTTGGAGAAAGTTTAACACCAACTGAAGGTCGAAGACGACGTGGTTCTAGAGATAGTAAGTGACCAATCGCTTGCGTCTCAGCTAATATAGATATATCCACCGATGACAATTATATAACAAATAATAATGATCCTTTTCTTGTTCAATATCCAAATTATGTTGATAAATTAACAGATAGTAACGATTCCAATAATGAAGATAAGAACAATGATGATGATGAAGATAATTACAGTTATACAACTGAACATCTATTATTAGCCGAGACGCATTCTTATTCCTTAACACAAATAAATAATAATGATGATGTAAATGATTATGGTAATAATCAAATAGAAATAGATAATTTTTATGAAGAATCATTAACAGAATTAATAGAATTTGATGAAATAAATGATTATGAAAATTCAACGACAACAACAACAGTTGGAACAACAGCAACAAATGATTGTAATACACAAGATTCAGTAAATTCAAATAATAGTAACAGTTCAACAACAATTCTATTTTATCATCAAGATAATAATACAATTACAACAACACCACTAATTAGTGAAGATAATAATCAACAACAACAACAACCAGAGGAACTACAATTTGAAGAAATTTATGCTGATAACAATGATGATGTTAATGAAGTATTATTACCATTAGATAATGAATTAATTAATAATCAATTTAGCAATACCAGTGGTAATAGCAATATAAGTAATATTAGTAATGAACAATATAATTGTATATCATCATCACCAACATTATCTGATTCATCTTCCTCATCAGATGCTGCTGCTGTTATACAATATTCAGCAAGAAATTATGGTAAATTGTCAATTGAACGACAAAATCAACAACATAAATACGATGATAATAAAATTATATATGACATTAATCAAGATACAAGTACAAAAATTAAATTTCGAAAAATGCCCGAATATAATAGTGAAATAGATGATATTGCAATAAATGCTGGTGTTGGTGATATTGATGATTATGATTTATTTAATAGCAGTAATAACAATATAGAACCAAATTCTATAAGTGATTTTGAAGTATCAAATGATGAAATTATTATTTCACCAGTTATGACAACAACTGATGACGACGACGACGACGATGATGATAGCAATATTGTGATTAATAATAATCGTAATGATGAAATACGAAATAAAGAGGATGAAATAATTGAATTTGATAATGATGTCAATATAAATAGTGAATTGCAGGAACAAAATAATGATAATATTGATGAAGAAAATATATCGCAGTCAAGTGTTATATCATTTGTTACGATACCAATTACAATGAAGCGTTAAAATTTTACTTTTCTAATAAATTAAAAAAATATTTATATACAAAGACTCAAACAACTTAATAATATATTTAATTAAATAATAAATAAAATTAACTAAAGTGTCTTAAAAACCGTTTAGCAAGTAACCAATAAAGAAACAAAATAAATAAAATTCTTTAAAATAGTTTCAAATAAAGAAAATGGAAATAAAAATAACATAATTTATATAACAATTACAAAAAAAAAATTAAATAAAGAATAAAAATTAATATTTTTTTATATTTGTAAAAACAAAAAAAAAATATCTGCAAAAAAATTGTAGAAAAGAAGTTTTCAAAGTAATATAGAAGAAACACGCGAAAAATGACATTATTTTACAAAAATAAATTGATAATGATAAAATTTTATTCAGATTTTTTTTGCGTTTTTAAATTTTTATAAAATTTACCTTTTTTTTATATATTAATTTATTTTCTTTTTGCTGAAATAAGTTTTTAACAAATAATTTTAACTGGCTTCATTGTGACATATATCGAAGTACATTTTCAGACGAATATAAAATTTAACATATCTTTTTTTTTTTAAACATGAATGCACAGAGATATCTTTCAATGCATTTACTGATTGTTGATTTATATAAAATAATATTTTCACAACTGCATTAAACAATGAATTCTTTAATGTATTGATTATTTATCTACTTCAAATCTCCTTCAAGTGACGGTATCAAATTTATAATTCAAAATTATTCAAATTATTTTAATAATTTTTTTTGATAATTAATTGCGATTTAAAAATATTCTTTAAAAATCAATTGCGTTTTAAAAATATACAAAAAAAAAAATTTAAGGAAAAGAAATAATTTATAAATTTTTTAGTAGTTTAATTATAAAAGTTGAAAAAAAAAAATAGTAATTTTCAGCTTTGATTGGATTTATTTATTATTATTCTTGTTTATTATGTGGCAAATTTCATACTTTAAATTTTTAAACCTTATTAAATGCGCTCTCCTTTTGGTTAAATATATTTGTAAAAAAAAAATAATAACATTTTTCTTTGTAAATAAATAAATATAATAATGAAACTAACAAATTTATGTTATAAAACAAAAAAAAAAAATGAAAAAAAAATGAAAAAAAGTATAAAGATACATATATAAAAACATAAATTCGATTATATTTAAGTTCTTTAAGAGCCTTTTATAATTTGTATATATAGAGATTTAAATAAATTTAATTAAAAGAAAAAAAAATCTGTATAAGACAAAAGCAAATTATATTATAATAGTAAATTTAAAATAATTAAATAATATAAATTTTTAAATACATATTTTTTTTTATTTTTAATGTTTATATCTTAATATAGTATGATTTCTTTCTTTCATTGTTTTTTTTTTTTATTATTATTTTTTATGCAAATATCACTTACTTATGTTATTTATCTAATAAGTTCTAATAAAAAAAAAATCCCATAAGGGATGTAGTCATAAAGCAAAGACCCATTAAAAAAAAGTCGTAAATTTTGTATAATTGAATATCTTTAATAACTATTTCTCTGATTTAATTATAATGGTGCCAGATTATTAGTTTTTGGCTACACCCAAAAGTGCATACATTAATATATTTTTTTAGTTTAAATAGCTACTAAAAATTAAATAATCATAAAGAAAAAAAAATGTAATTTTGTAGTGTTATCATTTTTTTTAATTAAAAGAAAAATACTTACAAAATTTAAAGCAAAGCAAACTCGTAGATTTTAATGTTAGCTTTTTAATTATATTATTATTTTTTTTTGTAATCATATTCACAGTTAAAAAGAATTAATTTATATTTTTTTTTTAAAAATGAACGATAAAATTTGTTTTTATATATTTTATATATACATATATAGATATTTCTTCCTCCTATAAAACACTCCCTCAACTCTTCTTTTATCTTTTATTTTAATTTTACTTTAATTATGTAATTATTTCTAATTTTGCTAGTTTTACAAATAAATAAATAAAAAAAAAAGTGAATAATTTGTTGAAATTTAAAAAAAAATAAAAATAAATAAAATATAAATATAAGCTATCACAAAAAAAAAAAACATTTAAATAATTAATTATATATTTTAGAAAGTCGATATAATAATTTAAATTTTAAAATTATTAATTAATTAATAGACAGAAAAAAAAGAGTTAATGTTTAAATGAAAAATTGAGAATATAAGTATATAAAAAGAAATAAAACAATATAAAAAACATAATTGCAATGATTTTTTTTTAAAATGTCCGTAAAGATTGATTTCTATTTTTTTTTTATTTAGTTATATTTATAAATTTATTATGTTGAAAGTAAATAGAACCTTGTGTAATTATTACATTAAAATATTAATAAAACAGCAACAAATTATATATATATATATATATATATATATATATATATATATATATATATATATATATATATATATATAATATATACATATGAAGAAATTAAACAAGAAAAATATATTGAACATAAATTTGATTGTTTTTAATAAATACGATTTTTGTAACTACAATTATAATTATGAAAATAAAACCAATCATAGAAATTTATTATACATATATATATATATATATAAAAAATTAAATATATTATAAATATTAAAAAATTTTTTTTAGATTTTTTAATTAATGTAAAGTAACTTGGCTATGAATTTAAAATAATTTTGTTATAAAGTTTGTATTACTCGATAATAACGGTACAATATTTAATTAACAATTAGGTTTTCACACCTATATGTGTGTGTGTATGGGATATCGGAAAGGTCCAATGTCACATAAAATTTTCTTTTTCTGTTGGTTCAAAATATTGTTTGACAAATATGACATATTTGTGAAATATGTCATTGAAAATCATATGTTAGATATTTTTATTATTAATCTTTTTCAATCTAACCAAAATATTTGGAAAACATTTCATTGGATTCTACTTTATTAGTATTACATAAACAAATTAATTACATAAACAAATTATGTGGCATTTAGCTCGAATGAGATGAGTATATATAATGAAACTTAATAAATAAATTAGGTAATTAAATAATTCAGTTTTAGGTAATTTTGAGCAACATAAAAAACATATAATGCTTTTTGCAATCTTTCTAATGTCTAAATTTAACATTAAAATTATATGAAGTTTAAATCTTAACCTTTTTTAATAATACATATTATTTATACCTTACCAGGTATTTATTTTTACAACTAAATTAATAAATTTATATTTTATTTAATGAAAACTTCCAAAAATTTATTTAATTTAATTTCAATAATATTTATCAGTAATTTATTCCTGTTCTGTTTACAAATTTTTAATACAAAATGATAATCTTTCCCCATTTATCTTACTTTCCGGGTTCGAACAATTTCCGCCAGACGTCAGGGGTTACCAACTGTCATTTTTTTAGTTCCATATATTTCTTATTCGTTTAAAATTGATGACAATTTTTTATTTCCAATTCAATCAGTTTCAGTTGTGTGTCGTCCATGAAAGTTTCGAGTTATTTAGTGTGAAATTGTGAACAATAAGAAAAAATAAATTCTAAAACGCATCAAATTTTTATAAAACTAATAATGTGCTTAAGAGAATGATAAAACTAAACTAAACTAGTAATTATTACTACAAATATTTATTAAGAAAATAAATATAAAAACCAAAAAAAAAAAGGTAAAGTGAAAAAATAATTTTTATTTTGTTTTTATTATTTTCGTGAATATTTCTTTTGCGTAAAAAATTAAAAAAATTGTTTTTCATAAAAATATAATATAACATGAATAAATAATTATTTAAAAATGTTTAATGTTAAATGCAATAAGTAATATAAAATTAATATTTAAATTGCGTTTCTAATTTCGAATTGTTTTCATTTTAATCATTTTGTCAAACAAAAACAGAAATTTTCTATTTGTGTGCGACGACGACGACGACGACGACGATAGAGTGAATGTAAATAATAAAAAAAATTTATAGAATTTTTGAATGGAATAGAAATTATTTTGTGTGTTCATGGCGTAATGAATGATTGATAATTTGTATTTTCGACAACAGGTTTCGACAACATTTAAAATAAAATTTTAATTTTTTCGATAATAAATTATATTTTTAAAAAGAAAACTTAATTATTTACCTTGTTAGTAAATTAAAATTAAAAATATTTAGGACTCGGTACAAAACAAACATAAATTTTCAACATTAGAATTTTTATAACAAAGGATCAGGTTCGAATATTTTTGTAAATAATATTTTTATATAGAAAAGAAAAGTGGTGGGGATTTGCGTAACAAAAAAAAAAAAATTGAAATTATCAGCTGATTCTACCTAAGAAAAAAATTATTATTATGTTGGCAATCCAACTAAATTTTTATACTTTCGTTATTTTGTAAATTGGAAAGCATTATTATTTAGTAATTTCAATAAATTTTTTATTATTGAATCAGATCACAGAGTGAAGAAGAGTGATTTTTTTCTAATTTGTTTTTTTTTGTGTGTAAAAGTTTTTTTTAATTAGGAAACATAAAATTTTTGGTAAATATTTAATAATTTTAATTAATTAGGAAAATAATTGTAAGTTTTTTTTAATAATATAATAAGGTTTTTTTTTTTTTTGAGAGTACATATTTGTTGATGTTGTGTCATGACATAAAAAAATAATTTTTAAAACAAGACGAGAATTCTTTGTTTTTTCCATCAAATAAAACTTTCGAAAAAAAAAAATTTCTAATTTTATTTTATTATTTTTTTTGCCATTAATATCGGGGGGGGAAATTTATACAAAAAATAGATTAATAGTTTATTAAGTGTTAAATTTTTTCAATATTGAGTATTATTATTATTATTTTTTTTTGTAAATATAAATATTTATTCCCAAATGAAATTGATAAATAATCAAAATTATAATAATTTTTTTTTTGACTTTTTTTATTGCTGTGAAAAAAATATATATATATTATTCATAGATAGATAAATGTAGGATAAGTAAACATAGATTTTTTTGTATTTTTTTTTTTTTCGTTATGTTCCTCCCCTCTCTACAACGCAGCTGCATCAGCAGTGAAATTCTTGTTGTGTTTGAAAGCCTAGATAAAATAATAAAAAAAAACATAATTGTATATATACATATATAAATATGTACAAAAAATAATAGAAATATATTCTAGCAGGAAAAAAAATATATCTTTAATCAAAAAATATAACAAATAATCATAAAAATTTTTTTTTTTTGTCTTACTCCACTCACCTAAGAAGAGCATAATTATTATTATTATGCTTTTAGTTTTTTTTTTATGTGGAATTATTACATTGTTTTTGTTGTTGTCTATTTTCGATCAAATTTTGTTATTACATATTTTTGTTAAAATTATCAAACTAACTCAAATCATATATTAAATAATAAGGTAAATTTTTGGAAATATTTTCTTTTTCAGTAATGTTAATAAAATTGAATTTGATAAAACAAGAAATTATTATATAAAAACGAAACATTTACTCATATTTCTATATTGATTTTTTTTTTGTTGGCGTATATATACTTTTTCACTGGTTTTTTTTTTTTTTGTATACAAGTGTATATTTATTTCTATTTTTTTTTATACACTGAGTTTAATAATGTATAAAATTCCAGTTGATTTTCTTGATATTCTTTTTCAGTATGAGAAGAAAGAAAACCCTTATGGTAATATGAATTATTTTGCTTGTCTGTTTGTCTGTCTAAAATGTCTACAAATAATATCACTTGTCACAAATTTAATACATTGTATGGTTTACAATTAAATATATTTACCTTAATGATTTTTCCAATAAAATCCAACTTTTCAGTGGTTGTAGCCTCATTGGATTATTGGAATAGTACTGCAAGTCTTATGGTTGGTTGGTTGGTCTTATAACTTTCTATTGCAAGTCTTATATGAATTCCAAATCATTAATGTCTCTAAAAAGTGAGGTAAATTTAATTTATTGTTAGCAAATGTACTCGTAAGCTTTGACTACCACACCAAAGTTTAGTATACAAACATATTGAGCCACTTCCGATCTAATCTTTAAAATATAGTTTAATAAAGTTAATGGATTAACATTGAAAACAGTATATTTAACTGACGACAGAATTAATGTTGCTATCAGAGAAGCCTATAAGTTTCAAACTATTAAACAGTAGTTTATACTGCGCAGTATTTTTTTTTTTTTTTACCCAGCAAAATGGTGATATTTTGTACAAAGTACTTACACACACTAACAATTCTATTTAAACCATGAAAAACATTTTGAATTTACTTGTTTCCTTTTTTTCTTATAAGGTTTTTGTTGCGTCCTGTTGGTGGTAATTTTTTATCTACCTGCTTTATACCATTTTTCTCATATATTTTCACAGTGTACAAAAGCTGAAATTAGAAATTATCATTTCTTATAAATAGTATAGTAAATGTTTTTAGTTCTGATCCTTTGAGAATTATCCTGTCAATCATAATAGATTTAAAAAATTCGGTTATAAATAACATTTTTAAACTCGATTTTAGTATTAGTTGTTTTTTTTATGTTGTTTATAATAGAATTAGTAGAACTCCCGCAAGGTTTTGGTTTGTCTGATTTTTTTTTTTAGAAATTTATATTTCCCTATTTTTTTTTTTAAATATTTATAAAACGGCTTGGTGTTAGTTGCTTTTTTTTATATTGTTTTAGGGAAAAATGAAAAAAATTTAGAAGAATCCTATTTTTATGACGATTCTAAAAGACGAAGAATTTCTATTATTTCTGTTTATTTTCTAAAAATTATTAGATACATTTAAATTTTTTTTTTTTGTAATTTTAACCAACGCTGTTGCAAGGTTTTTTTTAGGGTTTTTTTGTTTGTAAATTGAACTGAATATTCTTTTGAAATTTAATGGCTTTGTAATCTTAACGATTCTGTAGGTTTTTTTCTGAAAAATATTTTTCTTTGTGTTAATAGTAAAACATAAAATACCAAGTAATAAAAGGATCCTAATAAAAATTTTACAAAATATAGCCTAACCAACTGAAAATTTCAAAAATGTTTGTACATAATAAAATTGTATATGTAACATACATATTTTGTTTTTTGAAGCATTATCTCTGAAATTTTTTTAATAAAATTACCTACATATATAAACTTCTGAAATTTGTCTCCAAATGATTCAAATGATGATTAACTATACAATTTTGATAATAAACAAAAATTGATATCATATATTTTATTAATTTCTGATAATTTTAATGATTAAAGATTATATTGTTTTGTTTTCATAACATTAAATATTGTGGCTTTTTGGTGGAGAATTTTTTCAATGATTTAGTAATATGTCTTTTGTGTAAAATTTACGCCATTAATAATAAAAATTATTAGTGAATTTTATTTTTAAAAAAAAAAACACTTTTCCAAATTGTATCTGTGTCCTTTTCTATTTAATCGATTCAACAAATAAAACACTAATTTTACAAATTATTTTGATGATTATTCGACACCTCTCTGATTAACACGCTAATATAGATTTTGTTTTACATCTTATTCTTTTGTTGATTACATATTAGAAAAAAAAATTGTTGCCAATAAAATTTAAAAGATTATGTAAACCCTAGATTTAAATCTTCACAAAACTTTCTAACGAATGCTGATCACTGCCTACACAAAATTCGAATATGGTGCAAACAATACTAATACAACAAAGTTTAGGAGAGAAATATCCTTATTTTCATTTACATTAATACCCTCCACTTAAAATTGTCGCTCCTTGAAGATCGACATAGCACTTAACGTGTTAATATTGATTAGCATAAAATTGTCTAAAGAAATATTTAAAATAATCGCTCATAGAAAACAGATTTTGTATTTGGTTGATATTTTGAAGAAATTGGCATATATCCTAAAAATAAACTTCTACAGATTCATAGAAGAAACTTGTTGATATAAATTACTTCTACCGTACAAAATTAAGCAGGATAATTAAAAATCTAATTGTGTTCATTTACGTTTTTAATTTCAAAATCAAATGACTGACGACTTCATTGAGTGTCAGCAATCTTTCTAATTTAACTAAACTTCAATAATCTTCTAATATTTCTCTAATCGTCAATAATTCAATTTTATTTTTGTTATTTTTATTTCCATAGTTAATCTTTTAATAAATATTTACAGAGAAAATTTTCCGTTTAGTTAAATGAAATATTAAGTATAATTTAAATGTTTATGTTATTATTATTGTAATTGAAATTCATAAAATTCAATTTATTAACTTTAACTAAATTTTATTATATTGTTTAAAAACAAATATTATTTTATATTTGAAATATGAAATACCAATCGTCTGCATAGAGGACAGTTTTGCGACTGAAAATGTTCTAGTTACTATTTCTAACTTTCATGCTTTTTTTTTACTATACTGTATAATCGTTTGCTTAAAATAATAAATCAACAATTAAAATCATATTGACAATATTTTTAGCCAAGAAAAATTTCAATTTCTCATTAAGAAAAATAGGAAAATGATTTTGTAAAATTCAAATAAAATGTACAACCTTTCGAGTGGAAAATCTAAAGAAGTATTTAAAAGGCGACGACTAGTCAATAATGATGTCCTCTTGAATATAAAACTTAACATTTTTTAATATTTCTTTTTTTTTCTGCACAATTGAAATTCCAAGTAAAATTGATGATATTATTGAAATATTACCAACATTGACTTTAAGGGTTGACCAAAATGGCAGCCCATCACATGAACAACTCATTCCCCTTTCACCATTTTATATTTAACTATATACATATATATATTTCATTGATTTTTTATTTAGATATTTTTCTTTGTCAGCATATAGATACGTATATAGAAAATATAATTTGTGTGGGGTAAGTTTAGTAGAATGCAATGCCAAAAAAAAGAACTAGAATGAGGGAGGGTAGAAAATTCATATAATAACAATGTAAAAATATGATTTACTTTTCGAAGAGGGTGAGTTTTCTTTGTTTGTCATTAAATTTTATATACAAAATGAACAAACAGAAAATTTTTCTTTCTGAATGAATTATAAATTGTTTAAGTAGTAGTTTTTAGAGTCAGTCATGACAAAAAAAATAAACAACAGAATTATTGGAAAATCTTGTTGTACGAATAACCTCTAATTATTTAAAATTGTTATTTTCTAGCTCTTAGAACATTTTTCTTTTCATTTTCTATTTTCCTTTTTTTTTTTTTGTGAGAAAATATATTTTTTGGCAAGAATTTTTTTTTAAAGAAAACATAGAATTTTTTGAATCATAGAAATTATAATTCTAAAAATATCGAAAAAAAAAATATACATATAAATAATAAATATTTTTATTCAAAAAAAATATAGATGATATTTTCTAACTTTCCACTGCGTTACAAATGCCGTTATCAATGTATCTAAGATTTGGTACTAAATTATTGCTAAATAAAATTTCATTTAGCAGTAATTTAGTAGAAATATTTTAATTAAATAGTGATTTATAAAGAAAATTATGTTAAGATCAATTATTGAATTCTCAATTATAAAATTAAGTTTGTTTTGTTTAAATAATTGGTCAGTTAAACTTTTTTCAAATCAAATTTTACGTTAAAATGCATTTAATTGAAAAATGTGCTGAATGCTGATATTTCAAGTTCAAATCAATGTTTTTCCAAGTTAACGAATTTTTTTAAAGCAAATTGGTTTTCTTTTCACTTAATAAACTAAAAAATATACCTGTAATTCATCCAATTTAATTTCGAATACATTGAATTTAACATAAAAATGATATATAGCATAAAATTCTTAACAATTAATTTTAAATATATTTTTTTTGGTAGTAAAAATTAATTAAGCTATTAATTGCTGGTTAGTTGATTATTTCATATTAAATTATATTTTTACTATCCAATGAAAATTAACAAATATTCTAAACTATATTTGTGTAAATAAAATTATTGAAAATTCTAACAATCTAAATATAAACCGCTGAACTTAAGCAATGTCTCGCCATTTTTAAAATTTTAATTAACAGAAATTTAAATATAATACTAAAATAAATTAGAATTTATATAATTTACATAATTTTATAAGTTTTATTCTTATGATTGTTAGTAAATTAAAAATCATTTACGTTTTTAATTTCAAACTGTTTATATTGTTTAAATTATTATTTAAAAGTGCCTTCCATATTTTCGTAGTATAATTATATACTTTTATCTCTAATACACTAATAATCATTTTAATATTTAATATCATTGATTTTAACATATTCTCCAACTTTAGTATATACAAAATTACAGCACAAAAATGTTTGTGATAATTAGTAATGCCAATGTTCATAATCTAATAGTGCTGTTGTATAGCCTAATTGAAAATATTTAATTATTAAACTGATTGTTAACAAATTTTTATTGAAAATTTAGAAATTTTTTTTTTTAGTAAAATTATACTTAATAATTAACATAGAAACTACTGTGTCCAAAAATAGAAGTTTATCGTAAAATTACATAATGAAAAAAAAACTGAAAATTAGAAATTTTCATTAAAAATAAATTTAAAAGCTGTTTTTTAAAAAAAAAACAACCCCCAAGCCTTTTTATTCTTTGTAATTTAATTCTTCGTAATAGTTTCGTAATAGAACCGAAAAAAGCAAACTTATAACTATATCACGTATCTGTAAATATTAAAAACTTTTAGGCCATCCAAATATTCAAATATATATTATAATTAAATTCTTGAGTTTCCACTTCAATATTTTCACCAAAAAAAAAAACTGACTGAATTTTCAGATGCCATAATTATTATATTTTTTCAGTTTGTAGAAAAAGACCTTGAAAGCAAAATCAAGTATATTTTTATATGTCATTTACGAAGATTGTAGAACAACTACGACGAGTATAATATAAATATAAATTCAAATTCAAATTCATATATGTATTGTTGTGGTTGCCTTTTTGGTTCGATTAAGTTTTAAAAAATTATTAGTAGTTTACGCGTGTAAGCTCTACAGAAAATAAACAAATTCAAAAAAAAAAAACAGCTGACAAGTATCTGATGTATTTCAGCAAAACAGAAATATAGACATTAATATATACAACTAGTTTTTTACTTTATGCTTTATAATTTTCAAATTGTCAAGGGGTTTATAACTATTGAGTCAAATTAGATTACATAATTAATAGATTGAAAAATGTCAAATTAAAGTAAACATTTAGGCCTATTAGACCTTGAAAAGTTTACTAGTAATTTGACAATACAATCCTACAATAACAGACAATTCATAGTTTAATACTAATATTCTATTGCAATTTAGAATTTCTAATTTGATATGAATTCTGAATCATAAATATCTTTATAGTGAAGAAACTTTAATTGTAACAAGTTATTGTAGAGTCTAATTAGTGAATCATTTATTGTTAGGAAATGGCCAGTTCTAAAATAACATTTTATTGTAATTTTATTTCTGGTACTCATTTAAAGCGGAATGAACTTGCACCAACAACGTTGCCTCGAACTGCAGTAGAATACAGTCCTATCACACCATAGTACCCTATCATTAAGCCACCTTTGTGCTATCATTTTAAGCTGCTTTTTACCCTAGTTAGCAACACTAATTTTTACAGTAATATTAGCAACACTAAATTTTACAGTATTTATTCTACCATTTGAAAATTCTGTTTATTCGTTCTAATCTTAGAATTTATAAGAAATGGTTTCAAAATTACAATGACGAGGTTAAAGTGCATATTTGAGTTATTTTATGATTGTAAATATCAGTTTATAAATAATCATTTTGATAACCAAGTGATTATATAAACAATAAGTACATATAATGCTAAGCGATATATGGTCAATAGGTCAGGTCAGTTTTAATTACTTTTGTCATACATTGAATAGTTAGTTGTTAGCCCCTGCAATAAGATTTTTTATGTATTTTTTATACTGAAAGTAAAGAGAAAATTTCACAAAGAGTTTAAAATTATTTAGTCATTATTATATAAATAATAATAATAAAAATATCAGCTGAGTACGACACGTTTCAGAACAAAATCTAAATGGGATATTATTGAAGATATATTTATACGAATTTCCTATAATTTAAATATTTGAATGAAAATATAATAAAATTAAATTAATAAAAAAAATTTGGTAATAATTTTATGATTAAATTTTATAAGTCAAATTAAATGCCGGTTTTTTTTTTTCAAAAGTAAATTGTATCTAATTTTAAATGTGTTTTTAGTATGAATTTTTATAAAATATAGTTTTTTTTTATGGCTATATTTTTTTTTTTTGCGTAATTTTTGAAGAAAACGTGCTCCCCTTCATCCAAGTGTGGCTATTTTAAGTAGGTGATTTCTTTGTTAGACAATATGTATATACAAAATAAAAAATTTTTATTTATATTGTCAATTTCTAGAATGAAGAAGTTTAGTATGAATTTTAGTGTAATTTAGAGCGGGTTATTTTGTCCATGAGAAGTAAATTTTTTCGAAAATTGAATATTGATTGTAGCCAAAAAATATTGTAAAAGCTGGTAAAAATATTTTTAAATTATCATCCAACAAAGAACAATATAATAAAATTTGTCGGTGAAATGTAAAATTTTATTGTAGTGTACTTTAAAACGGGATTGTTTTATAAGTGTAAGTAAATTTAGCAGAGCGTTGTTCTTCTCCTTTTTGTTTTTGTAAAAAAAAGTGAATAGCAAAATGGTTGAAAATGTTAAAAGTACAAGTTAACATTTAATGAGACAAATCACTTCCAAGAGCAACAAGTATAATTCAGATCACTGACCATTATAATTCAATTTCTTGACACTAAACAAGCATTATTATTAAATGAACTATTTTAGATGATTTAATTTCTTGTATATCAAAAATATAACAAACTCTTCCCAGTTACAAAGTAATAATCCCGTTTTATCCTAGTGTGGCGGCAGAATGAACATAATTGATTAAGTGAATCGTCTCATCCAATTTTATGTAGCTGATTCCTAAGCAAGCCTAATTAAATTTAGCTAAATTACTTTAAACTGTATACATTAATTATATTTGAGTGAAGTAATTTCGAACATATTGGCGTCTGTTCCAAATTGTGTAAGGTTTTCCTTTTGTAGATGACGATAATACGCTTAGGGAATCGTTTTAAATATAATATCCATTCTCGGTTTTCTAATTAAAAATTGTTACACCAAATCAATCAATTAAATTTGAAACAATTTTAATTGAATATTTTATTCATATTTATGACATATTTTTATAATCGTAATAATTGTATGCGAGTGATATATTTTTCTATATTTAATTTCTTTATATTTTATAAATATCTGCGAATTAATTAACAATAATTTTGTTTTATTTTGCGGTTTATGATTTATAATTCGCGATGATTACGTCATTTCGATTAAATAAACTTTATCATCGTATTTAGTTTTATATTTTAATTCAATAGTTTTATAAATTTTATTTTTAACATATTAGTAATTATAATAATTACATTAGCAATTATAATAAGTAATTGGCATTAATAACAACAATTTATTTTTATAATTTTGCTTTAAATTATAATTATTTTAATTTCAGTATTTTTATGCTGTGTTATATTTATTTGCTGGTTTTTTTTAGACTATTGATTTTTTTTTTTCAAATTTTATAATTTTATTTTTTACTTTGAGTTGAATGGCATTTCGAAAATATTTTGATTTAAGTAGTATAAATGGAAAGTTTATTAAACTTTTAGATAATTAATTAAATTTAAATGACAGAGATATGATCCGTAAAATAATTTTATAAAAATAAAAATAACACATTAAATTATTTTATAAATAATATCATAAATTTCTTAACAAAAAGGTATGACCAAAAAAATAAAAAAAGTTATAAAAGTTTCAAAAGTCATTTAAAATAATTTTGTAGTTTTTATAATTTATATTTAATTGAAATATCAGAACTTTTATAGGTCAAAAAACGATAACTAAAATATAGCTCAAGGTAATAATGAGTACAAAAAAATTTATAAGCGATGTATTTATTAAATTACAATAAATTTAATTCTCCTACAATTTATCTCCTACAATACTGTAACAATTATATTGGCAATTCTAATTTTGACACATCTCTGTACAATTATATTGGCAATACTAATTTTGACACATCTCTGTACTACCATCTGATAGTACGTAACACGAAATTTTACATAACACTCTCCTATATTTAGAAACTGTTATCTCTGTGCTAATTGTTTGAAAGCGTATTTCAAACGTTCTAGCCAGTTAATAATTAAAATTGGTAAAAACCATTTTTAACTTATTTTTGTAGGCTTTTAGTTCTGATAATGGTGGGAACTGTGAAAAATGGCGACACTAATTTTGATATATGTGAGGCGAAAGATGTGGTTTTTTTAAATTTACATTCTTGAAAACGTCTAATTTATTAAATTTTCCGCAGCTCTTCTTAGAGATATTTTTCATTCGGTATTTTTTAAATTAGTTACTAATAATTGTACCAGACCTCAAACTTAAATTACTTTGTTATCTTTGATGGTATTTTATTTATTATGTATATTTTACAAAATTTTATACAAGAGAGTTTATTTCTTCATTTTTAATTTGTCAAAATATTCAAATAACAAGAAATTTGTTTTAGAAACATGTTTCACATAATCTTATCTACTTTAAATAATTCTAATAAAGTGAAGTTAAATATGTGTAAATTAAAATATTTTTCTTATAAATGCGGAAATGAATTTTTCAAAAATTAAGAAATTATCTACTGATTTCATAAAATTAAAAAGTTGTTTTTTGGTTAATAAACTTGGATAAGTACTAGTGGATACATACTAGATTTATCTAGGAAACAAATTAAAAATTATCTTGCTTTATACAACAAAAAAAAAGAAGAAGAGAAGTTTACACAAAAAAACAAACGTCTGGATAGAAATATTTGTAACAATTATAAATGAATACTTATAATATTTTAGATTATCTAAAGTATTTATTATTTATCTTCAAACTGGTTTTACAAGTCTCAATTAATTTATATGCTTTCTTTTTTATTTGCATTAAGATTTATTAACAATTGTCATTACTTTTTTTTGTAGATATATCTTGATTGATTATTTAAAATTACTCAAGTATGTTGATATCTACTAATAATATTTTAACACTTACCTCTTTTAAAAAAACTCTTAAAAAATATTTTAAAAAAACTATCACAGTCAAGATATAAGTTTGTGATGAACTGGGGTTAGTAATTGGGGATTAGTAGCTACCAAACCTACGATTTAGTTCAACCTTGTCTACAATCTTCTCTGACCCAATCTTTTACGTTTTTTTTACGTTGCGTGTTTGTAGAATATTTTAAAATAATACAAGGTGATATAAATATTTCTATCATTCTTGATTAATAGAATATTCCATGTTACAAATTTATAGTAGGATTCTGACGGTTACGAGTAATCAAACATATTCGTGTTACTGCGAGATTTATTAAAGTCATGTTTGGAAAATTATCTCTCGAGAGCAAAGGGTTAATAATATTTCTTAAGAATATGTACATTTAACAGCCTATATATTAATTCAAACATTTTTGCCGATAAGTAAATTCAAATTTTTCATTTGAAAAAATATCTACATATACTTACAGATTGAAAATTTACTTGTATCTGGATTTTATTACGTGTAGATTAATTCAAAAGACCACATAACCTGAAAGTTGTTTTCAATGAATCATTAACAAGAAACAAGAATAACTTAGTAAATTTTATGTTTTTATTTTGAATAATTTCGAAGATTGATGAAATTTATAATAATTTCGAAGATTGATGAAATTTGTGTATTTGTAATCATATTTTTATTTCGATTTGTATCGAATTTGCTGAAAACAATTTCAATGTTGAATTATTAAACATTTAAATTATTTAAAATTAATGATTAATACTAAAAAGGGTTCGAAAGCAAATTGTTCTATTTAGTAAATTCTAAATGGTATAAAGTTTCGTATTGCGTTAAAAATTCTCCAATATTATTAATTGAAAAATTGCGTGACATTAGCAATATTTTTATTTAATTTAATTTTATTTTCTGTTTTAATATTTTAAATAATTTATTAACTAAAAATATTAATGATTAATTTTTTTTTATTTTTTTACAGAAAATGGGCAACAATTGACAAAAAGATATTTAAAATAACTAAAACGTTAAAAAATTTATAACAAAATTACCTGTAAATAATATAATTTTTTTTTAAATTAATAAAAAATATGCAAAAAAAATATTCTAAATAATTAACAAAATCAAAATTTTAAATATAATTTTTTTTTTTTTAATAAATTTTTAGACTTAAATAAATTCTTGTATAAAAAACATAAAAAACGTCTTTAATCAAGAAAGTAAAAAATTATAATCTTA
The DNA here is from genome assembly GCA_963932195.1 of Empis livida. Classification (NCBI taxonomy): domain Eukaryota; kingdom Metazoa; phylum Arthropoda; class Insecta; order Diptera; family Empididae; genus Empis; species Empis livida. Next base: position 1,790,931 of record OZ010649.1, read on the forward strand.
AACACATCGAAAAATTAAATAAAAAATTAAATTTAAGAAAAAAGCAAAATAATTTTATAAAAAATAAATTAAAGTTTAAAATCCAAAATTTCATAAAAAAATTGACTGTCATAAAAATTTGTTGTAAAAAATAAAAAAATAAACAAATTAATTATTAAATTTTAAGAAATTAATTTATCAAAAAATTTATAATACTACATAAAAAAAAAGTACATAAGATATAATTTTTAATTTTGGGAAAATGTTGTACGTTTTCCATGTGGATGCAGGTCGAATGATCAAATTCGATATGAATGTAGCGCTGGGAAGGTAAGTTTCACAAATTCTGTTAAACATTTACTATTTTAAAAATATAAATATTATATACTTAGGGCCAGTTTTTGACAGTGACATTTTAAATTGAACTCAACATGTAAAATTAAATTTAAACCGACTTTGAGAAAGAGAAAAATCTGTCGACACTGTAAACCTGACCCTTAGGCCCGAATTAATAAATCACACTTAAGTGAATACTTAAGTAAATACTTCAATAAGTTTGCGATTATTTTTCGTATTAATAAAGCACACTTATATTGTAAAATTTTTGTTCAGTTTTGTTGGTAGTATTGACATAATTTTAAATTGAAATGTTGGTAATATGATTTTTCTATTTATGTTGATAACACTAATCTAAAAAATAATCCGTCATAACCGAAACAAATTGACAGTAGAAGTGATTAAATTATTTCAGATAAAAAATATATTGTTTTAAAAATTTAATTTAGACAAATATTTTTATTTTTTTTTTATTTGACAATTATTTATAATTATTTGATAATTATTTAATTTGACAATTTACAGGTGTCAAATTTTATTATTTAAAGCTGACAATACTGCCAATGAAATTTAAGAGGCTCTTAAGTGTGCTATGATCATTACTTAAGTGGCTCTTAAGTATTGTTTATAAATACGAAATCATACACTTAAGTCCAACTAAATTCAAGTTTGATTTATTAATTCGGCCCTTAGTCAGTTTTAATTTTGTCACAATTATTGTAAATTATCTACAATCTCTACCCTCAATTATAAAATAAATGTTATACTTTTTAGCCAGTAAGAAAATTGAGATGATAGTAGTTAGGATTACAGTTTAATTCATATTTTTTTTACCTGTAATCAATTTAAAATATACAACTTGCATAACATATTTTTATTTGTTTTTAATATACACGCAATTTCCAAATAAATAAATATTTATTTTGAAAGTAACTTTGTAAATATTGACTAATATATGCCCTCTTTGGAAAATAACAGCTAATATGTGTTTAATAAAATTTTTTGTAATAAAATAATGGTTGTGTCTTGTTTGTATTTGAAAGCTTGAGTAATTTTATAATAGTATACTTCCGTCTATTTGCACGTAGATAATAAATTGAACGTTCAGTTAATTAAATATCTAAAAAATATTATTAGAATAGCAAGTATATTATTTTAGTTACAATAAATTTTAATAGAAAGTTTTTTCTTTTTGTTTAAATGACATGAAAATATTTCTAAAATTTTGACAGATACTAAACGTTTATTTTATTATCTTGATACAATTTTGACAGATACTACAATTTTGACAGATACTGTAATGTTATTGTTTTCCTGGTAGTCTGTCTGTTTATCTACATACTTTTTCAAATTATTATTTAACATAAAGTTTTTGCAGAGCATGCGTATAAAATTTTGAAGGTAAACTCTGTTCAAACTTGTTTTTAATTAAAAATCCCAATTGAGCTTAATAAATATTCGATATTCGATTTCATTTTCGAAGAGTAATCAACAGAGAATAAAATAGAATTAAAATTAAAGTTTTGTATTATAGTCCATAACTATGAAATAACTATACAGTAATTATGCTACGCGAACTGTTTTTTTTTCATAAATTTATAGTTTATTCAACTATTAAATATTTTAAATCTATTTAATTCTATTTATTTTTCTCGTAATTTAAATTTTAAATATGTACAAAAAACGTATCAATTTTTCCATTAGTTTGTTTGGGCTAAAAAAAAACCTCTTCAGACAGCACGGCGTAAAAACAACATCAACACGATAACAAATATTTTTTTTCTATTTTCTTTGAAATTAATTATTTTATTATTATTTTTATATTTTTATTTTAACGTGCGATAAATTTCAAAATATTTATTTTTGAATATGACATTATTTGATTATGACGTTCTACTTCTGTAGCTAACAAATAACAACATAAAATGTTTTTAAAACAAAAGTTTTGTTATTGTTTTGATGTTTCTACTTAAATAACAAACATAAAAATAAATTCAATAATTGTTTTTTTAGATACGAAATATCTGAACATATTTATTTTACTACTTTGTGTGTAATATTTTTCTTAATAAAATTACTTTTTCTACAGTATTTTTTTTTTTTGCTACGTAAATTATTTAAGATTTTTTATGTAATTAGGGAAGAGTTATCGAAATTGTACCATTTCATAAATCAGGCCATTTCTTATATTGAGAGATTAATGTTTATAAATAAATTATTCTAACATTAAAAGTTAATTGAGGCCATTTATATATTTATTTATTGTACTTTTAAGTTTCAGGTGTGTCGGGTTTTTTTTTGGATTTATAATTTAAATGTTTTGTACAAAATGCAAAATAAAATGGTTGAAAAATAAAATAGTAAAAAAATTTTGGTAAATTGTCAAAATAGTTTAGGTACATTGTAACTTTTTTCTACTACTCTACTCTTTCGGTAAAAAAAAATAGTTTTTCGAAGTAGAAAAAATTTCAAAAATTTAATTTTCGGACAAATAATATTTTTGTTAAGTTTACAAACTGACTGGAACACTTAAAATTAATACAATTTAGGCAATTCACCCCTACAAAAAAAATGTATCTTTCCACCAAACATATTTAATTTACTTGACATTCTAAAATATTTGTTGAATTTCTTTTATAGAAAAAAAAGCTTTCTAAACTTTTTTTTTTTTTTGCTAAATTGCGCATATTATTTACGATATTACTATATGAAAAAAAAAAATGTAATTTCTTGTAGTAAAAATATATGCGCGTAAATAAGAAAATAAACTTTGAATATTTCAGCAAGAAAAAAGTTTCGTTGAATGACCCAAAATAATAAACAAAGAACAAATTTTTTTTTATAGATTTATTTCATTAAAATCCATAAAATCTAATAAATGAGGTACTAAGAATTTAAATAATTACTCTTTTATAGGTTAATGATTTATAATTCAATGTTGTGGAAATAATTTTAATCAATTTTGGGTTAAAGACGCAACTTAACAAAATTATTTTAATGCGATTTAAAAATATAATATTTTAACATTCCATAAGCAACTATTATGGATTTAGGTATACAATTTTTAATGTGACAGATGGCAATATAGGATGTGTACCAAACACGAAATGTACTGACGAATACTTAAGAAATGTTTCAGTATTTCGGTTTGGATTGTGGCACAAAAACATTATAACAAAATACACTGTCATAACTTTTTTGTGCCAAAATCCAAATTTCACTGTGTGTGTGTCTGAAAATTTGATTATCGTAAAATGTGGAATAATCTGGTAATTATGTAATATTTTGCTATTCACTTGAAGTACGGAATAGTTACTGTTAAATAATTTAAATTTGAATTTAAACTATGACAGCTTCAGAAAATTTCTCTGATTGTGATGTCACATTGCTAACAGCTGATTGAGAATTTATTTATAATTTCTATGTTAAATTTATTTTGTACAATTCTATAAAATATGTCATATTACAAAATTTCAATGATTTTTTTCGACAACGAAAATTGTAAATTTTAATTTACAGAAAATAGTAACTTATTTTACTAACTATTTCAGTTTACCGTTGACTTGCAATTAATAAGATTCAGCAAAATTCAGGAAGCAAAATCTAATCTAAATCTAAAATAATGTTTTGAAAATGTCGGTATCATTTGAAGAAAAATGCTCATTTTTGATAATTGAGCTTTTGTGCTATTGAAAACATGTGGAAATAAGTAAACTAATAGCTTTTTTTAAGAACGTTTCATTTTAGACAAATTTAGATCAAGCACACTGACCGATTAATAAAATGAAAAACATTTTTCAATTTTAAGTGTATTCACATTTTTCTAAATAGAGTAGGAAGTTTATGTAAAGAAAAATTATATCTAAATGACCATCAAAATGATTATTTTTCAAATATGATTTTTTTTTTTCAAATAAAATTGAAATTAACATTTTGCAATATAAAACGTTTTTTTTTAATAGAACGTATTAAAAAAAAAATGAGGTGCGCATATATAAAATAGCATTGAAATTTTCTTGAATAAAAACATAAAAATTGAATATTGTTACATAAAAATTTCAATATATATTTTATTAAAATTATATTTACACTTATTTCATGTGTTATTAAAATAAATTTGTATACAAATTTTAAGCAATTATATATTAGATATGTATTGTACATAAAAATTTAAATCGTTTTTTAATGTTATGTTTGCATAGCTGTGTTAATAGCATAAAACAAGCTTTTTGGTCGATCATCATTTTTGCTTGGGTAGTGGTTTTTCAATAATGTATGTTTTTTTAATGATTTCAAACGAGAAATAGAAATATGTTTATATTAAATTAATATACATAGATAACAAGTATGTATTTTTTTTTGTTTATCAAAATGTGTAGTTAAAAACATGTTTGCTTAATTAAATGCGAATAGAATAGTAATTTGCTTATAAATGTTAAAAATTTTTGTTTATATTTTGAAAAATTATGACATTTTTCAATGAAATCGAAAATATAATTTTTTTTTCTTACTTCATAGTTTCTTCATAGTAATTTTTTGTGAAATTCTGTAAAAATAGTTAAAGAATGATTTGTAATAGTCTGGTTTATATTTCAATTTAGTCCGCTAATTTTTTTTTACCCACTTTAAAGTTTTTTTGTAAATTTATGTTTTATTAGCCCACGTAATAATTACGACTCAAAACAAATTAAATTTTTTTTTAACAATTTGTGTAGGACCCATTAGATCTAGGTTTCATAAAAACTGAAAACTTAGGTACTAATTTTAGAACAGCATTTAAATTATATTAAATTATAAATTTTTTGCAAATTAATGCTTATGGAATGGTCTGACAGAAACATTACACTTGATGATAAATTTTAATTATAAATTTCAGACTAAATTAATAAACCAGAATAGTATTTTTTTTGTAGTTTAAAAAACGTTTGAAATAATTCTCTTTTTTCGTATTTAATTATTTATTAATTACATACTATATTTAATCTCTGAGAATATAACCATTTGAACTTTGCAGTTTAATTGGTTCATGAACGTAGCTTAACTAATTTTAATGACAAATATGTATAGTGTTATAGCTGCGTCACACTATCATTTTTAAACACGTTGAGAAAACTAGTGTACAAAAAATTGTTTACACTCGAAAAGTTTTGTTTTATGCTGGCAATCCATTTACCACCGTCAGCAGACGAGGATGATTTCGTAAAATATCAAAAATATTAGGGAATCAAAACATGATTAACCTCTCTAATTAATCTAAATCATTTTTATTCAAATCTCAGAAGCATTTCTCGACAAAGAAAATATCTAGTACCTCTGCAATAAATAATTTTAAATTTCGTTTTCTTATCAGCTGTTGACTCACAAAATATTCAAAATATCTTATAGCATTATTCAAATTCAATAAAATATTATTAATTATGTGAAATAATAATTTGAAAAGTTGTGAAATAATTAAACAAGTTATTTCTTTTTTAATTTTCTTGTTTAAACAAGAAGTAAATTAAAAATTAATTTAAACAAGTTAATTGTGGACGAGGCTATTAGAAAATTTATTATGTAATTTTTTTTACATAGCAAAAATAAATATGTATACAATTAACATATTTATGTATAATTGTCCCTAAATACCAAATCTTTTGATCATAATTTTGAATCTACAACTACTACTCTTTAGCGCTACAGCTCGTAAAGAGCCTGGGCCTCCCTTACAGAGTCCTCTAACATTTTATTGCAATTTGGACCTACTAATTTTTGTATGGATTCCGACCCATTTCTTTATAGTGAAGAAACTATTAATTGCAACAAGCTAATAGTTTTATTAGTGAGACAGTTGTTGTTAGCAAATGGTCTCGGCCGTTAGCATTTTTCCCAGTCTTAAATTACATTTTATTACTGGTACTCATTTAAAACTGAGTAAACTTAGACCAACATCGATGTCTCGGACGGGAGTTGAACCCAGTACCTAATGCACCACAGCTTAGCACACTACCACTTAAGCCACCGTCGGTCTTGAATCTAATAAACGAAAATCGATTATAATTCAAGATTTCATTTAGATTAAAAGTATAATACTAATAATATCCATAAATACTATCATCATTCAGTGGACAAAAAAAAAAAACAGCTTATGATTAATTTAATAATTAAATGAATTTATTAACTACTACGCCATTCAAACACTGTGTACAACTATTTTGAAATTTAAATTTAAAACTGTCATTTTTTATGGTAATCGAAAGTATGTATTGCCATAGTAATTGTTATAAGTAAATTTACATAAATTAATAAACAACTGAAAAAAAAAAATATCATTTGTATGTAAACAAAAACATATAATTTAAACATATTTTTTTTTTGGTCATATGCCATATGTCTTTCAGCTGTTTTTTTATATTTTAGGTTGACTGAAGACATTTAATTTATTATAATATTTATATTTGGAAATTTTAATCGTGTCTACTAAACTAGTTCGAAGTGTTAATTTACCTTGAAAACGTAAATTATGTTTATAGACATAACATTTCTTATAAAAATTTTTAAGTTGAAGAAGTATGTGTATAAGAATTTATTATAAATTTCTCAATCATCATTATTGGCAGGCAGTCAATAGCTATTAATTTGTTTCATTAAATATTTCTAATAAATTAATCTTTATACAATTTGAAATATTGATATTTGAATATTCTTAGAAATATAATGTTGTATTAAAAAAATTCCATCCATTTTATTTTGAAATGAACTTTTTTTTGTAATTAAACGTATCATATTTAATTAAATTTTGTGTAACCACTAATTGACGGAGACAAATAATTTCATATTTTTCAAATTAATAAAATTAACTTAGGCTCATTGAATTTAATTATATTTTTTTTTTTCAGTTTTCAAACAAATTATGATTAGTGACAATATTTTAGATGACAATTATCAGATTATTTTTTACAGGGTGGTTTTGTAATACAAATTAGAATTAAATTTTTTATAAGTTAATTTTTAAAATATTATTAGTGTAAAGGTAAAATCGCTTTGTATGGAGTGAAATGTTAATATTTTATATGCGATGGTCAAAGTTCTTATCGAAAGTTCTTTATGTCACTTTCAGAATTATTACGAATTACACGCAATTTGTTTAAAAATTATTTTAAATTGACTTTTTTTTTTCACAACATAATTTTTTGTTGTTTGGTCAAAACGAAGACTGTATTCAAATTTAATTTTACTCTACACTCAGCAGTTTTTAGTTGAAAGCATTAAAATATTTCTAATAAAAATGATGTCACATTTAAAAAAATCATTCTATTATAATACAGTCCTACCTACTTGTACATTACAGCATATTTAAATACCACGTGCTTGGTTAACTTTTTAATAAAATGATTAAAATTTGTTAACAATTTCAAATAAATTCAAATAATCAAAAATTTTAATTCTTCAAAATTAACAACATAAAAAAAAAACAACAAATAATAAAAACATAACAAATCGTGGGCTGATCTCATTTCAAATAATTGCGTCATAATTTTACCAAAAAAAAAAAATCGTATCGTTATTCTGATATGAAATAAACTGAAGGTTACACACAAGAAAAAAAACATATAATTTTAACAAAAATTCATATATTACCTGTATAGGTAGGTAAGAAAATGACGTTTTAAATAATTTTCTTGAATCGAATGTTTATAATAATATTTATTTATGATGGAAATGTCAATAAGAAAGTTTTTTTTTGTTATCTTATCTTAATCAAAATTTTCGTGACACATAAAATACAATTTTTTTCATTTTTTTAACTTTGAAATTTAAAAATCATTAAATAATTCAAATAACGAATTAAAACGTAAAAAAGTTATGATTTTTTTTCTTGAAGAGGGCACGTGTCGTTTGCTAAACTTTAGTTAAACTGAAAAAAAAAACTAACAATTATCTGTTAAATTTAATTGTGCTATAAACGAATATAAACAGATTTTCAAATTAAAACGAAAACGATCTAATTTCCTATAAAATTAATTTAATTACAAAATAATATTAAGTACTTTTATTTACATTTAAAAACACTGACCTTTTTTAACTACTAATATAAAATAAATTAGTACCGTATTTTTATGACAAATAAATGAAAATAATTTTCCGTAAAAAACACCACGTATATTTTGTCAACAAATTAATTAGGTTTAGGTTAAAACATCGATAAACAAAATTCAGATAAAAGAAATATCAAGATAAAAAATGTTGATTTGATTAAAATATTAATAGACTAATACGGTAGTGGTTTTATAGAACATTAGAAAATTTAATTCGTACTCTAATTTTTCGTTAAGAACAATATCTACTTTACTCGCCTGCAGTTTTATGCGAGCTGGCTTTTATATCAGAAGTAGTCACGAATAATTGTTTGGTTCGATAATTTGAGTTCCAATTATGAATTGAAAATCATTACACATAATTGGATTGGTAAATCTTGAATACGACTAGTGTCTATATGCAGCTTGTCGATATTAACTTCTTGCCTTGCCTTACTAATTATTTTCTAGAAAATGCGCCAGTTCCGACTATTTCCGACTAAAAAATTAAGAAAAATATAAAATTAACTATGTGAATTGAATTTACTCTCTTACAAATACATTGAAATTTAGACTCTTGCATGGTTTCTACATATTTAAAATTATTCGGCGGGCGTAACCCGTCAAAGCTGAGTTTGGCACAAAAAATTTGGCGGGCGAGACACGTCATTTACACTCAAGAGGTTAAGCCCCAAAACAAAGTAATTATTGTAAGAAATTTCGATCTTAAATAAACTTCTTCTTATTGTCTCCGACTTTTCGCACTTTCGTATTTATAATTCCGGCCAAATTTTTAGATGGTAATACATATTATTACTATTACGTTGTGTTAATCTGTCGACATTTTCAATTACGTCGATTTAGTTGACTTTTTTATTAGTCGTATAAAATAAATTTAATAAGATCTTAAAATATTTTCTAGAATTATTATTTTTTGCTTTAGTAGTAGATATGTCAAAATTAGCTTGGTTCAAATGGTTCATATTTTTTTTTTTTAAATTCAGGAATTTGTTTATTTTAAATAAATGCATATATTTTGCATCGTAATTTTATTATAATATTATTTAATGCGTCACAACACAAATAACATTTAATTTATCCTTCATGGTCACAGTTTCATATTCAATAACAATCAATTTTATTAAAAGTGATTAAATCAATTAATAAATGATTAAACTTGTGACAAATTATTTTTAATTACATATTATTATATTATATATACTTCGATATAGTGTTTAGAATTTAAATAATTTTATTTCCAATAGGATTTAGCAATAGGCAATTCAATTTATTGGTTGGTAATCATTAAACCCAAGTGGGAGATTGTTTACTTGTTTTAGCAATACATTAAGATGAAAATAAGTAAATGAAAATAAGTAATCTGTTAAAAGTTATAATGTGTTAATGCTATCGTGTTAAAAATATTTCTAAGAAAGACTTCTGAACTCCGCGATACTCTTTCAATCAAATATTCCCTAATTTTGTCGTTTAAATTTGGGTTAAATTGCTTTTGGCCGTTCATTCTTCTATAAAGAGTGAACCGCCAAAAACATATATTTCTGTCATTTTTGTCATATAGCCAAAAAAATAAAAAAAATAGCCCACTGGTAAAATGCATTATTTTGAAATTTCTTTTCTGGTTAAGTAGAATTTTGAAATTTTTAAAAACATTTTTACTTGTAATTTCATTAACAATTTTATGCATTAAAAATAAATAATGATATTTTTGCACTTGAAATTTTTTTGCGAGAAGACATAATGGCACCGTCGTAATTTCTGATTTATATATGTTTTCTTTTTTGTATTATTATTGTTTTTACACTTTTGATTACAAAAGTCTTTATATTTCTGTTTGTTATTTAGTTAAAATAAATTTTTTTTAATCAACTGCTGCGATATTTAATATGTTGTCAGCGCGCAGACACTGGGATAATATAGTTATATCTATATTACTCCTATGTTTATATGTAAATGTTGTGTAAATTTAATGCAGATGTTAAGAATAATAATAATAATAATAATAAAAGTATATTTTATGTACAAAAACAAAACAAAAGATATTTAAAAACATTATTCTTTTGAAGAAACAACAAATATATAATTTTTTTTTTGTCCGGATTACATTTCCCTACTTTCGAACGCTATTTATAAAAGTTGGATGGGTTTTTGCAGCCGTTGGTATTTTATTCTATTTTAATTTTATTGTAAAAACAAATAAAAATAGAAAAAAATAGAGAATAAGCAAAAGTTTTCAGCAGCGTGCAACGTTGGTTATGATCTATAATGTATTAGATGCATGTCCGAAACATTAATATCATTTTAAATTTACTTAGCTATAAAAATGATTATTATAATTTACAGAAATATGATTATAAGTCTTGGAGAAATAAGAAGGTCTCAGATTATTTGCCGGAAATAAACATACAAAAGCCATTTTACATACTACACAAAGATTTTAACTACTAGTCTTTCACTATTCTGAAAATTATTTCACTATAGTGAAACTATAATTATTGAGCTTTAGTGGCCATTAAGTAGTTTTAAAATTCAAATAGAAACTTTTGATTTTATTCTACAATGTCTTTGCAATGTGTGGTAAAATATCAATTTTGGAGAATATTTACTCCATTACTTTCACTAAAAAAAACCACTTTTTAGTTAAACGCAAATTATGACTCCTATATCGGATGGTCTTAAAGTAATTTTGATCCGATAACAAATTCTTCAACCTTTACAATGGTTGGTCTGGCATTGTGTGAGTACAAATCATTTTTTGGAAAAAATGTACAGACGGACGGATTGACGGAAAAGCATTAAAAAAAAAAGAAAAATCGGAAAAATTCATTTATTTGTCATCGGTTGAAATTTCTTCAAATAATATGCAGCAGTATACTTCTTCTTTATGAACCAAATATTAATATTATTGTAATTTGTCAATGAATTAAAATAAAATTCACCTCTGGGGTAAATAAAAACAAAATTTTTCTGTTTTTCAATTTTTGTTTTTGGTCATTGATTATTTACACTGACTTTTGAGAAACAGAAAAATTATGTTTTGCCAAAACTTTTACTTGTTGCAAAACTAATTTAAAAATTGTACCTACATAAATATGTATTTGTGAAAAAGTATGTAATATATTTAACTAAAATATTATAAATTAAAAAAGAAAATTTATTTATTTTTATTATAGCACGTACAGTTTTCTGTTTTCTGTTTTTATATAATTAATAATAATGAAAATGAAGAAAAAAGATACGCACGCGATCTAAGAGTTTATTATAGAAATATAAGTGAAAATATTTTACATAGATTTCTTTTATTATTAGTATTATAATTATAAAGTGAATAAGTACCTTGTTTAAGGTATAAAGTTCGTAACAAAAACCATGTTTTTAATTAAATTAATTCACATTGTAAAAATATGAAAATTTTGATAAAACTTATCATTGTAACATTTTTTGAATGAACTATGAGAACTTATTTAAAATACTAATTTCATTTTATAAGATTTTAAATTATATTAAAATATTAATTAATAGTAGTCTCAACTGGATCGATATTAGTTATCAATTTTGCTATATTCAACAGCTACAACAGGTACAAAACATTCAGATTTTGAGGTGGTACGAAACGAGTACTTTAAACTGTACCATTTGGATTTTTTTTTGCGCTTTAACTATTTTCCCCGCTAACATAGTATATTTCTAAGTAGAAAAAACAACAAACATTAAATAATTCGATGCTTCAACTGACTGAAAAATTAACCGGGAAATCGAATTATCAGAGCAAAATAAATTAACTAAAATTTTTTACAAACTTAAAAAAAAATCTAATTAAAGGGGTAAATCGAATTATCCGGACATTGAATTATCGAGGTTCTACCCTCTATTCTGAAGGATCCACAAATGTACAAATTGTGACTAAAAACATTTGTAATTTCACTATTATTAAAGCAGTGTTTAAAATTGACCTCTGAGTGTATTTTTAATAATTATCTATAAAAATAGAAATTCACTTTACTTTCAAATACATATTTTTTTATCAATTTCCATGATAAAGAGGTTATATAAATAAGATTTAATTATTTTTCCTTTATATAGACAGAAATTTTAATTATCATTGAATTATTTATTCTCATTAAAAGTTCTATAAGTCAGATTAATGAGTAAAATTAGACCAAGTACATTAATCTGATTCAAAATATTAATCAAAATTAAATAGTCTTGTGTAGTATTTATATTTACATGTGATTTATTTTGATTTGTATAATTTAGAGATTAAAGTATTTTTTAAATAAATCTTTACTAAATCATTAAATTTTTATCTATAAAATATATAGTATATTTTCTCGCTAATCTAATTTAATTTTAGTCGTAATTATTTTATTTTAATTTCAAATTCAACATTTTGTCTAGTATGATTTTTTTTTTTTTCAATTTTACGCTTTTGACATAATTTCTTTCCTGTTTTTAGATAAGAAAAATATAATTTTAAAACTAATGATAACACTTTTTTCCAAGGTGCAAAGACCATAATAAATATTATATATGATTTGTCTCATTTTAAAGTTATAAATTAGACAAATTGAAGTTATTATTATTTTTTTGGAAAATTAAATACAATTAATAATAATTTTTTAGAATTTCGTAAATTTCTAAAATTATTTTTTATTTATTTACAGCGTACAAAATTTAAAAGAAATTATTCAGAGAGGACATGGCCTTCCAGTAGAAAATATTGTTTTATTAGTTAGTGGTGGTGATATGTTAGCACCTGGTAAATTAGTATGCAGTTACTCAGCTGGTACAGATACAAATCCAATTTTTATGTATTCAACAGTTGAATTTAAATCACAAATAATAGAACCATGTAAGAAATATATTTAATTTAAAGAATTTTATTAAATTATATAAATATTCAATATTTTTTAGTTAATTTAATGTTATATGTACTTTGTATATTAATCAGAAAGTTTACTTGTTTTATGTTTTTTTAACTCTTTTTCTTCATTAAATAATAAAAATTCGTACTAAATAAATAAATATTAATGTTTCTACATAAAAAAAAAGTATATGTACACGAAATGACCCCTAAACGTCTCTGTTTACTATATAAAGGCACATAAAAAACAGTAAATATTTTTCAATAAATTTCTATTTTAGGCATTAAATTTCAAAGAATATTAATATTTCATTGAACTTTCGATTAGCCTTGATAAAAAGAGAGGAATAAAAAACAAATTATTTAATTGAAGGAAAATATTATGAAGACTTTTTAATCAATTTATACCAATATATACATTGAAGCTAGCTAATCGTTTAACCTAGATGCCAAAAAAACAATTATAATATTGTGTACTAAACACAATATTACGAGCCTAAGAATATTTTATCTAGTAATACTGCAATACTGTGCAGTAGTTTTGGGATGGTGTAAAAAAGTTTTATCCCAAAACGTAAATTATGCCTGTCGAAAAGTATTTTTTTTACCTTCATCTGATAGCAAATTTTTCAATTTTTGGAATGACGGGTCTGATAAAATTTTATATATAGAATTACTGTGCCAAATCAGACTGATGTCAAAGTGCTAACATAAGATTTAAAAAAAACAAAAAATCCTAATTAATTTAATTCTTTCTTTCCACATACGCTATGAAATCAAGAATTGGTACTTATATATTTAAAAATTTCTTACTAATTATTAATTAATTTATTCACCACAGAAAGGCGCCAAAGTGTCTGCTATAATATTAGTTATGGTATTTTAAAACAATTTTTTATACTTTATAGGATATTGTAAAATATAATTTAAAGTTATTATGTGGTGGTAAATATTAGCTTAAATGCAGATTTCAACAGCACTTATTGCAATCTTATTTACCACTTACTAAAAGTATATGAATTACTAATAAATGTCCAAAATGGCTCTACAACAATGTAATTGAAATTTAACTCAATATTATATTAAATTAAAACCAACTTATTAAAGTCATTAATAACGCAAAAGTTGTATTTATATAAAAATTCAAATCCAGGTACATTATTACATTAATAAACTAATCCATAAATGTACATAGATTTTTCTATTTTTAGAATTGTTAAGATAATTTTTATTAATAGAAATTTAAATAAAATATTTAAATGAAATTGTATACAAAAAAAAAATTTGCCATCGACCGTAGATAATTTACTTGATAAAATTTAGGTGAATGGCCTGTAGCAAGCAGCAGGTTTGATTATTATTTTGCAAATGATAGACTGAAAATATATTTTTTTTATAAAAGGAAGAAGATGATTTACATATAAATTACAATAAACATTTTCAATGAAAAAATTATACGTTGAGAAGAATCATTACTGTGTTATAAATATACTTTTTTCTTATCGGTTATTTATAGATTATTTAAAACGTTTATTCGATATTCCTTGTAATTAAGTATGTTTTTCAAATGTTATTTGTTTTATTGCATATACATTAATAATTATTTTAATTGATTAATGTTTTGTGTTTCATATTAAATTAAGATAGTTTCATTCCATTATTATGACCTTTAATGTAAAAATATTACCTTGATCAATTTTTATTTATGTATATGAATAGTAATATTTCAATGTATTGGGATCATTATACCTTTTTTGTTGCACTCAATTAAATAATATAGCTTTATATATTTGTTTATAGAAATTATTAATCTTATAAATATGTCGCTATCACATTAGCACATCAATTTCTATTTATACTTTTAAATTTTCCAAATCAGCTGAATTATAAATTAGAATATCTTTAATTTTCTCCTATTTACAAACAGCAATTTCGGACAGTGAGTTAGCAAATCAAGTTAAACGTTGTCTTTCATTACCCGCCAACTATTCAACAGTTGTAATACGTACTCAATTAGCACAACAAATATATGAATTAGCTCATGAAGAAGAAACAGTATGTGAAAGATTAGTACATGAACAACATTTACAACAACAAGGATGGTCTGCAGTAATAGCAAATTTAGAAGATTTAACAGATGAATTTCGACAACGTTATGAAAATTTTAGTAATTCCTTCGAAGAACATTTAAATAATCGTAATCAATATTTGGAATTATTAAAAAATTTTAATAATGATTTAGTAAATTTATCAACGATACCAATTTTACCTGGTTTATTACAACATGCCCATCATGAATTTCATGGTTTTGATGATTTATTAGATAATGATGAAGTATTTTCACGTTCCCAAGAAAATGAATCAATGATAGTACAACCAGCTGCACCTGATAATCCAAATAATGAAAATGAAAATAATGTTGAGATTAATAAAGGTGTTGGTAATGAAGTTGCTATTGCTTCAACATCATCAGGTTCTGGTGGGGTTGAACAAAAACGACCCAGATTATCTAAAGAAAATACACCAGATTCAATGTTAGTAGGGAATGGTGGCGGTAGTAAATCATCATCAGTTGGTAGTAATAAAGGTGCGAAAGGTGGACGTTCATTAACACTATTACAATGGATCACAGCCAAAGAAAATCATCATGCTTTAAGAACTATGGCTACGGAATGCAGTCAGGGTTTAGAAACATTTACAGCTGATAAATATGCAAAACTAAAACATGAATTTTGTAGTGTAATGAATTATGCTCAACAGGTAATTACCATGTTTTTTTTATTAAATATTATTTCAAATTTAATTTTTAATTATATTTTTAGGAAGATATAAAAGAGATCAAAGGTTTGGAGAGCAGATTATGTGGATTAGAAAGAATGATGTTCGATTTAAAACAACATGTACAAGATCAAAAAGAACATTCAACAGCATTTCAACAGGTATTTAAAAACAACCTATTATTCAAAAAAAATAACTAAATCTAACTACCTTCATTTATTGATAGAACCAAAGTCGCGCCAGTAACCTTGGTGATGCCTCAATATTACCAGACTTATGTGCATCACATCAGGGCCAACTATCACATATGTTAAATAATCATTTAAAAATTCGTGACTATCGTCGACGGGTATCAAAAGCCAAAGATGAATTAGGGACGAATTTAAATAAACGCTTACTGTATTCAAGAATAATGTTATTTAATAAACATAATTCTTGACAATTTCTTTCCTTCTTTTACAGATATATTGTTCACATCGAAAATAGTATGAGTAATATAGATAATAATTTACTATTTTATCATCGTTGTTTACGACGTCTTCAGCGTCATATTAATATAATACAACAAATCCATCAAACCCCACGAATATATGTTGCAGCTGTGACAGAAGTTGTTAGACGTCGTTTATTTTCGAGTGAATTTGTTAAATGGGCTTCCACATTGGCATGTGATTTTGATTCAATACATAGTGAAGAAGTTGAAAGACGACGGAAATTTAATACAAATTTCGAAGGACATTTTTTAAATACATTATTTCCTGGTATGGATGATATGCCACCAGCATTTGCTAATGAAAATCCAATAGTATTTGATGCAAGTTTACCAGATATTACTAAAAATGGTAAGAAATTATTATATTTCTTATTTTACTTTTTTTTTTGTTAAAAAGTAATTTTTTTGCGTGTTTAATTTTCATTTTTAGATTTTGATATGTTGAGTACTTTTTTACCAGAAATTACAGAAAATATACAAATTCCAGATATGGGAACTGTGATACAATTTTTTATCTCAAGGTATATATAATAAGAAGAAAATTATTGGTGTTTAATTAATTGTGTTTTATAATTTATTGCTAATAATATTAGGTCTGGAAATAAAAATGGCAATGAACAAATGATAACTTCAACAAATCAAAAATTACAATCAAATACTGGTTCAGCAGTTGAAGGAATAATATCCCAACGACCAATAGATCTTCACGCTCATCTTAAAGAGTAAATATTTTTTATATGAAATTTGATAATACTTTTACAATTTCAGAAATAAATTGTATTCATATATATTTTTAGTGGTTTTGAATCTGAAACTGATACTGAAGAATTTGAAAAAGTTGGTCAAAGTACAAACGAAAAAAATAAAGAACGCCGACAAAAACAAGAATTAGGACTAAGATTGTTAACCGCTTCAGTATCAACATCTACTAGTGAAAATAAACAACCTGAAACTGTTTCTACTAGTATAGAAACCGAATCAATTCAAACCAATAACGTAGAAACATTAACTGAGGTAAAAAATTAACTATAAATTATTTATTTTTCATAAAAACTGAATTGCTTTACATTCTTCTTTATTTTGATAGTTTTTAATTTCATTAAGAAAAAAAAAATCCTATAAAGCTTTAAAATAATTTTGTAACTTTTTAAACATAAAAAAAAATAATAATATTTCTGCCAATTAAATAATTGTTCGTTTAAGTTTTTTCTTTAATTTTATTTCTCAGTTTCGTTTCACATTTTTTTTTTTTGTGTTTACAAATAAAACTTTTATAAACAAAAATACTAACTTCTTCAAAATGAATTCCTCTCTCTGTCTACCAAAAAACGTATATGTTATACCGAAAATCATAAAACAATTTTTGCTCAAACCTTAAATATATGATCACACAAAAGTCTATTAAATGTTGGACGTCATCATTACAACAAATATCCCAATTACCTCCAAAGAAACCACCACGTTTAACAAAAATTTTAAATTTGGCTAATAAATACAACCACCATCATCCTATTAGTCAAGGAACAACACCATCTTTAAATACTTCAGCAACAACAATACTATTTCCTACACTTCCTGTTATTCTTGAAAAAGAAATCCATATTATTTCTTCTCCTATAAAAATTCCATATCATTCCAACAATTCACTTATTGTGGGTCACTCTACAGCAATCACTCAAAGAACAATGACTATGGAAGAAATACAAACACCATCATCACCGATTTTATCACCAAACAATGTCACTGTAACTACTAATACTACAATACCAGCATCAACAATGATTATCGATAATGAATTTATAAATTCAGAATTTTACATTGATGAATCACTACCATCAAGTTTAAATGATCATGAGGATTATTCAAAAGATTTTGACAATAATACAACAAATACAACATTAACAACATCAAGATCTTCATTTGGTGGTGCAACAATAGATAATGAAATAAATTTTTGTCAAATTATTGATGATGATTATGAAAAAATTAAAAAAAATTCTTCGATTGTTAAAAGATTCATTGGTGGACTAAAAAGAAATAACAATTTTTATGAAACCGATAATGATGAGGAGAAAATTTTTAATGGTGCTACTATCAACGACTGTAGAGGATCATTGGAAACTGTATTCGGGTTACTCCAGGTATTGGATGATAAAAAAAACAAATACCGATCTATAAAATTTATAATCGCAAAACATTATTTTTACGTTATTTTTTTAAATAAATTTGTTAAATTTTATTTATTTCATATTTTTTATTTTCTTAGTTGTGCTACAGAGAAAATTTTGGACATTAAAGAAAGTTTTGGATATTAGTTATTTCTATATTTATTAATCTCTTCCAATTTAAAAATCAAATTAGTGCTGATATTCCAAACCTTTAATTCGGAGTACTACTTATATTTGAATTTTATAAATATGTATTAATAACAAATCGCAGAGAAAATTCTTACAATTAAATAAATAAAAAAATATGCTGACCCACAGTCGTGTAATGTAATTGATCCCTCCGTAGATATTGGCATGGTTCCCTAGCGCTTTTGACACATTATGCATTAATTGAATTTTACAAATAAATATCCAAAAATGTTGCCTATGTATTTTTGTAAAATTTTTAAGCTTTGAAAGTTTTTCGTAATTTCGAAAAATGTACTTTCGAAAATCGATAAATAGAAAGTAAAAACTATATAATTATAAATGCATATAATGTAATAAATGTAATTTATTATTTTTCAATTAAAACGAATTTTGATCTTATGCGACATTTATTGTTATATGTAATTGAATATGTATTCTATTTCTTATTCCAAAATTTCTCTGTACATCAAAACAATTATAAAAAAATATGTAAGCAATTATTGTTTTATATTAAATAAATTTATAGATGTAAGCATAATTTTAGCATGTTTGAATTATTTTCAAAATTATTTAGTGCTTTTAAATAATAACTAATAATATATAAAAACTACAAAATACATTTAAATACATATACAAAAATTGGTGGCCCATAATTCGCTTTAACAAAAAAAATAAAAAAATCCTTTCGTGTGTTATTTCCTTAAACAGTTTTATTTATATACATATTCTAAAAATATCCTTTTCCCCATCAATCCTTTTTAATTTTTTCAAGCTAAATTTAAATTTTATAAATAACAATATGAATTAATAATAATTTATTTATAATAATATAATTTTTTATTTCTATATTTATTAATTAATTTTCAGGAAAATCTTGGATCACGTCAATTAGAAATTGAACGTTTAAAATTATTGTTAAAGAATATGTCTCAAGTATCGTATCAATGTCTGGAACTGTTAAAAAATAATCTCGAATCAATGAAGTCAGATCATAAAGCAAATCAACTTGATATACAATCAAAAATAAATTATTTATCAGAAACATGGTCTCGTGTACATAATGAATATGATTCAAGAGAACGATTTAGTATTGAACAAATTAAAGCTTTACATCAGCGTGAAATTGATGATCTCAAATTAAATCTTACAAAAAAAGAAAATGAATGGGAATTATTAAAATGTGAATTGAAGACCACCGAATCTAGTCATAAAGAAAATATTTATTTATTGCAATCAAAATGTGAAGAATTTAAAAATATTATAGAAAAAATGAATAGACAAATATCTGTACTACAAGAAAAATTGAAAAATAATGATATTATAAAAGAACAAGCTGTTCGTGAAATACGTGATAAATTGATGCATGAACATAAAACGGAAATTGAATCCTTACGTTGTCGTTTTAAATTAATGACAAGTATGGAACGTTCACCATCTGATACAAGTTTAGAGAAAATTGAGAAACCAGATATGATTGAAATTTCATGTCATGAATCAATTTTATTACAAACACGTGAGGATTTTATGAATGAAAAGAAGCAAGCTATTCGCGAAGCACTTGAATCGGAAAAATTAAAATGGGAATCATGTATAGCTGCACAAAGTCTATCACCGGCAAATGTTAAAGCTATGTCAGAAAATATGGAATTATTAAAAAAAATGGTTGAAGACAAGGATAGACAATTAGATGCAATGCGTGAACGTGATTTAATATTGTCAAAAGAAAATTGTCAATTGAAAATGAAAATAGAAGCATTAACAAATGAAGATGAAAGTGACAAAGGTTGGTTAAAAGAGAAAATCGAATTTTTAAATCGTGATAAAAATCGGTTAGAACAAGAATTGGATACAGAAAAAATTCGTAGATTCGAAATGGAAACATCAATAGCGGCAATGAAAAGGTATTTAAAATTATTATTTAATTTGGTTTAAATATCTATTAAATTATTGTTTTTTAAATGATTACACAGTTCAACTATTGATTCCACAATGTTACGTTCAAAACAAGGACGTCCAACAATTACAACAGATTCGTGCAATACTGGTGATATTGTTTTTGTTGTGTGGAATATCCGTCATAAACAATTTATTGTTGTACAAGAAACACCAAGTTTATACTTTGTTCATGGTGATAGTTTAAATCAATTAAATTTAAAACTTCCAATACCTGGTGATTCCGAAATACCAGTGCCATTTTATACATTAGCACGTGTTTTCCATAAAGAATATTGTCAAGCTAGAAAGGTAAACAAATATTTAAAACAACTCTTTATAGTGAAATTAATAATAACTTTTTCACAACTTGAATTTTTATAGGAAGAAAATCGTTATAAGGTAGCTAAAGGTACGAAATTTTATCGCATTAAACTTGATCCGCTTACTGAATTCAAATGGCACAATAGGCGCGAAAGACTTGAATGTATGATTTTTAAGAACATTTTTTTTTTTTAGAAATAAATTTTTTTTTAAATAATTATAGCTTCATCATCATCTGGAATTCCAGTTAATCGGGGAACTACAACAGTCCAACTGTTAATAGATTCTTTTGCTCAAACTGAAAATCCATCTTCAAATCCGATATTAATACAATCTAATAAAGATTCCGTAGATTCAACATCTTCGTCAAGTTCATCAACTACACAATTAGCTAATTTTAAAGAACGTACTATTAGTGTTACCAGCATTACTGAAGAAGAGGATGAACCAATTGCATTAATAAGCGAACGTAATCGTTATGTAAGTGTTAGCGAAGAAGATGAAAGGGCTGTGACTGATCAACCATCTTCTTTAAGTACGGTTAGTTAAATTTTTTAAAATAAATATTTTTTTATTTAGTTTTTTTAATCATGAAGTAAGTTTTGTGATTTTTAAAATGTTGAAAAAACGGCGAGTTTTTTTGTATCACAATTAATTTTATTTTGTTTGTGAGTTATGCTAGATATTGATTATTTTTGAAAAAATATAGTTATATAATAATTATTTCCTTACTATTTGAAAAATAGTATAACAGTTAGATCTGAAATTTGGTATACTATTTTGAATCAAAGAACAGTTTACAGAATTTAACAATGGCAAAATGTAATGCTGAAGTATTACATTTTGTATGCAAATTTAATATCGTAAATTGATAAAAATAAAATATACTAATCTACCTTTACCCTTTTAGTACTTACAGAAAAATTGAAAAATAGTTGACCGAAAAATACCGAACCAAATTCATGTAATTTCTTCAGTTTTGAGAAAAAGCCTTATAATAATTTACATTTGTAGTCGTCGGTATTTTTGTAAGTTTGAGTTCCTTTCAACGTGATATTAGTCTGCACATAAAGTTAAAAACAATTAATTCACTAAAATCTCCAAAACAGTGCCAAATTATAATTATGATTTAACTTATCAAATGCTTATTAAAAAATTGCTTCTCGAATGAAAATAAAATTTAATTGTGTATCGTAATTTAACATATTCGTTAATATTATATGTATTTAATATTCCTCATTTTAAAAATATTTTTGCTATTATAAATAAAACTAAATTATAAAAAAAAATTGTTATATTTAAATATTGTAATGTTTAAAAACAAATCAAAACTAAAATATTGTGTGATACATTTAGGATTATGAAAATTCAATTACTGCTACAATATCATCAGCAACTACAAATATTTTACCATCTGGTGATTGTACTAACGATTATGATAATGAAAATATGAATGAAATTAGTACAAATACAATTTGTCAACATTTATTATTGAATCATTCACAAGAAATGGATATAAATACATCATTATTGCTGGACATTAATAATCAAAATGATGATTCTGATGAATATCGTTCACTAGAAACTAAAGATGATCACGAATTTCCAATAACAACTGGCGCAACAGCAACAACATCAACAACATCATCAACAATACAAACAATTTCACCAACACCGTCTAATGATATTTAGATAGAATTTCATTATTTTAATATTTTATAAACTATTAATTCCTAAAAAAAATTATATTTCTCGAAAAGAAAAATATACACACAAGAAATGAAATTCTGTAATCCTCTTGTTTTTTATACTGTTTTTGTAGTGACAAAACTTTAAATCCAATAGATATGTAGTAAAAATATAATTTTACGATAAATAATTATTTAATATATTAATCCTATTTGGATTAAGGCTAAAAATATTCTGAACATTTTTGGTAGCTTTGTGTAGTGGAAACATAGTAGAAAATTCAAAATGTGGGAAAAAATTAATATATATCATAATAATATTTTCCTAACAAATTTATTAATTATTATTTTTCTTAAATCACATTTTGTCAAAATTTATATTGCTATTTTATGATTTTCATTTCAAAAATTTAAAAGTAAAGTCTAATATGTGGACAATTTTTAGGTTATTAAAATTTTTTAAAAAATTCAGGTAGCTTGTTGTTTCTTACAATATATTTTTACGAAAACTCCATACTTATTTGTGTGTAAAGCGTCTTGACGAAAAATGTTGCGTGTGAACTAGTTGTTTCTTTGTAAATATTGACAGATTTTATCTTAAATTTAATTAAAGTTGAAATAAAATTGTGGGACATATATTTTCCGATAATTTTACAACGCGTTTATCCAAAAGTATAAAAATATGCGGAAGTTTTAACAAGTAATGTTAGCGACATTGAAATTTACGGGAATTGATTGTAAGTTTAAAAAACGACGTCAACTTTATTAGACATTGAGGGAATTGCCCTATACAAACAAACGATCTAAGATTATTTTTTTAAATCATCTTTTAAATTTTATTTATTACCAAATTATAATTTTAGATTTGAAAATCATCAAAATATAAAACTTATATTATAATTACATAAACTTATTTCCACAAAAATCTTCTACTATGATTTCTGACTATAATAAATTTAATACATCCTTTGATTTTTATAAAATTTGTAATTTTAGTTTTAAGATAAATTTTAGTAATTTTTTTTCCATATTCATATTTCTTAATTGGTAACTGGCCATAATTTTTTTATTTTGCTATGGGTGTGAACACGATTTATTTTTATTTTGTATTTTGTATTTTTTCAGATTTATCCTTTTACTTTAATCATCATAATTCTTAATTCATTTATTTTTCTATAAAATACTTTTAATATTTATGCATATTATTTTAAGACATTGTCTAATATTATGCAGTCTAAAGAATAGGCTATTTTATTAAACTGAAAAATAAATATTTGAAAAGTAATCATACAAAATTATTCACAATTATTGTACAAAAAACGATATAACAAAATGAATATTTTTAAAATTGCCATTAACCATTTTTTTTATTTAACACATTACTTTTTGTGTTTGGTACTACTATAGTAATACATAAAAAAAAAAACATTTTGGTTTTCTTTAAAAATTTAATATTTACATAAAAAAAAATACAAAAAAGTTTACAACATCAAAAGAAAAAAAAAATCCAATTTATTTAATCTATTTTTACAGAAATCCTCATGTACGGGTGATAGTAGAATTGGATTATTTACACTAATTGAACCACTTTTATCGCCATTACAATTTGAAATATCAAATATGGATATTTGTGATTTTATAGAATAGAACAAACAAACAAAAAATTAATAATATTTTTAATCTTTTTAATTAACAAAATATTAATTAGGTAGAAATTTTTTTTTATAAATATATATGTATTTAGATTTTAAGCATTGAAAAAAAAACATTAAAAATTATATTTATTCATTATACCATTTAATTTTTTGTATAAACATTGTTTAATTTTTATACATTTTACCTGTAATAAACATTATTGTTTTAAACTGTAAATAATTGGTAAATATATGTTTAATACCTAAATATAAAAGTAAAACATATTCTTAAAAACTACATATATATATATAAAAAAAAATAATTATAAACACTAATCTTTAAAATAAGAAATTCTACATGAATGAAAATTTATTTTTTTTAAAGGGCAATTCGTGCAATTTGTAATATGATCGGATTTTAAATAATTTTTTGTCAATTTTCTGAGAAATTTGTAAAAAAATTTTTGTTTAAAATATGTTTTCGAATATCCACAGCTCACATAAAAAAAATTTAGTGTTTGAACTATTTGTGTCTTTAATAATATTAACAGGTTGAATTAACATTTGTATTATTTAATCTTAAGCACTTATCCGGTAATTTTACAATTTGTGTTCTCACGCCCTATTTGGATTGATTGAAATTTTTGATTTATAAAACGAAATTATTTTATTTGTCTATTTATAAAATAAGATATATTTTACATTTTAAAAATTATTTAAACATATTACTTTAAACTTTAAAGTCACAATTGGCGCAATTCTATATTTGTTAAGCTATGATATTTTTAAAGTTTTATTTTATTAAGTTTGGGAATCGATATTTCTTATTCATAATTCTTATTCCCTTATAACAATTTTAAGTATCTAAGTATTAGCACTTTAATAAAAAATTCAAATTAATTTTTTTTTATATATTTATAAATTTTCGTAAATAAAAAACTCGCGTCAATTTCTGCTTGATTCAAAAACAATGAAAGATAATATTGAATAAATTAAATACAATTTGTATTGATTAATTATTATCTAAATATATAAATTTAACATTATTAAGATTTATTATTAACATAGTTGTTAATTGTAGAATTTTTTTTAATAAAGCTTAACTCAATTTTGTAGGCTTATCACATATAATCATATTGAAACAAATCTCATTCATAAAAATAAAATAAAATATTTAAAATTTACATTTAAAAATTTATGAAATTCTTAAATTCACATTTGTGAAAAATATTTTTATTTTTATAATAAATTCGTTTATATATTTTTATTTTTTTGTAATAGTCAACTACACAAAAAACACAAATTTTCTAAAATAGTTTTTATTCTACACATAAATCAATGTGATTAATAAATATTAAAAATATATTTGGAAAAGTATGAATATATTTATATAAAGAAAAATGTCTAAAAACGCATAATAAATTTAAAACGTTTTTTTTTAAAAATTTAATCAATTTAAAACGCAAAAAACTCCAAAACGAAAATTATTTAATAAAAAAATCGTAAATAATTTATAAGAAGAAATTGATTATGTTTGGAACAAAATAATTAATTTAAGAATTTAAATATTAATTAAATTTTATGAATATATTTTGCTGATAAAATACATATTTACTTTCTGACAAAAAAAAAAAACAAAAAAAACAAATAAAAAATTTAAAAAACATAAAAAAAAATGTGATAGAAAATAAATCTTACTTTCATGTATAAAACGAAAAACATAAAAAAAACATTAAAATTTAAAATAAAATTTTGTTTTAAATAATAATTTTTAATATTAAAATAAATCATTTTTTAAATATTTAAAAAAAAAAACTTTTAAGTATTAAGATAAATAAAAGTAAATTTGTAAATCAGGATAAATGTCTTGTATGTAAAATATGTGTGTATGTGTATGTATAACTAATATTATAGTAACAAAAAAGGAATCAGAAGGATTAAAAAAAGCTTAAATATGATAAAAAATTATTGTAAATTTATAAAAAAATAAAAACACTGAGAAATTTAATAAAAAAATTTTTTTTGTTTTAAAAAATATATATAAATTTTTTTTTCGTAGAATTTTAGTAGGATATGAAATTTTAAATATGGAAATAATTATTATATTATTAAAAATATAAAAATAAAATTTTTTAAAAAAATTATAATTTAAAAAAAAGATATTAATAAATTGTTTAATTCTGATGTAATTATCTTAAAATTATATTATTTTATTGGAGTATGCTATTATAAAATATCCTACTCATATCATCAAGAGCGTCTGCTTCGGCGTTGGAAAATAGTCGAAACATTAAGCTTGTAAATATGGATTGATTGTTGAGATATTAAAACAAAATATTTATCCTCGAATAATATAATTTAGTTCTATTGGAATAATGAACACGACATCTTCGACTATCAATTGAAATTATTTCTTTCCGTAAAGCGGAATTTATTTCCGTATAGTTTATATTTTCGAACTACAAATACTCACTCATGCGTGGCTTGACTAGTAGAAAGTGGTGTTTGACTTGTGGAAAGCGGGGCATACAATATAAATAATTCATTTCGAATATGGTAGTTATACATTAATTTATTTAATTAATGCTTGTCGCGTTGTATACACACAATTTTTTTTGACGAATATAATTTTAAAAGTCCCATAACCCTCTACAAATATTTTCATTAACATCATAAAATTGTTTAACCAATTCGACTTTTATTACATGTATAAATCATATTACAATCAAAAAAGCTTGTTAATGTTCTTCCCTTATTTAATAAACAGAACTAATTTTCATGTTTTTCGAATATACGAATTGAGCATTTGTTTATGTTTGAAAATAATCATAAAATTTTATATAAAATATTATGTTATTAACATTAAATTTAATTAAGATACGAACTATAAAAATATCTTTTTTAAAAACTTCAAACATATAATTTGAAACAGTGTGTTTCAACAGCCAAATTTGAATATTATAATTTTCGATATTCGTCGTTTCTAAAATAACCTATTTATATGATTTACTGAGAACATATTTTGAACATATATCAACACTAAAAATAGAACTAATAAGTGTATAAATTTTGTCTTTGTAATTAGTTTTATTTTTCTATGTAAATATTATAATTAGTTTCAAATATATATTTATATTAAAAAGTATATGTATTTTTAGCGAATCAAAGTTAATTAACTTTTTTTTATAAAATCTTTTATAATTAAAAAAAAATTAAACTTTGGTAAATTGTCAAATAAATTAGGAGTAGACAATTTACGTGTTTTTAAATTATAGTTAGGTAAACTGAAATCTATAAATTAGAAAATCACTCTGTATATTTATAATTTAGTTGAAATTTCAAGGTTGTGAGAAAACTATATATGCTTGTAAAAATATATTAATCATATATTTAAGTACGATAAATAAAATAAACATTACAAAATACAAAATTCATTTTTAAATTGATTACAGATTTACGAGAATATAAAGTAAATATGATATGACTATATGACGTCAGATTATATAGAATACTAGTTAGTAATTGGGGGAATTTTGATTTTGTAAATTCAGAACAATTAATATAATTTTATATATAGAATTGTAAGACTTCTCCGTCTTGAGTTCAAAATTTCTATTGACCCAATCACTCAATTGTTTTATTATATGATTTTCAATTAATAAAAAAATCAATTGAATACACGAAAGTTAAATGAATATTATATTTGTTATTTGGGGAAATTATACTGCAAAATAAAATATTAATGTACATAGATAATATTAATTTGTAATCTAATTTACTGCGTGCTCGTCTGATTAATTTATTTTCATTTTACTACTAAAAATTATAATTAACTTCTTTAAGAAACTGGTGTTCTAAATGTATTTAATTTATTTTAGATTAACAATTCCGCATCGAATAAATTAATATAATTTCTTAGTTGTGTGATTGAAAAGCACATCTGACCAGATCACAGATAAACTTATAATTTATAAATAATTTAATATCTCTTTACTTAACAAATTAAACTTAATAAGCATATTTTTCTAAATAAGAAATATACTGAAAAGTTATTTAATTTATAATGAGTTTTATTACGTGTTTTAATCAATTGCGTTAAATAACTGCAATTAGTAAAAAAATAAAATTTATTATTGATTTTAGATTTTTTATAATCGTACAACTTTTAGCCTTAATATGTACACACTTATATTTTGGTAAAATTTAAATTTTTAAATGGTTTTTCATTTTTCAACTTAAAGTAAAGAAAATTTTTCCCCCAACCTTTCTTATCGCTACTAAATTGAGTTCAAAATACAATTTCAAATATGAAATTATACTAAATAGAATATCTCCGAAATAGCACAGTTCGGAAATGTCAAATGATAATATAATCATGAATTTTATTAATTAAGAAATATTATAAATTATTAATAAATAATAAAAAAATCTGTTTAGTACATATTTGTAGTTTAAAGTTTAAAATCAAAAGTCTAAAGTTTAAAAATAAATTAATTCATTGCAGTCATTCAAATAAATAATTAACCGTTTTAAAGTAGTTATTGGACATATTCCGTCTAATAAATTATCTCACTAATGAAATTAATTTTCCGTTGTACAGTTTGTTTTATCAAGTGTTTACTTGATTGGTTATACAAATATTATTATTAGTAATAATTTCAGCAACTTGTAGTATTGCAACTGATATATTATCTAAGATTTATTATTTTACAATACAAAAAATAAAACAATTTTTTTTCGCAGAAAAACAAATGTTTATAAATTTTATTTATTGTCATCATTTCATAAAAAATAAACTAATAAACAAATAAAAATATTTATTTAATTTTTTTTACAAATATACAATTTCAAAATAATTTTTATAGCAATTACATATTATATATTTTTAATTCATCTTACCAATATTAAAAGGCATTCAAATACGTACTATCTTTTATATATTATATGTAAATTTTAATTATATTATCTACAGACATTATTCTTGATATATAAACTAAAATTACAAAATATTCAAATTTTTTTTTTTTTTATTATAATTTATCTTTAAATTATATAAATAATTCAAAAATATTTGTGCATCTTCATAATAATCAGCATAAATTTCTCAATAATTTATAAATATTGTTGTAAAATGTTCTTATATAATAATTAAAATCTTCATTGTCTTTCAACTTTCAATGTCTTACCAACTAAAAACTCTTCTATTCTTGGCCAAATTTCATTAGTTGCTTTACCAGAAAATTCAGTTACTAAATTTAAATTACGATAAAACTCTAATACAGGTTGAGTTTTTTCAGCATAAATTTCTAAACGTTTTCTAACAATATCAGGTTTATCATCATCACGTTGAACTAAATCTTCACCAGTAATATCATCTTTAAATGGTATTTTTGGTGTATTAAATCCTAGATTATATACACGACCCGATTGTAAATGTATCCAACGTGATTTTATACGCTCGACAATAATATCAATTGGTACATTTAAATTTATTACAGCATCAATATTTTCATTAGCATGTAAACGTTCTGCCTGTAAAACAGTACGTGGAAATCCATCTAATAACCATGAACGATTACCAACTTCTGATAAACGGCTTAATACACATTTTATAATTAAATCATCTGGTACTAATCGTCCTTCATCAATATATTCTTTAGCTTTATTGCCTAATTTAGTACCATGTTTAATATTGACACGAAGTATATCACCGGGTGCAATATGGCTAAATCCATAATTATCAACGATATATTTTGAAATTGTACCTTTACCAGATGCTGGCGCTCCTAATATCACACAACGAAATATTTTTGCTGTAATTGCCATTTAAATTGAGTAGTTTTATTTTAAAGTTTGTTTATTTGCTATGGAAAAATATTGATTAATTACAAATTTCTAGTTTATTTTATACGCTTCCGGATGTTTTTTTTTTTTATATAGTTATTGTGTAACATCTAAAGGTTAACTACTACATAAAGCTAGAAAATGAATTAAGACGACACAAATTTTTACACGGTCAAGTTTATTTCCTTTAATTTTTGAAAATATATAACATTGTATATTTATGTGATGCAATATCAAGCACCCACAATGCAATTACTCGAGATTTTTTAATATTATATGCTACTATTATCTTACACAATAAATATATACGTTAACTTGGCTTAGAATCAAAAATACAACTAAAAATTATATTTTGTTAACTTTTTTATTTTCTATTTGTATCACAATATTGTCTGACCACTAATAAATATTTTATTTATTTGACGCAAGCACATGCACATATGATGAGGATCTATAGTACGCGTGCCCAAATTAACATCATGGCACGTGCTTGGAATCTCAGAATATCAGTTAAATTTTTTATATATTGAAAAAGTACACTTTTAAAATTAGTTCAGATAAATAAAAATACATAAATATCATTTTTACGAATTCCACTAAATCTTATGAACAATGTTGCAACAGATAATTTTTAACAATTGAATTTATATAAATAAATTTTAAGGCATTTATGTATTTTCGTTGAAGAAATTTATGAAGAATTGTTTATGAGTAATTGTTTGATTGGCACGCTGATCGAAAAAGTTCTCCATCTCAGTATATATACTTTTCTCATTCTTACAATATCGTTATATTTAAATTTCGTTGTTTTTAGTGTGGTTTGAAGTTACGTCATAATAAAACAGCTGTTTTAATTTCCGGTCAAGGCCATACATTTAATTATATATGAAATTCAGTAGATGGCGGGATTAATATTAGGTGGAAACATAGAATTATTGTATAAATGGAAATAATTTGTTTAAAAATTAAAAAAAAAAAATAACCATGAACATTAGCAGAAAACATAATAATGTCAGTATTTAGTGGTTGATGAATAATTTAAATATAATTTTATTTGGTTATTATAATATTATAATATATATTTTTTACAATAAATAAATATTATAACCATATTTTCTACTATAAATTTTGCCATAAAAATTCCTATAAAAATTATGACGTTGTCGTGCTCTCTCTTTTTGGCTTAAATATTTATGTTTTGTGCTATCTCGTTTTAGTTCTCCTTGATTTTCATCATTATGAAAATCAAGCATTATTTGGAATACAGTACATCACTCAAATAAAAAAAATATTTTTTTTTGTAAAGTATAAACAATTTTGACAGAATGACAGTAAATAAAATGTCGACGACACGTATATAAAATAAAAATAAAGAAAAAAAATTTAAAAAATTGCTTACGCAAAATATAAAATAAAATTTTTAGTATTTTAAATTTTTTCGTTCTTAGTTTAAGGGGGTTTTCTTAATTTTATATCAGGTTGTAAAAGTAAAATGGAATTATTATCAATAAAATATGTCGTCATATTATTATTATCATTTAATGGAGAAATCTTGGCGGATTCATCACTTCCAACAGAAAATATGTCGAAAAAAGAAAAAGAAGAATTAAAGTAAAATTCAAATTTCTTTTGTACATTAATTATTTAATTAAATTAAAATTTGTGGAATGTAATTTATTTAGAGAAGAAGCTAGAGATATGTTTTATCATGCTTATCGTGCTTATATGGAAAATGCATATCCAGCTGATGAATTAATGCCATTAAGCTGTAAAGGTCGTTATAGAGGTGGGGTGACGCCTTCACGAGGTGATATGGATGATATTCTAGGAAAGTAAGTTATAATAAATATAGAAAGATAGAAATTATAATTAATGTCAGCTAATAAAATATAATTTTTTACAGTTTTTCAATGACACTGGTTGATACCCTTGACACTCTTGTAATTTTGGGCGATTTTGAAGAATTTGAGAGTGCTGTAAAATTAGTTATCAAGGATGTAACATTCGATAATAATATAATTGTTTCCGTATTCGAAACAAATATTCGTATGATTGGTGGACTTTTATCAGCTCATATAATGGCTGATTATATACAAAAAAATTTAAAAATAATGCCTTGGTATAAAGGTGAATTATTAGAAATGGCTAAAGATTTAGGTTATCGTCTTTTACCAGCTTTCAACACATCAACTGGTATACCACATGCACGAGTAAATTTACGCACAGGAATGAAAGATGAATTATTGAGGAAATCACGTGAAACTTGTACCGCATGTGCTGGTACAATTTTATTAGAATTTGCTGCATTATCACGATTAACAGGTGATCCAATTTTTGAATTAAGAGCACATGCTGCTATGGATTCTTTATGGAAATTTCGACATCGAGGTTCAGATTTAATGGGAACCGTATTAAATATACATTCAGGTGATTGGGTTAGACGTGATAGTGGTGTTGGTGCTGGAATTGATTCATATTATGAATATCTATTAAAATCTTATATTTTATTGGGTGATGATAGATATTTAGCACGTTTTAATCGACACTATAATGCTGTAATGAAATATGTAAGCGAAGGACCAATGCTATTAGATGTTTTAATGCATCGTCCACATGCAAAATCAAGAAATTTTATGGATGCGTTGTTAGCATTTTGGCCTGGATTACAAGTATTATCAGGTGATTTAAAACCAGCAGTAGAAACACATGAAATGCTTTATCAAGTCATGCAAATGCATACATTTATACCAGAAGCTTTTACTGCTGATTTTCAAATTCATTGGGGATCACATCATTTACGGCCAGAATTTATTGAATCGACATATTTCTTGTATAAAGCAACACATGATCATTATTATTTACAGGTAAAATGACAAAATTATTTATTAATTAAATAAATCCATTAATTGCGCTTTAACTTAAAAGTTATTTGTTGTCGACATAGATATGATAAGAGTATTTTTCATAAGTATTTTTATATAAAAAATCAATATTTATAATTTCATTTCATTTGCCATAATCTAATTTTGCTATAATTATGTTAACTTAATTACTTCTTAAAAGATTATGAAACTAAATTACTTTAATTGATTTTTTGTTATTCCTATTGTTTTTTTAAATTTGATTTCAGGCTGGGAAAAAAGCTTTAAAAGCATTACAAAAACACGCCAAAGTTGCATGTGGCTATGCTGCTGTTAATGATGTACGAACTGGAAAACATGAAGATCGAATGGATTCATATGTTTTATCTGAAACTATTAAATATTTATATTTATTATTTTCTGAACCATCTGATATTATATTAAATTTAGACGAATATGTTTTTACAACAGAAGCACATTTATTACCATTATTTATTGGTCAAATGGGGAATACAACATATAGTATAGATATTTAAATTTTATATATACAAATAACGATAATATTAAATAATATTTAATATGTAGAAGATTTTCGACCAAATGATGAACATCATGTTTTAGATTTTATGAGAACTTGTCCAAGTTCAAATAAATTATATCCTGAAAAAGTACGTAAACCATTACAAAACTTAATCACTGGTTCATGTCCAAGAGTACAAACAGCAAAACGTTTACGTGCTTTGGACTTTCAGGCAAATAATGCAGATCATTTGCGTTCTGTTTATGATATGGGTATTACTATGGTTTCATTAGGTGACGGAAAAGTACGATTATTTCATAGTTTTTATAATGTATGTGAATTAAAACATTTAATTAATTTGAAATGATTTTTTTTTTTTTTTTTTTAATATATTTTTAGGCAAAAAGTCCTGAAGATGGTGAACTTGGTATATTATTTATGCAGGAAATGTTAGAATTAACAAAAACACAAAACATGAATCATTTATCGCAACTTCAAGTAAGTTTATTAATAATATTTTTATCATATGAATTTTCAGAAGGTGTTATTTTGTAGGCGGTTTATTATAAAAATCTAGATGACGATAGTTTAACAGTTTTAGTAGCAGGACCAAGTCATTTTAGTCCTGAATTAATTGGTGATGAATATGTTGAAAATGAAGTAGTTAAAATGAAACCGTTCCGCCTGTGTTCAGAAATAGAAAATAATGAGAATATTGCTAATAAAATTGCTCTAGCCGAACGTGGTGATTGCACGTTCGTTGAAAAAGCACGTAGAGCACAAAAATCTGGCGCAATAGCGCTTATAATCTGTGATAATATACCTGGTACTTCCGGTGAAAATCAACCAATGTTTGCTATGTCTGGTGATGGCAAAAATGATGTAACAATACCAGTTGTTTTTATGTTTTCAAAAGAATCAAATACATTAATAGATTCTATTGAAAAATATCCAAATGTTAAGGTACGGATTATGAGAATGATTGAATTCAAACGAAGAATGGATATGATTAATAATTCTAAAAATAAAGATGGATAGCCAAAATTAAAGTTTTAATTATTTTTTTCTTTTTTATTATTAATAATATTAAATAATAAATTAAATAAATTTTATAATTTTATTTATGTATAAAAATATCAAAATAAAAAAAAGTAACAAAAAAAATAACTATTTTAAAAAAAAAAAGAATATTTAAAAGGAAAATTTAATTTTGTAAATATAACTTGGTATAAAAAAATTGTTTCTTTTTTTTTGTATAATATGTTATACCATAATTTTCTTTGAAATAATAATATTTGTTGATGAGAGACTGCGAGAATGAAGAAAAAAAATAAAATAATTTAATTTTCAAATATGTGTTTCCAATTATTTGCTTTAACTTTAACTGTTTTCAGAAATGAATACTTAAATTTTTTAAAACTATTTAATAATCTTTAATTATATAGTTTTCCTTGGCGTTACATACTAAGGCTATCACTGTTAGTAAGCAGAGAGTGAAATTGTGTATAACAATACTTTTACAAATTTCCTTCATCAATTGAAAAAATTGAAAATGTCAGAATCAGAACCATATTTAAATAAAGTTTATTGGGATTATTATTATTATACATTTTACACCCTGTCAAAATCGGTATAACCTCAATTATAGTTATTTATTATTTTTGAGTTTGCTCCAAAAGTAAAAGGAATTTAAGTTCTTAATTATAATTATACTTCATTTCACAAAAATGAAATCATTTCTATTTAAAAGTATTAAAACATTATCTCAACTTAATATCACGTTAAATTATTGTACTGCTAATATCAATAATAAACTACAATTAAGACCAATTTTGGAAAAATGGAAAACAACATTTCAATCAGCTCAAATTGAAGATTCGGATTTTACATTAAAATGCTTACTAGCACATATTTTAAATAAAAATTATGTAATTTTAATTACTTTTAAATAGCAAATTATTTCTAAAAAAAATAGTATATAGTCTACAATTTCAGAAATTGACAACATAAAAATTACTGAAGTTCAACTGCAAAAATTGGAAAAACTTTGTGAATGTCGTTTGGCAAGAATACCTTTACAATATATAATTGGTGAATGGGAATTTCGGAATTTAACATTGAGAATGATGCCAAGTGTTTTTATACCACGACCAGAAACTGAAAAAATCATTGATTTAATTATTGAAAATTTAGATTTATCAGAAAAATTTGAATTTCTCGAAATAGGTTGTGGAACAGGTGCAATATCTTTATCAGTTTTGGATATACATAAAAATGCTATTGGTGTAGCTTTGGATCGTAGCAAAATGGCCTGTAATCTAACAATGGAAAATGCGCGATTATTGGGATTAGATAATCGTTTAAAAGTTTACAATTATAAAATCGAGGAAAGTGCCAGTTTACCAGATGAATTGTCGAAAAAAACATTCAATGTAATTGTTAGTAATCCACCTTATATAAAAACTAGTATACTGGCCTCATTAGCACCAGAAATTAAATTGTAAATTTTTATTATTTACTTAAACAGTAATGTTGATTATTACTATTTTTAGATATGAAAATTTAAATGCGTTGGACGGTGGTGAGGATGGATTAAAAGTAGCGAAACTATTATTAGAGTTAGCTAGTAAATACTTATTACTTGGCGGTAAATTATGGATTGAATTAGATAGTTCACATCCACAGTTAATAGAAAAAATTATTGAAAATGAATATGCGAAAATATTAGAATATATTTCTAGTCATAATGACATTTTCGGTGTAAGAAGATTTGTTGAAATTGCGAAAATTTCATAATTTTTATTACAATGTACAGAAGTATTTTAAAAAAAGATGTAAATGATATTTAGGTTTATTATTGTTATTAATTAAAATTCAATAAATACTTATTTCTTATACTAACATAAAATTTATGTTAACTAAATATTTGAATTTTCTCTTTTTTTGTTTGGAAAATTGTTTTACAATGTTAGAAATTCAGAAGCAAAAATTAATATTTCAAGGAAATCCAGTTTCCTATATGGATATTTTTTTGTGTTCAGAACTGTATTATTTCAAAAACGTATTTTCTTACAATACAAAACAAAGCTTTAATGGTTTTTATTAAAGCTTTTTTAGTACTAAGATGCAAAAAATGGTTTGAATCATTAAATGTTTAGAAATTACAGGGGAAAAAGAAAACTAATATTAAGTTAACAGTTCTCATTTTTTTAAAAATATGAACCGTAACCAATAATAACTCTGACAACACTAACTAACTACCCGTAACTAAAAGCATATAAAAAATTGGTAGGGGTTTTAAAATTTATAAAAAATTTCAACAATATAAGGTTGAAATTCACTATCCAGTGCAGCCTTTTAACGATACTTTTCAACAATGATAAGTTATTTTTTCTAATAGGATTTGTAATATCATGTCACATTTTGAGACCAATTTGAACAAAAACGAGGAAATCTTAATCTTAAATGGTTTTATTCGAGTGTGACTGGAAACTGAAAACTGTTGGATTAGAGTGCTTTACCATATCAATGTTTAAATGGTACATAAACAAACAAACAATAATATTCAGTTTTCTTTGTAATCACGTCTGAAATTTTCCTTTAAACGAGGAAAGCCCCTATATTTCTTTAATTTTCCTAATTTTCTTTGTATGATTTTACTTACATGCTTACATCACATCTGAAATTTTCCTTTAAAGGAGGAAAACCCATATATTTCTTTAATTTTCCTGATTTAAAAAAAAAAATATATTAAAAATTACTCAAAACGTAAAAAATAAATAAAAAATGGAAATCATAGTAAACAAATAAAATAATACATATATACATAAAATTAATTTAATTTAATTTAATGTCTAATTTTAATATATTATTATATTTAAAACTATAAAAATAAATATTTTATTTATTTAACATTTAAAATATTTATTAGATTGAGAAACAAATATAAAATAATTTAAATTATTATTAAAGTGTTCAGAAATGGGTGAAGCTTGGACATCTCCAAAAATTACATTTTTAAACCAGAAGGAAGAGGAATGGTCATCACCATTACAAGATTCTATATTAGGTGTATAAATTTTTTAATTGTAAAACATAAACAAAAGTTGTACTATATGTACATCTTATAGTTTTAAAAATTCATTAGATAAAAAGTATGATTCATAAATATAAGATTCATAATATATTTTTAGGTAAAGCATGTGGTGATTGTAATACCGATGAGCAAATTATACAAAATTTAATTAGTGCATTAAAAATTTTAAATTTATGTACAAATTTATCAAGACATACAACTTCAATTGGAATTCAAATTCTATTGAATAAATTTGTAAGAGTCTGAAATTTATATACCTAATGTACATAATAATTTGTAGGAATTCAAAGTATATTATTTTCTATTTAAAACTTTTTTTATGTATTTCTTTAGATACAGGAAATTACAAATTCAAAATATTCATTTATAATACCAATATTGGTAACTAATGAAGAAGGTATTATTCAAGTTATTGGTGAAAAAGTTTTAAATAAGGAAATACGTTTTTCGGTAAGTGATTTACTTTTGAAATTTTAACATTTAGTAATTATGGAATTTTACTCTAATTATGGTAATTATTTTAAAAAAATAAATAAATTATGTTATAAATTAAATAATGTTATTTTCCACAAAACCATAAGTATAAATTATTGAAGACAATTAAATTAATCTAATAATTATTAGTTTTAGAAATATAGCTAAATGTAACTAATAAAATTAATTGAATTTACTTTTAATAATTAATTCATTAAGACGTCAATTTTATTTGAAATAAAATTTAAAAAGGTTTATTTTATTTTCATTCTGTAATTTTAAAAATCAATTTATTAATTATGTACAACTAATTAACGCTGAAATTTTATAAAGTGTGGCCAAATTATATTTTATGTATAATACATAAATTAAATATTTTATTAAGTTAATTGATAATTATTGCCAACAATCTTAATTAAACACATTATATAAATTATGTTGATTATATCACAGCAACGTATAAAATTAATATATACTTCATATAAATATTTAATTCATTTAGATATTTATTATCTGTAGATAGTAAATGGACATGCTATTATAAAAGCCTAACTATTACTAATTTATTAGCTAATTATTTGTATTAGTTTAAAATGTTGATATAATAAATAATTTATTTAAGAAAATAAACTGAAAATGTGATTTTTATGATTTATTTAGCTATGAGTATATAATGAAAAGAAAATATTGTAAATGATAATATTTTACAACAGGAAAATTTAAATACGTACTTTTATTAATTCATATAATTACAATTACATTAATTAGATATATCCGCGATATAATGCTAATAATATATTGACAGAATGATAAAAATACACATACTTTAAAATTATTGATTACCTTTTACTATAATTTTTCGTTACTTCTGAAAAAGTTCAAATTTAAATTTGTATATAATAGTAAATAATTATTAATTTAAATTTATGTACATATTATATAAAAAATTACACTTTCCGGTTAATAAATTTACCTGTGACTTCCAATTAATTATCGCGGTTAAAAAATATAATAGCGAAAGTAAAATATGTAATTAAATTAATTTATATTTTAGCTACAAAAAATTTGCATGGAGATTTAGATATTTCAATATTTTTTTTGTTGAATTTTTAACAGGAAAAAAAATTAATTTTGTGTAAACATATCTACATACACACATCATAAAGATATCAATTTAGTCACGTATTGAATTTATATGTATTGTTACATTTATCCTTCCTGTGAGTGTAATTTGTTAGATTATATAATATATTTTTCTACTACTGTGAACACACAAATCCTCTGGTGTTCTTTTACTTAAATATTATATTTTTTTTTACACAATCAAAATTATAAATCTCAACACTCAGCAGTGATCCTAAAAGAATAAATTCTGAATTATAAATACACTTGAATTATTTTTAATATTATACCAAAACAAATTTATTTAGTGTATTAAACTAAAGCTCAGAATTTAATATTTACAAGATTATTTATTAATTTAGAGATAAAGTGGGGTCTGTTAAAGATTTTGTAAAAAAAATAAAGCAAGTTTCATGTTCTATAATTTCGATTTGGAAACTAAT
This sequence comes from Empis livida, assembly GCA_963932195.1. Taxonomy (NCBI): domain Eukaryota; kingdom Metazoa; phylum Arthropoda; class Insecta; order Diptera; family Empididae; genus Empis; species Empis livida. The sequence continues at coordinate 1,830,751 of OZ010649.1, forward strand.
AAATTATTGTTAATTTTGTTATATACAAATATTTGTAATTTGATTCTGTAATATACTGGGTTTTTTTATGGGTACTGGATAGTGTGACAGGTGATATGTTAAATATTATCATTGGTTAAGAAGTTTTTATCAATGATATTATTGAGTACAATTTATGAAAATGTTTTACTTTATTAAATTTTACAATATGTTTTTATTATATTTTACATTTTTTTGCACAGATAACAACCAAAGATATAATAAATGCTTCTCAGAATTGCTTTAAATTTTTCATCAGTAGTTTAAATCGTGATTTTAGAGAAGTTATTAAAATGGTAAGTAAAATCAAATTTTAAATATTTATTTTAATTCAATTTTTTTAATTAAAAATATATTTCTTTCAATTCTAATACTTATATTTAAATTACAATTTCATTTCTTAATATTTTAATTGAAATACTTAAAATTTATCCTTTTTTGTAGTTTTTTTTTCAACTTTTCGATACTAGTAACTATTATCCTTAAATTTTACTTAGGTAGACTTAAGTAAAAATGAAATTTATAAATTGTAAATATGTATAACTACCCTGATTACATAATAAGAAAATTAAAAGGTATATAAGTTTTCTTATTTCATCTCGCACTATAAATATTTAAGGATATTACGAATACAAAATCCTTAATCTTATTAGGTGTAAGAAAATAAATATTTAAAAATAATTTTATTAATAAAAATATTTTTTTTGTGTTAGCACCGATTTTACATAAAAATCTTTGAAACATCAAATATAGAAAAATTGAAGAAACTTGTATTTTCCTCAAACGATATTAAAAACAAGGATACGACGGATTTACCAAGCATAAAATAAGAAAATTAAAAATTAAGAATATTTAATCCCAAGCAATTAAATTCCTTGTTTTTACTTATTTCTAACAAACAAACAATGTAAGCTATCATAAGTAAGAAAGATTGTAGTCCTTTTTAGGTTTTAAGGCTATTTTTGCAAAAAATGTCTCCCGTGTAAAACACAAAAATTTAATACTGAAAGAATATAACTTTTCTTTCCTTAGAAATACAAATTTACAGAATATTATATAAATCAGATATCTTAAATGGTCTGCTAAACATTTCCATTTGATTAATAAAATATAATGTTTTTTTCGGTTCCCAATAAAAAGATTTGATTTCAATTTATAACTTTATACAATTTTCCTAATATGTACATAATTATTAGTTATCCTTTGTCAAATATGTTTAAAACAAAATTACAAGGATATTTTATACTTTATGGTGAATGAATTTTACGAATTTTATCTTAAAGATATCATATTCAATAAACTTTTTAAATACTGATTAATTAAAATCAATTCTTCTAAAAGAATTCATAAGTTAAGTTTTGTAATGATATGAATCGCAGAATTTAAAATTAAATATTCATAAATTATGTTAAGAAATATCTAATATTCAGTGACAAAATTGTTTTTACAAAAGTTTGTATTATTTTTATAGTTTGAAGTCAGGGAAGAGCTTCAACATCAAAGTCAAATAAATAATGAATTAAATAAACAATTAAGATTTTTACATATTTTTACAAGTTATATTAAAAAATTTATAAACTAATTTGATTCAGGATTCTGAAATGATTTTAGTATTTTTCTTTATCAATCATTTCTATATTTTTAAGTGAAACATTTATTATTTTTTTAGTGTAAAAGAATGTTTTTTTAAGGCACATAAAATTTAATTTCAACATTAATTTTTGCTATGAAAAATTAATGTTGACTACATATTACACAATATTTATCTTAGCAATTAAATTGAAAGGAGAATTAATTTTTCACTGTCATTGTCACGTTAGTAATAAAACATTGAATAAATTTTTCCGTAATATCTTTTTTATCGATAAATTTATGATATTTAAGTAAACAGTATATAAGAAAGAGACTATCCGCAGCATAATTTAAAATTTAAATGATATTTGGTTAAAATAAATCTTTCTAATATTGTAATTCTAATTGGATTCTAAAATGACTAAACGGTTTAATTTTAATCGTATAATACTGCTCCTAATTTTTTTTTTAAATTACAGCTTTCTCCTAATAAAACACATTAGTTTTACTACATATTTTCAAAATAAATTTTGTAATTATTATCACAATATCACCTAATTCTTCAGTTAAATTAAAATTAAATAATAATATATTTAATTTCAGTTAACTGGCAATGAAAATATTTTATTTTATGATATTAAAGAATTAAATAAAAATACAAAATCAATTTTAACTGAAATGATTCCACTTGATGTAATTTCTCTTGAATCTTCAGTAACAGGATTAACAAATTGTAGTACATTTTTTGATGATTTAGAAACATTGCCACAATCTGATTCTGATGGTCATATGGAAATATCATTTTTCATTGGTATTGCTGGAGATGAATCATGTCGAGTTTATTATCGTTATTGTATTTATGAAACTTTAAGGTAAAATTTAAAATAATAATAAAAAAAAACATAAAATGCTTTTCTTTCTTTTAATATAGATTTACTATAGGGCATCTTTTAACAGCTATACAACTTGAAGAAGTAAGACGTATTCAAAATCAATGTAAAAAATTATTTCAAATATCTCGAAATTTCATTGGAGAAATGGGTATTAAAAAAAAAATTAAGATTAATTGAATTAATACTAAATTTAATTTATATACTAAAAAATTAAATTATATAATATTTTTTTATAGATGGTAAATTAATACAATTTAAATATATGCCTGAAAGATATTATACAATTAAGCTCGATACATTAAAATCAGCTTGCATTTCAAATCACTATTATTATGAATCAGGTAAATTTATGAATTTAGTAGTTATATTTTATTTAATTTATTTTGTTTATTTACTTATTTTACAGATGATTTCAATACATTGCTTGAAGGTATACTGACAACAGCACAAGAACTTACTAGTGCAGAATATTGTTCGTTATTTCTACTTGAGAAGAATACCAGAGAATTAGTATCGATAGATAGGGTTTGTTTCTATATTTAAAAAATGATTGTGTTAGAAATATTTTTTTTATATAAATTTTAGAGTAAAAATAATAAAATTCGAGTACAAAAAAGTATTGGTGCAGCTGGTTACGTTGCAGAAACTGGGAAATTATTAAATATTACAAACGCATATACTCATCCATTATTTGATAAAAATATCGATGAACAGACTGGTTTTAAGAATCGGTAAAATAATTTAAATAAATATATGTATATGTTGTATAAATATTAATTTATTTTAATATAGAAATATATTATGCTTTCCAATTTATGATCAGAATACTGTAATTGGTGTAGTACAATTATGCAATAAGGTAAATTTTAGAAAATAAATTATTAATTTTATTGGTTTTGTAAATTAATACTATTTGTCGGGCAGTTAAATGGTTATCATTTTGAGAAACGTGATGAAGAAATTGCAAAAGTATTTTCAATATATACCGGTATTGCTATTAAGCATATAATTTTTCAAAAAACAGTACAAAGAGCTGAAGCTCGCCATAAAGCATCACAAGGCTTAATACTTTATCATAAGAAAATATCTGAAGTAGATGTACAAGAATTAATTGTATTATTAAAAAATATAAATAATAAAAAAATACCACATTTAAATTCGTTTACTTTCCCTACAAGAACATTAAATCATAAAGAAATATTTCAAGCATCATTACAAATGTTCACAGATTTAGATTTTATAAAAAAATTTAAAATACATCCTGTTAAATTGGCTAGATTTTTATTAATAATACAAAAAGGATATCGTGATACTGTACCATATCATAATTGGATGCATGCATTTACAGTAGCACATTTTGCTTATGCATTGCTAATGAATTGTAAATTGGTAGAAAGGGGAATACTCAGGTAACAAAAAAATTTGGCAAAATTATAATTAATAAACTTCTTAATAATTTTAAAAACATTTTATAGTGAACTTGAAGCATTATCATTTCTTATATCAACATTTTGTCATGATCTTGATCATCGAGCTACTACAAATGCTTATCATATGGAATCAAAGGATAATTTAGCACGATTATATAACAATCAGGATAGTGTTAATGAACGTCATCATTTATCACAAACAATTTATATATTAACTAATGAAAATAGTAGAATATTAGATGGTTTAACAACAGAAGAATTTAAAATAATTATTACTACAATTAAAAAATTTATTTTAGCTACTGATTTAGCACATCATTTTCATATATTAAAACAATTAAGTCATTTAAGTAAAGATAATTGCACTGAAAATAAATATATGGCAATGTCATTATTAATAACATGCTGTGATCTCAGTGATCAAATTAAAGAATGGCCAAATACTCAACAAGTTTCGGTAAAAAATTTCATCAACACAAACATTTGAACTTTTTTTGAACAAAATTTAAAATTTATTTTCCTACAAAATTCCACAAAATTTCCTTCATTACCAAAATTGATTTTTCACCATTAAAACTAAAAATATTATTCAGATTTATTTATTAATGATTAACAATTATTTTTCGAAATTTACAAATTTTTAATTACATTTTCTTTTCGTTTTTATTTTCAAGGATCTGATGTATCTTGAATTTTTTGCACAAGGTGATTTAGAAAAACAAATGGGTATAATACCGCAGAAAATGATGGACCGCCAAAGAGCTGTAATTCCAGAATTAGAAATTGAATTTATTATTGATGTCGTATTGCCAACATTTGAAATATTAGAACATATTTTACCAGAAACGAAATATTTACTAGAAATTATTAAAGACAATTTAGAACATTGGGAGAAATTAAATACTAATAGGAAAATAAAATAAAATTCATATTTATATTACATAATTATTTTGCATAGAAATATTTAAATTATAAAATACTGGAATATTTTAGTTATTAGATTTATTATTTTTAATAGCAAACATTTATTTCACATTTTAGTGTTAAACTTGATTAAAGTTCTATAAATAATTGTGTTTTTGCAATTTGCCATGGTTCATTTTCGATATTTTGATAAAATTGGAAATTTAATTTTAATTTATTTATATTTTGGCACACCCTGTTTGTTATTTGGGGCACCGTGATTTATTTTTGAACACCCTACATTATTTGCATGACCCTAAATTTTTGTGGCACAATAACCTGTTTAATTTTTCAACTGCTTAACATATTTGGTATCTCGGAGCAGGGAATTTAATTTCCAGCGCATTTCCGAAGACCTTTTCGAAAATTATTAAAAATTGCCCGAGAAATCGGTAAAATATAAATTTGAGGCAACCCGTTCCATTTTTGGAAGATCCTGTTTTATTTTCGGACACTCTGTTTTATTTTTCTGGACCACAATTATATAAGTATCTGTTGATCTGACGTGTAGAGTCACTCTATTTCATTGTGGGACACTCTTTTGTTTTGGAACAGATTATTTCCATTTTGACACCGTGATTTATTTTTGGTACATTAAGTTTTATTTTGGACAACCTGTTTTATTATTGGGACACCCAAAAAGTTACTACTTCAAATTAATTACAAAAAAATAACAATTAATAAATCACAGTAAACAAATCATCTATGTTATTTATAAAAATTTGACTTATATATTTTCATAAATCTTAATATTTCAAAACTTAAAATAATATTTACATATTTTCATAATATCATTTATTTGAAAAATCTTTATTTTGATTCTTTTAAATGTTATATCTATTGCTATATTATAATTAATATAAGAAGGTTTAATTAAAATTTTTAAAAAATGGAAGGAGAATTTAATTTATACAATTCATATCACGACGATTATTTAAGTATGGAATATAATTCCTCAGATCAACAACTTGCACAAGGTATTATTGATCCATTGAAAATTTTAAATTTATGTACAAATTTATCAAGCCATACAACCTCAATTCAAATTCAAATTATATTGAATAAGTTTGTAAGAATACAACATAAGTTTTTAATTTATTTAAATTATTTTTATTTTATATACATATATATATTTCTTCAGTTACAGGATATTACAAATGCACCATATGTTTTTATAATACCAATTTTGTCAAATAATGAAGAAGGTTTAATTCAGGTGATTGGTGACAAAATATTGGATAAAGAAAAGAGATTCTCGGTAAGTAAAAATCACTTTGATAGTAATTTTTGTAAATATAATTTTATGATGACGGAAATATATACTTTTATTAATAATGGTTAAATTTTAAAATATTAAAAATATGTAAAAAATGTTCATTTTCATATATCAATTTTATCAACAACAAAAATATACATTTATTTTATTGTAAATTTAATTGTTAGCAGCAAATATTTTTTCGATGTATATTTATTACATATAAAAAAGATACTTTTGATCTGACGTAAACCTTGATAAAAATATATATTTTATGTTTGTAATTAATAGTGAAACTATTATTAATTTGCATATTTTCAATATAAATATGAACAGAAAAGATTACAAACATAAATTTAATTATTAATTTGAATCTTAAATTCAACATGAATTTATATACGAATTATAAATTTTAATAAAATTAAGCAAAATTTTCAAATTTTTGCGAATTCATTAATTTTAATTTAAAAAAAATAATTTATAATAATTTGGTTTTAGAAAACAAAAAATTTTCATGGTTTATGATATATTTTTAAAAAATACGAATAGTAAAAGCATTTTTGGCAACTAATTTAATTATCAAAAATAATGAAAATATGAATACTAATAAGGTTTACCAAATTCACCTAAAACGACTTGAAGGTGACTTTTATTTATAGTAGGAGTTACTTCAAATAGACTTAAATTACATAAAACATTAGAAAATTTTATAATAAATACATTTTAATTTCTTAAAATTAAATTCTTTATAGATAACTGCCGATAATATAAGAAATGCATCCACTAAGGATTTTCAATTCTTAATCAATGATATTAATCTTAATTTTAGAGATTTTATTCAAACAGTAAGTAAATATTTATCTTCGAGATATTTTAAGATATTTTATTTAAAAAAAGCATAAATAAATAAGGATATTTCCTATAAAATTTAGAGGTAATAAGTAAAGAACATTTGTTTTATTCTAGTGCTTCCTAAGATTGATTATCTAATAAATTTTTCCACTGTAAAACATAAAAATTTAATGACAAATTGTAATATTAATACACCTTCTTTTTCGTTGAAAAAGCTAATTAAATTTATATACAAAATTGTAAAAGGATATTTTTTAAAAAATTTTTTTTCATTATTAAATTGAAAATTAAGAAATTTATATATTTTTTTATCCCTTTTCAACCAGAAAAAAAAATATAATATTTTCAATTGTTCCTTAAGATGAAAAAGGATATTTAATTAAAATTTATGTCTTTGTACAATTCCTTTTTTTTTTTTAAATATCAAGTTGATATTTTTTATCCATTTTGAAAATATGGTTAGAAGTTAATTTTTAAAAAAAATCTTGTTTATCTTCATTGGTTCCCTGCGAAGGCAAATGTGATTCGTTTACGAAACATTATTTAAAAAATATATGTTATCGACGTTATTGTCGGATTTGACTCCGACTCAATCTAATCTAGAACAAATTTGTTTTAATTTAGTTTAAACAGATCGCTCAATTTTTCCTCATCATTACAGCATATAGCCTCAAGTGTAGAGTTAATATTTATGGAATAAAATACAAATTACTCACGATTCTTTATGGAATAAAATACAAATTACTCCAATTTTTGTACACCTAAATTAATAATTAACCCTACAATATATTTGCTATATATTTTCAGTTAACTGGCACTCGAAATACTTTATTTTATGATATTAAAGAATTAAATAAAAATATAAAATCAATTTTAACTGAAATGATACCACTTGATCAAATGTCTGCTGAATCTTCAGCAACAGGCTTAACAAATTGTAGTAAGCTTTTAGATGACTTAACAACGTTGCCACCAAGTGCTGATGGTCATATGCAAATATCATTTTTTGTTTGTATAGCTGGTGATGAAACATGTCAAGTTTATTTTCGTTACTGTATTTATGAAACGTTGAGGTAAACATTTAAAATATAAAAAAAAAATGCTCCCAAAAAATATATTTTTGTAGATTTACTATAGGACATCTTTTAACAGCGATAGAACTTGATGAAGAACGACGAAACAGTAATAAATGTCAATACTTATTAGATATATCTCGACAATTCCTTGGAAAACTTGGTATAGAAAAACTGAAAATAGTATAATATTTTTCATTTAAATTAAGTATACAATTTTTGTTTCCAGATGTTGAATTAATTGAAAATCGTGAAATTAGTGATATTCGACTTCTTACAATAAAATATGATATTTTGAAATGTAACAGTACTACAAATGTATATGCTTTCGAATCAAGTAATTAAATTAATGTTAATTTTGTTAAACTACTATCTATTTTAATATTTTTATAATTATATTATTTTAAATCATTATTTACAGAGGATATAAATAGATTATTACAAGGTGTAATGCTTGAGGCAAAAGAAATTACTGGAGCAGAACGTTGTGATTTATTTTTGCTTGACAAATATACAGGTGAATTATTAAGCAAAGTAAGGTTTTAAAAGTCTTAAGTTATTCAAGTACAATTGATAATTTTTTATATTATTTTCTAGAATCAAAATAATGAAATTCGTGTACTACAAAGTGGAGGAATAACTGGTCATGTTGCTGAAACTGGTGAATTATTAAATATACGAAATGCATATAATCATCCTCTATTTAATAAGAAAATCGATGAACAACCTGGTTTCAAGACTCGGTAAAACAATTATATACATTTTTAATACCGCATTATTTTTATTTATACATAATTTCATATTTTTTATTTAGAAATCTATTATGTTTTCCGATTTATGATCGGGAACAAATAATTGGAGTATGTCAATTGCATAATAAGGTAAAAAATAGATCATAATAAAAATTAATTGAATAAATTGATTTCTAATTCATTTTATGTCCATAAGTCAAATAGTTATCATTTTGATAAACGTGATGAACAAGCAGTTAAAGTATTTTCTACATATATCTGTTTGTCTATTATGTATGTACTTGTTGAAAAATCTGTACAATTTGCTGAAGCTAGACACAAATTATCAATAGAATTAATAACTTATCATATGAAAATATCTGACCAAGAGATTAAAGAATTAGTTGAAACATTGGAAAATATTGATGCATTACGAATACCAAATTTAAGTTCATTTACTTTTCGGACAAGAGATTTAGATCATCAAGAAACTTTAAAAGCATCATTACAAATGTTTGCTGATTTAGATTTTGTTAATAAATTTAGAATACGGCCAGTAAAATTAGCTACATTTATACTAACAATACAAAAAGGATATCGTGATTTACCATTTCATAATTGGATGCATGGATTTACAGTAGCACATTTTGCTTATGCGTTATTAATGAATTGTTCATTACGAACTAGAGGAGTACTTAGGTAATATTTTCCATAGATTATATCAAATTCAAAAAATTTTTTTTACAATCTAGTGAAATTGAAGCTATATCATTTCTTGTATCAACATTTTGTCATGATATTGATCATCGGGCTTCAACAAATATATATCATAAAGAATCAAAAAATGCTTTAGCAATATTATATAACAATGAGGGTAGTATTAATGAACGTCATCATTTATCGCTGACACGTTTTATATTGCAAGATGATGAAACGAAAATATTAGAAAGCTTTTCACCAGAACAATCTCAACTATTTATGGCTGCAACAAAAGAATTTATTTTATCAACTGATTTGGCACATCATTTTATTATATTAAACCAATTAGGAACTTTACGTAAAGATAATTGTAGTGAAAATAAACATATGTCGATGTCATTATTAATAACATGCTGTGATCTCAGTGATCAAATTAAAGAATGGCCAAATACTCAACATGTTTCAGTAAGGAATTTGCTGTTTTTTTTTTTTTTTGTTGCAAATAAAAATATATAAATTTTATATTTTTTATAAGGTTCTCATCTATAATGAATTTTTTGCACAAGGTGATCTAGAGAAACAAATGGGTATACCACCGGTAGAAATGATGGATCGTCAGAAAGCCGTAATTCCACGATTACAAAGTGAATTTATAATTGATGCAGTATTACCAGCATTTGAAGTATTAGGAAATATTTTACCAGAAACTAAATATTTATTAGATATCATAAATGATAATTTAGAGCACTGGCAGATTTTACTACAAGCTGATAATGAACAAAAAGAACGAAAGCCAAATTAAATTATTTAATTTTTATCAGATTTTTAATTTATTTAGTTTTTTTTAATATAAATATATTCGAAAATAATTCTTTAGATGAGTTTTAATTAATTTCACGAGTCATAGAATTGATAAAATAGAGTAACATATTACGGATACTTAAAGTATAAAATTGGGTAAAACTTTTAATTGGAAAACTATGTATTTATCTATAATACATGAGACTTTTGATTGTCTCAGAATAAATTGGCATGTAAACATTAAACACACTGCTTATAAAAGAAATATTAGTTAATATTCGATTTCCATTTCAATTATTGAGATAAAATTTATGTAATTGATATCCTCGTTTCATGATTACTATTATTGTTTAAACAGCGAATTAATCTAAATTCTAATGTAATAAAATTGCCCCAAAATTTGATCGGTATGCTTACTGGACACTATCACTTAAGCGACAGCTGTACAATCGGTAGTGAAGATAGCTAATAGGTCAATTCGCCCAACTTTTGCCCAACATTATTTAGAAAAAATTAGTGCATGGAAAAATGTAGAAAATCTGTCTTAAATTGTAAATACGCAAAAAATAAAAACTCCTAATTTTCCTATGCACAAATGAAAAATGCAGAAAATTGAAATTAAATTGTGCTATAAAAAGTTTTTATAAATTTTCTATTGAGTACAAAAATATAAAAATAGCTTTCATTTAAAGCTTATTTAGTACTAAAATTATTCTACAGTAAGAACATAGTGAAATAATATCATATATTTTTAGGTTGTAGTATTTGACAAACATTTAATTTTAATTTTAATTTTATTTAATTTTCTTTTAATTTCCTATAAAATTACAAATCCGAGGAAATTCTTGTAGATAAAATAATGAAAAATAACACACAACATAAAATTTGTGATATATATTTAAAATATTGAAATATGAAATATTTGCTATGGCAATACTGGCTAACCGTATGTACAAACTTTATAGATAAAAAATACCCCAATTGCTATAAAAAAATATATAATTTTTCAACAATACAAAAAAAATTTGTAATAAATAAAATCTTTCAGAATTTCTCGAATCAGATGTCAAAAAGTTTTTGTGACGAACGGTTGTGTAAATTACGTGTTACGTGCGATTAATTTATCGTCTAAAATAAAAAAAATAAAATTTTCCTTCATATATGAAAGAAAATCACCCTCATTTCCCATCACATTTATGCATTTCATTCTAATCATTAGCATGGAATTTATTATATTAGTGAAAAGATTTAGTGGTATTTAATATGAATTAAATTACACCAAAATTATATTTGAACTTTAATAATAAAGAAATTTACAATTAAAATATCAAATTTAATTAAAATTTAATTTAATTAAAATTTTAATAGTGTAAAGTTTATAAAATTATTAAAATATTTACATACAAACACAAAAAAAACTAATAATTATTGTAGATTAAAAATAAAAAATATGTACTTTTATCTGATAAATTTACACTACTTGTTTGTTTATGTTTATTGAACGTGATTTAAAATTAACATAAAAAATATATTTTGTATAAAATATTATTAATAAAAATTTAAAAAAAAAATAAAGTTAATATTTATAAAGAAAAATTAGAAAATGTCAGAAGAATCTTCATTTGTGGGTGACACTACCTATGACGATTATAAGATTAATAATACTTCAGATGAACAAATTACACAAAATTTCATAAATCCATTGAAAATATTAAATTTATGTGCTAATTTATCAAGTCAAACAAATTCAATACGAGTTCAAATTTTATTAAATAAATTCGTAAGTTTTTTTTTTTGGTTTGTTTCCTTTAAATAAAATGAGTTTCAGTGAAATTTTAGTGAAAATTTTAAATTCTATTTCTTTTTTTTTTTGAATTAATTTCTTCAGTTACAGCAAATTACAAATGCACCATATGTTTTTATAATACCAATTTTGTCAAATAATGAAGAAGGTTTAATTCAGGTGATTGGTGACAAAATATTGGATAAAGAAATGAGATTCTCGGTAAGTTATATCTTTTTTTTTTTTATAATTAAAATTTTTTTTAAGTAATTTAACAAAATTCTCGTGGGGGTTCAGTTCAGGATAGAAATATTTTACGGGTAACTTTCTTAGTTTATGTCGTGAAAAAAATCGTAAAAAACTTATTAAATCAGAACTTCTAAAGTAATTAAGCTAGTCCAGGTTCGTTTAATAGGTAATTGATTAGCCTCGTTTTGCGTATTATCGGTACTAGCAGAAGCACTTTGAATTTACAGTTATTTGTACTCAAAATGGAAGAAAATATTTTTTTATTTTGAAAATACTCCTCCTCCTCTTTTGGCGCTACAGCTCGTGACGAGCCTGGGCCTCCCTTAAAGGGTCTCTGTAACATTTTATTGCAATTTGGACCTACTAATTTTATATGGATTCCGAACCATAAATTTCTTTATAGTGAAGAAACTATTAATTTCAACAAGCTAATAGTTTTATTAGTGAGACAGTTGTTGTTAGCAAATGGTCTCGTCCGTTAGCAATTTTCCCAGTCTTAAATTACATTTTATTATAATTTTATTACTGGTACTCATTTAAAGCTGAGTAAACTTAGACCAAAATCGATTTCTCGGACGGGGTCGAACCCAGTACCTAATGCACCACAGCTTAGCACACTACCACTTAAGCCACCGTCGGATTTCGAAAATACTATTTTGCTAAAAACTTTATAGCATAATTTTACACACAAATTCGTAATACAAAGTTTATACGGTTTATCGGCTTTCAAAAATAATTCTTAAATTAAAAAATCGGGTCCTTAACTGATTAAATGAAAAATAATACAATTTTTAATGAGAAAACTACGCATAAGATATTTATTTCATAAAACTAACTAAAGAGTCGACCTTTAAAATATTTGCACTCTGAACCGGACCACCCTGAAAAAATAATTTTCGTGAGCAAAAATTATTTATTGAATATTGAATTTTTTTTTTTGTTTGTTAAAATACGAAATTAAAGTAAAATATTTTTATGTTTAATTATACTTGAATTTTTGTACACTGAATAAGAATATATTTTTTTGTAGCTTTTTTATTACACAATTTAAGTTTGAACATAAAATTCTGGTAATTTGGAAATTTGCGTGCCGCCAATCTTAAAATATACACCAAAACAAAAAAAAAACACAGTATTTTTTAAAGTAAATATCCAAAATTAATTATTGGGGGAAAAAATAGAACGGTTTGGCAAAGTTCGTCATTGAAATTGTATAATGATTATGACAATTAACAAGTAAAGGTCTAACTATATCTTCGATAACAAAAACTATATTAAATGCTCTTGGTCCACATTAAAATGGGTATGGAGCCAAAATGAAATGTTCTTTATGTGCACGCCATGGGTGTGTTATCTATTATATATATTTTTTATTTTATCAAATAGTAGATAAAAATTTACTTGATAATAGTTGCGTGCAAGTTCATTTTTTGTGACGCACAGAGTTAATAATTTTATTGTTCTTGTTTTTCTTTTTTATGAGCAATAAATTATCTTTTTTGACTTGAAAACATCATGATTATTATAATGAAGATTACAACATTTAATTATTTATGTAAGTAAATATATTAAACAAGAAAAAAAAATTTATCATAATAAAAATTTCGATTAAGCAAAGAGAATCCGTTCTACTACAGTCAATTTTATTTATAATTATGTATTAAAAGATACTTTTTTTATTATGCTAATCAATCTAAATTTAGATGTGGCCAGTAAAAGAATTTCTCTTACGATATGATTAATTTTTCTTGAAGTTTTCGTAAAGTGATAAAATTATTAATAGATTTACATTTCCGGTTCGGGTGGTAGTTTTTTTTAAAAACTATAAATTCATATTTGTTGCAAACATAATTTTAGCGTTCATTAATTTAATAAGCACTAAATGTTATTGAAAGCCGAATTTAAACTGTACTGCGCGTATTTCGCTTGGTCATTAAACTAATTTATGTCGAATGGTTAAATATTAAATAAAGCCTTTACTGCGGACTGTGGACAAGACAAATGGACTTCGTAAACCAGAAATTCTGATATATTGGAAAAAATTTTAGAATTCCTAGAATGGATATGCCAAAAAAAAAAAAAAAAACTAATAATTTCGAAATAAATTTTAATTCCGAAAAGATTTATGATTGAAAGACGGATATAAACACTTTTAGAATCCATTAAACCATGAAGATAATTAATTTTTAATGGAAATTATGGATAATAAGAATTCTTAAAAAATTCGGTCATTTTATGATATTTATAATCTAAAAGTTTTAAGACAATTTACCTGATACTAATATTACTCATAATTTTCATTATCTTCAATGATTTAATAGAATTCTAAAAGTATTTATATCCGTTTTTTATTTTTTAATTTGTATCTAAAATATGTAATATAATTTTAAGTTTTGAATTTCAAGAATCAATTAGCTAATTACTATATATAATATATAAAAGTTGAAATTATGTTTGTTGGTTTTTATGCAAAAGTATGGTTGACAATCCCCTTTCTTATATAATAGTTGAAAATTTTATAAATTTTATTATGTTAATCGATAAACACGCAATATATACTTGTATATTGATTAGAAAATAGAAATGTATGATTAAAATAAATATTTATTTACTTTGAGATATTTTTTTTATTATTATTATTATTATCTACACACATACATGGGGTAGTAATGACCTCTATTTCTTGATAAAACAAACTCAATTGAAATTCAATTGTGCAAAACATTAACTATGCTATATTTTATTTATTAGGTTTTTTTTTTTTTTTTTTTAGAAAAAAGGTGGTTTAATAAATTATTATTTGTTTAATTTGTATTAAATTTATTTGTAATAAAGCAGCATATTTACAATTTAGATTAATTTTTATTTATATGTATGTATCTATATGTATATAAATAAATATTTGATTTTTATGGTTTATTTCTATGATTAAAATGATAAGAAATAAAGTTAATATTTTATTATCATTTATAATTGTTATAGAAATTTATTGCAATAAAATTTATTTGTTATAAGTGAACTTCTGACAATTCTTTATCAAATTAATAAACTTGAAGAAAAATTCACGTATAACACTACTGAAAAATTGAATATATTAAGGTGAACTTAAATAAAATAATATACTAAGATATTAATTTGAATAACCAGTCAAATATTAAGTAATTATTATTTGTTAATTTACAGATATTATGCAAGCTGTTGCTTTCTAAACGTTCTGTTATACCAATAATTTTACTTGAATCATAAATTATAAACCGCAGCTTTTAATAACCGGAATAAGCAACTTAAGTCTACTAGGAAAATTAATTTCTTATATTATTAGTGAAAAATTACTTAAGTCTTACGAAAACACTAAGTCAATTTAGTACCAATTTTTTGAATTTCATTACCAATATTTTTAATTTACGATAACTATACGAAAGTAAATTTTAACAATCGGAATATGTTTATTCTACAATTTTCTTATTAATGCTTTTTAATAAATTTTAAATATAAGCTAAATTTTTGAGTATCTTATAATATTACATCACACTATCCGCCTCCACCTACAGAATCAAATTAAACTTTTTAAATATTTTTGTCATCATTAATTAAATTTTTTAACAAATTCATTCTTGTTAATTCAAAAAAATTAATTTAAAATTTTGCAAAATTCAAGATCAAATTTATTTAAAAAAAAAACTTTATTATAAATATTTTAAATTTATTCGAAATTATTAATAAAATTCAATTTAAATTTATGTACATAAATAATTGCGTTCTCCTCTGTTAAGTTTGATAAAAATTTAGTTATAAATTTAGTTTAAGTGTTGCGGTTGAAATCATTTTCAATAGGAAAAATATGTAGAAAGAATTTAGATATTTAATTAACATTTATTATCAAACAATTTACAAACAACGACAAAATAGTAAAATAAATATTATCTGGACAATTTTTTTTTAGTATAATTCTTAAGTTAATTATAATAATTATTACTACAGGAAAATTAAATAGAAAAATTACCACTGCTATAAAAAAAAAATTGTAAATTGATTTAGCTAATTGTTTGACTTGGTACTTTTTTTTCCACATTCAATTTTATTGACATAAACTAAACATATTAAAGGCGACATGACTGCCTTTTTTGGAGAAATCAAAGAATAAGAAAATAAAAAGAAAAAAAAACATTATTACATAATATCTATTATAAATTTATGCTTTTTGTTTTGTTTTGTAAAAAAAAAAAATTTTCATTTATCTGAGTGTAAATTATGATAATTAATTGGATGACAGAAAAAAAATAAAAAAATTATAACATAAAATTATATATTATTTATGTTTTTCAGATAATTTATTTGCTTTTTTTTATTTGACAATAATTTACTATTATTTACGAAATTTACAAAAAATATTGAATTATATAAATTCGCTACGGGTCAGGCAAGTGTCTAAGCTTCCAGAGCAATTTTCCAAATATCATCTAATTACGTTATGTTCCAACAAAATACTTTTATGACTTTTAAACCCCTTCAATTATTTAACAAAAAATATTGCAGATACACAAACATATTAAAAATCTAAAGATTCATAAACGTGTGATCCGGTCTCCGGTAAACAGAAAATAAAGACGTATATTTGAGTTACCCAAAATGAATCACACATTCAGTATTAACAAGTAGATTGAAGACAAAAATGTTTTGTGGATATATCCGTCTTAATCAGATAAATTAACTTTGCAAAAGACAGACCAGATCAATTATTTTTTGGCACCAAATTTTCTGTATAGTTTTAGGTAAAAAGGGTCAAACAGATAGTAGCATTTTATTTAAAAGATTATTTTTTTTTTGCTTACACTACTAATTAGTAGAAAAAACTTTAAGATTAAATTGTCAACAAATTTCGTCTACGAATCTCTTTAAAATTATTACCGGAAGTGATGCTTTATTAACAAAATCTTCACTTAATTAAAATTAATGCCTTTTTATTCAACGTATTTTTGTATATTTAAGATTTAAGTTGTCTTGACAAATTTTTCTATCGTAACCAAAAGTCATGTACTGATTACAAATTCTAGTAGTAATAAAAAAAACAAGTAGCAGGATTATTTCATTAAGAATTTATGTGACAGTCGCCTAAATCGTACCAGTTTTCAATGTTCAGATATTTATGTGTTTAAATATTTAATTAATGACTCAAATTTTGACAAATAGACTAAAGTGAAGATTCAATAAATATTTAATTAATTAATTTGAATCTATTTAGTATTAAATAAACTTGACAAAATCTAGTTTAACAAAATCTAATTAAAGTTGAATGTAATTATTTTTTATGGCAAAATTTTTATTACTCGCAATTCCTTTTTTTTTCATTTTAATATAAAAATAATTTTTCACAATTACTGTCAAATAATTTATTTTTTCCAAGAATTAATTCCGAACATTTGTAATGTCAGTTGGCTCCATTGTACGTCTCTATCTCTGTTCGGAATCAATTTCAAATTTATTCCTTAAATAATATTTATACGTTGAACCTGAAAATATATTGAATGAATTTGCCTATCCTATATTATCACAAAATTACAAAGAAAACATTTTTCATTTTTAAAATTATTTTATGAAATAAAAGAAAAATCATCCCCAAGAGTTAAGTCTATAAAAAATGTTTACTTGTATTTTTGTGCAAAACATTTCTGCAATATAAAAATAAAGAAAATTTTGTCACGTATTGAATTTGTCTTGTGTTACATTTATCCCTCCTGTGAGTGTAATTTGTTAGATGACATAATAATATATTTTTCTACCACTGTGAGCACACAGTCATCTTTCATTACATAAATTTTAAATTAAACAAAAAAATAATATAAATCTGAGCACCAATATAAAGTCCTAACAATATTTACGAGTATTTTACATTATTTTATAACACTTGAATACTTGAATTGTATTTGAAATGTACATTAAATAAAATTTAATAAAATCTTTGAATTTATGAAAATATTTAGTGAGTATTTTTCTTAATATTTTTTATTATTCAGTTTATGACATTTTTTATATTATTTTTTATGAAAAAAAAACATGATTTCTCGTAATTGTTTTATTTAAATCCATTGAAAAAAAAAAACAACCACCACCATTAAAGTGAAGAGCGCCAGTTCATATTATAAAATAAAAATTTGCTGACAATTCAGATATGAATGGAAGGTGTTTTCTGTCGATAAAATAAATATTTTTCTTTTCTGATTACTATATATTTTAGAATTAGTAAAATTATTTACAGGGTGTATGTAGCTTTCAGGCTAAAGTTTATGTGGTAAAAATGTAATTCAATAATTCTCTAATATTTGAATACAAAAAATCAATTGGTTCGTCCTGTCCCGTGGTTAATTTAATTTACAGTAGTGCTGTAATTGCCATACTGGTAGTACAGGAATTAATATCATTAACTGACACTAATTTGATTAGATTGAATTCTACCAAATTTAACTTGTCCTTAAACTAAATTTATTAAATATAAATTTAAACTAACTAAATAAAAGTTAACTTTAATACTTGGTTTTTCATATCGGAAAGAATTTCCTATTCTAAATCTGCATTAAAATAATTGTGACATCCTATCATAAGTAATACGATTCAGACCCAAATATCGACATATTTAATCGGATTAAAATTAAACATTTTAACAAATTAAAATCTAAATATAAATATATTTAGACAGTTTTTCATGTGTGATGTACATATTTCATTTTTAGATAATAATTTTGAATACGTAAATATATTACTTTTTATGTTAACCGAATTACGTATCTAAAATACGTATGTCAATTCATTAAATGGCATAATTAAAATTAACAATGTAACTAAACTTTATTTGTTTGCACAGAATATAAAATACATTTTTACAAATTCTAATTAAATTATATTTTGTTACATTTTCATTTTGCATTTTCATGAAAAATTTTAAATTACTTATGAAAAATTTTAAATTACTTATACAGTATCCTACATAAACCACTACATACAACCACCAAAAAAGCAACAACATGAATTCAGTGTTAATTTTTTGATGGAATAATGAAATTACTAACGACTTTGCTTTAAATAACAAAATAAACACATAGAAAAAAAAAATCTTATGATAAAAATTTTATTTTAATAAAGATTATTTTTAAGTCAAACATTAATATATTTTTTTTTTGGTTTTAGCAACTATTTGCGTCGTCTTTCCGAAGTCTAATTATAAATTTTTAATATAATTTTATATTAAAATATCACGACAAATCATTATTTTTTTTTTTGCAAAACTTTTTTTAGTGCATTAAGAGTTCTTCAGTTTTCCATGAAAATTAATGCTAAATATTGAAATAGAATTAGATTGCATCATATTTTAAATTATAACAAATATTTAAAGTATATTTAAGAAGTTATATTTAACTCTCTGTAATAAAATATAATTTTGCTAAAAACTTCTCTAAAAGTTTTACATAAAATATAGATTTTTCCGTCTTCAAATAAATATGCTTTTTAACAGAATAAAAAATATATTAAAATTTTCAAATAGATTTTCTATTTTTGTGAAAATCTCGTTTAACAAATATGGTTGCTTTCTGTATATTAAATTTTAATATGTAAAATCTTCATCATAAAAACAAAATTTATACCTTAGGTCGACGTGACAAAAGAGCATAAGTCTTTTTTCACAAAATTTTTTTTTTAAAGACTTTAGTTTCGAGGATTAACTATTTTAGATAATTTTCTGCTTAGATTTCTTTCATTTTCTGGTTGAAAAAAAGAAAAATAATTGACTCAAACATTTTCTATTAAGAAAAATTGAAAATTTGTTATGTGAAACTACTAATTTTTTCGAATAAAATTTGTGTGAAAACCGATTTTTCAAACAATAATTGACTTATTTGTTCTTTCCGATGTAAAATTGGTATTCGACAAATGATAATAATGAAATTTTACCTATATATGTAAATAATTTATGATTGATAAAATATGAAATAAAATTATCTATATGACAGGTATAGGTAATACAATATCTGGAAATATATTTCAACTAAAATTTAATAATATATAATCTTCAACTTTTCCGGATTTCTCTTTATTTATTTGACACTTAAAATATATGCAAATATCATTCTAAAAATATATTATTTTATGATATTTTCACTTTTTTTTATGCTTCCTCTAATGTCGATAATCATAAAAAATAACCTTTCCTTATTTTTATTTTTTTTAGATAACAGCTGACAATATAAAAAATGCTTCTACTCATGGATTTCAATTCCTCATTAGTGACATAAATCGTGATTTCAGAGAAGTTATTGAAATGGTAAGTGAAATATTTTATTCATGACGATGTCCTTATTAAATTTTATTATCACTTAATTATCTTAAAATTAAATTTAAGTTTAAAACATTTTAAGTAAAAGTGATAAATGATTAATTATTATATGTTCTTAATAAAATGTAAAAGGGTTTTGACCCTCTTACAGCAATGAAAATAACATATTTTGCAATGTAGCACTCCCAGTGGCAAAAAACAGGAGTGACACGAACCTTTATTTTATAATACTCATCGTTACATTTGAAGACTCTAACATGAATTACGAAATTTTGATTGAAAACAAAATTTATGAATTTATTTATTAGCCTTAAAGTAATATTTTTTATTTTTAACTTTTCATTCATAACAAAAAAAAACCCTCCAATATCAAACAGATTGAAAGTTTCTTTCCCCCATTTTATGGCAATGTCACTTAAAAAATATAAAAATATATTTAAAATATTTTGTATCTTTGTAATACAAATATTTTACCTCAAAGATAAATTTTCAAAATTATTTACTCGAACAAAATTTAATTTACAATACAAAAAAAAAAAATTACTGGAAAAATTCCAATATCTTATATGTATATTGATTTAGAAAATATTTTCCATCTGGTATATTAAAAAATATTAAAAAATTCTTTAAAAAAAAAATCAAAATCGCAAATTGTATGCCATTCAAATCAGACATCAGAAATATGAATTTTAAGTTATACATTACATACATATGTAAAGTACAGGCAAATTGTTTAGTATCTTTTGGGTATTTTCCTTTCATAAAAATTTAAAAAAAAAAAAACATGGTTGAAATAAAGAATAAATTGTGAACATATTTTTAAAATTTTTTCTAAAATAAAATGGGGATTGTGGGAAGTCATTGGCAACAAAAAAATCAATGATACTAGAACCAGGGACACGAAAAATACATTTGCAAAATAATCTTGTATTTGTAGAGAAAATTGGGGAAAAAAACCGGAAGAAAATAATTGAATCTTAGCAGTGAAATCCTAAATTTTTAGGATTTTTATTATTCAAGTTTTTTAATGTTCATTTTATTGTTTTTTTATTTATTACAGTCTTTAAACTCGAATAAATATTACAGATATTACAAGAGAATCTTTCGAAACTCTTAGCCTGGCTTGATCGAAGTTATTGCGCAATAATGTCTAACAAATTGCTCTAAATTTACCAAAATAAAGTAAATACTTTAATATTTAAAATATTAATTATAGTAGAAGCGGAAATTCTACAATAAGAGAGCTACAAAGAAAGTTTACAGTTTATAAGAACCCTCGATAAAATTTTAATCAAAAATTAATCATTTTGCCACCATTCCCCCAAAGCACTGTTTAATATAATTTAGTCCAAGGAAATGAATATTAAAAGTTATTTTTGTTAAAGAAAACTTAAATATTAAAAGAATTAAAATATTTTTATCATTCTCACTTTATTGGATGTTTTACAGACGTTTATATAAAATATATTCCAGTATAAGGACTATTTTTAAGAATAAGGAAAATTTTATCCCTTCCACAAATATAACAATGACAACAAAGATCATCCAAGTATACAACAAGAAAATTAAAAGTTAAGAATATTAAATCCAACACAAATTAAATTCTGTATTTAATATTTGAGCTAACAACTAACGAAAGATTATTTTCTTCTGGGGTTTTACCTAATGTTTTGACTGCGAAACATAAAAAAATTTAAAGTAAATATTGAGAGAATTTATCTTTAATTTTGTTGAAATGTGAAATTACATTTGCACAATATTATAAAAAAAAAGGAGATTTTAAATTTCCTGATTACCATTTCCATTTAATTAATTAAATTGAAAATTAAAATTAAATTCGAATTTTTCTTATCCTCTTCACACAAAAAACATTAAAATGTTATGCAAAAAATTCTTATAATTAGGATATTTAATTTAAATTTATGTCTTTACAACATTTCTACCCGATATTTATCAGTGCATGGAGCGTAAATTACTTGACCGAATTTTATGAAGCAAAAACTAATTGATTCCTATTTATCCCTGCAAAGGACACAAATTATAATATTAGACGATAGTATCGCTTAAATCTATTTAACTCTATTTTCCCTTAACTAAATTTCTTAAACAAATATTTTTAAAAACATTTATCAAGCAATTATTTTTTACAAAAATGGTATCCTTGTTTTATACTGTTCCGTTCTTATTTGATGTTGTCTAAAAGTTTTGAGTTTGAAATAATCTAATATTTAATCAAAATTATATGATCCTTTGTGGTAACATTAAATATTTAGTACATAATCATAAATTTATATAAAAAACACATATATTTTTCAATGCCAAATAACAAAAAGAAAATTGTAGGAATTTTTTTTTGTCCTTTCTGCAAAACATGATTAGAATTTCATTAAAATAAAATTATTTACTTCTTTATTAACTTTGTCCTATGACGGTGCAAATGTCATGTACGAAATTGATGTTGACTTGTAGAATAAAAAGTATAAATACTGAAACATTAATACAAATACTTTTTGTGGAAATTAGATAATTAAATTTACAATAAAAAGGATATTTTTGAAATTTCTTTGCTAAACATTTAAATTTCTGTAATTTAATTTAAATGTTAAAAAATTTGAATATTTCTTATTTTATTTATCTTTGTTTATAAATATGAAAAAAGGATATTTAATTTCAATTTATGACTTTGTGCTATTTTCCTTTTAATATTTAATAAAATGTATTATCCTTTCGTGATTCAAAGGATGTACATAAAAAATAAAAATGTTTCTTTATTTTTTTTTTTTTATTCTTGTGATACACAAATAAATGTTAAGTTTATGTTAAGGAATTTTTTGTCCTTTTCAAAATATGGTTAGATTTTTTTTTTATTTTTTATTAAAAAGGATATTTCTTTCTTTATTATATAAAGAAAATTTATTAAGTTGGGAAATGTGATGTCATGTACAGAGTTGATATTGTCTTGTTTAATAAGAATCCTGTCTGTTTTTTTTCTTATGAACATTTAAAATTTACGTTTCATACGTTTTTTTTCTATTATGTAACTTTTATATTCCAATATTGTAAGATACGTATCGAATTTCACAAAATTTGTAATTTACACAAATTATTAAAGTAACTTAAATCCTTACTCTACATTGACCTGAAGTAATTCTTGAATAAGGTATCGGTTTTAAAACATTTTTTTTGTTCGAAAATTATCCTCTCTACGAGATACGTTGTTTGAAATAGCGCCAAAATATAATATTGCCAAATATATACATACAATATTTGGCATTTATTTCACTTTTGGTATTTAAATAAGTGCCAAATATACTAAAATATTTTACATTATGAAAAGGAGTCTAATAGACGACTATTAAAAGGAGTCTAATAGATAAGTCGCAGCATAATTAGCACGTACAAAAATTTAATAAATTTTTGATTCAAAATTAAAATATTTTTTTTAATAAAATTTTACGAAATAATTGTCAGCACATAAATAATAGAAACATTATCCAAATATGAATTAGTGATTTTTAAATAATTCTTAAATAGTTTTCGAATTTCTTAAGAAACTGTTTGCCTGTCTGTAATCTGTATGTAAACTTTTTCAAATTTATTAACAATATCCTAGTTTAACTTTCATGTTGGCATACGAGTATCTGTCCTTTTACATTCGTAAATTTATACCATCCGACAAGTGTCTTCGGAAAATATATAAATTTAAATCTTTAAAGTGTAATGATAACGAAAATTGATTATACATTCTACTTACTTACTTTTTTGGCTTTACCTGCCACTATCACATTTAACCGACTCCAAGATTCCTTTCCAGCATTATCCTCAAAACATTCGGTTCTTTTTCTCGAGATCATTGGTTGGTCTCGAGAAACACTTTTCTGACTAGCGCGTCAGTGTGTCCAAACCAATCTAAATTCTTCACTCAGAAAAGCATATAATTATGAGACTTTTACACAATAGTTTGGTTATGCCTTATTTACATTTAATTCTAGTAAAAATAAATCGTCTAGAATGAAAAGATCTTATATTATATATTTTTTTAGAAGATGAGAGATGAATTATTAAAATAACTTTTTACATATAATCTATCTGTCATTATTAACTGAAAAATATCTATCTTCAAAGAATTCTTTATATAAATTATTTAGTAACCAAGACATGATAAATTAGAAATATAAATAATTTTGTTTAGTTTTAATATATAATTTCGACTATCAATTTGATTTATTCGTATTTGATTAAATTATTAATTTTGTTATTTTAGAAGGCATATCATCAAAGTTTTATATATTTAAACTTGAAAGTTCAGAGCAAAATTACTCACATATAAATTTAACTATTCAACCACATGACATGGTGCCACAAAACTTCTTCTGATTCTGATTATAAATAAACGACAACAAATTAATTTCATTCATTATTCCGAAATATTTTCATTATTTTCTTTTGCCACTCAATTTTCTATCTTATGAGAAATGAAAAATTTATTATTATTTTAATTCAAATTAATGTTCTCTATTTCATGGTTCATAAAATTTAATTTGAGTATAATTTTCTTTTTCTTTTTTATGCTCAAAAATTGTTATTAAAATTTGAACTATACAAGGAAAATAGGAAAACTAATAAAATAATAATATTTTTTATATGGAAAATTTGTGAAATTCTTTTACAGCTATAGAGAATTTTAATATTATATCGAAATGAAAATTACTTTTCCACATTCATTGTCACATTAAAATTAATTTTTACAATTTTTTAAAAAAATCTATAAAATTCAATTAAATTTCCTTCGAATATCAAAAATAATTTCATAATTGGAATAAATAATTAAATGTCACGATATTCGCCTTAAAGTTAGGCGGAAAAATGATGTCGATATACAATTCAAATAAATCCCTGATAAAAACACTAACTACAAAATCGCACAAAAGTTTGCGAATAATTCGCTTCACTGCGTGTCACGTCACGTTGGTTTAGGGGGGGGGGTTCATTATTCTAAATTAATATTTTGTAATTTTTTAGTTAAAGTACTTTTACTTTATAAACAAAAATTACCAGTTATAATAAATTAATTTTCTATTTACGATTAATGGAAAACTTTATTTATACGAAAATTCTATTTATAGAAAATCTTTTGTGATGTAATTTTATGTTATTTTCCGAAATATAAATGGGTGTGTAGAGGTGTTTTGACTAATTATACAATAATATTTTTGTGAATGAGAAACATCGTAAAAATGTTCAAATTTTTTACGACTTCAAAGTTCCTTGAAATAACGTAATTCTATTTGGGGAACTAAGTATGTACAATAATAAAGATTTAGACAATTGTGATAATAAAGTTATAATATTAATTAAAAATTTCAACCACGACAATATTTTATTCTTTTTTTGGATCAGTCTAATTTTCCTTTAATATCCTTTTTATAGACCATCAGTCTGGTTAATTTATATCTATTTCTGTATAATATTATGCGTATTATTTATTATTCTAAATATTTCATAATATTTCAATACATTCTATGTATGTTAATATGAATATTTATTGTAATCACTGTGAAACATAAGCTACTAAAAAACTTGAACATGAGAAGATAATATTTATGACGTTCATCAATAAATTTATTATTTATTGTACTTATAACATCTGTTAAATTTCAATATCTAGATACAAATTTTACATAATTCTATTTGGTGGTATAAGATATAAATATGGTATTATGGAAGTTATTGATGAATATGGTGCTAAATACGAAATTAACTTTCTTAATTCGAAATTAATTTGATCCAAAGTAATAATTATTTTTCCAGTTCTGAATACATAATATTGAACTGCTTTTTCAAAAACATCTATAATTTTGTTTAGCATAAACGGTGAAGATATTACTATATACAAAGAATACCAGTAAGCTATGGTGTTAAGCATTAGTTTAATTTTCATATTTTTCACGTAAAAGTATGTGTTACTCCATTATTTATTCCCAATGCTGCCTTAATAAGCTACGTTTGTGCCTGAATTTTGTTATCAAATAATCCTTCTTCAAATTTATAACCTTCTTCGAAGTTATGGTCTGACTTTTAAAACATAATCTTATAAAAGTAACCTTATTGTAATTAAATAGGAGTCACATAAACTTTGTTGAAGTCTGGCAAAATATGATAACAACAAAATTCAGCAGAGGAAATTTAAGAAAATTTGATACTTAACTTGTAAGTGCCTAGAATAATGTTAATTTTATTTTCTTGGTAGTATTTGTAAACCAAAATTTCGCATTGTCAATCATCGCTGATATAAAAATATCAATTTTCAAGTTTACCAATTTTTCTTTGGTTTATAACCAAAATAAAATTGGTTGTTAGAAATGCTAAATTTGACGATTAAATGTTTAGTAATATCAAATTGTCAAAAAATTGACAAATCATGTTTTGACAATTTTCCGTATTCTAGTTTAGAATTTTATATTTTCATTAATGGTTTTAAAGAAAATATAATTGTAGGATTTTTGGGACAATGATATTGATCCATAAATTATGATATGAAAAAACTTTTATTGAAATTGCTAACAACTCTACTAATAATTTAACTCTAATAAATTTCTGAAATATATAAATTTTGACAATAATATTATATAAATATATTAAATATATTTTCCAAATTCATCACGTCATTAATTTTAAATCATTTTACTGCACACATTTTATCTAAATCTTTATTTTTTTTATTATAACAACAAAAAAAACTTTTATATTTATCTAATAAAATGTCAAAATCATTCAATAAATAATGTTAATATATGGTATATTATTAATTGTATATAATGTTGTGTACGTATATCACATTTGGTTTATATTATAAATTAAATTTCTGTTCTTTCACAACTCGTGTGGAACTAATTGATTTTCTTGATATTAGCAACCAAAAAAAACTAAAAAGAAAATATGTTGTAATTAAATTATATAGTTTGCAATGAAATTTAGATTCCAAAGTTATATTTTTTGCCTATCTTGTAGAATTACATCACAAAAGAACTTTTTCAAACTAAATAATTTTTTTAAGAAAATTTATCTAAATCATGCTGAAAATGTTACACGATTTTATAGGAAAAAAAAAATAAATAAATAGATAGATATTTTTTAAATAATTTAATTAACACATTTTGCTCTAAATACAAAGATAATTAGTACATTTAGAAGATTGAATAAAAATCTTGTCAAAAAAATAACAAATTGTTTTTTTTTTTATTATTATTTTTATTAATTTGAGTTTTTAGAAGAATTTCTAAATTTTTTGCGATGAATCTAAGAATTTTTAATTAAATTTTATTTTGTTTTTAAATTATACATAAAAATTCGGGTGATGAATGAATAGCTACATCAAATATTTATTTCAAAAGATTTAGTTCAAAAGTAAATAATACGATAGTATGCTTTCTAAGAACTTGTATTCCAATAAATTTTATATGAGCTTTCTAAATTTTTTTTAATTTTTAACCCCTTGTTTCCAGCTATCAGAAATAATTACAAAAAAAAGTCTCCTGGTGTTTTTATTTTATAGAAATATTGAGGGTTAAATAATTTTTTTTCATCAGTTTACCAAATAGGATTTTCTAGTTCCTACGAAAACTTACAGGTTTTCTAGTTGCTACGAAAACTTAAAAGTAATTACTTTAACGAGAAACTCTAAAGATTATGAATATTTTCAATTCCAATTATTTATCTTTATGATTTTAACATAAAAAATATGGCTTTTATTACAACGAAAATTCTAATTTTTCTTCATTTTTTTTATGTTTCTATTATTCTTTTTTAGAATTTTCAATTAATCGCCAGGAGACTTAAACTCAACAAAATATAAATTTATTTACTTTTTTTTAATATAAATACACCAATACCTCGCTATACGGCCGCTCTTTTTACGGCTTTTCGCTATAACGGCCTACTTTAATTGCGGCAATTTTTCGATTTACGGCCCAAAATGTTTCGTTATACGGCCCAAAAAAAAAACAAATGGAGAAAAAAATATGTACATATTTTAATGCGTTGCCGCTGCAGTATATAATAGTCACATAAAAGTTAATATTCTCGTAAGTAGAAGTGTTTATATACATATTTGTTTGCGATTCGTTATACGGCTTTTCGCTTTGCGGCCAACTTTCCCGGAACGTATCTAGGCCGTAAAGCGAGGTATTGGTGTAATAATTTCCCTTTTACATAATAATTTCCTTTTTTTTAAAAAATAATAAAAAAAATAGAATTTCATTAAAAAGAAACTTTTAACATTTTTCATTTTGTTTATGCTAATATTAATAATTGACTGTATCTAAAAAATAAATTGAAGTAATTTAAAAATTTTTTTTGTTGCGCATAAAAAAGCATAAATATTTTCAGTTAGTATAATTAAAAAATTTTCAAAGTAGTACAGCTTCTTAAATATTTATTACTTTTCCATTCAATTTTAAAGAGTAAACTAAATTATTTGCTACTAGATAAACTAGTTAAATAAAATTAGTTGAATATTCTAGTTAGTTTTATATTCAACTAGTTCATATATTTGGAATTTATATTAATTATTGCGCTTGAACATATGGTATTTTTTAGTTATATCCGAAAAGTTAATTTTAAAACAATTAGAATTAGATAAACTCAAGTTTCTAGTTAGTATGATTCTATTTGCAATTTAAGTATGTAACTAGAAATTGTAGATTTCTAGTTGTACTATAAGAAATCATTAAATAAACAATAAATAAAAGTGTTAAGTATGTAACTAGAAAATTGTAGATTTCTAGTTGTACTATATTGGGTAGTTATTTCAACTAAATTTTCTAGTTAATTTTAAAACAATTTTAATTATTGGTTATTTAATGATTTCTTCAGTTTATTTAGTTATCTGGAAATTCTTATTGTTTTTGTTGGAATACTAGTCCGGTGTCAAGGGTCTTTAAACATTCTATTGTAGTTTTAACCTAAAAATGGATTCCAAACCATAAATTTCTTTATAGTGAAGGCATATTATTTGCAGTAAGCAAATATCCTCAGGTTTCAAGTTGATACTGATTTGAAGTTGAGTAAATTCAATTTATTATACATATCTCGAATGAGAATCAAATTCAGTAACTACTGCGAAACTACAAAAATAATAAGTAATCGTCTAGAAAATAATTTTTGTTAAAAAGGTGAATTTACATCAAAAATAAATAATTAAATTATAAATTAATTTCTCTAGACTTTTAAAAACTAAATATAATAAATTCAAATCCACATAAAAAAAAATATGAAAATGAATAATTTTCCATAAATTTTATGATTTATGTAAAACCTTATTAGTATACAAAAAAAAAAAAATAATCATTCGCAGTTACTTTTTAAGTAAATTAAAAAAATTTTAATAACTCAGGATAAAAGTTAATTTTATATCTTTTTTAATCTATTAACTAATAAAAAATTTAAATTACAAATTATTTTTTTTTATTGCCATAATTATTAATTCAATCTTTTTACATAACATCATAAATTCCACTTATGTATATGATTTCTTATATTAATGTTTTTTTATTAATTTTTTTTTGTAACAGTGTATTATGTACTTTAAAAAAATATGTTAAACATATCTGCTGGTATATTTATAATTTCAGATTGTGGATTTATATAAATATTTTGAATAAACATAATCGTAATAAATTATGCAAATAATAAAGGAAAAAAAACCACATTATATGATAATATTTTTCATATATGATTTCATTTATTATCTTTTATTATAAACAGTAAAAATTTATCTTAAAATATACTCGTATCTTTTTATATTTGTTATTTTAAATAACAACATAAAAAAAAAATTGTACTAGAATTTTAACCAAAAAATAATAATTAATTTTAATAAGTGTACACACAAATAAATATTCTTATTTTAATTATTTTGTGTATAAATTAATTAATATTTTTAATTATTATCTTGTCAATTCTTGTTGGCTTTTATAAAACACTTGAGACAATATTAAAATTAAATTTATATAGCTATAGATATTTGAAAGTTAAAGATATAAAGTGCAAAATCATAAATTGAAAAATACTTTTTAATAGAAAACTTTAAGAATTATTTTGAATTTATCAGATATAAAATTGATAAAATCTGTGGAAAAAATTAATTTGTTTTTATCATTTTAGTTAACTGGACCAATATAAGATAATAAAATTTTATTAAGTTTTCTATGTTATCACAAAAGTCAGATATGTTGATTGAAATATCTGCTGGTATATTTAGAAAATTAAATATCCAGTTGATCAATTTTACAAGTCAAAATAATATGATTAATATTCGAAAAAATTTATATAATTTTTGGAAAAAATTAAATAAATTTAAATTTATAAATATTTTCCAGATAAACTAATACATATCTAGATTTTTAAAAACTTTTGTTACTGAAATTTCGAGGACATAAAATATATTTCATATTTTTATTAATGTTAATATTTTGAAATTGTGTCAGCAGATTTAGTTTTTTTTGGAAAAATAACTATCAAAATAACCAATTTATATTTAAATATTTAGTTGGACATATATCTTTTATTAACTAATAAAATATTAAGTATATGTATATATATTTAATATTTATTAAACTTTACCATCTAAAATTGTTAGGATTTTTCTAAAATTGTTAGGATTTTTCAATATAAAATATAAAATTTATTAATAATAATCTGAATCTGAACTGTATTTCATATAAATTGAATTTCATAAAACCTTCTCTAAACATATAATATAATATATGAAGTGAAATCATAATATGACAGAGGATTTTTCACAATTTATTATATCAGATGTCCTTTATTAATACAAGAAAAAAATATATTCGGAACGAATAAATAAGTATTAGTAAGTTGAAAAAGGCAACTATGACATATATAGATTTTTTATACCGAATTATTAATATGCTAAATAAATATTTCTAAATAGAAAACATAATTTTTACTATAGTCAGAATAAATTTTATGATATTATGTAAAAAAATTACTAAAAGTATATTGTCACAGAAATTAAATCAACAACTAATAAACTTTTATTGCGATTACAAGATGAAAAATATTATATTTTGATAACTCTAACTTATAACACGAGAATTAAGGACTTTAATGTAGTTTTTATTAGATATTTGTCTAATTGAACTCTTTAAAAATTGTGAGAACAATATGTCCCTAGAAAGTTAAAAAAATTCTACTGGGAATATATGTGCCAAATTATAATGTCTTCGTTATATTTCAGACTTCAGACATTTATATACCAGGGAATTAACTTTTATGTATCCCAAATTGGCGTCATGTCAAAGTTACAAATTAGGCGAAAAACTACTATTACAAAAGACTAAACTACTATCGCAAAAGTTTAAAAAAAAAATAAAGAAGAAAGTGAATTAAAATACTTAGTAGATTTATAGTAATTATTTTACTAATTTCTTAGATAAATTTTATTTTATAGCACTTTTGGGACTATTCTTGTCACTGCAAATGAGTCCACCCAAAATTTCGAAGAATCCGAATTTCTTAATTTTTTTTCGATATAATAATTTTTTAGACTTTTAAACAGCAGAAAATAATCGACCGGTTTCAGAAAATAATCGACTGGTTAAGAATTTTTTATTATGGCTACAAAGAGTCTATTATAGCAACTACAAAATTGAATTTTAGCACTGCAAGTTTACAATTCTATTAAAAAAAATATTGAGATTAAGGATATAAAAATTAGATAATATATTTTTTTACAATTGTCTATCAATAATTAATTATTTAGTTTATCAAATGAAACTTCAGCAGTTAAAGAATTTATATCTTCAGGATATTATATACTCTATTTTATAAATTATATTCATAATATTGTAAAATTTATTATCACAATTTATTTGAAAATTTTAATTTATTATTCTGTGAAATATTGCCAAAACACTAAAATTTTTATCTACGCTTTTTCATATTTTGAGATCAACTAAATAAAATAAAAATGAAATAAAAATTTTAATAAAAATTATATTTTTCATTTATTGCAGCTAGTTGGCACCGAACATAACACTTTAATTTTTGATATTAAAGAATTAAATAAAAATACAAAATCCAATTTACCATCAAAGGAACCATTAAATGAACTTTCCTCTGAATCATCCGCCAATGATTTAACTAATTTTAACAAGCTTTTAAGTGATGATTTAACAAGATTACCACCAATCGGTATTGCTAGTAATATGCAAATTTCATTTTTTGTTTGTATAGCTGGTGATGAATCAAGTCGAATTTATTATCGTTACTGTATTTCCGAAACGTTAAGGTATATTCAAAATAACAAGAACGAAGTTTTTGAGAATTGCCTATTTTTTTTTAGATTTACTATTGGGCATCTTTTAACAGCTATAGAACTTGATGAAGAACGGCGAGTCCGTGGTCAATGTCAAAAATTATTAAAAATAGCTCGAAGTTTACTCGGGAAAATAGGTAATTTAATTTACAAATTCACTATACTTTTAACTGGTATTAACAAACTTTGTATTTTATAGGCGATTTGAGCCAATTGCTACAAGGTGTCATGACTGAGGCAAAAGAACTTGCTGGCGCAGAGCGTTGTTCTTTATTTCTACGTGACAAATACACAGGAGAATTAGTATCAAAAGTTTTTGATGGTGATAAGGTTTGCAAATTTAATATTTTCCGCAAAATTATTGTGTAAAGAAAATTTTTTATATAATTTTGTTAGAGTCCAAATAATGAAATTCGAATACAACAAAGTATTGGAATAGCTGGTCATGTTGCAGAAACTGGAAAATTATTAAATATACGAAATGCATATACTCATCCATTATTTTATAAAGGTATCGATGAACAAACTGGTTTTAAGACTCGGTAAAATTTAAATATGTATATTTTATTTAAAAAACTATGTTGAAAAATTTATATTTTTTACATAGAAATATATTATGCTTTCCAATTTGTGAACGGAATACTATAATTGGTGTAGCACAATTATGTAATAAGGTAAATTTTATATAAATAAATTAATTGTATTTAAGTAAGTAAAATAAATTTTTTCTTGAAAGCTAAATGGTTATCATTTTGATAAATGTGATGAAGAAGTTGCAACAGCATTTTCAACATATACTGGTATTGCAATTATGCATGCACTTGTTCATAAATCAGTACAAAAAGCTGAAGCTAGACATAAATTATCACAAGAATTATTAATTTATCATATGAAAATATCTGAAGAAGAAGTACAAGAATTAGTTGAATCATTGGAAAATTTAAGTAATAAAAAAATACCAAATTTAAGTTCATTTATTTTCCGTACAAGAGATTTAGATCGTACACAAACAGTTCAAGCATCATTACAAATGTTTGCTGATTTAAATTTTATTAAAAAATTTAAAATACGACGTGATAAATTGGCTAGATTTTTAATAATAATACAAAAAGGATATCGTGATACTGTACCATATCATAATTGGATGCATGCGTTTACAGTAGCACATTTTGCATATGCATTGCTAATGAATTGTAGATTGGTAGAAAGGGGAATACTCAGGTAACAAAAAAATTTGCAAAATTATAATTAATAAACTTCTTAATAATTTTAAAAACATTTTATAGTGAACTTGAAGCATTATCATTTCTTATATCGGCATTTTGTCATGATCTTGATCATCGTGGTACAACAAATTCCTATCAAATGGAATCAAAAAGTAATTTAGCACGATTATATAGTAGTGAGGGTAGTGTTAATGAACGTCATCATTTATCACAAACAATTTATATATTAAATGATGAAAATAGTAAAATATTAGATGGTTTAACAACTGAACAATTTAAAATAATTATCGATACAACTAAAGAATTTATTTTAGCTACTGATTTAGCACATCATTTTAAAATATTAAAACAATTAGGTAATTTAAATAAAGATAATTGCACTGAAAATAAACATATGGCAATGTCATTATTAATAACATGCTGTGATCTAAGTGATCAAATTAAAGAATGGCCAAATACTCAACAAGTTTCGGTAAGAAATTAGTTTCATTTACGAATTTATTTTTTAAACTATTTTTGATTTTAAAGGATCTTATCTATCATGAATTCTTTGCACAAGGTGATTTAGAAAAACAAATGGGTATAGCACCACAGGAAATGATGGATCGTCAAAGAGCAATAATACCACGATTACAAAGTGATTTTATTGTTGATGTTGTATTACCAGCATTTGAAGTATTAGGAAATATTTTACCAGAAACAAAACATTTATTAGAAATTATTAAAGATAATTTAGAAAATTGGCAGACCATACTTTTATCTGGAGAATAAATATTAAATTAAATTTATGTAATATTTTTTTTTTTTTTAATTTATTGAATTCTTAGTATTTTTTTTTTGTAAATACCTCTTCTCTAAATAATTTTATTTTGTTAATATTTAATTTATTATTAATTAGAATTATAATAAAAAATTTAAGTTAGAAAATAAATTTTGGTTATTTTATTATCTAAATTTTATTATTTTTGGAATTAAAGAAATTATAGTTGGAGAGTACACATTCTACACATGTAAGTAAATATGAGTTCAATATGAAATTGCAACAAATAATTTTGATTGCAAATTGAGAATTACTTGAAAAAGCACATATATAAAAGTATAACTTATCAACATGATCCGGAATTTTGTAATTAAGTTTTTCCGCTTTTTCCACACATATTTTCCAAACATTTCTGGAAAACATAAAGTTAAATTATAGAAAATTTAGTTTTCTGGCATTCCGAGAAATATTCTACAGAATTTTTCAATTGATTATAACCATACTATATTTTATGTATAATTGTAGCATAAAAGCTTAGTTGTACTATTTTACTTCGAAACATAAATTTTTAAATTACATTTTTACAAGTATAATTTTACATTGTCTATGAGCTATAAATCTATAAATTTATAAAGTTATAAATAAATCGATATTTTAGCAGTTTATGGAGATTGAAAATTTTTATATAGATTTACAATAAAAACTTACAGATACTTTAAAACACCATTAAAATGTTAGAACAACGTAAACCCATTAAAATTTTATAGTTTTCTAAATAAACTAAAAATGTGTTAAAATAATACTTTTTCCATTCACTTCAACTGAAAAATTTTTTAATTTTTGAGAAAAGTGTACTAAATTATTCTTTTTTATTATCCTAGCACATCGAAATATTGTGCAGCTAATAGTCTTAGATTATATTTAATTTAAGATTAAATTGAATTGGATAATTCAGCAGATTTATACAGTAAGCTGAATAAATCTTTTGAATTATCCTTTATAAATCAGGAATAATATAGGTTTTATTCAGTAAACTAGGATCTTTATAAACAAGAAAAAATAGAAGAAATTAAAAAGGACTGAATTTTATTCAGGTCATAGTTAAATAAACTAAACCCCTTGCAAATATTGTTTTATTCATAAAATTTTAAATTTTTTATACGAAATAATCACTTTTACTTTTAATTAAAATTTTATTATTAAAGTTTTCTATGAAAAAACCATAAGGAAAAACTTTAAAATACATAAAAATCTTTCTTTACTCAAACACATTTTACTTGGAAAAGCTAAAAGAAAATAATAGAAAAACTTTATAATCTTTTATAATATTTAAAACTTTTTATAAATAAATTCTTTCTGACTTTTTCAATATCTTATAAATCAATTGGTACTTGAAGCAAGGTATATAAAAACATAAAATCTAATCAATTTAGAAAATCAACCTTTCATAAATTCTTTCGAAACAATGTTTTCGAAGAAGAATAACTTATATTTTGTCTACCATTAAATAAACAAGATTATTAACTTTATATACTCGTATATATAATCTAATAAATTTACTGAACTAATATTCTATCATGCATCACACACGTTACACCTCACCAATCTTAATCCCAAGTCATCAAAAAGTTTATATCTTCAACTTAGACAGAAGACAATTTTTTATAAAAGTAATTTTCCATTTAAATATAAAAATTTAATAACACTAAGGATTTATCTTCTCCTTTAACCAGGGAAAATCATTTTTTGTTTATTGTAGCACAAATTTATTATAATTTGAAAAATTGGAAAAATTTGTCTTATGTTATTTAATAGGACAGTGTAATCCAGAAAGAACTTTAGAAAATTTCAAATAAGAAAATCATTATTAAAGATTTTTTAAATGACACTGTACTACTTTGTTAACGTAAACATTTTTATGAAAATATTAGAATTTGATGCTCAAAGACAGTGTTAGATTTTATCAAATTTATAAACAAGAAAAATTGCAAATTAATTAATTTTATAAAGAAAAATATTAAAACTATGTACATATATGCATTAAGTTACAGTCAAGGTATAAAACAGCAGTCGAGTATGAAGAAAATAATCCATAAATTAAAGATTATGTGTCTATTGGGTGTCGTAATATAAGTCTTTATGTCATAACGCGATAATGGCTTTTTGGCTTATACGATTAATATTTAAAGTCACAATATTGAATTTTATGGTATTAAATTTTATTTAAATATAACTGAATTTTCAACCTGTCTGTTGAAATGTCTGTCTGTCAATAATTTAATGATCCTTTATATCATCATAATCTTAATAATCGTAATTTTAAGTATATTCTGAAAACGTAGTTCGATACTAGGAACGCGCAGTGGTAAGTAGTTAAACATTCGGTGTATACCATTAATTTTCAAAATATAATTTAACAATATTGAGGACCCACACAGATATTATTGATAATATGATTTAAATTTTCTTGGAGAATTTGTCATCAGGCGGATATTATAATAATTTAAATTTTAAAGATTTTCCGCCAAGTCGTGAGTTTTACCAAAATGATGAAATGGGCAAAAAGCCTATACAAATGCAACAACTAAACTATTATTATTCTATGCTATATTTTGTTGATTATCCTCCATCACGAATAAAGTATATTAAATAAATTTTGTTACTTTTTGTCCATTTTTTATTCTTTTAAATAAAATTGGAAAACTTTATTTTTTATTAGTTTTATGTGTATTCAAATTTAAAATCCAAAATCAAATATTCTGAAATAAATAAACTGAATTTAAGTTTTTTTTGCGAAAGATAAATAAATAAATTTAAAATTTTATAAACCATTTTTTAAAAATACATATTTTATTTCACATGAGTATATAACCTCATGAATATTTAATGATTTAAATTTAAACTTTTATAAATAATATGAAAAATATATTTCTTTCAAATTCGTATAAAAGTTGTTCCATTAATCATAACCCAAAAAAAAAAAAAAAACCGAAAATATTTAAAATTTGATCAGAAAATTTCAGATATAATTTATTCCATATTAATACGCCAGGATAATATTGTCCTTGCCAGAATTATATATGATATACTGAATAAAGTTTTCAATAATAAATATTATGAGACTGTTTCTCAAGTCCGATTTTAACTTCAGTTTAAATAATTTCTCTACTTTCCAGTTTGACTTAAATTTAAATAAATCATCACGACATTTCATATTAAATTTATACAAAATTTTGAAATTAAAAGTTATGCTTTTCTTTGCTAATCGAATTAATTTATCAGTATCTTTCTTGAGTACACATTTCCTGAGTAAGTAAATGTGGGTCTTCTGACTGATTCTGTTAAGGATTAAATACTGAATTACTAATATTAATATAAAATTTTGAGAAGTAAAATATGTTGGTTGGTCCAGTAAAATGTCTAACTTTTTTAAATGAAATAATGTCAATAATATTTAATTAATTCAACAAAAATAATAATAAAAAAACGAGTAATAATCAATTATTTTTATAAAATTATTATTAAACTTTAAGGACCAGTAATAAAATTCTTATTTTTAGTATTAAAGTTTTTGGTTTTTATATCACAATTTGTCATCTTCAAAGTTTTAATAAAATAATTTATTATGAACTTTTTACTTAACCATAAATAAAAGTTTTATTTTTCCGACAACCTTAAAAGAATAATCAATTTAATCGTTTCAGAAAAAGAAGAAACATTTTCACTAATATCCTTAAAAATTGTAATATAATTTTTTTTTTGTTTTTGTATTGCGCTAAAACATTAATGTATAAAATGACCGTCCCATTCCACCCTACTTTTCCTTATACATATATAAATAAAGGACAACAGAAAAGATATTAGCGTAAGTTAAAGATTTATTTTCTGATGTATTTAATTTTCTACGCAATTCCTTTTTTTAAAAAAAGAAAAAATGATAAATTTAAGTAATCTTTTTAATCTGGAATTTAAAATTAATTTTTGTTCCACCATAACTTTTTTTTCATAATATTATCTATTTTTAGAAATTATTAAATTTGAAGCTTTACAAAATTTTGAAATTAAAAGATTTATATATATATATATACTTTATGGTATTTTTCCACTCAAAGTTTTTTATATCCAAATTTTTCAGTAATCATTTTAGTAATAAAAAATGGTTTTAGTACTAAATAATTTTGTACAGGCAAAGTTAATAGTAGAAATTACTATAACATAAAAAATCATAATATTATTAATATTTCGAATTGGTTTTGTTCCAGCAAAAATTAAATTTTAACAAATTATTAAAGAACCCTTGATATGATTGTGCATTTAAAATGGTCCATACAAAATAAAGTTATTAAACACAATTTAAATGTTGATCTAATTAGATATTCAAAATTAGCCGTTGTTTAAATACAATCAAAAGATTCCGGAATACAAATAACAGTAAACTCAAAATGCACAGGATAATCCTCTAAAAGAATATAATTACCTATTAAATAAACCAGACAAATTTAGTTACTCTAACTTACTTATTTTAGAAATGCTGAAGGAACTTTTTTAAAAACCTTATATCTCAGCCCAAATTTTGAAATTAATCATAGGATTTTGTCATGTAATTAACCAAGGAATTGTCCCTTAAAATATTTGAACCCTAAACCGGACCATCCTGGATATATATTAGACTCTAGAGGCATTCATCCAGGAATATGTGTTATTAATGTGTAAATATGTGTAAATAAACAGTCTATTAATGTGTAAATCATTATTATACTAAAAATCTATAAGTTATTATAAAACTTATATTTATCTATGATTACAAAAAGGTATTAAATTCCGATTAAAATTTAATGGATTTACTCCAAAACACAAGAAAAAAATGGAATAATTCTCCATTTTACCCCAAATCATTTTACCCCAAATCTACTATTTTATTGATGTTTCTACTTAAAAGTAAAAGTAATATATTTAAAATAAATAAAAACTTCAAAAACAGAATATAAATATTTCAGTTCTGGAGGGTCTAGAAAGGATAAATAAAAAATATTTCATTATTAATGAAAAAAATTTTGATATTAAAGGATATTCCAGTAAATGTTTACACATCAATGAGAATGAGATTAATTATGATTTGGATACCTGGCCAAAATAATAAACAAACTTATTATTTATAGAATTCTTTAAAAATATATCTAGATAAATATGGAGAGATTCAACAGTAAGAATATTTTAAAAATCATTTCATAACACAACGAAGCTATTTAGAAAACATAATTCACCAAATTATGTACAAAATGAATATTAAATATTACCATAAATTTTAATCTTTTCTTGAATATAAAAAAAATATATAATTCGGTCAATGACCATAATTTTTAGTGGCTTTAATTATTTATTTATTTAATTGTAATTAAAAATTTAGGATTTAGTGATGTTAAATGGGATTAGACTGATATTTTATTTGAATTATTAATATGTTTATCAATATTTAAACCAAACAAGAACTTAAATTTTAAATTAACATAATTTTTCATAAAATTTAAATTTTAAAGATAATATTTTAGGTTTGATAAAAAATATTGATTCGAAATAATAAATTTATTATGAAACAAATAACTTTGTTTATAAGATATTTAAATTTATGAAAAAAAGATAAAAGAAAAATTTTGCATATATAATTAAAAGTGAAAATAGTCAATTTGGACTTTGAACAAATCCTAAATAATTATATGTTTCTGGGAAAAACTAAAAAAAAAAATATTATACGAATAAGTAGATACTTAAAATGTATAATAAATACAATGTTATATAGCAAGGAAACAAGATTATTGAAAAATAAA
Source organism: Empis livida (assembly GCA_963932195.1). Lineage (NCBI taxonomy): Eukaryota > Metazoa > Arthropoda > Insecta > Diptera > Empididae > Empis > Empis livida. The sequence continues at coordinate 1,871,547 of OZ010649.1, forward strand.
GGTTTTTAAGGATCTGTAAAAGTACCTTTTTATATACATATATATTATATGTTATTTCAATTATTATGTATATAAAATATTAAATTTTATGGATCAGATTTAGAAAGTTAACATAACAATAGCATTTAATGAAAATATTTTTAGATATTTTTTTTTTTGGTAAGATTAAATTGATTCAATTTATTGATAATATAAAATTGTTAAGGTTGTAATAAAACTAAGATTTACTATAATAAAACTAAATACGTTTTGAAATTAAATCATAACATATACGATAAATGAAATTACATTATTTTATCTTTTCATAACATAATAATTACGATGAAATTGAAACATAAATATCTTTGTAGAAGAATATTACTTTATTAGTTAATGAAATCGAATTAAATTGTTCTTAAGTGCAATTCATTTTAGTATATTTCATTTATTCCCAATTTTTGTACATAATAATTTTAATACTATTTTTTCATTAAACTCCAGTAAAATTTAACGAAATCTACCATCGGAATAAATTTTTTAGCTACAAATCTTTATTTAAGAAACATGTAATGAAATATTCTATTTTTTTTTTTGTTCGAGAAAATTTTAAATTATTCCGTAATAGATTTGAAAATTGATTAAAATTTAATTACAGAAATTCTAGTAAATTGTACAGATACATAAAAAAAAACTCAACAATTTGTTGCATATTTTTAAAATTTACTCTAGTTTTCCAAAATCGACTATTTTATCTTAATTAATTTATTCTGCTGTTAACTTCTTTCAGATATTATTTTTTATTCAATTTTCTAGTATTTAAATGAAAATCTAAAATAAATTTCATTTTGCTTATATAGTATGCGAAATTTAGTGGTTGACAGTCTGATTATACTATAAAAAATTGAAGTCAGTTTATGTTAAATACATCCTTTGAACTAAAATAAATAACAAATCACTTCTGGGAATAATCAGACTAAAGTCGATTACGAATTAAGTTTTCTACCTGTCATAAATATCTACTTTTGAGGTTTTTCTCTCTTTTTTATTATCGAAAAAACATTTCATTTGTGGTACTTTTAACTCTTAGGAGAAAAAAGGAAAATTTCATTGAAGAAGCAACGGCGGAGGCGGCGGAGTAGGAGAGGGAGAAAGCGGAGTAAGAGCGGAAGACATGGGGTGGAAGAGGATATTTTTTAAAAAAGGTGTTTTTAATTTTAGGTGTAAAAGGAAAATTCTTCATCAAATAAAAAATTGACTTAATATAGTAATACAATTAAATATGAAATTACCTCACTTCGGTATCACTTCGAACAAAAATGATTCCTACTCAATTAGATACATATTGTACTTATAAATCATCACTAAATAATATTCTCCATTTTCAACTGCGTATCAATGCTCCGAGAATAATTTTTACCCCATTAATCAAGTACAAAGCATATTCTCAGTCTCGCTCATCTATAAATGTGGTAATTTAATTGTATATATGCCAGTCTAACGTAGTAAAATTTTAACATGGCATTCTATGCGTTAGTTTTAGATCAATATATCAAGTTCACTATTTCATGCTCCAAAACACTTTAACCTAAACGTAAAACTGAGAAACCAGCCGACATTGGTTGGTTGGTTTGTTTGAAAGGGGGGGAGAAACAAGTCCACCACGCACCAAGACCTAAAGAGGTCCGTTGTACACCCCCACCGGCGGCTGAATACTATGTCTCCCTACAGCGCGTCGGCCCACCCTACATCTTTCATGAAAGAGATCGTCCTTGCCAGCTTAAAGGTACCAGCCTCCGAAAGATCTGTCAAGAAATGGTAACCCATATGTCTTAACCTCCTACATCTAACCGCTGGACACCTACATAGCAGGTTTCCACGGTTTCATCTTCTTCACCACAGCCTCTACATATGGACTCTTCTGATAAATTTAGCAGTGAAGCATGTTTTCTCAGAAGAATATTCCCAGTAGCGACTCTGATGATTAAGCTACATGATTGCTTGTTCATGCTTAGGATGGATTTGGTCTTAACTGTGTTTGGTCTTAACCAGCCGACATTACTAGACGATCAAGATTACTATGTAAATTAGCAGAAATATTACCAATTTGTCATTAATTACTTACTATTTTGAAAATTTCAAGAGAAAAGGAAAATAATTATTCATCTTTGTAATATTTTAAATTTTTGGTTGATTTTATTAACGAAATTAAGTTTTTCTTTTTTTTTTTTTAATATATATAATTTTCTTTTATTTTATTTCAAATTTTCTATATAAATCTTAATTTGTTTTAATATTATTTTTGTAAATAATTAATTATTTATTATTTAATGTTATAATTTAAATTTTTTTAATAGTATTTTCTTATGAATCTGTTTTATGTCAGTTTTATATCATTTTTATTTTTATTTTATTTTTTTGCCTACCTATATTGTAGAGTGACTTAAATTTTTGGTATCCAAATGCTTCAATTACTAAAATTTTATTTAAAAAAATTTGTATGTTTATTTTCATTTTCTTAGAATAATATTTATATAAAAGATTTTTGTTACAGTCTGTATTAAAGGAAATTCAATTAAAATTGTTTCATTAAAATATAAATATAAAATAAATTTCTAACATTTTTCTTACTAACTTTAATGACATTTATACATTTTTTTATTACAACTGATTTTTGAATTTAATGACAAAATTCACCAAAAACTTTCTTTTACATACCACTTGTTTTCGACTAAACTTGTTTTTCTTAAATAAACTTTTGATAGTCATTACATTTAAAATTTAGAGTCGATTATGCAATCAATAGGCAAAAAATTTGCTATTTCAAAAGCAACCCTGTAGAACATTGCCAAAACATAATATCAACATTTTAAGACATTTTGCGATACTTCCCGTTTAGATTGCTAAACTTTAATCCTCAAGATTTTAATCTCCAAAACATGACAAATTTTTATTTAGTATAACACGAAAGAAAAATTGGTAAAATCTACTAAATCCAATAGTTTTATTTCTGCGTTGATTAACTTTGCCAAAAGAAAATAAGTATTAATATCGTATTTTGTCGACATATTAGTATCCAATTCAAAAACGAAGTCATAACGCGATAAGTATTAATATAATATTTTGGTAAGTTATTAATGTATATTTCAATTATTGGCCAATACATGATAATTCCAACCGACGATATAAGTAATAAATTGACAAATTTTGATTTACGAATCAGAATAGAAAAACTACCAAAATATTATAAAAAAAAAATATTTTTCTAATCTTAAAAATTGAGCATTTTATTATGACTTAAGTTATGTTAAATTTGCTGTGCTGAAAATTTGTAATTATGTAGATATCATGTTTTGACAATTTTGTCAAAAAATTGACGAAATCGACAGAATTGTCAATTTACGAAATTACTAAATAAATGTTGTTGTACAGGATTTGTTTAAAACTGTTATTAAATTTAAAATTTTTAGTAGATTTCAATGCTCACGAAAATTTAAATGTAATTAATATTATCGACAGCATTTGCCAATATGTGCAAAAAAAAAAAAATTTTGGCATTGTTACTAAATTTAAATAAAAGTGGTAAAGTAAAATTATCTATGTTCTTTTCGAATATCATAGTACAAAATTAATGAAACGTAGTCGCTTTAAATTAAGCATAAAATCGAAAATGATTACAGATTTAAATTTTAATTAATATCATTTGGATTTTTAAAAAATTCATTTTTCTAAATAAAATCATATTTATTTCAAAAAAGAACTTTAATTAATTAAAAAAATGTAATTTTTTGGAATTGTATATTTTGACTATGTTGTAATTACATAATGTGTTTTTTTTTTTTTTTTTTTGTGGAAAAAAATGAAAAAAACCCATAAATATGAAAAAACATTTAAATATATTATATAAATATAGGTACGAGGTAGGTTTGATTACCTAGAAATTTAATTTATATATTATTTGAATTTTTTAATTTCGTTTGTATTACACTTTAATTTTTTTTTTTTTTTGAATTTATGTTCAATTTCCTTTTTTTGTTTTTTTTATTAAAATATTAAATTTTGATGTCTGAGAGTGTGTGTGCTGATTTCAGTTAATTTTTTTTATTTTTTTAGATATTTATAATAGTAAAAGGTGTGATGATAGTGTGGTGATAATTATAAATTATGATTATTACATTAATTATACTTTCTACATAATTCTTGTTTTTTTTTTTTTTTTAAATTTTGTTTAGCAATAATTTCTGTTTTATTATATTTTATTTTTTTTAAATTACATAATTTTTTTTTTAAAAACAATAATTATACATAAATATATATCGCACAAATTATGTTTTTTTTATGTTCTTCATTTATTTTCTTTTTGCTACTTTTCTATAGATGTAATCAACGGGTAAATACAAATATTTTAAATTAATTTCTTATTTTTTTTTTTTTATAATTATTTTTTATAGCCAACAAAATTACAAAAAAAAATATTATCAACTATAAAATATTTCGATAATATTCCCTTTTTTTTATACCTTACACATTTAAACACTTCACGAGTTTTTTTCAATAAAATTATGAATATTTTTTAATAGTTTAATTATATTTTGTATTTTATTTTACTCGCTTAATTATTATGTTTTCTTTCTTAATAAAAAAAAAAATTTGTATCTGGTTTAATTTTATGCAAAATAATAATAATAAAAATATTAAAAGAAATATAAATTAATTTCTAACCAGACTTTAAGTTTTAATTGTAATTGTGTTGTTGTTCATTTTCCCATTAATTTATATTTATAAGATTTTTAGTTTAATATTAAATTTAAATATAAATTTATTAGTTTTTTAATTTTAGTTTTTTTTTCTACAAAACACATTTATACACAAAATTTTTTATAATTTTTTTAAAAAACATTTAATTTAATGTTTTTAATTTATTTATTTAATTATTTTTTTTATAGTAATATAATATTTAATATATATTTTTTTTAATTATTTCTGTTATTATTAGAAAATACTTTATGGATAAAAAAATTTTTTAAATTTTAAGTGGAAAATTTGATTTTTTAAAAATTAAATTTATTATATTACTTAATGTAATATATTGAGCTTAATATTAAATTTGTTAAATTTACAATATTTAAGGTATATTTATTAATATTTTTTATAAAATTATTTTTAAAATATATTATTCTTAAAATTAATATTGAAATTTAAAATTAAAAAAATAATACAATTTTTATAGAATCATCTTACATGAATTATAAGCCTAATCATACTTGAACTTTTTTAAAAAAAAAATAATTACAAACTTTTTTGTACAAAAGACATACTAAATATTTTTGAATAATTAAAAAGCACTTATCTGGATTTTAATAATTTTGAAAAGCTTATAATTTATGTAATTTATCATTAAGTATGGCCAAAACTTTTCTAAATTATGTTAAAAGTTACCATTAGCCTATAATTTGATAATGCAAAACATGATTTAACTTATATTTTAATTTAGTTCTATTTAAGACCAAAAAATTAATTAATTTTAGTATAAATCAAATAATGCAAAATAAAAATAATGCAAAATAAAAATAAATCTTTTTATTTTGCATTATTCGAAAATTATTAAAAGGCTTCAAAATTTGTGAAAAATTAACTTTATTAATATCTAAAAAGTTCCATGTAAATTTATAGTTGTTCGCCATCATAAATTTTGTTAAGTCGACCTCCATTATTATAAAAAATAGCATTTTATCGGCTTCGATTAATTTCATGAAGGATTTTATGAAATTTCAATTATTTGATATCGTTTACAAATACAACAAGTGAGCATATATTCATAGAGATGGCATTAAATCCGAATGATAGTAACTAATTTTTTGATACCAGTTTTGTTAGACACACTATCACGCTATTCAATTAAAAATATTAACACTATAATGAAATTACATAATTTTATATTTACAATTTATAAATTTTTTTTTTGTAATTTTTCTGACTTTAAAAACCATAATTTCTTAAAAAAAATTATATTGCCAACTTTTCCAAAAAACCATAAATAATAATAATTTAATTTTCATCATATTTTTCTCATTTTTAATTATTTTAAAGAATTTTATTACTATTTTTATTTTTGTTATGTAAAGATAATTTAATATTACCTATAATAAATATATTTTTTTTTAATTTCATTAAAATATTTTTTTTTAATTTCATTTTTTTTTAATTTCATTAATAATAATTTATATTTAATATTTAACTCTTTATTTTGTGTTGGTTGCTAAAAATGCTATCAAACTTACATACCAAAAAAAAAAATACAACATAAAAAAAACAATTTCTTCTTATTTCTTAGATATTTTTGGTTTTTTTTTAATAAATATTTCTTAATTTTCCTTAATTTCTGATTTATATTTGAGGTAAAAAATTTTTTGGATTCACTTTTCATTAAATTTAAATTTAATTATATTTCTTTTTTTTATTTTTTATTAAATATAATAAATAGATTTTCATTTTGTAGCGTTTTAGAATTTTTGATACCAATTACTTAATAAAAAACTTTAAAAAAAAAAATTATGTTAATTGTAAAAATTTTTAAATAAATTAATTAGAAAACTTTATAGTTACATAAGATTCTTAATTATTTTTATAAGATAATTTTCCTTATATAAAAAATTTAACATCTTAAAAATTTATTCAACTTTTTTTACTATATCTTTATGCTATATTTTATACTTTTTTTTTTTTGTTTACCTTTAAAAATATTTTAAATTTAACTAAAATTACGTTAAAAACAAAAAAAAAATTATTGAATTTTGAATTAAAACTTATTTTAATTTTGTGTATGAACGTGTAAGGATTTTTTATTAATTCTATTTAAATATTTTATGTTAATTACATAAAAAAACTAAAAAATTCCTGCAGTGATATTTATTTTTTTTTTAAAACGATTTCGATTAAATTACATATTTTTATAAATACATATATATATTTTTTTTAATTATTAATTATTATTTTTTTAAAGATTTCTTTACTCAAATTCAGTATCAAAAATATTAAATTCTAGTACTTAAGTTCTGGATTCAATAACCAAAAAAATATATAAACTTATTTTAAAGTTAAATAGCGAAGAAAATTAAAACTTAATTTTTAGAAAATTAATTTTACTTTTTTATAATTTGTATAAAATGCCCTTTTTTTATGTTATTAATATAGCTTTAAGTTGTTACCAAAAAAAATATCATATTTTTTTAGATATTTTAAAAATTTTAATATTTACAAAAATATTAACAAGAAATATTTTGATATTTTGATTTTTTACTAAACTCTTTTCTTAATTTTATATTTTAGACTATTTATTTTGTTATTAAATTTGTATGAATTGCTTAAAAAAAAAATTATATAAATTTTATTCTAAAATTAAATTAAATTATAAATTACTAATATTAAGTTAATTTTATTTTTTTTGTAAAATATAAAATATTAAATATTTTGTATATCTCAGTTTAAATTACAAATTTTATTTAGTTTTTAAAGTCAGATTTTTTTTATTTTTTAAATATATTATTATTATTTCTAAGTAAAGATTTCCCAAAAAGGAAACGCATGTAATTAAGCTCAATATATTACATAAAATATAGATGAGATTTCAGAGAATTCAGCTTTTTGGATAAAAAAAAAAACCGAGACGAATTTTGACGTGCATAAAATGTGATTTGTAAATATTATATTGAAAATAATTTCCAATAAAAAATATAATATTGTTTTTTCTAATTTGTATATTTTTTTACAAATTAGAAATTTACAATTTTTAAATATCTGGAATAACATTATAATTTATAATTTAATGCAATTCACAGTCACTTAATATCTTCATCAGATATTTTGCAGTAACAAAATAGTCAAATTGTAAATTGATTTCCTAAAATATATTTATTTGTATATTTGACATAATATTTATTAACTGGAAATTTAAAATATACTGAAAATAAAATTAAAAAATAAACACTGTTAAATTTGAAAGCGCGGCATAATGATTTTCTAAAATACTTTCTAAATTAAATATTTATTTGTTAGTTGCTTTCACATCATAATTTCAATTGATTTCTGAAGTATTTGAGAAAGTGTCATAAAAATGTATAACAAATTATAACTAGTTAATAAATAATTATTTTCCAGAATTTTCCTTTAAAGATTTTAAAAAATTCACTTACGGACAGATTAATTTTCACTTTCAAAATTAACAGCTCTAAAAGAAAAATAAAAAATAAACCAAAAATATGTTTTTTTTTTTTAAATAAAGAAAATTTATATTCAATCCTAAAATCCAACATTTCTGTACAAATCGTTATTATAATATTATTTATGTATTTCTTTAAAATATGATAAAAATAATTTGTAGTGTTTTTTTTTCCTTTTAATTATTAGTTTTTTTTAAAAATATAATATGTAATTTTATTAATAATGAAAGTAGTAATTAAGATAATATTTTTTAAATTAAATTTATAAAAAAATATTTTATGTTTTTCTAAAAATTAATGAAACAAAAATTATAAAGCAAAAAATATAATTAAAAAAAAAATAATATCTGTTTAACCCAACTACCCAAAAAAAAAAAAAAATTAAATTAAATTAAATCTTTATTTATATTTAAAAATGTAAAAAAAATTTATTATTATGTAATATGATTTACCATAAAAAAATATTGTAAAATAAAGAAAATAATATTTTAAAAATATGATCAAATTAATTAATTAAAAATTAGCAAATCTCCACATATTTCTATAATTAATTGTTACACATGTATTTAAAAAAAAATTTTTTAAGTGTTCTTTTAGTTTTTAACTCGTATTTAATAAATCGTACATTTTAGTATCTATTTTTTTTTTGTGTAAATTTAAATTTTTTATATTTAAATTTTAAAGATAAAGCTTAAAAGAATTTGTTTTTTTTATTTAAATAGAAATTAAAAATGTCCATAAAATAATTACGATTTTTATTTATAATATTATTATTATTATTATTTTTACTCTAAATAAATAGGATTTATTTTCTAATCGCTTTAATTTTACTTTTAACACTGTTGGCTTCTAAACGTAATAAAAAAATTTTTAAAAAAAATTCTTTTTAACTATTTGTTTTTTAATATAAGATTTATGTAAATTTTTAAGTTTAAATTTAAAGAAAAAATATAATTTATTTTTATATTTTTATATAATAAAAAAAATCTATCCGAAAAGAATTTTAAAGTTAATAGTTAAAAAAACGAAATATAAAATTTTATCCTCCTTGACTTAAAGAAAAAAAACTTAACAGAACAAATTCAATTCTTAATGTAGATTTATATTTAATTTTATAAATTATAATTAGACTCTGGATATATATATCTTTTTTTTTAGTTTAATTACTACATTTTCTTTATAGTCTCAAGTTTTTTTCTTTTTATCAAATATTTTTTAAACATTACTTTTTTTATTGTTTTTAATTTTTAATTTTTTTTTTTAATATTAACAAATGTCCTAGAGTAAAAAACAAATAATTATTTTTAATCTTAATTCAGGCACTAAACTGTTTGTTTCTTTATATTTTATCTATATATTAATTTAAATATCATTAAATTTGTATTTTTGTTATTGTTTATCTTTATCTTTTTTTTTTTAAATTATGTTTTTATGGTTAAATATAAAAAGAATGTGTATTTTTGTTTATGGGTTAAAATAATTATTGTATAAACTAATAAATATTTTAACTAGAATTTTTTTTTAAAAGTTTGTGTGCTTTAAAAATGGGCAAATTCTTCAACATAAGTGTAGCCAAATTTTGACTAAATATGTTGAAATTTTAAGAAATTAATTATTTTTTTTTTGGCCACTTTTCGACTTATTTGGCCACTTATTTGTATTTTTATATTGTATCCAAAAAGAGAATGGGAATTTATTAATTTTATTTTTTTTAATAAAAGATATAACGAAAATTGCTGCAAAAATAATTTCTCAATGAATTTTTGGATATCAATTATAACATTTACTTAAGAGAACTAATTTAAATTTAAAATTAAGCAAAATAAAAATATTTATATTAATATAAAAATTTTGTATTTTAAGACTATTTTTATTATTTTCTACTAAATATTTAAATTATAATTGTAGTTTTTTTCTTTAATATTACTTTTTTTCTAAATAAGCAAATAAAATAGTCAGCCTTCGATTTGATATTATTTTATAATAAGTTAAAAAAAAAAATTTGTAAACTTATTGGATTGATATTTATATTATTTTAAACAAATTGCAGCATTTTCTTGAGAGAATGTATTGACCAAAAAAAAAAAAATAAAATTAGAAAAGGTTTCAGAAAATTTTTGGAGACTTTTTGTACAGCAAATGGTATACAGTATATCTGAATGTGAATAAATTTTGTAATTTTCTGCAATCAATATTTGTCCAATAAAAACTAAACTGCAAATAACTGAGTTTCATATTCGGTTATTGTTAATATTATATTTTTATACATAATAATCTAGCATCATATTAACAAGAATTAAGGTTTTCATAAAATATTGAAAATTTCTTAAAACATAATCTTGAACTAAAAATTAACTAACACTTACTTTGGACATGCAGAATTATATATTTTTATGGACTTATAGCTTAAAAAACAAATCTCTACATTGCTAAAAAAAATAGATTTTTAATGAATTTTTGAACACATCTAAAATTAACCAGTTATTTAAAAGTCGAAAAACTTATTTATTTATAATAATGCCACATCTTTAAAAAAAAAATTTTTTTTTTGATAATTTAAAAACAAAGAAACACGACCACGACGATGTCTCCAAAAATATTATATCTCTTAAAATATTATATATCATTATTTTGTTATGTTTAGAAAATGTTTTAACTTTAAAACTAACATTATTTTCAATTAAATTACAATTAATTTTAGCCTGAGAAGAAATGTTGTTTACTAATTTTCTACAAACAAATATAAAAATTTTACTATTTAGATTACAAAAAAAAAAAAAAAAAAAACAAATTATTACTTTATAAAGTGAAAAATATTAACATTAATTTTTTTTAAATTTATCATATTTATAATATTTAAAGCATTTCTTTTATTTAATTTTATATTTATCTTTTTAATTATTTCATTTTGTACAAAATTTTGAATAAAATAACTTGAATTAATAAAGAATTATTTCAAAAATTAAACATAAAAGGTAGATATGCTAAAATGAAAAAAGAAATAACTAAAACGATTTTTTGTGTTTACTTTCTTAAGATTTTTTAGAATATTAAATTTTTTGTGTTTTTTTAAAGATCGTAATTACTTGGACATTTCCTACGCACAAAAATTGTTTTTAATAGATACTTGAAATTAAAAATTTGAAAAACATTTATAAAACAAAAAAATTTACAATTTTCTGTTAAGTTTTACCTTTTTCATGAAATATTTTTTATTTTTTTTTATATATATATTTAAAGTTTACCATACCATCTACAATATTTTTTATTATATATTTTTGTACAAAAAAAAAAATTAACTGCAAAATACAATTTAAAAATTAAATATTTAAATCAAGGAGAAAAATAATAGTGGTGGCTTTTAAAAGCTATTTTTAACCAATGACAAAAAAAAAAGTAATAATAATTTTTAAATTTAATTTGTAAAATATAGAATTTTTAAAGGATATAATTAATTATTAAAATGTTTTTATTATTATTATTATTGTATTTTATAATTAATTAAACGAATCGATTTACAATTACCAGTCAGTGTAAATTTTTTTAATATTAATATATTTAATTATATATTTTTTCTATTAATTTTCTTAAATCTTTGTGAAGTTATTTTAAAAAAATTAATTACTATTACGTTTCTTTTATTTATTACAATTCTTTCTAAATTAAGAGAATAGATTTTTTTTTTAATTTTTAATTATTTTTGTGTATTTTATAAGTAAATTTAAAAGTATTCTTATTTCAGGTTGAATTTAGTGTTTTTTTTTTGTATTTTTATGTTTTTTTTTATACTTATTCCGCAAAAATAGTTTTATATTTAAATTACATATTATTTAATAATTAATAATTTCTTTTTTTTTGTTTTTTTTTTTTTTTTTTTTTTGAAAAATTCTGGTTCTTCAATATTTTTTAACCACTTTTTCCAACTAATAAACAACGCATTTTCAGGAAAAAAACCTATTAGTTATGAATAAATTGAAATTTACTAAGATTATTTCGAAAATTTATTAAAAAAAAAATTATTATTTTGTTGTATTTAAAAGTTAGAAAAAGAAACTAAGATTTTTTTTTTTGAAAAATTAACTTAAATTGTACTTTTCTGCTAAATATTTTTAAGTACGGCAAATGATTTAAATTTCCAAAATACAAAAAAAAATAAAAATTTGGGTCGAATATTAGTTGAAAATTTGTATTTTCTTTTATCCATATATACGGTATATACATATATATATGTTATTGAATATAATTTCCCTTTAAATATTTTAGTAAGTGTGATTTTTTAATTTTCTCTTCCATACATTTAAGGGTTACAAATAAAAAATTAATAGTGATTAAATGAATATAATAATAATAATAATAATAATAATAATTAGTTTAATTTGTAAATTTAATTTTTTTTTCTGTATTTTTTAATTTATTAAAATAAATGTGCACCCAAAATTAATGTTTAATTTGTTAGATGGAAATATTTACTGAATGGTGCAGTGAAAGAATTTTTTGAATTTTTACTTTAGAAACATACATTTTTTTTCTTTCCATATTTTTTTTTTTTTAGTTTTAAATATATTTTCAATTTTTATTACTTTTTCTTTATTTATTTTATTTTTTTAAATTTCTTTTTGTTTTTAAATCATAAACTATAATAAAAATATTAGTGTTCTTATGTGTTAAACATATATTTTTGTTAATTTATATTTTATGCATTTTGCGATTGTTATGCTTTTTTCTTTCTTTTTATATTATTAATAATATTTAAATATTTTTACTTGTATATATTGAAAAATTGTATTTAATAATTATTTGTGTTTGTTTATATATATAAAAAAAAAAAGGTTATAATAGCTTTTACGAATGTAAACTAAAATAATTTAAGAAAAAAAATTAATGAAATGATTTTCTTTTCGTTAAGAATATTTGTTTTTGTTTTGTTTTGTTAATTAATTAATTAGCTAGTAGTCAATTTTTGTATCTTTTTTCTAGTTTATTTTTTTTTTACTGTATAGCATTTAATTTTAATTTATATTTATAATAAATTCTTTCATCAAAAAAAAATAGTTTATATTGGTATTTTAATTATTAATAATTAATAGTAGAAAAAAAAACAATTAAAAAAAAAAAATTTTACAATTTAAAAAATTTCCTTTTTGCTGTTCGACGAAATAGAAATTATTATTTTTTATATATTAAATACATTTAATATATTTTATATATATAAAGTTCTTTTAAACAGCTTGAGAAGCTGGATATGGTGGTTGTGATGAACTATCATTACCATAACCTGATCTTGGTACAGCACCATAACTAGATGCAGCTGGATCTTTACCATAATTACTATAATCATAATCATAACCAGAACCATAACCACCATAATCGTATTCTGAACCTGATTTAGATGCTGAATTACCTGGACCGGTACGTGGTACACCACCAACTGGTCCAGCACCTGATGGTCCAGTTGCACCCCATGTTTGTGCTCTTGAATACATATCATTGCCAGTACCAGCACCTCCAGCAGCTGCTGCTGCTGCAGCAGCTGGTGCTGAATTTGGTGGCCATGAATTCCAACTAGCACCAGCTGATGGACCATTTGGACCACCAGTTGATGTTGAATTATACATATCATAACCGCCATAACCTTGTGTTTGTTGTGGTCCACCATAATTTGACCATTGATGATGTGGTGGTCCTTGTGGACCAGCTGGTGCACCCCATCCTTGATATGAACCAGGACCACTACTGCCATAACCATAACCTTGTTGTTGTGATGTTCCCCATCCTTGATAACCAGGCATCATATTGGGTGCTCCAATTGGCATATTTAATGGTGGTCCACCCATTTGTCCATTTGGACCCTGCATCATATTCATTGGGGCACCATGATGTGGTCCCCATTGACCATCGTTACCCATTTTACCATATCCACCACCCATTCCGCTATTAGTGGAATTAGCACCACCAGAACCATCACGTGGCTCAGCTTTTTTTATTTCAACCTTTAAAAAAAAATTATATTTTTTAATCAAATTTAATCTAATAAAGTTAAAAATATATAAGTAAAAACTAATATTGGTGTGTCGGTAATATTAACCTGGAATTAAATTAAGACATGTTGAAGACGATTAATCAGTTATCTAGTTAGCGAAAAATTCAATATTATTTATTTATTTATTTTGCATGAATGTGAAAGCTTATTAAATTCAAAATTCTCAGAATCATCAATTGACTTAATTAATTTCGCATTGTCTGAGTTTACACCTAACGACCTTGTATAAAATAATTATTTGATTGTGAATATGCAAAGAAAAATTGACCAAAACAGAAATAACTTACAAATTACTACAAAATACAGATCAATAATTCCAGAAGTATTTATAACATTTTTGAAATTAATTATATTCATAAAGTACTATAGTTTTTAAGACATTTTGAACATATAAAAAACTTATTAAAGAAAGTACTACTTTCATTTTTTGACCAATTAAAGTTAATAATCACTTGTATCTCTACAAGTTTCAGGCAGTTAAATTAAGCAGTCTAGAAAATGCAAACCGGGACAAACGAATCAACTTTCATAAGTACTTAATTAATGTAGTGTTTTATATAATTTTTAATATACAGGTAGAGCCACAAATTACTAACGAAGGGCCTAAGTCAACCGCTTTCACAAGGCTAAAGTAAGATTTTCGAATTTTTTAAAGAAAAAAAAATCCTAATCACTTTCTAATGATTCTAAATTATCGCGACATTAAATTTTAAAAGGTTAAAGAGGTATATTTATATAGAAGTTTTAACCTACATACAAGTTATACATTGTGATTCATTCTTGATAAAATATTATCAAAACAATGCACATTTGCAGTTAAAATTATTCAAACAAATTACATTTTTATTATCTATTATATGGAAAGTTCATTTGATAATGTATCTATAATTTATTATAAATGATAACATACCTCTATTTATAAATCTATAAACTGTCTATTCTATTTTAACTTTACCCTCAATAAACTGCGTAAAATTCTATTATAAGCAAGAATAAAAACAACCAGTCATTCTATAATTAATCCACCATATTTTTTTTATAAAGAAATACAAAATTTATAGGTTAATTTTAGTCTAAAAACTTAGGTCTGATGAAATTTATTTTAAATAATTAATATGCAATAATATAATGAATTGCCAACAAAATATGTAATAATATTTTTCAATATTGAAAAAATATCGAAAACTTATTATTTTGATGACAAAAATATATTATTAATTTTCTTCAAATCGCAATTTAATATATTTTTCAACAAACATTTTCTTATCATATTTTTGTATTGCTCTATATTGAAATCAATATTTATTATTATAAATATTTTAATTATTCATTTGTACAAATATATAACTAAAAAAATTGTTATTTATTTCTTGCTTTAAGTGATAAAATAAAAACATTTTCTCATTAAAATATAATTTCGAAATAACATTTTTTTAAAGTAGAAAAAATTAACCTCAACAAAAATCTTAATGACATATGTTTTTACTTTTACAATGAACTAATTTTGGTATATAAAAATAAAATTTTTGTCACCAAAAAATTCTTAAAACTTAGAAAGAAAATTTAAAAGAATTTTCCTTAAAAAAAAAAATACGCAATTTAAAATTGATTTGAAAAGAAAAAGTATAAAAGGGGGGGGGGGGGGGGGGGGGGGGGAAACAAGTAAATGATGGAAATTACATCAAAATAAATTTCTTTTTAAAGATATTTTATAGAAACTATAATTTTAAAATATTAAAATCTCATATTATTTAATTAAATTAATTAATTTTCTATTTTTCATGTTCAATATTTTTTTCCCTTTAGAAAAAGCGCCATCGTTGTAAATTCCGTGACAACACAAAAACACGACACAAACGACGGACGGTGGCAATGACATACAAATATATTAACAAAAAATAATAATTCCAATTATATATGGATACAAACACAATTTTATGTTGAAATAGAATAAAAAAAATTTATATGCGTATATCGAAAAAAAAAAAATTAAAATTTTTGTATGTGGCGTAAAAAAATTTGAGGTTATGATTCAAACTTTTTGTTCGAATTTATTTTTTTTCATTTTTGTATATTCAAGCAAAAAGTTATCTAAATGCGTATTTATACCTAATTATACATAAATTTAATATCAAATATTGTTTTTTTTTTTTGTTACTAACCTGTTTGCCATTTAAATTAATATAACGTTCATTTGTCACACATTCAACAGATGTTTCTTCTTCAAATGATAAAAATCCAAAACCACGAGATTTTTTCTTTTCTTGATCATACATAATAACAACTTCAGTTACTTTACCATAACGTCCAAAAAATGTTCTTAAATCTGTTTCAGTAACATTTGACGGTAAACCACCTAAAAATACTTTATATCCACCACCTTTTTTTGGTTTTTGTAATGTACGTGGATTACATGGTTTTGGATCAATTGTACGACCATCCAATGTATGTGGTCCACTAGCTAATACATGATTAACATTTGATGGATCTGCAAATGTTACAAAACCAAAACCACGTGAACGTCCAGTTTCATTATTTTTCATAACAACACAATCAATTATTTCACCAAAACGGCAAAAATATCTTGATAAATTTTCCTGTGTTGTTTCCCATGATAAACCACCAACAAATAATTTACCCCTTTCATCTTCCTCCATCATCAAACGTTCCTGATCTTCCTTAATGGTCGGAATGATTGCGGCTGACAGTTTACCAACTTTTGAGATGAAAATATTTGAATTTATTTATTTATCTACTATATATTTTATATAGTCTTTTCTGTTGTTTTTTTTTTCGATTTTGATATTTAGCTTTCAAAGAAGTGTACGTACTACTTAGAGAAAAAATTTGTTTGTTGTAAATTTCGATGTCGTTCCAATAGCAGCAGCAGCAGCAGCAGCAAGAAACAAATTTTTATCAAAGCAAAGTAACACAAAAATTATTTTTATTTTTGTTTAGTTTTTAATTATCGGGGAAACTGTTAAAAATAATTTTTTTTTTATTTTCTTATTTTATTTAATAAAAAAAATATATGTATTTTATGATTTTTAATTATGTATTTTATGATTTTTTTTTTAGATCAAATGTTTGTTTGCGGCAGCAACAAGAAAAAAAAAACAAATTTCTATTTTTATAGATTCGTAAAATTACTTTTAAATTAAATGGTTTTATTAACTATGAACACAACAAATGCTAATTTTAAAAACTATTAAAATAATTAAATTCAAGATACATTGAGCCCGCAAAATTTATTTCTAATACACTTTTTTTCTTTTCCTTTTTTTTTTTTTTGTGTAATTCGACTTCGTGTAACTTTAATCAGAACCGACAACGTACTATATTAAAAAAAAAAAAAAAAATGTATTTTTTTTTCGGAATCAACTTTAGTTTTTTTCGACATTTAAATGAATCTTTGTGTTCTCTCTTTCACATATCAAAAAATTATAATAAGCATTTTCTATTTGAACTCTTCTTTCATTGCAACGTACATACGAAAAAGCGAACCTGTTATTTATTATTGTGTGCGTAAGATCAAAAAAAAAATCTAAAATAGTGTTAGTGGGTTAGGTGAAAAAAAAAGAAAATTATGAATTATTTCGAAATAGAAAATGCCGGTGGTCGTCAGCTATAAACAGAACTTCAAAATATTATACGCACACAACAAAACCCACAACTACAATTGTAAAATTTAATTTTTAAAAAAAATAAACCTAAAAATATAAAAAATATACTAATGCAAATAATAAAAATATACAAGCACATCATTTTTTCTTGGGAAAATGGATGGAATCTTTGAAATTCTCAGAAATAATTTTTAGGAAATAATTTCTTCTTCTATTCCGATTTCGAATATATTTTTTTGTAAAAAAATTTAAAAAATATTTATATATAAACATAAAATATACCTTTGTAAGGATAATTTTATTTTTAATTTTTAATGAAGAAAATTTTCTTCAATTTCGAAAGTTAAAATTCTTAGATACTAAAAAAAAAAATTTGTAAGAAAAAAACCGCGTCACAATAATTCAAGTGTTGCGAAGTAAATTATTTTAAGAAGTTCATTAGATGATGTGCAAAAAAAAAAAAGATTTTTTTTTTGTTGCCACTATTTTTTTTTATAAATATTCACAAAATATAAAAATTAATATTCACCTTGATTTTTTATAATTTTTTTATTAGTATTATTGTCTATCTTAAATTTAATCTAATTATTTTAATTTTATTAGACCGAAAAAAGAAGGAAAACTTAAAAACTTTCTCCTTATAAAACTAAACTTAAAAATAATGTGTATGATGAAGACATACAATTATAACCTAACTCTTCGAAAATTAGAATACGATAAGATATTGGCGCGGGTTAGAAAAAAAAATATATAAAAATTTATTTTGAATAAAAATCAAATTTCGAAAATATTTTATTTTTATTTCATTTCTACTTATGTCAAATTGATTAAAAAAGAACGAGACAAATACTGATAATGCCACGTTTATTTGTTCGAAAATGAATTATAAATATACTTTTTTAATAGGGTTTCCATACATAAAAAATTACATACTTCGAATTGTTTTAATGTTTGGATAATTTTTAAATATATACTTTTTATTTCAGAAATTATTTTTTATGTTCATACTGTAACTAATTTGAAAATAAGTTTTTATTCAACAATTAGTTTGAAAATTAAACATTCTTTCAATTTGGTTTGGTTCGATATATTTGAATTTTATACATATATATAATAAAAAAAACTATTAATAATAAATAGGGTACTGTAAGATTTCGAAAATATAGCACTTAATTATAGATGTTTAGTAAATAGTAAATTTGTTCTTTTTATTGTTTTCTAAAAATTTTCAAAAATTTCTAATTTTCCTGTACTAAAAATTATGATTAAGTTTTTATTTGAATGTGGCAGCACATTTTCGAAAATCAAAGTGACTTATTCCCGCCATTCAATCAAACAAAAAATTTTATAATAACCATCCCACTCTCCAACTTACCTTTGTCTCTTTTTAATTAATGATTTACTCGTACTCTCCCTCATTCAAAATAATAATTCCATGCGTTTTCTTTCTAATATTATATATATCTATCTCTATTCTACCCTAGTTAGCTACGTATGACTTTGTCATACTTCATATAATAAGCTCACATTTTATTTCAAGCAGCCATCATTCATTTTCTTGGCTTGCTTCCTTGCAAACCGTTTAATTTATCATTTGAAGAGATAAAAATATTAATTGAAAAAGTAATAAAACTTGTAGAATTAAAGTGAAAAGTGGCTGCATTTATTTACCCAAAATGGTAAGTAAATTAAAAATATATCTTAAACTTAAAATACGTTTTAAATTTTTATGCTAACGCCTTTTTAATGTAAAAAAAAAAATCGATTTTACTAATAAATTTTAATTTTTGTCTAGTCGAAGCGGATGTCTAGATATCCAAGTGACCGGAAGGTCTATGTTGGAGATTTGGGTAATAATGCAAGAAAAAATGAATTAGAATATGCATTTAGTTCGTATGGTACCTTGAGAAGTGTTTGGATAGCTCGAAATCCACCAGGATTTGCATTTGTTGAGTTTGAAGACGCGCGTGATGCCGCTGATGCAGTACGTGGTTTGGACGGTCGAACTGTTTGTGGCCGCAGAGCACGTGTAGAATTATCTACAGGAAAATATGGAAGGTAAATAATCGAATGTAATTAAACAATCTTAAAAGATTTGTAACAATTGTAATCTTGTATTTCAGTGGTGGACGTGATGGTGGCGGTGGTGGTGGAGGAGGGGGCGGTGGTGGCGGTCGTGGTGAAAGACGTGGTTCTCGAAGCCGTGGTAGACCATTTCATCCAGATGACAAGTGTTATGAATGTGGTGGAAGAGGTCATTATGCTCGTGATTGCCGGCGTTACGGACGTGGTCGACGCAGGTATGTTTATGTTATAGATCTTAATAGGGAATATATCTCTAAATTATATTATTACAACTAAAAATAATTAGTAAGTTAATTAAGATTTAAAAAAAAACATTATTTCTATTGATAATTAATGTTCGGTGATGTTTAAATTGCATGTTATAGGTTTATTGGCAGCTGAGCTAAAAACCTTGTAAAATTGTAAGGGTAAATAACAGATATTACATACTTAAAAGAGTAAAAACCAAATTATGTAATGAATAAACGATTTCTCAAAACTGCAAAATATATTGGGGCCACACATTTCGAATAAGAACAACATCCTAAATTTGGCTGGGTTTGAAACGAGAATAATCTTCACAAATATATAACAGCATTGTCAACATCATAAAATTCTTCTTCTATAGTTTTACTGCAATCTGATAGAGCACCAACAGACCAAGATTTACTTTTTTTTTTTTATTTTGCATCACTAGAAACAGTATATAATAATATTATAGAATCACAGCAACACCTTAACATTTTTTGTTAAAATAAAAATATACAATATGTCAACATCGTTTTTACCACTCTATAAGAAAAATTCAAAAATCAAAAGTAGAACTTCAGATTTATCTGCATTATAGTAAATCGTGAGAAGGAACTGGGTTTAGATTTAGGTTGAGTACTTCTTTGTATGAGACACACCTTTCAGATAGATCATCCTGATAGCATCTCCGACGACAATCATCAATTTGAACAGACAAACAAAACTACAAAACAAACAAAAAATTATCGAAAAAATATATACACTAAAATTCATCAAAAAGTAATTATCGGTTAATATACTTTTTTTTCTATAACTCATTCATTTTTAATTTTTCATATTCCTTTTTTTTTTGTTATTAATTTTTAGTTTTTTATTTTATTTTCTCATCTATTAAACAAAAAAAAATGAAGAAAAAGATATAACTTTAAATCTATTAAATGTTTAAAAAGATATCTGAATTAAATTGCAATTTTTCTAAAATTTAGAGTTTAACAAAATTGCTAATAAGTTTAATTAAATAACTTTTTGTTTTGAAATAACAGAAATATTAATTAGCCGTAAAACTTGTTAAATTATTAATTGATTCATGTTTTTTTTGTCATAAAAATTTTAATATATCAAACATTTATAATATTTTGAAAATTATATATGTATTTATATATATTTAAATCGTGCGCAACTATTATAATATTATAAAAATAGTACATCAATTCTCGGTTTATTAACTCGTAGTAAAATTTTGAGATTCGTATTTATTTTACCAAGTATTTGACAGAATTAAGACTGAATAACACATCAAATTATTTTAATCCGAAAGAAGGATTTATATTTTAACAGTTTTATTTATTTGAACTCGTATTAGCTTAGATTTAATTACTTCACAAGGCAGTTTTATTTTATTAGATGAATGCCAAACTTTGTTATAATAGATTATTAAAAGACCAGAATTGTTTGTACTATGATTTTAATATATCAAAATAATTTAAAATTTAAATATATTTTTTAAAATCTTTAAAGTTATATCTATTTTTATACATAACTTCATTTTCTTTAAAAAAAACATATTTTAACATCTTTAAAAAAAAAATAATAATATATAACTCATCCAAAAAATTCTTTATAATTTCTTTTTTAAATTTATTTATAAGTTTATATATTTATTTGTTAGACGAGAACAATCTTCTGTTTATTGTGTGTCATCGCGTGTTCTACTACTTTCACCAAACACCACGACCATCACCGAACCACCAACCATCACTTTGCTACAGCACAATTTTAATTATAATTGCGTTTTGAGCTTTTTTTCTTGATCTTCTATGAAATATCGTTGAACATCTCTTGAATATCACACAGACCGATCTTCTATCCAACTGAGTTCAGCTTAACATCTTAGAAAAAAAATTTTTTAAATCGTAGCATCTTCTTTATTGTGTGTTTGTTGAGCAGCTACATTAATGAACTTCAGACGATACTTGATCGATTTGTTATTGTTTCATCGATAGTTTCAGCACCTAACATCAATATCCATAGATCATAGAATTATATCCTCTTATTTCATTCTCAAATAATACAAAAACTTCCTTTAGTGATTTAAAAAAAAAAAAAAAAACGAAAAACTTAACTATCTCTTCGTACTGAATGATCAGAAAAATAATACAAAAAATAAGTCAGTCACATCACATAGCAGAATAATAACTTTAGAACATCATAAATATTTGTATAGAAAGAAATTATATTTGTGGGTTTCTAAGCATTCGATTGTAATTAACACAACGTCGTCATCAACATCGGATTTTGATCTTTTTGAAACAGTCTAAAAATATGTTATTGAAACAAAACTTATTTTAAATAACTGAAATAATAAAAATATCGCAATGCAAAATCAATCTATTTTAATCTATTCTACGTTGATGTGTGTTTGCAAACTATAGAAAAGCCAACAATAGTGAGTTTTTTTAAATAATGCAATTTAAAAAAAAAAAAGCAATTTATTTATTTATTTAATTTTTTTTTATATTAGAATTTTTTTTTAAATTTATATTTATAAAAAAAAAACCACTTTGAATATATAAAATATTAAATCACATCTTTCCAAAGGTGGTAAATAACAGAAACATTGCTGCTTCGTCGTAAAAATTCGGGATATATTATTTAGTTTGTAGATTGTTGAATATTAAAATTTTATTTAAAAAATTAATTTACCAATTTGTGACCATATTTTTTTTTTCTTTGCAATTCATTTTCTTACGTTTAGAAGTCGTTCTCGCAGTCGTTCTCGTAGCTATTCACGGGATCATCGTACACGATCAAGAACCGGATCACGTTCTAATTCAAGGAGTCGTACTCGTTCTCGTTCACGTACAAAGGATTCACGTGAAGACCGTCGTGCAGTTAAAGATGATCGTCGTTCACGTGAAAATGGACATAGCAATGGTGATGCACATGCAAGTGGTGATGAATCACCAAAACGTACTAGTCGTTATAATTCATCAAGATCACCAAGGCGCTCAGCAAGTAAATCATCAAGACGTAGCCGTAGTGATTCCAGACATCGCGATTCACGTTCCAGATCACATTCAAAATCCGGACGAAATGGTGATTAAAGAAAGAAAAGAAGGAGCAGTGAGATTGAAGAAACTAATTTGAAAATACCGATTTATTTCATTATTTATAAATGATATATTTGTGAGACAAAATTAAGATTTAAATGATTTCAATTTTTTTTTTCAATTTGTAGAATTACAAAAATCTAATTGTCATAGAATTACAAAAAAAAAAACGAAACAAAATTTTAAGTTATAAGATATTTTATAAGTTTATCATTTCAAATCACATTTTCAAGAATTAATGACACAAATATTACAAAAATATTTTTTTTTACATTTGAGTTTTTTTGTTTTTTGAAAAGAGTAAAAGTATCAATAAAAGCATGGAAAAAATTTCTAATTTATTATTTATGCTATTTGACTACTCGTAAGAAAAGAGAACATTTAAGGCTCAATGAAGCATTTGAGTAGAAAGAATATTGGAACGATAAGAGTCATAGAAATATACGCAATTTAAATCAAACTGAAGTTCAACTCGCCATGGACATGAAGACAGCACCAGGATACAAAATTTTAATTCGTACACTTGGAAATTGGAGTGAAAATTGTAATGTTTCACTCAAATTCGTTGTTAACCGTTTTAGGTTTTTTAAATTTTTGGAGTTTATAGAAATTATTTTATATCATATAAATCCTATATTTCGATTATGAATTGCAGTCCAGTACATGGATACGAATTGAGTTGACATTTTTTTACTTTTTGTTAATCTCAATCCATTCAACTCAAAATGATAATGAGTATAGATAACTTTTTAACTGGGTAGGACTTCGGAAACCCACCTGTTCAAATTTAATAATTATATTTGACAGAAGTAGTAATTCTAGTAGTAAATTTGACAGCCATTTCTAAAATAAATAATACTCCTAATATATTATATAAAATTCAATCAAAAATTATTAATTAGGTATGTGATCTTGTTGCTTACTAACAGATTTATAACTGATTTCAATGATTTGTAGAATACATTGGCGTTTAACAAATTGCGAATGAAGGAATAAAGAAAGAGTAAGCAATATTTTCATCTATTCTATTGGTGAACTTACATAAGTTTCCTTATCATTTTAAAGTTGAAAAAATTGGCGTAATGAGAATATACAGTTCACATCTAAAAAGAGTTTTGGATAGTTGGCCCGGTAAACGTACTTTTGGAGTTTATCGTTTTTTACCATTATTCTTTATATTAGGCGCTGCTTTAGAATTTTCTATGATAAATTGGACTGTTGGTGAAACTAATTTTTGTAAGAAAATGTCAAATATATTTAAAAAATATTACTTATGGTTATTTTTAGATCGTACATTTAAAAAACGCCAAGCTAAAAACATTATAGAACAAAAGTTAAAAGAAGAAAAAGCTATTACAAATTTTTAGTGAATTAATTAATATAAAATAATGCCGGCAGGAGTATCTTGGGGACAATATTTAAAATTCATGACAAGCGCTATGATAGCGATGATGGCTGGTTCGCAAATTGTTCATTTATACTATAGACCTTTGGATGATTTAGAGATTTATGTAAAGAATGAAATAGAAAATAAGACAAAATTAGTTGTTAGTATTGAAAAAGATGAAAAATCGTAGCACATTTAAGTTTATTTATGTCTTTTTTATTAACTAATTATTACAAAAATTTGTTAAATATTTAACGAACAACTTTGAATAATTTTCATTATATTGCAATTACAAAATTAAATATAAATAAAATAATTATCAATAATTATCAAATGCTTGTACGAATCTATATCAACCAGTGAAAAATGAAATCATTAGCCGAACGCTCATTTACAATTTAAATAAAATTTAAATGAGAATTTTGGTATTTTTATTTTATAACAAATGTTTTTTTCAATTATACACAGCAAGTATATGTCGCTGTTGGATAGTTGTGGAAAGAATCAAACACCGGTTTGATTCTGTGGCGAAAGTTTTTTAAACGACCGACTTCAAATTTACGAACGAAGAAATAATATATAACCGCCATAACAACAGTATTTCAAAAAAACTAAAATTATTAGAAGATAAAATAATAGAATTAGATGTTCCACAAAATGAAATTGCACAATTTCAAAATCTGAATAATGAATTGAAAAATATGGTCATAAAAACCAATGAAAAAAATTGTAAGCAAAAAATAAATTTGTGAACTATGTAATGCTCAATTTCCAAATCATCGCACTAAAAATAGACACAAGAGATATTACATAACACAAGTAAATCAATTTAAACCACATAAGTGTTATGGGTGTAAACGGAAATATAAACTACTCAAATCATTAAAAAAAACATCTAAAATTTATACTAAAGAAATAAATGTAGACGCATTTAGACAAAAAACAAAGATCCACAAAAATAAATTGTAAGTATTTAATTGAACTAGTATTAAACCAAATACTATATTTTTCCATTTCAGAAAATAATGTCGTTTTCGAACTAAATTAAGATTTCGAACTTAATTAAAACTGGTAATTTTAATTATAAATATCCATTTAAATAATTAATTTTATTAATTATTTAAATGGATATTTTAAATAATTAATATCAACTCAGCTTGTGTATAATGTTTTATCTAGCTTTTTTGAATAAGTTTTTATTTTTTAATTTATATACGAAATGTACTTATGTAAATCTTCCGGAAAAAATATAAAATAATTCTCTATGAAAAGTCAATCTATTCTAGATGTTGAAAAATATTTGTTATTAATATTTCATTAAATTTATTTATTCTCTTAATTTTCTTTTCATTATTTATTTTATACAACTAACAATTAATCAAATATAATTAATCTATGTAAATGTATATAATAATAATAATATAATTACACAAATGACTTAAATTTATTTTACAATTTCTTTTTTAATTTTTTTTTTGTATCAATGAAAAATCTTTATGTTTTCATTATTCAATTTGTTTTAAAACAGTCACAGAATGCTTTATATTTATATGTATTTGTATTTTTAGACTTTTATTTTTTTACTATTGTTAAAATTTTTTATGATTTTTAGGATCTATTCATCTAAATGTATTTTTATTTTATTTTTTTTTGGTCCTACAAAGGATGAAAAAAAAAATCAAAAAAGTGTATTAAGTGTGAAAATAATTTAAAAATGTAAATAAAAATAAAGTACGTAAAAAAAATTATATTAAAACTCACTAATGATAATAAATTAGGTACACAAAATAAAAATAAAATGAAACAGACAAATAAATGAAAAATAAAACTTAACAAATTTGAATTTGATTTTAGCTATTTTTTCTTGTTTTTCTTTATTTCAAAAATAATTTTATCATATTTTCAACATTAAATAATTTAAAGTGAGTTCTAATATTTTTAAAATACTTCTTTCGCAAAAAATTATAATTAAAAATATATATTTTCTAAATATACGATATTATTTTAGGTTTTTTTTTTTTATGTACTGTTCAAAGCGTATTTTCAAAAAAAAAAAAAAAATATAAATCAAATTTAAACATTAAAAAGAATTAATTACAATGTGTCACATCTCTGGCTTGCCACGTCAATTATTAACATGCTGAAAATAGCAATTAAAATTGAACTTGTGTTTAAATTTCAACAATAATTAAAAGATGTTATTGATTGCATTATTTCTTAAAAACAAAATTGTACAAAATTTCAAAATTTTCTTTTTAAATATATTTTCAATTAAAGTTTTCTTCATTAACAAAAACAATTAAAAAAAAATATTATAATTTTTGTCTTAAAAACAATTTTTTTTCTTGTTAATTAATTTTTTTTGTAATAAAACGACTTTTTACAAATTTTTTTTTTTTAAATATTTTTTACAAATATTTTTATTTTTTTTTTAATTTTCCATTTTTTTTTTTTTTTAATATTCGATAAGAAAACCATTCCAATCACTAACTGATTCATCATCTTCATAGAATTGATGGTGTTGCTGTTGATGTAATTGTTGTTTCTGAATAGGTCAGTCGGAATCACTTAAAGCTTTTTTCCGTCGTTTTGATTGTTTTGGTTTTGACCAATCATCCTACAAAAAAAAAACAAAAAAAAAAACGTTCAATAATTTTAAATTCAAGTGTCATCTAAAATCATTTTTTAATTGAATAATTTTCTAAAATATATAAATTTTACGTTTCATAAATACTTACATCACTTGATTCTTCATCACTTGAATAATTGTTAACTGGTTCTGAATTTTTTTTATTATTACTATTAGAGCTATTTGTGTCTTTCTTACTATTTGGTTGTTTTCTACCACGTCCACTTCCACCACGTCTACCAACACCACTAGTTTCATCTTCGGCTGCTAATGCGAATAAATCACTATATTGTTTCTATAAAAGAAAAATTCGATAGATGTTTAAATAACTTCTTAGAAATTTAATTAAAAAATTATACTTTTGTACTATCACTACTATGTGAATATGCTTGTTGTAATGCTCTTTGCATTGCATCTTGAACATAAAGACCAGTACCAGTTCCATTCCCATGTCGACAACTTCGTCGGAAATGTTCTAAATGACTTAAAAGCTAACAAAAAATAAAATTTAATTAAATAATTAATTTTTATTTTATAAAATTTAAAAAAAAAAAAATATGTACCTGATCTGATGATGGTGAACTATTCATTGCTGTTTGACTTTTAAGAGGTCTTTTTCTTTTATTTGGTGAACTATTTGGATATTTCGATGTTAATAAATTAGCAATTATTTCTGATAGAACTTCTTCGGAATCTTGACACCAAAATCTTTAATTAAATAATAATTTAAATTAAATTTGTATTTAAAATCTTTTTGTTTTACCGTAACGCTGATGTTACAAATGGATCGCCACGATTCTTCGTTTCTCTACTAAGTAATAACCTAATTAACTCAGTTGTTGGTTTCTCATTTTTTAATATAAATAACATATAAGTTAAAGCTTCTGCATGATTTGAAGATTCCAATTCTGGCAGTATATCCTAATTTAATAATACATATATATAAAAAATTATATCCAATGTTTGTAAAATATATTTCAACACATATAATATATCAAATTTAAATTATTTTGCGTTTTCCTTACCTGTAAAGATTCAATAGGCACATCGTGAGCTTGTACTAATTGCCAAAAACAGAATTGTTCGAATGTTTCATAACAAAGACTATCACGGACACAATCTATAATATCATCTTGTTTAAATAATATTAATTTACCCTGTGTCACACTATATATTAAATCACGTAAATTTTTTGCATCTATACAACTCAATATTATTTTAATTATTTCACTATTATTTACAGCTATTTGTTTAAATTCACGAAATATATCTGATATTAACCATATAAATATTTGTGAATTTTCAGATTCTAAATCAGTTAAATCACGCACTAAACATTTCTCAATTGATTTATCTTCTGTATTTATATTAGCATCACATAATTGTTTATATATATTTATTTTAAATGGATAATTTTGATTTAAATTTTTACGTGATTGTAATTTTGTATAAACTTTTAAAAAATATAATATCATATAACCAACCGATGGTATACGTTGTATAATTGATGTTAATAATGTTTGAAATGATTTTTTACATTTATCTTCATATTGATACATAGTCCGAAATAGACTAAATAATGGATAACTAATACTTTCGGCTAATAATTTTTCATCACTTTTACTTTCAGTAAATATTATTTGTGGTAATGTTTGTTTAAGAACTGTTGTTACATTATTAAATACATATTGTTGTTGTTCTTGATCTAAGGCTTGTGATGGTGTTAATGTACGATAATCATTAATAAATTGTTCAAATGTTGCTGTTGTTTTTATTTGAATAAATTTTTCAAATGAATCTGTTATTGATGCAGGTAAATCAACCTTATCTGGTGCTGGTTTTTCTTTTAATCGAACCTAAAAATTATAATAAATAACTAAGTATTTCATATATTATATATATTGAACATTTCTATTCTAAAAATACAAAATATGTATATAGCAAATAAAATTAATTTTATTTTTTAAATTTTACCTTTGATAATGGTAAATCATCATCATCATCTGTTAAATCATCTGTTTTACAATCAGCTGTATTATTTGTTTCTTCATCATCATCACTGAATACAGCTTCTGGTTCATTATCATTACTAATATCTTCATCCTTTGGAATGCCAACAGAGTTTAAATTACCACTATTATTACCGCCAATATTCGTCGTAGTACTGTTTTCATTCGAGCTACCCAATATATTTCCTATACCAACGACACCACCACCACCACCATTACCAGTACCAATTCCCCCACCAACATCACAATCTAATCTATTTTGTAGATCATTTCCAGTTACCATTCCCGACGGACTAAAATGATTATGATGTTGATGATGTTGCATTTTTAATTCTTCAGCTGTTGGATGTATTGACTGTTGTACTGAATTGTTACGATGGTGATGTTCTGGATCTGAAAATATATTAAAGTTTCCAATTGAAAATACATATACATACTTAATTTTTTTAGTGACCAAATAAAATAAAAATAGTTATTTAATATACTGATTTGGGAATTTCCAAGAAAATAAAAAATTTAATTTGTTATATGGATTTCTGGGATAATTAAAAATTATGTGTCAAAGGTGAAAAATTCCCTTAAAATAAAATTTACTACTGTTATTTAGTAATTCTCTTGAATTACTAAATAACAGTAGTAATTAGTAATAGTATAATAAATTTCTTTAATAGAATGGTTTATTATATACGAGATGTCAAATAAAATAATAACGTAATCAATTTCTTATAATCTTATTTTTAAATTAAATTAATAATCGACCTATTTACCATTTAAACCTATTGAATTTGATATTGGTATTGTTACTGGACCAGTTCCAGCTGATGTTACATTATTATTTGGAATTGTACAAAATTCACGAAAATTTTCCCTAATCAGACTTCGTAATTCTCTATCCAATTTTGGTGATTCAAAAAGTGGATGTAAATTTGGAATAACCTAAATAAAGAAAAAAGTAAAAAATAATTCTTTTTAAGAAAATTCATGAGGAAATTTTAAATGTACTTGTTTTTCTAAAATTTTTCTTAATGAATTATATACACCAGTTCGAATTTTATCTTCATTTTTTGGATGGAAATTCTTTATTATTCTACATAAAAAATCCAATAATGTACTGCTAACCAATGGATGATTTCTAATTGAATGATACATTACTAATATACCAGGTTCAACATTCATAATATTGTCTTTAATTGGATCAAAAAATAACCAATCATAAAATAATGCTAATTTAGCATTTGATTGTGCTATCGGATTTGTGCATGATGTTAATAACCATCCAATAATTGCCCATCTTGGTATTATATCTGAACATAGCATATCATTTGTTGGATGTATCACATTTATAATAAATCTAATTAAATCAGATCTTAAACTATGTGATTCAGGTGTTGAAAAATATTTATCTTGAAACCAATCTTGATATCGTTTATGATTACCAAATTTAACACTAGATGTTAAAAAATGTAATTTACGTTCTACTTCTGGTGTTAAGCGGCATTGTAAAAAACGTCGACTAGTACGATTTTGTAATAATTGCCAAACACCAGAAAAATTTTGACATAATGATTTTGGATTTAATAATATATCACGCCAAAGTAGTTCAAATTCTGGTATACGTGCAACATTTTGTAATAATCTACAAAAAAATAAAATAAAAAATGCAATTAATTAATATTTCTAAAAAAGGGATTATAAAAAGTAAAACTTTACCTAACAAAATCTCTACCCAAATGTATAATATCTGCAAAACGATCTCGTATTAATGCTATTACAAATTTAACTTCTTTATTACGTAATGCTGTTAAATTTGGACTAATATGATCTTCAATTAAACGTACATATGAGTATACAACAGCACCAGTTAAAAATACATGCTTTTCTAACCACTGACGATGTTCAATAAATATATTTAATAATCCTTCAATTAAAAATAAATTTCTTATTGATATGTCACCACCACTTGCTTGACGTAAACAATTCCATACAAGATTTTCAACATTTGATACTTGATTTTTAATTAATTCACGTAATAACCATAATAATTGACGTCTACCAACATCAGAAAACTTTGTAAATTTTTCACCAATTAATATTGCTAAATTTGCTGTAACACAATTTAAACCATCACGTGTTATTAATGTTAAATCACGATATGTTTTTGGTGCTAATTGTTCATCAGTTAATATTATATATAGTAAACCTATTGATATTTCTTCATGTTGTTTATCCTTAAACGCTAATTGTGTTAAAAGATCATGTAATTCTTTATCAGATAATCCATTTATTTGTGATTGAACATATTGATAGGCACGTTCATATTTCTAAATACAAAATATATATAAAAAAACAGAAATAATTAACATAATATTTATATGTTTTATAAAATATTAAGTCTAAATTTTATGTAACTAAAGAAACAAAATAATGTTAAAGGGAAAATTATATTTCTTTACAGAACAGAGAGTTTCAATATTTTATACACATTTTTATGTTAACCATAAAATATATTCAAATAATTTGAATTTCACCATAAAATACATACAAACCTATATAAATTATATTTCTTTTAATTATGGTTAAAAATTAGTTTGAAGATAATTTTTGGATACGTTTTCTTATTAATAGAGATTTGGTTACTTGTAAGCCTTAATATAAATACCTACAGTACTACCAAGATGCGGAGCAATGCCGAAATAACAAAAATATTTGTAAAGCGAACCAGATTTTTTATTTTAACGGACCACTGCCGCATTCGAGCGGTAACTGCGTCATTTATTTGTTGCAAATGTCGGAAGGAACGAGTTGCCGGACACTTCTTGTCCGTACTCGACTAGGCATATTGCAGACTATATAAATTCTTACTCTCACTAGACTTAGTTGATGAAATTTATAAAATACTAATTGGCCCGGGGAAGGTGCAAGCATTTCTGGCTCTTAGGCGATTTAGGGTGAAGAGTAATAAACCGATTTAGGACTATAGTGCGTGAGGTGAAGATTCTAGTA
This sequence comes from Empis livida, assembly GCA_963932195.1. Lineage (NCBI taxonomy): Eukaryota > Metazoa > Arthropoda > Insecta > Diptera > Empididae > Empis > Empis livida. The sequence continues at coordinate 1,903,856 of OZ010649.1, forward strand.
AACTGGATTGCTATTAATCTAAGATTTAAGTCATTAATTAATTGCAAACCGATCCTGTAGTTAACCATCCCGTGGACCTGGTACCTGAGCTAGGTTAGGCTGCTGTTCGTCAGCGAACCAACTCGGCAATATGATCATGACTACTAAATTAGGATGTTTACTATACCTAGGTTTTACAGAATTGGTGAAAGTCAATATATTGCTGGAATATGTGAATGGGTGATACATTGGGGCGCTTTGAGACTACTATCGTATTTATTTCAAATGTTTTAGTGCGGGAATTTTTAAACAAGGGGCTTACTGAAACAACAATTACCAATGAGGAATAATATGTAAAATTAATTAGAATATTGTATTCAAAATTGCTGTTGTAATTTAAAAACTTATATAAAAATTAATACATTTTTGAATATAAAAACCTACCGCAACATAAAACATGAATAAAACTGAGTATTCAAGGGATCTGTACACAAAAGGTAGAGCTTCCAAATTTATATGAAATATTAAATTTCAGTTTTTTTGCTACACAGAACAAGCTACTAAATATATATGTTTTTTTTTTTCAATTTAATGTGAAATTTTTTTAGGGTAAAATAGGATCGTGCTAGAAAAAATCTCAAAACCACATATAACCAGTAATTTAAATTATGTACATACATTATGAAGTATCTTATTATTTTATTGTCACATTAATACTTAAGAATATTTTAAACCAAATTTTTAACTTAATGAATTTATGATCATTAAAAGCCCATTAAACGATTGTTAAAAACCACAAAACTTTTCTAAAAATCCTTTATATTAAATTATTTTGCGAAAATAATTTTAATTTTCAAATATTATAATAATTTAAGATTAATTCGATTTTCAAAGTTTCACAATTCACAATTAATTTCCTTTCTAAGAAAATATTAGTTTTTCCAAAAATTATATAATTTGTTTTTGTTAATATTAATCGTTGAAAAAGTATTTACATATTTTCTATTTTAATTTGTAAATTTACATTAATTTCTAATTTCTGTTGTTGTTCTTAGTTAATATTTTCTATCTTTTTTTATATAATTGTATATTTTAGTTTTTCTCTCTTTAATTTAATTTTAATTAAATTTTAGTATGTGTAAATATGTTAAAATAAAAGAAAATTTTTATAAACTTTCTACTATTCAATTATAAGAGCTTAAAAAAAATGAGCTTTTTGAATAAACTTTATGAGTTGAAAATGAATATTATGATACTACTTGGAAAATATTTAAAAGAATGAGATAATAATTTGAGTAAAAAATTGCTATAAAATTTTTATTACATTATAGCTTTTGAAAAAAATATGTTGTGGAAAATTTTGGCCCTAAATTACAAACTTTTACAAGATTTTGTTGGCAAATTAAATGGAAATATACTAAGTAATTTAAATTGATATTATTTATCTTGAATTGTAATTTAGATTATTATTAATTTGAACATAAATTCATACAAGTCGTATCTCAGCAACATTTTTCTATCTAATTTCAAAAAAAATATATAAATTTTTTGATCTAAAAAAAAAATTAATTGTTACCTAAACGATTTAGCCCACATTCAGTATTAAATATTTGATTTGACGACATAGAAAGATTGACTACTTTACAAAAGGAATTTTAAAAAATTATTGATAGATTTTTCAATTTTAAAATATACTAAGAAACGAATTAATATGAATAGATTCTTTTTATAATAAAATAAATTTGAAGATAAATTTTCTTTCAAAATTCTGTTTACAAAAATAAAATGTAAATTCTAATAATTAAAATTTTATAAAACAACAATTTTCTGTTGTAAATATTTAAAAAAAAAACATTATGTTTCATAACTAAAAATACTTTTGAATAAAATTATTTTCTTCTGATTATAATTTTTATGTTTTACAATATTATGAAATTTTACAACAAAATATTGATTTTCTTTTCCGTCCAATTAGTTTTTTTTGCAAATAAACATTTTATTTTTTTTTTGTAGTAAGAATTTATTAAAAACCAACATAATATCATAAATTTTAACTGCACGCTTCAAGAACCAATATTACCAATATTGATTTGATTGGTTAACAAAATGAATTTTATAACAAAATTTTGAGTTTGTCTATAATTGTCCTAATTTATAAATAATCTAAAAAAACAGAAATTATTTACTGAAAATAATATTTTAAATATAATTTTTATGCAACCAATATAAATTACTATGTGTATTAATATTACGTTTATGTAATCATTTAGAAAGAGACGAATTAATAATTCAGTAGTTAATATTAAAATTAGCCATCAGATATTCATATTAGTGACCAGAGGTGTTTATATTACAATTAAATTCAAATTCGTATTAAATTTTTTAACATAATTCATTCATATAATTGTAATAACAACTAAATAAAAATTTAGTACAACTCAATGATTATTGGGGATGAAGTAAAACGAACCACATTGAACACACTCTCTCTTTTTAACAGAAATTACCATTAAAATAATTAAATAAAATTAATGAATAATTTATTACCTTTAAGAGTAATAATCAATAAATAAAATTTAATTTATTTTCGATTAATTTACATTTTGTCAAATAATGAAATAAAAATTTTGAAAACTCAAATTAGTTAATTTAGTACAATTATGCTTTTAGTATAGTGTTAAATTGGAAATATAATTTAACACTATCTAATACAATGTATATCTATTTAAACAACACCAACTAAATGAAAATTAAAACATAAATTTTCTATTTATTGGAATTATTTTAAACTAAAATTATGATTTGTCTTTAAGTAGTAATAATAATTATTATAATAATTACACTTTAAAAAAATTATCTATAAAAATTTTACTTGTTGCAGAACGAATTCTAATTTTTTTTTTATTTAAACATTGTCTCTCAAATTAAAATATACTTAAGTAAATAAATTAGTATATTCGGATAAAGTACTAAACTATTATTATATATTCTAAAATAAGTATTAAAATATTCGAATAAAATAAGACATTAACGTAAAATACCCTGGGGTGATTTTAATTCAAAAAGTGTTAACACGCAACCTAATTTTTAATCTTCAATTAAATAATTTAATAAAAAAAAAATTACATTTTCCGGTTCCGGAATTATTCAAATATATTTACACACATTGTCGAACACTGAACATTGTTGAATACATACAGAACATATAAATATCTTTTGTGATTTCAATGCGTTCATCCTTTTTCATAAATTTTTTATAAACTAATAATAATTTTTTTTTAAATTTTAAATCTAAAAATTATATGTATTCGTTTGCCCAATTAGAAATATACAAGCAGTTATTACAAAAGTTTATTAATCAAAATTAATCAGAAATTAAATAATAAAGAAATTTTATGTTTATACATAAATTTTCCTTTTTTTTCGTGGGCACACAATTACTTTACAGAAAAATAAAAAAAAATTGATTTGATTTCTTTCCTTTTTGAATAGTTTTTCCCTCTGTTGCGTTGCTAATAACAAAATTTTGTATAAGGGAAAACCTCCTACACAACAAATTTCGTGGGCACACAACAACAAAAAAAATACATAAATAATTATAGATACATTTTATATATAAATAGAAATTAAAGCTTTTTTTCATTCATGAGAAAATTTTAGGTTAAGAGTATAAAAAATTAAATAGAAATGTTGGTCATATCATGATAAATGTACATCAAAATAAAAATAATGATTTTCAGTAAAATTATACCGGAAAATTTACTAGTCGTTTATTATTTTAAATGAGATTAAACATTAGTTATAGATTAGAATGACTGAATGGATTTTCATTCTTATATCTATGTTGGTGAAATAAAATTGGAGATTGTAGAGCTTGTAGATTTCAATCATTTTGAAATTTATTTTGATCACAGTATATTTCAATTGTTAATTTTATTAATTGTGTCCTGTTAATTTCGTAATTTTCATTTTAACATTTTGAGTAGTTTTTCCCATTTTATAGCATATTGCGCTACATAACATTTTTTCTAAGTAATTACTTTAGTTTAGTTTTTCTCCCGTCACATTTATCATGTTTAAACACGTGGTAAACTATTTTACATAATATTGTCCACACTACTCAAGATAAGTTGTTATATGTTGACAATCATTTTTTTTAATATCTCAGTCATTGCTGTACAAATGTCGTTGATAATATTGAAAAATTCTATCATTGGAAGTTATATTATTTACCTCTCTAATTAACTGATTTGCAGCATGTTTATTTTATTTATCAACAGAGAATATCTACTGGACGCCTACGCCTTAAATAAATATTTATTTGCCATTTTTAAATTACTATTAGTCGTTTTAAATTATTATTATTAACTGACAATGAATTCAGTAAAAAAAACTGCCGAAAATATGGACAGTTTTTTACTGCTATCACTGAACATTTCAGTAGAATGATTAGAAACCCTTAGTAGGAGGCCACTAGAATGATTAGGTGTTAAGCCATTTAAGATTTTGACTGTTACACCATTTAATGTTTAATAATTCAACAATTTAAAAAAAAATCAATCATAAAAATGCCTTGGTTAACACAGAATCGAAGAAAACTAAGAAATAGTTTAAACAAGATAATGATAATCTAACGAGGCTGTTATCTACACATCTCAATCGACGATTCGTATTGCGTCGAGTAATTTTGCAATTGGATAATCACGCCGATCAACAGTTTTTGTTTGTAAAAATCTAGCATACTATCCTACTATCTAGGAGTTTTGGTAAATACTTAAATTGAGGTAAATTTATGAAAACATTGTAAGAGAAATACTTGAAATAACCTGAAACAAATTACAAATTCGATAAAAATTATACTAAATATTTTAAATAAAATAAAATATTTTTACAATCTTTTTAAAAATTCAATCTTAATTATTTAATTATTTTTAAAGCCTTTAAACACTTTTTAAATAATTGATTAGTTTTATCTGTATATTTCAAAATTTATAAATTTCATAAAAACGCTAAATAAATTAAATTTTATGTAATAAGATTATTAATATTAATGGCTTTCATAAATAAATATTCTCACATTTTTATGTTGGGGGTTCGATAAAAATGCAATATGTGTGCTTTGCGAAAATTAATAGAAGAATTATGAAAATATTATTGTAATTACATAAAATGAAAGCGGAAATTAAAATTATAATCTTTCTTACTGACAAATAAAGGTTATTGTAAATTCACTTTTAATTACTCATTTCCTTAGCTTTTTTTTTTTTTAACTAAAATTTCCCCTTTTAACATTAGTGTGTTTTTTTTTCAGAACAAAAAAATTGATAATAGTTTATTGTCTGTCCGTCGTTCGATAATTTTTTTTTCAAAATTATTATATCCCTCAGAACTCTATAACATAATATATGGATATTGTCGGTTGACCATGTTCTAGAAAACTAGATGAGATGAGAATTCTATCTGATCGATGGCGACAACCAACTAATCTGTACAAATTTAATATTTCAAAAAATTAGTATAAATAGTAATTTATACTAATTAATAATACTTTCCAAAAGAATTACGTCGGAGAATTAAATAGACATTACAATAATTCAAAAATATCCTGACACTTTAGTCATAGAAATCGTATTAAAATGTAATTTAATGTAATAAATGGTTACTAAAAATCGACAGTGGGAATAGTAAATGGAAATGACTAGTATAAGCTTTGAAAAAAAGCCCATTCTTATAAAACTATTGCGAAGTTTATACCGCAAAACATTTTTTTTTTGGTTAATACAAAACTAGAAGTTTAATTTAACCTCTTGAGTGTAAATGACGTGTCTCGCCCGACAAAATTTTTTGTGCCAAACTCAGCTTGGACACGCTACGCCCGCCGCATTTTTTAAATATATAGAAACCATGCAAGAGTCTAAATTTCAATGCATTTGTAAGAGGGTAAATTGAATTCACATAGTTAATTTTATATTTTTCGGAAATAGTCGGAACTGGCGCATTTTCTAGAAAATAATTGGTAAGGCAAGAGGTTAACAGAAATATTATCTTTTTAAACCCAATATTATGCAAATATTTATGTATATTAGGTAATAATAAAAAAATTTGATAATAGTAATGTGATAGAATTCACAAAAAATAAAATATTTTTAAATGAACGATTAATAAAAATATTTCATTACAATTGGTCCTACCTTTTTACATTGTTCTTATAAATCCACATAAAAAGGTAGATCCAATTGAAATAAAACATTTTTTTTTTTCTGAATCAATTTAATTCCACGAACATTTCCATTCATTTTGGAAACATTTATAAATATAAATAATTTCAAAATTAATTTACTGCAAGTATCAATTAATTAAAAGCACCGATTGAAACACAACATATTTTTATCACATTTAAAATTCAACTAAACTTTTTATATAAAATATACTTTCTCTGACTAATAATTCTGTACTACTTAGTCTAAAAAAAAAGACTGAAATATATAATTTTTTCACAAATTTTTTTTTGTGTGGAAGAACTATTATCGTGTCCGTGTGTTATCAATTCTTGACTTTTTAATTTTGTTGTCGTTTTTAAACAGAAAAAAAAAACTCAAAGTTTTATAAAACAAATAAAAAATATGTTCATCCATTTATAAATTATGTTTTTTTTTTATACCGTAAATAATCTTGTGATTGTATTAAAAAAAATGTTATTTAAAAATATGGTAGAATAAATTTTTTGCATGCATTCTATATAAAATATGAACTTTTGTAGATAATATCTCAGCTGAAAAAGTTTTTCAGGATTATTCAGCAATTTACGTTACAAATTATTCAAATAATGTTATTTTTAGAGAACATAAATTTTATAAAATAAAATTATACTCTTTAAAAAAAAAAAATTTAACCGATTAATATTTACCGGGTTAATTAGTAAATTATTCATATTTCGAACGTATATAATATTCCAAGGTTTGTTTTACAGAAGATTATATTCCGTAAAAAAACCGGCAAGATTTAAACGAATCAATCTTTCGATTCTGAAATTTTCGGATTTAAATAGGATTTCTGAAATTTCAACAATTTAAGTTAAGATCGTAAAATTTTATAGTAAGAAAATAGTAACGTAAATTTGTCATAATTTGTAAAATTTATCGTATGTGGCTAGTAGTATATTAACCCCTCGTATGTAATTCCAATCCGATCTTGGTCGAAGTTAAACCTGAACGTATTTTAAATGGTAAAAGTTTTAAGATGTAGTTGTAGTTTTAGGGTAAAATGCTACCAGATAAGGCCATTTGCTAAAAAGAAAAGCTTCACTACAAAAGCCATTAACTTGTTGCAATTTAAAAAAAACTATAACACAGAGTTATAGTTTGGAAATCCATATAAAATTAGTAGACCCAAATTGCTATAGAATGTTATGATGCTGTTTACCTAGTAGCGTGAATCAACACAGAATATGTGCGAATATGTATTTAATGCGTCCTTAAATATGGGTCAAATTTTAATGCAAATAACTAAATATTGAATGGGTATCGTTTAAAAATACAAAATCCATGAAAATGGTGAAGAAAAAATGACTTTCCTACAAGTAGAAATAGTATCTTTTTTAGTTCCTATATAATATATAACAATATTAATAAACGTGAACGTTGAATTTCTTTTTATACATGATTTTTATCAGTAAGCAATTATGTTTTACTAGACAACATATTTGAACAATATTTTTTAATTTGGTGCATACTCAAATGATATATGTTAATTATACGAAAAATGATATAAAAAACTTAAATTAGGACAGTCTAATTATTTATAAATAGCATAATCTTTCTATGCATTCCAAAAATTCTTCTTTCGCTCACATTTCAAATAATTTATTTACATTCGTTTCTGTCACAACAGTGCTGTTCTAAGAAAACTATAAGAAATTAAAATGATTTCTTAGAAATTTTATTCATTTTCATATTCTAGTAAGAAATTTAATTATCTTATATTTTTGAATTAACTTATTATAATATTTAGTTGTAAGAAACATGCAAAAATGTATTGTTTGGGTGTGATACACTAACGTTCTGGTTACTACACTAATTTTGTATCCTAAAAAATAAATTTGATACAAGTTAATGATTTTTTCGTACAAAGATACGTTTTTTTTTCCGTAACACTTAATTAGCATAGACGACACCCAATCGCACCCAAAATTAAATCATTGGAAACAAATGCATCACAGTACAAGTTCACAGTACAAGTTCATTACACTAATACATTATTTTTTTCTCAATTTACAATTTGATAAACAATTTTAAAATTTCTAACAACTAATTAAATAAATCTTATAGCTTAAAACGAATTAAAATTTTAAATTAAAAAAAAATATGTACTTAGTTTCCAACAACATAAAAACGAACATAATTTTTTTTTTGTTAATTTATCAATTCAAATCCATTGCGATTATTAAAGAATTGTATTTATACTGATAAAAAATATAATTAATTTTAAAAAAAAAACTGTCTTGCCATAAATAAAATAATTTCAGATATAAAAAAATGTTGCTGTAAGCGAGCAATTGATAACATTAAATAACATATACAATTACATAAAAAAAATACAGGTAATATAATCATAATATTATTTGTCATTAATAAAAGATTTAATATAAAAATATTTTTTTATAGTTGAATTATTAAAATGTTATCGCTTTGCAAAAACATATTTTGCCATTCATTCACCTCACACACATAAAAATATCTTCGTAGATAAATAATTATTTAAAAGCTTTCTTCTTTTTACAAAAAATAAAATAAATAAATAAAGCCAACAAATTTGCCCCAAATACAGAGCTGTTCCATAAGAGTTTTTTATTCGTATTTAAAAGTATATATAATACCTTCTCCCCAATTAACATATACACAATTTAATTCTATATTATATTATAGTTGTATTCATTTACTACAGTGGCAACATTATTAGTTGAAAATTAAAATTTAACTTAAAAGATTTAAATAAAAGGTCCGTATTAGAGAATAATTGTAGATTGCAGTAATTATTTTATATATACCACACACAACATTATATTAATCTCTATTTATACTAATTCAACAGTTGTCATGGTGTATATACGCACTTTTCACCCGCAATTTCCACAGAAATGTCATATTTCAAATTATATTTCCGCAGAAAAATTAATTTTTAGAATAGTTTTTAAATTCTTATATTTCATAAAATAGTGAATTGTAATATTTTCCAATCAATCAAAATCAGCTGATTGATTCAGCAATTTACCATGGAATATATAAAAATTATGTTTAATAGAATTTGATTACGGGCTAGTTGTGTTTACGGTATGATTACTGGAGTAAAGCTAAATATGAGGAGGAATGATCAATATAACAGATTACAAATGAACTAAATAAATTTTTATTCAAAATTCGTAATTATTTTCCGAAATTAATCGAGACAATGAACTGAAAAAAATTCATAAAACTCGATATTAATTTTTCAAATTATTGAGAAAGGAGTGAAAACAAGTTAAAAATAAACACGAGTCGAAATCGTCATTGGTTAGCATAATTATACTAAATTTAAACTTCATCATCCATATTAGTGAAATTGTTGCAATGTCCCCTATTTAAACACAATAATATTAATGATTACTAAAGATCATTTCATTTGTGACAACAAAAAATTAAAATTATGTGAATATTTTTTACACGTCTGTAAAATATGAACAAACTATACGTCAATAAAGTCTTAAGGATTTTACATCTAAACTGTCATTACAAAACTTGCTCGAAACAGATTAATGATAATTATATAGTTTTAATGTATTTTATATGTTTCGATAAAATTGAATTTAATGATTGGACCTAAGAAAATATTTTAAAGTTGCGGAACTAAAAATAAAATATAGAGAAGCAAAGAAACCATTCTAATTATAGGTGTGGCGAGGAACCTATAATTAGAATTAGTAAATCAAATATATTTAAAATTAAATAAAAAAAATTATATTATTGACAACCGAATATTTTTCAGTTTGTGTACATATTTTCATTTGGGAAAAGTATTTAATAATATAATTAGTTGTTAAGTGAACAGATAAGTAAAATTGTAAATTGTTTGAATTGCTTTAATTCATTTCACCAACCAAATGTAAAGGCCTGTCTACATATATCAAAACTTAATAATTTAACTAGGGATGCCCCGAATTTTCGGTTGCGCGTGCGCCGAATATTAGGCCGATTCGGCACCATTTTTTAAGATTCGGTTAAATTCGGTATTCGGCGGTTTAATTCAGCCGAATACCGATTTTTTTAAACCTAAGGAAAACAATCAAAATACCATTGAAATGTCAATTTCAATTCCATTGTTCCCAATCAAAATACCATTGAAAGTCCAATGTTTCGGCCGAATATTCGGTATTCAGCAAATTTTTTTTCGATGATCCGGTATTCGGCCGAATCATAAAATTAGTGATTCGAGGCATTTCTAAATTTAACACTAAATTTTACTATTACTATTTAGTTGTACTATCCTCGAACTTTGATGTCTGTTAAAAAGCTTAATTTATCGAAAGATTTAATTGTCAGTAACACTGACTTTCTAGGTATCTAGGTAATCTAAATTTTTTCATTTTTTTTATGTCCATTTTCTTATGTTAAATATTAAATAATTTACCTTAAATAGAATAACTTTACAGGTAAAATTTATTTAAAGAAAAACAATATAAAATTTTGATTTTTTGAAAAGCTACTACACAACCATTCAAGGCAGAAAGAGAGAATATAACGAAAATATGATATAGACCTGATAATTTATATTCCAATAAAAAAATTTGTAATTTTTCGTAATCGAATTTAAAATGTCTTTTGAGAATCTATGTTCATTTTAGATGATCTTCTTATTTATATTAATAATTGTACATTTATTATTGGAATTTTTTTTAAAAAAATGTATTATAAAATTTCGTTTACATAAATTTTAAATTTTTTTACATTAATATTAATATTTTTACATTTTTAAACAGCATAAATGTTTTGTTATTGATTGATAGCTTTAGTCATCATAAATAACTTGTTTTGTAAAACTACTGAAATATAATCAATTTTAATTTCATAAATGTATATTTTTAAATGATTAAATAATTCAAATATCAAAATAAATCATTATTGTAAAATTTTAAAGAAAGTTTTAAAAAATGTGGCAAGAAAGTTTTAAAAAATTCTATTGCAATTTTCACATAATCTACTTTTTTTTAATTTCAATTACGATCATATTTAATAGTAAGAAAGTTTTAATGTATCCTATACTATTATGTATACTATTTAAATGTTATACTATTTATTTACAATAATGTAATGCTTGTAAGGACTGCTTGAAATTTTGAACTCAGCGCTACCGTGCTCAAAAAAAAATGTTTTTATGCAATTAAATTTAAATTTTGAAAATATTGTTTCATACATTTTTTCGCTTGAAGATCTCTTAAAACTTAATTTCCCTTTAATTAAATAAATTATCTGTAGTTAAGTAGTTTTTCCCGAATTGCATTAAAAAAACATTATATAATTTTTATAAATATAAATTTTTAAAAATTTGGAATTTACATAAATTTTAAAATGGCAACAATTTATATTTATTATGGCTAGAAAATGTTGAATTAAAAAAAAAATTATTGTTTATGGACGATAAATTTAAAATAAGTTATAATAAAAATTGACAACCATAATAAACTGTGGTATTACATAAAAGGTTTATAAAAAATATTTATTTACATGTTATTATGTTCTAGGATGTACCATAAAATTATTAAATATAAAGACATGTACAGTAAATTTTTCAATTAAGCAACTATACTGAAACTATTTTTAAAAAAAGTTTCCTAATTCAAAAAATTTGCTTAATTAATAAAGATAGAAACGATTTCTTTTTCAGTAGTAAATGTATTTAAAATCACAATAATATACCATTATAACTTTTGTGGACTCCATACTCCATGACAAATAACTTTAGTCTGAGTTCCATTCTCAATTTTCTTCAAAATTTTCAATGTCATTTTTACTGAAATTGATTTTCTTTATCAGAATTCTTAAGTAAATTATATTTAATAAATCTATTCCATATACTCTGTAGTATAAATATAATTTATATTTATACTACAGATTTATTAAATATAATTTACTTAAGAATTCTGATAAAGAAAATGATTTTCTTTTTTGTACTGGCATTTCGGGTGCTTAAATTAAAACTATAAATTACAATTATGTTAAATTTTAATTTAAATTCGAGGGTAGATTAATTTGAAAGTTTGTTAATTTGCAGGTTGCTTAATTTAAGAATTTACTGTATATAAATAAATAAAAATTTAAAAATTATGGTAAGTTAAACGAATTGTCAAACGTTTCACAGTCAATAATCATAAATACATAAAAATATTTATATAAATAATTAAAATTAATTTTAATTCCAAATATAATTTACAGATTATTTCCAAAAAAAAATAATAAGCTTGTGTCCAGTCAATCGATTACAATTTATATTTTATTTTCGGATAAAGTACTTTCAGTTTAAATAATTCAAACCAGCAGCAAATTAAAAATTTATCAAACAAAAAAATCAATTTCAATTCTCCGACCTTGTACCTGTGTGTTGTTAAGATTCATTTCAATTTTTTTTTTTAGTTTTTAAAATATGTAATCACAAATACAGATAGATACGTCGTAGTATCAAGTTTACATTGCTAAATGATGAAGTCGGAATAATCTAACCTAACCAAATAAACTGGTTTCTTGAATTGTGTTAAAAGAGTAGAAAAAGCTGTTGTATAAAAGTATTTAATAACGAATTATATTTTTGTTGATTTCTTTGAATGCAATTGTGTAAATACAAGACTTTATCTTTCTTAGAAATTTAATGTTTTTTTTATTTTAAACTAAAAAACGTCGGATTCACATTTTAATGTTAACGCAACCGAAAGCTAAATTATAATTTTGTTCACAATTTAAACGGGTAGCCGTCATATTAATAATGTTTGACTACGTTCTAAACTATAAATTACAATATAGAAAAATTTGGTTTATGTTTACAATCCAATTTCGGAATTAAAACATTGGGGACCAAATCGTAATATGCTGCGGAAAGTTTCGTAAAATATAAAAAATCTATAGTAGTATATTTGAAACTATATATTATTTATCACCCTAATATAAATAATTTTAGTACAAAAAATAGAAAATTAAGCGATTTGCAGGATGTTTTTTTACATTTTTCAACAGATAATGTCTTTAGACCGCCGTCGCGTTAATTAATTTTTAAATTAGGATTCACTAACAATAAAATCACAAAATATGGAATAATTACCGAAATAAAGAATCGAATTTTAATCACGATAAATTCTCAAGATAAAGAAGTTTTCTTTAATCTGGAAAATTTCTTGTTTAACCCAAAAAAAAGATAAGATAATATGACTAAACGTTAATTAAAAGATAGCGGATGCACCGAAATAAATGTTAATATTTAAGTTAAAATTAAATTAATTAAATGGCTTCAGTATTAAATAAAAACAGTGAACTGAGAAAAATTATTTCGATTTTAATTGCTTTAACGATATTGACGACGGTACATTGTGTACTCAAAGGTTTATCGGAAAAACAATTAATTAAATTCGGAAAAATATCTCATAAAATTTAATTACATTATTTATGTTAATTTCTCCAATAAAGAATTACATTTTGTCATATGGTAATTAATACATTTTAAATAATATATAAAATTTGTAATAAATTAATTATCCATGATGTTAAGAAGAGCTTTCATTCCATAAAATAAAATAAAAATCGATTTTTCACTTCAAAAATACATCAAACTTTTTTATACATAAATAGATACGATAAAAAAAATTGTCGTGTACAGTTTTGCAAAAGGTCAAGTAGAGATGATAGGGCTTATTGTAATCAATAAAATTATGGAATATACTACAAACTTGTGTAGTATATTCCATAATTTGCAACATGGGAAAAATAGTGTGGAGAATATTTTGCTGACAATAATTTTATTATTATTTAATGTTTTTGGACGTTGGATCCATATATAAAAGTAGTATAACCGAAAAAGGGTTCAAATGTTAAGATTGAGTCAAATAAATCATATTCACCATATTCGTTCATTTATGTTTTGCGATTGCTATATTATAACTAAAATTACAGTAATAACATGATCCTCAACTGAAGAAAGATATCATTGAAAATAAATAAAGAAAATGAAGAATACCACCAATTAGAAATTTATTGTGCAGTAGTGACCTCTTTGAAAATATTATATATCCACTTTATGTAAATATAAAATAAAAAAGTGTGGTATTACTTGCAATATGTCCTTGTAAAATCCGTAATGAAAATTACACGTTTAATATAAATATATATAGCACAGTACCCCATTCGGGAGAAACAAGAATCACATATACTTTTAATTTAGATGTTACTCTTTTATATCTTTCCCAAGACATGGTCTTATTTTTTAGGTGAATATTTACTAAGATCCGACGGTGGCTTAAGTGGTAGTGTGCTAAGCTGTGGTGCGAGACATCGATGTTTGTCTAAGTTTACTCAGCTTTAAATGAGTACCAGTAATAAAATTACAATAAAAATGTAATTTAAGGCTGGGAAAAATGCCTCACTAATAAACAACAAATGTCTCATTAATAAAAACCATTAGCTTGTTGCAATTAATAGTTTCTTCACTATAAAGAAATTTATGGTTTCAGATACCCTTTAAGGAGTCTGGGCCCCCCTTAAAGGGTATCTGTAAAATGTTACAGATACCCTTTAAGGGAGGCCCAGGCTCGTCACGAGCTGTAGCGCCAAAAGAGAAGGAAGATTTACTAAGTTAAATTACATTCCTCTAATAACTTAATGTCAAATTATCGGTACTAAATAGTTGCAATATGTTTGCATAAAGTTCATTTTTTTAACTCAGTCCATAAATTTGTTTTATTAAATTTTTATCATTTTATGTAAATAGAGGTTATCTCAACTCCTTTCAATTGAGTTGTACTATTTTGTTATCAGCTTTTTAACACCATGAAAGACCACATCAGGTGGTCCTATCAGGAAACAAATTAATGGAATAATCAAAGCATAAGAATAAGTGTTATATGAGTAAATTAAAGAAATATAATAAATTTAAAAAGATATTAGCGAAAATAAATGTCGTGTCAGATAATTATTGTACTTTAATTTAATAATTTCACTTATGACTTTTATGTATGTCATAAATTAAAAAATTTTAATAATAAAAAGAATTAATTTCTTATGTTTTTATGTCGACCAAACAATTAAACGCAGTAATTAAAATATTTAATTTATAAGTTTTTTTTTTTATCTCGAAATTAAAATCTTTTTAATAATGAAATTTAATTTTCATGAAAATTATTTTTCCCTGGGATATCAATTTTTTATAAATTGATAAAATTTTAATTATACTTTGTGTATTTAATTAAATATTATATTTACAATATCGATGCTGGTATTATGTTCAAAAATAAGTAAAATGAATATACACGAATGATAAAAATTGTGCAAGAGATCATTTTATGTTTATTTTTAATACATAGTGAAATAAATATACAGAATTTATTGATTAATTCTTGTACAAGAATGTGTAACGAAGATTGATTAGATTGATATTCAAAGAGGACTTAAATTATTTCACAAATTCGAATTTTAGTAATGAAAGAATATAAAAAAAGTTACTTTATCTTGTAAAATATTTTATATATATTGCGACTTAACATACAAGTAAATACATACTAGCAATATCTGGTTGAAATGGAACGCAATTAATATACATACACATATACAGTGTAAGCCAAAAAAAGTATTGGGACGATTGTAATATTTTCTAAAAATAAAATAAAGTAATAAATAGATTTTTAAAAAAGGTATTTATTAGATTAATATACCTTTTAAAAAATTACAATTTTAATTTATCTAATTAATAAGGGAAAAACAAATATTTAAGAAGCGAATTAAATTTTTGGAAAAACGTATTTAACCGCCTATTTAAATTTAAGAATAATATTATTTCTCGGATAAGTGTTTCAAAATTCTTTTGTACCAGCATCGCAATATTTTTTTTAGCCCACTGTAAACAGGAAAATTATTCTACACAAATTCATTTATCCACCAATAAATAATGTTGATTTTACGTACTAGGACCAAATTACGTAAAAATTATGACTTAGAACACAGAACTGATATGTAAAAAAAAATTTCCCAACATAATATCTTATTTAACTATTAATTTCGTATTATTTGTTTATAAGACATAACAAAGTTTAAATTTTTCTAAATACTTTTTATAATTAGCAGTTAAAAACTTAATTTTCCATAATTTAAAACTTTCAATATTTAATACTAAAGTAAATTTGTAGAAATTATTTATTAAAAAAATTGGTAATAAAAAATTTTTTAAGAAACTAATTAATATTAATTTCATAGTCGTTAAATATTTAAAGATTAATAAAAAATATTCCGAACTTTAGGCAAATATAATTCGAACAACTATTGATGTACTTGATTAATGTTTATTCTTCACATATAATATGCTGAATGATAATAATAAAAAATTATTTAAAATTTCTCGCGAAAATTAGTATATTTCACAAATCTAACTTTTTTTTATATAATACAGTGAGTTTTCGACATAGGCGACCATAGCGCTGAATTAAATATTTCATTAATGTAGCCCTTGACCGACGATGGCTTAAGTGGTAGTGTGCTAAGCTGTGGTGCATTAGGTACTGGGTTCGACCACGTCCGAGACATCGATGTTGGTTTAAGCTTACTCAGCTTTAAATGAGTACCAGTAATAAAATTACAATAAAAATGTGGGAAAAATGCTAACGGGCCTGAGACCATTTGCTAACAATAATTGTCTCACTAATAAAACCATTAGCTTAAAATCTAAATTTTCATCGCTTTTAAATTTTAGGTCACTATGAACGTAAAATGAATTAAAAGGTTACAATAATCGAGAGTCGCTATTAAAAAAAAGTCGCTATTATCAAAGTATTTTATATCGAAAATTCGCTGTATATATAAAACCTGTAATTTTAATGAACTACAGAAAATATAATTTTTCATTTTTATGATAGAATTAAACACTAATCTCTATTTCTGTTTACTTTCTTAAAATGCTTAGAGAAAAAATATTGAAGAAGTAAACAAGATAATTTCCATCGTCAAAACGTTAAAAGATAGAAGAAAAAAAAAATAAACAGAAAAAGAAAAATATTGTAATTTTGAGGATTTTTGAAGGAAGAGAGATACTCGTAAGTAGAAATATAAAAATGTTGGTACATATTTATTTGTATTTTATTTCAAATATTCTTAAAATGTATTTTGATCAACAATTATTAACGTTGTTACAATATTTTTATAGTAACATTCAAGTAATATGGCTATAATCCTTGAAAATGTGACAAAAATTGAAATTTTATAATTTTGCTAGAAAAATATAACAAATTTTAGAATGAGTTTTATTTAAAATATTTAAATATACAATTCCTCAAATACAAAATTACCACAATTTTCCTATAACACTAAAAAAAGATTTTCTCGTTTAACACGTCACGTTATTGAATAATCTTTATGTAGGAAAAGTAAATTGAAGTTAAGTATATTTTGGAAAACCAATTCAAAAAAGCTTAAATAAAATATTTGTTTGTATAATCTATATGACTCGTAACAACAAGTTTTCATAAAATACATAATATCTCTTGATCTGATCTGGTGTATTTTGAAATATTCTTTATCTAAATTTTGTTTAAATATTAAATCAACATTTCCATAGATATATTTAATATGTAAACATAATAAAAATTTATATTTTTATTACAAAAATAATTAATATTTATTTTCAATTCTTGTATAAAATATATTTTTTTAATCCTTTACTGAACGATGTAGACACAATTACACAAAAATATAATCAGTGTACATATTCCATTAAATATTTTATGGCAAAATATGGGTGATTTAAAAGGATAAAGTACGTAATGAACAAACAAATATTAACCCATTTAATATGGACGTTACATGGTCATGTTTAACCATGTTGTAAGCTACAAAAAATTATATTTAATATAATTATAATAATATTATTATTAGAATTATTTTTATGTTGTTAAGGTAATTAACACATTGTTGACCAAATCATCGTCTACTGTGCATAATTTCATTAAATATGAAAAAAAATATACAGCATTTCTATTAATCTTTATCATTTTGGGTAAAATGTTAATTATTTATCTCTAAAATTACCCGATTTGCAGTTTTCAACTAATGACAGTCTTAATTTCATATTCTGCCGTATGAAAAGTTCGATATTTAACAGAGAAGTAAACTAGAAATTAAGTTTTTAAAGAAGTTAATGTGAGGACGCAATAATTGTGATAAATTATATTACGTATATTGAACACTACAATACAAATTTTCTCAGTTATGTTTTAAAATCACCAGTGTGTTCCGCAAAACTCGCTGTGTTCATTACTGGGTTAATTTTAAGTAGAACAGTAAATATACAATCAAAAGAATGTAATTTAAAATATAATTTTAAGACGATATTTTACTTTTATAGTTAAATACTATTTTTACAAATAAATAACATGTCAGATGAAATGTTGTACAAGTTAGATAAGGTAAAGTTTATGGCAAAAATTATAATTTATATTTCTACCCCATTGCATGTGACCGCGTCTAACTATTCATAAAGTTTTTCTTATAAAATTTGGAGCATATTATACCAAGTCAATTAAATATGTCAAGTTCATTTGATACTATTTTTACATAGGCGTTTAACCTTTCCTTACACTTACATAAAAGAAGAAGCAACATTAAGTTGCTTGTCTTTATTTTGAAATTTTGCAAAATATTTTTTATGCTTTTTTAAATCTTAATTAACTATATTACTTATATTTCGAATTTTTCTATTTAGTTTCAATATTAAAAAAGTTAAATAGCATAAATTAAATTAAATCTTCTTCGAATATAAAAGCCCACAAAAATATTTTTCATTCTAATTAAAACTCTAATTGTAAAAAAGCTTAAATAATTTCTTTCAAGTTCATAAATTTTTTTTAAATATATAGCATAAATTTTTATTATCTAAATAACATTATTCAAAATTCTAACAAAGTAATTTAAAAGTATGTTTTATGAGATTTTATAGAAAAATCAAAGCGGTATATTTTTTAGATACAAAAAAAAAAAAAATCATAAAATTTATTTATTTTCATTTTAATATAAAAATAATATATTTCTTCCTGTGTGTAAAAGTATATTTTTATGTAAAAGTATATTTTCTTATTTATCAACTTGTTATTTTGATATTAAATCAACTTTTAATTTGGCTGTTTTTTTAGCACAAAAAGAAAGAGCTTTTTTTTATTGTTTTTGTCGAAAATTGTTTTCTTCAAATTTAATTTTTTATGGATTTACCGAGTATTTTGCTCGTAAATAAATACGTGAACTTTTAATTAGAATTTTTCTTATATGGTTAAATAACAGAAATGAAAATATTGTGTATTAATGATTTGTCAGTTCGTCTGTTATGTCACTCTTTTACAAATATAAGAAAGTAAAAGTCAAACGAATTCTGATAACAAACTTTATGTTTAAAGTAGCTAATTTCAATGAATATTGATAATACCAACTCTAATAATTTTATTAAATTTAGTAAGGTAAAATGGTATTATGACACTTCTACTGCAATTCTTTATCAGATATGAATGCTATAGTGAGAGGACATGTCTCAAATGTATGAAAAAGGAAACTAAATCGTAAAAAGATTATAAAACTTAAAAATTTTTAATTTACGAAGTAAACTATTATAATTTTAAATTATATTATTATTTAATAATTTGCCACAACTAAAAATTATTAAATTAAAATTTAATGAATTATGAAACTACTTTATAGTAGTTTTGGTGACGCGATCGATTTTGTATTTTTGCGAATGAATTTCGAATTTTTACCATAACCATTTATATTATATTACATAAAAAAAATTAATAACCTTTAACCACAAATTTGATTATAAAGAATTAATTGAAAGTTTCCATTAATTACAATAAATAATAATTTATGTTTGTACATAAAATAATCGACATAAATTTCTATGCGATATTAAAAACGTGTGAAAAACTAAACAAAACAAAAATAGTATTTATGTAACCGGTCTGAAAAAATAATACAATTTTTATGCTATTAAAAAAATTCAACAGCATTAAAAGATATTTTTATTGAGTTTATTTTAGAATAAAATATTAATTGTATTTAGAAAAATTGTAAATATTTTAGTTTTTCTAACTTAAAATATAAAAATGCCTAAATTATTTTGGAATTTCAAAAATTTTTTAGAAATCAATATTTTCTCACACATTGATTTTATGTTAAAAATTATAAATATATTATGTAGTCCATAATATATATAAATATTATTCATCTTAGAGTATTGTTTACTAAATTTTGTTTATTGAAAAATATCACAATTAAATTTGACTACTAATTACGTTTTACGAATTTTATTGTCGAGAATAAGACAAATGTAGGTAAATTGTAAAATTTTAAAAATGATATAAAGAAAATTTGGTATATTTACATGTTTTAATTTAAAATTCACACAAATAAATGTAAATGTATCTACATAATGGACCTGTCACGTTAAAATTGCAGAGAGATTGTACCACCACCAAAGTGTTTTTATTCATTTTAGTATTATACAATATTATGTTAATTTGTTTCATTCAACTATGTATTGAAATAAAAAAGTGTAATTTAGACATCGACCTAACGCACTTTCTATTAAAACCATTTCAAAATAAATAATTCATTTAAAATTTAAATTTTTCATATTAATTTGTAATAATTAGGAATATGCTATTAAAGTGACATTAAAATGAATAAAGGCAATAACATTAATCAATTTATTTCAAAATAAAGTTTATTATGAATCTATAAAAAATTACTTCACGAAGAAGACACAATTTCATCAAATAAAAAGATTTGAATTTTCATTGAAAGAGGATTTAGGCTCATCAAAAGAAATACTTTTGAATTAAGTTCGTGCTAATTTTCGAATATTTAAAATAACGATTTATTAGAATTGGAGAAAAATTCAGCAACCGAAAGGATAAGCTTTGATAGTTTTTAATAATAAAATTGATATTTAGAATGAACTCGCCTTTTAATAATTAATTGTTTTATAAAATACTACTACATAGTATATTTCGAACGACTATTAAACTTTACATTTAACAAACTCCATGATTTTATGTAATAATATAAAATAATTTTTATAATAAATTAAAGTTAAAAGACAAACGAGAGAATAAATTTGTATTTGCGAATTCTCTACAAAAATAATAATTTCATTACAGAGAAGAAAAACAAACAGATTGGAACAAGATTGTAGTTGAAAATTTCATATATATTTTATAGATAAATTGTTTTTGTAAGTTATTCAGCAAATAATATAATACAAATTACTAGTAATTAACGGTCAATGATTTTAAAAAATACATTATTTTATAATTTAACACATACACACTGACATTTTATTAAATTACAATAATTTGAAATGATAGTAGAAAAATAAAATATGGAATTTGTTCCATTTCTGTATTAACGATAATTTTTCAAAAATTAAATATTTAAATAACCTTATCTGTGGATGGCGGTATATACCACAAAAAAACACATAAAAAATACACTATCAAATTCATAATACGAGGGCAGATTGATAATTACGTGGACTACCTGTGATGCAGATAATGAACAGGTAACATGTCTTTTAAACAAGTCAATCACAGTGAATTTTTAAAAATGGATAAAAACGAATTTCCTGTGTTGATAAAATTATGTTGAAAATAATACTGTGTTTTCTGTGTCAGTCCATGTAATTATCAATCTGCCCTCGTATATAAATTAAAAATAAAAGGTATAAACGTCATGGTAGATAATATGTGTGTACTTTCAGGGCATTTGAATATTTGATAAATCAATTGAGCTTTTAAATAATTTAATAAAAAAAATTGAAAACGCACAAATTATAGTTAATTGATAATTATAAATATACAATTAGAATACTGTTCGGATAATTTTATACTGATACACGTATTCTAAAATCTGCATGTCTCAAAGGTATATTAATAATCATAATATATTAATAATCAATCATACAGAAACTATAATTACTTTCGGACAAGTTTAAATATAGAAATTACAATAAAAGTGTAATTTTGGTCATTAATTTGTATTACAGATTAATAAATTAGTTCAATTTCAACTAATAGAAATTAAAGCATTATATTAATTATTAAACATTTGGACCATCATATTCCTATATTAAATTTTTAGAATTACTTTTTCGGTATATATGTACTTTTTGTTTACCAAAACTAAATTTTATAAATTTAATATCAATTATACTACAATGTAGTATTTTGAATCTATTTATTAATCATTGATACTTTTAGTGAATTACGAACAATAAATTAATTAACTTAAATGAATTTCTATTTACTTTATAACGACATCATATTAATCTTTAAAATTAATTTTCATTAAGATTTTTTATTAATTTATTTCAATTGTTTTTTTCATTTTCAATTTATTTGTTATCTAGGTTTTATCTACAAATGTCATAATTAATTATCGCTAGTATGACATACTTAAAATCACAGAAATTGTTCTGCTATATTAGATATTCGAAAATTCTACATAAAAATACGCGCCTAAAAATATTTCAATTTTAATCTGTTATAACGATTTCATTTATTATAGCTTTAGTATATACATTCTTTTATTTACGTTATACAAACTTTAATATTAATTAAAAACATTTAATATTAAATAAATTTGTAAACATTTTATGTTATTTAAAAAATCTAATTTTTATTTTTCAAAGTTTTTTTTCGAAATTCGATACATATACACAAATGAAGTACACATATATTACCTGTAGATCTATTAAATATAATACTGTATATTTATTTAAATATGAGCTAATCATATTCACCGAAGGGTTCAATAGACTTTTTGAAAATGTTATCAGAAATTTTATGAAATTGTTCAATAAATCATTCATCAATAAAAAGAATATTTATAAAATATATTTTAAATATTAGGTTTTTGTCAATGGACGCAAAAATTATACAGTAAATAAATTTGATCTGTAGCAAGATAACAAACCAGACATTGTGTCATCTAAACTGTAATTTTTGTACCTCATGCTAGCAAGATGTCATTTTACACATGAGATACCGACAGTTTGGAGTAATGTTCCCCAAACTTAAGGATTTTACTGAACAGAATCCAAATATTCTGAAAACTACAATGAAGTAGTATACTTCAATACTAATAGGGTTCCACCGCATCACCAGTTCAAGAATACATAAATCATTTCAATTATTTTCAAGTTTATGAAATTAATTTTGGAAAAATTTTCGTAAATTTTGAATATATGAATAAATAATCTATTTTACTGATAACATTTTCCAACAAACTCACAGTTATTAAT
This sequence comes from Empis livida, assembly GCA_963932195.1. Lineage (NCBI taxonomy): Eukaryota > Metazoa > Arthropoda > Insecta > Diptera > Empididae > Empis > Empis livida. The sequence goes on from OZ010649.1 coordinate 1,927,394, forward strand.
AATTTTTATATTTATGAACTATATGTAATTTATTTTAAGGTGTGCCGAAATCATTTTTTATTTTTTGACGTTTATAAACACTTTTTTTTTCTATTTTATCAATTTGTTTGCTTCACTTTAATTTAGAAAACAAATTGTCAAAAAAAAAAATTTATAAACAATTTTTTTTTTTTAATTAACTTCTGATTTGAAGTTTGATTGGCACTCAATAAAAACTTTTAATTAAAACAAAAACAAATTTATTAATTTTTAGAAAAAATGTTAAAAAAAAAAACATATTTCGAAAATAATAAATTTTCTAAAAAAAAATTATTATTTTTGCTAATTAAACAAAAATTTTTTTTAATGAATTTCATTTAATTAAATATTTAAATATATATGTCGTTAATTATTTTTTTTGTTTTTTGACAATTTAATTTGTCAATCATACGCTTTTTGAAATATCGCCTGTAGAGTGCGCTCTGTGTTAGTGTATTCGTGTTGTGCAGCCTGTCGAACAAGAAACCACATGTATATAGGAAAAAAAAAATTATATTTTTTTTTTATTTTGTGTAATCTCTTTCTTAGATATTTTTTTTTCAAATTACAATTTTTTAGGAAACCTATTATATTTATATGACAGATAGCAGTGTTTAATAGCACCATTTTAATAAAATATTTAACTTTTTTTTATTTCATTTCATTTGATTTTTTTTTTTTTGTAATTAATTTTCATTTAAAATTTCCTTTAAAAAAAATATTTTTTTTTTTACATTTTATTTATATTTTTCATTTCGTATATTTTTGGGAGTAAAATCACACACATTAATAAACCAAGCTTTTATTTTTATTTATATATATATTATATAGAAGGCTCACACACACACACATACACAATCACAACTTCTCTAAATATAAAAAAAAAATTTATATTAAAAAAAAATACACTTTTTTGAAGCAAAAACAAATATAATAAAAAAAAAATGGCCGACACGACATAAATGAATTTTATAGGAAAAATTTTTTTTTTATATATATATATAGAAAAATTTTGAATTCTTAATTTTTTTTTTTTGTTTAAAGACGCCTACCTCTTCGTCATCTTTATAATCGACACCTGAATATACAAATAGTCTTGATACATAATTTTTACACTGTTCCATTATATTAATTTTTTTTTTTTACAAATCTATTTTAAAAATTACATTTAGAAAAAATTTTTATAATTAAAAAAAAAAAAAAAAACTATGTTCCGAGATATATATTTTTTTTTTAAAGTAGTAGTTTTTTTTTTTGCAATCGATTTTTTTTTCAGGCCAAAAATATATTGCGTTCTTTTTCTAATACACTGCATCCAATTAGGTGAAAGACAGAGATATCAAAAAAAAAAAAAAAAAAAAAAATTATTTATATTTTTCTCTTATTCGAAAAATCGCATACGAGCGATGTAAACTCAACCACGAACGTTTTAAATATGAAGAATTGAAAAAATCTTGGGCACATTCATTTTTTTTTTTTTGTATGCGAATGCATACAATACAATATACAACAAAAAAAAAAAAATTAGAACATTTTTTTTTTTGGTGGTAGATTTTTTGACAGCTATTAATGTAGTATGATTTTTTTGGAGTAGAAGAGCTCCAAATATGTGAATTTATTTTTCTTCAAATTTAGTTACTTAATATTTGTTTAATTTCTAAATTGACAGACAAAATAGTTATATTTGCTTTTTAACCGTATTAATAAAAATTTTGTTATTTTAATTGTGACTTCTATTATTTAATTTGTAATTGAAAATTTCAGATTGTAGTAGATTTGTTTATAATTTCACATATTTATGACATATTAAATAGTTGTGAATCAATTTCATTTATTATTTGTTTTTTTTAATGAACAGCTGTTGCGTCATCCGTGTGCTTATCTCATATTGCTGTATTCTAGAATACATAATTTATTTATTATCTGTTCTAGAAAAAATCAAATTTTATATAAATATTAATAGAAATCACCTAATGATTTTTAGTAAAACAGTACGGTTAAGAAGGATCATAGTAAAACAGTACGGTCACCAGTAATTCTTGTTTTATTAGTTACAGCCATACAGAACACTTAACCATATATGAAAATAAATGTGGCCGGCAACATGTATAAACTCATTTTGTTAATGTCATAGTTTTGCAATTCTTTCCTCTTTCGTCGTCTGATATATTTTTTAATCTAATTCTACTTTGAATTATTTTCAAGTAGAATTAGATAAAAAAAATATTTCATTAATATATTTCAAGATGTGCCGAATTTTGAATATAACACTTGAAATTCAAAATGACAGAATAACAATTGGATCCGTTTTTTATTTATGGTTATGGGCTTGTAACTATGATTATGAACAGTGGAAACCTCATATCATAATCAGAACTATACTATATGTTGTTAGTTCGAGGGGCTTACATTCTGATTAAATACTAGAGTAGATTTTATTTTCGTTTCTGCAAAATTCATTGCAAAGCTACAACTACAATACAACATAACAGCAAGAGAATGGTCATTCATAGACAAAAATAATACGCTTCCCTTAAATTTACAAATAGTTTATAATCATCCAAAGAATTTATTTATTGCTTGAAATCCGATTTTTTTAAAATTAATATTTTTTTAAAATTTAATATTATTTGTCATTGAATTAAATGGTGTATTCGGCAACTCTAATTAAATTTTTTTCCACATAATAATGTTTTCCAAGAGAGTAGTTTTTTTTTTTTACAATTAAAATGGTTTCCAACTGCTAAAAGGAATGCTTTCAATTGATAAATAATGGAAAATTAAAACCACTATGAAAACAAAAAAAAAATCTAATAAAATTCAAATTGTCTAATTGGTCAAAAAATGTATTTTCATAAATGTTTAAACTGTATATAATATAGAATTAAATTTTTGGTTCATATTTAATAAGTAAATTAAATTATTAAAAATAATATTTAAAAAATTTTGTCCGTAAATAATGTTTTAAATGAAAATGTAATATTAACGAAGATCTGAAATTGATTGGTTACTTCCTATTTCTTTTTTTTCTGATGAGATTTTTCTGTAATATATGTATTATAATAATTTTTAAGTTTTTTGGAACTGCATTATTTAAAAAAAGTCCTGAATCGAGTAAATTCATTTTTGAGAATATTAAATTTCATATTATTCCTGTATTAGACACTTAATTGCTTATAAAAATATATGTTCTTGACACTTTTAATTAAAATTTTTTTCTTTAGTAAGTTTTGTTTTATTAATTCTAATTTATTTAATAAAACAAATAAAACCGCCAAAAAACTTATAGAACAATTAACGGACATCAATTTTGAATTTTAAAAAAAAATAGTAGTAATTTTTATTTTATAATAAGAAATTATCATTAATAATAAAGTTAAAAAAAATAATTTTTAATGAAAAAATATATTATAAAAAACTATACACAGCACTGTGAAGTAAAAAGCATATACATAATAAACTTAAAAGCTAATAACTTTCTTGTTTTTTTCTTTTTTAATTTTTCTTAAAAACGATTTTATTAATTTGTTTATTAAATTAATTAATTAAGCCCACATCTTTAATAATTTTACTTTAATATATAGAAAATATAAATTTATTCTTATTTTAAATAGAACTTGTTTTTCATATTTTTTTTTTAAATTTTACCCTATTTTCATGCTCAGTAAACAATAAATTCGAAATGTTCAAAAAATATAGAATGAACAAGATTTAAGTGAGTATTCTGATAATAATAATTTATATTTAAATTTCATAGAAAAAAAAATTATTATGTAGATTAGTTTCGTATCCATAATTTCAGTACAGAAAATGTAAAAGAAATTTAAATATATGTAATTCGTAATTGAACTTTATCAAAAATGTTTAATACACGTTTAAATTTAAAAAAATAGTTGTAAATTAATTGTATATATTTAAATAATGAAATTGTGAAAAATTATATTTACTTAACAAATTAAGAAAAATATTTTCCATTCTGTGTTTGGTGATATAATAGAATTTAAAAAGATGGGGCTATAATTTCACAGATTCGAGATTATAGTGTTTTTTTTATTTTTATTTTGCTTTAATGGTGGGAAGATGTTTATTGAAAATATTTCATATTTAATATTTATTTAATAGTCATTTTCATCCATTACATTTTTATTTTTATCTCGTAAACTTCGTCGACTAATTAATTGAGATGAATTTTTTTGTCCTTTACGAGAATATGACCTTAATCTCCTATCAGATACATTTGGAGATTGATGTCGAAATTTTGATTTGCCTACTGATAATAAATATTAAAATTCATTAAAATATAACAAAACAAAAATTAAATTATTAATAATTTAATAGAACTTACTAAAATTAATAGTACATAATTTAATATAACTTACATGGAGTTCGAGAATTTTCATAAGATTTTAAAAGTTTTTTTGTTTCTTTTAATTTTCGTAATAATATTTCATTTTTTTGACGCTCAATTCCTAATTCATGAACTAATTGTGATTTGGTTTTAGTTTCCGACGAACAAAGAACACTTTAAAGATAAAAAAAATTACAACTAGAACTTTTTTAATATAATATAAAAAAAAAATACTTACGGATGATTAAATATTGATGTTGATGATGGCCTTTTATCTGGATCTGGATGTGTCATTAATTTTATTAAATCATTAAATTCTCTACTTATTGTTGGTATATAAGGCATCTCACCATTACGCAATTTATGCCATTCAGGACCATTTTTCGGTAATGGTGAACCACCAGCTGCTTCAAATAATGTTATGCCTAATGAGAATATATCAGCTTTAACTAAGTGTCGAAAATCTTCTTGTAATATCTCTTTTGGTAGATAACGGCAATCACCTTCTTCAACTTGTGGATCTTTTATTGATGTTATATGTCCTAAATCACCAATTTTATATGTAATTATTGATTCAGCATTTTCTAATTCATCATAAATATCTTCAAAACCATCATCACAGCTATCACCGATTGAGGATCCCGGTCTTGCTGGCACTTTTGTCAAAAATATATTACCAGATTTTAAATCCATATGGACTAAATCATTAGAATGGATATATTTTAAACCTTCAGCTATATGCATTAATAGTATACGTAATTCTGATTCACATAATGAACGTTTTTGTAATATAGCTTGTAAACTACCACCATTACAAAATTCATTTTGTATGAGCATATGATTATCTTCCGCCCAAGCTGAATAATAACGTACTACATTATCATGTTTACCAAGTACAGCGTGTGCCCATACTTCATTAAGTGCTGTTTTCCTATTTAAATTTACAATTATTTTTAATTTTCATCAAATAAGTTTCTGTTATATGTATATTAAATATGTCAATATGAAATTATAATAAAATTTAAGTAATATACAAATTGAAAATAGATTTATAGAAACATGACCAAAAAAAAATAATTTTATAGAACATCATTAAATTTGAATAACTAGACTTACTCGAATGAACTGCCTGCAACTGGTTTTATACTCTTCTTAATTGCATATATACAACCATCTAACCGATTTAAACATTGATAAACCACACCAAACTCACCAACACCTATATTGAAAATAATTAATGTTGTGTTTTTTTATTATAATAATTAAAGTTTTAAACTTACCTATTAATGATATTTCAACAAATTCTTTTTTATAACGACTAATGTTTGTATCTTGTAAAGCTAAACGTTTAGGTGCTTGTCGTGTTTCATAATAATCTTCATCATCTGAATCTTTTGTTTTTTTATTGAAAAAATTTTCATTTGTCATATTTGCAAATAATGGTAATGAATTATTGTGTAACTTTTCACAACCTAAATATACACGTGAACGTTTTTTACTCGCCATTAATAAGCTATTTGGTGTAAATGGATTAACATTTGCTGTTTGTTGAATAATATTATCTAATGCACGGTTATGTAATGGGACCGGCTTTGGTCGATCTAATTGTGTCATAGGTGTTGAACCATCAATTGGTCGAGCTATTATATCAAACTCTGAATTTTTATCTAAAATTTTATCACTACTATTACCACCATCAGTAAATAATTTTAAATGACTGTTTGATGATTTCTGTATAATAGTTTTTGGAGTAGCTGGAGTATCAAAAAGTCTATAATAAACATAAAATCGCTAAATAAACAAGTTAAATATTGTTATAGATGCAAATTTTACCTTAGTGCTCTCACTTTTCTGTAAGGTGGTGATATTGAAGATTGTTTCTTAGGACTCAATATTAAATTAGCATTTTTATATTCTACTTCAATTTTATTATTATTTACTAATTCTGGTGATAATGCAAATGTTAATTTTCTTGGTTGAGCACCTTTAATAATACGATCTGGTGAATTTATTTCAATACTAGAATTCATATCGGGAGATGTATCGACGCCACTACTTTCAGTATAAATATCCATTGTTCCCTAAGAAATTCCAGTTTACAACACAAGTGTTTCACCTCAAACAAAATTTTTATAATAAATGAATTCTTTTTGTTTTCACAATATAATTAAGTTAATTTTAACGAGGTAATTTTTTTAACTGATTTTTTTTTTGTAATTGAATTTAATGCTTTCGCTCATGAAATGTCACAATAGTTGATACAATTTTATTGCGAATTATTATTAAAAAATTAACATAATTTATATTTTTTCAAATTGTTTATCTTAAAATAATACAAATTACAATATTTTTATTTTGTTTAACTATTTTCTTTATAATAAAAACGTTTAAATAAAATTCTAAAATATTTCTTTTCCGCAGCTACACTAATAACCAGTAAAGATATTTTTAAACATTCGGAAAGGTTCCATAAGCAAGGGTACCAAGCTAAACAACATGTCAAACATTTTAATGCAAAATTTAATGCTGCTTTCAAAATAAGATTTTATTATTACCCTCTAAGCTAGAATAATTCGTTTTGCACGAATCCAAATTGAACCGGGTACGAACCGCTTTTGCTACCGAAATTATATAATAATAGCAATAACAAATTTTTAGGAATATACTAAATTAAGTAAATTTTTAGGAATAAACTAAATTATTAAAAATGTTAATAATATACTTTTATATATTAAAATATATTAAATTACATATTTTTTTATTTGAATATAAATTTGTCAATATTTTATTTTGTTGAACAAAATTCGTAAACATGTCGTATTTGGCGATTTCTAACGAATCGGTTCATAAACGAAATGCTTTTAGCGATCTCTTGGTGTATCGCTTTTAAGGCTTTCTCAAACCGGATCGTTTATTCGCATCGACAGCGAAGCCAATTTTTTGCAGCGAAAAAATCGTTGTTTTTGGGCAGAACTTTAACAAATATTTGAATAAATTCAACCAATAATTTAACGAATTTAAAATACATATGCATTAAAAAAAATCTATTTGGTTTTAGGATTACTAATGGCAAAAACGTTTCAGATAACAAGAAGTAAAGCATACACAACGATAAAATGTACTGTACAGCATAAAAGGAGCAAAATGATGTATTCAGAATTTAAACTTAATAAAATACACTCTTTTTTTTTACTAAATAACTGTAATATTTATTTCTCATAAATATATATATTTTTTAAAATCATTATGTACTTTTGATAGTAGTTAATAAAATTTTTCTTTTTTTTTTTCTAAAAAAAATCAAACAAAATTACGCTTACAAATATGTATTTAAAAAATATTCTCACAATTCAATCAAACAAAAAAAAATTACGCAAAATGAAATAAAAATTTTAATTCATATTATTAAAAACACTACTAGAAACTAGAAACTAGTTGTAGTTTTTTTTTTGTAATTATATATAAATATTTAATTGCATTTTTTTTTATTGATTTAGTGTCATTTATACACAAACAAACAAAAACAAAATTTAGATACAATTATAATATAAATTAATTTATTAACAAAGAAAAAAAATGTAATATGAAATTTTCTGTGCACAGCAACAGTAGTAGTAAATAACGAAAACCAGTGAGTTCAGAATGATGATTGATAGAGGCAGCAAACTAGTAGATCCATTTTTTATGTGTCTAGTTGATTTAAACGAAAAGATAGACAATTTTGATTCATCGTGTGTTGAGAATGCCCGCGATGGTAAACAAACTTCAATGATTCTTGATAATAGAGCTGCTTATGGTGGAATAGTAAAAATCCTTGTAGTTATGTGTAGTTTGAGTTGAATGAGGCCAGACCTTTTTTTTAGACCTATTGGATCAAATAAACATGAGTTTTCCATATATTCATCCTCAAGGATAATTTTTTTTTAAGTCCTTAAAACATTTGGTAATTTTAAAGATTTAAGATTTTAATTATTTTTTGCTTTCTTAATTATCTATTAGTAATTTCTATGTACTTAGAAAGATTTATGTATGTACTTAGAAATTTTTTTTTTTAAGTTCTACGTATTTTTGCGGGCAGCTGACTTGATATTTATTGGCGTACCTCATTATCATTTTTTTTTTTATCGAAGTCGATATTGTGAATTTTTTTTTAGATTATTTTTTTAATTTTGTACAAAAAATATATAACATTTTTATAGAAAAAAATTTTTTTTCTTAAACAAAAAAAATTACAAATTATTTTATCACAGATTTCTTTAGTGTTAATTATTTACCACAATTGGTAATTTTATACTTTTTTACTTAAATACTAAGTAATATGAATTTTAAATTATAAAAAAGAGTAAATTAAATTTAAAATTATTTTTTTTATTAACAAAATTAATAATTGTAAAATTAATTATTTTATAAAAATTCTTAATATCAGAAAAAAAAATTTTCCAAAGTTAATACAAAGAACTAGAAATTCATTTTTATCTTGTTGACCATTATGATTAAGGACCGGACAACGGAGAAAATTTATTAAATGTATTAACTAATTCCTATTTTATGTATTATTTTCTAAAAATGAATATAGTTTTAAGTGTAAAATTATTTACTTATACTTAATTTCTTAAACTCTTTTTTATAAAATAAAAACATTAAAGCTTTACAAACTAAATTTATCACATTTGGATTTTCATTTTTTTATTGTAATATTATCACATTTAATTAATATCAGTTCATTAAGAATCTTTTCATCCTAATAATATTTATATATTTTATAAAAATTGAAATCTCAAAAACTATTGATTATAAATTTTTAAGTTAATTTTCTTATACAAATATAAATTGTTTATTTATTATACAGTTTCAAAATAAGGAAAATATCTGAGAGAAAATAAATGAACTATAAAAATAAAGAAAAATTTAATTTTGAAAAAATTCAGGTTATATTTTTTTTTGTTTTTAAACTAAAAAAAACAAGAACGAAGAATGAAGAAAGCAATTTTTTTTTGTTCTTTTACTATTATAAATTTATATGAAAAATTGAAAATATTGATACCTTATCGATGAATGATGATGTCAGCGGTGGTGTTAATGATGAACTTGTTTTTGTCCACGATTTTTTTGCTGATTTAAATGTATTTGTCATCGCTCCTAATCTTGAATGTATTGATTTCTTACCATTTGTATCAGTACCATCCTTATTACTGGTCATCATAGGTATTGGTGTTAAAGATCTGACTTTGATGTTTTTATTTTTTGTTGAATCATCTTTAGTTGATTTATGTTTATCGAAATTAATTATTGGTGGAGTTGATGTTTTCAAAGAACGTTTTAAAGAATGCGATTTCAATTGTTGTTGTTGCTGATTGTTGTAGTTCTCTAAAGAATCTAAAGCAGAATTTTTTTTGTGGGAAGATGTTATGCTAAAGAATTTTTGTATTAGTAAGAATGAAAAATCAATAATGAGTTTAATATGTAATTTTATTAAATAAACTTAATATGATATTGGAAGAAAGGATATGTAAAAACCTATATGGTTTAGTACAGTCAAATTATGACTGTACTAAACCATATAGGTTTTTACATATGTATATATAGTAATATATTTTATTTTTCTCATTGAGGAAAATATTGTTGGATTTATATGAAAAATTCACAAAATTTTATTAAGGAAATTATTATAATTTTTTATGTTTGATAGTATGAATTAATGGTATATTATAAATGAATATAATGATATTTTATATTTACCTTCAGAATCTTTAAATCGTTTTTTATTATTTTCATTATTATTAAATTTTCCTAAAGAAGAACCTTTCTCTGATTTTGGATTTTTTGAATTTATTTTATTTCCTAAAATAATGAATAAATAAATTATTTTATTGAATTTATTTCTTAAATTTATGAAATATACCTTCATTATCAATTGCTTGAAAAGTTGATTTAAACATTGATTTATCAACATTTTTTCTTTTATCATCTGAATCAATATCACGTTTATCATATTTACCAGTAATGTCATCCCTGTTCTTTCTATCAGCACTTCGACTACGACTATTTTTACGATTTCTTATATCGCTATTATATCTTCGTTTATCATTTCGAGAATGTCTTGAATTATCATTTTTTTTAGATCTATCATCTCTACGTCTATCAAAGCGATTATCACTACCTTTAGAATTTTTATTATTACAAACATCCTGTAAATCTTTAATAACTTCTGGTATTGATGATGAATTTAATTTAGCAAAAGATAATGTTGGTACATTTGTTTTACGTTCATTACGATTTGAACTTGATTTAAAACGCCCTTCTGTTTCTGATTCGCTATCATCAGATGGAAATAAATCAATTCCATCTTCATCGTCATCATCATCTTCATCGTTATTTTCACTTAAATTAGTAGTTTTATTATCGATATTTTCATTAAAAACTTCATAATCATTATTTGATTTTTCTTTAATATTTTTATATTGATTTATCTTTTCAGGGATATTTAAATTTTCATCAATGTTTCGTAGCGGTGGTGTTAAAGATGTTATATCATTGGAGCCAACCAAATTCGTTTCTGTAATTTCTAAATTTAAATTTTCATTACTATCTTTTTTCATTAATTTCTTGTCAGTTTTCTCTATTTTATCATTTGCATTGTTATCAATGTTATTAATATTTCTATATTGTTTCTCATCAATATCTTTATCATATTTTAATATATTATTTTCTCTTTTTTTATATTCTGTTCCATTTCGATCAAACCTTTTACGATCATAGTTATCTTTACCGTCGAATCTTTTTGACTTCTCAATATTTCGTGATCTTGAACGTCTTTTCCGATTATTATAATTATTAAAATTAGATAAACCAACAGAAGGGCTTTGTGATCTTCTCATATTATGACGTACATTACCGCGATTTCGAGATGCACCATTTGTATCACCACCTCTACGTTTTTTATTCATTGGTGATCGTTTATTACGATTTTTGTCTTGATCTGTGATATGTCCACCAACATTTCGATCTTTAGATCTACGTGGATATTTACGTAATGGTGACGAAAGTTGTGGTGTTCTGGATCGATTTCGTTGTGTTTGTTGCTGTTGATTGAAAGGCGATGAACTTTTTCGTTTATTATAATTTTTATTCTGGTGCTGTAGATGTGAATTATTTGAAGACTGTATCGGAGAACGTGTTGACTGTATTGGAGAACGGGTTCTATTTTGTCTAGCATCATTAATAGAATCACTATGACCGCCACCTCCATTTGGAGATCTCTTCTTATTATGATGAATTGTCGGACTTCTATTTTTATTTATAGGATATCTAGATGTATAAGGACTACAATGTCTAGAATTATTACCTTTTGGAGATTTGGATATTTTACGACCATGACGTTCGTTTATTGGTAGTGGAGAACGCGAATACCGTCGTACAGATGCTGTTAGAATTGGTGGAGATCGATGTTTTGTACTTGGGTTAATATTGATTATTGGTGAACGTGATCTTGTACGTTGTTTAGCTTGCCCAGAAAATGGTGGTGATCGTGATGCATACCTTTGTGGTGATCTACTTATAGTTCTTTTTCTATTAAACCCAGGGGACCGCTGTCTTGTCAATTGATTGCTTTGAGATTGTGGTGATCTAGATATTGCCTTTTTATAATTATGTGGAGACAATGACCATCTTCGTGGTGATGACGATTTATAAAAATCTGGTGAAGATGGACGATATGGTGGGGAATTGGTTGGAGAATAATTTGGTGAATGTGGCTTATAAATCGATGATTCAATAATTCTTCTATAGTCTGGACTTTTACTGCGTCGCGGAGATCTATAACTGTTTGGTGACAAATTTCCACCCTTACGACGAGCCAAAATATCATTATTCTGTTCTACAAATGCCAAACTCCTTGGTGATAATTGAACATTTGATCGATTAGTACTAACATCATGAATAGCTTTAGATGGTAGTGGATTAACGTATGACATGGAAGGATGATAACCATGTCTGATATGATTAGAATTTCCAATTGTTGTACTTTCTGTTAACCAATTTGTAGTACCAGCAGAATGTATTGTAGAATGGCCACCAACTGTAGGTAAACAGTGTGGAACATATGGTTCATTTATATTTAACTTATCTACTGTATAATTTTCCAAATTATTTTGATTAACAGTTCGAATACTAGTATTACCATCGATTGGATTGCGATATGGTGGCCTTTGGCTGTTATTAACAGCAAAATAAATTTCATTATGGGTGTTATAATTTGGAGATATTTGATGTTGTGGTGGAATATATTGTTGTTCGATTCGTGTAGTATATAATGAATTTTGGCCTATTGTTGATTTATTCTGTGGTTTGAAATTATTAGAAATTCTTTCATTATTATATAGTAAGGATGATGTTGTTGGTTCTTTTTTATTTTGTAAGGATTTTAATGCAGCTAAACGTAAAAATTCTAAATCTTCTTCATCTTCTTCACCAGTATGTTTTATTATATTCTATAAAATAAATTAATATAAGATATAATCTAGTAAAAATTACTATTTCGATATCACTTACATGGCGTGGATCACACATATTAAACTGGTTTTTATTTATACGTATACATACATCAATGAAAAACTATGTCAATATTTTTTCAGAAAAAGTACTTTCAAAGACTAAATCCCTTTATAAATTAAGAAAATTCAATTTCTTTTCGTCAGAATTCTGATAATATTTATAGTTTATTATAAAATTTTATTATTAATAAAATTGCTTTGAAAAATATTTTTTTGTTCTAAAATGATAAAATCAATCGTGGGCAGAAAAAAATGGCTACGAAAAACACGAGCAAATATCTTATCTATATGAATTTCGTTAGTTTGTACCAAAACTTAATTGTTCGATTAATAAACAATATTTAACAAATTATTTATGCATATTATTATTCAATACTCTTTTGCACAAATTTTTCAATATTCTATAATCACTACTTTTTTCTATAACTTTTTTTCGTGATATTTTGAAGTATGAAATCAACGTTTCCGCAGTGTGATCTTTAAAAGAAGTAAATAAAAGTAGATAGAACGAAAGTAGATTTTATTCGTTGCCATAAGTGCGTTTAAAAAATCTACTTATGGCAACGCCAAAGTAAAAAAATTATATTACTAGTCCAAATTACGACTCGAATTGTTATTGTAATTTTTATTTTATGAAAGATCGGAAAATAAAAAAATAAGTAATAATTAATAATATTGAGTTTTTTATTAATTATTGGAAAAGAACGCCAACAAACATGTGTATTGAAATATGCCAATACGAAATTAAATATAAGTATGTAAAATAAATCATATACAAAATGTAAATAAACTTAAAACAAAATTTCCTGTTTTAATTTAAATAATTTAGTCAGAATACGGTTTTTGGTAAATAAATTGCTTTGGTGTTCGTATGCGTGGATTTTCACCCTTTATCTTTTTCGTAATGCCTGACGCCTGAGTAACTTTCGGCGCTGACGCTTGTGCCGCAGAAGAGCGTGTGCCGTAGAAAAGTCAAAAAGAAAAAAACTTGAAATATACGTACCTATAGCATAAAGCTGCTTAGAGGGTAGACACAATGCAATGATGGAATTTAGTTTAAAAATGACATTTCAAAAAGTGTGTTTTTCCAAAAAATAAACAGAAGTATGAAATTAATGTTACTTGGACGGAAATCAACAACTTTTCTTCTAAATGTTAAACAAGTAAAAATTAAATCAAATATTTTTCTTACCGAATTATTTCTCCAGATTCGATGGTCTTCGAAAATAGCTGTTGATTTATCAAAAGAGGTGTTAAATAAATTAGAAGCTGAAGAAATAAAACCACGACAACATCCAGGAATATTAAGACCAACAAAAGTATCAATACCTGAAAGCATTCAAAAAGGCATTATTCGTTGTATTGGAGATTATCCAGTTAAAAAATTAGTAAAAGATGGAGAAGCTCTATCACGTTACTTAAATGCACGACATGCACCGGCAGAAGATTTACAAGTACGACAAAAAATTACAGAAATTGAGTATGAAATTGATTCCAAATACCCACCACCATTAAATATCGATAAACTGGACGAAAAAGAACTGACATACTATCGAAATAATCGTAATTTTAAAATACAAAAAATATTAAAACAAAGAGTAATGGCATGGAAGTCAATGAATTATGGACAATATGAAGCTCTAGCATATGCAATTGGACGAAGTGCCCAAGAATATGCCATACTTTTAAAAATATTTACAGAAATTGCACATAGGGAACCTAATTTCAAGCCACGCAGTTATTTCGATTTTGGAGCTGGTGTTGGTACAGGAATGTGGGCAGCTTCTAACCTGTGGAAGAGTACAATTTTTGAATATTTTAATGTTGATTCGTCAAGAGAAATGAATGATTTGTCTGATATGATATTACGTGAAGGATATGAAAATCGGGAGAGCATGTTAAAAAATGTTTACTACAGACAATTTCTACCAGCAACAGAAGTAAGTTTCATTAAGAAGTTTGAGGTTTTTTAATAAATTTTATTTCAGACGGAATATGATATTGTACTCTCTTCTTTTTCCTTATTTGAATTACCAAATTCTGAAAGTCGTAAAAATACAATTTTAAATTTGTGGAAAAAATGTAATGGCTTCTTAGTCTTAGTTGAAGAAGGTACACGAAGAGCCTTTGAATTAATCAATGAAGCAAGAGATTTATTAAGAAATTTAGAGGAACCAAATTTAATTGGGTATTTATTTTCTCCAGTAAGTTTTAAACTGATTAGAAAATATATATAAAAGACAAAAGATAAAACTAAGTATTAAATTCGGATTGATTTATTATAAATTTTTAAATTTTAGTGCCCGCATGATTTAACATGTCCTCGATTGGCAAATCTAGAAGACAAAACACCATGTAATTTTGAAACATATTATGAACCAATAGGATCAATTGGTGCTACAGTAAAGTCAAAACATTTATATAGTTATATAGTTTTAAGAAAAGGCCCTAGAACCGATAATAATTCAAAAAACTGGCCAAGAATTGTAAGACCAACTATAACAAAATCTAGGCATTCAATTTGCCGTTTATGTACTGCTAATGGTAATTTAAGGGAAATTATTTTTACTGGATCCAAGCATGGAAAGTAAGTACAGTGTTGATTTTGATTTAAAATACATAGATTTTGTACGATTTTTCTTTGCTAGATATACATATAGATGTGCAAAATCTTCCAAATGGGGTGATAGACTTCCCATAGAAATCGAGAAAAGTTTTGATTAAACATTATGAAATAAAATTTTTAAATAAAATAATTTAAATAAAAAAACCCAAAATAAAATATTTGAAATGTAACGATTTTTATTTCTTGCAAAATCAAGGGAAAAAAATAGTGTAGTGGAAAAAAATAATAGTAGTGCAAAAAGAACTGCATAAACATTTTTAAAATTTACCAGGCGCCACCAAAAATTATTAGCATCAAGCGTAGAATTTAACCACTAAGCAAGATCATAATATTTGGCAACGTTGTATTGTAACCGCCATGTTTCTATTTGAAATTAAAATAAAACAATTGTTTTACTTCACATGTAGACTTAATTTTTTTTTTAATTATATATTACTTCTATTTTCTAAAACAATATTATAATTTATAAGTGTTTACTATAGTTTATATTTTATACATTTAATATAAAAACTTTTTTAAGTTTTACAATAATATATTTATTTTTAAAATGATTCGCAATTGCAAACGAAATTCAACAACATCGAAAAAATGTCTTAGAAGCTGTGGTAAGGAGAATAATAATAATATTGAAAAGATAAAACAAAAAACTTATGGAAAGATAAATGAAGATAATTATAGTGTTGAAAATAATTCTAAAGAACTAACTTTAGAAAATAGTAGGTGGAAGGATTCATTTGATCGCTTACTAGAGAATGGAAGGTAATATATTTGTTTTTGTTTTCGTGCATTGTAATGTTTAAATACAATTTTAATTTAGTCCATTCGGTATAAACAATAAAATTGAAAAAGTTATAAGGGCTTCATATAATCAAAACAGTAGCATCGATTCGCCAATCTCAAAAAAAAATATAGCTACAGATTTAAATGAAGGGAATAAAAGTCAAAATAGTGGTCGCAGAAACGAGAAAAGATCACCATTTAATTTGGATAAAAGTTTAGGTGTAATAAATAATAAAGTTAAGAAAAATCTTTTAAAAAAACCGAAACCAAAACGTAAAATACAAAACCATTTGAAACGAAAAAATACACAACAAGATACATTAAAAAAGAAATCAACAATAGCATCCACACCATTGCGAGAAAACAAATTACAAGGGTATTTACAAACTTGTGAAATTTCACCAATTAGACCAGAAATAAGACAACTTTTTGATTTGAATGCAAAAAATCAAGAAAAATTAAATTTAAATTATACTGACAGTATTGAAGAAGCAAGAAATATATCATTATTAAAATCAAATAATACTAATAACTCTAGAAGTTGTAATTGTAATAATGAATCTCTGATTATCGGCAACAATTTCCATGAAATAGAAGAACAAAATGATGAAGAAGTTATAGAAGATGAACATTGTGATATATTAGAAAATAATCAAGCTGGCCTTAATAATAGCAAAATGAAATATATTCTAAACTATTTAAATAAATTACCAAGTTATTATGAAAAATATTGCTTATCAGATGTAACGAATTTATTAGATAAATCATTTGAATCTAATAAAAAAAATAAAAAAAATTTAGAGGACGGTGAAAATAATATTATTCAATCATTACAATCAGTGGCACATACATCTTTTCATGTTATTTCACTAAATAGTACTATTTCTAATTCTGTTAATAATGTATCACAAAATTTTACTAGTAGTCTAGTAAATTTGTCCAAAAATGCACCTGAAGAAAGTATAATAAATAAGAATAAAAAAGTACTAGACGACATTGAAATGTCTGTACATGTTATTGATTTGATTGAAGAGTTAAATACATCTATTGTATCAGACAATATCAATACAAATCGTAATGAAATTGATAACAATACAAAAAAGAATTGCGAACAAAATAGTTTAAATAATTCAAATAAATTAATAAATAGTAGTATACAAATGATTGAAAATAATACGAATTCTGTAATATTTCAAGACAATTGTAGAACAAATTCGGATTATTTAATTACTTCGAATAAATTATGTAATGAAATTTCATTGTTAAAAATTTTCAATGAATCCGAAAAAAATTTTGCTCATAAATTAATATTTTTACAAAATTGTCATTTGTTAAAATCTAATATAAGGAATTCTAAAAGTTTAAACTGTATGCAACAGAATAAAACCGAAAATAATTTCCGAAGACATACTATTGAATTGGATAAGATGGATAGACAGAAAAATAAAAAGAATTTGAAAATGTTGAAAATTATGTCAATTAAATCAAATTTAAAATCTGGCCATTCATCCATATCTTATAATTCAATTTTAGATAATAATTTAAATTTATTGTCTAATAGAGGAATCCAAGAAGCATTATCATCAGAAGTAGTAACTCAAAACGGTGGTGGACAAGAAACTGAGGTAAATAGTTTTGCAAAATCTACTTTAGACAATCAATCTAGCTCTGCGCAGTATTCTTGTGAAACTTTAAATAGTGTTGATAATAAATCTCTCTCATATTTCGAAAATAATAAACGTTCTACTCATGGAAATATAATCGATAATGTGGATAAACCAAATACCTTAGATCATAATTGTAGAGAATTATCATCTGATAACAGCTACAATATTGAAAGATTATCAGAAAAACATATAACCAGGCGAAGACCAACAAAATTAAATAATAATAAATTTTCTGGTAGAAATAATATAAATCGCAATTCAATTGTAGATAATTTTGTTCATAATGAAAATATGGACCTGGAAAACCCTACTCAAAATCATCTTTATAATAAAAATGTCAGTAATAAACTAATCTCTCCAGACACAGCAACATTAAAGTCGAAAATTGCAAATAAAACAGAAAATCAAATTGAAAATTTTATTAATAATGAAATTTCCTCTGAAATACAATTGGAAAGTTTCGAAAAACCTTGTGAAATAGTACAAGATACACCATCCCCAACACGCTCGAAAAAAAATAAAAGGAGAATCCCCACATCAACTAAAATTGTTGCAAATTGTGGAAATGAAAATAATTCATTTAATTTAATCGGAAACAGTATTGGTATGAGATTACGTAGAAAAGAGCCGTCAGAAACTAGAAAACGATCAGTAAAGTGTCTATTAGATGATAATAACATTCCGAATAAATTGAAAAAATCAAAAGATGAACGGCAACAATTCAAAGTCAATCTAGAGACAAAATTAACTACTAATAATGACCATTCTAGTAAAAACAGGAGTTTGGACGGGGAATCTGATTTTATACGTATTCTACGGACTAGAAAATTATTGAGCCAATCTAAAATTATTGAAAAAAAAATAGAAGCAAAGGAATCAGAAATATGCTATAGAACAAGAAAAAAATTGATCAAAAATAATAATAAGATACCTCGTGAAAACCTGACTAAAAGATTATACTCTACATCTAATATGATTGAAAATATTACATCGGAAAATGAAGAAATAAATATAAATTGTCTTGGAAAGTATTTAGTCAATGACAATACGATATCAAGACAATCGAAAATAATATCTTCTGAGGAGAAAGAGCTATCAGCTCCTAACAAATTGAAAAAATGTAAAATAGTTCTGAAAAGGGAACATACCAAAAATATTACATACAAAAAGAAAAATGATAAGAATTTTAAATTCAAAAATTGTAAAATTGTATTGAAAAAGATGAAATTAGTGAGCCGTTCAGCAATATTAAACCATTCTAAGAAAAATATATATGGCTTATCTGAACCTAATAATCTTACAAATAATTGTGATAGTTTATCGGAAACTAATACCATTGGTTTATGCGGCAATGATAAATTAATAACCTGTAATTTACGCCTAAATAATGTAGCACATATTTCTAGAAGTTCTCTTAGTAAATCATCATCTGTTGAACCTAACTCGGGTTTAAATAGTTCTTCTGTAACTTGTACAAAAACGAATTCCACGGCAAGTGATTGCTCAGTAATAGAAATATCTTTTGATAAAAATGAAATTATAAAAAAAGATAGTAATTTTGACAAAACTTCAATGCAACAGAAGACACGTAAAAGAAATAATTATAATTCAATTATTCAAAATCGAATAAAAATTACATATGAAGAATCACTTTACGAAGATAAGGAAATTTCAAATTTTACTGAAAAATTATCAGAAAGATTATTAAATACATCAAAAAAATTATCTTTACCAGCAGGAAAATGGAGGAGATCATTAATTAACTGGAAAAAGAATCAAACAATTATTGAATTAGGTAAGAAAAAATAATTTTTTTTTATTATAAACATAAAATTGTCAAGGAATCTTTCGTTTGTTTGTCATATAAATATATAATAAAATTTATTAACCAAATTTAAATAAAAAATAAAAATTTTTTTTCTTCTCTTAAAATTCAATAACAAATTTTTGTTTGAAATAATAAAATTAATTCTTTTTCCTTAATTTTCACTGTGGTAATTAACAACATTAAATATTATTCCATTTTTTACAGACGAAAGCCAAATTCCTGTTGTATTAGATAAAGATACAATATTTAATTTGGACAAAACTATAACAGAAAATAAATATAAATTAATGCCAAAACTATCATCGTGCTATAAACAAAATACAATACTTTCTGAACAATTGGTTGATAAAGAATTGAAAACCCAAATATTACCCGTTCAAAAAATAATAAGAAATAATGATCGGAAAACTTGTTTAGATTCTTCATTGGTAAGTTAATAGTTTTTTTTATACAAATTTTAGTATTTCATTGCCAGCAGTTTAATATTTGTATAAACTATTTGAAATTATTATGATTTTGCAGGTAATTATCTCAGAAAAACCCGAAGCTGAATGTAAAGTTATAGAAAAGAGGCAAACTGGAGTAAGAAAAAGTAAGTAAATTTTAAATAATAATGTATAAAATTTTATCGCTGGTGTCGGCGTTAACTGTTAAAGAGTTGAGTAAGTGGACAACGATATCGTCAATGTTGTTGGCTTAAAACTTGAAAAATGTGTGTATTTTTTTTTCGGGTCGCGATTGTCCAATAGAAGATCAGAGTCGCTACTTTCAATGAACATAACTTGTAGGAAAATAACAGGCGCGACCACAATAGAAATACTTATTTATTAGAATCTTTGACGAATAACAAAATAATCGATATTGCGCTTTTGTTGTGGAGAAATCGTTTACTAATTATTCTTTTACGTACTTTTTACAAATGCGGATGTCTAAGCAAAGCATATACCAAAAAGTAGTAGTATTATTATCAAAGTTTTGTATCATTATTCAGGGCTATTCCGAGAAACGTCGTTCCGTTAATTGTTTCGAATAGGAAGTGGTTCGAAGTATATTTTCAAGTATTTATTTTTTAGAATAGGTATTTTTATGAAAATAATTGAGAGTTGAATAAACAAGGTAAATAAGAAACTTGTTCACTGTCATTTTTTCTTAAAAGTAAGGAATTGTAATGTATAGATAATTACTCAAAATTACTGAAATTATTTCTTAAATTATTGTATTTTTATCTAAATTTATTTTATCTACTTTATATTATTTTGATTTAAATTTTCGCAATTCGTATTTTTTTTTAATTGGACATCTTGTGCATTTTTTTAAAGCGCAATTTGTATTCTTTAGCTTGTCGCGGACGAAATTGATTCTCTCATGTTCCTTGTCGTGGAAGGAATTGATTGTATGTAATGTTTCGTTGTTTTTTTTTTCTAAAAAAATGTCTTCACATTTTTTTAGTGCGTAATTGCATCTCTTAACGGAGTTGATTTCAATAATAATTTCACTATAATCTAGTTCTAGTAGAAACGTCAAAGAGCAATTAAATTTGATTCAATAATAATATATAATTTTTATAAGCCTACAGAGTAAAATAAAAATATACATCAAAAATCTATATCTACTATATATTGTAATTGTAATGTAAATTTTATTTCTATACCTATATCGGTATTATAGTCATATAGTCGACAAAGTCTCACACTTATATAGACTAAAGCAAGTAAACATTTTGGTCAATTTCTGTAATTAATATTTAACAATTGATTTGGAAAAGTTCATATCAATATTCGAATCTGAAAATTACTACTTTTTCGTATGTTTAATCTTTAATTGTAAATTTTTTTTTTATTTTTCACTTTTTAATTTATGAATTATAAGTGAAAATATTTTTATGTTTATGGATAAGATCTACTTTAAATATACATATGTTATATATATATCTATAAATATGTTTACATATATAGATAGATATATAAAGGCAATAAAGACAATTCGGAGATTGTTCAGGTCGCGTAAAGGAAAATATATAAAAACGGAAATATGGAAGGAAAATGATTTGAAATTTGTCGAAATAGTATCATCGCACTTTGTAGAAATGACGAAGATTTCTCCAATTATTTACAATATCATTGTGTTATAGACCAGTAGGTGCTAAGTGCTAAAGTTTTAAATATGTACGAAATTATGAATATAGCTTTCAAGATTTCGAATTCAATACGAGCAAAAAGTCTCCAAGGGCGTCTAGCATCATCAGTTTCTTACAAGTGGAACAAACTGATTATGCTAGTCCATCCGATCTACTTATGTATACTAATTTTAGGGGGTTAAGCCGGCGAAAATTTCTTCAGTGATTTAGGGATCTAATCAAAGAAATTAAGCTAGCGAGAGGGCCGATGATTACACACAGTTAAATGACGATATTTGGTTATTGATTTGGCATTTTTAACCGATATAATTTATACTATATAAAGGTATTACATAAATGCATCTATAATTATGTAATCCGCTTTTTCCAATGTTTTTTCAATGATTAACATACCTAGGCCTTAATCACAATTAATAGATCAAAAATGACAATAATTTTATAGAAAATGATGCACATTTCTAGCTGCATTTGTTTGTTAATGCTATTTTACGTTTTGGCAATACTATTTCAGGATTTTAGAGACCAACAATGGAGAAACTCCTTTATTCTTTCAACTTTTTAACTCTAATGTACACAAATTTCAGTTCCGAAAACATTCTGTAATCCATTTCAGTCACTTTTAAATCAATTTATCTCTTTTTATCTTTCTCATTAGTTCTCAGTTCAGAGAACTTCATCAAATTGCTATTTCATTCAAACCAATTAAGCTATATACAAAAATTGTTATTTTCCTTTATACATTTTTTTTTGTACTTTTACTTGAATCTAAAATTTCTCGTCATATTTCGTTTTTCAAATGTGAGAGTATTTCGTTAAAAAAAACTTGATTTCACTCTGGCACTTAGCAGTAGCATCAAAAATATATATTTTTCAGTCTTTTGGCTTGGGTTGTTATATTCTGTCTTATTGTATATTTTGTGCATCATATTTAAAAAAAAAAATTTAATAAAAAGTGATTTTATAATTTTTCTTTTCTTTAGTTTTTTATTTTTTTTTTTTTTTTGGAAGAAATCTAAAAAAAAAAAAAAAAGATACAAATAATAAAAAAAAAAAAAATTCAGTAAAAATCTACAAAAAAAAATATTTAGTTCTTTGGTTTTTAGTTTAAAATTTTTTTTAAATAATTTATTACTTTTTTTTTATATTGTGAATAAAAAAAAAGGTGATATATTTTTATAAAAAAAACATAATTTATGTATTAAACTGACGGAATTCATTTTTTTTTTTATATCTTCATATTATGTACTACACAATCTCATATTAAAAGCAAAGAAAATCATAAAAAAAAATACAGTGTTTTGTGACGTGTACAAAAGAAAGTTTTAATTGAAAAACTTTATACTATATTGCAATAATTTAATTAGTATATTTTTATTAGTTTTTCTATAATTGAAAATTCTTTCACTAATAAATTATTATTTAAATATTATTACTGGGAAATGTAATTTTTTTTTTTCGTTGTTGACATGGTCAAGAAAATTTTTTTTTTATTAAAATATTATGATTGACCTTTAAATTTTCAAAATATTTATAAAAATTTTCCTAAGAAAATTTTTAATCATTAATATATTTTTTTTTTCTACCTTGTATTTTTTTATTATTTTATTTCATTCGAAATTTTTTTTCAATGTTATTTAAATATTTAAAATTCAATTAATTAATTTATTTACTTATTTAAAAGTAATTATTTAATCTAAGAGTTTTCAATAAAAACGTAAAATAGTATAATAATTTTTTTGATTTCCTCAAGTTATTTTTTTTATAATAATCATTCCACCAACGAAATATCAGAAAAATACAAAATGGCGCATAAATTATTTGGCGTCGTGATTTCCTCTCTTTTTTTTATATAAAATAAAATAAAATTGTAAATTTTTTTTTTTGTAGAATTTTTTCTGTTTAAAAAAAAAATTAATATATTCATTCTTTAATTTTTTTTTCTAGTAAAAAAATATTTACTATTTAAAAGATACTATTTAAACCAAAAAATATAAAAAAAAACATAAAAGAATTAAATATTTTTTTGTTTAATTAAACAAAAAAAAAATTGTGTGGAATTTTTTAATTAAATTTATTTTTTGTGAATCATAAATAATTATTAGAATTAATTGAATATAGAAACAAAAAGTACTAACAAGTGGTTAAAATAAATAAAGAAGTGTTTCCAATAAACTTTTATGACTCATTTTTAGATAATTTAATAAAAAAGTAAACAAATAAATAATTTAAATTAATATTTTTTAAAACAATTCAAAAAAAAAAAACTTGGAAAAATTGTGAAATTCGAAAAAAAAAAAAAAGTTCAAGTCGTTTTTTTTTTTTTTAACATAAAAAAATTTAGAAGAACCAAGTTCAACTTCAACTATTTTTCATGTCAATTAAACGTACAGAAAATTGTTAGTAGTTTTTTTTTTTTACTTTTTTTTTTGTTGTTGGCGGTGAATTTAAGAAAACGAGCATAAAAACAGGTTTTTTAATAAATAATTTCTTTGTTTGAAAAGAGTAACTTTAATTAACGTCATAAAAAAAAAACCAGAAAAAACAATTTAAGGTTGTTAGTTTTATTAAAAGTGTTAATATATTTAAAAAATATTAGAGATTTATTATCAGGCAAATAAGAATAATAATAATATTGGATTTGTTGTGTAACATTAAATAAATAGATTAAAAAACAGATACTTTTTGGTACATCAAATTTTGATATAAAAAAAAAAAAAAACTTTTGTGAATAAATTTTTTTTTGTGTATGCATCTAGAAGAAAAAGGTAATTAAACTATTTTAAGGTCATTGAATTTTTTTTAAGAGTTTCTTATTTTTATGAAAATCGGTTTTACTCGAATACCATAGAATATAAGCTGGCGGTGAGTTCGGTCCATTTGTAAGAGAATGTTATATTGACTATAAATAAGATAGGTTAACTAGATGGTCAGGAAAATTTCAATCTGGATTATGCAGGGAATTAAAAAGAACGCAAATTTTATTTTGCCCGCGGGTTTGAATTTATGTATATAAAGAGAGCTGTGTAGCAATCAACAGTTGCTCACAATGGATTCTTTGTAATGGATTCTTTTTCCTGCCACAAAAACTCATAGACCACATAACAAAGAAAAACCATATATTAAATTTATTCAATGATGAGATCTTAATAAAGGCAGACCGGCGAGTACCATCCAAGTATTTGTACATTAGAATTTCATACTCGAAATTCTAATAAGTCTTCTAATAAGTTTTTGCAAATGGAGGCGCCGCGTCCTTTACGCATTTGATAGTCAGAGATCGGCCTAGTTCCGAGATCGGCCTACTTTGCAAATTTTAAGGATCCTTTTCAGTTCATGTCGGATTAGTTTTAATTTTAATTTCTTACTTAAAAAAAATTATAATAATTCTCGAAACCATTTGCAATGAAAACTAATTTGTAATTAAATAATTACAGTTTTATCTTGTTATAAGTTTTCGAAATTTTACGATATTGAGTTAGTTTTAAATTCAGCTAATATTGTGACAATCTATAAAAACAAAATTGTGAACTTTGCATAGATATATCTATAAAAAATAGAATATGTTCTACATAATTTTAATAAACATATTCTTAAAATAAATTTTAATTTTTAGTAAAAAAAAATTAATTTTTATGACGACAATTTTGTATTTCCTTAAAAAAAAATTATTTTCAAAATTTATCGAAATTCTCAATTATATATTTTTTTTTATATTTACTTTAAATTCTTTGTTTTGAAGAGCTGAACATAAATGTTCTAATTTAATCTCAAAAGTTTGTCGTCTCAAAAGTTTGTTCTCTACAAGGTTTTCGGGTATATAAATAAATAAATAAAAAATCTGTAAAATATTAATTTTTTCAATGATAATACATTATTTTTTCAATGTATATTTTGTTGTATATTTATAATTAAGAATATTTCAAATAAAATATATATTTGCAAGGAAAATGAAACAGAGAAATAAATAAACTGGGATAGATAGTAGAAGAGTGGAAACAAAAGTATTTGAATATATATAGTATAAAAGTATATATGTAATTCTTTAAATTTAGATATTATTTGGATTTGAATACAGAGGCAATTAAAATACATTAATAATTAAAATTTACTTGAATATAATATTTATCTCTTTTTATACATTGAAATATATCAAAACAGCAATTTGTACGCTGATTATAGTTAACCCTTTACCGTACCGTGTTTACTAAAAATAATCTTATCAATTCTTTTTTTTTTTACTACCCAGATAAACGTAAATTTTAATTAAATACCATCCATCCGATAGGCAGCGTTTATTTTTTTGATAAAATGTGTTTTGCTTAAAAATTGCAGTTTAACATAATAAATACTCTCTAATACACTTTCGGTATCTTATATTGAAATGATGGTAGTAGTAGTATGAAATAGTATTTTTTTTTAATTCACTCCGAAATGTTATATTTCCCGATTAAACTTAAATTTAATTATCTATGGAAACGGATTGATTTGATATTTTATTAGTTTTTGTTAGAAAATATGTTTTCTATTACATATTTCGAAAAATATATATTAGAGTATTAATTTTATGCTATATACAAGTAATTTTGTTTACGTTTGAATTTTTTTTTGGTTAGATATACTTATGTTTATATATAAAAGTTTGATTGATAAACTGATTTGAGAGAGTTTCATGACAAAAACTCGTTTTTAGAATAATAATAATATGAAATTTTATTTTAATAAATAAATTATTGAAGGAACCAACCTTTAACTTTATATTTTGTTTTTTATATTTCAAGATAAATTTTTGGCGGATACATAATTTAAAAATTGATTTCTTTTTCAAGTTTTTTTTCATTCATAAATTATTAGAGAATATTGATTGTTATTTATATTTTTTATATACATAATTTGAGTTTATGTTTTTTTTTTTTCTAATTTATATTTTAATAAATTAATACAATCTCCTTGCAATTTCTGTATTATTTAATTTTGTTGTTCTACAAAGAATAATGTAATTCACACATAGATAAGCCTTAATTTTAATTGTTAGAAAGTCACTTAACCCTCGTTAAATATCCAATTTTCAAATTTTCCACTAGACGACGTCACTTTGCAAAGATAACGTGAGCAAATTTGAAAATTTCAATCGAAATAATAAATTAATTTCACAGTCATTATGTTTTGGCAAATTTTTACAGAATTTCAATATTACTGCAGAGTATAAAATCTGCTTTTAATATAAACATATAAATAAAACCTAATTAAGAATGCCTAAACGGTAAAAAACTGAAAATTTTCATCATTTGTTTATTAAGAAAAACTGAACTTCACAGAACATATATTCAGTTTATTGAGTTACCAATAAGGTTTTTTTAGCAAAACAGAGAAAACGCTTTTTATTATACATTTATATATCATTTAAATTTGAAAATTGATTCAATTTGTTTTGTAATTTGGCTGCCATTCACGGTTCACATACGCATAATGATTGTAATTCCTATCAATAGCTTCTTTATAAAAAATACGTCATAAGTATTTAATTTGGTAATTAGAATATACTATGATTTGATGTCTTAATATTGTTTAACGGATGTCTTAATAATTAGGTGTTGTACTTGCAACGTATAACACGTGCATTAACACTTTCCTTTTAAGGCTGTATTTTTCCCGATCATTCCATCAATAAATTCTAAAAATACAATTTTTACGTAGCTCGATATTTATACTTGATAATAATGCATGTTAGAGCGCAATAACTTCATTGGGAAAACTACGCGAATTGAAGTTAGGGTTAAAACAGCGATTGTATACTTAGATGTATTTTTCGAACATAGTTTAAAATTCATTTCTTTAAAAAGCATAAAATTTTTATATTTATTTCTTTATTAATTCTCGAATTATATGTACAGAAAGTCACTTAACCCTCGTTTTATTTATTCTATGATGAAATTTTTCGAAAACTTTTTCAGTTTTATATGGAAGTATCTTATTATTATGCACAAAATAAACCCTATTTCTTTTTCAAAATTAGGGGAAAAAAGAGACCAGCTTGAGAAGGTTATTGTAAAATTAGCAGGCTTTTTCATGTATCTGTTTCCGTAAATTCCTATATTCAGTTTTTTGCTTCCATTCTTTTTATACTACATTTAAGTGGCTAGAAGAATATTTTTCAACAAAATTTCTGACCCTTTCTTGAAGTTAAACATAAAAATAAAATTATTTTTTCAAAATAGGGTCATGTAGAATTCTTGGCCTTTGTATAATTTATTATTTGAAAAATATATTCCTTATAAAGTATTTCTTCCTTTTTGTAGATTTACTTAATTCCTAATAGTTATTAAATTCACTCTGTAGAAATATTTTAAATAATTTAAGAATTCAAAAATATCAAAATGAAGCAGGTGAATATATGAACCACTTACACCTGCTATTATTATTTTTCTTGTTGCAAAGAATTACATTTTATGCATGACCGACCGGTTAACAAAACTTTATAAATTATTTAAGATTCTTGAATCTATTAATTTGCTGAATAATTTGTCTGTCAATTCGGTTTTAAAATAAATTAGTGTAAAATTAATAATTCGTTATATAATTAAAATTATTATTTAAAAAAAATTAATTTGATAAAAAAAAACTTGCATCGGCCGGGAATCGAACCCGGGCCGCCCGCGTGGCAGGCGAGCATTCTACCACTGAACCACCGATGCTTATAACTTCAATTGAAATAATTCACATATAAGGTATAATAATTATAACAATATTTTTTTTTTAATCTATTCAGCATTGTTGTTGGAGCCAACCGATGACGGAACACCTAATTATACAACGTGTTCGTTATTCAACACTTTTGCAAAACCAAAAGCTGCAGAAACAGTCTTTGTTTCCAATCGGCAAAAATCAAAAAATTCAAAAAGATTTATTGAAATTGAAGAAGAAGACTTCAATGATCTCCAACAAAAAGACGATCAGCAACAACATCAAAAACAATATCAACATCATCGAGAAGAGTACTCTGATGAAAGGAGGTGTAATAGCACCATCACAAACAACAATCATAAACAAAAATATCATCATCAATTATCTGTTCCCATATGTGGTACAAAACAACAACAACAATCATCAATTGTGTCAACAATACAACGTTCAACACGCCGTGGACGAACAAGTATTATTGAAACAGCAAATCATAGTAGATTTGAGCAATTATCATCATCATCGTCATCAGCATTTACTGGATCTGGTGATTATCATCATCATAACAGTAATCGTGAATTTATACATTCATTATTACTTAATGAAGATGAACAAAATATATTACTTTGTCCATCACTTAATGTTAGTATCCGCGCATTATTAAGTCCACGTGATATTGTTTTACGTCGATGTGGTCAAACTGATCCATATGATTTTTCAATAATTTATTCTGAAATTGAATTACGTCAATGTCGTAAAATTGGTGAAGGTGTTTATGGTGAAGTATATATGAATAAAAATCGTAATGGTGAAGCAGTTGTATTAAAAATTATACCAATTGATGGACAAATTGAAATTAATGGTGAACAACAGAAAAATTTTGAACAAATTTTACCAGAAATAATAATAGCTGGTGAATTAAGCCGTTTACGTAATGATACAAATTTTATGACAAGCGGTTTTGTTGATGTGAAAAATGTAAATCTTTTTTTTTTTTTAAATATACATTTCTTTATGAAATTTAATTTTTTTTTTCTTTTTTCAGGTACATTGTGTGCAAGGACGATATCCACAACATTTAATTGATTTATGGGAATTATATCGTGATAATTGTGGTACTGAAAACGATCATCCAGAAATTTTCCAAGACGATCAATTATATATTGTTTTAGAATTGGCAAACGGTGGACAAGATCTTGAAGCATTTCAATTTCAAAATGCATTACAATCATATTCAGCATTTCTTCAAGTAGGTTTTTTTTTTTTTAAATATATTTTTGTGCTTTTGATTTTGAAATATATTATTTATATAATAATAAATAATTAAGAATAAAATATCTTTTCTGATGCTGTGCTTGTGTTTAACATTTAATTTTAATTAATTTTTAATTTTTTTTGTTTTGTTTAATTGGTGGGTGGATTTCTAGTGCGTATACTAAATTTGATAACTATGACTAGATTTACACTCATCCATTACGCAAATATTTTATTTTGCCGTTTTTTTATTAATTTAATTTTTTATTTACTTTTATAATTTAATATTTTATTTTTTCAGATTTTATTTAATTAGTTTTTGCTTTTTTGCAGTTTTTTTTAAAGAAGAAATCATCTTACAAAATAATAATTGCAAATTTGTATGTGTTTTTTTTTTGTTGCTGGGTTGTTCCTTTATTTTTGTTTATTTTTCAAGTTTTGTCGGTGGGTGTGGTGAAAACTCTGGTGCATGGTTTTTTTTATAAGCAAAAAATAAATTGTTTCACATGACTAGATTTTCACTCATCTATCGATAGAATTTTACAATTTTCGTTTTATTAATTATTTTTAACTGTTGTGATTTGTGATTATAATTTTATTTTCCAGCTTCTTCTTAACAATACCAATATTGGAACGATATGATCCTTTTATAGTTTACGTGACTATATAGTTCAATCTACTTGGCATTAGACTGCCAATTGAGAATAGTACACTTTACAATTTTAAAAAAACCGATAATAGGATACACAATTCATTCACAATAGTTTGTAGGTTTGACAAAACAAATATTTATAACCCCTTTTCCATGAATCTTTGAACTAAATGCTAGCCTATAACTTAAGGAACTAACAATATTTATAAGTGTTTACGAATATTTTTATAATAATCAACATTTTTTATTTTGAACATACGATTTTTCTAAGAGAATTCACGAGCGAAATTTATATTTTATTGTAATTTAATATTAAATTTCAGTGAAATGTCATTTATTTTTGGGTGGTCGTATTAGTTGAAAAATTAAGTTTTAAAACAAAAAAAAAACCAACATCAAATTCAAATGGAGTTTTCCAAAGTGTTTTATTTTTCATTAATTTAAATAATAATAAAAAAAATATATATTATTTTTAATAAAATAAATTAATAGTTTTTTTTTTATTAATAAAATTTCAGACTGCTTTAAGTTTAGCTGTTGCTGAACGTAAATTTAAATTTGAACATCGTGATTTACATTGGGGTAATATATTATTAGCACCAACAGATGATAAAGAAATTAATTTTAAATTTAATGAAAAAATTATATCAATACCAACACATGGTGTTAAAGTAACAATAATTGATTATACATTATCACGAATGAATTTTGAAGGATGTTGTTTATATAATGATTTATCAAATGATCATGAACTATTTTCAGCATCTGGTGATTATCAATTTGATATTTATCGTTTAATGCAAAAAAGTATTGAGTAAGTATTATAAAATTATTTAAATTTATATTATTTTCAAATAAATAAAATTCAATTCATTTGAATTTTTTTTAGTAATCAATGGGAACGATATGATCCATATACAAATATATTATGGTTACATTATACTATTGATAAAATGATAAGTGGTGCCCGATATCGTTCTAGCAAAACTAGAAAACATCGTTCAGCTATACAGGATATGATGGAATTACGTGACGAACTTTTAGACTACAAAAGTGCCTCCGATTATGTTGAGTGTTTGGACTAACATAAAAAAAAAAAAATTATATGAATTAAATATTTTTTTTTTTTATTTTGAAATTAACAAAAAACAAAAAAAAAACTTTCTACAAATAAACAACCAAAAAAAAAGAGTATCACCTTATTTAAAAAAAAAATTTCAATAATCCTTATCTAAAGAAGAATAAAAATTATTTAAAAACATAAAAAACTCAAAAAAAAATATGAAAGATAAACAAATTTTATATAATTTTAACAAAAAAAACTTTTATTCGATATTAATTTTTTTTCCAACTTAAAAGTTAGCATTTAAGAAAACATTATATTCTGATATTTAACCAAGAAAAAAAAAACAACAAACAAATTATTATTCTATAAAATATACGAGATATAAAATTTATAAGATTTTCTTTATAGTAATTTTAATTAACCAAAAAAAAGACTAAAGAAGCTAACCTAAAATTAAAAAAAAAAAAAACGACGAAAGAAGACAAAATAAAGGAAAAAGAAAAAATTTATAAAGAAAATTTGAAATTTTATCAAATATTAAACATAAAAAAAATATATGTAATATATCTAAAAACTTCTTCTAATTTCTATTTTTAATCAGGATTTTTTGTTTTTTCTTAATTTTATTTTCAAATATTTTTTTTTAAGTGCTTATTTTTTTCCATATATACAATATATAAAAAATTCTATTAACACAAAATAAATTATCACAAAAAAAAAGGACATTTGAAATATTTTTTTTTCCTTTTTCAAGAAAATATCTTTTTTTGGCAAAATTAATTAGTTAGTTAGTTTAATTTTGTGTCTTGTTTTTACAATATTTTTGTTTTGTATATTTTTTTTTTTAGTTAATATTTGTGGTTTCTGTTTATATTTGTTTTACTATAATTTATTTATATATCTTTAATATATATATATTTTTTTTCTTTTTTTTTATTTTTTTTTATATGTAAATATATATAATAAAAAGATACAATTTTTTTCTTATATAACCAAAAAAAAAAGAAGAAGAAAATTAACCAAAAAAATTAATATGGATTCGATTAAAATAATAAAATTATTAAATAAACATAATTACTTAAATAATAGTTATTATAAATATAATGATTACTGTTTATGTAGTTGTAGTTTTACAATAAAATGTTGTTGGTGTAAAATAACTTTGAGTTTAACAAAAAAATCATATATATTTTTCATGAAAAGAAAATATTTTATTTATGTTATATTAATAAATTTAATAAATAAGTCTTATACAAAAAACAATTTATTACATAGTATAGAAAATTACTTAAAAAAGAATAAATATATTTTCGGAGAGGTTGAAAAAAAAAAAAAAATGTTTTTAATTTAATATTTTAAAAATATTACAAATGATAAATGTTCGATGTAGTATGTGGCTTCAAACTAATCCAAATAAATAAGTCTAGGCAAGGAGGGTAATGAGAAACTAATTCATTTAGTAATTTACTACTATGTCAAGAATTGATAATTTTACACTAAACATATGTTAATATGTAATTAAAATATAGTAATTAAATGCTGTAGTATCATAATTTCATTTAGAACTCTTAAAATTTTTTAAATTAGCAAATCTGAAACACTGGACTGTTTCAGATGTATTGGTTTAAATTGGTGTATGAGCATTAAAAAAAATATATATACACCCAACTCTTTTTTTACACGGTAGATACGTTCGAACTAAAATCGTGTAAAAAAAGACATGCTAACCATACTAAAATTTAGGATTTTTTCAACAATTGTAAAAAACCGTGTAAAATAGAAAAGTTAACCATAAGTTGTTCTAAAAAACCGTGCAAAAAAAGAATAAATATTTAAAACTAATTTTTCCACGAACTGAACACAACAATAAAATTTAAATAGAAAATGCGATTTCAGTTTCTTGATTATACATCATATAATAAAATTTGTTTATTCCCCGAGTAGTACATAAAAAAAATTAATAAGAATTTTTTTTTGGAAATCGTGTTAAACCAAATATTTCGTATAAAAAATGAAGATTTGTTCTTTTTTTGTGGATCGTGTTATTTCAAAATCGTGTAAAAAAAGACCGTGTAAAAAAAGCGTTCACCTGCAATAATTTTTATATATACCAGAGTGTCAATCAAACCAGAGTGTCAATGTAGCAAGAAATATGCTTTTTTTTCATATTGTTTAAATAAAGTTTCACTCAGTTTATTCTACTTTATCCATTTCTGACAAAAGACTATATTTATTTTGCGTCTATTCCTAATTCTAATAGACAAACGGCAACTCTAGAATGACAGTTTTGCTTCTTCATAAACATGGTAACTCTCTGCTGTTATATTTTGCATTTCTATTTCCCAAGTTCCAACAGACCGGTGTTTCTTATTTTATTTTAAAAGATATTGTGAAATTATTTATTCACATAATAAATTAAATTGTACAAATAAATGAAATAATATGGTTGTACGCGAATATAATGAAGAACTAAAGTATTTAGAGAAAATAAATAGCCATTGTTGGCGTATTAAGAAAGGATTCCAACCTAATATGAATGTTGAAGGATGTTTCTATGTAAATTCCCGATTAGAAAAACTTATGCTAGACGAATTAAGAAATTCATGTCGTCCTGGTATGAGTGGTGGATTTTTACCTGGAGTTAAACAAATTGCAAATGTTGCTGCATTACCTGGTATTGTTGGTCGTTCAATTGGTCTACCAGATATACATTCTGGTTATGGATTTGCTATTGGAAATATGGCTGCATTCGATATGGATAATCCGAAAAGTATTGTATCACCAGGTGGTGTGGGATTTGATATTAATTGTGGTGTTCGATTATTACGGACGAATTTATTTGAAAAAGATGTCCAACCTGTAAAAGAACAATTAGCGCAAGCATTATTTGATCATATACCAGTTGGTGTTGGTTCAAAAGGTATTATACCAATGAATGCACGTGATTTAGAAGAAGCCTTAGAAATGGGTATGGATTGGTCATTACGTGAAGGTTATGTTTGGGCCGAGGACAAAGAGCATTGTGAAGAATATGGTCGAATGTTAAATGCCGATCCATCGAAAGTTAGTATGCGAGCAAAAAAGCGTGGATTACCACAATTAGGTACATTGGGTGCAGGAAATCATTATGCTGAAATTCAAGTCGTAGATGAAATATTTGATAAATGGAATGCCAGTAAAATGGGAATAGAAGAATGTGGCCAAGTTTGTGTGATGATACATTCGGGTAGTCGTGGTTTTGGCCATCAAGTGGCCACCGATGCTCTTGTTCAAATGGAAAAGGCAATGAAACGTGATGAAATTGAAACAAATGATAGACAATTAGCTTGTGCTCGAATTAATAGTGTAGAAGGTCAAGATTATCTAAAAGCAATGGCAGCGGCAGCCAATTTTGCATGGGTTAATCGGAGCTCGATGACATTTTTAACTAGACAAGCATTTGCTAAACAATTTCAAACCACTCCAGATGATCTAGATATGCATGTAATCTATGATGTTTCTCATAATATTGCCAAAATTGAAAATCATATTGTCGATGGAAAAGAAAAGAAGTTATTAGTTCATAGAAAAGTAATTATTTAATTAATTTTAATGTATATTTTTTTATAACTTTAAATAATTTTTTGTTCTAGGGTTCTACAAGAGCTTTTCCGCCTCATCACCCTTTAATCCCAGTAGATTATCAGTTAACAGGACAACCTGTTTTAGTTGGAGGTACAATGGGAACATGCAGTTATGTATTAACCGGTACAGAAAAAGGAATGCAAGAAACTTTTGGCTCAACTTGTCATGGCGCTGTAAATTAAATTTTTCGTTGTTCGTAATGAACAATTTTTAAAATAATTTATTTATGTTTTAGGGACGAGCATTATCCAGAGCCAAGTCAAGAAGAAACATAGATTATAATGATGTATTGGATAAACTGGCATCAATGGGCATAGCAATAAGAGTTGCTTCACCAAAACTTGTAATGGAAGAAGCACCAGAATCATACAAAAATGTAACCGATGTGGTGGATACTTGTCATGAAGCTGGAATTAGTAAAAAATGTATGAAATTACGACCAATTGCTGTAATTAAAGGATAATTATATAATATACATACCTGCTATTTATTTATTTAAATTTTATCTATTATAACATAATATTAAATTATTTTGGTGAAGTAAATGTTATTCCAATAAGGGTATTTTTTATCAATTCAATGGATACGTCATTTTGTAAATGTACCGAATGAAATTAAACTTTTCGAGTTTCGTAGGTGACAGTTCAAAATGGACTGTCACAAGAAGATTTGAGGCTAAAAGTGGTGAAATTTTTAGGCTGGATGTGGTGGGGACTGAAACTCAATCATTTGAAAAAAAACAGATAATAACTATGTGTTCGAGATATCGGGAATGTACTTAAGCTGTCAATTTGATTTTTTGACAATGCCGGTTGTCATT
The DNA here is from genome assembly GCA_963932195.1 of Empis livida. NCBI lineage: Eukaryota > Metazoa > Arthropoda > Insecta > Diptera > Empididae > Empis > Empis livida. Next base: position 1,963,444 of record OZ010649.1, read on the forward strand.
TTGTCGCTTTTCAAAACGTTTAAAAAACAACAGTAACTAAACAATTTATTGCATCGAATTCGAATAAGTAAAATAATTAAACTTTATTTAAAAATCCACAAATATAAAAGATACTAAAAATGTCGGATGATGAAGAAATGCCGTACGTAAAACGTACAAAAACAATTCATTACGGCTCATTAGAAGAATCGGAAAGACAAAAACAAGCATTGGAAACAATAGATTCTGATGAATCTGAATATGAACCAGAAACTAAAAAGCCCAATATAGTAAATAGCGCCAGTAATAATAATACTACAACAACACCTTTGAACACAACAACAATAGGGAATGTTCAAGTTTCAAATGATTATTTTGATTTAGAAACTGAAGTGTAAATAGGACTTGAATTCAAAAGTATAAATTTCAGTTTATTTTTTACTTATTTATTTATAGAACAAAAGACAAACAAGCTCTATTAGAAGAATTTGAACGTAAAAAACGAGCTCGCCAAATTAACGTTAGTACTGATGATTTGGAAGTTAAGAGAAATTTACGTCAACTTAATGAACCGATTTGTTATTTTGGTGAAGGTCCAGCTGAACGACGGCGTCGATTGAAAGAATTATTAGCAAATTTAGGGGAGAATGCTATTAAACAGAAGCAAAACGAAGAAGAAGAACGAAAACAGTTACAAAAAGAACAGGAAACAACATGGTACCATGAAGGTCCAGATTCATTGCGTATTTCCCGATTTTGGATTGCAGATTATTCATTACCACGTGCGAAAGCTCGTTTAGAACAAGCAAAAAAAATACTTGAACTTCCAAGTGCTACAAAAGCAGGTCGTATGGTTGAATTACAAAAACGTATACAATCATTAGCACCACAATGTAGTCAAGTTGGTGATACAAGGCCAATTAGTGATTGTGTATTTAATGAAAATTCAACATTATTGCTGACATCAAGTTGGTCAGGTTTATGTAAAGTTTGGTCAGTACCAAACTGTGAATTAGAACAAACATTACGAGGTCATTCATCATATGTTGGAGGTGTTGCTTTTAGACCTGGTGTCGATTATAGGAATAAAAATGAATGTTCCATGGCAACTGGTGCTCATGATGGTTCAGTGAAATTATGGGCATATGGGAGTGAAGAATCTATAGCCGATATAAACGGCCATATGCCACATAGAGTTTCAAAATTAGATTTTCATCCATCTGGTCGTTTTTTAGCAACTGCATGTTATGATTCATCTTGGCGATTATGGGATTTAGAACAAAAACAAGAAGTATTACATCAAGAGGGTCATGCAAAAGCTGTACACTGTTTGGCATTTCAAATTGATGGTAGTGTTTTGGTAACTGGCGGTTTAGATGCTTTTGGTCGGGTTTGGGATTTGAGGACTGGTCGTTGTATTATGTTTCTTGAGGGTCATTTAGGATCAATTTATGGTGTAGATTTCTCACCTAACGGATATCACATTGCAACGGGTAGTTCTGATAACTCGTGTAAAGTAAGTTATATATATTAACATACCATTTATTACTTTAAAAACATCGGCTATACATATCTAAAAGAAGAATGTAATATATTATTTATATTATAGATTTGGGATCTAAGAAGGAGACAACATGTTTACACAATTCCAGCTCATACAAACTTAATATCAGATGTTAAATATCAAAAGGATGGTGGTAATTTTCTTGTTACTAGCAGCTACGATAACACGACGAAGGTAATCAACAGAATAACCATTAAAAAATATATAAATATATTTAAAATTTTAACGCAGATTTGGTCAAATAAAACATGGCAACCGTTAAAAACCCTTCAAGGGCATGATGGTAAAATAATAAGTGTAGATATTTCACCAAATTCCCAATATATAGCAACCGCTTCTTTTGATAGAACATTTAAATTATGGTCACCAGAAAGTTAAAACGATTAAATAAAAAAAGAAATTGTGTAAATAATTTTTATTATTTATAATTATTGAATTTTTCCATAGGGTATTACTTTTTTGCAAAGTAACTATACAAATTTTTATTTTAACTTACCATTCACATTTTTTTTCTTTTTTACACTTTCTATTTTAGTTGAACTTAGTGGTACCGTAAAGGAATCATCATCAAAACTGATTTCATTATTATCTACTGTAAAATCCATTTTCCCTTCATATTGAGAATTGTTTGATTTTCTTAATTTTTTAGCTGGTTTTATTACTACATTGTTATCTGAATCATTATTACTAAATTTGTTATCTGAATCACTATTACTAATTTTACGTTTTTTTAAATTTTTATTATCGTTAGTCCCGATTATTGAATCTAATTTTTCTGCGTGAACTTTTGCTAAAATTTGTGCTAATGAAAAATCTAAGCCATTTAAATCATTTTCATTTAAAGATGCCGATGATATACTGTTTGATTTAGTATTGTTTCTTGATGACTTCATAACAGATTTCTTTTCTGATGAGAGAGTTTTTTCTGACAAAACTCGTAACATAATATTCTCCATGGTATCAGCTAACGAACTGGATTCAGATGGCGTTGATTTTCTAGATGACTTAGCTTTTATGTTTGAAGGACCTACAGAAGATGCTTGCGAAGTAGTTTTCTTTTTAGGTGATTTGATTTTCTCCGACAAAACGTCCGCTCTAATACTAGCCATGGAATTGCCCATTGAATATGAATCAGACAGACTCGATTTTCTAGATGATTCCTCTTCTATCTTGCCCTCAACTACTGAAGGTGATGAAATATTATTGCATAAAGACCGTGATATATTTTCCATCCCAGAAGCATCTATTGACTTTGATCCAGATTTTTTAGATAATTTAGCTTTCGCAGCATTCTTCTTATTAGGTGACGTTTTCTTTGACAAGACTTTTGCCATAACATCCGCCATTAAATCATTTAATGAATTTGATTCAGACGGCATTGATTTTGTATCAGTTTTGTTCTTTGATGTGATCTTTTGAGGTGATTCAGTTTTATTCGACAAAACTCGAGCCACAATCTTGGCTATGGAATTATCTACTGAAGTTGATTTAGACGTCATTTGATTTTTGGGCGTTTTAGCTTTCCTTTTTTCTTCATTAATCAAAGACCCCAAATCTGTTTTCTTTGACAAAACTCGTGACATAATATCCGCCATTGAATCAGTTAAAGAAGTTGTTTCAGATAAACTAGATTTTCTATTGCTAGATACACTAACGGAAGATGTTTCCGATGTTGTTTTCCTTTTAGTTGATGGGACCTTCGTTGATTCATTCACCGATAACGACTCGCGTATTGTTTTATTTGGTGTGCAAAAGTCATTATTATCATTTGTATATTTTACTGGTGTTTTATTAGATTCCATTTCTGTTTTAATCATATTTACCATATCGGTTAAATAAATATTAAAATTTTCTTCAGATGAAGCTCGTTTTCTCTTTTCTGGTGATGTTGTTGGTTCCGTTTTAAATTGAACAATGGAACTTGTAGACGCATCTGAATTAATTTTATTCGTAATAGTGTCATTTAATATACCATCAAAAGAATTATTGTAATTCCGTTTTTTTGGTGTTGTTTCTATTTCACACCCAGAATACTTATTTATAATTTGTTGATTTCGTAACGGTGACTCTGTTGAATTACCATCAAAAATATCTTCATTTTCATAGCCTTTCTTAGATTCAATATTATTATTTTTGTTTATTGTTGACGATATATTTTTTATTTCAATTTCACTATCGCTATCGCTACTTATATTTTTGTTTATCAGCGAAATATTTTTAAACTCAATGTCCTCGTCATCACTACTTGATTCCCTCATATCATCAACATTTTTATTAGTTTTTTCTGGAAGAATTATTTCTTTTTTTATTTCAATTTCTTCTTCCGTATTTGAATTTTCTGAATTGTCCGATATTTTATTTACAATTTTCAATGTTGTATCTGCAATACCAGATTCTTTCTTAATCTCGGAATTTCTGATATTCGATATCAGATTTTGACATTCAGTTCCATTATCACTAGAGCTTGAGTTTTCTAAATCAATTGCTGGTTTATGTAAAATTTTCTGTGATGATGTTTTACTTCTAGGTCCCGTAGAATTTTCGGAATTTATATTAGGAAAACTAGTGTTTTCATATTTTAAATTCTTTGACTCTGTTGATGTTTTCAGAAGCATACGTTTTATTTTACTGGACTGATTTTGTTCTTCATCACTATCTTCTGTGGATGATGTTGATGATTGTTTATTTTTTGCAAGTGTTTTGTTATTCGAAACATTATTTTTTTTCTTATTTTTAATATTCTCATTATAAGAAACCTTCGAAACCTTAAAGTAAAAAATTAGATCATAAAATAATTAACAACCTCTGAATAAGCAATATTTACATTGTTGTTCCCTTTTTCAAATTCTTCTACTTTGTCTGGTTGTATTTGAAAGTTTTCAGAAAATACAATTTTATTAGCTTCTTTTTTATTTTTACCCTTAAAAAATTTTTTTTAATTTTTAGAATTAATTTTATTAATTAATTATTAATTACTTTTTTTGGTCCATTTTCAATTTTTTCAACTTCTTCTGCTTTTAAATGAAATATTTCAGAAAATACAATTTCCTCATCATCAGTACTTTCTGTGGGTGGTAAAGTTAATGTTGATTTTTTACGTTTTCTCGGGACTTTCGTAATTTGTTTCTGTTCATTTTGCTGAATGGAAAAAAAATATTATTTTTTATTAACTACATATATTAAAATTACAGAAATTACATGTTCATCCCCATCTTCATTACTATTACTGTCACTATCACTTATATTTAAATAAATGTGTTTACTTTCTAAGCATTTTAGTGGCATTTCTCTAGCTACCAATTCGCCTTCAATATATGGCATTAAATTTTCCAAATCAAAATTTTTAATACGAAATTCTATTTCAGAATTTAACTCAATTGAAATATTTTTATAAGTTTCTGCCGAAGATAATCTTATAGAAACATTAAATACTCGATATATAATAACAGATATTTGATGTGCAGCAATATGTTTAACTAAACCCCGTACGATAGAACCAATTTTTGGATTAAAAACATAGCAATCAGCTTGTATATCTATATGTAATGTTGGGTCATCAAAACGTAAAGCAGCTAAATTTCCTAAAATTTTAATATTTCGTATATCTAATATTATTCCTTTTAATTCATGATCGTATGAACCAATCTTTCTCTCAGAAATAATATGAAGTAATGTTGATTTCATTGAACCTAAACCATATGGTGGAAAATTTATATGAATGTTTTTATTAATTTTTTGCACACATGTTCCTGGTAGTTTTGTATAATTTTCAAGTTCAGATTTAGTATATTTTACATAATCTCGAATTCTTTTACCCATTTTTGATATATAATTGTGAGAAAATAATTTATACTATTGAACTTAATTTTATAAGATGTTAGTTAAATTTTACTTATTTTAAATAATGAACAAACGTATACACCTAAATAAATTTAATTTTATGTAAAACTTATTAACAAATAATGAATTAAATCTTAAACAAAATTATTTGCACCACGTGCGTCGTGCTTTAAGAAAAAATTGTCTATTCAATATGAATGTCGTGATTGAAGATAGTATGGATTGTTTGACTACATAGTGACTGACAGTGACAGCTATTGTCAATTTTTTTTACTGGTTCCAGGGACTCGTTGAGAAATTTCTTTTTGAAATTCAGTTCATAGGACACAGAATGTTTTAAAGCATTCTTAAAATTTACATACACTTCATACAAGAATGTTAAAATATATAGGTATTTAATATTTTTTGTATATTTAATGTTTTTTGTGTTTAACCCATTCTTTAAACTAAAAATCTACTCTATAAACTCCTAAGCTACTCAATTAATTAATTTCAAATAAAAATGTCAACTCTTAATCTAATATATTTGACAGCGAGTTTTGACCTTTTCGTAACGTATACGTTGATAAATTAATTTTGATTGCTTATTTATTAAAAATATAAAAATTACAGCCTTTAAATGGTAAATATTAAGGGGATTAACGAAATTATAATAATAAATATATTCTAACATTTTAGAATATTGAATCGTTTTCTGATGATAATTTTAATACAGTCCAATGGATCAATAATACATACAAGAAATCAGATGAATCTAACAAAAGAAAATTTGTATCAAATTTATTAACCGAATTACATATGCACCAACAACAAATAACTTCCTCTTTAGAAGATACTAGCCAACAAGTAATGACAATTTTGCCAAGAATTATGAAAGATTCAAATAATTTGCAAAATGAAGTATTATTATTACAAAGTCAAATGAAAGAAGTACAATTAGAAATTGAAAAAGTACAAAGTGATACTGGAAATTGTATGTCAAATTTAGAAAGATTAGATTCATTAAAAGAAAAATTACAAATAGCAAAAAATGGTTTACAAGAATCTGACGGATGGGGTAAATTAGTTGCTGAACTAGAAGATCTTTATGAACGGACTGATTTATCGAAAATTTGTGAAAAATTGCAATGTTTACAAAAATCGCTAGTGGCTCAAGATAAACTCCCTGGACAAATTGATCGTCAGAATCAAGTAGAAGGATTCAAAAATCGTTTAGAAGCATTAGCTAGTCCAGCTGTAGTACAATGTTTCTCAACAGGAGATGCAGGTAATTTTTTTTAATGAATTATTAAAAAATTAATTTTCTATAGTTAATTTTTTTTACTAATAAAGAACAAACTAAAAAATATGTAGCCATATTTAAAAATATGGATCGTATACCACAATTATTGCAATATTATAGAACAGTGCAAAAGACAGCACTACAGCAACATTGGAATGAAATCATTGATCTATCTGAAAATTCAAATAGATTTTTAAATGATTTTTATGAGTTTTTAGCGGAAAATTACACAAAACAGGTAAGAACCTAAATTTTAATAGAATAATAATCTTGTTTTAAATTTGTTAATTTAATTGTTTTGAAATTTGTAGCTGTAATTAAATTCTACATTTAATTATACAAATTTAATACTGAATATTATTTGTTTCATAATTAAAAATTTAGTCTAAATGGTGCATTCAAGTTTTTGGCAACGATGGTATAAATGAACCTATCAGTATACTTTGTGAATTGTTGGCAACATTACAACCATCAAGAGAATCAGTAATTTTAGCAGCTTTAAAACGTTCAAATGACAAACTTGATGTCCTACAGATATTTTCCAATTCTAATATTCATTTTGCCAGTTTGATGCAAAATCAGTTTTTAATAACAAGTTATTTAATATTTTTTTATTTGTGAATCAAACTAATAATTTATTTTTTATTCTAGTTAAACCAGTTTTAGAATATTATGAGAAAATCCGAAGCTCAATATTTGATTACTTCAACACATTTATTGCTCAATATCCAGCAATTGAACAGAATTATTTAGCAACATCACTGGTTAGTTTAAATTTAAATCAATCAACATCTAACGAAACGATACGTGCACTTGGTACTGCTAATAGGAAAATATTAGAATGGGCTGAAGAATCGACAATACGGTGTGAAAAAATTACACAAAATTTAGCTATTGCACCTTTAACAAGTGTTTTACGTGTAATTACATATTGTTAATGTACTTTATATTATATTATATAAAAATTCATTGTATTATTTCCTAGTCAATTTTCAAAATTTTTATTGAGAAATATAAGAAAGCTCAACAACAATTATCAGCAAGTCGTAATATAGAACAAAATTGGAGTTTACTTCAGAGTAGTATATCATTATTACAAAATATTGGTGATTTAGCAAATGGTATTGAAAAATTGGAAGAGAAAATAAATGTGAAAATATTAGAAACTTATGATAAAATACAAAAAATTAATAATAATCAAGTATATTTTGGTTATTGTTTAACTGAAAAGCGTGATATAAATGATTTGAAAAAACTTGCTAAAAAAGTAAAAGATGATCAACAAAAAAAATTAGTAGAAAATGATTATAATAATTTTGGTATATTTTCTGTTAATTATGAATATATTAAACCAGTTTGTGAAGAAATACATGATGCTACTTTATCAGTTATCTGTATGTATTATATAAATTTAATTATCTATTGTTATTATACTATTTTTTTCAAGTTTCTCCAATTGAAAAGTATTTGCAAAATATTGAACCAATGGAAAGTTTCAGTTCTACTGGTACTGATTTACCAGATTATAGCTATGCACCACAAGAATGGCTAACTCAGGTTGAATATTTTTTTTAAAGAAAATGGATTTAAATTTAATATTTAAATATTACATTTTTTTATAGATAGGTCAATATCTTCTAACCCTACCACAACATTTAGAGCCATTACTATTATCACCATCACAATCATTAAAATTTGCTCTAGAATTAAGTGATAAAAAGTATAAAGAAAATATTCCTAGTGTTGATGTTTTATTATCATTGGTTGTTGAAGAATCATGTACAATGTATCAAAATCAAATTTTACAAATAAAATCTATAAGCACAACTGCAGCTAAGCAGTTAGCTACTGATATTGGTAAGATATTTTTATATTATATATTTTTTTAAATTATTTTCTATTAAACTTCTCATTGGGTCCTTATGAGTTTTAAATTTGTTAGTTTCGGTAATTGCAATTCATATGAATTTTCGGTGACATCGGGTGTCCCTCAAGATAGCCATATTGGTCCACTGTTATTTATTCTTTATGTAAATGTTTTTCCCACATTCCTTCCAGATTCTAATTTGCTAATGTTCGCCGATGATTATAAAATATACATGTCAAGTAAAGAGGAAAATAGTTTTCGAAACTTAAATACTACACTTCTACCAATGGTATATAAAGAATCATCTATCATTAAATGTTAGTAAATTTTCCGTCATCACATTGATGAACCACTTGAACGACTGTTTAATGTCAAAGATCTAGGTGTTTTACTTGACCCTAAGTTATTGAGATCAGGTCAGATACAAGTACACCTAATTCTGTTTTTACGCGAATTTTATTTAACGCGATTTAACAAAAATATTACGTTCTTTTTTTACGCGATTTGATTTCATTTAACGTGATTCAAAAAAATGAAAATAAGGTAAGATTCATATGACGTTAGTATATATATATACTAACGTCAAGACTATTGGTAATTAATATGCATACATTATCTATTAGAAGATCTGTTGCAAAAGTAATTTTTGTTTTTATAATACTCACGTATGATATTGATTCACCTGATTTACTAGCCCTGTTGAATATAAATGTACCCCATAATAGAGGCCGACATATAAGATTCCTCGGTGTGAATTTTTCATCTTCGAACTATGGTCAAGCTTAAATAGCTTAATAACAAAATTTAATAAATATTTTGTTGTTATTGATTTCAGTCTGTCTGTGACAAATTTCAAGCGAAAGCTGCTAAAGTATGATCGGTCATAATTGTTTTAAATGTTCAAATAATTGTCTAATATGTTTATTTAACTTTTGTTATTGTAGCTGTTGTTATACCTTTATTACCAAGAGTAAATTGTTTACTAACATAGTTAAATATAGTTCGTAACTCTCTTTTATTTTATGTTTTTTTTTCTAATATTTATTATTGTTTCATTTATAACATAATCCAAATCAACATATCTCAAACTAACCTAACTCAATTTAATTCCAACCAAACCATCCCGACCCAACCCAACTCAACTCAATTAAGGTATTATATATTATAACATTTGTTTAAATACGTAGTCTAAGAAAGTTGTACTTTGTTGACATAAATAAATAAATACATAAATAAATTTTGTTGAACAAATACATATTTTCTTTTTTCTAATTTGGGTTATTTTCATTTTTTTTTTGTAGAATATCTTAATAATGTTCTTGAAGAATTAGGCTCTACTGCAACTTTACATTTACAACAAACCGCAATACTTTTACGTGCTACACCAGATAATTATTTATTAAAAAGTAGTGGCTGTGAGCCACGTCTTGTAACAGCAATACGTCAAATGCGAAATATAATTTCAACTGAATAAAAAAAAAAGTTTTATATAAAAAACGTACTATATTCCAGATTTATATTCATTCTATAAATTATGTTATAAATATTTAAATACTTAATAAAATCTTCACTTAATTTAAAAAATATATCAAACCAAGTAGACCGTTTTTTTGTAAACTAAATATCAAATTATATAAAACAAATGATTAATTTTTTCCCTTAGTTTAATTTAAATCATAGCTAAATATCGTTTATTTGTATAAGTAATAAATGGAAAAAACTAAACGAACACGTTCTGCTAATTTTTCTGATCAAAATAAAGAAAATCTTTTTAAAATAATTGATCCATTTATAAATATATTAGAAAATAAACGAACGGATAAGCATACATCAATATTAAAATCGAAAACTTGGCAAAACATAGTTTTACAATATAATTTAATTAATGTGCCGCATAGAACTGGATATCAATTAAAAGCATTTTATGAGGCAAAAAAGAGACAATTTAAAGTATATATAAAATTTTCTTATAATAATATCTTTATTTCATGTACTAAAATAATTGTATATAATATACTATATTTATATTATGGTTTTTTGTAGACAAATAAAGTAAAAATTTTTAAAATGAATTCCGATGACACTGAAATTAAAATGGAAAATATTTCATCCGAAATATCATCAACAACTGTTGTTAGTAATGATAATAATAATAAAAATGACATTACCGATGGTAGTCAAATTACTATTTCCAATCCAATGATTGAAGTACCTAAAATTTGTATAGCGAATAATAGTGATAGTCCTAATGGAAATTCTACTGTTCTAGTAAGCATGTATATTATAATTTAAAAAAAATTGTAACGATTTTTTTTGTAGAAATGTGTTGATATCAAAAAATTAAAATCACCTGAAACAAAGATTTTACCACTAGAACCTGTAGTCGTTTCATCAACATTCGATAATCAAAAACAGTACAACTCGCCGACACGTGATAATTCTATTGTTTCATATTCAAATATTTGTAATAATTCTAATATAAATAATAGCATTGCTAAAAATTTGGTTAATATTGGTAATAAAATAAGCACAACACCAGTTCAAGAAAATATAAATAAAATTCGTTTAGACATATTAAATGATGAAAGGAAATTTCGTCGAGACGAACACATGAAACGAATGGAATTCATGGATTTAAGTATTTTGGTTATGAAATCGAATTTACAAAGACAATATAATTGAAATTGTAAGCGTCTTCTATTGCACTCATCCTTTGCGTCATTCCTACGGATTTACTGTAGATTATTTAATGTCTTTAATCGAATTTTATTTGTTTTCTTGAGGTTGTACACAATTTATTATAAATATTATAATAAATAAAATAGAAAAATAAAAGTTAACTCGTAATGAAATGTTGAGCTCAAAACACTACTTTAAAACTAATAGTATCTAATAATTTGTAATAATTCTAATTTTTTTAAAAATTTTAATATAATATCTAATGACTTTATTGAAAGTTGTATATTTTATGCATATTTGTAATTTATGAAAATTCAATATAGTCAAATGTAAAATACGTCTTAATTTTGGATTAAATTCTTTGAAAAGGAGGTCGAAGAGAGAACAGTATTGTAGTAAAGTAACTTTATATTAGTATTAATTTGTTTTTGTAATTGATGATTACTTTTTTTTATCTTTAAAAAAAAGCAATTGTTTATAATTTCGTCTTCCTATTTGTTGTTAATTATTGATTTAATCACTTAAATCTTCTGGAATAATAAGTTAAAATAGAAGCAAAGTTTTGAACATATTTAAAACAAAATAAAATTTTCAAAAATCTTAAAAGAAAAATATTTTTTTTTTTATGAAAAAATAAAAACTATTATAATACCAAATATTTTAAAAAGTAATAATTATTTATTTTAAACACAACAATACTCCTTAAAATTAGATTTATTTAACAATTATTCAAATAAATTATCTTTTAACTATTTTGAATTAAAACTACACCAGCCAAAAAAGAACACCTAATAATTATTAAATGTCACTCAAAAATGTATCAATTTTGTAAAACAGAAAAATAACGTTTTTTTAAATGCATAATTTTTTTAACCAATTTATGAGTTTTTGAATACTGAATTTGTTTAATTGGTATTATTAGGCTAATGGTATTTTTTTAATGAAATAATATATTGATGATGCCTTGTACAAAAAAAATACTCATTAATGCAAGCTTACATATTTCATACGAAATTCATGGAGAAAAATTAATAATTTAATTTAAATATTTTTCATATTTATATTAAAACAAATAATTTAAAGTAACAAAATTCATATTTTTTAACAATGCTAATTTTAGTTGCAGTACAATTATTAAATGTAATTTTTAAGTACTTTTAAGTATTCAAATATATTTAATAATATTCATTAATTGATTATTTCAAAATATTATACAAAAAAATGACAAAAAAAACAGTTTTTTTAAATATATTTGACAACAACGAAAGAAAAATGTGTACAAAACCATTTTTATGATTTAAATGTCCATTCTGTTTATAATTAAATGATAGTCTTATTTTTTTAATATAAAAACCATTAATTTAATCCACAATTTATGAATAAATGATATTCAATTAATTCATACATAAGTTATATTAATAATAAAAAATATTTTTTAATTTTGTAAAATACATTTTTCAACGTTTTTAAGCTTATCATTTACTTGGATTCAATTTTATATTTCAAGTCAAATATATTATTTTATCGTAATACATTAGATTTGAAAAACTATTTTTAAAAAGTAACTATTATTAAATTGAAATTTTTAATTTTAATCAAATAATTATATTTAAATAGATTTATCTTATTTATATAGTTATTCATAATAATATTTTAATATATAAATCAAAAATAATGTTTGAGACAAGTTGAATTTAAAATTAAATAAAGCTTTTTGTTTACTAAGAAAATTTTAACAGGAAGTTAATATGTTTTTTATTTATACTTACATAAAATGAAAAAAAAAACAATAATTAAGTATATTAATGAAAATTTTTTTTTTTTTGGTCACATATATATTTCAACTTAAGTACAAATTTTTATATTTTATTAATTTTTAATTAATTAATAAAGTCTACAAAAGCAAAAGTATAAAAACAGATTTAACATATCGAAAATTAATTATTTACAGATTTTCCGTAATTATTATTATTAGTAACAAAATTAAAATTATAAATGCAAAAGGAACAAAACTAAAAAAAAATCTTTAAACTTTGCATCAGGCAAAAAAACAAAAATAGCATTTACTAATTCTATATAATAAACTCTAAACTTAAAAATTAAGTTTTTTTATTAATTTTTATTTAATTTAATGTTTTTTAACTTTTCATTTACTTTTAAAAAAAATAAAAACGTTTATATATATCTTATATTTTTTTTTACATATTTAAATTATTAATTGAACTTGTTTTTTTTTTTTTGTTTTATATTGTATTTAACTAACAAAATTAAAACTATAATGACTTCATACACTAACAATTACACATCAATAATGTTAGCATTTTGCGTTATTACTAGTATTAATAGTTTTATTATTATCACCTAAAAGTGGTGTATCAACAGTTGTTATAGTATTATCATCATTTTTCTGATCAACCATTGCCCCCACTGAATATGTAACACCAATATTACTATGTTCAATATTAGCACCATCATCACCACCTCCGCCAGCTCCGTTATCACTAGCATCAGCAAAATCGATACTGACAAAACCGCTACCACGAGCACCACCACCTCCACCACCACTTCTCGGTGATATTTGCTGTTCATCACAACAACTGTCATCCATTGATGATAGATTTGGTATTACAGCCATACTATTACTACTAGTGGTTTGTTGTGATCCCAATATTGATGCTGAATGTTGATTAAATGAGGTTTGTAATGAATTTGGACTACTAGCAGATTGTTGATTCTGTTGGGGTCCATTTGGATGAATTGTTTCCTTGGCATACATTATAAGATCATTTCGTTGATCATCTTGATTTTTTCTCCTTATTAAATTAATAATACTTACGGATGCTGGATGCGTTGGAGATGGTGAATTACTACCACCTATTAATTGATTATCATTATTAATTATTGCTTGTGTTGTATGATGGTGACTCTTTGGCGTATGGCGACCACCGGTGTTCAGATTATTTCGTATACTTCGATCATCTTCTTCAAGTGAATGTAAAAGCTAAAAGTAAAGGTTTATTGAAAATAAATAAATATTATTGTATTTAAAAATAAAAAATTTAACAACTATTTAAATTGCATTTATGTACATAAAAGAAATGCCGTGCAGCAGATATGCTGCGCATAATTATGGGCTGTTTTGCATGACGGCAATGGTACACATCTACTTTATGTAAATGTAAATTCAATTGTACTAAATACTAATGATAATTGTATTCAAAAATAAAATATTTATATAAATGTATGATACAATACAGTAGATCGCAAAAAAGCCCTAAAAATTTTGGATTTAATTGAAAATATCACATTTTAAAAATTATATAAACGCGATAAATATTCTTAAACAATAAATCAAACTGTTTTTGAAACATATTAATTGAATAACAAAATAATATAAATTTATTTTTTAACTAACCCAAATTTCAATCAATATGAATTATTAAATTTAATTTTCATGAAGAATTCAGTATAAAATCTTAATTTTTTTTTTCATGTTTATCTTCATCGTTTAATAATGAATAAATTATTGAAAGCTTTATTACAAAAAAAAAAAAAAGATATTTATAATTTTAAAGATAAAAAATTAATATTATTTTTTTTTTTCTAATTATTTACCTTTTCAACTTCATCATCGATTGGATCACTACTAGGATCATCACCTAATTTTTGTGATTTTTCAAGTAAAGTTGCACGTTTAGCTGCTAAATATAAACTTCTCTTAATTGCTATATAAATAACTTCGGTTGTAGCACGTACTGAATAATCTGGTGTAAATGTATGTTTAACCATTGCATCCATATTTAATGATTGTAAAGATCCTTGTGCTTGAGGTATAGATTCTTTAAATACATATTTTTATATTTATTTATCATCTTTATATATTTAATATGTTATACATTACCTAAACTAAAATTTTGTACTAATGCTTGTGTACCAAAATAAGTAAATGGACCACTTTCAAATACTAAACTCTCACGTCCGACAGTAACTTCTACTCTACCCTCCAATATAAGTACAAAGAAATCAACAGGTTTACCCTGCTCGTATATTAATAATGATGGATCATCTCTTTCTTTGCCCTTACATCGGATATTATTTATGACATCCTGATTAAGAAGACGACGCAATATTGTCTCAGATATTGAGTCTTTTTTAAAGGCATCAACAGCTGTAAAAATCAGAATTTATTATGAAAAATAGGAAATCATATATGTATAATATTAATTTTCTTTTGAAAATATATTATTCAAAAAATCTTATATAATAATATATTGGGAAAAAGTATTACTAAACTGAGCATACTTTTGAGAATTTATTATAATTGTAACTTCAGAATTTCTGTTATAAGTTTAAAATGATAATTTTTTTTTAACATGTTTTAGCTTTGTGTTCTATAGTCATATAAATAAACTACATATACTGATTTATACTCATATAAACTTTTAATAATCTTAGATTAAGTCAACTTATAAATTAATTATTAAGTTAACTATTTAGTTGCTAATGAAGTTGGTACGGTATTATAATTTAGAAATAGTTTATTTCTAAAATCATTGTGAAAAAATATTTCTTTAATTTTCTTGTACAGTATCTAGGCTAGTATGTTAGTCGAACTTTCTACAAAAGTTCGTACAAAATTACCTAAGTGAATTATCACTACTTTTTAGGAGAACCATTTTTTAAGACCTTTATTTAGTCGGGATATTATACAATAAGATTTTGTGAACAAAATGATTTCCTTTTATTGGAAAAAATTCCAAAATTAGTGACTTTCTTGATACATCACAAAAATTGATTTATGTATTTTTACCCAGATGGCAAAGAATTATTGTTATTATTATTATAAACATAACATAATTAAAAGAAAGATATTATACTTACAAGTACTTAAGTACTGGAATGTTGCTAAAGTTAATTGGGGCGATATTCGTATTTTCTGATTTTCACGACGTTCCGCAAATATTGTAAAATCTTGTTTTTGTATTTTTTGACGTCTTATTTTTGTACGATTATCCATAAATACATCAGTTTCATCAATAATTTCAGCTTGGATTAATTCTTCAATAACATCTTCTAATGTTACTAAACCAATTGTTTCATAAAATGGATCACCTTCACCTTCATTATTAACACGATGTACAAATGCCATATGTCCTTTATTACCTTCTTTAAATTGATTAAACATAATATCTAATGTAACATCTTCAAATACAAAATGACATGGATTTTGATAAAATTCACATAATGTTTTTAGTGGTGTATTATCATCTGGATCAACAAATGCTAAATCTTTTATATATAATAATGTTACAATATTTTTACGATCACCATCGTAAACTGGTATTCGTGAATAACCAGATTTCATTATTTCAGATACAGTTTCAAAATCTAAAATAGCAGTTAATGATAACATAAATGTATCATCAATATGTGTCATAACATCACCAACAGTTTTTTTACGTAATTCTAATGCACCAGATATTATATTTACTTCATTTTTATCAAGATCATTTACATCATTTGTCACCTGATAAAAAAAAATTAATTTTTAAATTTTTTTTATTCCAAGATTTTTTTTTTAAATTTGTTATATTAGTTATCGTAAAATTCGGGTCTGTGTGTTCAAACTATATAAAAATTTTATCATTAACTTTTAAATACAGTTAATTGTAAATAGAAATTGTTAATAAAGTTGAATGAGAAACCATTCGTCTGCCTATTTTTAAGGATTTTTTAACCACAAATTACTGTTTATCATAATAACTATTTATCTACTTTGGAAAAGAAGTAATGTGAGTAAATTAATTGGTGGGTAAATTAGTTTGTAAAATATATTCGAATGAACAATATACTATTTTGAAATCATTATGATTGTTTCACAACATAATGATTAATGTCGGAAATTAATGTCGGCAATTAATTAAAACTTTAGCTATGAAACTACTGCGTATTAGCTCGATTGTTCGTACTTTTTTTTAATGTTATCTTATACAATAAATTTATAATATGATAAATAGAAAAGACAATATTTCTTATCATTTTTGTTGCTATAGATTATGATATTTAAAATTGTAATCAAAATATAAATATTCACCTTAACTAATTCTTTAAGTCTTTCACGATTATATACGTTGCCAATTTCTTCACCTAATATATAATCTAATATTTTTGATGTTGGATATGCTAATGGAAATGTTATCAACATAATTGCTTTTGTAATAAAAATTGTTTTAGCACCAACAGCTAAACCATGCCTAGAACAAATTGCCTAAAATTAAAAATTATGTAAAAAAATAATTCAATTTCTAAGTTAATATTATATAATTACCTGTGGTGTTATTTCTCCAAATATAACAATTGCTACCGTTGATGATATAACTGCTACAAAACCGGATGTTAAACTATCTAATAATATTGTAAATGTTGAATTTACAAGAACATTTCCTAATAATATACTACAAAGTAAAAAATTTCCATGATCACGTACTGGTTGAATTTTTTTAGCATAATTACGTTCATTTGGTGAACCAGTATTACGTAAAATCTATAAAAAAAAAACATTAATATAATTTATAATAACTTTACATCAGTTTTTAATTAGATATTAATAAAAAATTAATAGAAAATTTACTTAGTAGCGGTAATAAAATGGTATTAATGACATTTATTACCGCTTAGTAGCGGTAATAAATGTCATTAATAAAATGACAATTAAAGAAGAGCAAAAATAAGGATATTAATTATTAATTTTAACAAAATGTATATTTTAAAAAGATATTTATACGGTTTTAACAAATATATAAGAAAATTTCATA
This sequence comes from Empis livida, assembly GCA_963932195.1. Taxonomy (NCBI): domain Eukaryota; kingdom Metazoa; phylum Arthropoda; class Insecta; order Diptera; family Empididae; genus Empis; species Empis livida. Next base: position 1,981,470 of record OZ010649.1, read on the forward strand.
TTTTTTACACGTAACAAAATGTTTAGGTGGTGATAAATATTTTGAATCTAATTATTAGATTAAATTTTTATTTAAAAAAAAAATTATAAAAACTAACCTTTAACTCTGTCCTGTCAAGTGCCATTAAACCTAAATTTAAACCGGAAAATAATGCAGAAAATGTTAAACATATTAAAATAATAGCAACTGATGCCCATAATGGTAAAAATGGTTCAAAACTATTTATACGTAACCATGTTTCAGAGCCTTGATGTATTAATGGTTTAGTTAATGTAGCATCTTTCTACAAAAAATATACGGTATTATATAATATATTTAACATTAAAATTATGTAGACAATAATACCTCATCGTGTTTATTGTCATCACTTTTAGCACAAAAATAAAATACATTCCCGTTACTTTTAGGTAAATTAATTGTAAATAAAGCTGTTTTATCTGTTATTGATGTTGTATCAATTGGAAATAATCCTGTTGATGTTACTAAACATGAACCACCATAATTATTTTGTTCATGGGAAAAGGCTATAAATGTATGATCTGTAAATCCTGTGCCATATACACGTATCACTACTTCAGTATTACTTAATATTTGTGGTATACCAAATTCATCAGGATCTTCAGATTTTTTTGGACTATGTTCAATACGAAAGCCATCAATACGTAGTGTTTCCAGTTCTACTTTCCGTTTATGTATATGTTTATCTAAATTAGGTCGTTGCTGTTGGTTATTAGATGTTGAACGAAATTTTCTATGACTACTGCAAAAAAAATTTAATTTGTATATTAGTATACTATATTGAAAAGTTAGTCTATATCCAAAAAAATACATTATTATAGTTACAAATTAGGTATATCTAGAATAAAAAATTACAACCTAAATTACAAAGGAATGTACTCCTTTATTTGGACTTAAAAACTAATTGATTTTTGAAACTGATTTTAATTTTTTTTAAAAATTTAAGCTATTTCAGAATTTCTAAATATGTCTAATATCGTAATGTATTACGATATTAGACTTTGCGTGAATTGCCATATTATATAATGTTTTTAAAAATCAATAAAATATTGTTAATTTTAATCTGTATTATGCTTTTGTTTTGAATACACATTGGCCCAATAATTTATTCAGTTTTTATTTGAATTTCATATATTCGTGTTATTTTTTTTTTTGGCTTAGTTCCAACATTAAATGATTTCGTTTATTAATTTAATAGAAGATATTAAAAATATGTAAAAAATTTTCTTGATGACCTAATAATGAGAAGATGTCAAAAAATCTTGCAAAACTTCCTTAAACTGCTTATAAATTTACAATATTAATATACTGAAATAAAAATAATTTTTATTAGTGCTCTGAATAATTAATTATGCTTAATTATGAATAATTAATTATGCTTGACCAATTTACCAAAAATACATAAAACGCTGTACTGAAAGATTGTAAGTGTTGGTACCCTGGTACTGAAAGTTTGTAAGTGTTGTAGAAAGACCATAGTTAACGATTGACAATAATTTACTAGAAAACAACCACAGATCTTTTAATTAGAGAATATCACGATTCAATATTAATGTTTAAAAAATAAAGTTGCTGCTAAATGAACAACAACTTAATACAGGATGGTTGATCTAGTGTTAAAAATCAAATTTAAAGATTTTTAAATATATATTATTTAAGTAATCTTTATAAGCCATAGCACTTAAATTTGATTAAAAATAGTACTTATGAGGTTTTGCAATTAAATTTGTAGTCATACATATTTTCGAATTTTAACCTAAAATCTTGATTAGGTTTATCATTCATTCAGTAAATTAAGATAAGAAATTGATTACTTTACGTTTTACGCAAGCTATAACAAATTGTGAAAATAAAGTAAATTACATAAATTTATCAAACATCTATCACGTCCTCAAATTTATAATAAAATTTTATATTGAATTTATAATTTATTTCTCTATGTATTTTACGCAATCTGAAAAATTTATTTTCAAAATAATTATTATTGGAAACAGTTTACATGCTGTTTTTATTGAAAGCCGCACTTTAATAAAAAGATTCACCCCTGATTTACAATGGAATACGATTTAGTTTTATTTGTATTAGTTTTTTTTTTCCAATTGAAAGCAATCATCATCATATGCAACAGAACTTAAAAAGCGCAAACGGTTCATCTATCAGCATGATTAAAGTAGTTTCATTTATAATTACAATAAGCATCAGGTCAATTTATATAAAATGCACAGCTAAATAAGAATAAATAAAATGAAGAAGATATGAAAATATTTATTGATAATTTAATTTACCATACAGAAATATATTAAACCAGTTTATATAGGAGAGAATTATTTAGATACGAGTCCATAATGTGTGTAAGCAGTTTTAAAAATGATATTTTCAATTGTATAATTGAAATGTACATAGTACGCTATTCAATTAAGAATTACAAATATTTTATATAATTTTTTTTTTAGATTTTCATATTTTGTAAATTACACAAATTTGTGATAATTTTGTAGTCAAAGTTAGTTTAGAAGTAAATAAAGATTTTTAATTAAAGTAATAGTTAAGTTGTCATTAATAAGTTATATCGTAAAATATATTATTCATTATTATATAATTCAATAAAAAATATCTAAAATTAATTATTTTTGTAATAAATTAATTTCAAATGAATTTTGGAATCAAAGTTTATATTGAAACTGAATTATAAAATTTAATTTTATGGATACGTAATTTTGTAAAAATAATTATTAATTTTGTTTTTTATTTTTAGAAACTTTAATGATTCATAAAATTATATCTTTAATATATGTCAATTTTAGTACGAAAAATTTATTTATTTCTTCATGCCGTTAACAACAGATAGTAGATTTGAAATTTTTTAATCATTTTAAAAGGTCTAACTATTTTAAATTATAAAGTAAATTACATTTTATATTTGTTAATTATTGTAATTATTGCAAACTAATGGCTATGATGTATTGAATTAAATCATTTATCCTTCAGCTATTTGCTCTTAAAATTCGTTTTCATGTAACCCATTTCGATTGATACGAGTGCACTGCAGGAGTCGGGATAATATATTTAAATAATGTGCACTGACTAAAATAATTAGGTGTGTTGAAAACCCAAGTTTAAGCAGAAAAACTTTAAATTAATTGTAATTAATATTTGAAAATAACATAATTGCTAGTATGTACATATAATTAATTTCAACTGAACTTATTTTTCAATTATAAGTTAAATTCAATTCCGTATCAATTCTATTTTATTCAAATTTCTGAGAAAATTATGAGTTCCCTTCAAACTAATGAAATTTATTTAGAATTCATACTCTAAATTATAAATATTCTAGCTAAATTTAACTATAATTTATTACTAAAATATTATTTCTATTTTTATAGTGAATTTTGGAACTGAATTATTTCAATGTCGTGTATCAATCAGTATAACTCTAATAAATGAAAAATAAAAAATTAGTCGCCACTTTATAATATTTATGGACTACAAGCAAGTAACATAAAATATTTATTTTAAAAATATATAAAAATTAGTTTTCAAATAAATCGTTAAATTTTATTATTTTATAATAAAGTGTTCACGTAACCATAAGATTTCTTTATATATATATATATATCTAATTATTATCAAAATTTTCATAATTATATGCTTAAAAATATTTTCATTTTACCAAGCCTAAACTTAAAATAGAATCAGTGATGAATGAAAAATAAAGAAAAAACTTTGTTCATAAATAATTATTTTTTTAAAAATATTTCATAATATACATAAAAATACTACACATAAAAATTTAGAAATAAAATTTTATGTATTTGAAGAGCTTTGTAGATAAAGGTGTTAAGTGACATTTTCATTTTAGAGTAAATTACGCTTAATCCATATTTTGGTCGTTATTGCTATAATAATTTTAATTGATTTTCTCCAGTTTTCCAATCACAATAATTAAAATTTCAAAGCTTACTGTATCTTTGTAAAAAATAGTTGTGAGAATATAAGGGATAAAGTGCTCAGTACAAAACATTTATTGCTACAAGTACTAAACATTTGTGAAAAGTTCAGAATACTTTTATTCAAAAAAATATCATAAAACATTATTAATACAAAAGTACTTAGTTTAGTGTGCATAATCTGCATGTTTGTAACAATATTTAATTTTACAAAAAAAATACCACTTGACACCTTTATCTACTAAGTTTTTTTTTTAGTATAAATAGAAATTGAAAATTATTAAATTTTTTCAAAGCTTTAAACTGTACTGCCCTAAATTAATTAATTAATATTAAAGTAAATATGAAAAATGAACAACATTTAAAAAATTTTTAAAAAAAATATCACTTAATATTCATCAAAAGTTTTACTACAAAATTAATTAAATTGTATATCAAAACATTGTTACAGAGACTCCAACTTTTTATGTTGGCGTTATGTTTATAATTGTGATTATAATCGTAATCGTTAAATTTTCCTAACTGAATTAGTCAATAACATTATTTAATATGGAACTTTGAAGTATTTGCAATTTAAAATGAAATTAGAATTTGTTAAATTCAGTTGTATTTAATAACACCAAAAATATTATCATTAATTTGTGGAATTTTCATCAATTATCCGAAAACGGTGTACAAGTAAGATATACATCTTAATAATTTTAGTAATAGAATTCAATAAGCAATTAATTTCGGTGATAGAATTTAGTCTAATTAAGTAATTATGAATAATTATAGTCATATTTCTTATTTAACAGAAAGTAATTTGAGTTATACAATATTTTTATTATGACAAAATATGAATGTTTATATAAAATAAATTCTTTAATGAAAATATACAACATATGTTAGCAGATAGATTTATATAGAATCTTATAAGTGTTATTACATTTTATAAAATATGATTAAAAAATTTCAATTTAATGTTTAATTAAAAAATTTATAATTCATTTCGAAAAAATATTTTTATACAATCAATATAGTCAATTTATAGACAAATTAAGTTTACGTAAAATGGAGATAAAGATGGAGTATTCATTATGTTTGTATCCATGAACCACCCTGAGCTTATACCCAGGTTGGTTCAAAGTTTTTTTTTTTTTAAAGAATAGGAAACAATATTCTCTAGTTTGACAAGAATGAAAAACAAGTATCAACATTTACAATAATTCTTATAATTCGATCATTTTAATCATACTGTTACTGATTTCTGCTGATCTGTCAAATTTAGTATATACTCGAAAGTTACTATGTAATATGTATTAATACAAAACAATAATATTTGTCGTAATATAAAAATAGGAACTCTAGAAAAACACTGATGATGTGCTTGGAGCAGCGAAAATAAGCATAAGGAGACATAAAGTTTGTATGTGAACAATTTTTCCTAAAGATTTTAGATACTCATACTTATTTATTTAACATTTATGGCACATTAATAATTTTTGGATTGTTCTTTTTTTTTTTTACTAATCGCTTATGACATTCTTGGCTGTTATACAGATGTCACAAAAATTTAAAATCTGAAGATTGATTAATTGATCATAGGAAAGTTCACCATTTTGGATTCGTTGAATGGTTAACAAATACACAAAACGATCAGTAATTCCATTGGTAAAAAGGTGTATCGGTATTTTCAATTGTGACATAATTTTAATATGTTTACAGATATAAATATATTATTTAATCATAGTTTATCTTTGTATTGACACACTAATTTGTTCAGTTTATTTACGTTATTAACAAAATGATCAAAATAAACGATTTATTTGATCATTGATTAAATATATTAAATACAAGAAAGTAAAACAATGTAATGTAAATATTGAAAAATCTATATTTATATACAAATAATCTATCTATAAGATATAACTATAAGTATGTGGTATTAAATAAATAATTAAAGAATTTTTTTTCTTTCAAAAAAAAAAATAAATAAGAGGAAATTTTGTTTATATTTCAGTAGTCAGCAAAAAAAAAAAAAATACGAATTTTCTCACAATTAAATGAAAATATTTTATATTAATTATAATACGAGAAGCACCGGATATTATTTTAATGAATTTTTCTGTAATAAAAATAAATAAATTAAAATTCGCTGAATAATATTTATTGTGAGAAGAATTTATCTTAAACAAGATTAACTTATAAGTATTACACTTTTACAGATATCGATCCAATTTTGATATGTATTCGATTTTTTTAGCTATATAGTTTATGAATATTTTCGCCAGTTTACATTGTTGGCTAAGTGTTCGATTACCACTAACAGAAATACAGATTATCAAGAATAATGATTAAATAATTTCCGTTTAAAGATAAATGTGTGACTATATGAGAAAGTTATTATGTCGCCAATTTTTATTTGCTTTTTGGTATGATGTGTACACAGAAAACTTAACGCAGATAAAAATTGTACATGATTTTATTTAAACATTCTTATACCAAATATGCGACATCTACAATAATTCGTACTTTTTAATGCATCGACATTATATTTTGGTATGCAAATGTAAGTTAAGAATTCAATTTAGATACTAAATTCGAATTACATCATCTTGGTCATTTACATTATAATAAAACACGCTTATTCATAACTAGATAATTCAAATTAGACAATTTACAAAACTTTCATTTAACTATAAAAAAAAAAATTATAATGATTTGAAACTTCGATGCGTTTATAGAGCGCAAAATTGTTAAAAGTATACATTTCTTTACTACAGTAGATACAAAACTACGGCTTTACTTAATTTTAATTATTTTCATATAAATTAATTATTTCTTTATTTTGGCAGCTCCTTAATTATTTTCCATTTTCTATGGCGAGTTGAACTCGAATTTACATCCACGGAAACCGGGATTAAATTGATATTTTGTTATTTTTCGTTAGTTACATGATAACTCAATTTATTCCAACACAATCTCAACTGAAGCATATTATATACATGGAAATATGGTTAATAGAAACCGAAAAATGTAAACGGACTATGGATTAATTAACGTTTATAATTTTCTCATAAGTGATTTAGAAAATATTTCTTATGAAAAATGATTGCTTGTTATCTAATTCAAATTTGACTACATTATTCATTAAAATTTTTAGAAGATTTTAAGAGAAACCTAAAATTTATGACCTACAAATCATTTAAGTCATATATATTTATGAAATTGAAACATATATTTTTATTTGAAGATTTTTTTTTAGATATTTTATACATATAAGAATTTAGTTATACTTCAAATCAATAAATAACATGTAAAAATAGACAATCAATTCTATATAATAAACATTAATTTTTTCATATACATTACTTAATATGTATATGTTATATTTAAGAATGAAAAATATAAATTTATCATTAGCCTGTCTGATTATATCTACGAGTATTATTTTGGTATATCTGAATAAATATAGACTCTACCAGTTACCAATATTTATAAATATCGACCTTGGGTATTAGACGGTATGATACTAACTATATTTATGAAAAATTAACAGGGCAAGAGAAATTTCTTGAAAACTTTTATGACAATTACTTCAAAATGTAAAGCAAATAACAATTAAATTATACAATTTTTCATAAAATATGAAAAATTCAACTGATAAAAAGTGTTCTAAATTTTTTTTTATGAAGTAGTTAATTTTGTAACAAAGCTGAATTTAGAGGCGTATTTGATAACATAGTTCAATAAAAAATAATCTATACTTAAGCTAGAAAACAAATCTTATTTAAGTTTTGATAATAAAAACACATATATTTATGTTTTGGTAGTAAAAATGCTATAAAAAATTTATTTTAAATTAAATATTTGTGTCTTAAATAAAATTTGCAAGTCGAATTAAAATATATTATTAAATAAGGAGATCCTTAACAACCTACATAGATAGACTTAACTAGGCATGTTATTTTTCATTTTGATACTTAAAATATCAAGATAATTACCACAGTAATATTAAATTTTTAGACGAAAAGTAACAAATACATTTGAGAAATATTTAGTCTTTGACTGATTATTTTTAATCAGATTCAGGTGTTTTTTTTTAACATGCTGTGACATCAAAAGAATATAGGAAATATAGGAAATAATTTATTTTATGATACTTAAAAAGGAATTAATCGATTGAAATCTTATTTTTTTAGTAAGTACATATAAAGAAATTTGATATAATCAATGGTATAATATTAGTCTTTTTGTAAAATTCTAGGTATATTGAAAAGAACGATATTAGTGACAAATTTTTAAATAAAACTATTAAGTTAATTTAATAAATAAATTTCCCAAGAATTGTTTTTCTTTTTTTTCAAATTTTAAAACCATTTTTTCGAGTTTTTTCTAAAGATAATTTCTTGGTGCCAGTGGTATTTAATTAAATTTCTCAGAATTATAATTAACACTGGTATCCGATTATAAGATAAGAATTTTGACATAAGCAATGATTAATATTTATATTTATTCATGTAATTACATAATAATTTATATAAAAAGCCAAGATGCTATTTTCCAGCTTATTTAATTACTCACTATGATAATTGTTTATTTGTGGGATTAAACTACGAATTATTATATTTCTATTATGTAGAAGAAAATCTAACGAAACAGAAATATTGTATAGCAATGATCAATTATTTTCTATACACCTTTCAACAACCAAATGATTGTAAAATCATTTGTAATTCAATAATTAATATATAAATTACTTTGTGCTAACAATATCATACTATGCTTTGAATAAAATGATATTGTTAGCACAGGTGGTATTACTTATACAAATTATAATTTTAAATTCAAATCATTTACAAATTTTAATCAATATTAATATACGGTAGTCAATATTTGTACAAGTTACCTTATTATTTATAAAATGTGCGCCAAAAATATTCTAAAACTTATACATAACAGTTTGTTTTGTTACAGAAAGCGGGTTTTTTCGAATTATTTGCAGTTTATTAATAATTTAAAAAAAAAAAAATAGATCAGATTTTAATGGTAATAAAAATGAATAAATTTGTTATACAATTTTCATATTTGCGAACATTGAACTCATTAATTAAATTAATTTATATGTAAATTATAATTTTACATTATTTATTTAGAAATATTTATAATAAAATTTGAGAAATTCAAAAATTAAATAAATTAATTTTTAAAATTCATAAAAAAGATTACGAATTTTCTAAATCATATTAATTCTAATAAATTTTTAAAACTGACCCAATTTCCACTTTAGAAATTTATGGTCATGTCTATAAAAAATTTCTACGAAAATATGAAAAGTAAAATTTCATAAAAGTGCAACGGACTAATTTTTTTTTTAATATTAAATAATAAGTTCTTTTTTTTCGGTAATAATGGAGGTAAGTCAAGGGCACTACGTTATTTCTGTAACTTATGTATATAATACGTCAATATATAAGTATATATAGAAATTTTTTTTTAGCACACATGATTCTTTATGTTAAAATTATAACTTTTTTTTTTGTTGTTGTTGTACATATGATTTTTTTTAGCTTTTATACTTACCCTTCATGTTTTACTGTATTATATTCATTATTCCCATTATGACGTAATTTAGCTGTTTCCAAAATTAAATTACTATTATCATTAGTATGAATTAATTCAATCGTATCATTTTCATGTAATTGTACTAAAATTGGATCAACTACTGTTATTGCTGCTGATGTTTCATCAATAATAAAATTAAATAAACATAATATAATCAGTATAACAAAAGTCCAAAAATTTAATCGATAATTTAAATTGATATTATTATGATTATTAATATTATTATTATTATTAATTAGATTATTTAACTTTTGACTATTATTAGTTAGATTTTTAAATTTTGATATTTTACCACTGCTAGTCCGTTTTAAAATTAATTTATCCATAATATGATTTTTTTAAACTTTTTAATTAACTAACGTTTATATTTTTGTTTATTTTAAGGAATCTTTTTTTTATTTTATCACTTTAGTCATGAACACTTAATAAAATTATAAATTTTTATGAACAAATAAAAAGTAATAGTTTAAAATTTATTCTCTACTTTTTATCAGAAAAAATCGCTATAACTTTTACACAAATTCTTATTGGAAATAATTTAATTTTTTTTTTTTTTTTTTGTGAATTATGATTTATGATATAACAAAATTGTAATTTTACTAAATTTTTTTAAATATGTTTTAATGCGTTTTTATTTATAAAATTCGATAATTTTTATATTTGCTCCTTTAATTAATTATAATTATAATATTTTTGGACAAAAAAAAAACGAGGAGACTAGCGCGACACGGAATTTGGTCAACTTTAACTAAAAAAGAAAGACAGACGTCAGTCACTCCACTATGAGTTTATGTCAAAAAACATGCATTTTTTAATTTCTAAACCACTAAACATTAAACGAAATTGCTTTAACGAATCCAAATCGAACCGGATGCGAACTGTGCTTTCGCGAACATTTTGTGTTTTTTTAGTATTCAAGAAATGTTTTGCAACCATGCCAATTTTTCAGTTTTAGGAAAGAGAAGTGATATTTTATTGATGGTATAGTTTTTGTTTTAGAGTAATATTTCATAAAAATATTTGGCGAGGACGAGAATGCCTATTTTTTTAGTGCTGCTACTGCTAATTCATTGAATTAAAGTAAATTGTTATAAAATTAATAAAAGTTAAGTAAATAAAATTTTTAATAATAAAAATGAATAATAAACTTCTGTATTTCAGAAACATATTTTAAGTAATATAGTAGAATAAAATGTATCCCTTTGGGAAATTCATAAACAAACCGTTTTTATCAAAGGTTTGGCGTGCCGTTCTACTGATCTTATTCTAAAATTTACTTACGGCACAATTGGGGTATGCAAAAGCGTTTCGTTTTCGAACTATTGTGAGAACAAATGGCTGGCTGATGGTACGACACTTAAGTGTAGGGTTGGCATCATAATTTTTCCCTCCATTCTTATTGGCAATAAATTTATTAGTTTTTTTGACAATTCTCATTAAAAAAATACAAAAAGTATACAAAACAAACGTAGACAAATTTTTTGATATTTTATTTTTTTAGTAGTTTGTAGTTGTTAAGTTCAAAATTTCTGTGGAAAATATGATTAATAAAAAAGTGTTTATTCTTATACTAGTAATATTAATTCTGTGGCAATGCATGAGATTTCTTCCATCTATTTTTTCTTCAGTAGGCCAACAAAAATTTAATATTTTGTATTATTATTCCTAAACTATTTTGTTTTAAGGATGAATTAATAGTAAGACCGTTCGGAGCTCCAGTTTTAGTAATGGTTTTTTATGAAACTTTATGTCCAGATTCTAAAAATTTTATACTTAAACAATTACAACCTGCATACAAACGTGCTCCAGAGCTTATAGAAATACAATTTGTTCCATACGGAAAAGCCAAGGTGAATTAAATTGGCCTCTAGATTTTTTTTTTTTACTGATAACAATATTTAATTTGCATTATCTTATAGAATAGATAAAAAATATTAATTTATATAAAATTTTATATAGACTGAAATTGGTCCGGATGGGTCATTGAAATTTGATTGCCAACATTCAACATTAGAATGTCAAGGAAATATGTATCATGCTTGTGCTGTTGAAGCAATTGAAGATCCAAAGACTCGATTAGATGTTGTGGCGTGCATGATACGTGACAACCGATTACCAAAAGAAGCAATGCAAAGGGTACAAAATATTAAACGTATTGTAATTTTAATAATATATTGAAATGATCACATTAATAATTTTAGTGTACCCGAGAACATAAAGTCGAAACAATTGAACTAATACAAAAATGTTACGACAGTCCACATGGTGCAGAACTTCTTAAATTACATGGTGATGCTACAAATGCTCTTCGGCCACCAGTTTCATTTATACCGACAATTACATTAGATGGTTCACAAGGTAGACAAGCTTCAATATTAAAAGATCTATTTGGTGAAGTGTGTAAAGTAGCAGGTGGTCGTGGACCAGTTCCTGAAATATGCAAATAGTTAATATAATTATGAAATTTAAAAATGTTTTAGCCTACAAATTTCTAAATTGAAATATTTTAGATGAATTGTAATGTTTTTGAAATTAATTTGAAGTTGTTTTAATTATATAGAAAAATTATATCTGAAACTCATTTTTTTTTAGTAATTTTTGCATATAATTAAAACATTCTATTTTAATATTAATGTTCCAACGTACCAAATTATTCTACTAGAGAAAAACTAAATTAGGAAAATTATTTTACCAAATAAATAAAAAAAAAAAACGGCAAATTAAGTTTTCCGTGTAATTAAAAAAAATCAATGTAAGATTTATTTTATAAAAACTATTAAAATGTATTTAAAAAAATTTTTTTTTTTTTATAAAAATTGAACTAATTAGTAAATATATTTGTATAATCGTGTTTTTAAATAGTTAAGTAAAAATTAGAACAAAGAAATAATACTGAAGATAAAGATCAAATTAATTATATAAAATTATATAAAATTAAGATTAAACGAAAAAAAGCAATAAGAAAATAAATAAAAACATTCCAATAAAATTTTATTTAATGTATTTTTTTACTTGCCTAACTATTAATAAATAATTATATTTTAATTGAATAATATTTTTTAATAAAAATTAATGGAATTCATGAAATTTCGCTATATGAACAAAAAAAGTTTTCCTAAAACTCGCAATTAACATCTTTTACCAAAATTTGCAAACAAGTTAATAAACCCACATAATCAAAATCGATTAAACGACCTTATCGCCAAACCATTAAATTTTAAATAAAAAAATTTAAATTATTTAATTTTCAAACATCATTAGGAAAACCATTTATTAGTTTTAATATGAATAAGAGAACAAAATTTTGTTATTTTTTAAACAAATACATTTAATTATCACCACAGTCCATAGCTTGAACTTCTTTAACAACCTCAGTAATTTCATTAAACATATATTCATCTTGATGTTCTTTTAATATTTTACTTGAACGATTTTCATCCAAAAATAATGAATAAACTTTTTTGACATCTTCCATTGTGACTTCTGTAGCTTTACGTCGACGACATACTAAATTTGCTGTAGTAATTAATTGGATTGCATATCTTAAGCTTGTATCAATAGCAATACGTGTTAGAACTGTTAATGCTTCCGTATTCATCATACAATCTTCTTCTTCACAACGTATTTTTAATATTTCTTTCATTTCTTTATCAGTATATGGTATTGTACGTATTATAATCATACGATCTAATAAATCTATTGGTATACCATGTGGACTACGATAATTAGTACCACGTATTTTTGTTATACCACGATTTGTTGCCATAATAACAACTGGTGCCATATCACTTTCTAAAGCACGATTTAAATATGAAAAACATTCAATATCTAACATATGACACTCATCTATAAATAATACACCTGGATTTATTTCGGCTTTACCTTCTTCACGCCATTCCATTACCTTATTATTTATTTGATCACGTATTTCTTGTTTTATTTCACCGGTATCACCAGAAAAAAGTGCCAAAAAACCATGAGTTCTACTATTTATTACATCAATTTCATGTAGTGTTACGGTGTGAACAACTTCTTTGCGTTTTTGTAATTCCCCTTCTGGACATTGTACAAATCTAGTTTGAGCACCAGTAGCATCATAATCACGTGCTCTAGTAAAACTTCGACCTAATTTACTAACTTTACCCGAAGCTTTATCAATTGTTATAACATCACCAGCTTGAATTTTTTCTTTCATGAAACATTCGATTATTTTATTTCCTAAATCGTAATTCGTTTCCATTTCGGTTGTTTTTAATGTAACTTTGCCAACTTTTTGACCAGTACCAGTTACTGGACGATCAATTTGTATTTCAACAACTTCACCTTCAATTATTTCCGTTTCTTCTTTTATACGAACACCAATACTTTTACGCATCGCTTGCGATAATGCTTCTGTTTTACCCATTTCAAGAGAATAAATTTCTGATCCTGACATACTAGTAAATGGTGTCTCGTTACCAAGAGCCTAAACATTATTTAAATGATATACTTTTTTATATTGTAAATTTCTTTAAAGAATATCAATTAACCTGTGCCATTCCTACAGCAATTGCAGTTTTTCCTGTACTTGGTTCACCAGCCAATAATATACATCTTCCAGCTATTTTACCATCACGTACCATTTGTACAACAATACCAGCAGCACGTCTTCCATCTTTTTGACCAACCATACCTTGGGACACAGCACGTGCCTCTAAAACATCATCTAAACCTAATCCTCGGATATGCGAATGAGCACCGATACGTTCAATTCGGGTAATATCACGGATTTCAATTTTTTCTGTATCAGCCATTTTTTCGTTATGTATTAAATTTTTATCTTGAGAAAATTGAGGAAAAACTTATAGGAATTATATATTTTAGTAACGCTGATATATTGAATTTGTTTTTTTTTTGTTTTTGGTTGCCATGATACTTACTGATATTAGGGAATTACGATTTCAATTCGGAATATTTGTTATTTTGCCGTTTTACTTGATTAAATTGGAATAAAATGAAGAATAAAAGGATTAAATTTTAAATTAAAACTTTTATATTTAAAGTTCTTTATGGAGAACGATTCCCTGCTTTCGTTTTACTAATTTTATTGGGTTAGATTGAAAATTGATTATTTGTTTGACAGTTTTGGCGGTGCTTGCTATGTGCTTCTCCGTTTTTGTTTTGATTGCATTTGTGGTCAATCGAAAATTTTTAATTTTTTTGTCTCTTTATGATACCCAGTAGAAAATTTTAGAACGACAAAAAATTAGATATTTCTGAACTTGAAATACATTTTTACATATTTTATTTGTATTTTACTCGTTTTATTGAACTAGCCTAGAATAAAAGGTATGCGGAATAAATATTTCGAATGATTCAACTCGTCTCGCTATTAGGCGACTATTAATTTAAATACACTGAATTGAATAAATTATTGTTTGACATATTTTTGACGTTGTTTTTTAAAAATAGTTTTTAAATTTCAAAAATATTCGTTGAAAAATGTGCTGTCCTTGTATCAAATTTTAGTTGTTTTATTAAAAATTAACATAATTAACATAATTTTTCTTACTCCCATATTATATTAAAAAAAATAATGACTACAAATTTTTAATAGGGTAATCTTATGTTTTTATTTTTATAGTTTTCATATTGGTAATCATAACTTAACTAAAAGAGGGGAAGTTTCGTCACTTTGTCTTTTTTTACTGACATTTTCCAGTAAGTTTTTTGTTTAGTTTTTATTTGAGGCTTGGAGAAAGCGGATTTTTTTTTTGTGTAAATTAAATTTATAATAACATAAAATCTAATTAGAAAAATTCAATCTAAATTTAATAGAATAACAAAAGAATCTGATCTATTTAATAAAAGTATATTTATATAAAGTCGTAACTATAATTAGATATTCTATATACATATATTTCCGCTTAAAAAAAATCTTTGTAAATTGTAGAATTACAATTAAAGTGCTTAACTATAAAAATTAATTTCTAATTTCCGGTTATAATTAAAGTTTTTTTTTTTTTTAATAATTAATCATAATTTCTATCAAATTAATTAATTTTGAATAAATGAACAATTATTAATGCTATAAAATTTCTTAATTACAATTTTGGGCATAAGTGTTTAATTAAAGGTTTCGTTTAAGAATAACATTTATTAGTACATAAATCTTATATTTGAAAAAAATAAAAATAAAATATGGATCCAATCAGGTAAATACGGAAATTTTTGTCAATATTAAAGTAAATAAAATATAATTTTTATTGAATAATTTAATTACAAAATTCGTCGATTGTGTACACAAGATATTTTTTTTTTTTGCTATTATTATTTTAACTAGTGATAAAAATAATTATTAAAGTTATTTAATTAATTTAATTAAATTTTATCATTAAATTGTCGATAAATTGTCGACACACATATATATATATATTTTTATGACAAAATTTAAAAATTGATTGAGTTGATATTAAAGTAGAAATGAATTTATTGTGAAATTAATATAATACGACAATTTATTTTATATTGTTTATAATAAATCATAAATATTTCAATTTTAAGTGGTCATTATATTTGATCATATAAATGTATTATAAAATAATTTGTTTGTCTACTTCAAACATACTTAAAATTATTTACATGAATCATTATTTTTCTGGTTATAACAATATAAATAATCATCGTAATTTTAATAATTCTTCAACTAATCCTTCAACAAGAATATTGATGGTATTTGCTTACAATGTTCAGAAGTGTTTCTTTTCTTTCAAGGATATTTAATGTCCGTATTATAAATAAAGTTAATGTATAATAATAGGAAGGACTTATATTGCATAATAAGGATATAGAAATACTTCCATTTTGTTTTACTTTAGAATATTATACATAATTATAATTTAAGTATATTACTCCTTGGTTAGAACTGTACGTTATAGATAATGTTGGGAATAGTATGAAACAAATAAATATAAATTCGCCAACATAGTGGGTTGAAGCACTTGGTTACGTTAAGTCTTCAAAATCATACAAAGACGATAATAATTAAGAACTTGTTCTTAACAGAAGTATAGGAATTGCGAAGTTTTCTCTTTAATTTTATTATAAGACTTAGACTTTATGTAACCACTAAATTTGTCAACGACCACGCCACTTCAATTACAATGAAATCATAACCTGAAATCATGTGACAATAAATATCCAAGTTGCATATTTATTTAAGATTTTATGACCAAATTATTTTGTGTCTTATAAGTTAATTTATAGTAATCCGACTGTTAAAATTTCCACATTTTAGTTAGAATTCTTACATTTCTCTGTAAAATATAAACTAGGACTGACTATTATTCTTCCTTAAATTCAATTGCTTTCGAATTAATTTAATCAATTTATCTAAATTTGTTATTAATAATTTCACATTTATGTACATTTAACATCAAATAACAATCAATACAAATCAACTAAATATATAGGAGTATAATTCAGAGAGTTTTAAATCTATATTTAATATACTATCCCCAGTAGATATTATTAAATATTTACGTTCAGTAATAAATTATATAATAGAAAGATTTACTGAATTTATCATTTTAAAATATATTTAATTTTTTATTTCTAATAAAAATTTTGCGACATAAAAAAAAATTACATTAAAATTAATTTTGAAAATTATTTAAATTAGGAATTTGTAGCCAGCGATTTATAACTGATGTCATATCATTAATAAGGTTTTTCAACCAAACGTGTAGGTGGATTGTGGATTATTAAATTTCAAATATAAAAATACACTAAAATTTTTTATGTATTTAGTTTTTGGTTTAAATTTCATTAAAAAGAAATTATTATAAAAATGGGGATGTGGTGAAATTTATTTTATTTTAATATATTTTATTAACGAGTGTAAAAGAATCATATGATCAAATATGGAAATTTGGTGTCCGTAATTATTAGACTTTGGTATGATTTTGTAATTTTTTCATTTCCAAATTGACTGCATTACCAAAATTCAAATTTTTTTAATAATTTTCTTTTAAATATTAATTTTTATATTGTTTATAAGTTAATATATAAATAAATATCTTTTAAATATAAATAAGAATTCGTTTTAGTACTTATTGACCGTCATTTTATGTTGTATTGCATTGAGTTTTATTTTTTTGTGTAATCAATTTTATCGATTTTTTCACTTAAAGCGTATCCAAAATAATTTTACTTTATTTAACTTTTGTCGTAAAGTAAGAGTATTGATTCAAATATATATATACATTTTTTTTTTGGTTATATTTAAATTAAATTTCTACCCTAAATATGGATTAACAAGTTTTTGATTATATACATTTAAAGTTTAATACGAGAGTATCTAATGATCGTAAAGTTCATTGATTTGGAATAAAATACAATTAATCACGATATAAATGTAATATGAATAGACAATACTAAAAGTATATATATTTTTTATCTTCTTCTACCAGTTTTGCAGAAATTTTTATATCTAATTTTTTTTTTTTTTTTTTATGATTTTATGATTTTGGATCAATACATACAAATAACCTTGGTAAAAAGTATGAAAAATGTTTGTTAAATTATATCTATACTTAGAAAAAACAATGTATATTTGATGAAATTATAATTATATTATAAATTTAATTTTTATTATCCTTATAAATTTTAATATCTAGTAAATAAAAATTTGCAATTTATCCTTGAATTGTAGTGGCATTTAACATTGTTTTATAAATTGTATAATTTATATTTTATATTTAATATTAGCTCAGACATCACGACTATGGTAAATTAAATTTTAAAGATTAATATTCTTATTTTATTTTCCGATAAAGTCGCCTAAGGACAGAAACTTCAATTATAAAAATAAAATTATTCTATTTACTCTTACCTTTCCAACGGAGAATCTATTTTCAATATTTGGAGAATATTTACTATACTAAACTTTGTTATTTAATATAAATCCGCAATTGAACAAAAATTGATAACTTTGCGTAGTCTAGAATTTTTAAATTTTTATCATGTGCAACTTGTTAACTTATTCTAATTCTTTCTATCCGTGGTTCCTTATGAGTGACTTAGTGGTAGTCTGCAATGTTGTGTTTTGATAGTTACTGCGTTTTTAATTCAAGTCCGAGATAACTAAGTTTACTCAGCTTTTAATGAGTACCAATAATAAAATTGATCTGTAATACATTTAATGTGTTAAATAAAAACTTGACAAATGTTTACGGATGAGAAGTCAATCTGACAGGCAACAAAGTTACGACGTTTTAATTTCTTTAAAAAAAAAACCCCAAAAATGTCTTAAAAATCAAATTTTCCCTTTTTTTATAAAATCTAAAATGACTTAAAACTTGTATGGTGAAATTCCTGATCAGAAATTTGATTATTTTTGTGAGAAACATGAAATGACAAAATTATCTTTTTATAAACAATGGAATAATACAGCCTGTAATAAAATAAAAAAATGATTTCTCAGAAATATACGTGAGATATTTTAATAATTATTTAAATTATATAAGTTTTTTTTTATTTATTTACATAAAAGTTTTTATTAAATTACTTTATTTTTTTATTTTTTGCAATTTATTATAAAATTCTTAAAAAATTGAAAACCAATAAAATTTCTTAAAACAGATTTTTAATTTTGAATAACTTTGAAACTTATTTGTATTACTAATATTTAATTTATATTAAACGGGCTAATAACAGCTCGCCTGTTAGATTATGCTGTATCTTTGTGTTCAATTAAAAAACTTCGAATTTAACCTATATATTTTATTTCATATTGGAGTAGCAATTAGTGTATAACAAATAATTTGATATTTTCGATCAAAGTATTAAACTCCCAAACAAATTTCCGATTTTTACAAAATTAAAAAAAAATAAATATGTTTACAAATGAGTCAACTTTTTTAGCTACTGTAAAATTTATGGCACACATATTTTTTTGTTAAAAAAATTATGTTTTTTTTTTTTTTTGTAACACAGATAAACTTACATAGAGGTTCAAAGTTTTCCAGTAATAAAAATTAATTTATGCAAAAAAAAAAAATACTTAAAGTTGTATTAAAGATTTTTCATAAAAAAAAACATTAAAAATATTTAATTATTTATATACAGTAAATCTATACTTATAATCGAATAATTTAATCATATTTTATTCGAGGGGGTTTGTTAAAAGACAAATTGTATACCAAATTCAATCTATATTTATTATAATAATAATCATCTTGAAGATTCTAGCATCAAACTGTCACTTAGATGCAGTATAACGAAATAAAGATCACTTATATATGAAAGTTTGAAGCGTGTTTAAAAGGCAAAACGAACAGAACTTCTTAAAATTTTGAGTTGTTGAAACGTGAGTAGGATAGACATTATAAATTTAAAATTAGCTATGTTTAAATACTTAAAGAAATATTGTTGTATGTATTATAAAAGTTACTTTTGTACAGCGATAAATAGATTTTCTCACTTTTGGATTCTTGGCGGATGTTATCGTTACAGCTGGCCTGGGTATAATGTTACCATAGACAATTTAAAATTTAGAGCATTATCTTTATTTTAAAAACATATGATTTTAATTACTTTTGCCTTAATTTTAGATTAAAATAAGAAGATGTTCTAAACAAACATAAAATCATATTCAAATTTTTTTTAGAATTAAAAATGTAATCAAATTTCAAATTAAAAAAAAAAGTAATGATTAATGAAATTTTATAAGAAATTGAAATACATTTTTATAATTTGATAAGGTTTGTCTGGACATAATTGAAAAATTACTGATAATTTTTTATATTTCATAATTTAGATTTATTTATTACTTTAAAATATTTGCAATTTTAAAAAATTTGATTAAAAATTATACAATTTGTTGATTTTTGTGATTTGACGAAACAAATTATATAATTTGAAAAATATTTTTTTTTTTCCACTTAAATTTTCTTTAAAAAACAACTCGAAATGTTCCTGGAAATTAAACATTAAAGTCCTTAAAACATATTTAATTTAAGTTAAATCAACATAGACTTTGGAGTTGGACTACGTAGACTAGATAAATTGTTATATTTTGTGCAACGAATTATTCACCTAACTTGAAAATTTATTTGAATAATTACTATAATTATTTATTTATTTTCAATTATTCGAAAAATTAAAATTAAAATTTAATTAGATAAAAATAATATAATTCTAAAGTTCAAATATATTTTTTTACAAGAATTTAATTATTTTATATACTTTTGATAAATACATAATAAAAACCTGCATCAGGTTTTTATTATGTATTTATCAAAAGTATATTTCGAAAATAATCATAAAATTTAAGCTTTATAAATTTGAAAATTGCATAAAGTTAGTATCTTTAACAAGTTAAATTGTAATAAAATCAATTAATGACAAATAAAACTGAAGTAGATTTTAAAATTTATTGGCAATAAAAAAAAAAACCAAAAAATAGTTCATTGAACTGATTTAACATAATATACATAATGTGGAAATAAAATTATTAATAGTTTTATATTTTATAAATTAAATATATCTTATGAGTTGTAATTATTAAAGAAACTATTGTAGAATAAACTAATGTTTGGTAGCTAAGCAACAACTTCATTAATACACAAATCAAGTTTATCGAGCCGTAAATCAAATTTTACACATTCTAAAAATACCTTAATTTAATAAATATTTAATTATAATTAAACCATTTTTTTATTTTATTTTCAGCATCGGATCCAGTGCTATAAGTCTCCAACATAGGTGAGTTAATTAATGTTTCGTTGTATTGTTTATACAGTTTACGAAATTTTAATAAAATGTTAATATGTAGAATTACTATACATAATTATATGTCATTAAAAAACATTGAATATTATTATATTAAAACAAGTTGTTTTATTTGTTTTGTAAAAATGTGAGAAAATATGTTTAGTAAAATTAATTGTCACAGTTTATAAATATTTTATAATCATTTCATACAAAAAAGGCCATTAACGCTTGAAATATGAAACGATTCTATATAAAATAATCCACCTGAATATTTTTTTTTTGTTAAACAAAGACAATAATTTGTAATAAGAACACAGAAAATAATATTAAATTACTCAAAGGACAAAAGGCAGACAAGACACCAAAAAGAATTTGCAAAAAAAAAAGACAAGCTAATTTTTTGTCTGGTATCGCTCTCATATTTTAATTATAAGGTTCAAGTAGAGTTTTTTTGGGACTAATTTCGTTTCAATCGTATGTCTGTCTATCTGTCTAAACAATTTTTGTACGAAAATATGAAAATTGCAAATATTTGGTAAATTTACACGTCAATGTTTGTTAATTAAGAACTTTGAGAGTCTCAAAGATGGTCCTATAATAAGAATTTTGAATGGCAATCATAATGGTAAACACTAATTGTTTAAGTTACTACAGAAAGTTTTTTGGGACCAATTTCATTTCAATAGTCTGTCTGTCTGTCTGAATATATTTTTGTACGAAAATATGGAAATTGCAAATATTTGTTAAATTTACGCGTAAATGTTCTATTACGAAAATGTTGTAAGAACTTTGAGAATCTCAAAGAAGATCCCATACTAAGAATTGGAATGGAAAACAAAATGGTAAATATACTCGTAAGTTGTTTTTAATTTGTTTGAACTAGTTTCAGTTTTCCTAAAACTTTTTAAAATGTATTTCTAAAGTTTTGAAAGAACATTAATTGCAACAATATTTTTTTTCTTTCAAACTGATATACAGACATTTTGTCGGCAGACAAACTGACTGCATTCTCCATTCTTTTATATCTCAAAATTTTTTTCAATGTTCTTTTTTTTTTGTAAAATTTCAAGGATAAAAATGTACATTTTCGGTATAATACTAATAGAAGAAATCTAAAATATCAACATAAATGTTACTGTAATTTAGCACAATTTATAATAACAAAAAGAAAATGTTTACTTTGTCCTTTTTTTAATGCGTATTTGTTGGTCTTTTTTTATCATAAAAAATCAATATAAGACTTTCTATTTTGTATAGTATAATAAAACTAACAAACATAAAAAATGTTACATTATTTAATATACATATTACATAATTTAAATACAAAACAAAAACTTTAAGGTCCTTTTGGGAATAACATAAAGTAACATAAATTATTTTTAAGCATACATTTTTACGTATACAATTTTATTATGGCTCAAGGTTATTTTGCTAATTTTTTATTTTTTTGGTTAAAATACTAAAATTTTTATATGCAAAATATATGTTTCGGTCAAAAATTTATTTGCATGTTTTATGAAATTATTTTCAAGGTATAAGTGAAATTTATGTATAGTATAGCTTTCAAACTTTCAAATTTTACGAAACTAATTAGCATTTCCGTAGATTTTGAAGAGCCACGCAATAATGAAAATTTAAATTAATATTAAATGACAGTATATTTTATTTACGCTAAATTTTATTTACAATTTAAATTTAAGTAGACCAGAGCTACTAGGTTTTGTTCAGTTGCAAAGCTAGTTATATAAATTTTCTAGCTAGTTTTATTTATAGAAAATGTTCTACTTTTATTAGAACTCTCTAACCAACTGAAGTAAAGTGGAAATTCAGTGAAAATCTACATAGAAACTATACGTGTACATTCTATACTCTTGACTTGATTGTTTCTTTGTCCAAAAACTGGAAACTAAAACGCCATATCGAATGTATTGAATTTAGTTGCTATATAAAGGTGTGCAGACATAATTATGATTCTTGTTGCCTGCAAGAATCATAATTATGCCTGCAATTATTTTAAATTAAAATTTTCTAATTTATTTAGCTATTACTTAAGTAATTTCCCTAATTTTTCAAATCAAATTTATTAGAATTATTATTACGACGAATTAATACTATAAAAATACTTGAAAAAAATTACAATTTTTTTCTCAGAAAGTGTTATTTTTACTATATAAACTTGAAATTGAAATAGAAATCTAGATAAAAAATTAAGTCACTAAATAAATTTAGTTAGATATTTATATACATTGCTGATAAATTAATAAATTTTAGTATTAATTATAAAACTATGATTGTAGATCTATTATTAATAAAGTAAATATTATGCGAATTCCATTTTTATTGAATTAATTATTAACAAAACATATAATAAATATTTACATTTAATATTAATAAAAGCTTTTGAAATGCTTATCTACAAGTATAAATTATTAAAAGAATTTGATTGATATTATCAGATGCAAATTATTTGTATAGAACATATTGGCTAATAAATTAAAATATAATAAACATTTTTATAATGATGACAATTATTATTATTATAAGTTCTATAAAAAATAATTTATTTTGAATATTTAATCCTTCAGAATATTTACTATAAATTATGTTATTAAAATTTATCTTATTAAATACCCGGAAGAGCATTTTAACAAACGGAAGAGCATTATTTAGTATTTGATAAGAAAGATAAAACAAATCTTTACAAAAGCGCCTTAAAATATGCTAAATATAAAGTAAAATTACTTTGAACTTAAACTTATCTGTACAGTTATAGGATTCTGATTAATTTGCACATGCGCAATTTTTGTCTTGCTCCTCTGCATTTCTTCAACATTGTCAATTTCAAGTACATAACAATATTTTTAATATTGCATATTCTAAAATATTACAGTGAAGCCAATTAATTGCGAATAGAAAATTCTATATTCTCAATAAGGAATACTAAGAACATAATTTGAATATTTTGATTCCGATTTTTGCATATGAACTACTAATAAATTTACAATTTGATGGAATACTGCTCGGTAAGCAATTAATTTCTTATCAGTAGCTTATATGCTACACAAAATACAATTTAATGTGTAATAATGTGATTACTTTTAAAATGATATACTATGGTTAAAGAAATTATGCAAATATGCTACTAGGTAATTAATTTTTTTTTTCATATTGTGAGTATGTTGAGGCAAACTCTTTGGGGACCTATAGTAATGAATTTCCACACAATTTAAATTCTACTCAAACTTTTTTAATTTAGATCTGTGCAAATGTTCTGTGCTTAAAAATTGTCTAGAACTGACTGTATGCCAATTTTCTTTTTAAAATTGTCTCTTTGCCAAGAAAATTATTTTGATTTTATGATCTATATATACGTATGTATGTATATACTTGGTGGTATAAATGTATCTGTATACAAATAATAAAACCCTTGACATTCACATTGATTTTAGTCGTGTTTAAATAGTCGATTATAAAAGTTAGTTATTTTTATAAAAATTTTCAAAAATTTTTAATAAAATTTTAATTTATAAACAAAAATTATTAATATTTTTAAGTACGAAATATATAAATTAAAGATTAATCAATTAAAAATTAAAATATTATGTTAGTCAGTGTCAGTAGTATTGCATCTTTTCATCAAGAAGGGTGATTTTTTTTTTTTATAATCTTAAATTATAATTACATAAATTATTATTGTAAATAAAAACATTTCATTATTATTAATAAAATATATACATATAATTCTTTTTAAATATAATTATCTGATTGAGAAATCAATAAAGTGTTTATTTAATTAGATTTTTATGAAAATATATTTTGCAATTGGCAAAAAAAAAAAAAAAAATTGCAAAATAAAAGACTTTTGTAATTAATATTTTATGTAAATTGTTCTTACATTAATCATAGTTAGATTAAAAAAATTAGTTTTTGATCTGAATCTTTAGGGAAGTAATTAACAAGTTATGGAAAAATCTTATTAACAAGTTATGGACAAAAATTTTATTAAAATGTAAAACACAAACTGGATCTATAATCATAACCTATTTACTCAAGTATAATTAATTTTCAAGATTAAATTATGTTTCTTTAGAAACACCAACGAAAATTTATTTTATTTATTTACACAAAATACAAAATATTGTCAAAACTTTTTTTTGGCAGCTACTCAATTATATTAAAGAAATTCTTATTTTAGTTTTATTTGGCAAAATATATTTAAGTTTAATTCCATTTTACTTTTACTAATATATTTTATTTACCAAATACAAATTTTGTTAGCTTTTTAGAATTGAATTTTAATGAAATTAGAATTAATTGCAAATTTTTTATTACATTGGTCATGGAAAAAAGTTTGGAATGAAGAAGATTAAATGAAAATTTCCTGCATAATTATTTTCTATTTTAAATTTAATTTTAAAATTTTTGAGAAATGTTAATATTTTTTATTTACTTTTCATCTAAAATCATTGAAATATCCTAAATTAATTTTTTTTGGTGAAATTATGATTGTTGGCAATTAATATTTGATTATAAAAATACTATCATTTATTCATATAAAACATTATTATTATTTCATAAATTAAATTTGTGGTGTAACGTTATTAAAACATTTATTGCTACCACACAGATTTATTTTATTTTTTGGTTGTAAAACTTAATTTTTATTACTATTTAATAGCTAATAAATTATCGCTTAAAATGTCCATAAATATGATAATGACGTAAAAAAAAAGTAATATACAAGCTTAAAGTAAAATTTAATTTATATTGTTTTAAAATTACGTAAACTTTTTAGCGAAAATTTGGAACAAATTTTAAAAGGTGTTTTATTTAAATTTAAAATTTTATGTAATTTCTAATCTGTAAGGTGAGACAGAAGATTTGGAAAAATATGATATTTATTTTACATGTTTAGTTAGTTAATTTTCTCTTTTTTGTTATGAATTTAGTCAATTACATAATTCAAACACTTTTCATTGTGATGAGCTTATATCCGTATCCTAGTTCCTCATACTTTTTAGCCAGAATATTTTGGACATTGGTAAAAGACATTGTTGTCTTTTATGAAAATTAAATTCACTATCTATCTTGTTGAATATGGCACTGCATATCCAAGAACGATATTTAATATTTGAGGTCATACGAACAAAAGCTATTTGGTTTTTTGTTGCAATTAAAGGTTTGTTCACTATAAAGAAATATGCTTCGATATCCATGTAAAATTAGTAGCTCCAAATTGAAATAAAAACGTTATGAAAATACGAGGGTGTACCCATGTAAAACTTTGTTCCGATTCAGATCTGTTGCGACATACTTTTTATGGCAAATTGATTAAATCTGTTGGATGAAAAATTATATTTTTTCTTAGTCTGCTATTAATATTTTCAATTGTTTCATCAATATTGACAAAAAAGGCAGACATTAATAACATAATACCGTGTTACAAATTGTCAAAACAACAATCATCTGTTAGAAATTATGTAAATTTCTATGTTTTTTACTTTTTTAATTTTAGCAACAAACTTTAATTTTAAATTCCCAATTGGAAAAGTTGAAACTTTTTCAATAATTTGCCATGACATATTATCACCTAAACAACAAAAAATAATCGACCATATTATGTCCAAAAAAAACCACATAAATCATACAGAAATTTCCAAAAAATTGTAAATAATGTGTGACATTAAATATTAACATAATCTGCTAATAAATTTTATGAAAAAAAAAATTAAACCTTTGAATCTGTCATTTAAAAAAAAGTTTTTGAACTAATTATAAAAACGTAAAAAATATCATATAAAAATATGTTAATCATAATTATTCACATTTGCATAAATTATTTATTTAAAAAAAAAAAAAAGAAAAATATGTTCAAAACTGTTCCAGACAAAAAGGCGCCTAAATAAAAACTATCTATATTTTCATATTTTATGCTTTTTTTTCTGGTGAATTAATTAGCAATAAATTTTTTTTCATTTATTAATAAAAAATTAACAGAAATAAACAATAATTTTAGATTTTTTTAACTAAAATAGTGAAATATTATTTTATATTTTTTGAATAAAATATTAATTTATATTTAAATTTAAAATCATTAATTTCCTGATTTCATAATTTTTTTTTTATAAAAAAGGTGCAATTTTGTGATTATGTAATATTTTATTCGAGACTTGACAATGGCTCAAGGTTAGTAATTTTAATAATTGATGATTGATTTATTTCCCATGGGTTGAACTGCTCAACACAACAGAAAAAAAAAATAACCGTTTTGTATATTTAAAAAAAAATGTATTTTATTGGCTGTAATAGATATGCATTTCAATTAGCCTATACTCTCTTCTGTGTATATAGATATATTTTTATTTATATAGATTTGACGTAATGAGGTTACCGTGAATTGGGGTATAGATATGATATATACTTTTATTAATTGCAATTCTATCAAAAGTTTGATGTGCCAGTAATTTATTGGTAAATGTCTCATGACTAACCTTAGTTTGTTGCAATTTTGCAATCGGACTTAATTGGATGCAATTGCTTTGGTATTTTCAGTTACAACAGCTAGTGGATGAAGATGTTAAGTGTCATTTATGTAATATATAACATATTGTTATAAATATGAAGGTTTCAAATCCTTACTAAAATGGGTATGCTTTGAGTTGCAATATTTTTTGCATTAGAGCAGAGATATTTTACTTTTAATTTTTTTTGCCAGCTTCCAACATTTTTAATTAGATTTTTGTAGGGCCTCCAAAAAAAATTTGAATACAGTTTTTAATCCTGTTAGGATTTCAATGATGAACAGTAGATTTGTAACTAATTATGGCGTTATTGTTTCCTTTTATATTAGATGAGTAATTGCATTAGAAACTTAACATAATTTACTTTGTAGCTAGTTTTCTTTTAACAATTCTGACAGAAATCTCTTTTCTGTCATTTTTTTGGACAATTTTAATAATTCGTATAAAAGTATAAACGACCACAATATTAACTAATAAATTGCCTCCTAATTAACGAGTGCAGCTTAACATTCTTATATTTCCACTCTCTCTTAACTAAAATAACCCCAATGATTCGAATTTATAGGAAGTTTCAGATACAAATAGAGAAACCAAACCAATTATCAGGTAATTCATAAGAAATTGTATAAATCTGAGCCCAAAACCGATGGATTTCAATCTGAAATTTTAACAATTCTTTTTAAGCTGTTGCTTACAACTTTTTTAAAAATAAATTTTCAGTGGTAAACAATTTTCATGTTGAATGTTCAAATATATCCCTAACAACGGCATATTGCATACATTGTCGTTCTGATCTCGACTAGAGTGTAGAAAATTTATTTTAACTTATATTTCCTTATAGAAATTTAATTTTTAATTATTTACAATATGATTTTTTTTTTAAATTTGTTAAAAATAAATTTAGATTAATTGCTTTAGAAAATATGATTTGTTGTAAAATCAATTTGACATTGAAATTTATTTCTCTACAAAATAAAAAAGAAAATTTAAATTAATAAAAAATTTAATTAAATATAAAAACTAAAGTGTGTTTTAAATATTAAAGTGCAGTTAAGAAAATTATAAAATTTTCATAAACACATATAAATATTGAGTAGAAAATTAAAATAAATTATTATATTAATTAATTAAAAAATGAATTTTAATAATAAAATATTTGGCATTAATTTAATACAAAATAATTTTGTTTGTAAAAATGATGAAATTGGTGGCAGTTATTTATTAAAATATATGTGGGTATAATTTTGGTTAGGTTATTTTTAATTAAAATATTAAAATTAGTAAATTCGATAAAAAATTTACTTCAACTAATAATCTTATTCTTGATAAGAAAAAAAAATTGACTATTGACTAAATTTTATTTTAAATCTACTGTTTTCACCATCAGGAGATTAGTAATTCTTGAAATTATTCCTGTATACAGAAATTTAAAGTTCAAAGTCTTCTGTAATAAAACTTTTTAAATTTTCTACTAAAACCGCAGGATTAGAATTTTGAATTTTGAAAGATAGAAATAGAAATTTTAATTCTACACTCGCGTTCGTTTACAACAATATTTCAATTCTGAATAGATTAAGTTTCGCAATATAGAACGAATTATTTGTTCTAATATAGAACAAATTTTTGCGAACCTGAATTTCATAATTTTATAATCTAAAATCTATAATTTGGTATTTCCACAAGTACTTTATTATATTTCGAAGATTTTCACTTCCAGATTATAAGAATGTCTTATGAGAATCACAAAGTCCAGATTGAACAAGTGCTTGTTAGGGTTCGTTGTCTTTAAATATTTTATTATTTCCTTATAAGGGTGTATTTTAACACGCTGCTTGTGATTTATATTCGGCAATAATATTAAACGTTGAAAATTATGTCTAACCGCATACGAAAATTTAAAAAGTAATTTGTATACCATTTATACTATACATTCTACAGGCTTTGGTTTCATTTTTATGTAATTCAGTTTTATGCCAATTGTACAATTTAAATTTATGATTTTGTACTTGATATTTCTTATTTATAATACATTAAATAAATTAAATTGTAAAAATATGTTCCATTCTCACTCTGCTGGTTAAAGTCACACTTTTCAAATGTGTTTTAAAATATTTAAATTTCACATAAAATTTAATCAGTATTTTTTTTTCTTTTTTTAAAAAATCTGCCGAAACTTTGTAGTAAAAATAAATTAATTGAAAATTTTATTACTGATGTTAATTAATATATATTTTAAAAATATTTACTCAATGGTCAATATTGCAGTGAAGGAATTTCATATTTCTTTACACGACGAGATGCAATAGAAATTTTTTCCACAAAATAAAACGATTGGAATATTTTTTTATTATTTTAATCTATTTTTTATATAAAATTGTGGAGATTTCAAAATATTTTTAATAATTGGTTTCAAATTTTTATGGCCAAATTTTAAAATATCTGATTACAAAATTTAATTTGCTATAAAAAATATATTCCATAAAAAAATAAACTTAAATTTTAATGAAAATTTTACAGAGAAGATAATGAACAAAAAAAAGAAGATGCATTTCGTGAAGTAATTGCAAGCTGTCGTTCACTATCACATTATGAAGAACCAAATAATATTAAAACAGCAATACCACAAGCAATTGCATCATTTATTGCAGCATCGTTTCACGTTGTTATTGGTATATCATTAGCTTATTCAGCAATTCTAATACCACAGGTGGAAGCTGGCGATGAAGAATTTAAATTATCAAAATCAGAATCGTCATGGATTGGTAATAAAATGAAAACAAACATTAATAATAATAATAATAATGATGACGTAGACAAGCATAATAAATTTGATTATTTTTTTTTCTTTATTCCCAGCATCAATAATTGTTATAGCTGTTCCAGTTGGTTGCTTATTTGCTGGTTTTCTTATGGAATCATTAGGTCGTTTAAATACTATAAAATTGGCAGCAATACCATGTACGATTGGTTGGATTTCAATTGCATTAGCACCAAATTTTTATGTTTTACTTATTGGTAGAATATTAACAGGATTGGGTTGTGGTAATATACATATATATATATATATATTAAATTTCACACGACTATATAATTTATATAACATCTCGGATTTTCTAGCTATTGGCACAAGTCCAGCAATTGTTTATATTACGGAAGTAGCTAGACCAGATTTAAGAGGATCATTAATATCATGTGCACCAACAATAGCATCTTTTGGTAAGTATTAAAAAAAATTAAAAACCTGATAAAAAATATTTAAATTTTTATGATTTTATGAATGAAATTGAAGATGTGTTTTACCATTATTGGAAAAATATATAATTTTTATTATTATTTTCAACTAAATTATCTTAATATTTTATTTATTGACGGACGGAGGATGAAAGTGAATATTAAATGAAATAAGATTTAGTAAATATTTTCATTTAGACAGATTTTCGTATATAGATTATTCTGAAATTATTATCGTAAACTTATTTAGTTTTAATATTATTGTTTCTAGATTTCTGAATATTTCGACCTATTAAATAAGGCGCGTTATTTCTATCCTAATTCAAATGTTAAACTCCATATAATTTTACTACTATTTACAGAAGATTTAGTTACCTTACAATAACCGATTAAATTTAATTAAATCTCATTTTAATATCTTAAATTATATTACAAGCTTTGCCAACACAACTTAATCATTTTTCAAATATTTATAATTATTTTACTTGTTGGCAAAAATAACAATATTATTAAAAAAAAGATTTTCGTCACAATATTATAAAATAAATAATTTAACCATTTTAATTTTTCTATTATTTTCAAAAAGGTATGATAATTGCTTATGCCAAAGGTGCTTTTCTCAATTGGAGATTAGTATCATGGTTAAATATTATTTATACAATTGTACCAATTGTTTTTGTTCAACTTTTTGTACCTGAATCACCAGTATGGTTAGTATCAAAAGGACGAATGGAAGATGCTGCCAAATCATTAGCATATTTATATAAAGAATATCCACAGCCAGAACATACAGTAAGGCATAATAAAAAATTTGAATTTTTCAATTATAAATATATTTTTTTGTATTTATATTTTTCAAGTCACAAACATTAGCCGATATGCATTTATGTTCATTACAACGTGAACGTGAAAGTAAAATAATGGAAAAATTAAAGAATTCATCTAAAGTTAATGTTTTGAATGAAACTAATGTAACAAAAAAATCAAATTGGAATTGGAGAAATTCAAAATTATCTGAATTTTTAAAACCATCAGGTTATAAACCATTATTTATATTATTTTGGTTATTTTTAATTCAACAATATAGTGGAATTTATATTACATTATTTTTTGCTGTCACATTTTTCCAAGTAAGTTAAAATTAAATTTATGTTAAAATTATTTTTGAGAATTAAGTATTTACAATTATTCTAAAAATAATAATAATAATAATAGTAATTTAAAAAAATTAACTAATAATTAATTATTAATTAGTTTTTTTTATAGTTAATTACTTTAATTTTAATTAAAAGTTTATAATGAAATCCAAAACGAATTTCAAATTTATTTTTAATTTAATGAAATTTGATTTAATCAACTTTTCCAATAATTTTACAATATTTTTATATTTTAGGAAGTTGGCAGTAGTATTGATGCCTATACAGCATCAATATTTGTTGGTGTAACCAGATTTTTAATGTCACTTTGTAATGCATGGTTATTAAAACGTTTTAAACGTCGCCAATTAATAATGACATCATCACTTGGTATGGCAGCATGTATGTTTATATCTGGTGCATTTACATTATGGTTAAAAAATGGTGAAACTAATTTATATTGGGTACCAGTATTATGTTTTATGTTATATGTATGTGCTTCAATGATTGGTTTACTTAGTATACCATGGACAATGACAGCTGAATTATTTCCAACAGATATACGTGGTATTGGACATTCTATATCATATTCAATGGCAAATATATTAATGTTTATTGCAATACAAAGTTATCGTAGTATATCAGATGCTATTGGTGGTGCATATGCAATACAATGGATGTTTTCAATTGTATCAGTAATTGGTTTCTTTTTTGCATTAATATTTTTACCAGAAACACATGGTAAAAAATTATCTGAAATTGAAGCATATTTTAATGGTGAATTAAAAAATAATGAGAAATTATTAAAAAATAATTTAAAAATACAAAATAATCAACAACAGCAGAAAAAGAAAAATAATATTATACAAAATCGTAGACCAAAATTAAATACATTAGAAACAGTTAATGAAGCTGAAAAAATGATTCAAGATAATAAATAAAGAATCTATCTATATTTAAATTAAATCAAATATATTTTAAAAAATTTGTTTTTTTATATTTTTTAAAATTTCATAAAAATAAGAAAATGAAGTGTTTTCAAATTTCAAAACACATAATATATCTACTAGTATTTCGAATTTGAAATGATTTAATTATATAATTTGAAAAATAATAATAATACATAATATGATTTTAAAAATAAATTAATTTAAAGTATATAAATGTAAAATTAAATCAATGGTTTGTTAAAATAAATGTAAAAAATGAATGTGCTAAAAGATTATATAAAACTTCCTATAAAAATAATGAATATTGAATGTTTGTATCTAAATTTAAGGAAAATTTATAAAATTTGATTATATACAAAAATTATTTATAATCTGTTAATTAAATTATTTAATATAAATAATAATAAAAAAAGAGAAAATTGAAATTAAATATTATTATTCCAATTTTAATTCAGAAATTCTATTTCTGAAATTTCCTAATTTTTACTTAAAATTTTTTAGAAGTATAAAACTAAACTTTAAAATGTATCTTATCCAAAAAACAATGTTGGATATTGTAGAATGTAGAAAAATATTTTTTTATAATTACTTCAAAGTTAATACTATAATAAGTTAAGAAAGGAGTAAAGTGATTGTGATGTTGAATAATCTGAAAATATTAATTTTATTAAAAGATATTAAGATAGTAATTTTTTAATTGATTTGGAACAAGATTAATGTTATTAGAAAAATAAGAATTTATTTGAATATTTTAAGTTCATTAATTGAAGTAATTTAAAAAATATTTTTCCATTTCTTGTTAGGAATATTAAATTGAATAATAAAATTATTATTAATGGCATTAAGTTTTAATTAATTTTTGTCTGATACTTAAATTAAAATTTCGTTGCTTAAAATTACTTAATTTTCATTAAATAATGAACGAAAATAATAAAAAACGAA
This sequence comes from Empis livida, assembly GCA_963932195.1. Classification (NCBI taxonomy): domain Eukaryota; kingdom Metazoa; phylum Arthropoda; class Insecta; order Diptera; family Empididae; genus Empis; species Empis livida. The sequence goes on from OZ010649.1 coordinate 2,015,579, forward strand.
CAAAATAATAAAAAATTTAATGAAAATATTTTAGAAAAATTCAATTTTAAGGATAATATTTTAGAAAATTTTATTAAAAAGCCTAAAAGATTTTGATTTAAATTTATTGTTACTTAAATAAATAATAACTTGAGATCACAAAGTTGACAGTAGTACTGCAAATAATATAAATATGTAAAAAAAAACATTTATATTTAATCATTCTGTCTTCAAAATGACATAATTTTATATTTAACATAATTTTTATTTAGCATAACTTGAATTTATTTCTATTCATAATATTTTTAGAAAGCTCAAAGCTTTCTAAAAATATTATGAATAAAAAAATTAAATAAAAATACAAATAAAGCAAATAACAAATATTTTATTAAACTTAATAAATGAAATTATAAATTTATTCAACTAAAAGTTTATGAAAAATTTAAACTTAAAATTTAATAAGATAAAATATATAAAAGTCTAAATTTTACTCAAATTATGGGCACAAAAATTTTAAAAAAACAATTATATTATTTTAAAAATTTTACATAAATATATTTTTGAAATAACCATAAACGAATTTAATAGTTTTTATGAAACAAAATATATATGTAAAAAAAAATAAAATACTTTAGTAGATTAATAAATTATAGGAATTTTCAAAATATATAAGATATATATGTACTTAATTTTTATTTTCTAATTAATCATTAGATCATTAGAAAAAAAATTTAAATTATTTTGTGACAGTAACATATTTAGATAAAATGTATTCTCAGTTTTGTATACTTAATTTAAAAAATTACTAATTATATAATTTTCTATTAGGTTTATTTACTAACTACCACCGAAGTATATTAAAATTCTTTAATATATCAAATTTCATAACAAATTTTTATATTATATTTCATGAAAAGCAATTATTAATTTCTTTTAAATTTATGAAAATTAATCAGTATTTTTTTTAAAAAGTCTTTTTTTAGATAATTTTAATATATGTACTATAATATAAAAATAAAAAATAATTATTTCCAATTTTAGTTTTAAAATACTTAAGTTCTTGTGATTTTCAAATTACGTAGGAATGTAATAAATAAATAAATATTATTTTTAAATAAAAAAAAAATATGGATTTTAATTAATTTAGTAATATTTAAACTATTTAAACGAAGCAATAATTTTTAATTGGTTTTAGGTATTAGAAATGGAAATTTCTTAGGTCTGGTTGTCCATCCTAGGTCTGGTTGTCAATATCAAATATTTTATCAATAAATAAATTTTAAACTTAAAGAAATTAAGTTGAAATTAAATTCTTTATTAAATTTACAGCGTTTAGAAAGTAAGCTATACTGAGCATGAAATTCTTCAATCCACTTATTATATCAGAAATTGTGTATTTTAATAGTGGATAATAGTTTGTATTTGATTAATCAAATTACGCTTACATAATTAATAAATAAAATAATAAAATAACATTCTTGCTGTGGAATTAAAATTCTGATCACCAACCAAGAACAACGATAGCAATATTAAAGTTATGGTAAATAAAATTAAAGAAGAATTAATGTTAATGTTAAAAAAAAGTAGTAGTACTTAAATTAAAATATGTTACATACTTATATGTATTATTTATGGACATTTAAAATATTACAATTTAGTGCGACACGCATATATAGAGACTAATTCACTTTATTATAAAAACAATTTTGAGGCTCAAGAATATTATAGCTATTTTTCTTCTTTTATAAAAAAAGACTAATCTAAAAGTAGTACTTTTAAGTGGCTATTGTCTTAGTCTTTAGATACTATTGTCTTAAAACACTTTGAATGAACGCAACTTCAGCTGATGGTTTTAAGTTAATAAAGTACTTGACAAGAATGAAAAGAAATTGTTAATTCTTGTTCCTGTAAGTTATATTACTTTTCAGTTTTTGAAATTCAAATGCTTTACGACATTTACTTTTCATTAATGTATGCTGATTTTAAAAATTAAATTTATTTTAATTAAAAATTAAAAAAATTAAAAAAAGAAATTATGTATGCAATAACATAACACTTATTTTAGAAATTATTTAAAACTCAGTTTTGCTATTAATATTAATTAATTATTACTAATAGATAAATTAGATTAAATGGATAAAAATTAATTTAATATTAATAACATATATCTGTATCCTTATCCAACATTTAGCAATTGCATAATTTTAAGAATTTCATTTCATTTTCTAAAATACTTTAAAAGTTAAAAGGTTATCAGTAAAAATTAAAATTATATTACAAGTTCAGTAAATTCTTTAAATTGTTTTATTCATTTAGGATTACCGGAAATTTATATAAACCTTTTGACAATCCGTAAAAATCCCTCGGAAATCTATATACCGGTAAAACCGGAAATTTATATACCTATATAAATTATTTGTGTAAATTCTGTTAAACTATATGTGAACGACTTTGATTCATGACACTATATTCCCCAAAAAAATAATATTAAAATTGTTTATAAACACATATAATCACGCATATAAATAATTTGTTAATAGGAATGGTAATATGTATGTATATATATTAGACTTTAGAGGATATCTTATAATTAATTGAATAATTGATAATTAAACTTTATTTTTCTTCGTTTTTAACAATTTAAAAAAAAATTAATTTTTGTATGAAAATATGTAATAAAAATTCAATTTTGTTAAAACAATTGAAATAATTTTTAATTACAAATTTTAGTCATAGTTATTGCTATTGTTTTTCTCTAGGTATAAAATAATTGCAAAATTTTCATAATCTGTGAGGATTATACAAAAAAAAAAAGTTTTTCCAGGTTGTAAACTTAATCATAGTCACAGTACACAAAGTTTAATCATATAAAGAAAATTGGAAAGTTTAAACAATAGAAGGATAATTAGTAAAAAAGAATTAAATTTTTTTTTCTGGGAAATACTTATTTCGAATGTTTTTTTCTCGGAAATACTTATTTCGACTTAATTTTTGCTGCATAAAATTATGAATACACTAACATTTCATAAATTTTTTACTTTACTCATCACATTGTAAACATAATTAAAAATAATTGTTAAGTTTATCTAATTATGATGGTTTTCGAACGCCCTGCAGTTCGAAACATTGTTTTTCGAACTCCAGGACGTTCGAAAACCATCATAATTCGAAAACCATCATCGAAACATTGTTTGAATACTAAACCATAAAATTGACCCTAACTGCTCAGAATTCTTGCAAGTTTTAAATTTACATATTTCTTTAATTTGTATGACTGGTATTCAAGTACCAATAATAACTGAATAAATTTAGATCCCTTAATAACTAATTAACAATCGAATCCAGTTCCTAATACATCACAGCATACTAAACTGCATCAAACCACCTCTAATCTTACTGAATATATAATAGTTTACTGTTTCTGTGTATAATTGTAAAATAAAATAGAAAATTTAATTTATTTTGATGAAGTTTTTGAAAATCGTATAAGGTCGTATATTCCTATTTCGATGTCATTAATAAATTGGTGATAAATGTTGTAATTTTATGATTAATTGGACAATATAGTTTTGGACGATCCACATGATATTTCATAATGTCCGTTGACCTTTCTTATTTAAGAAATTTAAATTTTCTCTGTAATCTAATAAAACTACTATTGCACTATTTCCATAATAAAATTTATGATGTATTAAATTTATGATAATGTGTTATACGAATATTTCAGAAAATATAGTCTATTCAAATTTCAACAAATCCAACAAAATCATACATTTTTATTGTGATAATATACAAAACGGTTACAACCTACAACTATTTTGATCTAACACTAACAATAATATGATTTCTAGAATTTTGATCTAATAAATTTTTGCGTAGAATTAAATTTACAATTTTATATCAATTATATTAAAAGGAAAGATTTATCGCTTTACAACTACTTTTACTTTTAACTAATTCTACAACTCTCCATCTCTCTCTATTAAATCTCTTTCTGACAGACAGACGAAATAGATACTATAAGATATTTAATAGAAAAGTTAAAATTGTCTAAACACTAAATATAATATATTTTGATAGGCAGATTTTAAATGGTAGAAAGATTAATTCATTTTTGCCAAAATAACAAAAAAAAAACATAAACATAACAAAATTATGCAATTTAGGGTGTGCCACAACATGAACTTTGTATATTTATGGTTTTCATGAAATATTTTTCTTCTATATAAACACAGATGACCAACGACAATTATCAATCAGTCTTTTAACGATCGTTGATACAATATTACAATTTTAATATAATATATAGTCCAACATGAAAAGTTTAATAATTTTCGGTTTCTTAGCAACTGCAGTTTTATCTGCACCAGCACAATTAGGCTATGGATATGGACCCGGTGTATCAACACAATATGTATCTGGTGGTAGTGGAGGAGGATTTATTGGTGGCGGTGGTTTTGGTGGTGGCGGTATTGGATTTGGTGGTGGTCATGCTATTGGCGGAGGACATTATCGTCAACAAAATTTAGCACCAATTGTCAGCAAGAATTTCTATATTCATGCAGCACCTGAAGAAACTGAACAAGAAATTCATCAAGATTTATCAAGTGTTGGTCAACCACGTAAACATTATAATGTTGTTTTCATTAAGGCACCAAAACATTCATTACGTGCATCAGCTGTATCTTATGCACAACAATTGAATGAAGAACGTACAGCTATTTATGTATTGAGCAAAAAACCAGATGTACATGAAATTCAATCAGCATTACAAGATGTACCACATCAACCACATAAACCAGAAGTATTCTTCATTAAATATCATACTCCAGAAGAAGCACAACATGCTCAACATCAAATTCAAGCACAATACGATCAATTAGGTGGTAGCAGTCATATTTCAGATGAAGGATATGCACCAGTTACATCAGTTATTGGTTCATTGGGTGGTGGTGATGCTGGTGGTATTGGAGGTGGTCTTGGTGGTGGTATTGGTGGCTTAGGAGGTGGTGTTATTTCATCAGGTGGATCTGGTGGATTAATTTCAGCTGGTTCTGGTAATTTTGTATCAACAATTGGTGGTTCAGGCAGTTATTTACCTCCCCAAAAATAAATTCTATACGATATTTTTTTTGTTAATGTCGTTAATTAGAATAAAATGTTGAATTTTCAAATTAAATGTTATTTTTTTAAAATTAATAAATTTATTATTTCACAAATTACTTTTTTTATTTATTTTATTACTTTTTTTATTTATTTTTTTATAATAATTTCAAATATTTCTTTGAAGATGAATGGTGTAAGACCGATTTGATATGAAGTTTAATATTATACAATTTTTGTTGCCTTGGGGAATTTTCAATGATTTAAATATTTAATTTTATAAAATTTAAAAGAATTTCTTATGTATTCGTCAGTTTATATAAAATCATAAATGAAAATAACTAGCAAAAAAAAATATTGATGGAAATAAAATTAATACCGGCCGACTTCACCGGTTATATTTATTTATTCACTCTGTTTTTTACGTTCTCGTGCAAGTTTTCATTCTTCTCCTCTAATTCAGAGGACAGTCGCACATAACATACCTAAAATGAGGAAAATAAAAAGCTTATTTTTATTTGATCCTTTTTTTTGTGCAAAAACTGGAGAAAATTAGTTAGCTTTTAAAATGTTGCATTAGTATTAGACATAACCAGTGTTGTAAAAATATTTTGATGGAGGAGAAAATTGTTATATCTCTGATGTAGTATAGTGGGGATTAGTAAAAGCTTTTGAAAAAGGATATATTAAGTTTATTTTAACTGTTAGAGTTGGATTTGCTGCAGATAATTCAATATTTATACAAAAAAAAAAGAATTATTCATTCACTAGAGAATATGTTGTCGAAATTTATCCAATAATTGCATTTTTAAATTTATGTTAAAAATAATTCAAATGTATTTTATTTATTTATCAAAACTAGATTTATATTAATAAATAATGAAATAGAATGAAATATGATTTTGTAATTAGTTGATATTGTTTATTTTGAATTAAATTTGAAATTCATTAATTAACATTGATTGTCTTTAATTTGGTTGCTTAGAAATATTTAGTATTTATGTTTTGAAACTGGTTTCCTAATCAGTATTAATTAGTGTTTATTTATATTCTGACTAGAAAAATATAAAGAATTTTCAAGGAGATTTATAAATTTTATAAGAAATTTTAGATTGAGAATAGTAATAAAGATTTTACGACCAAATATATTTCTTCTTTAAATCTGAAAAACGACATTTTTTTGCTAAAAACTTTATATTTCTTTCAACAGACATTTTCATTAACACCTAATTCGAATATGTAGTATTTTTCGTATAAATATTGTAAATACAAGAAAATCATCAAAATAAATGTTTCTAAATTAATTAGTGTCCTGAAAAGTTGTGAAAATTTAATTATGTGTTTTTAAGCAAGAATAATTTTTTTTTTTAAAGAAAATATTAGAAAACTTTGTAGAGACTATTGTCCCCACAGGAAAATGACAAATTTTTAGTTATTATTTATTAGTATTGCTTTTCAGTAATCATAAAAGGCAGTTAAAAATAATTACAGACATCAACTTTCTTATAATGTTGCTAATAATTACCCAGCTTAGCTACCCAGAAATAATTGAATACATAATCATAATCATACGAACCACCCAACATTTTTAAAATAAGATACCAGAAAAACGATATTTCGAAGGAAGACGCCAAATTGTAATAAATATAGGAATAATAAATCAGTAAAATTTATATTTAAGATATTTCATTTATCTTTAAGATATAGTAATAATTTTTATGTTCTGTCCTATTTTCTGGTTTTATTGATTATTTGTGTAAAGAAAATATTTAAGGTCGAAAATTCTGTGTATCTTCTTTCAGCCACTGTTACTGTCTTAGAGTTTTCTGGACCTATTCGTTAGTTTTCTGGACCTATTTAAAGTAATTTAACCATGAGCTGTCTAACGCTTTGGTTTTTTTTTTTCAACTTTATTCAGTAGCATAGCTAATATTTTTGTATAAAGTAAATTAGAAGAACTGTCAACAATGAAATGTGACATTCCAGATAAGTTATTTGCACAGAAATGGAGTTTATTAACTGTCATCTTTAATGTCACAACATCCTTAATCAAATCACTACTTACAGCACCACAACATTGTACACTAACATTCCAGATAAGTTATTTGCACAGAAATGGAGTTTATTAACTGTCATCTTTAATGTCACAACATCCTTAATCAAATCACTACTTACAGCACCACAACATTGTACACTAACCCCACTATAGCTATAAATATATAATAAGTTTTCATTTCTAAAATAATAATTGAATTATTGGTGAAAAACTGTTCAAGCCAGGCTTAATTTATTGTTGACATTAAAATGAATTTATTTGAAATTAAAAAATTGAAATTGAAATTGAAAAACTCTATTCTTTTTATATTCATAATTAATATACTTTTAATGTCGAAATCAATTTCCGATTAAAAAAAAAAATTTAATTTGAACCAATAAAATTAATCAAATTTTATTGCAAATTCTTTTTTTATAAAATTTGATTTTTATTATCGCTGGCTTCTAAATTAGTAAACATTTTGTTGACTGATTGCTACTAGATTGAAATATTTTTCCCATAATTTTTTTTAAGTACCATAGATAGATAATCTATTTAAATCAGATTTATTAGTTTAAAATCAAATTTCATTGAAGGTTTTTGTTATTATAATGCCTCAAAGTCAACTACTTTAAAAAACATATATATATATATATAAGTATATCGGAAATGAAATAAAATATCTTTTTGTACAAATTTTTAACTGTTTAACTGAAATTTTTATTTAACTACAAGTTTCGATAATAAAATCTTAATAAAAAATGTTTATAACATGAAATTGTTTATTATATTATATTTTTTTTTTAAGTAATATTCAGTGTCATTTGGAAATTGTTAATTATTTAATGAAACATAAATTTTTGGGGAAACAAAAAATCCAAAATAAACAAATAAACTAATTTGAAATTTTTACAAAAAAGATATTACATATATTTATTTAATTTTTGTGAAATAAATATTTTGAAAAAACTTTTAATTACACTTTTTTTTTTATTATTATTATTATTAAAATAATATAACTAATTTTTTATAATAAATTTTTTTATTAAATAAACGACATAAAAAAGATTTTTATTTTAATGGCAATAATGTCTATAACATTTTTCTATTTTTGGTATTTTTGTTTAGTTATTGCCATCATAAATGAATTATTGTCGAAGTTTAATCACCTACTATATTAATGTGTCATCTTAAAAAAAGCGCATTATTACTAAATTTTTGTTTAGTGGTGATATTGAATTATGTAATTTAATCAAAAAAAAAAAGTTTCTATTTAGTTTTTGTTCAATTGATCGGATATTGATGATAAATAAACGTGTTTCAAAATATAAAGATTATTATTTGCAATATAATAGAAAAATTAGGGAAGAGTTGTCGAAATCGTACCGTTTTTCACTGATCCGGAAATTATATTTCGTAATTCTAATATATTTTTTGCTTAGAAAACTATTTTTTTTTAGCGAAAGTAAGAGTAGTCTTTCGGTAAAAGCCGATATAAAACCGATTATGGTGCATTTGAGAGAATTAAGTTTCGGTTGGTATGATTTCTTAAATCATATCAACCGAAACTAAATAGTTATTTTTCCTATATATTGTAACCAGTTCAATATTGGAAATTTGGTGATTTAAAGCGGTCTAATTTTATGCAACAATGTAGACTACAGGTAAGATTGACAACAATAAATATTTGATTACATGGCCATCAAAACTTAAAAATAATAGTTTGATATATTGACCGTACGAAAATAAAAAATAAAACAAAATCTTTACTTAATTTGAATTCCAAAAACCCTATTTAGGATAGTCTGTATAAAAGCTATCGTCCGACGCTAAAACGCTAAAACACAGGAAGTGGCACGATTTCGGCCACTCTCTCCTACATACGGAACATTAAAACAGAACAACCTTGTTAAAATTTCATCCAAATTATTTGGACCATAAATTTCAAAATTACGTTTTTTTTAATATTTATTTTTAGTTTATAAATCCGTAAATAGAAGAAGATCTTTTTTGTTGTATTTTTATTTTTACACTTCGATCAAGAAAAGTATGCAAATTTAATAAGACACACACAAAAACGTGGCCTCTAATAAAAAAAAACATTTATAATATCATATAGGCTGTTTATAAATGGGAATTAGATTAATTTAATTATAGCTATAACAAAAAAAAAATTAATATAATGAAAATTTGATGCAATTTAGGGTGTGACATAACATGAAATTTTTATCTAAAGTTAAATAAATTTTTTCGTATATAAACAGAGATTACTAATTTTTATTTATCAATCAGTCTTCTAGCGATCGTTGATATTAGACGAATTATATTTTCAATAGACCCTAAAAACCATCACTAAAAATATAAAATCTTAAATTAATTGAAAAGAAATAACATTATCATGAAAAGTTTTATAATTTTTGGTTTTTTAGCAACTGCAGTTTTAGGTGCACCAGCACAATTAGGCTATGGATATGGTCCAGGATTAACAACACAATATGTATCACATGACGGTGCTGGAAGCGGTTCAATTGGATTAATTGGTGGTAGTGGTGGTGGTGGTGGTAGTATTGGACTTAGTGGTCTTGGCGGTGGTTTTGGTGGCGGTCATAGTTTTGGTGGTGGTCATAGTGGACATTACCATCATCAACAAAATTTAGCACCAGTTATTACAAAAAATTTCTTTCTTCATGCGGCACCCGAAGAAACTGAACAAGAAATTCATCAAGATTTAACACAAATTGGTCAACCACGTAAACATTATAATGTTGTTTTCATTAAGGCACCAAAACATTCATTACGTGCATCAGCAACAGCATATGCTCAACAATTGAACGAGGAACGTACAGCTATTTATGTATTGAGCAAAAAACCAGATGTACATGAAATTCAATCAGCATTACAAGATGTACCACATCATCCACATAAACCAGAAGTATTCTTTATTAAATATCAAACACCAGAAGAAGCGCAACATGCTCAACATCAAATTCAAGTACAATACGATCAATTGGGCGGTACTAGTCAGGTTTCTGATGAAGGTATTGCACCAGTTACTTCAGTTATTGGTTCATTGGGTGGTGGTGATGCAGGTGGTATTGGAGGTGGTATTGGTGGTGGTATTGGTGGCTTAGGAGGTGGTGTTATTTCATCAGGTGGATCTGGTGGATTAATTACATCTGGCTCTGGTAATATTATATCAACAATTGGTGGATCAACAGGATCCAGTTATTTACCTCCACAAAAATAAATTTCGTTAGAATTTAAAAACAAATAAAAAATATCTCAGCAAAAACAATGTTAAATCAAAATTATATCTTTAAACATAAAAAAATTACTTAAAATAACAAAAAAAAATACAAGATTTTTCTTACTATTCAAAACGTAAATTTTTTGGATTTTTTATTTGAGTTTTCACAAAAAACTTGTATTCCAAGCATGTACTATCAAATAACCATAACAAAAAATGTTGTACTACATTGCAATATTTCTGTGTCACTTCACCACTCATCTACATATATTCTAGTAGCTCACAATAATTCGAAGAGGAACAAATTGCAATCCAATTTAAAGACATCGTAAGTTGTCAAGCCTTTTTCAAATAGTAAACAAAAAAATTACCTAAATTTCGTGATTAAAATTTAAAATCTTTCAAATAATACTTTTTGATAAAGAATTTAGCGCATATGTGTTACACGGTAAAATAATTTAATTTAAATCCAATTTTAAGAATAATTCTTAATATTTAATTTAGAAAATATTAAATGATCAATTTAATGGATTTGGCGAAAATTTAAGGATTACTGTAACAAAAATTAGATTCATTAAATTATATATTTGTAAAATAACTTCAGATGGAGTAATTTGTACAAGTGTTCCTTTATTACTAAATTTTAGGAGCTTAGTCTTAGATAAGCTATTTTAACAGTTTCCAAGTCACTGACTTTATTTTACGACAATTTTCTTGAAATTACGAAAATTGACTTGCAACTTAAGAAAATCAAATTAAATTTTTTTAATTTAAATGTCTTGTGGGAAAACTAGAATCATTTAGTGAAATTTTTGCATATAAATTTATAAATTTCCCTGTCGATGATTGGCAAACATTAAATTTTTTGTTAACTAAATCATTGAATATGCTGCGTTTTACGATGTCATGCAAAAAATTATATTCTCTTTTTTTTGCAGTTCCAAAAGATTATCAAGTATTAATAATTTTAAATTTATCGCAACTTTGTCGTAAATTTTGAACTAAATCTACCTAGCATCAATTAAACGTAAATTGCAAGATCTTAGAATAAATTAAACTTTTTACAGTGTAATATATTTTTCTAATTTCGTTCAATATTCTGTTCATTTTAAAGTTGACAAAGGACGAACAATGAACATTATTTTCCATATGTTCAATAAGAAATTATAATATATACAATTATATTTATATTGAAAATCGATTTTCACAAAAATTTCAAATTTCCAATTTTACTTTTACAAAACAAAACATTCATTAAAAAAAAAACATCAAAGTCCATTGAACTTTTGACATATATTTTATATTTATAATTTATTCAACTATTTATGTAATGAGTGACAAAAAGTTTATTTTTTTTTTGAAACATCCTTGTTTTGTGTATTCACCTATAGAGTTTGTTATATACAAACTCTTTAATAGATAATAATATAAAAAGCACTCTACAAGGACTTAAAATATTTATGTAATCGTAAAGTTGTAATATATACATAACATATTTTCTGTTGTTGTTTATAAATATCCAACGAACACCAATTTCGATTCTATAAACTGTTTATAGAATCGAGAAAAATTTATTTTAAAAAGCATATATCATTTGCATTTTTCTGTATATCTTTGCACTATGCATTGTTTTGTCTTCGCTGAAGAGTTTTTTTTTTGTCGAAAAATACTAAAAGTTATCTGTAGAAAATTCAATAATTAAGAAAATTTGTAAACAAAAATTTATCTGTAATTTTGTTTATGACTAATTATCGAGAGAATATTTCAAATTGGTGAAAAATATTACAAATTTCCAGCTCATTTCCGTAGACCTTTTCGAAAAATATTCAAAATTGCCCGAGAAATCGGTAAAATATGGAAATTTAATGAGATTCAATACAAAACATCAGAATTTGTCGCAAAAAATTGAAAATCCTTAAACCTGAAGCAAGCTCCACATATTTGCTATCTACGTGTAGAGAATTTAATTTCCAGCGCATTTCCGAAGACCTTTTCGAAAAATATTCGAAATTGCCCGAGAAATCGGTAAAATTTGGAAATTTAATGAGATTCAATGCAAAACATCAGAATTTGTAGCAAAAAAATGAAAACCCTTAAAACTGAAAACAATCAGCACATATTTGGTATCTCCGGGTAGAGAATTTGATTTCTAGCGCATTTCCGAAGACCTTTTCGAAAAATATTCAAAATTTCCCGAAAAATCGGTAAAATATGGAAATTTATTTTGGGGAAAATACACTTTACAATTTAATACAATTTAATTTTAGGTCATTTCCGAAATATATTCAAAATTGCCCGAGAAATCGGTAAAATATGGAAATTTAATGAGATTCATTATAAAACCTTAGGATTTGTCGCAAAAAATTGAAAATCCTTACAACTGAAGCAATCCACATATTTAGTATCTCCGTGTACGGAATTTAATTTGCAACTCATTTCCGAAGACTTTTTCGAAAAATATTCACAATTGCCCGAGAAATCGGTAAATATATAAATTTAATGATATCCAATACAAAACATCAGATTTTGTCACAAAAAATTGAAAAACCTTAAAACTGAAGCAATCACCACATATTTGATATCTCCGTGTATGGAATTTAATTTCTAGCGCATTTCCGAAGACCTTTTCGAAAAATATTCAAAATTGCCCGAGAAATCGGTAAAATTTGGAAATTTATTTTGGGAAAAATACACTTTACAATTTAATACAATTTAATTTTAGCTCATTTCCGAAATATATTCAAAATTGCCGGAGAAATCGGTAAAATATGGAAATTTAATGAGAATCATTATAAAACCTTAGGATTTGTCGCAAAAAATTGAAAATCCTTACAACTGAAGCAATCCCCGCATATTTGGTATCTCCGTATATGGAATTTAATTTCCAGCTCATTTCCGAAGACCTTTTCGAAAAATATTCAAAATTGACCTAGATATCGGTAAAATATGGAAATTTAATGAGATTCAATACAATACATCAGAATTTGTCGCAAAAAATTTAAAATCCTTAAAACTGAAGCAACCCCCACACATGTGGTATCTCCGTGTAGGGAATTTAATTACCAGCGCTTTTCCAAGACATTTTCGAAAAATATTCAAAATTGCCCGAGAAATCGGGAAAATATGGAAATTTAATGAGCTTCAATGCAAAACATCAGAATTTGTAGCAAAAAAATGAAAACCCTTAAAACTGAAAGCAATCCCCACATATTTGGTATCTCCGGGTAGAGAATTTGATTTCTAGCGCATTTCCGAAGACCTTTTCGGAAAATATTCAAAATTTCCCGAGAAATCGGGAAACTGTCGAAATTTAACGAGCTTCAATACAAAACATCAGAATTTGTAGCAAAAAAATGAAAACCCTTAAAACTGAAAACAATCCCCACATATTTGGTATCTCCGTGTAGGGAATTTAATTTCTAGCGCATTTCCGAAGACCTTTTCGAAAAATATTCAAAATTGCCCGAGAAACCGGGAAAATATCGAAATTTAATGAGATTCAATACAAAACATCAGAATTTGTAGCAAAAAAATGAAAACCCTTAAAACTGAAAACAATCCCCACATATTTGGTATCTCCGTGTAGGGAATTTAATTTCTAGCGCATTTCCGAAGACCTTTTCGAAAAATATTCAAAATTGCCCGAGAAATCGGGAAAATATGGAAATTTAATGAGATTCAATACAAAACATCAGAATTTGTAGCAAAAAAATGAAAACCCTTAAAACTGAAAACAATCCCCACATATTTGGTATCTCCGTGTAGGGAATTTAATTTCTAGCGCATTTCCGAAGACCTTTTCGAAAAATATTCAAAATTGCCCGAGAAATCGGGAAAATATGGAAATTTAATGAGATTCAATACAAAACATCAGAATTTGTAGCAAAAAAATGAAAACCCTTGAAACTGAAAGCAATCCCCACATATTTGGTATCTCCGTGTAGGGAATTTAATTTCTAGCGCATTTCCGAAGACCTTTTCGAAAAATATTCAAAATTGCCCGAGAAATCGGGAAACTATCGAAATTTAATGAGCTTCAATACAAAACATCAGATTTTGTAGCAAAAAAATGAAAACCCTTAAAACTGAAAGCACTCCCCACATATTTGGTATCTCCGTGTAGGGAATTTCATTTCTAGCGCATTTCCGAAGACCTTTTCGAAAAATAATCAATATTGCCCGAAAAATCGGGAAACTATCGAACTTTAGTGAGCTTCAATACAAAACATCGCAATTTGTAGCAAAAAAATGAAAACCCTTAAAACTGAAAGCAATCCCCACATATTTGGTATCTCCGTGTAGGGAATTTAATTTCTAGCGCATTTCCGAAGACCTTTTCGAAAATATTAAAAATTTCCCGCGAAATCGGGAAAATATCGAAATTTAATGAGCTTCAAAGCAAAACATCAGAATTTGTAGCAAAAAAATGAAAATCCTTGAAACTGAAAGCAATCCCCACATATTTGGTATCTCCGTGTAGGGAATTTAATTTCTAGCGCATTTCCGAAGACCTTTTCGAAAAATATTCAATATTGCCCGAGAAATCGGGAAACTATCGAAATTTAATGAGATTTAATACAAAACATCAGAATTTGTAGCAAAAAAATGAAAACCCTTAAAACTGAAAGCAATCCCCACATATTTGGTATCTCCGTGTAGGGAATTTAATTTCTAGCGCATTTCCGAAGACCTTTTCGAAAAATATTCAATATTGTGCGAGAAATCGGGAAACTATCGAAATTTAATGAGCTTCAATACAAAACATCGGAATTTGTAGCAAAAAAATGAAAACCCTTAAAACTGAAAGCAATCCGCACATATTTGGTATCCCCTGTCCTGTACGGAATTGAATTTCTAGCGCATTTCCGAAGACCTTTTCGAAAAATATTCAAAATTACCCGAGAAATCGGGAAACTATCGTAATTTAATGAGCTTCAATACAAAACATCAGAATTTGTAGCAAAAAAATGAAAACCATTAAAACTGAAAACAATCCCCACATAATTGGTATCTCCGTGTAGGGAATTTAATTTATAGCGCATTTCCGAAGACCTTTTCGAAAAATATTCAAAATTGCCCGAGAAATCGGGAAACTATCGAAATTTAATGAGCTTCAATACAAAACATCAGAATTTGTAGCAAAAAAATGAAAACCCTTAAAACTGAGAACAATCCCACATATTTGGTATCTCCGTGTAGGCAATTTAATTTCTAGCGCATTTCTGAAGACCTTTTCGAAAAATATTCAAAATTGCTCGAAAAATCGGGAAACTATCGAAATTTAATGAGCTTCAATGCAAAACATCAGAATTTGTAGCAAAAAAATGAAAACCCTTAAAACTGAAAGCAATCCCGATATATTTGGTATCTACGTGTAGGGAATTTAATTTCTAGCGCATTTCTGAAGACCTTTTCGAAAAATATTCAAAATTGCCCGAGAAATCGGGAAAATATGGAAATTTAATGAGATTCAATACAAAAGATCAGAATTTGTAGCAAAAAATGAAAACCCTTAAAACTGAAAGCAATCCCCACATATTTGGTATCTCCGTGTAGGGAATTTAATTTCTAGCGATTTTCCGAAGACCTTTTCGAAAAATATTCAATATTTCCCGAGAAATCGGGAAACTATCGAAATTTAGTGAGCTTCAATACAAAACATCGGAATTTGTAGCAAAAAAATGAAAACCATTAAAACTGAAAGCAATCCCCACATATTTGGTATCTGCGTGTAGGGAATTTAATTTCTAGCGTATTTCCGAAGACTTTTTCGAAAAATATTCAAAATTTCCCGAAAAATCGGGAAAATATCGAAATTTAATGATCTTCAATACAAAACATCGGAATTTGTAGCAAATAAATGAAAACCCTTAAAACTGAAAGCAATCCGCACATATTTGGTATCTCCGTGTAGGGAATTTAATTTCTAGTGCATTTCCGAAGACCTTTTCGAAAAATATTCAAAATTGCCCGAGAAATCGGGAAACTATCGAAATTTAATGAGCTTCAATACAAAACATCAGAATTTGTAGCAAAAAAATGAAAACCCTTAAAACTGAAAACAATCCCCACATATTTGGTATCTCCATGTAGAGAATTTAATTTATAGCGCATTTCCGAAGATCTTTTCGAAAAATATTCAAAATTGCCCGAGAAATCGGGAAACTATCGAAATTTAATGAGCTTCAATGCAAAATATCAGAATTTGTAGCAAAAAAATGAAAACCCTCAAAACTGAAAGCAATCCCCACATATTTGGTATCTCCGTGTAGGGAATTTAATTTCTAGCGCATTTCCGAAGATCTTTTCGAAAAATATTCAATATTGCCCGAGAAATCGGGAAACTATCGAAATTTAATGAGGTTCAACGCAAAACATCAGAATTTGTAGCAAAAAAATGAAAACCCTTAAAACTGAAAGCAATCCCCACATATTTGGTATCTCCGTGTAGGGAATTTAATTTCTAGCGCATTTCCGAAGACCTTTTCGAAAAATATTCAATATTGCCCGAGAAATCGGGAAACTATCGAAATTTAATGAGTTTCAACGCAAAACATCAGAATTTGTAGCAAAAAAATGAAAACCCTTAAAACTGAAAGCAATCCCCACATATTTGGTATCTCCGTGTAGGGAATTTAATTTCTAGCGCATTTCCGAAGACCTTTTCGAAAAATATTCAAAATTGCCCGAGAAATCGGGAAACTATCGAAATTTAATGAGCTTCAATACAAAACATCAGAATTTGTAGCAAATAAATGAAAACCCTTAAAACTGAAAGCAATCCGCACATATTTGGTATCTCCGTGTAGGGAATTTAATTTCTAGTGCATTTCCGAAGACCTTTTCGAAAAATATTCAAAATTGCCCGAGAAATCGGGAAACTATCGAAATTTAATGAGCTTCAATACAAAACATCAGAATTTGTAGCAAAAAAATGAAAACCCTTAAAACTGAAAACAATCCCCACATATTTGGTATCTCCATGTAGAGAATTTAATTTATAGCGCATTTCCGAAGATCTTTTCGAAAAATATTCAAAATTGCCCGAGAAATCGGGAAACTATCGAAATTTAATGAGCTTCAATGCAAAATATCAGAATTTGTAGCAAAAAAATGAAAACCCTCAAAACTGAAAGCAATCCCCACATATTTGGTATCTCCGTGTAGGGAATTTAATTTCTAGCGCATTTCCGAAGATCTTTTCGAAAAATATTCAATATTGCCCGAGAAATCGGGAAACTATCGAAATTTAATGAGGTTCAACGCAAAACATCAGAATTTGTAGCAAAAAAATGAAAACCCTTAAAACTGAAAGCAATCCCCACATATTTGGTATCTCCGTGTAGGGAATTTAATTTCTAGCGCATTTCCGAAGACCTTTTCGAAAAATATTCAATATTGCCCGAGAAATCGGGAAACTATCGAAATTTAATGAGTTTCAACGCAAAACATCAGAATTTGTAGCAAAAAAAATGAAAACCCTTAAAACTGAAAGCAATCCCCACATATTTGGTATCTCCGTGTAGGGAATTTAATTTCTAGCGCATTTCCGAAGATCTTTTCGAAAATTATTCAATATTGCCCGAGAAATCGGGAAACTATCGAAATTTAATGAGCTTCAATGCAAAACATCAGAATTTGTAGCAAAAAAATGAAAACCCTCAAAACTGAAAGCAATCCCCACATATTTGGTATCTCCGTGTAGGGGATTTAATTTCTAGCGCATTTCCGAAGATCTTTTCGAAAAATATTCAATATTGTCCGAGAAATCGGGAAACTATCGAAATTTAATGAGTTTCAACGCAAAACATCAGAATTTGTAGCAAAAAAATGAAAACCCTTAAAACTGAAAGCAATCCCCACATATTTGGTATCTCCGTGTAGGGAATTTAATTTCTAGCGCATTTCCGAAGACCTTTTCGAAAAATATTCAAAATTGCCCGAGAAATCGGGAAAATATGGAAATTTAATGAAGTTCAATACAAAACATCGGAATTTGTAGCAAAAAAATGAAAACCCTTAAAACTGAAAACAATCCCCACATATTTGGTATCTCCGTGTAGGGAATTTAATTTCTAGCGTATTTCCGAAGACCTTTTCGAAAAATATTCAAAATTTCCCGAAAAATCGGGAAAATATCGAAATTTAATGAGCTTCAATGCAAAACATCAGAATTTGTAGCAAAAAAATGAAAACCCTTAAAACTGAAAACAATCCCCACATATTTGGTATCCCCTTGTAGGGAATTTAATTTCTAGCGCATTTCCGAAGACCTTTTCGAAAAATATTCAATATTGCCTGAGAAATCGGGAAACTATCGAAATTTAATGAGCTTCAATACAAAACATCAGAATTTGTAGCAAAAAAATGAAAACCCTTAAAACTGAAAACAATCCCCACATATTTGGTATCTCCGTGTAGGGAATTTAATTTATAGCGCATTTCCGAAGACCTTTTCAAAAAATATTCAATATTGCCCGAGAAATCGGGTAACTATCGAATTTTAATGAGCTTCAATACAAAACATCGGAATATGTAGCAAAAAAATGAAAACGCTTAAAACTGAAAGCAATCCCCACATATTTGGTATCTCCGTGTAGGGAATTTAATTTATAGCGCATTTCCGAAGATCTTTTCGAAAAATATTCAAAATTGCCCGAGAAATCGGGAAACTATCGAAATTTAATGAGCTTCAATGCAAAACATCAGAATTTGTAGCAAAAAAATGAAAACCCTCAAAACTGAAAGCAATCCCCACATATTTGGTATCTCCGTGTAGGGAATTTAATTTCTAGCGCATTTCCGAAGATCTTTTCGAAAAATATTCAATATTGCCCGAGAAATCGGGAAACTATCGAAATTTAATGAACTTCAATCCAAAACATCAGAATTTGTAGCAAAAAAATGAAAACCTTCAAAACTGAAAGCAATCCCCACATATTTGGTATCTCCGTGTAGGGAATTTAATTTCTAGCGCATTTCCGAAGACCTTTTCGAAAAATATTCAAAATTGCCCGAGAAATCGGGAAAATATGGGAATTTAATGAGACTCCATACAAAACATCAGAATTTGTAGCAAAAAAATGAAAACCCTTAAAACTGAAAGCAATCCCCACATATTTGGTATGTCCGTCTAGGGAAATTAATTTCCAGCTCAATTCCGAAGACCTTTTCGAAAAATATTCAAAATTGCCCGAGAAATCGGGAAAATATGGGAATTTAATGAGACTCTATACAAAACATCAGAATTTGTAGCAAAAAAATGAAAACCCTTAAAACTGAAAGCAATCACATTTGGTATCTCCACACATTTGGTATCTCCGTGTAGGGAATTTAATTTCTAGCTCATTTCCGAAGACCATTTCGAAAAATATTCAAAATTTCCCGAGAAATCGGGAAAATATGGGAATTTAATGAGACTCCATACAAAAGATCAGAATTTGTAGCAAAAAAATGAAAACCCTTAAAACTGAAAACAATCCCCACATATTTGGTATCTCCGTCTAGGGAATTTAATTTCTAGCTCAATTCCGAAGACCTTTTCGAAAAATATTCAAAATTGCTCGAGAAATCGGGAAAATATGGGAATTTAATGAGACTCTATACAAAACATCAGAATTTGTAGCAAAAAAATTAAAACCCTTAAAACTGAAAGCAATCACATTTGGTATCTCCACACATTTGGTATCTCCGTCTAGGGAATTTAATTTCTAGCTCAATTCCGAAGACCTTTTCGAAAAATATTCAAAATTGCCCGAGAAATCGGGAAAATGTGGGAATTTAATGAGACTCCATACAAAACATCAGAATTTGTATCAAAAAAATGAAAACCCTTAATACTGAAAGCAATCCCCACATATTTGGAATCTCCGTGTAGGGAATTTAATTTCTAGCCAATTTCCGAAGACCCTTTCGAAAAATATTCAAAATTGCCCGAGAAATCGGGAAAATATGGGAATTTAATGAGACTCCACACAAAACATCAGAATTTGTAGCAAAAAAATGAAAACCCTTAAAACTGAAAGCAATCCCCACATATTTGGTATCTCCGTGTAGGGAATTTAATTTCTAGCTCATATCCGAAGACCATTTCGAAAAATATTCAAAATTGCCCGAGAATCGGGAAAATATGGGAATTTAATGAGACTCCATACAAAACATCAGAATTTGTAGCAAAAAATTGAAAACCCTTAAAACTGAAAGCAATCACATTTGGTATCTCCACACATTTGGTATCTCCGTGTAGGGAATTTAATTTCTAGCGCATTTCCGAAGACCTTTTCGAAAAATATTCAAAATTGCCCGAGAAATCGGGAAAATATGGGAATTTAATGAGACTCCATACAAAACATCAGAATTTGTAGCAAAAAAATGAAAACCCTTAAAACTGAAAGCAATCACATTTGGTATCTCCACACATTTAGTATCTCCGTGTAGGGAATTTAATTTCTAGCGCATTTCCGAAGACCTTTTCGAAAAATATTCAAAATTGCCCGAGAAATCGGGAAAATATGGGAATTTAAAGAGACTCCAAACAAAACATCAGAATTTGTAGGAAAAAAATGAAAACCCTTAAAACTGAAAGCAATCACATTTGGTATCTACACAAATTGGGTATCTCCGTGTAGGGAATTTAATTTCTAGCGTATTTCCGAAGACCTTTTCGAAAAATATTCAAAATTGCCCGAGAAATCGGGAAAATATGGGAATTTAATGAGACTCCATACAAAACATCAGAATTTGTAGCAAAAAATGAAAACCCTTAAAACTGAAAGCAATCCCTACATATTTGGTATCTCCGTCTAGGGAATTTAATTTCTAGCGCATTTCCGAAGACCTTTTCGAAAAATATTCAACATTGCTCGAGAAATCAAGATAATATGGAAGTTTAATTAATTAGATTCCATACAAAACATCAGAATTTGTAGCAAAAAAATGAAAACCCTTAAAACTGAAAGCAATCACATTTGGTATCTCCACACATTTGGTATCTCCGTGTAGGGAATTTAATTTCTAGCACAGTTCCGAAGACCTTTTGGAAAAATATTCAAAATTGCCCGAGAAATCGGGAAAATATGGGAATTTAATGAGACTCCATACAAAACATCAGAATTTGTATCAAAAAAATGAAAACCCTTAATACTGAAAGCAATCCCCACATATTTGGTATCTCCGTGTAGGGAATTTAATTTCTAGCCCATTTCCGAAGACCCTTTCGAAAAATATTCAAAATTGCCCGAGAAATCGGGAAAATATGGGAATTTAATGAGACTCCATACAAAACATCAGAATTTGTAGCAAAAAAATGAAAACCCTTAAAACTGAAAGCAATCCCCACATATTTGGTATACCCGTGTAGGGAATTGCTTTCAGTTTTAAGGGTTTTCATTTTTTTGCTACAAATTCTGATGTTTTGTATGGAGTCTCATTAAATTCCCATATTTTCCCGATTTCTCGGGCAATTTTGAATATTTTTCGAAAAGGTCTTCGGAAATGCGCTAGAAATTAAATTCCCTACACGGAGATACCAAATGTGTGGAGATACCAAATGTGATTGCTTTCAGTTTTAAGGGTTTTCATTTTTTTCCTACAAATTCTGATGTTTTGTTTGGAGTCTCTTTAAATTCCCATATTTTCCCGATTTCTCGGGCAATTTTGAATATTTTTCGAAAAGGTCTTCGGAAATGCGCTACAAATTAAATTCCCTACACGGAGATACCAAATGTGTGGAGATACCAAATGTGATTGCTTTCAGTTTTAAGGATTTTCAATTTTTTGCTACAAATTCTGATATTTTGTGTTGAATCTCATTAAATTCCCATATTTTCCCGATTTCTCGGACAATTTTGAATATTTTTTGAAAGGGTCTTCGGAAATGGGCTAGAAATTAAATTCCCTACACGGAGATACCAAATGTGTGGAGATACCAAATGTGATTGCTTTCTGTTTTAAGGGTTTTAATTTTTTTTGCTACAAATTCTGATGTTTTGTATGGAGTCTCATTAAATTCCCATATTTTCCCGATTTCTCGGGCAATTTTGAATATTTTTCGAAAAGGTCTTCGGAAATGCGCTAGAAATTAAATTCCCTACACGGAGATACCAAATGTGTGGAGATACCAAATGTGATTGCTTTCAGTTTTAAGGGTTTTCAATTTTTTGCTACAAATTCTGATGTGTTGTATGGAGTCTCATTAAATTCCCATATTTTCCCTATTCTCGGGCAATTTTGAATATTTTTCGAAATGGTCATCGGAAATGAGCTAGAAATTAAATTCCCTACACGGAGATACCAAATATGTGGGGATTGCTTTGAGTTTTAAGGGTTTTCATTTTTTTGCTACAAATTCTGATGTTTTGTATGGAATCTAATTAAACTTCCATATTATCTTGATTTCTCGAGCAATGTTAAATATTTTTCGAAAAGGTCTTCGGAAATGCGCTAGAAATTAAATTCCATACACGGATATACCAAATATGTGGGGATTGCTTTCAGTTTTAAGGGTTTTCATTTTTTTGCTACAAATTCTGATGTTTTGTATGGAGTCTCATTAAATTCCCATATTTTCCCGAATTCTCGGGCAATTTTGAATATTTTTCGAAAAGGTCTTCGGAAATGCGCTAGAAATTAAATTCCCTACATGGAGATACCAAATGTGTGGAGATACCAAATGTGATTGCTTTCAGTTTTAAGGGTTTTCATTTTTTTGCTACAAATTATGATGTTTTGTATGGAGTCTCATTAAATTCCCATATTTTCCCGATTTCTCGGGCAATTTTGAATATTTTTCGAAAAGGTCTTCGGAAATGCGCTAGAAATTAAATTCCCTACACGGATATTTCAAATATGTGGGGATTGCTTTCAGTTTTAAGGGTTTTCATTTTTTTGCTACAAATTCTGATGTTTTGTATGGGGGCTTATTAAATTCCCATATTTTCCCGATTTCTCGGGCAATTTTGAATATTTTTCGAAATGGTCTTCGGAAATGAGCTAGAAATTAAATTCCCAACACGGATATACCAAATATGTGGGGATTGCTTTCAGTTTTAAGGGTTTTCATTTTTTTGCTACAAATTGTGATGTTTTGTATGGAGTCTTATTAAATTCCCATATTTTCCCGATTTCTCGGGCAATTTTGAATATTTTTCGAAAAGGTCTTCGGAAATGCGCTAGAAATTAAATTCCCTACACGGAGATACCAAATGTGTGGAGATACGAAATGTGATTGCTGTCAGTTTTAAGCGTTTTCATTTTTTTGCTACAAATTCTGATGTTTTGTATGGAGTCTCATTAAATTCCCATATTTTGCCGATTTCTCGGGCAATTTTGAATATTTTTCGAAATGGTCTTCGGAAATGAGCTAGAAATTAAATTCCCTACACGGCGATCCCAATATGTGGGGATTGCTTTCAGTTTTAAGGGTTTTCATTTTTTTGCTGCAACTTCTGATGTTTTGTATGGAATCTAATTAAATTTCCAAATTATCTTGATTTCTCGGGCAATTTTGAATATTTTTCGAAATGGTCTTCGGAAATTTTTTTTTTCGGGCAATTTTGAATATTTTTCGAAAAGGTCTTCGGAAATGCGCTAGAAATTAAATTCCCTACACGGAGATACCAAATGTGTGGAGATACCAAATGTGATTGCTTTCAGTTTTAAGGGTTTTCAATTTTTTGCTACAAATTCTGATGTTTTGTATGGAGTCTCATTAAATTCCCATATTTTCCCGATTTCTCGGGCAATTTTGTATATTTTTCGAAATGGTCTTCGGAAATAAGCTAGAAATTAAATTCCCTACACGGAGTTACCAAATATGTGAGGATTGCTTTCAGTTTTAAGGGTTTTCATTTTTTTGCTACAAATTCTGATGTTTTGTATGGAGTCTCATTAAATTCCCATATTTTGCCGATTTCTCGGGCAATTTTGAATATTTTTCGAAAAGGTCTTCGGAAATGCGCTAGAAATTAAATTCCCTACACGGAGATACCAAATGTGTGGAGATACCAAATGTGATTGATTTCAGTTTTAAGGGTTTTCAATTTTTTGCTACAAATTCTGATGTTTTGTATGGAGTCTTATTACATTCCCATATTTTCCCGATTTCTCGGGCAATTTTGAATATTTTTCGAAAAGGTCTTCGGAAATGCGCTAGAAATTAAATTCCCTACACGGATATACCAAATATGTGGGGATTGCTTTCAGTTTTAAGCGTTTTCATTTTTTTGCTACAACTTCTGATGTTTTGTATGGAATCTAATTAAATTTCCATATTATCTTAATTTCTCGAGCAATGTTGAATATTTTGCCGATTTCTCGGGCAATTTTAAATATTTTTCGAAATGGTCTTCGGAAATGAGCTAGAAATTAAATACCCTACACGAAGATACCAAATGTGTGGAGATACCAAATGTGATTGCTTTCAGTTTTAAGGGTTTTCATTTTTTTGCTACAAATTCTGATGTTTTGTATGGAGTCTCATTAAATTCCCATATTTTCCCGATTTCTCGGGCAATTTTGAATATTTTTCGAAAAGGTCTTCGGAAATGCGCTAGAAATTAAATTCCCTACACGGAGATACCAAATGTGTGGAGATACCAAATATGATTGCTTTCAGTTTTAAGGGTTTTCAATTTTTTTCTACAAATTCTGATGTTTTGTATGGAGTCTCATTAAATTCGCATATTTTCCCGATTTCTCGGGCAATTTTGAATATTTTTCGAAATGGTCTTCGGAAATGAGCTAGAAATTGAATTCCCTAGACGGAGATACCAAATATGTGGGGATTGCTTTCAGTTTTAAGGGTTTTCATTTTTTTGCTACAAATTCTGATGTTTTGTATGGGGTCTCATTAAATTCCCATATTTTCCCGATTTCTCGGGCAATTTTGAATATTTTTCGAAAAGGTCTTCGGAAATGCGCTAGAAATTAAATTCCCTACACGGAGATACCAAATGTGTGGAGATACCAAATGTGATTGCTTTCAGTTTTAAGGGTTTTCAATTTTTTGCTACAAATTCTGATGTTTTGTATGGAGTCTCATTAAATTCCCATATTTTCCCGATTTCTCGGGCAATTTTGAATATTTTTCGAAATGGTCTTCGGAAATGAGCTAGAAATTAAATTCTGTAGACGGAGATACCAAATATGTGGAGATTGCTTTCAGTTTTAAGGGTTTTCATTTTTTTGCTACAAATTCTGATGTTTTGTATGGAGTCTCATTAAATTCCCATATTTTCCCGATTTCTCGGGCAATTTTGAATATTTTTCGAAATGGTCTTCGGAAATGAGCTAGAAATTAAATTCCCTAGACAGAGATACCAAATATGTGGAGATTGCTTTCAGTTTTAAGGGTTTTCAATTTTTTGCTACAAATTCTGATGTTTTGTATGGAGTCTCATTAAATTCCCATATTTTCCGGATTTCTCGGGCAATTTTGAATATTTTTCGAAAAGGTCTTCGCAAATGCGCTAGAATTTAAATTCCCTACACTGAGATACCAAATGTGTGGAGATACGAAATGTGATTGCTTTCAGTTTTAAGGGTTTTCATTTTTTTGCTACAAATGCTGATGTTTTGTATGGAGTCTGATTAAATTCCCATATTTTGCCGATTTCTCGGGCAATTTTAAATATTTTTCGAAAAGGTCTTCGGAAATGCGCTAGAAATTAAATTCCCTACACGGAGATACCAAATGTGTGGAGATACGAAATGTGATTGCTTTCAGTTTTAAGGGTTTTCATTTTTTTGCTACAAATTCTGATGTTTTGTATGGAGTTTCATTAAATTCCCATATTTTCCCGGTTTCTCGGGCAATTTTGAATATTTTTCGAAAAGGTCTTCGGAAATGCGCTAGAAATTAAATTCTCTACACAGAGATACCAAATGTGTGGAGATACCAAATGTGATTGATTTCAGTTTTAAGGGTTTTCAATTTTTTGCTACAAATTCTGATGTTTTGTATGGAGTCTCATTAAATTCGCATATTTTCCCGGTTTCTCGGGCAATTTTGAATATTTTTCGAAAAGGTCTTCGGAAATGCGCTGGAAATTAAATTCCCTACACGGAGATACCAAATGTGTGGAGATACGAAATGTGATTGCTTTCAGTTTTAAGGGTTTTCATTTTTTTGCTACAAATTCTTATGTTTTGTATGGAGTCTCATTAAATTCCCTTATTTTGCCGATTTCTCGGGCAATTTTGAATTATTTTCGAAAAGGTCTTCGGAAATGCGCTAGAAATTAAATTCCCTACACGGAGATACCAAATGTGGTGTGGAGATACCAAATGTGATTGCTTTCAGTTTTAAGGGTTTTCAATTTTTTGCCACAAATTTTGATGTTTTGTATTGAATCTCATTAAACTCTAATATTTTCCCGATTTCTCGGGCAATTTTGAATATTTTTCGAAAGGGTCTTCGGAAATGAGCTACAAATTAAATTCCCTACACGGAGATACCAAATATGTAGGGATTGCTTTCAGTTTTAAGGGTTTTCATTTTTTTGCTACAAATTCTGATGTTTTGTATGGAGTCTCATTAAATTCCCATATTTTCTCGATTTCTCGGGCAATTTTGAATATTTTTTGAAAAGGTCTTCGGAAATGCACAAGAAATTAAATTCCCTACACGGAGATACCAAATGTGTGTAGATACCAAATGTGATTGCTGTCAGTTTTAAGGGTTTTCATTTTTTTGCTACAAATTCTGATGTTTTGTATGGAGTCTCATTAAATTCCCATATTTTCCCGATTTCTCGGGCAATTTGGAATATTTTTCGAAAAGGTCTTCGGAAATTCGCTAGAAATTAAATTCCCTACACGGAGATACCAAATGTGTGGAGATACAAAATGTGATTGCTTTCAGTTTTAAGGGTTTTCATTTTTTTGCTACAAATTCTGATGTTTTGTATGGAGTCTCATTAAATTCCCATATTTTCCCGATTTCTCGGGCAATTTCGAATATTTTTCGAAAAGGTCTTCGGAAATGCGCTAGAAATTAAATTCCCTACACGGAGATACCAAATGTGTGGATATACCAAATGTGATTGCTTTGATGTTTAGTACAACTTCTGATGTTTTGTATGGAATCTAATTAAATTTCCATATTATCTTGATTTCTCGGGCAATTTTGAATATTTTTCGAAATGGTCTTCGGAAATGAGCTAGAAATTAAATTCCGTACACGGAGATACCAAATGTGTGGAGATACCAAATGTGATTGCTTTCAGTTTTAAGGGTTTTCATTTTTTTGCTACAAATTCTGATGTTTTGTATGGAGTCTCATTAAATTCCCATATTTTCTCGATTTCTCGGGCAATTTTGAATATTTTTTGAAAAGGTCTTCGGAAATGCACAAGAAATTAAATTCCTTACACGGAGATACCAAATGTGTGTAGATACCAAATGTGATTGCTGTCAGTTTTAAGGGTTTTCATTTTTTTGCTACAAATTCTGATGTTTTGTATGGAGTCTCATTAAATTCCCATATTTTCCCGATTTCTCGGGCAATTTGGAATATTTTTCGAAAAGGTCTTCGGAAATTCGCTAGAAATTAAATTCCCTACACGGAGATACCAAATGTGTGGAGATACAAAATGTGATTGCTTTCAGTTTTAAGGGTTTTCATTTTTTTGCTACAAATTCTGATGTTTTGTATGGAGTCTCATTAAATTCCCATATTTTCCCGATTTCTCGGGCAATTTCGAATATTTTTCGAAAAGGTCTTCGGAAATGCGCTAGAAATTAAATTCCCTACACGGAGATACCAAATGTGTGGATATACCAAATGTGATTGCTTTGATGTTTAGTACAACTTCTGATGTTTTGTATGAAATCTAATTAAATTTCCATATTATCTTGATTTCTCGGGCAATTTTGAATATTTTTCGAAATGGTCTTCGGAAATGAGCTAGAAATTAAATTCCGTACACGGAGATACCAAATGTGTGGAGATACCAAATGTGATTGCTTTCAGTTTTAAGGGTTTTCATTTTTTTGCTACAAATTCTGATGTTTTGTATGGAGTCTCATTAAATTCCCATATTTTCCCGATTTCTCGGGCAATTTTGAATATTTTTCGAAAAGGTCTTAGGAAATGCGCTAGAAATTAAATTCCCTACACGGAGATACCAAATATGTGGAGATACCAAAAGTGATTGCTTTCAGTTTTAAGGGTTTTCATTTTTTTGCTACAAATTCTGATGTTTTGTATGGAGTCTCATTAAATTCCCATATTTTCCCGATTTCTCGGGCAATTTTGAATATTTTTCGAAAAGGTCTTCGGAAATGCGCTAGAAATTAAATTCCCTACACGGACATACCAAGTGTGTGGAGATACCAAATGTGATTGCTTTCAGTTTTAAGGGTTTTTAATTTTTTGCTACAAATTCTGATGTTTTGTATGGAGTCTCATTAAATTCCCATATTTTCCCGATTTCTCGGGCAATTTTGAATATTTTTCGAAATGGTCTTCGGAAATGAGCTAGAAATTAAATTCCCTAGACGGAGATACCAAATATGTGGCTATTGCTTTCAGTTTTAAGGGTTTTCATTTTTTTGCTACAAATTCTGATGTTTTGTATGGAGTCTCATTAAATTCCAATATTTTCCCGATTTCTCGGGCAATTTTGAATATTTTTCGAAAAGGTCTTCGGAAATTCGCTAGAATTTAAATTCCCTACACGGAGACACCAAATGTGTGGAGATACCAAACGTGATTACTTTCAGTTTTAAGGGTTTTCTTTTTTTTGCTACAAATTCTGATGTTTTGTAGGGAGTCTCATTAAATTCGCATATTTTCCCGATTTCTCGGGCAATTTTGAATATTTTTCGAAAAGGTCTTCGGAAATGCGCTAGAAATTAAATTCCCTACATGGAGATACCAAATGTGTGGAGATACCAAATGTGATTGCTTTCAGTTTTAAGGGTTTTCAATTTTTTGCTACAAATTCTGATGTTTTGTATGGAGTCTCATTAAATTCCCATATTTTCCCGATTTCTCGGTCAATTTTGTATATTTTTCGAAATGGTCTTCGGAAATGCGCTAGAAATTAAATTCCCTACACGGAGATACTAAATATGTGGGGATTGCTTTCAGTTTTAAGGGTTTTCATTTTTTTGCTACAAATTCAAAATTGAAAATATTCAAAATTGCCCGATTTCTCGGGCAATTTTGAATATTTTTCGAAAAGGTCTGCGGAAATGCGCTAGAAATTCAATTCCCTACATGGAGAATTTGTAGCAAAAAAAACATCAGAATTTGTAGCAAAAAAATGAAAACCCTTAAAACTGAAAGCAATCCCCACATATTTAGTATCTCCGTGTAGGGAATTTAATTTCTAGCGCATTTCCGAAGACCTTTTCGAAAAATATTCAAAATTGCCCGAGAAAGCGGGAAAATATGGGAATTTAATGAGACTCCATACAAAACATCAGAATTTGTAGCAAAAAAATGAAAACCCTTAAAACTGAAAGCAATCACATTTGGTATCTCCACACATTTGGTATCTCCGTGTAGAGAATTTAATTTCTAGCGCATTTCCGAAGACCTTTTCGAAAAATATTCAAAATTGCCCGAGAAAGCGGGAAAATATGGGAATTTAATGAGACTCCATACAAAACATCAGAATTTGTAGCAAAAAAATGAAAACCCTTAAAACTGAAAGCAATCCCCACATATTTGCTATCTCCGTGTAGGGAATTTAATTTCTAGCGCATTTCCGAAGACCTTTTCGCAAAATATTCAAAATTGCCCGAGAAATCGGGAAAATATGGAATTTAATGAGACTCCATACAAAACATCAGAATTTGTAGCAAAAAAATGAAAACCCTTAAAACTGAAAGCAATCCCCACATATTTGGTATCTCCGTGTAGGGAATTTAATTTCTAGAGCATTTCCAAAGACCTTTTCGAAAAATATTCAAAATTGCCCGAGAAAGCGGAAAAATATGGGAATTTAATGAGACTCCATACAAAACATCAGAATTTGTAGCAAAAAAATGAAAACCCTTAAAACTGAAAGCAATCACATTTGGTATCTCCACACATTTGGTATCTCCGTGTAGGGAATTTAATTTCTAGCGCATTTCCGAAGACCTTTTCGAAAAATATTCAAAATTGCCCGAGAAAGCGGGAAAATATGGGAATTTAATGAGACTCCATACAAAACATCAGAATTTGTAGCAAAAAAATGAAAACCCTTGAAACTGAAAGCAATCCCCATATATTTGGTATCTCCGTGTAGGGAATTTAATTTCTAGCGCATTTCCGAAGACTTTTTCGAAAAATATTCAACATTGCTCGAGAAATCGGGATAATATTGAAATTTAATTAGATTCCATACAAAACATCAGAATTTGTAGCAAAAAAATGAAAACCTTTAAAACTGAAAGCAATCCCCACATATTTGGTATCTCCGTGTAGGGAATTTAATTTCTAGCTCAATTCCGAAGACCTTTTCGAAAAATATTCAAAATTGCCCGAGACATCGGGAAGATATGGCAATTTAATGAGATTCAATACAAAACATCAGAATTTGTAGCAAAAATATGAAAACCCTTAAAACTGAAAGCAATTCCCACATATTTGGTATATCCGTGTAGGGAATTTAATTTCTAGCGAAAAATATTCAACATTGCTCGAGAAATCGGGATAATATGGAAATTTAATTAGATTCCATACAAAATATCAGAATTTGTAGCAAAAAAATGAAAACCTTTAAAACTGAAAGCAATCCCCACATATTTGGTATCTCCGTGTAGGGAATTTAATTTCTAGCTCATTTCCGAAGACCTTTTCGAAAAATATTTAAAATTGCCCGAGAAATCGGGAAAATATGGGAATTTAATGAGATTCAATACAAAACATCAGAATTTGTAGCAAAAAAATGAAAACCCTTAAAACTGAAAGCAATCCTCACATATTTGGTATATCCGTGTAGGGAATTTAATTTCTAGCGCATTTCCGAAGACCTTTTCGCAAAATATTCAAAATTGCCCGAGAAATCGGGAGAATAAGGGAATTTAATGAGACTCCATAACAAAACATTAGAATTTGTAGCAAAAAAATGAAGACCCTTAAAACTGAAAGCAATCCCCATATATTTGGTATCTCCGTGTAGGGAATTTAATTTCTAGCGCATTTCCGAAGACCTTTTCGAAAAATATTCAAAATTGCCCGAGAAATCGGGAAAATA
The DNA here is from genome assembly GCA_963932195.1 of Empis livida. Taxonomy (NCBI): domain Eukaryota; kingdom Metazoa; phylum Arthropoda; class Insecta; order Diptera; family Empididae; genus Empis; species Empis livida. The sequence goes on from OZ010649.1 coordinate 2,047,134, forward strand.
TGGGAATTTAATGAGACTCCCTACAAAACATCAGAATTTGTTAAATTAAATTCCCTACACGGACATACCAAGTGTGTGGAGATACCAAATGTGATTGCTTTCAGTTTTAAGGGTTTTTAATTTTTTGCTACAAATTCTGATGTTTTGTATGGAGTCTCATTAAATTCCCATATTTTCCCGATTTCTCGGGCAATTTTGAATATTTTTCGAAATGGTCTTCGGAAATGAGCTAGAAATTAAATTCCCTAGACGGAGATACCAAATATGTGGCTATTGCTTTCAGTTTTAAGGGTTTTCATTTTTTTGCTACAAATTCTGATGTTTTGTATGGAGTCTCATTAAATTCCAATATTTTCCCGATTTCTCGGGCAATTTTGAATATTTTTCGAAAAGGTCTTCGGAAATTCGCTAGAATTTAAATTCCCTACACGGAGACACCAAATGTGTGGAGATACCAAACGTGATTACTTTCAGTTTTAAGGGTTTTCTTTTTTTTGCTACAAATTCTGATGTTTTGTAGGGAGTCTCATTAAATTCGCATATTTTCCCGATTTCTCGGGCAATTTTGAATATTTTTCGAAAAGGTCTTCGGAAATGCGCTAGAAATTAAATTCCCTACATGGAGATACCAAATGTGTGGAGATACCAAATGTGATTGCTTTCAGTTTTAAGGGTTTTCAATTTTTTGCTACAAATTCTGATGTTTTGTATGGAGTCTCATTAAATTCCCATATTTTCCCGATTTCTCGGTCAATTTTGTATATTTTTCGAAATGGTCTTCGGAAATGCGCTAGAAATTAAATTCCCTACACGGAGATACTAAATATGTGGGGATTGCTTTCAGTTTTAAGGGTTTTCATTTTTTTGCTACAAATTCAAAATTGAAAATATTCAAAATTGCCCGATTTCTCGGGCAATTTTGAATATTTTTCGAAAAGGTCTTCGGAAATGCGCTAGAAATTCAATTACCTACATGGAGAATTTGTAGCAAAAAAAACATCAGAATTTGTAGCAAAAAAATGAAAACCCTTAAAACTGAAAGCAATCCCCACATATTTAGTATCTCCGTGTAGGGAATTTAATTTCTAGCGCATTTCCGAAGACCTTTTCGAAAAATATTCAAAATTGCCCGAGAAAGCGGGAAAATATGGGAATTTAATGAGACTCCATACAAAACATCAGAATTTGTAGCAAAAAAATGAAAACCCTTAAAACTGAAAGCAATCACATTTGGTATCTCCACACATTTGGTATCTCCGTGTAGAGAATTTAATTTCTAGCGCATTTCCGAAGACCTTTTCGAAAAATATTCAAAATTGCCCGAGAAAGCGGGAAAATATGGGAATTTAATGAGACTCCATACAAAACATCAGAATTTGTAGCAAAAAAATGAAAACCCTTAAAACTGAAAGCAATCCCCACATATTTGCTATCTCCGTGTAGGGAATTTAATTTCTAGCGCATTTCCGAAGACCTTTTCGCAAAATATTCAAAATTGCCCGAGAAATCGGGAAAATATGGAATTTAATGAGACTCCATACAAAACATCAGAATTTGTAGCAAAAAAATGAAAACCCTTAAAACTGAAAGCAATCCCCACATATTTGGTATCTCCGTGTAGGGAATTTAATTTCTAGAGCATTTCCAAAGACCTTTTCGAAAAATATTCAAAATTGCCCGAGAAAGCGGAAAAATATGGGAATTTAATGAGACTCCATACAAAACATCAGAATTTGTAGCAAAAAAATGAAAACCCTTAAAACTGAAAGCAATCACATTTGGTATCTCCACACATTTGGTATCTCCGTGTAGGGAATTTAATTTCTAGCGCATTTCCGAAGTCCTTTTCGAAAAATATTCAAAATTGCCCGAGAAAGCGGGAAAATATGGGAATTTAATGAGACTCCATACAAAACATCAGAATTTGTAGCAAAAAAATGAAAACCCTTGAAACTGAAAGCAATCCCCATATATTTAGTATCTCCGTGTAGGGAATTTAATTTCTAGCGCATTTCCGAAGACTTTTTCGAAAAATATTCAACATTGCTCGAGAAATCGGGATAATATTGAAATTTAATTAGATTCCATACAAAACATCAGAATTTGTAGCAAAAAAATGAAAACCTTTAAAACTGAAAGCAATCCCCACATATTTGGTATCTCCGTGTAGGGAATTTAATTTCTAGCTCAATTCCGAAGACCTTTTCGAAAAATATTCAAAATTGCCCGAGACATCGGGAAGATATGGCAATTTAATGAGATTCAATACAAAACATCAGAATTTGTAGCAAAAATATGAAAACCCTTAAAACTGAAAGCAATTCCCACATATTTGGTATATCCGTGTAGGGAATTTAATTTCTAGCGAAAAATATTCAACATTGCTCGAGAAATCGGGATAATATGGAAATTTAATTAGATTCCATACAAAATATCAGAATTTGTAGCAAAAAAATGAAAACCTTTAAAACTGAAAGCAATCCCCACATATTTGGTATCTCCGTGTAGGGAATTTAATTTCTAGCTCATTTCCGAAGACCTTTTCGAAAAATATTTAAAATTGCCCGAGAAATCGGGAAAATATGGGAATTTAATGAGATTCAATACAAAACATCAGAATTTGTAGCAAAAAAATGAAAACCCTTAAAACTGAAAGCAATCCTCACATATTTGGTATATCCGTGTAGGGAATTTAATTTCTAGCGCATTTCCGAAGACCTTTTCGCAAAATATTCAAAATTGCCCGAGAAATCGGGAAAATAAGGGAATTTAATGAGACTCCATAACAAAACATTAGAATTTGTAGCAAAAAAATGAAGACCCTTAAAACTGAAAGCAATCCCCATATATTTGGTATCTCCGTGTAGGGAATTTAATTTCTAGCGCATTTCCGAAGACCTTTTCGAAAAATATTCAAAATTGCCCGAGAAAGCGGGAAAATATGGGAGTTTAAGGAGACTCCATACAAAACATCAGAATTTGTAGCAAAAAAATGAAAACCCTTAAAACTGAAAGCAATCCCCACATATTTGGTATCTCCGTGTAGAGAATTTAATTTATAGCGCATTTCCGAAGACCTTTTCGAAAAATATTCAAAATTGCCCGAGAAATCGGGAAAATATGGAATTTAATGAGACTCCATAACAAAACATCAGAATTTGTAGCAAAAAAATGAAGACCCTTAAAACTGAAAGCAATCCCCACATATTTGGTATCTCCGTGTAGGGAATTTAATTTCTAGCGCATTTCCGAAGACCTTTTCGAAAAATATTCAAAATTGCCCGAGAAAGCGGGAAAATGTGGGAATTTAATGAGACTCCATACAAAACATCAGAATTTGTAGCAAAAAAATGAAAACCCTTAAAACTGAAAGCAATCACATTTGGTATCTCCACACATTTGGTATCTCCGTCTAGGGAATTTAATTTCTAGCGCATTTCCGAAGACCTTTTCGAAAAATATTCAAAATTGCCCGAGAAAGCGGGAAAATATGGGAATTTAATGAGACTCCATACAAAACATCAGAATTTGTAGCAAAAAAATGAAAACCCTTAAAACTGAAAGCAATCCCCACATATTTGGTATATACGTGTAGGAAATTTAATTTCTAGCGGATTTCCGAAGACCTTTTCGAAAAATATTCAAAATTGCCCGAGAAATAAGGAAAATATGGGAATTTAATGAGACTCCATAACAAAACATCAGAATTTGTAGCAAAAAAATGAAGACCCTTAAAACTGAAAGCAATCCCCACATATTTGGTATCTCCGTGTAGGGAATTTAATTTCTAGCGCATTTCCGAAGACCTTTTCGAAAAATATTCAAAATTGCCCGAGAAAGCGGGAAAATATGGGAATTTAATGAGACTCCATACAAAACATCAGAATTTGTAGCAAAAAAATGAAAACCCTTAAAACTGAAAGCAATCACATTTGGTATCTCCACACATTTGGTATCTCCGTCTAGGGAATTTAATTTCTAGCGCATTTCCGAAGACCTTTTCGAAAAATATTCAAAATTGCCCGAGAAAGCGGGAAAATATGGGAATTTAATGAGACTCCATACAAAACATCAGAATTTGTAGCAAAAAAATGAAAACCCTTAAAACTGAAAGTAATCCCCACATATTTGGTATCTCCGTGTAGGGAATTTAATTTATAGCGCATTTCCGAAGACCTTTTCGAAAAATATTCAAAATTGCCCGAGAAATCGGGAAAATATGGAAATTTAATGAGATTCAATACAAAACATCAGAATTTGTAGCAAAAAAATGAAAACCCTTAAAACTGAAAGCAATCCCCACATATTTGGTATCTCCGTCTAGGGAATTTAATTTCTAGCTCAATTCCGAAGACCTTTTCGAAAAATATTCAGAATTGCCCGAGAAATCGGGAAAATATGGGAATTTAATGAGACTCCAAAAAATGAAAGCAAAAAAATGAAAACCCTTAAAACTGAAAGCAATCACATTTGGTATCTCCACACATTTGGTATCTCCGTGTAGGGAATTTAATTTATAGCGCATTTCCGAAGACCTTTTCGAAAAATATTCAAAATTGCCCGAGAAATCGGGAAAATGTGGGAATTTAATGAGACTCCATACAAAACATCAGAATATGTAGCAAAAAAATGAAAACCGTTAAAACTGAAAGCAATCCCCACATATTTGGTATCTCCGTGTAGGGAATTTAATTTCTAGCGCATTTCCGAAGACCTTTTCGAAAAATATTCAAAATTGCTCGAGAAATCGGGATAATATGGAAATTTAATTAGATTCCATACAAAACATCACAATTTGTAGCAAAAAAATGAAAACCCTTAAAACTGAAAACAATCCCCACATATTTGGTATCTCCGTGTAGGGAATTTAATTTCTAGCTCAATTCCGAAGACCTTTTCGAAAAATATTCAAAATTGCCCGAGAAATCGGAAAAATATGGGAATTTAATGAGATTCAATACAAAACATCAGACTTTGTAGCAAAAAAATGAAAACCCTTAAAACTGAAAGTAATCCCCACATATTTGGTATATACGTGTAGGAAATTTAATTTCTAGCGCATTTCTGAAGACCTTTTCGAAAAATATTCAAAATTGCCCGAGAAATCGGGAAAATATGGGAATTTAATGAGACTCCACATCAGAATTTGTAGCAAAAAAATGAAAACCCTTAAAACTGAAAGCAATCCCCACATATTTGGTATCTCCGTGTAGGGAATTTAATTTCTAGCTCATTTCCGAAGAACCTTTCGAAAAATATTCAAATTGCCTGAGAAATCGGGAAAATGTGGGAATTTAATGAGATTCAATACAAAACATCAGAATTTGTAGCAAAAAAATGAAAACCCTTAAAACTGAAAGCAATCACATTTGGTATCTCCACACATGTGGTATCTCCGTGTAGGGAATTTAATTTCTAGCGCATTTCCAGAGACCTTTTCGAAAAATATTCAAAATTGCCCGAGAAATCGGGAAAATATGGGAATTTAATGAGATTCAATACAAAACATCAGAATTTGTAGCAAAAAAATGAAAACCCTTAAAACTGAAAGCAATGCCCACATATTTGGTATATCCGTGTAGGGAATTTAATTTCTAGCGCATTTCCGAAGACCTTTTCGAAAAATATTCAACACTGCTCGAGAAATCGGGATAATATGGAAATTTAATTAGATTCCATACAAAACATCAGAATTTGTAGCAAAAAAATGAAAACCCTTAAAACTGAAATCAATCCCCACATATTTGGTATCACCGTGTAGGGAATTTAATTTCTAGCTCATTTCCGAAGACCATTTCGAAAAATATTCAAAATTGCCCGAGAAATCGGGAAAATATGGGAATTTAATGAGACTCCATACAAAACATCAGAATTTGTAACAAAAAAATGAAAACCCTTAAAACTGAAAGCAATCCCCACATATTTGGTATCTCCGTCTAGGGAATTTAATTTCTAGCTCAATTCCGAAGACCTTTTCGAAAAATATTCAGAATTGCCCGAGAAATCGGGAAAATATGGGAATTTAATGAGTTTCAATACAAAACATCAGATTTTGTAGCAAAAAAATGAAAACCCTTAAAACTGAAAGCAATCCCCACATATTTTGTATATCCGTGTAGGGAATTTAATTTCTAGCGCATTTCCGAAGACCTTTTTGAAAAATATTCAAAATTGCCCGAGAAATCGGGAAAATATGGGAAATTAGTGAGACTCCATACAAAACATCAGAATTTGTAGCAAAAAAATGAAAACCCTTAAAACTGAAAGCAATCCCCACACATTTGGTATCTCCGTGTAGGGAACTTAATTTCTAGCGCATTTCCGAAGACCTTTTCGAAAAATATTCAAAATTGCCCGAGAAATCGGGAAAATATGGGAATTTAATGAAACTCCATACAAAACATCAGAATTTGTAGCAAAAAAATGAAAACCCTTAAAACTGAAAGCAATCCCCACATATTTGGTATCTCCGTCTAGGGAATTTAATTTCTAGTTCAATTCCGAAGACCTTTTCGAAAAATATTCAAAATTGCCCGAGAAATCGGGAAAATATGGGAATTTAATGAGATTCAATACAAAACATCAGAATTTGTAGCAAAAAAATGAAAACCCTAAAAACTGAAAGCAATCACATTTGGTATCTCCGTGTAGGGAATTTAATTTCTAGCGCATTTCCGAAGACCTTTTCGAAAAATATTCAAAATTGCCCGAGAAATCGGGAAAATGTGGGAATTTAATGAGATTCAATACAAAACATCAGAATTTGTAGCAAAAAAATGAAAACCCTTAAAACTGAAAGCTATCCCCACATATTTGGTATCTCCGTGTAGGGAATTTAATTTCCAGCTCATTTCCGAAGACCCTTTCGAAAAATATTCAAAATTACCCTAGAAATCGGGAAAAAAACTGGAATTTAATGAGATTCAATACAAAACATCAGAATTTGTAGCAAAAAAATGAAAACCCTTAAAACAGAAAGCAATCACATTTAGTATCTCCACACCTTTGGTATCTCCGTGTACGGAATTTAATTTCTAGCGCATTTCCGAAGACCTTTTCGAAAAATATTCAAAATTGCCCGAGAAAGCGGGAAAATATGGGAATTTAATGAGACTCCATACAAAACATCAGAATTTGTAGCAAAAAATTGAAAACCCTTAAAACTGAAAGCAATCACAACTGGTATCTCCACACATTTGGTATCTCCGTGTAGGGAATTTAATTTCTAGCTCATTTCCGAAGACCCTTTCGAAAAATATTCAAAATTGCCCGAGAAATCGGGAAAATATGGGAATTTAATGAGATTCAATACAAAACATCAGAATTTGTAGCAAAAATATGAAAACCCTTAAAACTGAAAGCAATCACATTTGGTATCTCCACACATTTGGTATCTCCGTGTAGGGAATTTAATTTCTAGCGCATTTCCGAAGACCTTTTCGAAAAATATTCAAAATTGTCCGAGAAATCGGGAAAATATGGGAATTTAATGAGATTCGATACAAAACATCAGAATTTGTAGCAAAAAAATGAAAACCCTTAAAACAGAAAGCAATCACATTTAGTATCTCCACACCTTTGGTATCTCCGTGTACGGAATTTAATTTCTAGCGCATTTCCGAAGACCTTTTCGAAAAATATTCAAAATTGCCCGAGAAATCGGGAAAATGTGGGAATTTAATGAGATTCAATACAAAACATCAGAATTTGTAGCAAAAAAATGAAAACCCTTAAAACTGAAAACAATCCCCATATATTTGGTATCTCCGTGTAGGGAATTTAATTTCTAGCTCATTTCCGAAGACCATTTCGAAAAATATTTAAAATTGCCCGAGAAATCGGGAAAATATGGGAATTTAATGAGACTCCATACAAAACATCAGAATTTGTAGCAAAAAAATGAAAACGCTTAAAACTGAAAGCAATCCCCACATATTTGGTATCTCCGTGTAGGGAATTAAAGTTCTAGCTCATTTCCGAAGAACCTTTCGAAAAATATTCAAAATTGCCCGAGAAATCGGGAAAATATGGGAATTTAATGAGATTCAATACAAAACATCAGACTTTGTAGCAAAAAAATGAAAACCCTTAAAACTGAAAGCAATCACATTTGGTATCTCCACACATTTGGTATCTCCGTGTAGGGAATTTAATTTCTAGCGCATTTCCGAAGACCTTTTCGAAAAATATTCAAAATTGCCCGAGAAATCGGGAAAATATGGGAATTTAATGAGATTCAATACAAAACATCAGAATTTGTAGCAAAAAAATGAAAACCCTTAAAACTGAAAGGAATCACATTGGGTATCTCCATACAATTTGTATCTCCGTGTAGGGAATTTAATTTCTAGCGCATTTCCGAAGACCTTTTCGAAAAAATATTCAAAATTGCCCGAGAAATCGGGAAAATGTGGGAATTTAATGAGATTCAATACAAAACATCAGAATTTGTAGCAAAAAAATGAAAACCTTTAAAACTGAAAGCTATCCCCACATATTTGGTATCTCCGTGTAGGGAATTTAATTTCTAGCTCATTTCCGAAGACCCTTTCGAAAAATATTCAAAATTTCCCGAGAAATCGGGAAAATATGGGAATTTAATGAGATTCAATACAAAACATCAGAATTTGTAGCAAAAAAATGAAAACCCTTAAAACTGAAAGCAATCACATTTGGTATCTCCACACATTTGGTATCTCCGTGTAGGGAATTTAATTTCTAGCGCATTTCCGAAGACCTTTTTGAAAAATATTCAAAATTGCCCGAGAAATCGGGAAAATGTGGGAATTTAATGAGATTCAATACAAAACATCAGAACTTGTAGGAAAAAAATTGAAACAATTAAAACTGAAAGTAATCCTCACATATTTGATATCTCCGTATATGGAATTTAATTTCTAGCTCATTTCCGAAGACCATTTCGAAAAATATTTTAAATTGCCCGAGAAATCGGGAAAATATGGGAATTTAATGAGACTCCATACAAAACATCAGAATTTGTAGCAAAAAAAGAAAACCATTAAAACTGACAGCAATCACATTTGGTATCTCCACACATTTGGTATCTCTGTGTAGGGAATTTAATTTCTAGCGCATTTCCGAAGACCTTTTCGAAAAATATTCAAAATTGCCCGAGAAATCGGGAAAATGTGGGAATTTAATGAGACTCCATACAAAACATCAAAATTTGTAGCAAAAAAAAGAAAACCCTTAAAACTGAAAGCAATCACATTTGGTATCCCCACATATTTGGTATCACCGTGTAGGGAATTTAATTTCTAGCACATTTCCGAAGACCTTTTCGAAAAATATTTAAAATTGCCCGAGAAATTGGGAAAATATGGGAATTTAATGAGACTCAATACAAAACATCAGAATTTGTAGCAAAAAAATGAAAACCCTTAAAACTGAAAGCAATCCCCACATATTTGGTATCTCCGTCTAGGGAATTTAATTTCTAGCTCAATTCCGAAGACCTTTTCGAAAAATATTCAAAATTGCCCGAGAAATCGGGAAAATATGGGAATTTAATGAGATTCAATACAAAACATCAGAATTTGTAGCAAAAAAATGAAAACCTTTAAAACTGAAAGCAATCCCCTCATATTTGGTATCTCCGTATAGGGAATTTAATTTCTAGCGCATTTCCGAAGACCTATTCGAAAAATATTCAAAATTGACCGAGAAATCGGGAAACTATCGAAATTTATTGAGCTACAAAACTCAGAATTTGTAGCAAAAAAATGAAAACCCTTAAAACTGAAAGCAATCCCCACATATTTGGTATCTCCGTATAGGGAATTTGATTGCTACCGCATTTGCGAAGACCTTTTCGAAAAATATTCAAAATTGCCCGAGAAATCGGCAAACTATCGAAATTTAATGAGCTTCAATACAAAACATCAGATTTTGTAGCAAAAAAATGAAAACCCTTAAAACTGAAAGCAATCCCCACATATTTGATATCTCCGTATATGGAATTTAATTTCTAGCTCATTTCCGAAGACCATTTCGAAAAATATTTTAAATTGCCCGAGAAATCGGGAAAATATGGGAATTTAATGAGACTCCATACAAAACATCAGAATTTGTAGCAAAAAAAGAAAACCATTAAAACTGACAGCAATCACATTTGGTATCTCCACACATTTGGTATCTCTGTGTAGGGAATTTAATTTCTAGCGCATTTCCGAAGACCTTTTCGAAAAATATTCAAAAATGCCCGAGAAATCGGGAAAATGTGGGAATTTAATGAGACTCCATACAAAACATCAAAATTTGTAGCAAAAAAAAGAAAACCCTTAAAACTGAAAGCAATCACATTTGGTATCCCCACATATTTGGTATCACCGTGTAGGGAATTTAATTTCTAGCGCATTTCCGAAGACCTTTTCGAAAAATATTCAAAATTGCCCGAGAAATCGGGAAAATGTGGGAATTTAATGAGACTCCATACAAAACATCAGAATTTGTAGCAAAAAAATGAAAACCCTTAAAACTGAAAGCAATCCCCACATATTTGGTATCTCCGTCTAGGGAATTTAATTTCTAGCTCCATTCCGAAGACCTTTTCGAAAAATATTCAAAATTGCCCGAGAAATCGGGAAAATATTGGAATTTAATGAGATTCAATACAAAACATCAGAATTTGTAGCAAAAAAATGAAAACCTTTGAAACTGAAAACAATCCCCACATATTTGGTATCTCCGTGTAGGGAATTTAATTTCTAGCGCATTTCCGAAGACCTATTCGAAAAATATTCAAAATTGACCGAGAAATCGGGAAACTATCGAAATTTATTGAGCTACAAAACTCAGAATTTGTAGCAAAAAAAATGAAAACCCTTAAAACTGAAAGCAATCCCCACATATGGTATCTCCGTGTAGGGAATTTGATTGCTACCGCATTTGCGAAGACCTTTTCGAAAAATATTCAAAATTGCCCGAGAAATCGGCAAACTATCGAAATTTAATGAGCTTCAATACAAAACATCAGATTTTGTAGCACAAAAATGAAAACCCTTAAAACTGAATGCAATCCCCACATATTGGGTATCTCCGTGTAATTTGTAGCAAAAAAATGAAAACCCTTAAAACTGAAAGCAATCCCCACATATTTGGTATCTCCGTGTAGGGAATTTGATTGCTACCGCATTTGCGAAGACCTTTTCGAAAAATATTCAAAATTGCCCGAGAAATCGGCAAACTATCGAAATTTAATGAGCTTCAAAACAAAACATCAGATTTTGTAGCACAAAAATGAAAACCCTTAAAACTGAATGCAATCCCCACATATTTGGTATCTCCGTGTAGGGAATTTAATTTTCAGCTAATTTCCGAAGACCTTGTCGAAAAATATTCAAAATTGCCCGAGAATTCGGTAAAATATGAAAATTTAATGAAAATCAATACAAAAAATCAAAATTTTTCCCAAAAAATGGAAAAACCTTCAAATTGAAACAATTCCCACATATTTGGTCTCTCCGTGTAGGGAAATTAATTTCCAGCTCATTTCCGAAGACCTTCTTGAAAAATTTTCAAAATTGCTCGAGAAATCGGTAAAATATCTCCGTGTTTTAGTTGAATTTAATTTCCAGCTCATTACCGAAGACCTTTTCGATAAATATGATTAGTGTATTAGTTAATTTTCTCAATATATGTTAAATAACTTGCCAATTGAATTATTTACTTTGAAAATTTGAACTATAATACTTGAAGATATACCACCATGCTTTGTGCATTCCTTTATTGACATTCTTTCAATTATTTTAAACCAAAATAAATATATATGAAGTATCTTAATTAATATATGTATTGAATATTTTAAGATGAATAATCTACAAAAATTACTCGATAAATTTCTCAATTTAGAATTTATTGCTTAATAACCTTTTGACTTACATTTATCAGTAAATATGAAAATTGCCAAAACAAAAGTTTAATTTTAAAAAGGGTAACATAAAAAATGATAAAATTATTATAATGTTACTAAAATATAGAACGAAATCTTTGTGTACACGAATTTGCATATTTTTCATAAAAATATCTTTATATTTTTTTGATTTATTTCTTATATATATTTTTTATGCTTATTTACTGAAAATATTTTTCCAAATATAATATAAAAAATTGCATCTATTTTTTTGCTTTTTATCGTCAAATACGTATTGCTCGGATCAACAATTTACATAGTTTGTATATAACAATAGATAAAGAGATTTAGGTGAATCTATAAGATAATATTTCCAGTTAAATTTAGTCTTGGTAACAAAAAATTCAAATTAAAAACATGGAAAAATAAAATTGAATTAAAATTGTTTTAATGGATTTTTGTAAAAAACGGATTTTACACAACATCGGGACCTTTAATATTTTTAAGCGAACTAGAATGCCTCTATAAATAAAGGTGAGAAACTCGTGATTATATTAACTAGTATTACATATTTATATCTCCGTATACATAATTAACTTATTAAAGAATTAATGTAAGTGATGCTTTTTGAAATATGTCTCACAAGTTATTCAAGCTACATAACGATATTAACTATTACTATTTTCAAGAATACCTTTTTTAAGAATATCTTTATTATCAAGAATTGCAAAAACTGAAATACTCAATCCTATTATGTTAATGGTTATGCTTAAAACATAAAAATAATATGAAAGTTACTTTTTCAATTCCAAGCTGGAATAAATTGAAAATGAATACATATATTGATATAGATTGAGTTTCAATCATTAGCAAATACGTTTCTAATTTATTGTGTAAAAAATAAAACTAATTTCATTTGGAAATGCTTCATAACAATAATCGAAAAGCAATTTTTTTTATAATAGAAATCATATTTAGGAGTAAAGCTCTCTCTTATTCTCTGTACTTTGAATACAAAAAGAAAATTTACCCCGAAAAATATGTAAAAACTGAAAATATTCTCCGTATTTCTAATTTACTAACTACCCCTAACAATATTCTGAAATAATTTCGGGGTTTTTTGTTTTTTGTGGGTAACATAAAAAAGTTATCATTCCTGTTAGTCAGTCATTTTTTGTGCGACAAACTGGAATAAAAATTGGAAAAATTAGTTTACGCGAAAATTATTTATTTTTCTTTTGAATCAATAAAATTCTGCAAAGTAATATAATTTATATTGTCTACATTTAAAAGAAAAATTTAAGAAAAATTAAATTATTTTTCTTTTATTTAAAAGTGATATTTAATATTTCAGTGATATTATTATCATCACAATTATTTAATAATATTATTGTCCTTATTGTAAAAGTATAAAACGGATATGAAATTTTTTTATATCTACAATGTTATATTATGAAACAAAGAATATCTTTACACTGTGCTCATCCCTTGTTGTGAAATATCTACAAAAAAAAAAACAATTTTTGTTAAGGATATCAACAAAAAAAGGAAAATTATAAATATTATTTTTTTTTTATACCGTAGACTTTTTGGGATATAAAAATTGCGTATCATTATTATATTTTTTTTTTATAAGTATATATATTTTTATAGTAAACATTAATATATATAAAGTATAATCAATTATAAATGAAGCTATAATATTAAATGATTTTTAATAAATTATCATAATTTTTGTCAAATTCAAAATTTTATTTATTTAAATTATTGGTGTTTGTTAAAAGTGTCACTTTTAAAAAGAAATGATTAATAATTATTCAATTTGAATGAATCATAAATGTGTCAATTAATTTAATGACTAATAATTAATAATAAATTAACATTAACCATTTTAAATTAATAATTAATTTAATAAGAAAAAAAAACTCATTAATTCAAATTTAATTTAGATTAAATACAAATAGATATTATGTTATATGATTGGATAAGAAAATACATAACTTTATTTAATAAGGTTATGCTTGTAAATTGAGTAATCGAACTGATTATTTTATTGCTAGGAAATTGAATGTTTTTCTTTTATATATATTTTTGGAAATAGTACATTTAAATATAAAACATTTTTGAGTAAAATAAAAACTTTAGTATAACTACATTAAATTTTCAAGATATTTCAAATTGTTATGAAATTAAAATTTATGTTTATTTTGGCAATGCAAAAGTTTTTATTAACTTAACTAACATATGTCGTTTAAAAAAAAAAAAATTAAGAAAAAGCATATATGTATTCGAGAAAAGTATTTTCAATAATATTTCGATTTTATTACAAAACTTATTTGTCTAAGTTCACCAAAAGCCAAAAAAAGTTTATAAAATAAAAAATTAAAACTACTTTGAATTATTATGCTTTGGAAAGAGGATTTTTTTTACTATAATTTGAATATATTGTGTTGTTGGTGAGATACTTTCATTTATATTCTGTCGGCTAAAATTTATTTATTTATTTAATATCTATAGACGACTTATGTTTTGATTCCTTAGCATACATAGATAAATAATAGATTAATTCGTATTTATATAATTACACAATTTTGCGCTAATCTAAATAAATGTACATTATTTGTTTAATTAAAACATTAAAAAATCATTGACATTTTATTTTAGCCAATCATTATGTTTTTGTCATAATATTTGTTTATGCAATTTAAATTATTGATATAATTATTTATTTGGTATTATTGATTTTGACATTACAAATTACTAAATAGATATTTATTATTAAAATTGTTATAATCTTTATGATAATTGTAATTAAAAGAAAAATTTATCTTATAAATTATTTCAATAAATTTTAATCAAATAAAAGTTCAATATTATTAACTAACCCCCTGATTACAATTAAACAATTTTATTTATATCCCTATGTTTTTTTTACATTATGTACTAAATAAATATAATATTTAAAATTAGAATATGAATAAATTACTAATTCCATTATATACAATTATAAATATGGTAAAATAAATAAAGGATTTGAAAATTGGGGAAGGATGGTTGTTAGTAATTTTGTCAGTATCCAAATCATTAATGAAAATATTTTTGTATAAATTAAATTTGAATAAAATATAAATTAATTAAATTTAAAAAAAAGAAATTTACAGAAATGAAAGTAAAATTAATATTAATTTAATTGGAAAAATAAAAGTTTTAATTGTATCTAATAAATAATTAATTATATATATTTATGTTGATAAATAGTTTTTTTTTTTTTTTAATTTCATAAAATACAGAAAATAGTGATATTTATAAAGTAATTTTATTTAATTGATAATTAAATAGAAAAATTAATTGAAAATTAATTTAAATAATTAAACAATAAATTAATATAAATTATTCAAGGATATTTTAGTTTCGTTTTTATACTAAAAAGGATAGTCCTTGGTACAATTTCAAGTCAAAGGATTATATACTAAACAAGTAAGACTTTTTCAATCATTTTTTATAAAATAAATTTGGCGATTTAACAATTACATATAAAAAATATATAATATTTGGTTATTTATAAGATTGACAGTAAAAAATTCAACTTTAAGTATAAGTTTTGGCTATACAATTCCACAAATATGTATACTGTCAGTGTAATTGTCGTAATATCCTTTCTAATTATAACTTACTAACTAAATCTGTATTGTTACTAGAAATGGTTCAGTGTTTAATGGTTTTTTTTAAATTATTTAATTCTCAATTTGTATAATTTGAAGAATAATTGTTATTTAACCAAACTATATTAGCAACCGTAATTTAGTACTTTCTGCTACACTATCTTTGGTATGAAAAAAAGACTATTTCACTAATTTGAATATATTAAGTGTTATAAAATGTTGCATTAAATTTAAATCATTAATTAGTATACTAATATATTGCGAAAGTTATACTAGCCTTACTAGCCATTTATTGCTCTTTAAATTGATTATTCGTTAAACTGTTCATTCTTGATTAAATTTTTAAAATATACTGTTTTAATTACTTAACATTTTTAACATTTAAAATAAATTAATTTAACTTTTGCTGCAACAAATTAAAAACTCAGACCTAGCTACAAATTAACAGACATTTTTTTGTACAAAACCCTTTTTTTTAGGTCTTGTAATAAATTAACAATATAAAAAAAATTTTTTAAGGAATAAACCATCTAAACTGCTATATATATATATGATTTTTTTTTTATTATGATTAATCTTTATGTATTAAAGAAAAATACTGCAATAATCTTTAAATTTTACTTTTAAATTTTGTAGACTATATAGTATATACATAAATGGAAAAATGATGATTTCATCCAAACATGACCTTATTAAAATATATAAAAAAGCTTTAAGGCTTTTTCTTATATATATCTATAGTATTTTATTAATTTTCTCTATAATTTAGAAAATTACAAAATACAATTTGTCTCTAGAGTTATTTAATGTAAGTTTAGGGAAAAGGCAAATTTATATTTTGAAGGATAACTGATTATAAGGTACGCATTATTAGTCGCGTGTTGCACATTAAATACTATAAACGAGAAATTAATGCAATATAGTATAAATTTAAAAAATATAGTCGGTTAGATGGCAATGATAAACATGAACATAAATAATTTACATTAAAATATATCGATTTTAATTTTTTTATTTTTTTACTTACAGATCAAGGTAATCGATTAAATTTTTTCTATGTGTCTGTTAGATATAAATATCAATATATTAGATATTTAAATAATTATAATTTAAAAATCTCTCTATTTTTCCATTTTATTTTATTAAAAACTCTTTATTGTCTACCTTTGTAGAATGACAGGGGTTGACCTTTTTTAGTCAAAAAAGGAGTAGAGTGGATAATTCATATTCAGAAAATTCATGTTCAGAAAATTTTGACTTTAACAATCCTAATATAAAATAGATCAAAATATTGCAGTAATTAAGAAAACCTGGTTTTATGATCAAACTTATTTAGAAACTACGCTAGAAAATGGAAATGTTGGAATGATTTATACTGCGCCTGCGAGGCATACATTATTGGATTACCCATTTCAATTAAGTTTTTAGGCAACTAGTTTTAGAATATCCATGGAAAGAAGTCTAATTCAGACATCTAAGCTGTTTAATCTTCTAAGAAATAATACGTCGTCATTGTTAACCGACTTTTAAATATTTGTAAAACAACAGAGTGAAATCCTAAATACTGTCAGTATGAATTCCATTACATTTATATTTATTTCTTTTATGACTGGAAGAAATTTGAGCATGAAATCGGTTTAATTACAGGAGAATATTTATTTTTAAATATCATGTAATAGGGATAGAGAAAATGCGTATTAAATCTCCATGAAAAAGCGTAGTATATTAGATGAATTATATTATCCACCTAGATTGATTTTTGAACTACATATCCATAAAAGTAATTCCATTTTAATGAAATTCTAAAATTTAACAAAAATACAAATAAAATACCTTTTTATTTAATTAAATTCAAATATCGCAAATTATTCATAAAAATCATTTAAAAAACAATCTATTTTTTTTTTCAATTTAGAGACGGTCTGGATTTTGACCGATTAAAATAGTAATTTGTGATTTACAACAATTTAAAAAAATTAAATAAAAGTATATTTACAAAATCTGCCTATAAAAAGGTTTAACCCCTCAAGGGTTAAAAGGTTTTTTTTTAAAAAAAAAAAACCAAACAAAACAAAATTAGGTTAAATTATTTATATAAACGCATCCCCAGTTTTATGTCCACAAATATATATTTGTGTAAAATTGTAAATATTTTACACTACACCAAATAAAAAAGTTTTTTATTTCAAATCCTGAAGCCAGTCAAATGAAAACATAACATAAAAATTTTTCTTTTAAATAAAGAAAGAAAAGTAAATTTAATATTTTTCTTAATTTTTTTTATGCTGTAATATTTTGCCAGTATTTTTATTAATCTTAGACACTTTGCCAACAGAATAATTTCATAATTAAATAAGAAACAAAAGCTGCTGGAAAAAATTTCAGATTTACGTTGACACTAATTAATAAAGATATGAAAGTGAATCTAAGTTTTTACAAATTAATATTAAATCATATATTTAACTTTGAAATCTGAGTCTGTTTCATTTTCTTTCTTAGTAGTGTTTTTTTTTTTGTTTTTTGTTTTGGAAAATGGAAAAAGTTTTTCAATTAAAATTTCATATATGGTCTGTGAATTTGAGGAAAATCATCTCATGCTGCATACTACCTTATAAAGTTAATTATTTCTGAAATAAATAAGGATTTTAATGAAATTAAAATTCTCCTGTATTAACAGTTTACTGTCTGGCAGTTTGTTTGTTGGTTTAATTCATACACTATTTTTTTAATTATTATATTACACACCAGTTTTGGTGTATATATTATGTTTTGGTGGATTAAGTCTGTATTATATTTTAAATTTCTGTATTACTTTACTGTCTGTTTAATTGGGTATAATTTGTAACTTTAGGAAAAGATAAATGGTGAATTTTCAGCTTTTGATTATTTTATTTCTTGCTATACATTTACGAATCAAAAATATTTATTATTTTATGTATGATTACTAATCGCAATATTTTTAATTTAAATTATTACATATCGTGTTTTGGAAAATGTTAAAATTTGAATGTGTAGCAATTGAAATCAAAATTTATCTTAAAATTTTCAAAAAATTAATCTTTTAATTATTTTATTAATTAAAAAGGACTAAATTGTCATAAATATAAAATTAATTACAGAAATTTTAGTTACACGAATCTTTCTACTACATATACATATAATTATTTTTATTTGAAAGTACTTTTTAATTACTATTACATAGAAACACTTGACAACAAAATTTTCATCATAATTTAATTACCGTTTCAAAATACTTATAATACATATTCCAATTATAAAATTGTCACCATTATTAACCTCAATTTTTCTTATCAATATATTTAATCCTGGCAACATTCATTCAAAATTCTTATACCCTAATGATTTTACATAATTCTATCTTATTTAACATAATTATATGTTTAAAAAAATTTCGATTTATTCAAAATTTACAATAATGTAATAAAAAATTTTTAAGGCAAAAAAAACCTTCTAATAAAAATAAATTATAGATATAATATGATTTTCTAGAATAAATATAAAACAAATTTTTGAATAACATAAAAATATTTAAAAAAATATGATGTCATTTTTTTGTGTTTTTATATATATTAGTACAAGAATTTTCGGTATCATCAACAACAACAAACAAATTGTCCTTTAAGGAAATTTATTAAGAATTTTGAATTTAGATAAAAATGATCTTATGTGTATTAGAAAATGAATCTGAAAGATATAGAATAATTTTATGTACCAAAAAAAATTAATTTTTAAGAGAATGAATATTTCTTAAGAAAAAAATTTCTTTTAATAGTCACTAGAATATGAATATAATAATCATAGCTATGAAAATTGAAAGATATATATAATTTTTATGAATCTTATTTATTTTTATCACGTTTATTTTCCTTCAAACATTCAATCCCAAAAACATTAATTCAAATTGTATAAATATACATAAACATATATGTATATATCTATTATTATTTTTTCATAACTGGTGGAATATAAAATCATATAAAATAAGGACATTTTTTTATTGTTGTTGCATAAATATATTCCTAAAGCATAGCTCCGATTCATAGTCTCAAGAGGATTTTATTTATTTTTTTTCAATATGAATTTCATATATCAAATAGTATTTAGATAAAAATACTTTTTTTCGGAAAAATTGAATTCAAAGTAATAGAAAATGCAGGAAAAAAAGAATTGAGATCAAAGGAAAATTTACTGAAAGAATATGTCAGTGCACAAGAATGAAGCTTTTGAACGTAAAAAAAAAAAAAAAGAACAAAGTTTACCTCATTTTTTGTTAATATTTTGATAATTTGATTTGGAAACACTTGTAAACAAATGGAATCAGGAAATAAAGGATAACAAGAAAAACTAAAATAAAATATAATATGTTTATAGATGGAGGAGGTATTTAGTAAAAAAGAACTTGACATAAAAAGTATTTTGGTTAGTTGGGTTGATGGGAAATTTCGGATAAAAAACCATTGCACTAGGCTTTTTAAAGTTTACTCCTCTGTATACCACTCTCTTACCGAACGATAATAATTTGACCGGCCTTAACTAATAATTAAGGAAATATCTGTCTAACAATAAAAAGAATTTTCGTAATTATATACAAGATTCGGTTTACAGCAGTCATATATTAGTTTTCCACCGACACGCTTCTTCTCGCATCTCCTGCAACCACTATTGGTTTTCTACCTTGTTTTTTTTATACAATCTATTTCATTCCACCATTCCAGGTATTTTTTTTCGTTACTCAAGAACGAAAATCTACTAAAATATGGAAAAAACAACAATATTCTTGTTAGAATTCGGATATTGGTGGACTTTTTTTCCTGAGGAAATAAATATCTTTTTCCCAAGTTTTTAAATTATTCGAAACTAAATCGTGTAGATATTCTCAACATTGTGTATATTCATTCATTTTTATTTTTTTAAATAATTTTTAAAAAAAGAAAATTACATAATATCATATCTACGTTCCCGCAGGAGTTTTTTATTTTAATGATTCTATTAAAATAGCTTTTTTTTTTTTTTTTTAGATAGAACCAATGACTTGATCACAGTTTATGTTAACAAAATCATAAATATTTCATTTTAAATTACTTTATCCAGCCTTGAAAGACCTTTTTACAATTTTATTACACATATCAATCTAAAAAAAAATTTAAAAAAAAAAAAAACAAATAATTGTTGCATATTTTCAGAATTCTTATGTTTTGTTTTAGATATTATTTTATCTATAAAATTCTCCAAGAATAAAGATAAATTATTAAAGATACGCATATATTTTTTTTTATAAGTAAAATATTTTCTACACGAGTGAACCATTGAAAGGACATAATATATATATAATAGACAATTTTTTGTGACATAATTTTATATAATCCTTTTTTTTTAAATATTTAATACTGATAATCCTTTATAAACATTTTCATAATTTATATGTATACTTTACTATCCTGAACTATTATTAAACTATAGATATATATATATATATATATTCTATCAATTATATAAATAATTCATATGATCTTAAGAGTGAACCTCTATATTGTATACATAAATTAGGCTAGTGGGATTAACCGAAAATTTCATTATATAGATATAGATATAGATTAATAACTAATAAGTATAGTATTGGTATAAAAAATTTATTTATTGGATTTATAGGTTGATTTGGGTCAAACCATAAATAAATGTAATTTTAATTTATATATCAAATATGTGTATAGATATATTTCATAATAGGAAATTTGAAATTTAATACTAATGTAGTTTTTATTTTTATTAATTTAATTGCATATATACTTTTTATTTTATGCCATATAATGTTAACCTAAATTGTACATTAATATTATAAAAAAAAGATATATTGTCATTTTGATTATAGCAATTTTTAGTGCATTAATAAAATATGTTTAATATTGATATATTGAATACATAAAATATTTTTATGATTTCAAAAGTTTTAGCTAATAAATTAAATTTGTTAATCTACAGTATTTTTTTTTAAAAAAAAATATCATTTTTATTTAAGTTTTTACTAATTTTTTACTGCAAATTTAGTTTTTTTCTTGTAAAAATGCATAAAAAAGTTGTAAACCACATTAAACATTTATTTGCAAATTTAATATTTTTTTTTAGTAAATTTCAATTATAATTGAAAATTGTATTTAAGTAAATTAAAATTTAAAAAATTATACATAATATATGTATTGAAATTGCATAAAATAAATTTATAAAAACTAAATTATAATAATTTGTGATACCCATTTCTTCTTCAATATCTAATAAAATACTTGTCAGCCAAAGAAAATCGATGGGAAATTTAATTATTCTAAAATATCTAAAAAATACTAAAAATTGCTGAGGATATAGCTTAAATCTATTAAACCAACAATTTTTGGAAAAGGACTTTTTGTGTGCTCTAATCGCAGTTACAGTTTTACTTGAAAAATAAGTCTCCATGAAACCAACCAACCAAGGGCGTTGCTAATGAAAAGTAATTAAACTTTTTAACATAAAAAAATAATGATTATGAATAATTGATTTTTAATACTTTTGTGTGGAATATGTTGAAGATGATTTATGTGTAAACAAGATTAAGTAAATATTTTAAAACTTCAAAAAATTCAAATTAGTATTTATAAGTGTTATTTTCTACACGAGTAAACGTTTAAAATATGTCGTTTTTTTACAATAATTTAATCAGTTTACAAAAGACAATTTAAAGTTGAATAACTTGTAGTCATATATTTTATAGCTATGGAAATTAACTGGCGACAACAAATCATTAAAATTTATTCAATTTTGATATTATTTAAATAGTTTTCTTACTACTCGTCGTACTCCCTTCTGTAAAAAAAAAGAAACACGCCAAATTTGACCTTTAATCAAAATTTCGAAACGAAAAAATTGAGTAATAATATCAAATGACCAAAAAATGATTGCTATAAAATTATTTCTACAATTTTTAATTCAGACTATATTAAGTTTACTAAGATTGTTATAATTTTTTTGTTTAGGGTATAGCCGCTTGGATAGTACCACGTAATAAATTTAAATTTTAATTTTTTTCCTGCTTAGTGAAAGAAAAACAGTAGTATTTCCGCAAACTATCATAAATTTTATAATTTAGGAAACTGGTATATTTGTTTTTGAAAGTTTCAGTCTGTCGCATTGAAAATGGGATGTGGAAAATGACACGATATAATTTTAAAATTTTCTAATTAAATATTAATTTTATTCTATATTTTAATACAAAACTTTAATTTTTTTTAAATTGAATTTTATTACTATAATTTTCATGCAACATGGTAAATATGCTAATTTTTCTGACCAAAAGTTAAATAAGTTTGGAAAAATGAATCAATAACTTTTCTAACTATATTTCAAAATAAAAGAAATATTTCAATGTGGTGTGATGTGATTGTTTATTTTTTCCAAACTAATATGTTTTACCAGTAGTTAGAAAATTCCTTTATAAAATTCTATTTATAACGTGAAAATAAGGATCTGCTGCAGGAAAATTCTATTCAGTTGAATAATAATAAAAAAAATATAGTTTTCAATTTAATTAAAAAATTATGTACAAAATTTTTTAGTCAAAAGAATATGAAAAAAATATTGAAAATTTTAATTTGATTTTTAGTTTGAATCTGACGATTAGAAAATAGTTGTTGTTTTTAAAATTTAATTAAATATTAATGACGAAAATTATTATTTTAGATAACAATGTCCATTATTATAATTATGAAGTAACTTTATAAAAAGTTACAATCTGTCAAAATTGTCGATAATCAATCAATAACATTTTGAGGTAGTAATTTGCTGTTAAAATAGTTTCAATTTTTTTGTTTAAATTTTTCAATATTTTAGAAGTTGACCTTAATTAACAAATTCGGAATAAAAAAACCGACACTTAATAGAATTATTTTAGAGATATTTTTACATAAACTTTAGATAAATTTCTGACTAAAAATTTAATTATAAATTTCTCTGAATTTTACGAAAGAACAGAAAATTCTGATTTCTTGGAAAATTTGGAGTAAATAATTGTTACTAATATGGAAAATATTTTATTATTTTGTATTCAAAACTTTTGGTACCACAGCATATTTCTTTGGCATTCATTTTTGACATAATTTTCCTTAAAAATGGTAAAAATTTTATTTCCATGTACAAAAAAAATATGTATTTTATTATTCTTTTAAATGTTTGCATAAAATTTTATTGAAAAATAAATTAAAACTGGCACAAATTATAATCATTTCAAATTTTCTTTAAATAATATTCATAACATTCACTGAACTGTGATATGAGTTTTTTTTTTTCTTAAAATTATAAAATACGCCATGTTTGCATAATAATTTAATGCTTTTTTTTCTAAGATATTTCTAAACTCGAATGAAGAGAGTTTCAAGTATACATATAGTTAAAAGTTGTTTAAATTCTCAAGGAGTGTGAAATTCTACTTAACTTTTATTAACACATATAATCTTAAGCATAAAACTAATAGAAATTATGAATATTAATAGTTATTTTTTTTTTTTAAATAATATAGTTTAATAATTGTGGAGGAAATATTTGCATAAAGTTTTTCGAAGAAAAATATTATAGGAAAATTTATTCTGGGAATAATTTTATTTTCGAAATTGCTGCTTAAAAATGTACATAAAATATTAGTAGCTTAGTATTTTAAGAGTAATATCTTTAGCCAAAATAACAAAGCAATGCCAAAAAAATGTTGTGGTTCGAATATAATAATTGGTTATCGATTTTAAGGACTAAAAAAAATTCCTTTTTGATGGCAAACGCATAATCAAAATAGTCAAATATTGTTAAGTTTATATAAAAAAAAGCGTTCATAAAATATTGTAATTTATTTATTATTGAAAAAGATTCTTATCATCATTTTGTGAATTCGCCAGCAATAAAACCATTTATATTAAATTAATTTTGCTGTAATATAATGTTTTACAGTTCATTGAATCAATTGTATTTACATATATTTGAGAATATTGAAGACCTAAGGCATTGAGCGCAACATTTTATTTTATTTATGACCTATAAGAAATTTTGGTATACAAAAATTGGACTGAAAATATTAGCCATGGTTTATGTTTAATATTTGAAATTGCAAAATAATTGCGTTTATAATACATATACAGTTTTTGGATACATAAAATATTAATATATTGGCAAGCTAACTATTTTGGTCTAGGGATTAAATAGATTTTAATTAAATAAACAAATTGAACAGGAATTTTTATTTTTAGAAATATAGTCCTTTTAGAAACTGCCTAAAAGCAAGTACTTTTGACGTGATTAATAAATTAATGGAATGGTAATTTAACAAATATTTTTGAGTAAATGAAAAATGCATTGAAATTAATATAACATTGTACGTGGTTGACTGCAATCAACTTCTTCTCAAGTTATACGGAATTAGTGATGCCATTTTATAAATTACTTGTTCTTGTGTGGGCAATCTCGCAGTTAAGTTTAAAGTACCTCAGTGCTATTCAAGCAGCTGATAGAGCTCGCTATTACTTTTAATTAGTTTTTTACACTTTTCACTTACTTTAACTTTTAACTTTTCAAATGGAATGCAATTTAAAAAACTTGCTCTTTCGATTAGGCAAAAAATAAAAAAATTATCCACTGCAGGACTTACTTACACAGGACATTTAGAAACGCATTGCTTCGAACTATATTTATATTGATTAAAATTAATAAAATGGTTCCTTAAAATTCGCAATTATATAAAAAAAACCAAAGGAATATATTCTTTACAATGAAGAACTTTTATAACAAAATTTTATGGTACATTAATTCCATCCAATAAATTCATTCACTTAGATATAATTTGGGAAAAAAAATTTATATTGCAAAAATAACCCCTTTTTTAATTATTCCACTCTTGGAAAATGGATCAATAATAATTAAAAATTCCAATTTAATTCAAGCAAAAAGTTTTTTTTAAATGCTTTTATGTCTTTATTAATGTAATTAAAAAAAAATATGTGCGAACATATTTTTATGTAGGCGAAAATCGTTAAAAGTGTACTACTGTTAAAATACCACTATAAATAAATTGAATAGGAGGATTTCTACTCCTATTCAATTTATTTATATTTTAGAACGGCGAATAAATTAAAATTTTAAACATTTATTTTATTAAAACGTCTGGAAGTTAAATATTTATTGTAGTAAATCTTAATTTGAGTCTAATTACCTAAATTGGACTCCTTTTCAGACCTTAGATTAGACCTGGTTACAATATATTGGAAATTTTTAAAAATATTTTATTTTGGAGTGGTAAGATATTAGAATTAAGTATTTCTACACATAAATCCGGAGCACAGAATGCATGTTTTGAAATATGTAATCAAAATTTTATAAATGATTTGGAAAATTTCATTTTATATTTATTTACAATTAATTCTTATTTTTTTTCTTACCGAACTAATTTTTAGAGATTTAATATATTTATGACTATACATACTTTTAGGCGCCTCAAAATACTTTAATAAGAAAATCTAAAGAACTTAATTTTAATATTCATAATTTTTGGTTCTTAATTTCTTCTAAATTTTATATTAAAACTATAGGTTCATAAAATCATAAATCTTTTGTACACATGATTGAACAAAAACAAAATAAAAGATTAACTAAAAATATGTTAAATTTGTCTCCAAAAAAAAAATATTAAATATTAAAAAGTAATTAATGATAATTGTTCAGAGTGACAAAATCGTTTACGAACCAATAAATTTAATTTCGTACTGTTTTCAAAATTGTTTAAATTTTATAGTATAAATTGTAAAATACTAAACATTGTTTTAATTTCCTATTATTATTTTTAATATCCGTAAAATTATAAAAATATAACAACAACATAAATAAATATTTAAATCAATTATATGATTTTTTGTTTTTAAATATATATTTTGAAATATATATATTCATAAATCAAACTATAAAATGAAATTTAATAGATAGTATTAATTTATCTTTATTTTTATATGTTTTTTATGTTTTGGACAATATTATTTATAGAAAAATGTTGGTCATGAATAATTAAATTTAAATTGATTTCAAGTGTTTAATCAAAATATTATATACATTTTAGTGATTAATTGAAATACAACGATTAATGATTCCAAGATTTTGACTTTTAGATTGTTAATTTTGTTTGTAAAAATTAGATTACAAAAAATATATTGATATGACAAGTTTAATACATGACTTTCTTTGGCAAATAATTAATTTAAAATAAAAAAAAAGTATGTTGAATATTAATGAATTTAAATGATATGAAGGAATTGTCAATATACTGTCAGGTCGAAATTAAATTAAAAAAATTATGATACGATACACAACATAAACATATCACCTTTATCCAATAAATTCTTCAATTAATTTATTACTCAAACTTCATTAATTTTAATAAAAAAAAAACTGCTTAAATATGAGTTTTCAAGGTAATACATAAACCGGCCTCATGTGTACCGGCCTCATATGTATTCAAACATATAGTATTATTTTTTTTAGAAAATGGATTTATTTTCTAAAATTACATATTCAAAAATATTTATGATTATTATAGTAGTAAAATCATAATGGCGAAATACCGTAGAGAGAAAATCTTAGGAAAATGTGTAGTTTTTGAGAAAATATATAATTTACAAGTTTTTTGGTTGCGTCGTAATACCTATTTACTTTTACCTATTTTTTGATTAAATCTAATAATTAATTTACCACCCTTTAATCAGCCATTTCGTTTAAAAATTCTATACGTTTAAAATTTTTAAAATAGAAATTAGTATATTTTTGAGTAAATTATATTAATTTTAATGTGCTTTAATATGTTTAATGGTAAATAAATTCATCCGAGATAATCCTAAATAATAATCTTTAATAAGGATAGAAAAATTTCTCATATTTCATGAACTAAGTATATATCATTTAGATTAAGGTTTCGAGGTTAATTCATGACATTATATTACATATAAGTTTGTATCTTTTAGTGAGATTTTGTAAATTTTATGTATGTAGTAAAATTCCGAATATTTAAATTAATATTAAACTTTCTTTTACTGAAAATAATATTAAAATTTGTTGTATAATTTTAATTAAAATTTATTCTTCTAGGGAAAAATATTTTCTAATACCTGAATTGTTGGTTTTTTTTTCTAAATCAATTTTTATGTTCCATTTACCTTTTAAAATATATTTTATGATTGCTAAATGAATTTTAATATTAATACTATTGTATATCACAATGTATAATATTTGGTTGGTTGGTTGGTTATATAGGCTATATGTATTAAAATTCGCATTTTAAGGACGACATTAAACTCATTCAATTGGTTTTTTTTTCGTATAATGACACAGCCATTAAAAAAAAAGAAAAAAATTCAGGTTCATTTTTCTATGATTTTATTGCGCGTTTATATATATACATATTATATTTCTATAAAAAAAATTTTCAAACGAACATTAAAATGATTGTGAATGTGTATAAGGACATAAATTTTTCCATAAATGTTTTGATATTTCACTAAACTAGGTTAAATAATAAATAATTCGTTTTTCTTTTTAACGTTTCTTTTCCCTTATAGATTTTATATTTAATTTAATTTTACTTGGTATACGTAAATTACAGATAATTGAGTAAGATATGTTAATTTTCATTTTAAATTATTGTTGAATTTTCATTTTAATAAGCAAAATTTAATTATAAAATTTTTTTTTTGAAATTTGTTTTTTTATAGTAATTTCTTTTGGGAGACTAATTCAATTTTGTTGAATAAATTATGTAAAATATTTGCATTTTACATAACAAAATTGAATTAGTCTTATACTTCATCTAATATTTCGATTCATATCTCAAAGACTGACAATAAATAGTAAAATTATTGTAATTAATCAACGGAGTAGTTAATGTTGTATACTTCACAAAAATCCAGCTTGACATCCAAGCAGAGTTGTCAAATATTATAATTTTCGCAACGATTACGCAAAGCATTGGAACCTCTTTGAGTAGTGAATAAAGTTTCCTTGTTTTGATCACATTTTGTCATTACCATGTCATAAAAACTTGTTAAAAAGAAGTTATTTGATTGATTGCTCCTACCAAATGGTACATGTTTTCAATTTACGGCATGGTACCTGTTTTATAAATTTGAATTTATAAATTATATATTCTTTTTCGAAGATATGAGTTAGCTTAGTGATTAGATTAGACCATTGGTTTATTGCCGTCCAATCGGAAAGCCCGAATTTGAAACTAGTAAATCTCATAAAAAAATTTGAATTCAGCTACAATTCGTAATTGGGACCAAATTATTGATAAAGGAATGTAACGTTACACGACTGCATTTGCGCAAATTGGGACATATTAGAAGTAAATTACTCAAGGATAAATTATCTCAATTAAAAGATCTTATCCATACAAATAGATTTCCTAAAACATATAGATAAATTATTATGCCCAATTAATATCAACGAAAAAGTTCCAAATATGAATACAAAAAAGTTATTAGAAGTCCTTATGTACTAGGTGGGGTGAAAAGTAAACTCCTTGGGAATGAAAAAAAAATTTTTTTATATTATTCAATATAGTCCCCTTTTAGCTCGATACACTTATTCCAGCGATTTTCCATTATCTTGATCCCGTCCGAAAAGAAATTTTCCGGAAGGTCTGCAAAATACTCTTTCAATAAATATTCAAAATTTTAATTATACTTTTATAAATTTTAATTTTTTTCTTTCAAGGAATCTGGCATATTTATCAATATTAACTTTTACTTGACTTGACTTGCATATTGAAATATGTCTTCTGTATTTAGATTGTATTGCTATTCGTGAAAAAGTAATATATTCAAATTTCTATTTGTAAAAAAATTATTAATTAAAACAAACTCATCGTTTACGTTTTTAATATTCTTACATAATTTGAGCAATTTTCAAAGTTTACATAAACGCTGTTAATTAATATTAATCAAGCTTTTATTAACATAAATTTTATAAAATTAATATTTCAGTGAAGAAATTTACTTTTCATAAAAAAAACTTATATTAAGGATAATTAAAAAAAATGAGAATTTTAAAGAAAAAATTTTAAAAAAATTTCTACGAATATAAATGTGTATGTATTACATGAATTTTAATATTTTACATCATATTTTTTAGATATTATCCTTTTTCAAAGACGTGAGTTAGATAAATATTTTAAAAATTCATAAAGGAAAAGTGAACATTTTCTTTTTATTATATTTTTTACAAGTACACATATTTCAATCAGGTAGAACGGAACAATTTCAGTATTTTTTGTACAAAAACAAAAAATACTTTTCCAAGAGGAAGAATAAAATTATTTTTTCGAAAAACTAACTTTAAGTTAATAATTGTAGGTATGAGTTTTGATCAAATTGACTTTCTGACTTCATGCTGGCAATGCGTTTCAGTACTAAAAACGGTTCTAAATTAAGGAAAAATTTAGAACCGTTTCAATCACTTCAGGCACTGGCTTTCGATATGATAAGTAGAGTGGATTTGTGTTGTTAACGAGCATTAATTGAACACGCAATAAATTCTCTTTTAACAGTAACAAGTAAATATATTTTTTAACAGTGTAATTTTTCGTCCTATCAAATTAAAAAAAAAATAATCTTAAACTATATTTAAAATTAATTAAAAGTTTTAAAAAAAATAAATATGAAAATTTTTTAACTTATTGCTATTTCGATACTAAGTACATATATAAATTCAGATCCTTTTGCAGAACCTTTTTTGGAATTTAAAATAATTTATAATTGATTCATGATATCCAAGGATATTACAACAACAAAAAATTACTGAAAATATTTCAAATGTTTTTAATTTTGATTCACGAATAAAACTTTCAGCAAAAAAAATTAAAGTTAAAAGTAAATACTTTAAGTTTTTCAATAAATAAAAAATTATTTCGAAAATATAAAATAACAATCCTTGTTGCTTGAAACAATATTAATAAATTATATTATTGTAAAGGTTGATTGATTTTTCTTTTACAAAAATAAAAAGGTACATAGTATAAGGAAAAACTCCATTTACGAAAAACAAGAAAAACTTGTTGAAGCATAAAAAAAAACAATATTTTATTTTGAATATGAATTTTTAACAAGCTTTATTTGTTTTTTTTTTTTTAAATATTTTTTATGCTGCTCAAGTATTTCTATAAAAAGTTTATAAAAATATTTAACAGACAACATTTTTTTTTAGTATACAGGTAGGAAAAAAAAATAATTTACATACAAGTCATGGACTTATGAACATTTGATAAAAATCTCATCAGAATTTAATATAAAATTTTCTTGAAACGAAACACAATAAATTCTGGTACATTTTTCTTACTAATTTCAAAAATATTCTACCAAAATTTTATTTTGAAAAATATCCGAAATTAAAAAATAGGTCCTTTTAATTATTTATCTTTTAAATATTTCTTTTGTAGCTTAAAAAATAAGGGAGTTATATAGCTTTTCAGAGGAAAAAAAATTGTAGTGTTAACTGACCATAGCTTTATTTATGTAAAAAGAATTTTCCTTACATATATATTTCGAAAATAATTACCACAATTTAATTGTGCAAATTATTTTTTAATACCATCATATTTAATAAGAACGTCTTTACATTAATTATCTGTCAAATATTTTTTTTACAGTTCAAAAAAATTAAGGAGTTTTATGGTTTTAATGTAAGCTATTAAAAATTTTATGACTGCTATTTATCCTTAAAAATATTAAATTTTCTTAAATCTTAAACAAAATTAGAATTTTTGAATTAAAATAATATTGAAAAGTCAAATAATATAGAGTTTGTAGTTGGGTAAACTTTGATATGATTATTTTTTAATTACGACACTATTCAATTAGAAATATAAGGTGTAGCATGAAATTAAATATTAATATTTCTAATTCTATAATCGTGAAATGACATATTTTAAAAATGATCATTATGTAGGTTATACTAATGGTTAAAATTGTACCAAAAAAAAATTTTTAAAACGTTAAAATGTAGAGAATTATTAGTATAATTATCATATATAACTAATTCAAAATTTAAGTTTTTTGAGATAACTAAATTCTTTATTGGCGGTTCGATATATCCATTATGTTCTTATTTCTTAGATAACATAATTATAACAATTTAAACAAAAAGATATTTTCATAATTTAAAATGTATTTAAAAAATAATAATAATTCGCAACGATCCACATACCCCTTCCAAACCGCACGTGGGAAGTCACATTCTATTATTATTATTTTAAAAAATACAAATATATTATTAATACCAGAATATAATCATAACAAATAAATTGAAAACAAAAAAGTTTAATTGGAAATTCATATATGTACTTACTACATTGGACGATAGTCATATTATTTGCAGTATCTTTAGTAATTTAGTAATTTATCACAATGATGTTTAAATATGTAAATCAATATCTGCTGTTTTTTGAATTATAATTGAGAGTACAACAATGTTTTGGTTATTGTTTTCATCATTTTGTTAAAGGATTTTAAAGGCTATATTGATTAACACCAATATACACTTGGTCTAAATATACTTCTAAGACTCCGTAATTAATTATTTACATCTGGTTTAGATCAAAGAGTTTAATTTAGTATCAAAAATTATTCAAAGATACTTTAATATTTTACATAAAAATTTAATTATTATTACGTATATTTATTATATTTACTTTTGAACTTTCAAATTTAAAATTACTTTTGAGTTTTCAAATTTCAAAAACTTGAAAATACAAAAAACATAAAGTAGAAAATTCGTTAATTAATTGAGTGTCTCTTGGCTGTAATTAATAATAACGAAATCAAAAATTCGATTTATTTGGAAAATTTTATTTATTAATTGCTCCAAGGAAGATTGAATAGTAAAAGTTTACAGCAAAAATAATTGTTAATTCTGTTGCAATGAAATAAATATATAAAAATTGCAATTTTTTTCAAAAATATTAAAATAGCAATTAATTATTTTGATTATTTTGACAATTGTTTGAAGAGCAATTATGGAATTACTATGAATAATATAATTTTTCCGGGATGCTATTACCAGCTATTATAAAAATTATGTTTTATGAAAGTTTCATTCATATGTGACAAAAAAATATAAACATAATATAAACAATAAATCTTTTGTATTATAAATAATGAATTATATGATATATGTTATACATATACTTTTAATATTATTGTCACTTCAGAATATTCATCTTGACTTTTGAGAGCAATGGGGTCTTTAAAAAAAAACACTTTAAAACGGAATAATAATAATAATAAAAAAAAATCCTTAAATAATAAACTTTCTATATAGAGAATGGATATTGTTTTTTTTTATGTCATATTTCTCGTGTAGCTTACACGCTCTAATGTGCTATATTATATATACATACATATATCTATAGTATGATTAATCGTTTCTATATCTTATATGAATCACATCTAGTTATGTTGATGTTGATAATGGTTTAAAAATATCCTTCAATGGAAACGTGACTCTTCATTAAAATCTATTTTTCTAATATAAAATATATGCACTGCTTCTTTACAAAACAGTTTATATATGTATACAATATAAATTTATCTCTAAGATTTTCTATGTTATATTATGTTGATGTTATTTAGATTTTATTATGATATGATTTTGAAGTTTTGTTTTTTTCTCCGTGGATATTGACATTTACCAATTATTGATTAATTTTCTTGAATTATTAACAATAAATATGAATTAAAATTAATTGGTTGATTAGCAAGTCGCATAAGGGAAGTTTGTCTTGTTACATAAATTTAATTGTCAACTTAAGATTCAGTTCTAATTCGTTCTTTTTGCTGTATAAGTTTAAGCGAAATTTCTTAATTTTATTTTACCAAATCAGATAAGATTATCTTCAATACACAAACTGTTAGATAAGACTATCTTCAATGCACAAACTGTATTGAAGATAGTCTTATCTGATGTGGTAAAATAAAATTAAGAAATTTTGCTTAAACATATATAGATTTTAATTTCAATACACAAAAATAACGACATAAATTTAGATAAAAATAGTTTGTTTATTAATTTACGAGTTACTTTTATATATTTTTAAGCTCACTCAATATTTAATTTATGCTAATTAGTCTTATGAGGACATTTAATAAAACATTTAATAAATTGTCAATAACATTGTATCTGAATCGTTTTGTAGATAAACCATATTAAAACTACATATTTCATAATAAATTTTAAATAAATTGAAAATAATAATATTTTATTTATTGTTTAAAATTTCGTAAATTAATAATTAATAATTTTTTGATTATATGACAAGGTAAATTATGACAACGTAAATTATTATGTAATATACTAAATTTGTAATTTTTCTATGTAATATAGTTACATATTTTTGTTGATACCTACACAATGACTTTGATATTAGATTATGAAAGAATGTAATTTGTTTATTGAAAAAGTGGTTTTGATACATACTGATAAATTAAAGTTCCCGGTATAAACATTTC
This sequence comes from Empis livida, assembly GCA_963932195.1. NCBI lineage: Eukaryota > Metazoa > Arthropoda > Insecta > Diptera > Empididae > Empis > Empis livida. Next base: position 2,081,237 of record OZ010649.1, read on the forward strand.
TCTAGAATGAATCAGTTTACTCTTGTCAGCGAATTCCATATCACTTTTATGATATATCTGCAAATTTTTATTAATCGTAGGTAACTTAAGTTAGAGTATATTCTTAACTTAAGTTAGAGTATATTCTATGGGTAGAATATACTCTAACTTAAGTTAGGCAAAGTACCAGTTTTAGAATCCTTGTCAAGTGTAATTTTTTTCTAAGACTGAAATGCTCACTTGATCCTTAAAAAAATGATTGTTTCAAGCAAAAGTGCAAATTGTTCAGGACTTTTAGTCTCCTCATCTTAAAATTGTAATATCTTTGGAAAACTTGACAATGTTGAATACTCCTTTGTAACTTACTCTTAAAATTTTTTCCAATTGTTGTTGGTCCCATGTTGAATATTGACAAACAATGAACAAATATAAACGATCTAATCTGATTTTGTTAAATATTTAATGTATGTATTGTGGATACAAAATTAAGGTAACTTAAAATATTCCTAATCCTTAATACTTGTATATAATTTATTTTTTATAATTCAAAATAATGAAAAGATTAATGTACTCTTTATTACATTTTTCTAAATTAAAGAAATTTTCTTTCATATAGTAAAAGGTTTTTCCTATAAAAAAAGAAAAATTACCTGATATTATATACAATAAGCTTTTAATATAATTCTTATTAAATTTTTATTGTTTTCCATTTTCTTTTTTAATTTCTTGTACAGATAAAATATGCATTCTGTAGGAATACATTCGGCTTTGGCTATAAAAAGACAGCGAAAAAGACGTGATGAACAGAAACGAGCACGTGAAAGACGTTATAGTATTCAAAGTTCTGAAAGTGGTGATACTTTACATTCACCACATGGTTCAACTAGAAGAAAATATCACCATCATTCACATACATCAACGAAACCACATAATGGAATGATGGAAAGTCAGGTAAAAATAACTTTTAAAAAATAAGCAATTGTCTTCCAAAATATACATAATTTTCATATTATTCTTATATCAAGTACTTTAGAAGTTAAACGGTGATATTTTTAAAAAAAATTGTACTAGATTTTAAAATAAGAATATTTTGTATCACTTCAATAAGGCTCAGACATTTTTAAGGATTTTACACTTTTGAAAATTTTTAATGACACATTTTTTATTACACAATGATTAAACTTTGGAAAACTATTTTGAACAATAATCTGAGAAAATATTAAAAAAATTTGTAAAATTAACAAGTTATCTAAGAAAAAATTTCATTTTCAAATTGATACAAAATTAATGTAAAATTGACAAATTAAATTAATACAAAACTTCTGTGTTTTATATTAATGAATACACAGATTCCCATATTTATTGAATTCTATAATTATCGGAGTTTTAAATTATCCACCGAAGAACGTTAATAAAAGTTTCGTGTTTGTCTCCGTTCAATTTCCTTTAATTTGTCAACAAAATTGAAAAAGATATTTTAACTTTATACACCGAAAATGTAATTTCAAAACTTAAAATATGATTTGTTACAATAAAGTAAACAAACTTAACCGCCAAGTTATTATCATGTCTGTAAATTAAGTTTGGTATTAATCCGCTATAAATAAATTCTTACTTTCATTGAAAATTACAACATAAAGCTACAATATCTAAACATAGAAATTATAAATAGTAAAAATTATTCTTTTAATAAATTTTCTCATAAAATTGAAAATAGAAGCTTGCTGATTTTTACCACTTTTATGGCATTCATAAAGAAAATTAAAATTGTTTGTTTGAAATGTGATTCAACAAAGACTCCCCATGTTTACATAAATTTTCTTTTAATATTTCGGTATGTTGTTTTGAACAAAAAAAAAATCAATTTGTTCCATAAACGATTTTTCCATTTCTTTAACATTAGTCCTTTCGTATTTTTATACAAAAGTAAATGCATCTTATCATTAATCCCTTCTAAATAACTACCCTATTTCTAGGTTCTACCCTTCTAAAAAAAGTTGTAGAATATTTATATTTGGGTTTTGCTCTAGTGATTGACATTTCTAGATATTTTTTAATTTTCTTTCAAAATCCTCAGTAAAGGATGTTCTTTGCAATTCTCCAAGTTCTTACTTAAAAGAAAATAAAGATTTGAGCTGGACTATTCTTTAAAACTAATAAGCAAAAATAAACTTAAATAGACTATAATTAAGAATGATATTTATTCTTCGTAAAATATAATTTTAGGAAGCATTCTACTGTCTACTGTCCTATCTCATGGTCGAGTTATTTTCTTGCCAACTAAATGGTTAGATGTTGAAAAATGTCAATCTATAGTAAATGAGCTGTAACAGTTTGGATTATTCAAGAATTTGGGTTGGTAAATTATTACTCTGTAAGCAATGACCCCAAATTCAAAATTATCGTTTAAAATAAGAGAAAAAAAATTATATTATTAAGAATTCTCGAGGCAAACATAATTTTTTTCGAGAATCGAGAATTCCCGAAAGTACTTAATATATCGAGACACGAGACATTAAAATTATAAAAGTCTCGAGCCACGTAATTTTACAATCACGACTCTATTTTTTGTTTGAAGCAAACTAATAATGTCATAGCTTATTCCTTAGGTTATGTTGACTTATCATTTTATTATTCTTTTGATTATTAATCATTTCTAAAATAAAATGGAATTATAGTATAATTATTTTGTATATTATTCTAATATTAATATATACTTACCATTAATTTTGTACAGGTTGTCACAAGCATTGGAATGCTACATATTGGTGTAGTATTTATTGTTTTTGGTGTCTTTTTATTAGGTAAGTAACGTAAAAATTTCATTTTAGGAAAACTTTTCAAATATTGACAATATTACAGATAACCCTGTTAAAAATAAATCTGCACATATCTCATAATTTTTAGAATTTTAAATTCCAAATACAGTCTCAACTATGTAAAATGATTACTCAAAATATTTGTCGTTAAAAATGCTACAGAATATAATTTTATTAAATTACGCACGTATTATAAATAATATTTTTTAATTTTAATAATAAATTAAATTGAACTGATTATAAAAATTTGACGAGTATTACTATTGCAATTAGCATTAAAATAATTATTTATGTACATACATATATAGTTTTTAAGGATAAACATAAATAATTAATTAAACTTTATAATTTAAAAATAGCATAAGAATAAAACTATGGAAAAAAATTTTTCGTTATGCGGACGAAAATAATAAATATAAAATTTAATTTGTAGAATACTTTCAGGCGATTTTTATATCGATTTTTCTTTTGCAGATTTTTATCTATGAAAATATTTAAATAATTAACATTCTAAACATTTATTGTAAACTTTAAAGATCCCAAAACGGTTCTCGTTGTAGGTGCACTTCTTTTATCGAAATAAAAATTATTTTTAATATTATATTTTAAATTTCTTAATTAATTATTTTTCTTTTTAAAATTCAATAAATGAAATTTAAAATAATTTTTTTTTTTTGCAATCACTAGGTGCCGGTATAATACCAGATGATGCATCATCATGGGATATTTTTGGTAAGGTGATTTATTTTATATTTTAGAATATTATTAAAAAAAAATACATTTACTGAAAATATGGCTTATTAGTTTAGTACGATATCTGGGAAATTTTTTTTCTTAAAATATGAATAAACTATACTTTTTCAGCAAATCTGGCTTGTTACTATAAATTACACAAAATTAACTCTAACCGATTAAATAGTATTTGGTGTAAAAATCAACCAGTTTTAATTCACTTTTGGTGCATTATATAAAGATCAATATTTTATCTGCTTCTTCTACCTTGCTAAATTTGTGGGTACAAATTTTATAATTTCATAGCTTTAGAAAATCATATCTTAATAAATAGGCACCAGTATTAGTTATTCAACAAAGAAGAGAATACGTCATTTCGCATGCAGACACTTTAAATTTTCTTTCTTATTACAAAAACATTTAAGTATATAAACTTTGAACCCAATTTTTGTCTTTCATTTAACAATCTGACGAGAAATTTATGGATTTTCTTCCTCTATACTTCAGAATCTAGACTATGACCTAAATTTATTTATATAATTTTCTTTTTTTCCCAATGAGAATTTTTCTACATGGAAAATAAAGTGCATAGAACTTCTATAAATACTATAATTCTTTTGAAAATTTTTAAGCTGCTATAATGGGAAAAGTTTTTTTTTTGTGTATGTGTTGTTTTTGTTCATTTGTCACCGAAGTTTATTTTCATAATTTTCCTTTTATAATAATGTTTTTTTTTTCTACTTATTTTTCATTTTTTATATTGTTGGTTGAAATAGAGGCAACAAAAAAAATATTTTCCTTTTGTCCTTTTTGTAAACTAATGTATAATAGTAATAATTAAAATAATTTTAAAATAAAGTTATTAAAAAATTATTTTTATTTGCAGATTAAAAATTTATATTAATTTCAAATTAAATAAAACAAGAAAAAGGGGTACTCAGTGCTAGTTTTATGCATCACACCTTTTTCTTTCTTTGTCATTACACGATTTTTCATAAAATTTTCCATTTCAACCTGTAACATATATTTTCACTATGATTGTAAATTATATTCCTTTTTGGTAAACTCTTTTCTAATTAAATTAAATTTTATGAATAGAAATTTTTTTATTGAATTTAGATGCCAATTGAAAATTTGGTACAGATCTTTTGGTACTTCAAATATGTGTATACAGTAATTTAGCTATCCTCGGTTTCATTTCTTGAAGCTCTTCATCTGTTCAATTCCACCAATTTTGGAGAATTTGGAGTTTCAAATAATTCTGTCGTGCAGAGTGTATTTATTTATAAACGACAAAGTAGGACATGTTCGAATATAGTATATGCGCAACTAAAATCTAGAATAAAATTATTAGCATTCGCAGACAATTTCATAGCAAAATAGAAATTAAAATCATTTGCATACAGAGTCTTTAACTCCACATATTATAAAAATATTCTATCCTGTAAACAACCGCAAAAAAAAAATATGGCTTCTCAATAGTTTTCATAAATATTATTTTTAATTCTATACTAATTCTTTTCAATTTTTGATAAATAATTTCTATTAACTGTTTTACTTTAGGTTCTGGAAGCCAATGGTGGAATGAAGTTACATGTACAGGACTATTTTCATTTGGTTTAGGTGTATTCCTATTAGTATTAAACTGTTTAATAAGTCGTAAAGAAGAAGAAGATTTAGAAGATTATGTACAACGTCAATTGACACGTTCACGTTCTGGACATCGTCTTGAACGTGATCTTGAAACTGGTGTTTTAACAACACGTCATACACGTAAAGCATTAGCATTACAACATAATTGTGATGGTGGCATTGGTGGTGGTGATGTTGGTGGTGGTGGTAACGGTGAAAATGGAAACAGTTCAGATAATTTATCTCAAACACCGGTTACAAGTGAAATAGTAACACCTACAACACCTGTTGGTAACTGTAAAGTTTATCCAAAAATTCATAGTTCAATAAAGCAGCAAAATTTCCAATTTCTATAAAAATCAAAAATAATAAATATATAAAACAAAAAATACTAAAATTTATAAAAATTCTATGAAAATTGAAAATTTAATTAAAAATCACAAACTTTATTCTAAAAATACAAAATTATAACACAAACACACAAAAAAGTCAAGTATTTATTTATTTTTTAATTAATTTTTATTAAATTTTTTAATTTTCCATTTTTCATAAGAAATAAATTTCTTTTTATTTTTTAGTAAATGCACTTAGCAAAATTTTTGTAATTTTTAAACAACAAAAAAAAAATCATAATTTTGATTTTATTATCTTTAAGGTCTAGGCAATTCTGGTGAAATGTTACTTGAAAAAATTATGGAAGAAGATAGTAGTTATGGTGAGGATAGAAATTCTGGAATATCACCAATTGGAACAAATGATAAAAAACTTCTTTTAGGAAATTGTTATACAACTGGTTCAACGCATATAACAAGAATATAAAAAAAATATTAAATATTAAAAAAAAAAAACTTTATAATCTCGTAAATGTTGTAGAATGACAAACTATATGAAAAAATATAAATTGAAATTCTTTTATCGAATTCGAATTCGACAAATTGGCGATTGTTCAGGACAAACAAAACTGCATTAAAGATGAAATTTTATATGAATTCTTGGTTTTTTTTTCTTTTAGTATATAAAAATATTTTAAAAATTTATGTAAAAGTGAAAATTAAAAAAAAATGTTTAGAAATTATGTATAAATAATAATAATAAAAAAAAAATGACATGTAAAGTGATTAGCAACTATATAAATTTAAATTATTCTAAATTTCTTATACGCGCGTACACTAATCATATTTATGTTTCTATTTTTGTGTTGTAAAAGTAGAATTTTTAATATCTACACGTAAATTTTTTATATATGTACTTTATTGGACCATAAAATTATTTTACATAAAAATGTTTTAGCAATTTGTAATTGCATTTGCCTATATAAATTTCTATATGAAAACAATATATAAATTTCACATTAACCCTGTCAGTCTTTATATGCATTTTTATTGGTTTATTTCTATGTCAAATATCCTGTAAGCAGAGCTGTCTGTAATACATAGTTAAGGTATTTTAAGTATAATTCTTATAATTAAATACTGAACAAAAGTATTTTGATGACATCTAAAGTATTTTTAATGTACTCGTATATATTTTCGACAGTCGACACTAATGATCATTAATGCCTTAAGTATAATTATTTAATGTCTGTCATATTTAATGATTTTTTAAATTATGATTATCTCGTTAATGATCATTAGTACGTTTTCAAATTGTAATTAGCATGAAGAATCTACAAATAGTTTAAAGTTTTTTGGAAAATTTGAAAAGTATAGTTAATGATCTTTAAAGGGTAACGTCAGTCGAAAATTCACAAATATGAAATATTCTCATTGGATATAATTTTTCTTAGATAGAATTAAATTTGTTATACATATATATTTATAATACTTTCATTAGAAATATAAAAATAATATGATAAAGTTACTTGGTGGACAGCTCTGTAAATTTATATTCAAAAGTATTACATATTAATTATTTTACGTAATACATTAAAACTACAAAATATTTATTAAAATATTTTTTATTTGTTAATAGTTATTGGTTCTCTTTTTAATTATGTAAATTCATTACTAATTACTAAAATTAATTACATATTATAATTATAATTACATTCGAATACCATTTGTTTTTGTTGTGTTTAATTACAGTGGCTCTGAAATACATTATAAATTTTGTTTTAGTAGATATCAAATATTTTATGTTTATTTACATTAAAATATATTCAAATTTCTTAAATAAACATAAATAAAATATCATTATTTTAATAATATTAAAAATATACACAAGTCACTCACCAATAAAAATTCATATCCTTTTTCACCGATTAAATGAAAATAAAAAGTACACTTAAATGAAAAGAAAATTTTTAGTATATAATCACAAATATAAATAGTAATTTTAAAAAAAAAATGCTCAAATATAAACATTTTAGATAAAGAAATTCTAAAATGTATTTTAGTATATTCTAATATAATTTTTTTTATTTTATTTGAAAAAAAATTAAATTAAATAAATATTTATATAGATACTTAAATATATACATATATATATATATAAATTGTGAAAAATGAAAAATATAGAATTTTATAGATGAAAAATATGAGATGAAAAAATAGATAGTATATATTATAGTTTTTATTAAACAGGTAAAGTTTTGAGCTTGTTCTCAAATATAGAAAAGGTTTCTACTATAAAAAAACATTAAAATAAAAAAAACATCTTTGGTTATTTAGTCAAAAATATATGTAATAGAAAAATTAAATTAAATTTAAAAAAAAAATTTTATACTCTTTAAAATGTTGTAACTAACAAAACTTTTTTAATAGAAAATCTAGTTTAGTTTCCTAATTTTTTATTTTTTTTATTAATTAAAAGAAACTCAATATTCACTCTTTTTTTTTGGAGATTATAAAGCTGTAATGAAAAATTTCATAAACAAAAAAAAATATTTTAGAAATTTTCCTATCTTAATTCATTTACATTAAGTGTTAAGATTTTAGATTTTAAGAAAATGGTGCCAAGAAAAATAATACTTAATTACACCAATTACAATCATTTAATCTAAATTTATATTTCCTATTTTAGTTAATTTTATAATTAAATGTAAATATATTTTTATGTTAATATATTTTAATATATTTTGTTTTAATTAAAATATTTTAACATAAAATATTTATTATTTTCATAGACATTTTCTTCCAAAATCATTTTTTTAACATAAATTTGAGTAAACAAAAAAAAAAATTAATTGAATCAAAAATTAACAAATATGTATGTATTGCAATAAAAATTGCATAAAATAATTTACAAGAAATTTGTATATTTAATTTATTTTTTATAATTATTTATGATTACAATTTCTTTAAGACATTTTTATGTTATAACATAAAAATGTCTTAAAGAATATAATAAAATTCTTGGAAATCCATATCACATTTCATTAATTCGAAATATAAATCAATTCTTTAATGCTGCCACACAAAAACATATTATAATTTTATCAACATTATTAAATAAAATTTTAATTAGTTCAAGTCTTCTTTATTCATATTTATTTTTAAAAAAAACAGAAACATTGAAAAACACATAATATTCCTAATTAAGATATTATGAAAAAATGATTACCTATCCTTATTAATTAAAATAGCAAACATAAAAGAAACAAATAATATATTCTTAAAGCACAAAATTTACACAGCTATTATATAAAACCAAAAAAAAAATCTTTTAAAAATCTAAATATGTAGTTCCATAAAAAAACAATTATATATTCGTAACATAAAAACATCACAATTTATAAAAAAAAATTAACAAAGAAAAAATGCTTTAAAATAGATATTTTTTATAATCTTAATGCTATAGTTGCGTTAATTAAATTTAAAAATTTAAATAAAAAATACTATTTATTATGCATTCTTAGAGTACCTATAAATTATACATATTAGCACTATAAATTTTTGTAAATAATTAAATTATAAATTATAATATTTAACAATGATATATAATTAGTAACTAAATAAATATTATATATTTTTGCGAATTCAAAAAAAGTTTTAAATTAAAATTTAATCTAAATGAAATATTTAAAAATAATTTAAGTAATAATTTAAACTAAGGGCCAGGTTTACAGTCAGAATTTAAACTGTACTCTTGTTTAAACCGAACATTTAGTTTATACTTTCAATTTATACTAAATTCGGTTGCACAGTAGTACACACAACATATTAAACTGGGAAATAGTTTAACATATTGTGTGTACTAGAAAATAATTTTATTGTGATTGAAAATTAATCAACTGATCTAGTAAAAATTGAAATAAAAAATATTGGCTGTTTTGACTTTAAAATTTGCATTTTCTAAAATTTTATATCAATTTGACATACTAATTAAAGTTGATCAAGCGGAAGCGGTCTTGACCATCTTCAAGGAAAATTGAACAAAAAAAAATGGTAGTTTGTAATATGAGTAATGTTAGGTGCGGTTAGATAATGTTAATCATTTGTACCTGAAAAGTGTACTAAAATAAAGTTTAGGCTGGTTTTTATTGGACCTATATAATTATTTATTTAAACGTAAGTTATCTGCCGTTAAAGATAACATTTAAACTTATACTGAGAAATAGAGAAATCATTTAAACGAGAGTTTAAACTCGCATTGTGTAACTGGCCCAAAAAGTTTTAAATTATTTTGAAAAGATGAATTATAAACAAATATAAATTGACGTTCTTTAATTTCTTCTTTCATAAAATGATTTAGAATGAAAATCTGTAATATCTGTATTATTTTCGACTAATGAAATAACCGACATGGTATTATAACATTATTAATTATTAATTTCATTCCATAAAGTTGGTTTTTAGGCTTTGTCTATTTATTAGTACTTATTTAACCAGGTAAAAGGTACACCAATATATAATTACTGAATACATTAGTTGACGTGCTAAAACATTAGTTGACGTGCTGAGAGCTTTTTGGATCAGGAAAGAGCTTCAAAATTTCAAAAAAAGTTCTTAATGAAAAATTTAACAAAGTATAATATGCTTAAAATATTTATATTTAATAAAAATTGAAAATAAATCTATTAAATTAATAACAATCAAAATATCTCCAAAATTAAATTTTCAAGTGGGTTCTTTCAAATTATTGATCTTCTTACTTCTTTATTCTTCTTCCTGAATTTTTCCATCCATCACACCTGTCATCTTTATCGATTTCTGGTCATATGATTCTGCTTCTCTTAACTTTTTCCTTGTCTCTCATGTTAATTGCTTATATGCGGGCAAACTCGCCTACGAAAACATTTTGTGGCTTTTTTCATGTAACACCATACAGAAGTGGAACTGTTCTCTGAAATTTCTTAAATAACGAGAATTCAGTATTTTTGTAGCCGTCACTTAATTTGAAAACAATATTTCTTAAAGTTTTATTATAAAATATATTAAAATTAATTTAATGTAAAAATTTATGATTCATGATTAAAAACATAATTAATATAATGATCTAAATTTTAGATTCTAAAATAAATTCGTTAAATTAATGGAATTAATATTAATACGTAATATTAATACTTTATATTATCTTTCAATTCGACCAAATAATTTTATATAAATATTAATAATAAAAAGCTTATTTTTAAATATTTTGTAATAAATTGTAAATGTTTTCAAAACAACATTAATGAATTTATATACACTTACTATATAAATTAAAATTCAATTTTTCTATACAATTAATTAATTATGTGCAGATATATATAAATTTCTAAATTATATAGATCTGCACATGATTAAGACTATTCTAATTGATGGTTTTAATTTTGTTAGAATTATATTGAATCGTTTTATAAAGCTAATATAAATATAACTTTTTAAGGAAAAAAAATACCAACTCTTTTTGTATGTTTAATTTAATGAGTGTCGAAAATGATATTAATTTATCACATTTAGAAACGTTTTTTCATATAAGTTTTTAGAATATAAGGCTTAAGATTTTTTTACGAAATATTAATTATGATATTTAATATATATTTATAATATTTTTGTGTTTCCAGAAAATATAATCCATTAATATATAGATAGAGAAAATTTAATAAAAATTACTATTAAATTATAATCTAATAAAAATCGCGAGAAAAATTGAAATTGTATATAATAATATCAAAATTGATGATAATCAAATGTATGTTTTTTTTAAACTACTAATATTTAGCCAAAAAAATACATTTTTTTAGAATAAGATTTATTCTAAATATATTTAGGTTATTTTCTAATTATAATGTTAATAAGTATAAAATTTATATAAATTATAACTTGCACTTAAATTTAAGCTTAAAGAAACCACTTTAATATATATTATAGTAATCTTTATATTTATATTCCAGAATTTATGTTAATTAATCAGGCACTTTCCTTTATAATCATTACGAAATATTTTATATGTATTTATTAAATACATATTCCAACATATTTTGTTACAACTTTTCTATTTACTTGCTAAATTTCTCCTTCATCTCCTTTTGTGGCATATAGCCAAGTGCAAAATGATGCCAGTTTCTTAACATTTTTATTGTAAACGTATTAGTTTTATATGAATTTCGAACAATAAATATGGTATACTTTAATTTTATTACGAGTTTTAATTTAAAGCTGAGTAAAATTCGATGCTTCGGATTTAAATCAAACTCAGTACTTACTATACTACAGCATATAGTACTTAAAATATTTAAATAGCTATTACTTTCCGCAAATAGCAAGAAAGTAAAAATAATTTTACAAAATTTTTGAATAAATATATTCAAATAATATCTCTGTTAATTCATAAACTAAATCACTGTTAACAATTCATAAACTATTTATATCGTAAAGAGTTAATTATTTGAAACATTCTGATTTGATTTGCCATATTCTGAATTTTTTATAACAAATAATTCGTTTTTATATAAAATATCGCACAACGTGAAAATTTATAATACATTCGTCATTTTCTTCTGCAAAATTATATTATGTTTTTTTTTATTTTCGTAATATATTTGTAATATTTTATTTTAAATTTTTAAATATATATATAAACCTATATGTTTCAATAATTAAGTATATATATATTAGTGTTATATGTATATTTACATAATTAAAAATATTTTATATTATGTATTAATTTGTATATATACATATATATATATATATATATATATATATATATATATATATATATATATATATATATATATATATATATATATATATATATATATATATATATATATATATATATATATATATATATATATATATATATATATATATATATATATATATATATATATATATATATATATATATATATATATATATATATATATATATATATATATATATATATATATATATATGTTCTAAGGCATTTACTTAGCATTAAATTTAAAATTCTTGACTGCAAAATGTGATTTTACTATTTTATTAAAATTAAAAACAAAAAAACAAAATAACCCTAACAAAATAAAATATTAAGTAATTTGAGTATATTCCCATAAATTTATAGCAAAATATTATATATATATTATATATATATAAAAAAATTTACCTTTTATGCATAATAAAAATTATATATGTTTAAATTTATTTCTAAAATATAAAATGTAATAAAAATTCAAAAAAAAATCAACTTAAAATAAGTTTTAAAAAATAATTCTCTAAAAACATAATTTAATATTATACATTTTTCTATACACAAAAACAAAAATATTATATGGTAAATATAAAATATTAAAATAAAACATTTACTTCAAAAATAACAAACTTTTGTTTGATTCTGTCCAATACCGTATAATAAATCCTATCATAATTAACTTATTTAACTACCTTCTTCTTTAAATTTTAAATTATAGTAATATTTTTAAAATAAACAGATAATTGTGTTTATGGATTTTAGCTCAGGGATATGTTTTGAGAGTTGAGTCAAAATATAATTTATATTCAATTGTAAATTATTATATAATATTTGGTACAGCCGAGAACAATTAATATAACCTTTTCAGATACATCAAATATATTCGCCTTTTATCAATAATTATGTCAGAAAATTAGACAATTTTTTTTTAATTTATAAATAATTAAGTATAGATTATTTATAAAGGAAATACAAAATATAAAACTTTTATAAAAAACGTTTTTTCAATTTGAAGTTTGGTTTTCAATAAAAGAAATATTGTTTTCATATTAAATTTTATTCTTGAAATATTATTATTATATTGAATACATATGCTAATAATTTGTTAAACATATTCCTAGTAAATTTCTTTACAAAAAAAATAATTTTGCTACTCAGTGGTATTATTAATTATTTTATCATTAGATAATAAACGTTTACGTTCATTTTTTAAGGCACGTTTTAATGCCTTCTGCTCTAGTTCTACATAATGTTCAGAAAACATAATTTTCAAAGTTGGATACATATTATGTAAACAGTATAAATCATTAATAGAAACCTGAAATATTAAAAATTTCTTGTAGTAAAATTTTATAATTAGAATATAAAAAAAAAACAATATTTACTTACTTGCATATTATCAAAAGCAATACCAACATTATTTTCAATGAAATTTTCAATTCTTGGTAATTTAGCATATCTTTGACTAAAATGTGTTAATATTGTGTAATTAGCATTCATTTTTTTACCCTGTTCAATTGCTTGTGAAACTGTACTGTGCATTTTAAATTTAGCTTCATTTTCTAATTCATCTTCCATTGTAGCTTCATGTATTAAAATAGTTGAATTCATTCCTAATTCAATTAAGTCATTACAAGGCATCGTGTCTCCACTATATGTTATTTTAAAAATTTCACTTGATAATTCATTTGTCGTTACTATTGATATACCAAATGAATGTGGACAATGACTAACCAGACATGTAGATATAGAATTAATAGACATTTGAGTTGTATGTTCGTTAGTAAGAGCTGTGTTAATCTATAAAAAAAGCCAATTTAATTAAAAAACAAAATTTTCAAAATTCTTGTATTACTAAATCTCCATTTGAAATTAAAAAATATTCTTGACTAATTGATTCTATACGATGATTATAAAAGTGTAGCCATGATTGTATTTGTTTAGGTGCTAGTAGCATTAATGGTTCTAATTTATTATTTAAATATATTTGTCGAGCTCGCAAAATTCCAATTAAACCTGAAATTTTCAAATATTTTATTATAAACTAATTTTAATAATTATTTTACCTATGTGATGGTCAGCATGTAAATGCGATATATAAATTGCTTTAAGTTTTTTCAAAATTTCAATTGCTTCAATTTCACCATAAAATCGTATGATCTGGCCCCAAGTACCTTCTCCACAATCTAATAATATACATGATTTATCGGTAGTATGCAGTAATATTGAACTAACATTTCTAGTTTTATTCGGAATACATGAACCAGTTCCAAGAAAAATTAATTTTGGATATTCATTGCTACTATTTGGTTTAGCATGTCTTTCTAAAAGTGTAAGTTTTAAATCTTCTAAAGATTTTGTAAAACCCTCAATTATCTGAGTTTCTTGAATATATTCTATAGGATTAACCATAGGTTCATTATTACGATCTAATCCCTTTCGTGGTCGCAAGTGATATGTTGTTAAAGAATTTGCTTGATTTGGACGAAAATTCATACGTTTAGTTCCATTTAATAACGAATTGTCAATTATATTATCTTTATCAGAAGATAATTTCATTTTTTTATTAGTTGTATTTGGAGATTGAAAATTAATGTTTTCTCTGAAATTTAAAAAAAAAATAATTTTATTAATAAAAGCTATATTAAAAAAAGATAATAATTTTTATACACTTCTTTGAAATTACTTTAAAAGTGGAAATATGTTTTCATCAATTTGATTTAATTGCCATTGAATGCGATGCGCGGCTAAATATCCTGAAAATCTAAATAATAACCATCAATTTTTGTAATTTTTATTAAAATAAATATTTCACTTACTGGTTAGTTGTATTTAATATTAAATGTTTTGTTCTTGTTGAAAATTGTTTAATAAAATTTTGATAGATTTCTTCTTCAATTATATGTTGTGGTGAAAAATGAAGTATAATTAAAGGCATTGAATCTGAATCTGTTGAATTTTTCTGATATTTTTGAAAAACGGAAGAAACTTCGCACAATGATTGCAAATATTGAATATTTGGAATATCCAAAACTAAAATAATAATAATATTAATTTAAAATAATCGTAGATTTATAAATAAATTACAAATAAAAACCGGTCCAGGGTCTGTTGGAGCTCTAACTTCATCAGGTCTAACTATTATCCCATTAGGCAACGTAACCTCCAAACCATTTTTTAGCTGACCAAGTAATGGACCAGGTGGAACACCTTTTTCTACACATTTTTCTAAGTTTAATGATCCTGGTTTAGGCTTTAATTTGCATATATATAAAACTACAACACTTTCTTCTTGTTTAGAAGTATTACTAAGCCAAGTTTGTTCTTCCATTGGTGGTGGAGTGCTTTCATTTCCTCTATTAGCTTTTAATAAAAACAATATTATTATTATAATGCTTGATATTAATTTACAAAAATATTTGTACTTTCATAGGCATAATAATCTGTGTCATCTAATTCTGGTTCAGGTGAAATTCTCTGGGATGTGCAGTTATTTGAATTGGCTTGAATTTGTCTAAAAAAATGGTATATGTATTTACAAAAATATAAAGTTTTATATTTATTTACTAAATAAATATAAAACTTACCTTTTTAAAGGAACGCAAGTAATATTTAAAATTTGATCATCAAAAACTTCTTGATTATCAAGAATTACAGTTTTCACTTTCAAATCTTTTAAAACGACAAATCTTCTCATCCCACGATATATTTCATCCTTAAAGTATAAAAGATATTACAAATTTATTTAATATGCTTGAAACTTATATACGTACTAATCCAGGAGGACCATGTAAAGTTAAATTTGGTACTCCTGCATCCTGTACAGTTAAACTTAAACCCGGTAATCCACCTAAATGTTCCCAACTAGTTCGAGTCATAAAAATATGTTCTAAACGGGACAATTTAGTTTTATGCTCGTGGGCTAATCTTTGTGTACCTTCTCCACAGTTAAATAAATATCTAAAATTAGTTTAGTTTGGATAAGAAGAGGGAGATAAAAAGTAATTTTCTTTTAAAACACCTTGTTTGATCGGTGAACAAATAAACAGAAGCCGGTGTTCCAGATGCCCCATTACCAAGAACTTGTAGACTTACAGTACCAGGAACATAACGAGCTGATTTTTCTTTGATACGTAGACGTTGTTTTTGAGCATCTGCAATGTGTGTGCGATCTCGTGGCATTTCAGTTAATAATAAATTTAATTTAGAATTTAATGATGGAATCGTTGTACTTTTGTATCGCACCAATAAGAATTTAATTAATAATGATTTCTTTACTTGTAAAAACATATGTATAATGTATTGCAATTTCTAATTACTAGCATTAGTATAGCGGAAAAGTCTATATTTTTAAAATTTTAAAAAATGCAAAATAATGAAAATCACTTGAACATTTTTTGTGAAAAATAATCTAACTTATTAATTAATTATTATTTTTAACACTTTGCAATTGCAATACAAAAAATTGTTGATGAAATTACAACTGTCAAAAACTTAAAACAGCTGACAGCACAAATGTAAACACGTTTCACCCAGTAGCCACATATTTAAGAAAACGGTATTTTTACAAACCGATAAAAAATAATTAAATGTTGGAGATTCGTATTCGTACTAATATCACCACAAATTCTTCTATATTAGGCATCTTCGTTAATCCCCAATGATAACTTTAAAAAAAAAAAATTACTATCTTTAGGATAGGTATAATTTAGGAAATTTAAGGAATAATTTAAGCCTTAAATTTTAAGGTATAATTAGGATATGTTAATTTTCTTTTTCGTCCCTACCTACGGAAAAAATTAGGAAATTTATTTAAAACAAATTTAAATAATTATAAAAATAATTTGAAATAAATAAAAGGTATATATTTCTACGAATAAAACTTAAGCTACCAATTGTTATAACTACTTAATAATAAAACACTTCAAAAATATTATTTACAAAAAATTCCATCAAAAAATGTAGAGCTTTTATAACCAAATTGACGAAGTATTGAATCACTAGAAGATTTAAACTAAAAATATAAAAAACATATTTTATAATTTAGATTATTATTTAAAAATATTACTTTTTCAATAATATCCTCCATATCTGTAATATCTTCATCATCTGCAATACCACGATAAACATCTCTTATATCTTTATCAAAATTTGTACAGTCTTTTATTATATCAACATCTAACTCATATGGCAAGCACACACTATCATCATTAATTTGTGAATTAAAGTCTTTTGGCATTACATATATACATCTTAAAATTAAAATACATGTATTTAAAAATAACTATATAAATACATATTAATTTTTAATAAACATACTTAAAAGCCATATTTAAACAACTTAATATAACACCAACAAAAGGTCTATCACTTTGAATTGAGAATTGTATTTGCATTTCCTTTTGTGTACGAACATCTGTAAGTGATGGATTTGGTGGAAATAATGGATGAGAATGAAACCATCCTAATAGTTCGTAGCCTTCAGATTTCAGATTAGTGGATTGTTCAACTTGAGAAACTTAAGAATATTAAAAAATATATAATTTATTAACTAATATAATTTAAAAATATTTTACTTGGACACATTTCACACATAATCCCACTTTGTTCTGACGTACGACATGGCTTATATTTAGTTAAACATAATTTTGCTCTCCCAACAGTTCTACTCCGATGACCACCTAAAAATCCCATTCTTTCCACATGGACATTTGACATGGAATGGAATTGAATACAAAGTAGAGTCGATAATGTTATAGATACTTTAAATGGAGCCTGACATTTTAAATTATTTAATATTTTTATATTTTTATATTTTTTTATAAATCACTTACTAAATTCTCTTTTGAAAATTTAAGGCACTTAACCAAATCCAATTCTGTTTGTATATGCCGTGTATTTCTAATAACGATTTTTTCGGTTGAATTTAATGCTGGGACATCTGGCCGAAATACCCCATCCAAATGATGTATTGTATAATTACCTTCATCAGTTGTTTCCTGTTGACCATTTAGATAACAAATATTACTTTGTGTTCTTTTTCGTCGTTCCATTCGGAACGAATTCGAATAAGATGAATTTGCACCAACCGAATTTTCGACATTAGAATGTGAATTTTTTCTATTGACCTGCATAAACATTGACATATATTCATCTAGCGGTCGAATATATTCAAAAAATCTTCCGTGAAAACCAAAATTAATTGCACCAATTTGTTCTAATAGTCGGTGAATTCGACTTATACAATTCACATCTCCACCATGTTTTAAACCATTCCGCACAGCAGTTTTACTAACATATGATGATTTACCAGTTGTATTCCACATTGTTAATATATGATTTCTTATCCTTAAATACTGTTCAGGTGTTTTTGTTATACGACCTACAAAAAATTCTGAATGAATATATTTTTCTAAATCTGTCACTATACTGGTATCGAGGTGTAATTCTTCTTTCGGGACTCTAATATCACGTAGTTGTAAAGATAATTCCTCAGTCATTTCACAAACAAATTTTTCTGTATGATTAATTCTGCTCGTGCTGGTTGACTTTTTAATTTGCTGTTGTGATGCTATTTCACCTTCTAAAGTTGATGATTTTTTATTTTGTAGTGAACTGTTTATTGTAGAAATTGATAAATTAGGTTTTTCATATCCATCTACATCTATTTCGCCTTCAACATCAACTTCAATATCACTTAAATCGTAATCTTCCAATTTAACAATAGTTTCCGCTAACGTTATTTTGTCATTAATAATATCCTTATTGTCATGATTTATTGTTATATTTTCCCCAAAATGCAACGCCGATTTATTAACACCTTTTGCGTTACCACTAGTTTTTTTATTACTTAAACTGGATGTAGGTGTTAATACTGTTCCTGTTTTAGTTTTTTCTTCTAACTTCATAGTTGTTTTTAAATACTTTTCTTTAAATTTTGGTTTGGGACTCATACAATTAGATTCGGATGACTTTTTCTTTTTTCTTGATGGAATTGTTCTTTTTTCGAATAAATTTGATTTAACAGTTAGGGTTTGCTTAAATTTTCTTTTTGGTTTAACAATAAGACTTGTTTTAAGCAAACTACGCGGATTTGGTGTCATGAATAGTGAATTTTCGAAATTAACTTTAAGTAAACTTCTTGAATTTGTTGGTCCAATATATTTATTATATTTTGGAGGTGGATGTGTTTCAAAAGCTGCTGGTTCATCCCATTGATAATTATTTGGATAATTATAATTTTCTAAAGTTCCGCAAACATTTGTATCTTGATGATATACTTCAGATTCTTCTCCATCATTTGTAACAATTTCTTCAACAGATGCTGGAATATCTTCTTCGTAGACAACATCTTCCTGTTTTTTTTTTTAATTTTTATTACACAAAATTAATTAATGTGAAAATAATATATTAATTATTTTACTTCTCCTGTCCATTCTAAATCCAATATATTAGATGCAGGTTCAGGTTCCTTAATAACGACTTCCTCAGAGTGCAGAACTTCAACATTATTTTCCAGATTTTCATGTTTCGGTACACTAAATATTAAATTTTTTTCAGTGTTATAAAATAAAAACATAAATAAAATAAAAATACCTTTCACTCCAGAAATTACCACCTTCGGCATTTTCATTAACCCATTTTGGATGTACTGTATAATCACATGATAACAATTGTCCAGAAGTTATTTTTGATCTAAACATATATGGACTGTAGTAGCTTCAGTGAATATATTTGTACAAGTTTTAGTGAATATAATTTTCATTACTTACATATCGTCAAAATTAATAATATCAATTTCTTCGTCTTCCATTATTCTTTTGAATAATTTCGATAAATAATGATCTTATCTTTGTATTTATTCTTATTGTGTTTTCACAATTGTTTATATTTTGAAAAAACTTCTAAATTTGGGTTGTCAATTTGGTACTCCAAAAATAATAAAACGTCATTTTGTTGCAATTAGAATTTTCGAAATACAATAAATTTCGAAAATCGAAACTATAAATACAACATTCCAGTAATACGAAACCACTTAAAATTCTTAACGGGCAAACAGAATACTCACTGTCGCCCCTCAATGTCGTTGTCGCTGTATTTAACTACATACATATTTAATTTTTTCGATCGTCACTCTGTTTTAAATTCAATAAATTTATAAATACCGTATAATAAAATTTATAGTGCTTGCATAATACTAAAAATTCTTAAGTTATACAAATTTAAACACACTTAGGCGACAATGACATATTCTGTTTGGTCCTTTAATAATATTACTTAAATATCCTATTCATTTCTTATAGGACATTATATATATGTCATTGTCAGTGGATTTTGGCGCGATAAATTTTGATGTAAGAAAATATTTTTCTTTAAAAAACTATTAAAAATTATAGTGAAAAATTATTAAAACCGATAAAAATCAAATTTAATTAATGACCAAATGAAAACTATAATCATTTTTTTGGCATAACTAAGTTTAATGGTGAAAATCTACAAAGAAATTTCCTTTAGGAAAATATATATGGATTTTTTTATTCATATTAATTTTTTTTTGTGGTTAGTTTTGACTTTTTTAATTTCTTTAAAAAAATAATTGAAAGAAAACAATTTGTGATCATTAATTTGTGATGATATCGAATTTAGAAAAAGTGTAAAAACTAAAAACCATAACATTGTCGTGTATTACTGTTAATCGAATTATTATGTTATGTGGTAATATGAATATTTATAGCAATAAATATTTAATATTTCTCGGGATTGTCCCACATTTTACAGATTACTATACCAAAACCGATAGCTGGTAGAGTAAAGGACAGTGCTAATTTTGGTTTTATTTGAATTCAAAAATATATTGAATGCTAAACCACCCCTTTATATTATAGTGGTCGGGTTTCGATTATGATACACTGATTTTCGAAAGCTTCTTAAAGACATTTTCAAGAATTTTCTAAGGATATCGCTTCCTGGGGACAGAAACTGATATCCTTAGACTTAATACATACTAACTGTTCTTTAATAATGTACTTATTATTGTAAAAGTTAATTAATTCCTTCAATAAACAGTAAAATTTAAATAGATTTTACAGATATTTTATTTAAATTTTATGAGTATCATTGATCTGAGGATTTAAAAAATAATTGTGTAACGAATGAATACAATTCAGTTACTTTTGGTAAAGTTACAAATTAAATGACAAAATACAATAATTAAAATTAACAATATTTACAAATTACAAGATAATATTAAAAAAATTATTATTTAATCACATAACTTTGGATTCCAGCACATTATTTCTTTTGCTTTCATAATATCGCTAGATAATTTGTTCAACATGCTTATTGATTCTTTTGTATCTGAAGGGAATTCAGTTTTCTTAACAATTTTGATAAAACTAATTAAAGCTTCGCTCTCAGTTTCTAACATTTTTTTTTCATGTGCATAAAAAACTTTACTTAACTCTTTAATTGGATTGAGACCAGTCGGAGTTTCTTCATAAGTAATTATATTCTCCAAAAGAAAATCATTTCTACGTTTCAGGGAATCCGATTTAATTTTTTTAAATTCATCCTTTGTTGTGTCTATAATATACTTTATACGACCTTCTTGGTTTTCTGCTAACATTAATGATGCATCTATAGTTTTATTGTCAGTCGTATCTTCTATAACGTCTACATAATCAGTTGGAATAATACCATGTAAATCGTTCATATTGGGTTCAGCAATAGTAGATTTGATATGATCAGCTTCAAATATTCCATTTACTTCTGATTCTTCATCATCTAAATCTATTACTTCTGGTTGTATATTATCTGCTGCTTGAAAGCTTACATCGGAAATACATAGAACTCTTCGAAGGTTTCGTTGATTTGTTAAATAATCACTAGGATCACATTTATACTTGTGTAAACTTTCCATATCTTTTACTTGATTACCATCAACATCATAAAATTTATTACTCAACAAATCCATGGCAATTTCTGTCAAGAGGAAAGCAGTTTTTTTTGTTGGATCCATTTTTATTATATTTAATACAATAATTAGCCTGGCGTTTCTTCGTGCGATGTTATTTAATTTAATTGATATTTAATATAATAGATCAAGATCAAATGACAGCTGAATTTTTGAAGCCAGCGAATATATTTTCATGTTATAAACTGAAAAGTATTAAGAACGGGTACAAAATTTCCCTTTTTGGCGACATTTTTAAAATTTATATTTTTAAAAAAAATAGCGTTCATATTCCTCCAAAAGGTTATTATTAATATAAATAATATATAAAAATTGAACTAAAACATTCTACATTATAATAACTGAGAATGATTTTGCTAGCATCTATAGTTCGGTCGCATTCAGCATCATGTGCCTTAGTATTGAAAATTTCAAACTTAACATGATATTGGACATATCACAATGAATTATTTATGTTTATGTTTGTTTATTTTATTATATATATTTATGTTTTTTAATTGTTACATTTTGCAATTTGTGTTGAACAATAATAATAGGACAGTTTTAGTATATTGTATTCTTGCTTTTATTTAGTTTTTACTGTAGGGAAAAGTTCCTCGTAAAATAGGGGAAAAATTATAGTTGTGGAGATACAAGTAGGGAATTTGGATTTTTACTTTTCGGCATCACTACTAACGCAGCTGTCAGAAATCTACTAAACGCGACTGTCAAAAATATTGTTGTTTGCTAACTTTACCTATACCAAAAAGGCGCTAAAATTAAATCCCAACTAATCAATATAACAAGAAATAGTTAAATAAATAAAAGTTTTAATAATTGTAAAAACATGAATACTGTTCTAAATACATCTAATTTAGACGAAGAATGTATGTTGGGTGGTCAAACGTTGGCATTATCAGAATCTGAGACCGAGGAAGTTAATTTCACGAAGACGTCGAGAGAAATTTCTGCCAACTATAATGACAAAGATAATACAATTTTAAAAGAAATAAATTCAACTATTCCTGATGTAAGTAATTTACACCACAAAACAAAGGAGAGTTTGCTACTTAATGAACAGAAAAATTTGAGTTGTACTAAATATGATGACACACATAATGTTATAAATTCAGATGGATTTAATATTGCAGTAAATGATAAAACTACTTGTGATTCCAAAATGAACTCAAAATTGTTGGACATTTCATCAAACGCAAATACTGATAACAAAGATAAAATTTGTACCAAAAAAAAATCAAAATGCATTTCGTATTCTGATGAAGAAGATCTCAGAAAATTTGAGAATCTTGAAAGCGAACAACAGTAAGTATTTTTTAGTTCGATATAAGTTTCAATTAAAAATTATGATTTTTTAGTATTTCAGAAAATTTAAATTCTAAAGATGAAAAAAATAAAAAAATATCTAGTATTATTGATTCTGAAAGTGATGAAGAACCCTATCCTACAGACAATGAAAATCATAATGAAAAATTCTTGTCAAAAGATGCACGAAATACTTGCTATAATACAATTTCCGATGCAGAAAAAAAACATAACAGAATTTCGACAATTGTTGATTCCGAAAGTGGCGAGGAAGACTTGCAATCAAATGAAGAAAATAATTATGGAAATTCTGAAGAATATACGAATATTATCCATACTGATTATGATAAAAGATCACGGCAACAAAGTCTATCCGCTAAAATAGCATCAGTATCAGCTATAAAAAGTGAAACTCAACGTATGCACAGAGAAAATCAAATAAATGTACCATATCATAAACCCAGAAATTGTACGTTAAAAGAATTTATGGCTAGAAAAAGTCAAAATGTTCTAAGAAGTGTTGCAACAAAATCAATTGGCAAAGGATTATCCTTAAAAATGACAGAACAAGAGTTGGAAAATTATGCCAAGTATTTGGAAAAACGTGAAAAAGAATCTGAAGAATTATTTGCCAATGAAGAAGAATTATTATTACCACCTACCACAATTGCAAGTAAAGAAAAAAAAGAAGAAAATCAACCTATATATATTTTAAATAATGATAACATTCAAAACGATAATGTAAACTTATCTAAAATTCAAATTATATCAGATATTTTAATCTGTCCGCCAGAAAAACAAGCAACTTCTACATTAAATATTTCAAATTTGAAGAAATTACTTGCCGAGGACAACGATTTAATAGGTAGTCCAATTTTGAGCGGTAATTCGGAATACATAATTGACTTAGAAAGTGGTAATATGATACCGTCAACATTAGAAACACCTAAATCTGGAGTTGATAAATTATTGGAAAGATGTGCAAAAAGTTCAGGTTCTAAAAAGCGTAATTCCAATAATAAAGCTAATAATGAAACAATAAAACTTGTTAATGGCAATAAAAGTTTAATAAATAATACTGAATTTAATAATAATATTAAAGATAGAAAACCGGGTGCTAGTTATATTGCATTAAAAAACAATTTAAGAAAACTCATATTTGAAAGTAGAAAAAATGTCTTAGATAAAAAAATTAATGATTTCAATATAGAAAACAAAATGGTAGAACAAATTTGTGCTGAAGAAGATGAGGAAGATGATTACGTAACCGATGATGAAGAAAATGAAGATATGGAAAAAGATAATTATAAAATTGAGGAGAATTTGGATGAAGAAAATATTGACAAAAATGATGATGATAATATGAATAGAAATGAAGACAACAACAATGAAGATGCTGATGATGAATCAGATGTTTCTATAGAAAATGATAGTGTAAGAAATAAGAAATTATCACGTAGAGTAATAAAACGTTTTGAGGATGATAGTGACAGTGATTTTGAGGATGATACTGACAGTGTCGAATATAATTTTGCAAATACTTCCGCAAAAGAATCAAATGAAAAACAAGAAGAAGAACTTTTAGAGTTGTGTTCGGGTAAATTTAACTTAACTCAACTGCAATCAGAACTGAAAGCTACTGGTTTTATTATTCCAACAATACAGTCATCAAGTCAATTTAATGAGAGCCAGTTGGAAGCATTATGTTCGGGTACTTTTACAGATAAAGTTACGGTTAGTTTATTATATATTGACTTTTCGCTAATTTTTACTATAGAAAATTAATATAATAGTAGTGTCTATTCAAATAGCCAGGACATAATCAGGGTAACTGAATAATATTTTTTCTATACCACCCTACGAGTACGCCATAACAAGAGCGGCTATTGCAATAGAAAATTTCGGTGGAATGCGGGTAATTTTAATCGGAGTGGTTTTCGGAATAGGCACTATTATTGATTTAATTTTTAAATTATTTTAATTTTCAAATAGCATAAATTTTGTTTTATTTTGCTATAGGAAGATGCCCCTTGCTTAAATTCTGATGAAGATGAAAATGCATTACTTAAAAAATCTCTTAATCGCACTAATAAAAAAAAAAAAACAGCTAATAAAATTTCATATTCCGACGATGAAGATGAAAACAATCATAATATTAACAATTTCGAAGATAATATAAATACAAAAAATTATGAAGAGGAAGTGGAAGAAGAAGTTGAGGAAATACAAACATATATCGATTATGATTCTGATGAAAATGAAATTCAAGTAGAAATGACAAAAATAGATTGTAAGATGAAA
Organism: Empis livida; assembly: GCA_963932195.1. Taxonomy (NCBI): domain Eukaryota; kingdom Metazoa; phylum Arthropoda; class Insecta; order Diptera; family Empididae; genus Empis; species Empis livida. The sequence goes on from OZ010649.1 coordinate 2,107,076, forward strand.
GCAAAAGATTTTTTTGAAAAAGAAGCTGAACTATCTGAATCTGAATGGGGTAGCGCCGATGAAGATGAAAAAGAATTAGATAGATATGATATTGAATTAGGTGACGAAGATGAATTTGATCAAGATAAATTACAATCAGAACTAGGTAAAATTCATATGCGTAAAATGATGGATGAAGATGCACGTGAAGTAAAGAAAATGCAAGAACTTTTATTTGATGACGAAGAGAATGATGGTTTGGGTCGACAAAGACAATTTCGCTGGCGAAAAACAGAAAATGGTTTCGATATTAATGATAATGCTGATGGTGATCAAGGAAATAAAGAAAGCGGTGAGGACGATGAAGAAACTGAAGAACAATGGCGTAAAATGAAACATGAAAGAGAAATTCTATTAATGGAAAAACACGAATCGGTTGCAGGAAACAAAATAATACTTTCTCCATTAAAATTAATTAGTTCTAACCAAATAGATAAAATCAATATTGATATTGATTCACCAAAAATTTTAATAAATAAATCAAAAAAAAGTATTGATTTGAAAAAGTTTGAAACTGATTCACCATTTCTAATATCAAAAAATAATTCTGGTGGAATACGTGGATCTTTTCTAAAACGCGATAGGGAAATATTATCTAAAGTAGCTGCCAGTTTAATATCATCTAAAGAAACCAATAATATAAATGCTGATTCTAGTGATGATATTGGGAGAGTTAAATCAACAACTGGTAAACACAATAATTTTGTATTTACTATATTAAGTCAACCGCAAGTACAGCAAACAAATAAGCGAAAGTTATCAGATATGTCAGACATAGATCCACAAAAATCAATAAAAAAAACAAAATTTATTTCACATAAAATTAAGAAAAATTTAATAGACCATTTAGATTTGACTGAAATATAAAATAAATATGAATATACTATTATTATATCAAATACTTCTAAAGATAAATAAAATAAATTAAAAATGCAAATATTCTTCTTAATTTTTCATGTAACACTGCCTTAACTGAACGGCGAATAAATCACTCTACAACCTCAAATAAACTATATAAACTGTATATGTATTATATGTCAAATAATAAATCCGCGTGTTGTTTTGATTATAGTGACTTAGTGCTGTTTATTATATGGTTCACATAATTTGTTATTTGAAAGTATAGAGATAAAATATTAATAAATAATGTCGACAACAATAGATAATAAACTTTTGGATGCATTTCAATTACTTTCAACAGAAGCAAAAGGTATTAAATAGGAAAAATATACAATTTTTTATATTTAATATAGATTTGTTCTTAAAAAATTCGAACTATTAAATTCATTATTATTACATAAATGTTTATCAATTACATAATTTTAAATTAAAAATTATTAATAAAAATATATTTATATCTCTGTTTAATTTATTTATAGATTTATATTTGGGTACAAAAATACCCGAATTGGTAGATTTGCCAAGTTCATTAGAATTTACGCGTGATTATGTTGCAAAAAATTTGCCTGTTGTACTTCGTGGATGCAATTTAAATTGGCCGGCTATTAAATGGAATTCTAATTATCTTAGGTAGGATATAAATATAAGATATATTAACAATTTATAATTAATTTATTACTTTTTATGAATAGAGGTAATTATATGTAATACATATGAAATATACATATTAATGACAATGACGAATGACCAAATATTTTAATTTCGACACTAATTAAATATACATTACATAATTTATAATTATAATTAAAGTAGTTGAAAATTCAATGAATAACCTTACTAGTAGACACCGGGCACTTATGACAGAATTTTTTTCTGTATTATAAATGTAGGCTATTATAAAGAACTTTTACTATTTGGTTTTTTGTCATATTTTCATTGAGTCTTAAATTAATGCACGGTTATTTTGTAATTGTATAGCTTGAAATTATTTAGCTACACATGATAAGTCAAAGTTTAAAATAAATTTGATAATGTTGAAGTAATAAATAAAATATCATTTCTTAATTTATAACTTAAATTATCAATACGAATATTACCTAGAACATTAATTAACACAAAATCGTTTGCCCTAATGAAATGACCACAAATGTTTGATCGAGAATATTCAAATTCCGCTTTAAATAATTTTCAAAAGCTCTTACGGAATTCTATATAAAATACGTTACAATATATTTTAAATTGAATTAATTATTACATTGTACAAAAATCAAGAAAATTAATTACATATATACATTATCATAGCTTAGTTTATTATAAATTATAAGGTTAATTAATTGAAATAAAGTATGACCATTATTAGTAATATATCCATTTTTCTATATCGTTTAAGAATTTCCGTATATGTATTTATATTTGATTCAGTAATACATATACAGAATAACTATAATATATTTATTTGTTACTACATATATCATTTTCTAAGTTTCAAAACCACGAAAACAAAAACAATTTCTTGTACAATCATTTTTATAGCTAATTGAATTTTGCTCTTCCAAATATCCTTCATAATTAAATCTTTAAGAGATATTATCCCAGATAAAAGAGTGACTGTTGCTATAACACCAAATGGATATGCTGATGGTCTTTCTACTAAAGATAAAAAGGAATATTTTGTAATACCAGAAGAAAGAGATATGAGAATGGTTGAATTTCTAGATAAATTAAATACCACTAATGGGTAAATTAAATTATTATTATAGTTTATAAAATTATTTGTGATATGTATAAAAAATTTAATATAAATTTTTTTAGACCAGTTCATTATATTCAAAAACAAAATTCAAATTTAACTAATGATTTTTCTGAATTAATTGATGATATAAATTATGATACATTGAAATTTGCCGATGATGCATTTAATAAAAAACCAGATGCAGCTAATTTCTGGATGGGCGATGAAAGAGCAATTACATCAAGTAAAATCTTTTTATAATCATACTAAAATAACATATTTCAGATTAATAATTTTAGTGCATAAAGATCATTACGAAAATATTTATTGTGTTATATCTGGATATAAAGATTTTATTCTTATTCCTCCAATTGATTATCCATTTGTACCAAGAAAACAATATCCAACCGGAATTTACAAAACAAATAACTCTAATGGTGAAATGTTTATTGAACCGATTATATGTCGTAAGAATTTACTCCTAATCTTTTTTAATAGATTGATAAAAATTCATATTTGTTTTATAGCTTCAACTAGTAAACCTATAATAACTGATTGGGTAAGCATTGATCCACTTGAACCAGATCTTAAAACTTATCCACATTTTCAAAAGGCTACAATTTATGAAATACGGGTTAATTCTGGTGATTTACTTTATTTGCCAAGTTTATGGTATCATCACGTTAGACAAAGTATTAATATAAAAAACTTGTAACTATAGATAATCGCATTTTAATTTTTTGTAGGTCATAAATGTATTGCTGTTAATTTTTGGTACGACATGGAATATGATGCTAGATATTGTTATTACAAAATGATGGAAAAACTTTGTAGTTTTTGAAAGAAAATATTTAGCTTTTTTATAATGTTCAGCTTATCAAAAACTAGTAAAAAATTGTTTTTTATTTTTTAATTTTATGATGTTTATGTAATCAGTATTTTTCGCGTTTAGTATATTATATAAGCTATATATTTGTTTTTAATAAATATTCCATTAATCCTTAAAAACCTATCATATTTGTGTTCTAAATTATATATTGTAAATTTTTTAAACATATTAGGTAAATAAAAGTATTAAAATTTTTTGAAATACATATTTTCGTTAATTCTATATTGTTAAAGTAGATATGTATCATAAAATGATGACTATCATGATTATCCTTATTATCGTTCAAAGTTTAACTTTTTATATAATCCAAAATATACCTAAATTATGAAAAATTTATGATTTATTATCACCATAAATATTATGAAGATTGGGAATTAGTAATAGTTGAACTTTGATCTTAGTAATCATTTATATCATAATATTACTTGAATAGTAATAAGTTTATCATTATTTTCAAAACGTTGCCGTTAACTATATAATTTAATTTCATATATATTATGTAGACTTTGCCTGGTCTACAATAAATAAATATTATCAGTTTTTTGTAACCAGATAAAATAAAATTTATTGTTTAAATTCAATTTAATGGATATTAATTTTAAAGATCCTTTTAGCCATCCGGTAATCATAAGTTTTCTTACAATTTCTTAAACTTGTTTTCTTATAAATTCTTAAAACTATTACAGTCGCTAATAAATACAAAGTTGAAAACTAAAAGAGTGGAAATGTTATAATAAAATATTGTAATAATTTTATAATAAAAGCAGTCCAGAACTCATTAAACAAATATTATGAAATTATAATCGAAATATAATAATTAAAATATGAGCCAATTATGGAGGGACTTAGACTGCATAACTTTCTTTTTACTTTTAAAACCAAAATAAATTGCACATTCATTGACATTCCTAATTAAGTCGGGACTTTTAACATAGCTAGCCATTTAATTATTAAGAAATTGCAAAAATCCAAAATCTACGCAAATTGCCTTTGTTTTTTTAATTTTTTCAAAATTAGGTGACAATATTTCATATACATTCGGAAATTTTATTTATACAGCATACAAAAATTAATTTTTATAGTAGATTCGGATATTTTCATTATGATGAAATTTGTAAATTCCAAGGTAAGGTAATTTCAGTTGAATATTTACAATTTTAAAATTTTTAACAAAAATAGTCCTTACCTTATCCTACCTGACCCATAAACTTAATAATGCTACCTTACTCTGTAATTAGGAACTCTTAATGATAAGGCTTTGTTTTGATTTCTAAATATGTACTAATAATAGAATTTTATATATGTTTTGCTACTCCCGTTTGAATTTAAACTCTCATTTTTGTTATTTTTTCGCACTTTTATTTTCTTTTGGAATATTTTTCCCCCTCCTAAATATTTCAGCACATATGGAAATTTTAAATGAAATTTGGAGTATAAATAGTATCAAGCAATTGCAGATTTTACGACAGTTTAAATTGTGGATTTATTGAAAGTAGATCATTTAAAAAATTATTATAATTTGAATTCAACATGAAACGAAATGGTAAATACAATTTTTATTATTTTATGTAATAAATCAAACCTTTATTAATTCAATATTAAAATATATTTGTATTTTAGATATTGTACAAGTTTTGCAGAGTTTTCAGAATACATTATCAGGAAACCTGGGATTACCTAACACATCATCAATTATTGTTAACAACATAGAAAATTTCTTAAATTTAGAATTAGAAACAGTACAAAAATATTATATGGCTAATGAACACGAATATGTTACACAGCAGTTAATTAAAGAACCACCAATTGTTAATAATCGGCGTAATAAATTTCAAAATCAACTTAAAGATCTTGTTAAAATCCAAAAGGCTGAATCGTGTCGTAAATCTAGAATGAATAATAAAATCAAAAATGCTAAACGTAAATTTCGTCATGACTTTATATCTGAGCAATTAATTTTAAGTAAAAATATTTTTAAATATATTCATAATGGTATCGAAAAAATGGAAAAAAAATTAATACAACATAGAATTATTAATAGAGATAGAATCGAAGATTTAAGAGATTTATTCAAAATGGATCAAAAAATGAAACCAAATAATATTGTAAGAAAAATCATGAAAGATTAGTTTTACATTTAAACTGAAATAAAAATTGCTGAAGAATTAATTATTGAAGAACATACGGAATCATGTAATATTGTAAATACTAAATTATGTAAATCTATTATAAATAACAAAAACTAGAATACCAAAACAAAATTTACGCCATGTTTATTTAAAATTTATGCCATCAGAAATTAACTAAAATTAAAGAAATATTAAATTAATATTATAATTTAAAATCGCAAAACAAATCAATAACAAATTTCACTATTAATTAAAAAAGATATTTACGGTTACAATAAAAAATTAGTTGATTCTAACGAATTTAAAAGAACTTTTATATAAGTATTAATGATATAAATGAAGAACAAAATTAATTAAATCATAACCAGTTCGAAAATTAGAAAAATAAGAATTTATAATTGCTAAAATATAAACTAAGAATATGTATTTATAAATGAAAATATAAAATCAGATAAATAAATGAAAACAAAAATTGTATTTTTCGCATGTTTTTGATTGTATTGTCTCTTGTTACAATTCAACATATTCTCTTATGATTGTATTTTTGCTTCTTTGAGTTTATTTATTTCTTTTATGCCTTGAATCATGCGAAATCTAATTTGAATCATGCGAAATTTTTAGGGATTACTTCAAAACGATTTTCAAAATAACCGACTCATTTTTCCTTTTAGTTGATAATTGAACCCGAACAGATAAGAAATGTTTTTTTAAAAATTTTCTATAAATTGCGTCCATGTAATTGATTTGATATTTCACATCATTCACAAATCAACTATGTTTCCAGTCACTAGAATTTTAGGAAATGTATGTTTTAGCTACAACTTCGAATACTATTTAAATTCAAGTACATAATTACAAACATTTGTTTTTTAGTTTTTTTATTTTCTTTCTTTTTTTATTGTTTTTTACTCTATAATTAATTAAAAATTAAAGATAAAGAGCAGCACACGCAACAAATATTTTTTTGTATTTCTATTATATATGTGTATATATATATATTTTCAAATATTAAAATCAATCTCTCATTTATTCGCGCTTTTTTGCACTCATACAGATAATATTTAATAATATAATTTTCATACTTAAAAATTTTTTTTATTATTCTTATTTTGGTGAATAGTATTTTAAGTTTATATCAGTTTTATTTGCTCATTAATAATTTTTGTGTGGTTTTTAATTTATATTTTTGTTTTATCAATAATATTAAATTAATTAAAAAAATTTATTTTTCTAATTTTTTTTGAAATCTTACAATTTTATACTCTCAAACAAATTTAATCATTTATAATTTTTACATTCATGTATATTATATATTACTAGTTTTTTTTTAATTATTATTTTTAGAGAAAAAAAAACTATAAATTCAATCATTTTGGGTAAAAAAAATAATAATTGAAAGTTCAATAATTTTGAGAAAAAATTAAGCATTTTATATTTCCAAATAAAAAAAAAGTTTTCATGTAGTTACAAATCATAAACTCAAAGTTAAATATCAATATTTAAATATGAGAACTGAGTTCTATTTGAACATATTTGTTTTTTCTTTCTTTAAAAAAAGGATACACATAATCTTATTAACTAAAAGTTGCTCAAAAAAAATCAAAAAATTAAAATATACTCAGCAGAAAAACATAATTAAAACTTTTAGAAGAAATAGAAAAAAAGTGATCAAATTATTCAAAAAATATAATTTTAACTAAAGCAAGTTTATAAATACAAGATATATGCAATATTCTATATTGGCATTTAAGTATTTAAGTGATTAACAATAAATCACTTTATTTAAAATTATTTACATCTGGATATAAAATATTCGAATTCTAAACGTATTTTTTAATTTATTATCGAATTATGTATTGAAAAATTGGACCAATTAAACTAATTTTTCTTTAATTGTATTTGAAACTGGTAATCCGTGTTTTATATACTGCTTATAAATTAAACAACATTTTTTTTGAGTATAATAGTTAGATAGCAAATAATTCATATATTGTGTAAATTAGAACTCGTGTCATAGAAAAAAAATGTACTTGGCGGCTTTTATGTAGATAATTTAAAAATATTGAATAACACATTGATTGCAGATATATTAATTTAAAAAAATGTATCATTCGCTAAATTGCAATATTCAAGCATTTATAAACTAAAACCAATTTGGATAAATTCTATTTTAGTATAATAGAATACATTTCTTTTTGCATATAAGGCAAGATTAAACAAAACTGTAATTAAACAAACGATATAAAAGAAAATCTTTAAAATTTAATTTCTAAAATTACAATAGAAGTTACAAATATTATTATAAAAACAAAAAAAAATCTTTAATTCTTTTACAAACAAAAATTTCAATAAGATAAGATTATTTCATTCTTTTTAATATATACTTTTATTTATATTAAATTATAGTAGAAATTATTTTTTAATTCTTGGTAATTTTTTGCATTAATGAAATCTTTAAAAGATGAAAAACAAACAAAATATTTGAAAGCCAAATTTATAACAAACAAACTCATTCGTTTCATTTTTCTTAAATTTAATGGGGGGCGGGGGGTACTTGTGTGGTGAAATATGTGTGTGGGAATTGTTTAAAAATTTATTTTGTTTTGGGGGATGATTATTAAGTTTACAAACCACACACACACAAATTCTCAAATCAAAAAAGACAATAATAATACATTTAAACTATATTTTATTTTTAAATATTTCTTTTTCATTTTTCTCAATTTCAAATAATTTTCATAAAAATTACAGTGATATTTATTGTGAGGTTTTTTACGTGTGTGTAAATTTACTTTCATTTTTATTTCATATAATTCAAGCTCTTATCCTGTACTCTTTTTTTTTTAAATTTTTTTTTTTTATGTTTTTGTTTATTTTTTTTTTATTATTATTTCACTGTTATTTTCCTCTTTTTATATATATATTTATAGTCATTATAAACGGTTTGACATATCTTTATAATCAGAAAACATAATTTATGTATATATATTTAAATATATATTAAAAATATGAGAGAATAGCAGATTTTTTTATTTTTCGATGTTGAATTATTATTTTTCTCCCTTTGTTTATTAAAAAAAAAAAAATAAACATTTCAATTTTTTTTGTAACATACACTATTCATCTTGCATATCTTCGGGCAATTCATGAGGATTTATCATACCAGGAACATTTCGTTGCATTAAACGTTTATTAGCTTGTTCTTCACGTAATGCTGCTTCACGTTCCTCCAAATATAAATCAGAATCATCTTCACCAGTAACCTCCTAAAAATTAATATGATAAAATACATAACAGAAATTTTTTTTAACTAAAACTATCTTTTAAAAAAAAAAACGTATTAAAACGTACATAAATTAAAAATAAATATTTACATAAATTTATAACCAATGTAATCTAATAATAAATAAATAACTTACACGAATTTGAATTAGAAAATCTTTCAAATGCTCTTTAAATGCGTGCACATTTTGATCCAAATTAAATAAACCAGTTACAAAAACTTTTATCTGATTATCAGTTAAATGACTAAATGCAGATTTTAATAATGATGCAACATATTCTTGTATATATAATGTATTATCTGATATTGGGCCCAAATTCACAGTTATTTTATTATTTTCAACTAATGAGAACATATATGCTAATATTAATGCTTGTAATGCTAAACCAGCTGTGTGGGACGTATCAGTAACAACTGAAAATATTTGCATTAATATATCTGTAAAATATGTTTGATAGAAACTTTGTGCTGCTTGTGGCTGTTGTTCCAAATTTTGTAGCATCTACAAAAGAAAAGAAGAATACAACTATATATAATTACAGTATAATAGAAGAATTCGCGTAGGATATTGATGTGGTAACACGCGTATAAACTAAATGTATGAAAAAAAACAATGGTTTTACGCGGTTCTTTTGAAAAATTAAACTTAATAATAGATGAAAAAAATGGTCAATATTTTTTTATTTTTAAATTTGAATATTGCTTTTTACCTTGTACAAAATATTAAGACCCATATCAGCAACGTTTCTCATTGTATGTTTAAACGCCCATACAACAGAATCAAAAACTAATTTAAATTGTGCTGGTGGTATATTTAAAAATGCTTTAAAACAATGAGCATTTACAGCTTGTAATAGCTCATAAAAGCATGTTCGATGTTGAGGGTAATCTTCAAAATTTTTATTAATCATATCCAGTGTACATTCAAAAACTGCATCAAATATTTTTGGAACTTCTGTTGTGATGTGATTACGTAATTTATTTACGATAACGGCCATAGTACTTAAAACTTTTGGCTCACGTGCTGACGGTATTTTACAGCGCTACAAAAAAACAAAACAAGTTTGTTATTAAATATTATACAATTAAAAAAGAAAAGAATACTTACTTGATAATCAAGTAAAACTGCATCCAATAAAGGTGGTATAAAATTTTCCATTACCATTTGATTATCAGTTGAACGTGATACCCATTCTGATATTAATATAAGTGTTTCTTTTTTAACAACATGCATTACTTTAATTAGTGGTTGATTATTAACATTCATTCCATTAACAGTAATTGCTTGAATAATATTTTCAGACATTATTTTGTAAACATTTAACATATCCAAATAAATTCGTCCTAATTGCAATACATATGCATGTCCTAATGCTTTACAAGCAGCAACATTTGTTTTTAATATACTGCCAAGTTGTTTTACAGCAGCCATATTTTTTAAGAAATCAACATTTTTAGATGCACGTGATATTATTTCATCCCACACTTGATTCGGTAAATACATATACCTTTCAATTAGTGCATCTTGTTGAACTTGATCAACTTGAGCTGAAATCATATACCCAACAGCTTCGTAAAATGTGTGAACCTTAAAAAAATCAAAAAATTTAAATTGTGTATTTATTAATTTAAAAAAATCTAATTTCCAACATGATATTAAAAAAATGATTCACTTACTTGTTGTGGCTGTAAATCGCATATAATTGTACTCATTGTACTTAATATTTCATCAATAAAAGTGCATACTTCATTTGGTTGTATTGTTACAAAATGTCGGCGACATTTTATAGCAATTTTAATAAATGTATCACATGCCATATCTTGGACACCATCATGTGTTTCATGCATAAATTCAAATAATTTGTTAACAACAGTTTTCAAAAATTTCCAATGTGCACGTAAAAATCGTGGATATTGTCCAACAACATACATAATATTAGATGCAATAATTGCCTTATTATCTTTGCCTTTTTTTTGTTCACATAAACCTAGTAAATCTTTAATTACTGTAACCAAAAAACGTTTCTCATCTTCTTCACAAAAGGCTCCTAAAAAAAGAAAAAATATATTATAACATTATATGTTTTATATAGCAAATATATTTACCAGAAATTGAACCAATTGCCCAACATAATGTGTTTAAATTCTTCCATGAAAATTCTGTACCATTAACTTGATTCATTAATTTTTCTGTCATAATACGCTCAGTATCAGCATAATCTAAATGTGTTAAAAACACTAATGTTTCACGCATATTTTTATATAAATTAATAGCATTTGTATCTTTCATAAATTCACGTACTACTTCACCATTTTCATTTTCAACAATTAATACCTCTTCTGGTTTTGCCATTCTTGATATCATAATGTATCTCACTTTTGATAATATATCAGCATAGAAACGACGACGTGAAAATACATTACGTTTTGTAAATGTATTACATTGGGTTGTAAATGGATCTGAACTATATAAATCATCAACTAAACTATTCCAATATTCGAGACATATTTTAAATATTTCAACATCTTCAACTTCCGATATCATAACCAAACATAATAATGCTTTTGTTAAATGATCAATGTAACGTCCATCTTCAACTAATTTACCATGTTCTTTTAAAAATGTACATAAAAACATAGCTAGATTTTGTACAAATTGTTGTTCATTATCACTACCATTTGCATATATTTGACTCATATTCGTATTTGGATTTAACATTTGATCTAATTGTTCAATTGTATCTTTAAACATTTGTGCAAAATTTTGATTATAATTTGGTACAGTTAAACCAGCAATTTCAGCTAAACATTTTAATGTAACATTACGAAACATTGGTACATTTAAAAATTTAAATATTAATGTTTCAATTAATTTTGTTTCAAATATATAACCCAATGGTATCCAATTTAAAAAACGTAATAAAGTTTCTAATGTAACAGCAATTAATGGTGCATTCATTGAACCTTCTAATACAAATGAACATAATTGAAATATTTGTGAAAATTCTGAACACATTGTATCTTTTAAATGTTTAGCTTTTGTTTGTGTTATTTGTCCAGAACAAAAATCAAATACTTCTTCACTTAATAATTTTAATATAACCATATTATTTTTACATAAACTTTCATTTGTTTTTGATGCACCAACAATATCGCCAATAAATGTTTCCCAATTTTTTGGCCATTCACGTTTTAATATTTGTACCAATATCATATTTAATTTATTTAAATATACTTTATTTAATTCCATTGTTTCTGGATCTGATGATGTTTTTATAATTAAACTAACAACATATTTTTTAATACCTTCACATTGATTTCTTGGTAATATCTTCCATCTTGTTTTAATAACTTCTTCTAATATTTGTAATGCATAATATTTAGTTTGTTGATTTTGTGAAAATTCTAATATACTATCAACACGTGTCCATGCATCTGGATGTTCTTTTAATGTTGTTAATATTTCTTGTGCCAAACGTAATTGATCACCTTGTGATGTATATAGGCAACCAACAATATTATCAAGTAAACCAATATCAAGTTTTTGATTAAAATCCAATAATTTACGGGCTTCTTCAGTTATCATAGCCATTTTTTCATAAATATATTAAGAAATTATATATATATATATATTTCTTAAATATTTATTCTAGTAGTTTTCAATTTCAGATTTGTTTTTTAAAGATAATTTTTAATGAACTTTTATAATGTTATTGTAAGTTTTGTAGATTATTTGTTGTTTTATTTAACAAACTTTTAAGCTTTTTTAAAAAACGATTTTTCGTGTTAAATGAAAATGTTCTTTTTCTTTCACTGTATATATAAAAAATAATTAGATGTATAGTTTTTTTTGAATTTTTGTTTTTATATGCGTTTTTCATATAACAAACAAAATAAAGCAAAAAAGGAAATATAAACAAATGCCGGTATAATTATCAATAAAATATTTGCCGTTGAATGATTTTTTAATTATTGTTGTTATTTATTATATATTCAAATTTAATTTAAATAAGTTATAATATGATGTCAACTAGATTCATTCAATTCACATACGCACCATTCATAAAATCTGTAAATAAATTTAAGAAAAAGATATTAGTAAACACAATTTATTAAAAAAAACATTGTTAAATACATCAATACAATCGTTGTAAATGAATTGCTAAAATTTAAAAAAAAAATAACATTTCTAAAATCATTAATCTTATAAATCGATATTTATATAATATTAGTTACTGCAGTCTGATTTATATATATTTCTTTAAGTTTTAACAATTCATTGTACATAAAAAAAATCAAATTAATAAAGAAAATTCATTTAGAATTCTTCAAATAATTCATACGATTAGATTTCACATTAGTTTTTACATAATAAAAATTTGAATCCGACATATTGTATATCAACAATATCATTCAAAATTCAATAAACATATAAATTTTTCTTTGAAAACAATTTTTATTCTTTGTATCTTTCAATTCTTCAATAAACATAATCAAATTTTACCAAATTTTTAATTTAATTTCATCACAAATAAAAATTGTTACAATTTTTAAAAAAAATATTTTTAACAAAATTTTTCTAAAAGTTCTTTTTTATCATTTTGTGGAATAAATTTATTATTTTGCGACACGATCTCACTCCACTGCTACTTTGATTTCTCATTAAAAAAAAAAACCGCAAATGCATACAAAAAAAAAAGACAATTAAATTATAATTTCAACCATCCAGGCGTCCTCTCAAAAATAGCTGAATAGTATAGTTACATCGGAAAAAAGTAAATTACTAGGAAAATTTCTAGTTGTTTATTGAAAAGTTGGAAATATTACATTTATATTAATTTTTATGTGTATTTTTTTAAAAATAAATCTTATGTTGTAAAATTTAAATGATAAAATTTGTTTTTTTAAATTTTTTACACAACAAAAATTGAATAAGATCTCTATCTAAACTAGCGCATATTTTGTTTATTTTTAAAGGGTACTGACCTCGAGATAAATACAACCTAGTTAAGATAGATTTATATTCGATATAAATTATTCTTTTTTAAATCAATCGTATTTATTATTTGCTACAATAATAGAAATTAGTTAAGCTCCGGAAATAGTCATAACTTTTGCACTAAAAACTCAATTTTAAGAGAAAATTATCCGACTGACCATGTAAGTTGTCAATGTCAGAACCAGAACTGAGAATATATGGAAAAGGTTCGTTTTAAGAATTTAACAAACATCTGGAGTACATAGTCTTCCAGTATAATACCTAGCATACCTCAAAATTGATTAAAGCATAAAGCATGTGGCCATAAAAAAATCCCTAATTAATATATACATAATAAAGATTACATTTTATAATTTTTAATTAAAATGCTACAATTCTAAAAATACTTGATTTAACATTACATTTTATTTTTTAACAACAATGATATTTATACTGGCTTTTTGACTACTACCTGGGCTACCTCAAATAAAAATTAATTGTTCCAAATATTTTAAAACATGTCTTATTTAATATCGATCTTTTAATGCTTAATGAGTTTTAATCATATTTCTAAGGTAGCCTAGGTTTATTTTAGCAGATGGGATTCTTTATTCGTTGGGATTTGTTCCCTCGCATTTATATTTATTTATCTTGAAGTATTCTTTATAGTATTATATTTGAAATATTGTATGAATAACTTATATTTTACTAAGTTAAAATTCTTCTATTACTCTAAAAATTTTCTTACAGGAAGATAAATAAATTTTCGAAAAGTATATTAGAAAATTTATACATAATTATTAAGATTTATGTTTATTGAATATTTTGTAATTTAAATAATTTATAAGATAAATTTTAATCATACACATTTAATAACAATTTTCAAAAAATTGAATCAAAACATAAATGTTGAACAATTTCAAATAAAAAAAATGCACGTCGTTCGTACATTTATATGCTCATGTGAAAAAGTCAAAATAATTAGTAAAGACGTAGTTGTAAACATTTTTTTATTACGATAAAGACGTATAAATTTTTATAGGTGAATCATTTATTATGATCTCTAAATCGACAAAATATTATACTTAATATTTTAATTATTGTGAAATTATTCTTTCAAACATTTGATAAGTATATTCTTCCTTTAATGCTTTAATATACACAGTAGTTTGTGGACCAACCAAAATAAAAAATATATGTAGTCCACAACAATATCAGGACTTCCAAAATTCTGTTTTTTTTGCACAACCATCAATCATTTTTGTATACGCATCACACAAAATTTTAACATAGCCTGTGTTCCAAAACAAAAATAACGATGAAAATATTTAAATAAAAACAAAATGGAATCACGAAACCAAATAACGAATTTTAAAATTCTGAATAACAAAAAAATTTTAAGTACATTTTCTTATTATTTATTCCAAAATATCTAAATGAACTTTTTTTTCACTAAGAAAAAATAATATAAATTTTCTTTTTTATTTAATTAATTTTTTTTTTGATTATTTTAAAATAATAAAAAAAAATTTATATATCTGGCAATACTAATATCGCTTATTTAATTCTTCTAACGCCATATATTCTTTTACACATACTCAACCATTTCATTTTATTTTATTTATTTTTTGTTTCATTCCATTTTAATACTATATCAGTTCTCTGCATTCATACACAATTGCGTCATGAGTATTTATACACATACTACCTTACACACACCACACAACACAACCAATCACAAAAAAACCCCTGCACACTTTCTATAAGCAAAAAAAAAAAAAAAGAAACAAATATTCAACATGTTAAAATTGAATTATTAATTTGTTTTAGATTTTTTTTTTAATTCCAATTATAAATTAATGCACTTTACAAAATTGGAAGCGAAACACTTAAATATTTTTAAAATAATTTCACTTTTTCAGTTACAAAAAATCAACAAAATCCATTCATCAACAAAATGCGTAATTTCTATTTTTCATATATAATTTTATATGAAAAACTCATACATCATACCACAAACCAACACTACCTTAAGAAAATTTCTTCATTTTCTCTATAAAAAAAATTTTTTTTTTTGCTATGGTATCACAAAAGATATTCTTTCCTACTAAATTATAATTTAAATCTTGAAAATTTATATTATTTTCTGAATTTTTTTTTGTTAATATTCCAATTGCTTTTAGAAAATTCATTTTTTCTCTCCCCCCCTTATAATTTAGAAGAAAAAAATATATTTTGAAAAATCATAGAATGAAAAAAAAATGAGGTAGCCTGAAAAAAAAAAGCGGAGGCTCCTCAAAATCCAACCTCATTGACCGAAATATAATACATATTTTTCTTTTGCTGAACTTTTGGTTCACGAATCTTTTTTTTTTCTCAAAATTATTCAAATTCACATCAAAAAAATTATATCAATTTGTGATAATAAAAAAAAAATGTGTTCAAAAATGTACCAATTATTTATTTTGTTGATTTTTTGTTGATAAAGAATTTGTTTTAAATTTGTGAAAAATAATTTTTTTTTTTACTTTTTCAATCGCGGCAGACAAAACGCTCACAACACTCACACATGTAAAAACACTGAAATTTCATTTTCAAATTTTTATATATATACCTCTGCATTTTAATTTTATTTAATGAAAATTTATATTGAAGTTGGTTGGAGTATTAAATGAATACCCTATTGAAAATAGCTCTCAGTTTTGGAAATACATACAGAAAAAATAGTTACGAATTGCATTTATTTTTTTAAACATATATGAGAGAATACAACTAAAATTTTAATATTAAAATGAAATAATAGTATAATCTATTTATGAACTAATTAAGTTAAAGGGAATTTACAACTTAACTTTAAATAATAAAATCTCGACTCGATTATTTACACTCTTCTATCAAGTACATAATAATAATTGGTTGGAACACTGCGTAACATTATTTGCTTCATTTTGTTAGTATTAGTAGGTAAGTTGGGCACTCTTCCAATTTCAACTGGTTGTTATTTAATTCTATTAATTTTGAGATTTACATGATGCGAAGAAAGCCCTAGCTGAACATCTTTCCTACAAAAACAATCGATTCAACCAAATCTCGTGTAAACGTTAAGAATAAGCATTTGAGTAGTATAATGTGAATAATAGCCTCTCAAGAGTAACAGCTGTTAATAAGCTGGATTCTATATTTGCAATGGCTTAATATAATAATACGATTGATAGAATAAACGAAGAAAGATAGAATGAACAATGTGGTGCAATTACAAGGTAAGGGATTATTAACCGAAACTAGCAACACATAACCATGCATTAAAAACGTTTAGGTTGTGTTGAGGACCCACATAATACGGGATTCTAAAATTCCGAGGTATTAATTGGAAAACTAGCTGGGTGTGGGAAATTTATAAATTACATAATGAATTTAATTTTCTACCATACAGTTATAGTATTACATTACTTCATTTAATAAAAAAAAAAACATTTTTTTTGGTTATTTATTTTTATATAAAATATTTTCCTTAAACAGTAAAGAAATTAATATTTTAACTTAAATTTACAATATATATATAATAATAGTTTAAAATTGAAAGGAAATTCACTAAATTCTAAAAAAAATCGTATCATTCAAAATCAAATAAAATTATATATATATTTGTAAATATATATATATTAAAATTAAATAAATCAAGTAAATTATAAAAAATTATATATATATATTTTTTTTAAAATATTACTGAATACAAAAATGTACATAAAATTTTATATTCAAAATAACTAGAGTTTTAAAATTATCAAGGATGGATTAAAAAAATGAATTTATATCTTATTTACAATGTTATGTATATTTTTTTTGTTTTAAATTTTAACATCAAATTATAAATCCAATCCTTTTTTAAATGAGTTTATAAATAAACTAAATAGTTTAATAAAAAAAAGAAAAATTTCAATTTAAACGGATAAATTTCGTCTTAGTATTATTTATTCACGCTACGTGTTGCTTTATATCGTATTGAAATTATAACGAATATTTTGGGAAGATAAAGAGTCTATCTGTACATTATATTTTAAAATGGATCATAATTAAAATATTTGTATATTTATTTTTTTTTCACGAAATAGATTAATATTAGTTTTCTCTTTTATTTTTATTTTATAGATTTACACTTGAAGGTTATTCTTTTATTCTGGTGGTGTTTAGTATATTTAATATGTAGAAATATTTCTTGGAAAACTACCGCCTTATTTTAAAACCTGAAGAACCATCTGGGCCTTTAGGCATTCTTAATACGTTTTCTGGTGTTTTAATTAAGGGCGATTGTGGTGGTGGTGCAGATATTAGTCCATTTGTAATCGGATTAGATATAACTGATAATGGACCTTTTGGATTTTTAAAGTGAGCTATTTCTGCTAATGTTATTTCTGCTGTTGTAGCAGCTGATGATGCCATTATAGCAGTTGTATTTGAAAAATCTTGTGATTTTGTTGATAATTTTTTATCTAATGCTGCTCTATTATTTGAAAACAAAATTAAATCACAAACTTAAGTTGTAAAAATTACTTAATATAAATTAAGACACTTACTCTAATTCATCTTCGGGATTTTTTGCGGATCCTAAAATCCTCAGTCTTGCCTCTGCATATTCTTGTTCTCTTTGTTGTAAAGTTTTAATTGGCTGTTTTGGTCGATTATCATTTCCACGGGATTCATTTTGTTGTGTGGGGCGACGTAAAATTTTTACAGCTGGTTTTGCTGAATAATTACCTGAATTATATTCATCTTCCGGTCTCATTACCATCATTAGTGGTATACTATTTTGAAAAGACATTGCAGTTTCGGTTTGAATATTTGCTTCTGCTGCTTCTAAATCTTTTCGTATTTGATCTAACTGACTGTTGAACTAAAAAATAATAATGTTGTTTTTAAATTGATATAATTATTTTTAAAAAGTAATTGTTAAAATATATTTCCATTATGTATATTTAATATTATTTTAGTAATTATAAAATGTGATTTAATAGTTATAAATGTGAGGTTAAAATTATGAGCTATGCAAAAAAATAAATGAAAATGAAAAATAGTAGAAAAACGAATAGTTTTTATATTTATTTACCAAATTTATATATATCTTTATTAGCTTAAAACATATCACCTAGGTGAAAATATTTTGAATCTTTTGCAATTTTTACAATAAGCAAAAGTCCTTTTTCTCGACAAAAAAAAACCAGCCATGCACGAGACGCTTTTTCAATCAAATAAAAAAAATGAATGGAAATGTCAAAAAATGGCAAAAATACAATGGGGGAAGGTAAGTCACTTATATTATAATTTTTGTGATCATATTGTATAAAAAAAAATTAAAGTAAAAAACTTACCCCGTTTTCCAAATCAAATTCTTCCCAATTTTCTAAAACATTTTCTTCACCATTAGACATTGTTTTTTATAAAGTTTTATAAAAATTTTTAGCTGCTTTCCATTAAATTTAATTAATTTTGTTAAGACCAAAAAAAAAATTTGTGGTTTACTTTTGACAGCCAACCTGGCAGTTAAATCACCAATAACCAGTACGCCAATATCATCAAAAATTATTTTTAGAAAATGCATTTCATGAAGAATTTGTAAATTTTCGAGATTAGTTGAACCGAAGTCTGAATTCTGAACTGAAGTATCGTATTTATTTTTAGAGGTGGTCTCCATTGTCCATGAAAAAGTTACTTAGCCATAGCCATAAGTAAGAAACTGGCCTGTTATTCGAGTTGTTATTGAAATATAAGTAATAATTAATTAAATATTTAAAAATACAATAATTCGAGACAAACATAATGCCACACAAAAAAAATCTATTTAAGAAATATTAAATCATTTGCTGTCATTAAAAACTTGGCTACAAGTAGTCTCAGCCATATTCTAAGCTAAGACATCGCTTTACTAATCCATGGTAAGGTTCTAATAATGATATACAAAAATAATTACGTAATATTTTGAGATAAGAGAAATTGTATTATTTTCAATAATTTCGCAAATATAAGAATACTATTATAATTAGTACATATATCTATATAAAATCAATAACGAATTTATTGAAAATCTTTGTAAAACGAGTAAAATCAATTACTCGTTATATTTTTTCGATTTTTGGGTTTTAACATAACCAAACATGATTTTTTTTTAGACCTATTAATTAAAATTGTCAAAGTTCAGAATATATTTATACAGTTATCTTATCTATTTATTTTTATTATAATTGTAATGTCTTTATACAGTTATCTATTTAATATACTTATACTATACAGTTATCTTATCTATACATTTTTATTATTCTTGTAAACTATCATATATTTTTAAATATTTCACATCATAAACTATTTACATAACATAACATTAACATCAATTAAGTTAATACATTCATTTCAATTCAAATTAAGATAAACAATACTGTGAGTTGATAAATTAATAAGAATTAAGAAACCCATTAAACAATTATCATTTTCTATATTTAGGTTTACTTGGCCGTCTAGGCTGGTTGGGTTATTTTGGAAAATGTCAGAGCATGCCTTCAAATTGTTACTGAAAGGTACGTTTTTTTTTTTACTTCGATCGTGCAAATATAGGGATAAAGGTAAATAATATAATATATTTATAAATACAAATAGGTTATCATTCATTATTTAATAGTTTTTTCAATTAAATACAGATTATTTTTTCTATAAACCCTAATTTTTTAATAATATTTAAATTACCAACCGCTACAACCCATTCGCAAAAAAAATCGATTTTTCAATTTATATTACAAGGTAAAAAAAAAAAAAAAAATAGAGTAGAAAAATTGACAGCACTTAAAAAATATTGTAAATTATTCCTGTGAATATTACAGATTTTTAAAAAAATAGATTTATGTCGTAAAATATAATATAATCGTATATCGATTTTTTTATATTTTTTTTATTTTTATATATTCATTAATTTTTACCTTTACTAAATAAAAATCTGCGAATTTTTAATTAATATTTTAAATTTTCGCAGACCCGCTCGAAAAAAAGTAGATTTTCTTCTGAAATTTAAATAAAAAATAAAATGGAAAACATGCATAATTCGAATATCGGTAATAATAATAATAATTTTAAACCTACTGAACAAATTGGAGGCTTTGCTCCCCGCCGTCGAAGTGGCCGAACTAATAAAACTAATCAGCAGAATCAACTAATACAACAACAACAGCAACAACAGCAACAGCAACAACATCAGCAACATCGACCAATAACAGGACAAGTTCCAGAAATAATATCAATTGAAGATGCCTTGAAAACTGTATGAAAGTCATGTTTTTTTTTTGTAGTATGTAAAAGATAATATTAAAATTTGATTTATTTCTGGTATTTTTTAGCAAGATATTCCTAGTATGGCTATGAAAACACCTGTTTCGATTCTGCAAGAATTATTAAGTCGTCGTGGTATTACACCAAGTTATGAGCTCGTTCAAATCGAGGGCGCTATTCATGAACCAACATTTCGCTATCGTGTATCATTTAATGATAAAGAAATACCATTTACAGCAATGGGTGCTGGTAGATCTAAAAAAGAAGCTAAACATGCTGCCGCGAAAGCTTTAATAGATAAATTAACCGGTGTTATGACACCAGATTTACAAAATTTAAATTCATCTGTACCACATAATGGTGAGGCGCAAACTGTTTTAAATAGCTTAGGAGAGTAAGTTTAAATAATTATTTATAAAAATTATTTAAATATAAAATATATTTTAATTTAAATATTAGTAATAGTTATGAGGAAAAGGTACAAGGTAATCCAATTGGTTGGTTACAAGAAATGTGTATGGCTAGACGTTGGCCACCACCAACTTATGAAACTGAAATGGAAGTTGGTTTACCACATGAACGACAATTTACGATTGCCTGTACTATATTAAAATATAGAGAAGTTGGTCGAGGTAAAAGTAAAAAAGTTGCTAAACGTTTAGCAGCTCATAAAATGTGGACACGATTACAAGAAAATCCATTGGAACATTCACAAATTTCACAAGTTCTGGATGAGGATGGAAATGATGATGTAATTATATATATAAATATAATTCTGCATGATCTTTTAATTGCTTTTTTATATATTTTGTTTTTAATTTAAATTTTATTTATTTTTTATAATAAAATGCAGATACACACAATTTTTTAATTAATGTGGATAAAGAAACCATATTTTCATTTCGCTGTTGTATTAATATAACGGCTTATATATAAAAAAATTCAATCAAACAAAATTGTGTTTTAATTCAGTAATAAATTTTGGCAAAAGTATAAGTAATTGAGAAAATATAATATTTATACGCTAATAAATAATTATAATTTCTCAAACTATTTAAATATTAAATAGTTAATATCATATTTTTTTCATTTTTAAAATACAACTCCAAAAAGAAAAATTAATAAATAAAATAATTGTGTGTTTTTGCAGAGTCGTGTTGTTTTAAATCGTTATGGGGATTTGAAAGAGTCTCATGTACCTATTTTAACCAGTCACTACAGCCAGAAAGTAGCACAATTTCATAGAGCACTTAAAAATGCAAGTGGTGAGAAATTGTCAAAATTACAAGTAAGTTGATATTATGTTTGTTGTATGATTTTTTAAAATTTTCTTTTGCTTTTCTAAACAAACAAAAATTTAATTTTAATAATAACAATAGTATAATAATATAAAGTAACTTATTACACTACTTTATTAATCAATGTTACTTTATACCCTCGTTATACAACTAATTAATTCAATGACTTTACAAAGATTATTTTATTATCAAAAGGCAATATAAATTTAGTACTAAGTGAATTAATATAATTTTATTTTGAACTTTAAAGTTTTTTTTAATCATGATTATTGAATGAACCCAACTAAGATATAACAAATTTTTAATTACAATTAAAAATCTATAAAAAAAATTGATTTTTTAATAGTCGGGAATTAATTATAATATTTTTTTTAGACAACATGTTTAAATGATACTGATGTTAATTATGTGCAATTTCTTGAAGAACTTGCTATGGAACATGAATTTGAGGTTACTTATGTTGATATTGAAGAAAGAACATATTCAGGACGTTCGCAATGTCTTGTACAATTATCTTCATTACCGGTTGCTGTTTGTCATGGATCTGGTTCAACATCGAAAGAGGCACAATCAAATGCCGCTCATAATGCACTTGAATATTTAAAAATTATGACAAAAAAATGAACCGAACAACCACATAAAAATTTAATGCTGTCGTCGTCTTCGCATAAAAAAAATCAATTTAACAACAGCAAAAAAAGAAAGACAACAAAAAAAAACTTAGTTTTTAAATAAGCAAAACAAAATAATTTACATTAAAAACAAAAAAAAGACTTTGTGTGTGTTTGTTGTTCGTTGTTTTCTTGTAAAATGTTCTTCTTATATTTTAGTCGCCACAAAAACAAAAACAACATAACAAAATTTCTTTTAAATTAATTAACATTTTTTTCCGCCTTTTTTTTTTTTATAACTAATATTGGATTAACACTGGATTGATACAAAAAAAATTTACCTAACATATTTAAAAATACTGCCGCCAATTTCCTTCAATTTTGTTTTATTGTTTGTTTTTTTGTTTGTTTATTTATCTTTTGCAGATATTAAAAATAACAAAAGACTTGAAAAGTTGTAAAATGAATTGCTTTTTACCCATTCAATATGTGAAGTCATAATATGAATCGTAAGTCTAGTTTTTGCTATGCAATCAGAATTTTATAGATATTTTGGTCTTTTACTTAAATATACCAAAGAATAAAAACTAAGAATTGTAAATATTAATTTTAATTTATATAAATATAAATATAAAAACTTAAAACAAAATAATAGTAAAATTCCAATGAAATGTAAAATTCTATTTGTATAACATTAATTTTAAACAACGATTACCATTTTTTTTAACAGTTTTGACAGTATATTAGTTCTAATCATTTTTCAATATTTCCTATTTTGTATTTTTTATAATATGCAAATGATAAAAAACGAGCACAAAAACAAATAAACAATAATTTTGGAAAAAATTGTAGCCATTATAAAATAATTGCACCATTCAAAAAAAATATACACATATACATGTTTTAATTTTTTTTTTTATTTGGAGAACGAAGAATTCCAAATAAAATAGACCATATTTTATTTTTAAATATATTTTTTAAACAAAATACACAAATTCTATTTTTAATATAGAATATAATTGCGTTAAAAAAAACATTTGTTTTTTTTCATGCAAATCAACACAAAAGAAATTATGTTTTTTTACATATTTTATTAAAATGAATTAAATTATATTACATTTCTCTATAACATTGGTTATGATGAACCATTTTCTATTCTTTTTTTTAGAGGTAAACAGATCATACAAATTATTTTTAATAAAAAATAGATGAAATTACAAACACACAAAGTAGACTTTAAACAAAAACAAATAATTTATTTTGAAATTTTTATATTTTTTTTTGAACTTACACAATTCATCACTAAATACATAAATAACTTAAAAAAATAACATAAAAATTTATAACACAAAAAAACTTACACCACTTTTTAAAAATAATGAAGATAAAAACTACAAAAAAAAAAAATTAAATAATTAAAAAAGTAGTAAAAAAAAAATAAAAACAAAATAATTTTAATTATAAAAAAAAATAATTTTATTCTACTTAATTTTTGTTATAGAATTATATTAAAAAAAAATCTAAATTTTTATTTGACTTTATATTCCCAGTTATTTATGTAACTAGTAAAATATTGGAAAAAAAATATTATCTAACAAAAAATTAAAATTAATAATAATAAAAACATAAAATTTGTTTTTTAGAACACCAATGCATAATATTTTTTGTTTAGTTATTGTTTTTTGTTTAGTTACTTTTTATGAAAGAAATTTTATTGTGGTATTTAAATTTTTTGGGATTGGCTAAAATATCGATAAAACTCTCTTCCTCCAAAATAAGAAGAACAAAAAAAACTTTAAAAGAAAAATTACTTTTTTTGCGTTAAATTGAAGTAACAAAAAAAAAATGAATTTCTAAGGTGATTTAATACAAGCTATACTTTGCATGGAATTAATGCATTTTTCACTATAAAGAAGTATTAAGTTTATTATTTTTTTTAAAAACAAAATTGAATTTTTAGTTTGAAATTAAAATAAATAATTGATTTGTATAATCTTATTAAAAAAAAGAAGCTATTAATAAACGTATCAAATAAATTTTAATATCGTATTATTAATGTATTAAAAAGTATACTTGTGCTTTTAAATATATGTAGTTGATTGTAATCAATATCTTAAAATATTATATAAAATATATGTAAAATTTTTTAATACATTAATGGAGAATTTTACATTATTTTAGTGCAAAGTGTAGAGGTTGTAAAATGGGCTTTTTAATAATAGAAGGAAAATAACAATTTGAAAAAAAAAAATTATTTTTCTTCTAAATTATTAATTATAAATAAGGATATTATAATCTTCTTAACATTTAACTAAGACACAAATTAAATAAATTAAAATCTTTAGTTTCCAAAAAAAACGTACTGTAATTTTATCAAAATGAAAAAAAAAATCTATTGAAGAAAATTATATTGTAAGTTGAAATAATAAGAAAAATGAAATGTTGAGATATAATTCCCTTAATAATTTTTGTAATCTAATATTTTTGTTTTAAATTTTGATAATTAACAATAACAATTAACTACATAATAATTCAACTATATTTACTATTTCACTACAAATCATTTGTTATCGTACTTAATAAAAAAAGTAAAATACATATTGTAATATTCGTCAAAATTTAAAATAAAAATAGATTATTAAAAAAAAAATATTGTGTTTTTTTTTTAAGTTATTTATTATCCACCTTTTCATTATTTTTATAGAATTTCAAAATATTTTTTATGATTTTTATAGAATTTCAAAATATACACAAAAAATTACCTTTTTTTTACAATGTTATATAAACTTTTTTTTAGCAATTTCGTATAAACAATAAAAAAAAAAAATTTTAGCTGCAATTGAATTTCAATTTTATATTGAAAGACTTAGATTAATTTAATTATATAAAAAAGGCAGAAAATTAGAATTTTTTTAATAATTTAAAAAGTAAATTTCAAATGAAATTTAATTTCAGTTATATTGAAAAATTATATCAAGTAAATATATATATTTTTTTTTTTTTTGGTAAATTGCGCCATTCAAATTTAAAAGTTTTTCTCTAAAAATAGTAATATTTAAAGTAATTGAATTTTTCAAAACAGTTTTATAAATAATTATATATTTATACCATAATTTTGAACAGCGGTATAAATATATTTATATTTATACCTTATTTTATAAGTTATTATCTATTTCGAGCTTCAGCTTTTGTTGCTGAGAAAACATGTTTTTCAGCTATCATTATATCACGTTGTAAATGTGCAATTGCATGTTGCATACATTTCTTCTCAAAACGATTTAAATTTATAGGTGCACCATATACAGTTTGAACACCATTATCACCTAAATCAATTAAGGATGTCATATATTTCGCTGGTGCATCTTCAGGTGCAGCTACAAAAGCTGTTTCTACAATATCTCGTTCACCCAACATAGCACGTATTAATGATTCTAAAAATTTTGTTACTGCATAACCAGCAGATAATTCAGCATTCACTGATAAAGTTTTATTTTCCATAAATTGATTATATAATCTTTCAGAATGATCACGTCCAATTTCTTGATTTGGACATGGCGAACCTTCAGAAAATATTGGTACAATAGTATCATCTATAAATAAAAATCCATAATTATTTAAACTTTATGTATTAAAATAATAAAAAATATTAACTAGTTGTTCCTCCTGTTATAGGTACAAATACATCACTTGGATCAAAACCATACATATTTGCATATGCTATACCTGCTTGCATTGTATCCATTGACGTTATACCTATTATTTTATCAGCATGATGAATACCAAAATATTTATAAACTTCATTTGTTGCTGGTATAATAGAATTAAGTGGTCCAGTAGAAATTCCTAAAACAGCCTAAATAAACTAAATTACATTAATGTTAAAAAAATCTAATTAGAGAATAACCTCTGGACAAACTTCAATACAACATTTTGCAATATTACCAACAGGTGTAAAATTATGCTCGAAAACATCATCAAATGTTTGCCGTTTTTGTTTCGATTTTACTAAAATTGCTACAATATCCGAACCCTTTTAATTGTATACAAATAAAATTTCCAAATATAAATCTTATAAATCAAACAAATTACACTTACTTTCAATGCTGTTCTTAATTTAATTGGCCCAACATTGACTTCTATTTTATTTTTTGTATTTATTAATGATAATTGTTTACCTAATTGGTTTAAATTTGGTGATGTGTCGTGTAATGATATATCTAAATTATATTGTGATTGCTTTAAGAAAAATGATACAATTTGACCAGTTTGACCAGCTGCACCACAAACTGTAATTTTTAATGGTTGTTTTAATTTATTACCACTGTATTTTCGTATGAGTAAATGTTTTGTATTTTTAAATAAAGTTTTAAACATTTTACAATATTTTTTATTTTTAATAAACGCTAACTAAAAATACAGAGCAAAATTATATGAAATTTTAAATAATATATTTATATTTGAAAGCAAAAGATTAGAATACTTAAATTGATTTTTTTTTCATTTATTTTTCCTTTGAAACTAGAAAAAAAAAAACTTTTTTTTATATATATAAACAAAAATAATTGTTTAAAATTTAAATTCTTTGTATTTTTTAGTTTGTTTAGTAGTATCAGCTTGTGCTCTTTTCCTTTTTGATTTTTGTCTAGCAACATGTTCAGCCAACATATCAGATAAATCTTCTTTTTGTAAATGACTTTGTTGTTCGCGCATTTGTTGTTCATATCGTTGAGCCATAGCATCATTGTCTAAATCAAGTTCAGATGGATCAAGTGCCAATTCAACCATACCTTCACGATCAGTGCCACCTGTCGAAGCTTGGACACGTGTAGCTTTATTAACTGTTGATATATCATAAATATGTGTTGAGCCCATCATTGAAGCACCTACACGATCGGGATGTTTTTCTGGTAGTATTTGATACAAAACAGGAGTTTCGTTGCTAAAAAAAGTAACGGTTTTAGTTAATTTTTATTTATTATTTTTTTTTTCAATTTTAATGACTTACTCTTCCATTTCAGCTTCAATTTTCTTTTTACGTAATTCAATATTTTCAGGAGTTTCCATTCCGGCAGGAATACTTGTTAGACCAGATGGTGTTACTAGTCCTTCAGCAGGTGTTACTAAACCACTTTCATCCAGGCCATTTACTAAATCTTCACCTTCCTCTTCCTCCTCCTCTTCTGATGATTCTTCCGATTCCGATTCAAGTTCACCCCATTGGTTCCGTTCGATATCACCTTCATCGATACCACTCTTTAAATCATATTATAATTTTTTTTATTAAAATAGGTAAAATAAAAAATAAAACTTATTTAAAATAAATATATTACTTACGTCCAAATCAATCATATTCGTTCCAAATACATCACCGTACAATGGTTTACCATTTTCATCTACTGGTGGTTTACCCCATCCACCTGCATGATAACCAAATGATGTGCCATCTGGAATTGGTGCATTTAAACCAGGAATTTTTAAATTTGGATAACTTGGTGGTGGTCCATAACGTTGCTGAGCAATTAACCAGGGCGGTGGAATTTTATGACAACTTGGACCAACTGGCATACCTAATGCAATTCTTAATTCTTCTGATAAATCACCAGGTTTTTTTTCCTTTAATCGTGTCTCATATTCTTTACCTTCATAATACAAATCACCATGAATTGTCATACGGGGTTTTGTTTGCCATTTGAAAAATGCATCATGCAATTTCTGATAATCAATATCTATTTTACCCATTTTTGGTCGTGCACGTTCACGCATTTTTGCTTTAAGTGATTTTGCATCATCTTTTTCTTGTAGTGATTCACGCATTTCCATTATTCCTGTTTTCTTTATAAATGCCGGTAAATCAAATGGTGGTTTTTCTATACCACGTTTACCTTGTAAATATTTACGTTTAAAACACCAATGACGTGGAACTTGCACAGTATTTCGATGAGCTTTTAATTGAACAAGTAATTTTGGATCTCGTGCTGTTACATCATGCATTTCAACTACATCAGGTCGTACAACTAATTGTTTTAATTCAGCAACACTCAATCGTGTGAGTTTTTTTAATTTACGTTTTGATAATTTTTCTTTGTCATCCTTCTTATCTAAGTCCATATCGTCATCTTCTTCTTCACCTAACATTTTTTCAATATTTTTCATGGCAGCCTGACTCTGTTCAAATGCTGTACCCATTTTTTCACCATCTGATGGTTTTGGTTTATTTTCTAATTTAAAAATTTCAAATACACGATAAAATTGTCGGTACATTGGAGCTAAATCAGCAACAGTTATTCTTTCTGGGATATATTCAATTGTAACATCATTTTCTTTTGATGATTTGTCATCTTTATTTTTTACACCATCTAATTTTTTATCTAATTCGTCCTCAACTTTGTCTTCATATTCTTTTTGGGCATTTTGTCTTTGTTTACGATTTTGTTTTCGTCGTTTCTTTTTCCTTTTATTTTTATCTTGCTTATTTTGTGGTTTATTGATTTCATCTTCATTAACAGTTCCGGGCGGACCGTCGTTTTCATCATCTGAATCACCTTCAGCATCAGCGTAATCTGTACTTATTACACCACTGGGAATATTTGAATGTTTATCTTCTTCCACGATAAATATTTCATTGCCACCTTGAAGGTCAGCTACACGTTGATCTTTAAGAGCCAGTGCATCTTCCAAAGCTTTGGGTAGTACAACTTCTTTTGGAGTTTTATCTCCATTCTCATCATCATCACTATCGTTACCATTTTCTCCGGTGTGTTCGTCATCATCTACAGGTTTTGTTACTTTCATTGACATAAGTGCTGGGGGTTTACCTGAATTTTCTGATACTGCTGTTACTTGCTTATGTTTATCGGAATTCATCTTTTGTTGTTGCTGCTGTTGTGCTGGTGGGGGTTTTTGCTGATGGAGAGGTGGAGGAACATTTTGTTGTGGTGGCATCCAATTTTGAGGCCGTGAAATTAGTGAATTTGGTGGAGGTATTAAAGGTATTCCTGGTGGTGGCATTGGTGGAGGAGGAATACCTAATGGTGGTGGTGCCGAAATTTGAGACATTGTGCCAGATATTGTGGGTGGAGGGCCAGACATAGGTGGCGGACCTGTCATTGGTGGAGGACCTGACATGGGTGGAGGACCGGACATTGGAGGTGGACCGGAAATATGTTGAGGACCTGAAATAGGTGGAGGCACTGATAATGGCGGAGGCATAACTGATGGAACAGACCTCATTTGATTTTGCATCTCAATTTCATGTTCTGTCAATAGTACTTTGCTACTCATATTCTAAAATTGAACAAATATATATAAAATAAATTATACTTCAGAAATTATACAACGAACATCATGGAAATCACTCATTTGCAAAATGTTTTCAAATTAATTGGTTAGTTAAACTTTAATATTCAATTTAATTACACTTTTTTTACACTTTACACAGCCGCTATTTTTCTGACAAAAAAAATTCTTTGAAACCAACGAATATATTCGATACTCGATGGGACTTTCATTCGTTACTTTCAAGCCATCTTAATAACCAATCAGAGGATGCGAAAGCTACCGTCTTCTCCATTATGCATGTAAAGTTAAAGCGGTCCAACACATTACAACTTAGTTGCAACCCTACGTCACTTAGGTTTTCTACACGTTGTGGACATATACAGTGTAGTATTGAATCAGCAACCAAAGTATTTGATGGTTGCAAATCTGCTGAAAAAATATTAAATTTATATTTTTTCAACAGATTTGCAAACCATCAAAATGGTTTACAACTATTCCTCTAACGCTACGATAATTTGCAATAATATTTATTGAAATATTATTTCAAAATATCATAATTCCAGGTTAGTATTTTTTGAAATAATATTTGGTTACAACACCCTAAGGTCAATTTTTTAGTTTATGTCAATATTTATTTTGTTATTAAACTTTGTAAATGGTGAATATATATTTATTATTAAAAGAAAGACGAAGAAATCCCTTTTAAATATTTTTAGTATTCTTCGGAATTTTAATAGATTTATCACTAAAAAATTAAGAAAAGTTGCCAAAAAGTGATAAAGTGTTACCATTTCGTGTTACAGACCTCATTTGTTATTAAACTTTGTAACTGGTGAATATGTATTTATTATTAAAAGAAAGAAGAAGAAATCCCGTTCAAAACTGGAAAAAGTACCAAAATATTACAAAATATAATGTTTTTTAACAAAATACGCTTTTACGTCATGTCAGAAGAGGCCAAATGTGCTGATATAGTAAACAATTTATTTTATATTTCATTCTCAATCAACACAGAAAATACGTACAGAATTGAAAAAAAAATTCTACATATATTTTTGCTTTACGTTGCTTTGTCGTTCGGTAACGCATCATTCCGATTCGACTGTAAGACATCAATTGGTTTCGTTTTCGTTTTGAAGCAACGGCTACACACACAACAGAAGATATTCAGGTATTCAAGATATTTTTTCTCAGGGTGTCATAAATTTTTTTAAAATATATTGTAGGCAATTGAAAAGTTTTAAAATTGTTATAAATATTATAAGTAATAAAATATTGAATTTATACAGTGTTTCGTCACGGATTAGGGATAATTCAATTTTTTTAGAAGATAAGGTAATTTTTTTTTTAAGTTGTGTAATTTTTGTATGAAAAAGAAAATGGCGGCTTTGTGCCACTTTTAATTGGTAAAATTTTCTAAAAATAAATTTATGTTTAATATTTGGTATATACTAAAATTATAACATAATTTTATTTTATAGGTAATAGAAAAGGGTAAAAATATATAATTTATTAAGTAAAAGGTAAGTTTAGAGTAAGTGGTACAAAAAATGGGTGACAAAAGTAGTGGATCTGAGGCGACATTAACACAACAGCAGCCTGCAATACCAAGTTTAATGGCTCAACCTGTCCAGCCACCTCCACTACCGTCTCCGCCGTCAAATGGAATGCAACAATTATCTCCGGCATCTTATAATAGTATGTATAATGTTTCTCCGAGCATGTATAATGCATATCAACAACAACAATATGCACAGTATTATGGTGCTTATTATATGCAACATTACGCTCAAATTCAGCAGCAGCAGCAGCAACCTCAAACGAATGGAATACCAGGAAATATATCTAATGCTCCACCTGGATTTAGTAATGCTGTAATTTGTAATGATGATTTTCAAAAAGATTCATCTATGCCATTTTCAAAATTTCTTAATGCCCAACAACAACAACGTGCAACATTTACACAACAACCACAACAAAATAATTCAAATGTACAAAAAAATCAATTCGGCGGAATTCGTTTTAATTTGAATCAACCAAAACGCGTTATTGGTGGTGTAAATCCATTGAGTTCTCCAGTACATAATCAAAGTAATAATAATAATAATAATCAAATAAGTACTTCTGGAGGTAAAAAGAAACGTAAAAGAAATAAAAATAAACAAAATCAACAACAACAAAATGGTCAACAGCTTCAACAAAACAATAATATGTTTACAACCTCACCAACATCCAATTATCCAACAATTCCAACTCTTCCAGATTTATCAAAACCTCCACCTCCTATTCCAGGCACGACAACAATTCCAATAAATTCACAATTATTAGTACAAAATTCCCCAACTTCATCAATTATGAATATACCACCACCACCACCACCTTGTACCAATGATTCGCCTATTCAACAGCAACAACAATTAAATAATTCACAATCAAATCCATCTTTTAAAAAACCAAATCCATTTGATAATCCAACTGATGCATGGCCGGAAAGTTTAAATTTGTATGTTGCTCGATGTTATGCTAAATGTGAAACAGATTTAGACAAAGATCAAATTGATATTTGTTTAAAAGGTAAAATAACATTAGCTGCTAATCGCAATGAATTATGGACACGTGATTGGGATAATGAACCAATACCAAGTGTTCATAGTGAACGTAATAATCTAATTAAACCAAAACAACCAATACCTGGACATGTAACACCATATTTAAATAACAATAGTAATAAACAAAATCAACAGCTACAGCAACAGCAACAATTAATACATTCTAAAGGTAAAGGCATTTCAAGAAGTTTAAATGCACGTTTAGGTCAGCGATCTAGTCTATCATCGAAACATTCAAATAGTCGTTCTAGGTCAAGGTAATTTATTGTATTTTAAAAATTATTTATTTTCTTATTAAATTTATTTTATATTAAATATTTCAGATCCCCTTTAAATAATCGTAAACGTAAATCGCGTAGTCCATCACAATCGCCGCGTCGCAAAAACCGTCGTAATTCATCATCATCATCTAGTAGAGATAGTGTTGATGATTTTATTTTACTTAATAGTAGTCATAATAATAAAAAAAATAATAATATAAAAAATTATAATAATAAAAATAAAAAAACTAATCACAAGGGAAAAATTTCAAATAAAAAATCATCTGTTATACCATTTTATTCATCGTCAGTTGGTGGTGCTGTTGAGGATGATTCAGATAGGCTACAGCAACGTGCAGCTCGGTTTAATCAAACGACACCATCACAAACATCATCATCTATTACAAAAAAATCAATTGTTGTTACTGTTGCTAGCTCACTGAATCATTCATCCAAAAAGAAGAAATTTAATTTACAACAACAAAATTATGGATCATCATCAAGATTTTTTATTGATGATTCTGATATTGATGCTAATTTTGATTTAATAGATTTTCATATAACTGGAACATGTAGAAATTTGGAAAAATCATTTTTAAGGTTAACTAAGGCACCAGCACCGGAAGAAGTACGACCAGTTGATGTTTTAGCACATTCATTAAAAAATGTTAAAGAGAAATGGTTAGAAAAACAGGATTATTTTTATGCTTGTGATCAATTAAAATCGATTCGACAAGATTTAACCGTAAGTAAAATATTAAATCATTTAAAAAAATTATTTTTTGATGTCATATTGTTTTTTTAAAATAGGTTCAAGGGATTCGTGATAAATTTACTGTTCAAGTATATGAAACACATGCTCGTATTGCTATGGAAAAGGGTGATCATGAAGAATTTAATCAATGTCAAACACAATTAAAGATGTTATATTCAGAAGTTGGCGGTGAAAATATTTTAGAATTTACTGCATATAGAATATTATATTATATATTTACGAAAAATACTTTAGGTATGTATTTATTTCCTACATAAATTTGAAACTAATAGATTTGTTTTTTAATTTTTTTTGCAGATATTACTACAGTTTTGAGGTCTTTAACACCAAAACAAAGAGAAAATGAAATAATTGCTCATGCATTGAATTTAAGGTCTGCATGGGCACTTGGTAACTATTGTAAATTCTTTAAATTATATAAAAATGCTCCACTGATGGCTGGTTATTTAATTGATTGGTTTCTTGAAAGAGAGCGTAAAAACGCAGTTAAAAATATTATCAAAGCGTACGTATATCTAAATATAAGCTAAAAAGAAAACGTTAAAAAATTAGACAGCATGATTTTTTTCGTCCAAAAATAACGGTTTATTTGACATATAATCTTAAATTTCATATAGAAACTGCTTTTTATAACTATTATGTGCTTACTAACAGTAATCTTAATAGTGTTTTGAGTTTTAAATATTATTTGAGATTCAAAAAGAAAATTTTTAAAACTCTTACATTTAAATATTATTTTTGGACAATTTATGAATTTTTCTATAATCTATATTTTATATTTAGAAAATTACCCTAACTTCTGTTTTTATTTATAGTATACTGCAATATTGTCGTTCCTAAATATATTTCCTATTTAATATTACTGTGTACTGATGCAGTTAA
The DNA here is from genome assembly GCA_963932195.1 of Empis livida. NCBI lineage: Eukaryota > Metazoa > Arthropoda > Insecta > Diptera > Empididae > Empis > Empis livida. The sequence goes on from OZ010649.1 coordinate 2,142,047, forward strand.
GCATATTAATGTATTCCAGAGAAAAGTGCTTTTTGTTAATTCATCACTTTTTGTTGTTAGTTTTTTTCCAAGCAATGTATAATATATTTTTTTTGAATAGTCAGCTTAATATAAAATATAATCATATTCTGAAAGAAGGCAACTAACTTTCGAAAGAATTACATAATAGGTCAGTTATAAAAGTTTTTATATATTAGAGGCTTGGAAGAATAGGAAACACTGATATTTTTTATTTCTAAATATAGATTTATTTTTAAATATTTTGTATCGGTTGGGGTAAAGTTGTAAAATTTTCAATTTATTTTATCGTTAAAAACAAACACGACTTCGTACTTTTTTCACAACATATTAATTAATAATGGCTTTGAATTAATTTATTGAACTTTATACAAATACAGTTGAGTTTTTGAGGTAACTGAGCATATCAATGCTCTAATATTTAAATTACTTTTTATTCTATTGCAAAACATTTTAGTTTAATATGTTTTTAAATATATGACAATTTTGGCTCAATATGAGTATTTATATAACAATTTCGATTCTGTTCGAAGCCGTTTTTTTATCTATATTTCGTTTGATAATATTATTTATGACTTCAGGATAACTAGTATTTTTAATAGATTGTCATCTCCCAGTAGTAAAAAAGTTTTATTTGGAAATTAATCGGGGGGAAAAGGTTTTTTTTATATAGTCGTAAATTTGGGATTACAAAATCGTATATTTTTGTAATTGCAATCGCTTCAGTAGGTCATGCTTAAACGTAATTACTACATTATTTCTCCTAATTAGAATTTTGTGAAGATTTCCAAATTATAATGCAATATTATGTTGTTATAATTTTGTAAAGTTGTTATAATTTTTGTTAGAGAAAAGAAAAAATTATAAAATTATTTAAATTTAACGTTGTATGCACAGGAGTGAGCGTAAATACTCCTCTTAAATTTGATATCTGTCCAATTCTATTTTTTGGGTGAACAGAAAATATACCAAATATTTCCGAGAAATTTAAACTAGAATAGGCCAGATTATATTTTTTGGTCAGATATAAATTAAAACTTTTAAGCAACTCATTCTCTATAATTTTTTTTCTCCACAAAATGTTTAAATCATTAAACTAAAAAAGACAACTTGTTATTATAATATTTCGTAAGCATGGTTTTCGGTTCAAAAATATTTAATTACACAAAAAAAACGGAAATAAACAAATGCTTTCCTAATAATAAAAATTATAATTATTTTATCTTTTTTTTTTAATTTTAATTTTTTTTTCAATATATTTAATTTTTATTTATTATATTTAAAAAAAAAAACATATTTTATAAAATCTTTTATCATATCACATATACAATTTAGTTATCGTCCAAATATTGGTGTCGATTATGTAACAAGGATATTGGCATTTGATTCTATGGCAAAATGTTCTGAGTGGCTCTCTACATTATCTATTACCTTCGCTGGACAAAAGAAAGATCAAATTGATTGTAAAATTAGTATGAACGCGTTACCGAATATCTAAAAAGAAATTAAATAGATAAATTCCCAAAAAAATAATAATATAAAAAATAAAAATGCACAAAGACACTAATATAAATATTATAGACAATAATTTCTTTTATCAAAGAAAAATCTACTATAAGTGAAAATAATAGTTGTTTTTATATATATCTACGTAAAAAAGAAAAAAAAATCAAAAAGATCAATTCTGCTATATTAAATAGTGTAATTTTGGGACTAAAGTGTTTTATCCGGTTAAGACTTTTGTTATTTAGTGATTAAATATATCTTAATAAATTTAATTTATTAAATTATGAGTGTGTAAAAAATATAAACTATTTTTAATATTTTCATAATTTGCTAAAAAAAAATTTATTTACATAATTTTCGTAAAAATTATAACCAAATCATCATATTTCGTTATTTCTAAAATAATTAAATTCTTGCTGCATTTCTAATTTTTTATATTGGTTTTCTTTTTTAAAAAAATGATAAAATATAATTGATTTATATCAAAAATTAATTTCTATACAAAAATACGATGTGAAATTCTAAATAATTTCGTAATATTATATTTCTTTTCAATCAACAATGTATTATAAAAAAATATTTTTTGCGACAAATATTTAATTGATATAAGGAAAATACTACAAGATCAAAGGATTAAATCGAATTGTAATAGTAGAAGATTATCAGAATGATATTTACAATTTCAATGGAATAAAGAAAAAAGTGAATAAAACATTATAAATGGAATAAGGAAACTTCTGAATAAGTGAATAATGAAAATATAATTTATGAACGCAACAACATACAAAAAATTATTATTTTACGTTAGTGAAGAATATTCAAGAAATTATTGATTTAAGAATCCAATGTATAAAAAAAAGCAGATTGTAATATTTTGGCAACCAAATAAGACAACACTGAATCATTAATATATTTTTATTATTTTTCTATTAAATTTAAATTGAATACAAGAAAATGGTAAAAACAAGGAGGTTAATTGCAAAAATAACAGCTACAGATAAAGAAACTTCGATATAAGTAAATTTTGGAGAATTTCCTATACAAATCTCAAGGAGAAACATGATTTAAGATAAGTCGTTAATAATATTTGGAGAAACATTATTAGATTTATTATAAGAAACGGAGGCTTGCAAATATATCAAACTGCTGCATATCTATTTTGAAGGGGGATATTTTCACTTTGACTATGTAAATGCAAATCAACAAAAGAATATTAAGATAAAACAAATCGTATTTGCTAAATAGTTGATACCTGGTTTAGTTAAGAAAGGACTTTAAAAATAAATCAATAATAATAATAATAATAATAATAAAAGTTAAAAAATAATTAATAAAATATTCAAAAAGCAAAACCCCATAACACATCGTGAAAATTGAGAGCCTCTTCGTACCATTTTCTTAGTTCCTTTCTTTTAAAAAAATAATTGAATATTTTTTAAAATAACAAAATATGAACTTCAGTGAGAATTTTATAATATTGTTTTTTTTTTTGTCTTCACTTCAGAATTTAAATTTAAGTCAAAGATCACATTTAAAAAAAAAAAGACTTTTGATATCGTTTTAAATTACTATTTTATTTATTATTATTATTTTAAATTTCAAGTGTAAAAATTATATAAATGTTAGGATTAAAAAAAAACAAAAATATTAATAAAGATTTTAGGTTACCACCCCAAAGGGAGGCTATTCTGTGTGACTGTGGTTATCCTACTGAAGTACTGAAGCTGATTAAAAATATATACAAACATCATTTCAAAATACTGCTTGTATACACTATTACAGAAATATCAAGTTAATGCGCTTTGTTGATTGCGCTGTAATTTTGCGTCTACCTATATTTCCATATTATGTTGAAAATAAATCCTTCAATTATCCTTTAAATAGTTCCAAATAATTTTGTACAAGCATTTTAATTAGAAATATTTCTTTTTCGGAAATTTAAAATAATTTTCATTAAATTAAGTAAATGTTTATATATACTATTTTAAATTCTGGAAAAATAAGAGATTAAATAAAATAAATTAAATATTTTAGCTTTACACAAAAAAGAAGTTAAATAAATATTTTTTAAATAAGTTTTTACTCGTATGTTTTTATTTCAATTTAATTCCTTTAAAATAAGCTATAATTGTACCGTTCAAACGTCAAAACCATGAAGTCAATAATACTATTTCTTTTAGGCTTTGTCTTTTAGGCTTTGTACTTTGTATTTTATTGCCAATAATACTATTTCTTTTAGGCTTTGTACTAAATTTCATTGTTGACAAATCGCAATTCTAGATTGTATAGGCGTAATCATAGTGAACTTAATGAAAATTAAGAAAAATTAATATGGCCTACGACAATTTGGCCGAAATAGACTTTCGTCAACTTTTCAAAAATTTAATTAACTTAATGATGTACGGATTGATATCATACAAAAGTTATGAGAAGTTAAGGAAATTATTTTGCTGTAAAAAATATTAAATTTTGTGTTTGCAAATATTTTGTAAAAAATTTTTGAATTCAAATTTATTGTTTATTTTAAAAATACTTTTTTTGGTATAATTATAAATTTTATGACTGCATCAGAAAAAAAATACATATATATAAGCATCACATAAGAAGTATTAATTATTGTGTATAGAAAAAATGAAAAATAGAAAAAATGTTTGTCCGAGCTTCATTTTTTGAATGTGGTCGCATTTCTTTAAGTAGATCAATGAAAGTGTTTCAAAAATTATGGTAAGGCTGGATTTTAGATGATCTTTATTTCGTAAGCTTATATAATTTTAGATTTTATTAATTTACATTTAAAATTTGTTGAAATATTTATAATTATTAATTCGAAGTTGTAGTAAGAAGTCTCAATTCAAATAGTTACTGCAATAAATTGCAAAACTAATATAAGTATGGCAAGTAAAATTAATTTAAATTAGTACTGCACCATATAAATAAAAAATAACATTTAACCATTTTTATTGCGGTTTACGCAACAAATAAATGGTATAGCTTATATGAAAGTGACTTAAGGAATCTTACCTCACTTTATTACTAAATTATATATAAAAATATACATATAAATTATCTCTAAACCGTTTTAATACAATTAAATTAGAAATTACATATAATTATTTCTCAATATTAATTGTAACTTTTCCTCTCAAATGACCATCTCTTACTTTGCTATATGCATCCTTAGTACACTCAAATTCATATGTACTATCTATAATTGGCAAAAGCTGCAAAGAAAAACCAAATATTTTAAAATATTTAGAACTAATTTTTATATTTCCACTTCACCTTTTTACTTTCAACCAATTTACTTAAATAATCGATACCTTGCGGAGCCGGCACAAAATAACCCCATTTCACTACACCTTGTTTATTTGTCATAGATCGTGCATTTGTATCAACTATATCTATCAAACTCTTAAAAATTCCAATTCCCAATCCAGATTTACCAATATTTTCAAATAAAGGCGATGAGAATGTCACATAAGTGTTAAATTTCCAATTAAATTGTTCTGCATATTTTGATCCTTGTCCAGCACAATCTAATATTAAATCATATGGTCCGCATTCACATATTTCTTTTTTAAAAGATTCGTTTGTATAATCGAGAATTTTGTCAGGGCCTAAAGGTAAAACAATTGGAATAGCATCTGTTGAGGCTGTTGCAATAACTGTACAATTTTCTGCTTTTAAAATTTGAATAGCAGTTGAACCAACACCACCAGCTCCGCCCAATACTAAAACATGTTTTCCTTTAATATTTCCGACTGAAGAATTTAATGCTCCACAAATTCCACCTAGATTTGCGGTTAGAAATATGCCTGACCAAGCTGTTAAGCCTGCATATAGTACACCACTAGCTTCTGACATTGTTAAATTTTCAGGTTTTTTTGCAAGATTATTTTCCGATACAACCACATATTCAGCATGAGAACCGTTCTTGTGCAATGGTATAACCCCCCAAACTGGATCACCTATTTTTAAATTATTAGAAACACCAAATCCTTTTTGTGCAACAGTTCCGGAAAATTCACGACCTAATATAAGTGGAAATTCTATTCCACTTTGATTACAACGTAAGACATTGAGATAATTTGATGCATAACCACCTAAAAAATATAATAAAATCAGTCAATTATGAAAATAATCAAACATTTAATATACTAATCATTAAAATATCTATTGGATTTACTGTTGTTGAATAAACTTTAACTAAAATATCTGTACTAGATGTAATTATTGGAATTTTTAATTTATCAAAAAAATCTAATTCATCGAATGTTCCATATGAATTTATTTGCCATCCTTTCATTTTTCTTCTATTATGCATTGTATCTCCTAATGTTGATTTAGCAGCATTAGATGAATTTCGTAACAATTGATATTTTATACTTTTTATCAGATATTTGCAATTCATTCTTTTTAATTTAATTATATCTAATAATTGAATTTTATTTGCTTTCAACAACTTTGTTTTCAATATTTATGTCTAATCAGCTGAGTTTAACAGGTTTAATAAAAGATGGCGGAACTGTCATTCCGCAATATTTGCAAAATAATTTAAAAATATGACATATCAGGATATTGAGCAAAATTACGGATTTTTTATTATCCATTCCATTCATGATAGAGTCAAGTAAGGTAAGTGAAAATTTTGGTTTCTTAATAAATATATATTGATATAAAAAATAAAATTAAGTTTCCTAAAAATAAATATAATATTAATAAAAATTCATATTTTTTTAAATTTTTATATAATAAAAATTTAAAAAAATATGAACTGATACACTTACTCCTTACTTACTGTATCTATTAAGGTCAGAACACTTCCTACTTAAATAGTCTTCAAATGTGAATCGCAAAATAATTAATATGATGACACGGAATTTAATATTTAAATTCATTATTTCAATAAAAATATCGGATTAGTTTAATTGTGCCTATCCAAGATCCTCGATATTTCAGGATATATCAAAATCTTCCACTGGAAATTGAATATCTTTGAATGAAAGAGTTTCAATTGATATTTATTACATTACACTTGTAAATACCAAAGTATAGTATATTATGTCAAATCATTATTTTAAAAAAAATCTCTGCTCCCTAAATGATATTTAGAAAAATTTACATACACTGTTGTTTCCTTGCAAAAAAAAAAAATATTTTTTTAATTTCTTTTCTAATTATTTTTATTTATTTAGTATATACAACAACAAAGTATCCAAAAAAACTACATAATTAAAACTATAAAAAATATAGATAATATGTATAAGTAGTGAAATAACAACTAGCATTTTAAATTCAAAACTTGTTACTTTTTATATTAAATTAATTGCTTTGCGCTAGTTATAATCCTTGTGTGCTTCTGAAGCAAATATATTATATAAATAATATATATTTTTTTAAATTACAAAAAAGTGCTTTTTTTTAACGAATAACGCAAAAAAAAACATTTTAATCATTCTTGAGTTTAATATAAACAGTAAAAAAAAATTAATTTTGTTTGAATTTAATTTTAAAAAAAAACTGAATCATATAAAATTAAACAAAAAACATATTTTTGTCATGGAATGTTCTTGTTTTTGAAAAATGATTTTTGTTTAACACCACACTATAAAAAGTATATAATAAAAAAAATTATAAAATACATTACAAGAAAGTCAAAAAATGTCCAAAAATAAAACATATTTATTGGACCTCGAATTATTTTGAACATTTTTAAGTTTCTTATTTTGTATTGAGTTTTTTTGCTTTAAGTTTAAATTATATCTTATTTACTTAAATATAAATACTCCATTACTCGCGGTTGGATTTTTTTAAGATTTTAATTTCAATTATTTCTAAACAGTGCAAAAATTTACTTAATGCAAAAGAATATATATCTTTTCATTATAAATTAATGTATACCGTATATGAGTGTTTGTTTTTGTCAATCATTTTCTTTGACATTTTTTTTTAATATAGTTTCCTACAAATTAACTACTAACGTAATAAGTTTTAAGATATAATTTCTTAAAATTTTAATAAATCTTTAAATTTACTAAAGGATATAATGATTTGTAAAATAATTTGTTTTAAATATTTTTTGATTGGTGATGTGATAAATTTAGTAGACATTTGTTTCGCTGTTTATAGAATTAAATTTTTAAGAATATTTGCAATTGTTTTTAATGATTCTTCTTCTATTAAGAAAGTTCGATGATTCCCTATAACTGTTGTAACTTGCACTGTTCTCTCGCAAATCTGTAACAAAAAAAAAAAGATATTAAATTTTCTATAATCGTTTATAACGGAAATTCATAAAATTATGTATTATTCTTAATAAAGTTATATAGATATATTCTGTTATTTGGTGGCTACAAGAAATATTTGCATGAATTTTGAAGATTTAAAATTTAACAAATATTGCATTCTCAAAATTGAAGTATCTTTGAAAAAAAAATTTTAATAGGCAACTCATTTGTTGCAGAGTAAAAAATATATATGAAAATATGACAATTTATGTGGATACTAGAATAAATCCTTTTGTTAAAAAACGGAATGTTTTGGGCATTTATTATTCTATAATAAATTGTAAAATAATGCGTTAAAATTAAATTCTCAAACTAACCTCTGAAAGTCCATAATCCTCTTCTAATTTTGCATAATTTTCAGTTGGTTTTACTAAAGTAACATCACATTTCACTTTTGTTTTATTACTAAAAGCGTCAGCTATAAAAAGTTTTCGGTAGAATGTATTTGCGGTTTTAATTATCTAAAATGTATATAATTTTTGAAATACTAAAATATTCAAAGTAATTTAATATGATATTACCAAATCAATTGGTTGATTGATTTCGGCATGTAATAATTCAGCCACTTTTTCTACCTTTTCATCCCAAGTTGGAATTTTGACTAAAAATCTAGCAACCTATAAAATTAAATATATATAAGATCATTTGTGTCCCAAAATTAAAGAAAACTTACACCACCATAATCCAAATTACCGCATACCATACCAAAGTATGCTAAAGCGTATGCTTCATTTAAGTTTGTATCGTCTTCACCATGTTTTTGTTTATGTGTTTGCGTATACCATGTTACATATTTTGGTGCACCATCTAGCATTACTAATTTAGCTGTTTCTTTTGATTGTTCTAATTTTGTAACCATTACAAATGCTATTAGTGCACCCCATGAATAACCTGCAATAGCATATGGGCCTTTTGGTTGGATCGTTTTTATTTTACTTATATAAAAGTTAGCTAAATCTTCAACTGAGGTTAATGGGGCATCTTCTGTACACTGTAAACCATATACAGGACCATCTAATAATTGTGCTAATGGTTGTAATGGTTCAGCAAATCCTTCAATTGCATGTACTAAAAATATGGCTTGTTTTTTTGAATTTGCTTGGGATTCTTTTAAACAAATTATTGATTCTGTTGGCATTAATTGTGATGAAAATACAACTTGTGTACCGTCACCAAAAGCTGTTGGTGTGTTATGTGATGGGCTTATTGGTGCTGGTGATACACTGCCAGTATTACCATCTAATTTTTTTAATGTACCAAATGTTAATTGTCTTATTTCAGCTGCGGACATAACAATATCATAATTTCTTTCTAAGGTTTGTTTAATTTCAGCACCCATTAATGAATCCATACCCAGATCGGCTAATGATGAATGATCTTGAATATTTTTTGTATCACGTAAACCAAGAATATTTGATATACAATTAAGTAAGCTAACACCTGCACTTGAATCAGATTTACGTTTTTCAGCAACGACCATTGAAGCTAAAACTGGATGTGGTTGTTGTAGGAATGTATCGAGTGTTTGAAGACATGAAGCCATACGTTGTGGCAATGTACCTCCAATAACTGTATCGTTATCGCCTAAATTTTCAATAACCAAACCGGTATCACCGATAGCTCCCCATTGAATTGATGTTCCCGGAAAACCAGAAACTTGGCGTTGTTCACATATACGTTCCATTGCTGAATTTGCAAGACCATAATTTGTTTGTCCAATATTACCGCGTCCACACGATACACTAGAGAAACATATGAAATAATCTAATTCTGGACACATTTCTCGTGACACAATATCCAAATATTTTGTTCCATCAATTTTGGGTGTACATACAGCTTGGTAAAATTCTTCTGTTTGATCTTCTAAAAGTCCATCACGTAATACAGCAGCTAAATTAAATATACCACCAACTAAACCTAATTTATTTGAATTTGCGATTAATTTTGTGCATCCAACTTTTGTTGTTACGTCATTTGTATCAATTAAAACTTGACAGCCTTTTTCCTTCCATCTGCGTATCATTAATGATTGATAGCCAGTTTTAATACCACTACGGCTTGTTAGCACTAACTGTCTAGCACCCCGTACAACTAACCAATTTGCCATTTCTAAACCAAATCCACCTAAACCACCAACTATAATATATGATTTATCTGGATGCATATATGTTCTTGGTATGGCACTAACTAATCTTGGTGTTGGTTTAATAATACGTTCTGATTCTTCATCCCGTACTTTAATTACAACTTTACCAATATGTTTTCCAGATGCCATAAAACGGAATGCTTGTTCAATTTGAGATTCATTAAAAACTGAAGTTGGTAGTGGACGTACAGCACCGTTTTTAATTCCATCAGCAACTAAACGTACAACTTGTCTCTGCATTTCTTCTTCACCTTCCATAACACTATCCAATAGGATACCGTGGAATGAAGTATTTTTTAAGAATACGGACATACCTAATGGACTATTATTACTTAAATCAAATTTTCCAATTTCTAAAAATCGTCCATTTAAGCCTAAACATCTAATAGATGCTTGTAATTTTTCTTCAGCTAATGAATTTAATACTAAATCAACACCACGTCCTTGAGTTTCACGCATTATTAATTGTTCAAATGATGTATCACGGGAATTACCAATATTGCGTTCAATCAATTTAGGGAAACGCATTTTTAAGAAATTACGTTTCTCTTGACTACCAACTGTCGTAAATACAGTGAGACCATGATGTAAAGCAACAGAAATAGCTGCCTGACCAACACCACCTGAACCAGCATGAATTAAAATTTTTTCACCTTTTTTCATTTGACCACGTACAACTAATGCATAATAAACTGTTGAATAGACACAGGGCACTGTAGATGCTTCTTCCATGCTCCAATTCTCCGGTATATCCCACATCATTCTTTTGCTAGCTAAACAAGTTGTAGCTAAAGATTTAGCTGGTACCATAGCCATTATACGTTTTCCTTTCGCGTCACGTCCAGAAAATTCCAAACCCAAAACACAATCTTGTTGAGCTAAATCACCAGGTAATGCATCAGCTGATAATTTACCTGAACTTAACATAACATCACGAAAATTAACAGGTGCATAATAAACATTACACATATCTAGATCTGATTGTTGATTTTGTTGATGGGCTAATGGTCCTTCAATCCATTTTAAACTAGCCAAATCACCTTTAGTTAATGCATTAACATAAGCATGTTCAACTTGTAATGTTGGTACATCAGTTTGTGAATCTAAATGGAAATGTTTATATGTACCCCATGTACCATTTTTATAAACATTTGTAATTAAATCTTTGTCCAATTGATCTTTATAAAATTTGGAATCAAACTTGAATTTTTCACAACTCTTATCTTGAAGGAAATACATTCTCGCATATTTTCCACCGTTTTCATTTTTAATACAATTCATAAAACCAATAGCACCAAATAATTCTTCCCCATGACATATCAAATAAACATAATTATTTTCAGTTTCAGCTATTTTTAATGCATTTTTTAATTCATCTAACCATTTAAAATTCTTTTCTGTTAAATTTATAATTGTTTTTTTACGATTAGCAATATCAGTTATTAAACGAGCTAGAACAATTATTCGCTGTCCATATTTTTGTTCTTGTACAACACTTAAATTAAATCTTTTGAAAAAATCTTTTGGAACTTTGTTATATGTTGTTAAAGTTTCATCAAATAATAAAAATCCTCTATCTTTTAATGATGTTAACATATTATAAACAATTATATCACAATTAGCACGTGATAAAATATCACAACCATATAATAAATGACAATTTAAATCAACTGGTTCGCTAACAATATTTTTATTTATAACATTTATTCCAGTATCCTGAAAATGCGCTTTTATTTGATCAGTACCATCAACACTAGCAACACTGACATCTGCAGCTAATGTTGGTTCTCCTTCAATTGTATTTAAAAATGTCATTGCCTGTAAATTTTCTAAGCTTTTACTATTTCCCAATTCAACAACTTTAATTTTTAATGCATTATCAGAATTTTCAACAACAATACGTACAGCTAAACTAACACCAAGTTGACGAGCTTTTTCAGAATTTTCATTTAGTTCGGCTAAATTATTTTGTGGTACAAACATATATTTTTCTAATGTTGGTAAAATTGATGTACCAGAACGTCTTGGTGCTAATGATGCTTTTAATCCTCTCATTTCAACACCACCACTTTTAATTACATTTATATCGCTGTACATATAAACTGGTATATTTTTAATTGAATCAGATTTTAATGATTCTAAATATTCAATGTGTTTATTTGGATTTAATACAACTCGTTCAATGCGTGTTGGTAAATAAAGCTCACGCAAGTTTTTACCCATTATACTGAACTGTAACATTGTATCCATAAAACTAATCCAATTATCTTCCCATAATAATTGACCAGTTACTGATTTCGAATCACTAGATGTAACTCCTCGGAAAATTCCACTATAATCATAACCACGTAAACGTAGTTCCTTATAAACGTCGTTAGTATTTAATTGAAGACCAGAATTATCAGCATGTAATGGATCCAATGGCAATTCTTCTAATTCAATATTATCTGGTATTGTAATTTTACCAGAAACAGCTAAGCTACCGCCTTCACAAATTTCAAAATTACCAGTACCATCAAAGAAATTAATACCAAATTTAACGGTTTGGTCTTTATTTAAAATAGTTGCACGATGAAATACAACATTTTCCATAACAACTGGTGTACGTTGCATTTCACTACCACGCATTTTTGCAAATGTACGCCAAGCTAAAGTCATGTAACCAGTAGCTGGAAACAGAATACGACCGTCAATAGTGTGACCAGCAAGAAAAGCATCCTCTTCTTTCGATAGATTTACTTCAATTAAAGTTTCACCAGATGACGCTGAAATAAGTGAATAATAAATTTATTAATAAAATAATAAATTTATTGTTACAACAATAATTTAATTATTTAATACCGTATATGTACTTTATTTGAGAGTTTAAATTGTAGTGTTGTAATATATTCATTTACAAGTACATTTTAAGCTTAAATATATACAGTATAAACTTACTTTCTGATCCATATTTCGGTACTAGCCATCTCTGTGAATGATCCCAACCAATTTTCGAATTTAACATGGGTGTCCCACGCCCAACTGGATATGTTATTGGGCGGAATAATTTTGAAATTAAAGGTTGTGCTCCAGCTGCATACAATCTAAATGCAATGCAATAAAATATATTATACAAGAAATTCAAAATTTTCAACGCAGACTTACTTTCCAATATTTGTCAAGAAGAATTCATAATTATTTTCATGATTCCTCTTTACCAAACTGATATTTGTTGTGTCTGGTCCTAAAGCTCTTTTTAAAATTGCCTGCAATAAACCATGTGGAGCTACTTCAATTGCAATTGCATTACTTGGAACATGTTGTAAAGCTTCATGGAATAAAACTGGTGACAATAAATTATTAACATGATAAGCAGCTGAACTTTGTTTGGCAATTGGTGTATTCCAAGCTGATTCTGGAATACTTGTACTTATCCAACGGCTAGTACGATTCTTAGGTGTTGGTATAATTTTTTCTAAACTTTTCCGTAATTTTGGTCCAGCATCAGCAATATATTTACTATGAAAAGCATAACCAGATGAATTAACAGCTCTCGCAAATACACCTTTTTCTGTTAATTTTTTAACAGCTTCTGTAACCGCATCCTCTGGTCCAGAGATAGTACAGTTGTCTAAACTATTATGACAAACTGGTACAACATTTGGTGGTAACATTTTATGACAATCCTCCCATGTTAAACCAACAGCAGCCATTTGACCTTTACTTAGTTGTGTATCTTGAAGACTTTTACCACGCCAATAAGCTGCCAGTACTGTTTGTTCTGGTGTAAAGCATCCATCGGCATATGCACAACCCAATTCACCTACCGAATGACCAATTATACCATCAGCATGAATATTTAAACTACTTAATAGATCTGTTAATGCAACTTGCATAGCAGCAATTGATGTAAATGAATTTAAAATATTATCAAACTTAGCATCATCACTTTTTGTTAAAATTTCAATTAAATCGATACCCTCTGTACGTAATGCCTCAGCACAACGACGTAAACTAGCATTGAACACATCAAATTGCATCAAATCCTTAGCCATAGATGCCCATTGACTACCCATACCAGTATATATAAACCATAATGGACGTTTTTCATCTTTATGATCTAAAACTTCACGTGATACAACTCCTTTGCCATTTACTACAGAATAACCACGGTAGTAATGCAATGGAATATTTTTAGCATGAATATCATTTATTAAACCTAAATATTCATCATCATCTTTATTTACTTCAGCATCTTCAAGTAATTCTTGTACAGCATCAATAGTTCTACCTGATACTACAATTAATTTAGCAGGCCCATCTTTTGGTGTGACAATTTTTGGTTTTGGATTTGATTTTAATATAACATGCGCATTCGCCCCACCAAAACCAAATGAGTTAATACCAACAATACCGCCATTCCATTTCAAATTTTTATCAACAACTTCAAGTCGTCCATCAACTAGGGCATGTAAATCTGGATTTGGATTTTTATAATGTAGATTACCAGGTATAACACCCGCTTCCATAGCTATTAAAACTTTAGCAATAGAGCATACACCCGATGCTGGTTCTGAGTGTCCCATATTTGATTTAACTGAACCAATTAATAATGGTATTTTCCGATCCTTACAAAAGAAATCTGAAATTGAATTAACTTCTTGTGGATCTCCGACTTTTGTACCAGTACCATGTGCTTCGACATAAGCAACATCAGCCGGATTTAAACCAATGTCTTCATAAGTTTCACGAATTAAACGATTTTGCATTCGACCATCTGGATATGTTATACCCAAATCTTTATAACCATCAGTATTTGTACGTACATTTAAAATTGATGCATAAATACGACGTGAATCATTTGATTTTTGTAAAAATGTTACAACACAACCATCTGATCTTACATAACCTGATCCAGATTCATCAAAAGCCTTACACATACCATCAGTACTTAACATATTCAAGCGACGGAACTGCAATGACATTGTCGGCTTTAATATTAATCCAACACCAGCAACAATAGCTGAATCACATTTGCCAGATTTCATATCAGCAAATGCCATATCTAAAGCGTATAATGAACTTGAACAAGCAGTATCAACACAAAAACTTGGACCTTTAAAGTCAAATGTAAATGAGATACGATTAGCAAACATTGCACGTGCACATCCAGTTAAACCATAACCATTAACACGATCCGGATCACTGCACCAATATTGTTCAGTTTCAGATGCTGATACACCAATATAAACACCAGTACGACTACCACGTATATCTTGTGGATTAATACCAGCATCAATAATAGCCTCATGTGTACATTCTAATAACATACGTAATTGCGGATCCATACATTCAGCTTGTTTCTGATGTACACTAAAAAATTGCTCATCAAATTGTTGTAAATCTTCATCTTTGATTTTACCAATTCTGTCCGGTAAATCATAAAGTCCTTTTGCCCAACGTCTTGGATCGTCATTAACCATATCAATACCTTCGAATAAATTCTTTTTAAATTCTTCAATATTTGAACTTTCTGGCAAGCGGCCAGAAAAACCAGTTATACAAATATCATCTTGAATTAGTGGACGCTGTGCTTGATGATGAGTAGTATAATGTCCCCCGCCGAGGTCCATGGTGGGGGCATTACATCTACTATCAGCAGTTACTTCGTCGGCAAACCGTGCTGGCATTATTGTATTTTCTAATGATTGCTGTTGTTGATTTAATAATTTGTTTCGACGTTTTTTCCGTTTGTTGGAACGTTTGTTGCTTGAACTTGGTAATTGTGATAACGGTATTTCGTTAGACTTACTACCGGTTACTTGAATTGTGGCGGCAGCAACTGGTAAAATTGTGTGGTTTTGTAACTCTGAAATAAATTTGTAATGAAAAATATTAAATACAGAGCAAATTACTATTAAAATATATTTAAAATGAAAATATTAATATATAGAATGTTAAATATATTTAATGAAGAAATTATCAGGAATTGCCAAGTCATCGCTAAATATATGCAGTTAAAACCCAAATGCATTTATTTTCGTCGATAAACTTAGAAAATAAATATTTAAATATATTTTAAATATTTACTTATTAAACATAAAGCCTTTCCATAAACTTTGTTTAAATTCGATATTATTTTTATAATAATTTGTTTGGCAATTGGGTTTTTTTTAGTATACAACATTCAAATTCTTAATAATTTAAAAAAATTTTAAAATAAAAAAAAAACCCAACTTAAAGTATAGATTAACTAAAAGTTAGTTACTATTTACGGTCAAGAATTATTACAATGATCTTGATTTTATATAATAAATTAATTTCAAATAAATAAATAATATCAATAATTTTACTTCCAATACTTTATAATAAAAGCTTCATGGTTAAATATATTTTAATTATATATAAACTTTACTAAAAACTATTATATTTAAGTTTAAGTTCTTGAACTCTCAATTAGTTTTAATATTTTATTCACTTTATTTTTTGACCTGTTTCAACACTATAATTACACTATTATTTAATTTATTGCAAAATTAAATGTAAATGAAATATTTGTAGAAAATTTCATATAAATAAGTTATTTATCTGCTTTCATAAAAAACTTAATAAAATGTTAAGAAATATTTTATTTTACAAAATGATATTAGATTACACAACAATAGGTTACTTAATTTATTTTATTTATATACTCCTATTAAATTTAATTTATTGGGATATTTTGCAAAATAAAATATGGAGAATGAATTTCAATAAATAAACTCACATATAAAATTTTTCTTTAAATATTTTTATAGAATTTTTTTGAAAATTTTGATGTTAAAATATTGATTTGTCGATATGTATGTTTTGGAGCAGTTAAAAATTTCTAAATGTATTTTAAATTGAACTAATGAATTTGAGTGATCAATACAATGAAATTATGCCTTAATTAAAATAAAATAAAGAATTTCTAATTCAATAAACGTTTTTAAATTTTTTAAATTATTAATATAATAATTTGATGTTAATGATTTCCATAAATTTTATTTCAAAATTTTAATAATTTGTTAATAAAGACGTAATTATATCATAACAGCTCATTAACGGATTAACACAAATGGCATACTGTCAATACAGAATAAAATATTATTAAATAATGCAATTTTCTACACAAAATTAAATATAATTAGTAATAAGAAATCTATTTTTTTTAATAATATTTTGTATAAATTAGTTTCAACATTTTAACAAAGACATTGTGTATCGCAATATTGTGGAACATATTAATATTATAAATTTTAATTACACAATTCTATTAAATTCTTTAAATGTTATTAAAATTTTGCAACAAAAACATTATTGTTATTTATGCGAAAAGTTTGCCAAACAAATGGAGAAAAACCACTTATTATTCAACTCATATTTATCAAAATTTCAATTTTTAAGAATAGTTTTTAAATCGTATTACAAAATCTACATTATAATTAAAAATTTTTAATATGATACATACATTTGCATTAAATCTTTAATTTTAGTATTATCAATAATATATTAATTTAATAAGTTAATAATGAACATTAAAATACGATTTATGTAGTTAACATAAATTATTATCATATTATTACTTTATTAATAAGATTAATTAAGAAAAAATAATTAAAATATATAATTATTAGAAAACTTATTATAAATATTTTCTTTTAAACAAATTTACAGATTGTATTATAATTACAAGCTGATAGTATTTCTACTTCGATTAAGTAAAACATATAAATAATAAGTATATTCTATTTTGTCACCTAAATTCAATATAATGTTTTTTTGCAATTAACACCTATAAGTGAATTAAATCACGATTTTCTCACCAAAAGCATATTGTTCTTAATCTATCTAGAATATACCAAAAAATTACTAAAGCAATTCTAAAAAAAAAAACGCCGCCCCTGAAAATTTATCAACATTAATTTATGTTATTTTCCATTAGTTTATTGGAAATAGTAATAAACTGAATCAGTAAGCTTTTACTACTAATTCCAAAAGATATATACTCTAAAATTTCTAAATTATTCTAATCAAAAATTAATAAATCAACATAAAATTAGTAGTAACATTACATAAAATATATATACATAATGTTTATGAATTTTTATCAGAACAAACAAAAAAATTCTTTTAAATTCAAAATTATGATAAGATTTTTTTTCCGGTTAATATAATTATATTCTTTGGCGAAATAATAAATAGAGCAAGACAAAATATGGAAGCAAGAAAAGAATAGATAAACAGGTGATAATAACAACGACGGTCTCATCGGCATTTCACCATAGTAGTAGTAATTTTATCAGTAGGGAAGAAAAAAAATCATATGGCGTGATTTTCAAGTTCACTGAAATAATTAAATAAATAATATAAAAAAAAATATATATAGCAACAACACTTAATATAGAGAAACAGTTAATATAGAGAAATTTTGTTGAATAAACAATTTTCCTACCAACATTTATAAATATACTCTTCTGTGATCTCAGAAAGACAAGTGAGAGAGGCAAATTGAATTTATCATCATCATTCACTTCGTATTCATATCATATTCGCAGCACAAAATAGATATATTTATATCGTATGATGATTTATTTACCTCGTGTAAAAATTTTTTTACCAGCAAATTAAAAAAACACAATATTTTACTAAATATAATATTAAAGAGAGTTTCTATTATCTCTCACTATTGTAATGTAATTAAATATTCAGGGGGAAAATTCTATACATATTTTTTTTTCTTTGCAAAAATTATGCATCAGCAATAGAAGACTTGAGACAGCCACACACAAAAAACAGGAAAAATAAGCTGATTTAAGAGCGACGTAAAAAAATATATAAGAAATCTCCACATGCTATTAATCAGGCGATCCATACAATTTTACGTCATCCGATTAACACACAATGTTGTATATATATATTTTTTTTTATGAAATAATCGATATTTTGTGGGTAACAAAAGTATTACGGGGGAGCGTCATTTTGATTATTTGTGATATGATAAATAATTTTCAAGGTGATATAGAAAGAAAACTTTTCTAATTATAAAATTAATATGAAAATTTATAATGGATTTTTTATTATGAGTTGTAGAAACAGTTTGTACACATATTTTAAAATTTCCCATTTAAATGCATAGACAATTATATTTCTTAGTAAAATTAATTTACATTTAGTAAATTCAAATTATTAATTTAAAAATATTAATGTAAATTGGAAAATATGCAATAATAATTTATAATTGGGTTTTTAAACAAAATTATATAATACTGTAATAATCTAGTAATATTTTATACTAAATATTATTAAATAATTGTAAAGATCTAAAACTAAATAAATAAATCATTGTCATTCCATTTCCATCAGGATTCAAGATACTGGCTCCTAATTGTATACCCGTATTTTAAAATATTGTATTGTACACGTTCTAATTAATTATAAATCGAAATATTAATTAAATGATTTAATGTATTTTAATATAAAAGACAATTACTTAATTAATCATGTTTTATTATTGTGTTAATCAAATTTTGTTACTCTATTATGTCTATTAACCTTTAAGTTAAATATAAATAATTAATTAAAAATTTGAATTAAGCTGTTTTTGAAATAAATATTTAATACTATAGGAATTTTATAAAGGCCAAAGAAGGGTCAAAATAAATTACGATAAAGTAATTAAATTTTAATTTATTGTATACCTAATAATTAGTTCAAATCAAAGTTATTGCTTTTTAACCATGTAATATTTTGATATATTAAAACAAGTTTTATTTATTTTAATATATATATTTTAATTCAACATATATTACTCAGATAAAAAACTATATAATCAGCTGTTTAAAAATAGCTGATTATATAGTTTTTCATCTGAGTAATATATGTTGTGAAAATCCTTTATAGTAGTGGATAATTTGTTATATTATTGTTTAAATAATTAATTATTCATAAAATGTTAATATTTGATAGTTTATAATTAAAAAAAAAAAGTAAAGGTTAACAAGTTGCTGACATAGTTCAACAAATTTACAAAAAATATAATTAAATAAGAATTTACAAAATAACAAGTGATAAAAAAAAGTTATGTAGAATATCAAATTGAAATATTCTTAATTATTGTGTTAAAATTGAATTTAACTTTGAAATTGTAAAGATATTTAAACTTTTGTTTAACGGGGTGATAAATCTGGAATATCGTCTAATTAACAATACAGGATTACAATACATTATTCGTTATATAAAATAATTTTAATCAACTATGTAATTATAAATTTATTTACACTGAAGACATTATTAATTCCAACAAGTTAATGTCATTGAAAAATAATTTGGTGTTTGTGACAGAAACCAAATGTTCCTATACACGTTCTTAAAACTTTTTTTTTAACAATAAATTCAAAATATGATTTTCATAAAATAGTATAAGTATTAGTTTTTTAAATAGAAAAAAATTAACGCGAAATTATTAGTTTTGAATAAAAAATGAACATTAAATTTGTCATCAAATAAATAACTTATTATATAATATTATGTATCAGTTCCAAGTTCAATATATAAAATTAATCCAGCTAGGAATAAGAATAAAAAAAATTGAGAAATACTATATGAAAAAACCAGTCTTTTTATATGTTAATAACATTTTTTATTTTAGAGAAATATCTAATCTAATCACTAATTCAACAAAATTTCATATTAAAAAAAATAACAGCTTGGATAGAAATTACTTTTAAATATTAAAGAAAATTTAATAAAATTTAATTTCTTTATTTTAATCATAATTTATGAACATTATAACATGTAATTTTTACACTATGAAAAACTTTTTTTTATTTCTTAATTTTTTTTTTTGTTAATTATCTAACAGATTGGATTTCGATTGCAAATTTAATTATTTTTTAATAGTATTTTTTTGCAAATTATATTTGGAAATTTTAATAAAGATTAATTAATTATTGAATTGGAAAAAAAAACCAAATTTTTA
Organism: Empis livida; assembly: GCA_963932195.1. NCBI lineage: Eukaryota > Metazoa > Arthropoda > Insecta > Diptera > Empididae > Empis > Empis livida. Next base: position 2,162,985 of record OZ010649.1, read on the forward strand.
AAACTTTCTATTTACTGTTAATCATTTTCTATTTTTTGTAAGTTTGATTAATGGCGTGGTGTTCATTTTCTCATCAAAAAAATTTCTACCAAAAAACGAATTGACGTAAACTTTTTTTTTCATGTAAAATACATGAAAAAAAAATAACTTAATTTATTAATTTTTTAATAAATTAATGAATAGCCGACAAAAAATTTAAATTGAACAACAAGACAAAAACTAAGCTTTAAAGTTTTTTTATTAATCAATTATTTAACAGTTATACACTCTTATTACTCCTTTTATTCCTCGCATAATGATAATTAAAGAAGTGGTATTAATTAAAACAAAGAAAAACAATACATATTTTACATAAATACATAAATTAATTATTAAACTTTTTGCCACAATCATATTTTTTAATAAATTGTGCAATATATTGTGATTGTAAAATTGTCATGACAATGACTTAATTCTTGTTATGGGCTATAAATTAATTTAATACTAAAAAAATGAACAGTAAAATTCCTATTACTTTAAATAATATTTTCAAGAAATATCACACAAAATCATAGAATACTTATTTTGTGCATAAAATCTAATAATTAATTACACATATCATAGAATCCTTATAACTGTGTTGTCTAATTAATTTTGAAAATTGAAAAAAAATCATTAAAAAGAAACCACAAAAAAAAAGTTAAATTAATCAAATTTAAATATATTATAAAAACACTAAAAATTATTTAATATTTTTTTAAAATAATTTTTAAATACCTTTTTGTACAAACGAATTCACCACACTAATTATTTCCGATTATTCCTTGTGTTAGTTAATCCTTACGAATTTCAAAAACTCAACTTTTTTTGTCGTTTATAAGAATATGAAAAAATATAATTAAATTATTTTTTTTTCTCACAACACCACACACTGTCTACACTCTTCAAATGCTAGACCAAAACTGATCTTATTTGTGAATTCAGAATAACAAAAAACTAATTATTTTGTAATATTTGCAACAACCCCTCAAATGTTCTTTTCTTTTAATATTTGAATTTGACTTATTATATTGTGTTAATATTTGTCTGCCCCACTCGAGAGTAAGTAAGTTTAGGCAATAAACTTTTTAGAGAATAAAGACACAATATTTGTGACTAACTTTTTTTTTTATTTTTTGTATTAACTATAAAAATCTTACGATTTTTTTCTTTTTTTTTTTTTTTGTGTAATTTAATAATTGATGATGTGGTTTTTCACTGTAATTTTTTGTAATTTACCACTTTTTGTTTATTCGCAATATTTGTTTGAACTATTTTTTTTATAAACAATCCGTTCAGATCGAACTGTGAATAAAGACTGAACTTATAGAGGGTTGTTTTCACTGCAATATATTTATAAAGTTTTCTTTCCGACCAGAAATACTAAAAATACAAATATGCTTGCTTTTTATTTTGTTAGCTACATATATACTTTTCTCATAAAATTTTATATTGCATATGCTGATCTAATCATTAATAATGTTTAAATTGTCATATATAAATATATTTTTTGTAATCAATTAGGAAAATCGCAAAATCTTACGATTTTTTTTTGTAATTTTGTAAATTTTAATTTTTTGATTATAAATTTTTCCTTATGTAAAATGTTATTATATTTTTTAAAAATAAATCCTTAATGATTTTACAATCAATTTAATATATTAAACGAATCAGATTTTTCCTTCAAATTTTCAATGTCAACATTTATTGAAAAACATTCGAGTTTTTTGAACTGATAACAATTCTTTTATGATTATTTTAATCAAACTTTTTTTTCTTCTGATAATTTTCGTTTATATCATAAATTTGTGTGAATTGACGTTGAATAAACAATACCCGAAGGATTATTACAATCAGCTGATATTTGTATAATTGATGAAATCTAAAATGAAATTTGAAAATCTTATAAATATTTAATATTTTAATGGAAAATTACATTAATATTTATTGAAAAAAAAAGCTTTTCCAATATTTTTTTTTAAAATTATGTTGAAAAATAATTGTTTATATAGTATATTTATTTATATATTCATGATTCACTTAATCACTCTTAATGAAAATATAATTTTTGTTATCGCATATCGAGTTATTGTGAAAATTCTATAGCCAAAAGGTGTGACCTTTTTATTACAATGTCATTTTGCTGTATATTGGAAAATTTACAATTTCATTTTTTTTTTTTGTGTATGTATTTTTTTTCTTCAATTTTAGTTAGCCAAATTTTAAAAGAATTATTTTTTAATATATTTTTATTTAATTTAAATTATTAAATAGTATTTACCTGATTTTTCTTCAATTTAATATTTTGGCTTTTAATTTCAGAGAAAAAAAAATAGCAGTTTTCTATCCTCAATTGGAAAATGACAAATAAGATTAACTGCCATCTAGCGTTAAGGATAATAAAAAATTGGGATATTAAAAAAAAAATTTCTCCAAGTATTTAGGAAAAGTTAGTTCGTAGTGAAATTGGATTATGCAAATGTATATCAAATTTTTTTTACAACTGATTTTTAAAGCTTACAAAAATGTAAGCTATTCAAAGAACGTTTGTAATTCTTATAAAATAAGATATGAAACAACTTGAGTAATTCTTATAAAAATATCTAAAATCATATAATTAGAAAAATTTAAGTAGAGAAATTTTTTTTTTAGCGTAAATAAATATAAGAAAAACTTTAAATTTTCCCCTTTTTGAGAACCTACCTTAATATATTTATGTTGCAAAAAAATCGAACAGCCGGTATATTTTTTTTTATGAGAAATACATGTTTTGTGTGTATAATTATGGTGTGGTGAGCATACATAAAGAGAGAATACGTATTGTTTTGTTTTGTTTGTTTACCACGGCGAGAGATTATTAATCATGCCACTTTTAATGTCCAATGGAAATCGTTGTTTTTTATTTTGTTTTTCTAAAAAAGAAAAATGTTAGTTACAATTACAACTTACTTGTTAACCATTCTTTATTTCATTAATTTTTTTTTATTGTAAACTAATCGAATATATTGATGGAAAAATATATTTCAAAATTTCAAGTTCATTAGATAAATCTATTTTTGAATATCTATAACTTCTTAGAATATTTTTATCAGGTATATTGTTATCGTTTTACCATTAACGATATAGTATAATATACAGAAACCGATATTGATAATGGTCGGAATTTAGCCTGTTTTATGGGATTTCTAATACCGTAATGTATGTAAGTTGTAAGCTATTCCCATTTGTATAAAATAGATATTAATATATTTTACATGAATTCATAAATTGAATTAAAGATTTTGTCATTTCAGTAAAATTATTAAGATTTAAAATGATTACTGCAGCCAGTACTGTTTGAGTAATAAAGAATAAAGGTATATTATATAGCTTTAGAGTAATACCGATGTATTACCTAGAAATTTATTTAAAATCAAAAACCAACTTACATTATTTTAACTTTTTGAATTTAGTAATAGTAAAGAAAGCCAACTTTTCGACACAAAATCAATATTAAAAGCTATATTGACTTAAGGAATAACAAATTTTTTAATGAATGAAATATTGTAGAATAAAATTATAATTATTTTAATATGTAAATAATATTACATGTTAAAATAATCAAGAGTTAATTTAATTAATAACTGTCTGGAAAAAAACATATTTGTTGAATCATTACGTGTTCATAAATATATAAATTTATTATAGATTATAATTATTTTAGTACATATATACAATATGTATATATTTAACAAATTGTATATATAATTATAATTTTCCAGATCAACTATTAGTTTAAATATTTTATAATTTTATATATTTAATTCATTTATTATAATTTAAATGCTATTAATATCAGAAATATTTCAAATTACATATAATTGTATTTGGTCAGACATTTGATTTTTCATCATCCGAATTTCAATTGAAACCAGCGATAAAACTTACAGGAAAATAATAATAAAATTAATAATCTCATTATATGTATTTTTAAATTTGCAATACATAAGATATACAACATATTTTGAATTTAAATAACTAAAATTTATGTTTTGAGAAGATAGAAAAAAAAAAGTTACTGCAAATAAAAATAAGTAATGTTATTCCCTTTATTTAGGACCAATTATAAATTGGCGTTCTAAAGGTAATTTTAAGTTTTTCTTAATTCTTTTATAATACACATAGTATATCTAATATAATTGATTTTCGTAGCCAAATCTTTTATTGGTAGAAAAATCAACTACACTTTTACTAAAAGTGAGAAAATATAGAAAGTATCACGCGATTTAAAATTAATGTTGTCTCTTAATGCTTACTTTTTTTGTTTTATTTTTTTTTTGCTATCAAATGTAATAAAAATATAAATAAAAAATAAGAAATTAGTATTTTACCATGCTTTTGGTGAGTGAAATTATCATGTTTTTTGTACGGGATTAATTAAGAAATTTATAAGTATATAATTTAAATTTTAACTTATCAAATTATACTTTCAAAATATATAATAATAATAATTACTAATGTACATACACTAAACACTAGGTCAAATAATTCAGAGCTAGAAAAAGGAGATAAAGATTTGATTATGTAAACTTTTCCAAATTTCAGTAATAAAAAAAAATATTAATTTTTGTTTTGTTATCAGTTACCACTAGTTACTATTCAAAAAAGATATATATATATATATTTTATTAGTAAAAAAAAGGTGTTTTAAAAAAAAATATTGTTGTAAACAATAATTTGGTTAGTGACATAAGTTTTAAAAATTTTTTTAATTCACATTCAATTTATAGAATGGATTTTAATATTAACTTATTTTTTTATTTATGGGAATTATCAAAGTTTTTGAACTCTAAATATTTAAATTAAATCATAAAAAAAAATATGAGGAGATTTATAAGACCACAGAGTTAATTGTGTATTAAATTTAATCTTTATTATTTTTTTTTGTAGCTAAAAAATCCTTGTCAGACAGTATGAAACAGGGATCCTTTTAATTGTCATCAAATGGTAAAAGTTACAAATATATTCTACCATAATTAGCCCAGAAATGTACTATACCGTATAAAATAATATGTATTTCATATTTACTTTTCGCAATTATATTAATTTACGTCAAACTTTTAAACAAGCTGCAATAATTACTATGTAATATAATTGATTATTGCTTATAATTATATTTTTATGAATATGTAATTTATTTATTTATTTATTTTATGAATATGAGTAGTTAATTACCAAGTGTTTAAGTAATGAGCTGAATTCATAAATAGAAATTTATTTTAGTTGTAAAGTATTATAGAATAATTTTATAATTATTGTTTAATAAATAAATAACTATAAATTTCAAGTAAATAATATTTCTACTCAATTTATATTTACATCAGTCAGTAAGTTATGCCTAAGTGCTGATTTTAATGAAAAAAAAAATCTTGTTTGTGCAAGCATTTACAGCGTTTACTATATCAAGCGAAACTTTCAGAAGAAGCCCTAAAATGTAAAAAATTTCTAGATTGTTGTGATTCCCTGAAATCATGAAATTTACCCTAACATGATGAAATTTTGCCTTTCTTTTCAAGTTATAATATTTTTTTAAAATTTCTATTAGAATATCTTTTATTTATCACATCAGTCATTCTCCCATATTTAGCTAAAAATTATTTATGAATTAAGATACAACGTTTAAGACAATATCGAAGCTAATTTCAATTTATGAATTCAACATTTTTACAATAGAATACATAATTTTTTTGATGTGCCGAATTATTTGTTATAATATAGAACAAAATGTAGAGCTGCTAAAAAATATTTTAAAATAAAGCACGTTATTTTATACTTAAATTTTAAAACCAAATTTAACAGAATTCCCTTTTATATTTTTTAAATTATTTTAATTCCCTTTTTAATATTTTATTTGCAACATAAATGCTTATTGGGTAATAACTGACTAATTCGTAATATTGACATTCAGCTATCTGGTTTACAAATTGAAATTAAAAAGTCATAGAAAAAGTCAAAATAATTAGTATTTTTCAATCTATAAAATTTATTAGATTTTTTTACATTTATTAATAAACTAATTTGATAAATTGGAAACTGGATTCATCAGATCATTTTAATTACAAATAGCAATGGAAGAATTATTAAGCGAAATTGTCCCTCAAGCTGAATTGGAGGTAATTATAATTATTAGTAAGAACTTGTTACTATTTTTTGATATAATCATGTAAATCAATTGAGAACCGTTTGTTATCCAGAAAAACGAGTATTTGATTATATTTTTATTAATTATCGTAAATTAGTTATAGAGGAAACAAAATTAGTTTTCTTTGTTTGTAAGTCATAATTTTTGAGAAAAATTTCACAACCATTATACATCCTCGATGAGTAATCATAATACGCAATTTCAAGAAAAAATTAATCAAAATAACTTCGTTTTTTTATTTTGTTTTTAGAGATTTGAAAAAAAATATCATAAAGAATTAGAAGAACAAAACGTTACATATAAATCACAATTTGAATATGCTTGGTGTTTAGTTCGCAGTGGTTATACTCCAGATATACAAAAGGTAAATTATTTTCTATAATTGCCATAAACCGATGTTAATAATACTATTATGTATGAAGTGCAATTAATTTATTTATATATACTAATATTTAAGTAACCACGTAGTAAATTAATACACGTATGAGAACTTCAGCTTATGTCAAAATTTTAAATTTAATTTTTACTGTAAGTCTTTAACAGCTGGAAATTATACACAAATTAAATTTACCATTTATTTAAACAAAAAAATTTTTAAATTTTTATATTTTTGGCACAATATTATTTCTAATATAGAAAATATTCGAAGACAAGAATATTATTTTGTACAAATTCTTGCAATATATTTATATAAAATGTAAAAAATAGTTAAAAATGTTTAATTTCTGAATTCACTGAATTTTGATGTTGTTTTATAATTGAATAAGAAGCCTAAATTTTAAAGATACAAATTTCATATTTAATTTATCTATTTACAGGGAATATTATTATTAGAGGACTTATCTACTAGAGATGGTGAAGGTAAACGTGATTATATTTATTATCTGGCAATTGGAAATGCACGAATTAAACAATATTCGGTTGCATTAAAATATTGTAAAGCATTTTTACAAATTGAACCAAATAATCAACAAGTTATATCATTAGAAGTAATTTAAAATTTATATAAAATTAAAGGAAACTATTTTGAATTGACTTTTTTTTTTTAGGAATACATTAAAGATAAAGTTGATAGTGAAACAAAGAAAGGAATAGCAGTTGCTGGGGGTGCAGCACTTGTACTTGGTGGTTTAGTTGGCATTGGATTTGCTCTTGCGAAAAAGTAGTTAGTTCTAGTAATATATTTATTTCTTCTTATATTTACTGTATTTAAATTTTTTTGATAACATATAATACATATATAATTTCAATAATTTTTAAGAATTTTATTATATTGTTCACATACATTTATTTTTCTTTATTTTTAGTCGATCGAAACCACGTGATAAAACCAATGATAAATAAATTTCTATAATGTGTATGTTTTTATCATTATTACTAAATTACTTTTTTTTTGCTCCATGTTATATGAAAACTATCTCGAATTTAGTATATAAGAAAAAATTTCGTATTTTTTTAAAAAAAATGTAAATCTTTTTTAATATTTTAATATTCATATATGTTTCTTGTGCATATGTTTTGTCCACCTAACTATATGCAAAAAATTTGAATTTTCGTTGGTTTGGACATACACATTAACGTTAAATTATAATATCCAAGGAGTACTCTAACCAACTTAAATGTTATAAATGTAAGTTATTGGAAAAGTAGCTATTTTAGCAATTCGAAATAAAGTAAAAATCTGTTCTTATAAATTATTCGATGTTGTTTTTGATTTTATATGAAGCAAATTAAGTATAACTTCATATGAAGTATAACTCCAAAGTATAAATTCTAAGTTAACGAATGCTATATAGTATTCTCGTAATTATGCATCAATTTTCAGTATTCCGGTATTCATCGCTGTACGTCCGTTATTTTCGGTCAATTGTGTTATATAAAGAATTACAATACATCAGATATCGAAAAACACTTGCGCAATTTAATTCAATTTTAAAATCGTATATTAAGGATATGCTTGTAATTTGGTTTGATAAGCGTTCAATTATTGTAATATTCAGTTATTGTACCCTTAGTTTTATGGAAGAATATTTTCTTGAGTTATTTTTTTATTAAACCTAAAACCAAATAAGAAGAAGTAAAAATGAAACAATATGTTTTTATTTGTAAATTATATATAAAAACTCACATATATTCTTTATTCAAATATTCAACAAAATATAATATATATCAGGCCTGAAATTTAAAATTTATATTTTTGTCTTCTTTTTTTTTTTTTTTAAATAAAGTTTAATTATTGTTTATTACATTCATAATTAAATATTTCATCTGAGCATTTATAATATAACATTTCTTATATACTATTTCTAAATATATTTATCTAACATCTCAATTTTTTTTTTCAAAAAAAAAAACAAACCGTATATATATATATATATATATATATATATATATATATATATATATATATATATATATATATATATATATATATATATACATATATATATATATATATATATATATATATAATAGTATATTATATTATATTATATATATTTTTATCTTTGTAAACAAATTTTTTTTGCCTATATAATTTCTGTTTCTTTATAAAATATTCCTATTAATAATTTTTTTTGGCAACAAATTTAGGATACAAATTTAATCCATTTTTTTTGGTTTCAATTTCAGTCAATTAGCAAATAAAAATTTAATTATTTATTTTATTTACAATTTATAATTTTTGTATGTAAATTATTTTCTATTTAACATAATATTTTAAATATATAATTTTTTTGGGTGTAAATTTAATTTAATAAGCATTTTTGAATATTTAATTTAGATAACAAAATTTACAAAAATAATTAAATACGTATTTTTAAATTAACTTTTTTTATACAAAGACTTTCAAATGGGGTTTATTTCGATCTTAGATATTTGTTTTTTTTAAAGCAATTTAATTACATACTATATATTTGGTTGTACATACATATTTATTTTTTTTACAATCTTGGTGTTTTTTTTTTCTTTTTAGCTACATATTAATTTTATTTTTCGTTATTTATTGATTTCAATTTTCAAAAAACATTTGAATTGCAAATTATTAAAAATTGACAATTGTTCAAAATTCGCGAAAATTGTTCAAAATTCAAATTTACATGCTTATATGCAATTATTTAACAAAGTTATTCTAAAAAAATATTTTGATCTTGTGCTCCAAAATAAAAAATTAAATTTTGTATGCGGTACAATTTTACAATGGTACTATTAAATATTATTTTTATAAGTTTGTATTTGTACAAATATATTTTACACAAAAAAAAATCAGTATAATTTCCATACAAGTCTTTTTAATCGTTATTCACTTATAATATAAATATTTAGAACAATATCTAGACATTTAAAAGCAGTTGAGCTTTAAATATTTCAAATCAGTTTAACCTTTATATAAATATAAATACACGACTATAGATAAAAATATATTATACATTTTTGAGTATACTGGACAATAAATAAAAATTGTCAATTTATTGTAAGATTTGTAAAACTTAAATAAAATCAATTAGTTTATCAATCTGATTTAAATTTATAAGATTATTTAAAATATTGACTAGTAATCTTACTTTTGAAACAAAGAAAAAAATAATTTTGTATAAATATTTGAACTAACATCAGACAAACATAAGATTTACTAAGATGAAGTAACTGTCAGTTTATTTAATCAAATATATTAGAACTTCGTAGTATAATTAAATAAATACGGCTAATAATTATGGAATTCGGAAATTAAATAGAAATATATAATTGTATATCTCGGTATCCGAGGGTTTTTAATTCTACATTAAATAATTGAGCGGTTAACACGACAATAATTAGTTGGATTTTTGGCAATTTTGACAATTATTGAAAGCAAATCTTGCTATCGATCAGAAAAAACTATCATTTTATTTTATTTTATTGAAATCAAAAATTTGATTTGATTGAAAACTAATTATTCGATCACTGTATTAGTTAATAACATATATTTGAAAAACAAAAGGTTATTGATAATTTTTTTTTTACCTTTGCCTCCATAAAACTATCATCTATTAGGTTCTATAAATTTGTCTATATTTATGTCATTTCTATTCACTAATGGAATTACTTTGTCTAACTGATACACTATGCCTTGTTTTTCGAGATCCTTCACTATCGTCCAACGTTGGTACCGTTGAATTTGATAATGCTGCAGTTTTATTAAAATCTATAGTTGCATAACCTAACGAAGCTTTTTTAGGACTTTCTGGTGATAATAAATGTGTTTGTATTTGGCTAGAATTTGTCAATTTTGTTGATGATGTAGTACTAGTAGAATTTGATAATAATGTAGTTAAAGGTGATGTTAATTTATTAACAATTAAATTATTATTTTGAATGGTAGTTGTAGTTGATGATGATGTTGATGATAATGATGAACTGGTATTACCTATATCAGCACTATCACTACAACTGTTTGAAATATTTAAACTTGATTCTGTTGTTGTATTATTTGTAACATTTGAAGCAGCAGTTGACTGATCTAAATCTAAAACAATATAATTAACTTTTCTAGTATCTTTCGATGTAACACCGCCACCACTACTACCAGTCGTAGATGATATTGAGATTGGTGTAGAAGGTTCTGAATTATCTATGGACGATGAATTTATCATTGAAGGTATATCAAATTTTGTAAAAATTTCTGGTTTTGAAAAACGTTTTGGTCTTGCTATTTGTGATGATAAAATGATTGATGATGATGGGTTTATAGATAGGTCCAAATTTTCATAACATCTTGTTGATGAACTCGGCTCAAATGAGTATGTTGAGGATGATAATCGGGGTAGAGAGAAATTAATTTGTGTTGGTGTTCCTATCAATGAATCAATTTCACCAGGCGTAACATTAACGTAAGGACGTTCAGCATTATTTTCTGATAATAATGGGGACATTATTTCTGGTGGTGAATCAAAACTTTTAAAGTTATTACCAGCCCCTAAATTTATTGATGTATTACTATTAATGTTAATCGACGGTTGACCATTTGTAATAACTGGTGCTGGTTCTTGTGGTGGTATATCTAATGATAATTTTTTATTTAAGGAATTATTATTGTGTTCGTTTGATCTTAATGGAAACTCTTGATATAAATTACTATTTTGATAAGATTGCTGATATAGTTCATTTAATTGCGTTACTTCTAATATAACATTTAAACTATTCGGTGAACTGGGTGAATTTGGTTCACCAGGACTTAATGGACCACTAACAACACCACTACCACTTCCAATTGAACTTAAACGCATACCAGCCGAATGTCGATAATCTAATGTATGTCGAATTGGTGGTGTTGGATCTAAATAATCACCAGTTAAAGTATCTGTACTATGAGTAAAACCTGATGACTGGCCAGTACTCCATGTTGTGTTTCTATTTAGAGGTATCACATAATTTATATTTTGTAGTTGCTGACCGGGTACTGGTGTTAAACCAACAACACCACCACTATTTGTACGTGAAGATTGAATAATTTGACTATTGGAGTTTTGTTGACCATCATTTAATTGTAAGCCAGCTGATGAATTATCTTCATGTGTTGCAATTCCATGTATATACGATTGCAGTAAATGAAATAAACTTTCAGCACGACGACATCGGAAAGCATAAATTCCTTCACCTGTTGTGCAACGTCGTCCAGCTAAAACAAACAGAAATATTTCTTATTAGTATTTCATATTTTTTTTTCTAAATTCATTTCTCGTACCTTCAAAAGTAAAAAGGTCTGCATCGAAACCATAACGTCGTAAATGTTGTAGTGCCCATTTAGTCGGTTCCTTTCCTTTCCGATACAATGTCAATTCACGTGGAGAAATTTCTAATGTTCCAGACCAAAGTGGTATACCATCACTATCAACATTTATAACTCTGTATATATTTGGATGTAATTCAGTTTCACGTTTCGAATTAATGCAGCCCATACTTAAAATTTAGAATATACACAAAAAAAGATAGATAAAGCTAGATTTTGAAATTTTAGTTAACTTAAGAAGTTTTTTTTATTGTCATTTTAGATCTTTTTACACAATTTCTTTTTTTACCATTTGTCTTCTCAATAAAAATATGTGTGGTACTGACAAGCAAATGACATACCAACAACTGACATTTCGCTATTCCCTATTGGCTTTTTCACTAACTTCCGTTGAGATATGTTCATACAGATAATTATCGTATATTTAGTTTCGATAAAAATTAAAATGTTTTCACTATAAAATAAAGGCAATAGAATAGAATGCTGCTAGTCCATATGGCGGAGGAACTAGCTGTTACCGTATATTGACAATAACATGTTAGTAATTAGTTTTTCCATGTAAAAAACACTTTAATAACATGTTTTTTGAACTTATGTGAATAGACTTTTACAAGATTGACGATAATTATCTGACCCTGTTTTTTAAACAACCCTCAATATTTTTTCTTTTTTGCGTCGTTTCGTTTGACTTTGACAGTTTTGATCCAAAAAGAAGAAATTAATGCTAAAGTGTTTTTTTTACTTTCAAATTGCAATTTCATATTCTTTTAAAATTGCTTGATATTAATATTTAAAAAGAATTGTTTAAAATATTTAATTTCATTCGGAAAATATGAATAAAAATGGAAAACAATAAACTAGAATCCATAGATAAAAATTATAGCGATGATACTGATGGTGATAATGAAGATAGCGTAAATGAAATTAATCGAATTGAAGGACTAAATAGAGTGGAAAATTTTGAAATAATCTCAAATGGAGTTGAACAAACCGTTTTCCATAAAACACCAAATTATGAAAATCATATTAATGAAAATATTAATAAACATGAACGACGTTCTGATGAACCAACTGAATTAAGTTTTGAAAAATGTACGTATATAATATACAATGCAAAAAATGATTAATTTTATTAATATTATTATTTACAATAATTATTATTTACAAGAATTTACAATATTTAAACAATGATCTTGGGAGGGAAATTTAATAACAAATTTATTTATAACACTATGATGTAATTAAATCTAATATTATCATATGAATTTGAAAATTCATATGATAATATTAGATTTAATTCCAATATTATTTCATAATTTCTATGATTTTAAGTTCAATCAAAAGAACAGCTGCTATTAGTCATTGCGTCAATATACTTATTGTGTTTTGCAATGTTTACATTATTATTGTTGTTGTTAACAACACGAATAGAATTTCAACAATTTTTGTACTTTGTACTTCAATATTTTATAATTTAATAGGTTTTGCGGTCATTAATAAAATGTTTTTGAAATATGAATGCTTTTCTTTTTATACAGTTCCCGAAAATTCAGAAGAACGTGAAAAACGACAAAATATTGAACTTTCTTTATTAAATCCAAATACAACTCTTCGCGAATGGAAAGATTATGCTTTAAGTGAATATGGTATAATCAATGATGATTTACGTCGTGTTGTATGGCCATTACTAGCTGGTGTTAATATAAAAAAAATTGAACCAGCACCAAAACTTGAAGATTTAAAATCACATCCAGAATATAATCAAGTTATTTTAGATGTAAATCGTTCATTAAAAAGATTCCCACCTGGCATTCCATATGAACAACGTATTGCTCTTCAGGATCAATTAACTGTATTAATATTACGTGTTATTATCAAATATCCACATTTAAAATATTATCAAGGATACCATGATGTAGCTATTACATTTTTATTAGTAGTTGGTGAAAATTTAGCATTTCATGTTATGGAAATATTATCAACAAATCATTTTGTTGAATGTATGCAAGAAACAATGGAACCAACACAAAAACGTTTAATGTTTTTATATCCAATTATAAATCATGAAAATCCAGAATTATGTAAATATTTACAAAAATCATCTGTTGGTACATTATTTGCGTTACCATGGTATTTAACATGGTTTGGACATAGTTTAAATTCATATCGTTCTGTTGTACGATTATATGACTATTTTTTATCATCACCATTCCTATTACCACTTTACGTAACTGCTGCAATTGTTCTTTACCGAGCTGATGATATATTTAGAGAAGATTGTGATATGGCAAGCATTCATTGTTTATTGTCACAAGTAAGTACGGAAACATATTTTTAAATAATTTATTATATAAAGCTCCATTTCTTTTTTAAATACTTTTTGATCTCTCTGCTTTACTCTCCATCAATTTTAAGTTTCTTGTTCAAATTTATTGTCAACACATTTATTCATATTATAGCTTCCTGAAGATCTACCATTTGAATATCTTCTGAAAAATGCCACAGAATTATATAAAATGTATCCACCAAGTAAAATTGAAATTGAAGTCGATGAAATGATAGAAAAAGAGTAAATCAATTTTATAAAAGTATAATGATAACTTATTTCATATTAACTTTTTCTTCAGGAAACGCCAACGTGCAATTGATGAAGAACAAGCAGCTATTCGTAGACGAGAAATTCTTAGACGTCGTGCAATGGCCGCTAATCCATCGTTTATTAATAAATATTTACCAAATATATTACTAACAAAACGTAAAATGTTTGTAACAACTGCATTTTCAATATTGGTTGGTATTTGTGCCTATTATTACAAATCGCAAATATTATCAACAAGTATCAGCTGAGTAAGCGTTTACTTTCCGCTCCCAATAGTATCAACTAGAATAACAAAAACGCAATGGGCAATTTGTTTTTCTATACCATAATTTTTTATAATTATTTTAATTTGCTTTGTAATTTTTATTTATATTTATGGAATCTAGTAAACAAAGAGTCTATAATAATTTGAATTTATTTATTTACATAAACTTTACGAGCGGGGAGTAAATAAATTATTAACTGAAAAACTGTAATATTTAATATAATATATAAATAATATTCACTAGTAATAAAAGAACAAGGTTTTAAAGGGCTATCAAAAAATAAATTATATATTTTTGTTTCTATATTATAATAAATTAATTAGATTTTCACTTATTTATTTCTAGCACAAATTGAATTATTTAAGTTGTTGAATGAGCTGTTTATAAAAATTTTATTCTTTATTATATTTATACAATACCACATATTTAACGAAATCATTATTTAAAATAACATATTCATTAAATAGATAATAATTATAACTGCAATATTATTCCACACCCAATACAGTGTGTTTAAATATAATAAAATATAAATGTTCTTTTTTTATTTGTGGCCTCAATTATTACCAAAGCATTTTTCTAAAAGATTTTCTTCTAAATTTTATCTTTTATCTAAATAATAGAAATTAGATTTAAGTTACATGTAGGTAAACTAAATTTATTTTATTTTGAAATTACAAACCATAAAGTGTATAAAAAACTAAATATATGTTATGTAAATCACAATATTAGTATATTTAAAAATTAACTACAAAATATTTGCTTAAAAATTGAAATAATGTTATGTTTAGAATTGAATTTAAAACAAAAAGGAAAAGAATGAAATTTCTCAATCTATGTTAATTATATTATGTTGTGAAGTAAGAACAATAATAAAATATTCAATACAATTTAAATTATTTATAGAGTTTAGAGATAATAAAATCATTTAGATAATATATTTAAGACCATTCTCTTTCTATTATTTTTTTTTACCTGCTTATGTTGAAACTTGAAAATATAACTAAACCCAGAGTGAAGTTTTATAGTAATGAAAAGGGTAATTATTTTTTTTAAAAAAATAGTCAATTAAAAAACATAAACAAACAGTAAATACGATTAAAAGATGTTTAATAAAATTTATATTATTTTGATTTCTAATCGTTACATTTTTCTTTCATTTTAAATAATAAGTATAGGGTATTATAAAGTCATGTAATTTAATTTAAATTTAATTTTTTTTTGGCTTGTGTCGAAACAAGTTTCTCATAAATAGTACATCTTAAGTTTCTAATATAATATATATATATATAAATATAAAAAAAATTATGCTTTCTAGAAAACAAAAAGAAAACTTAGATCGTTAAACTGACTTCCTTATTTAATTGTATTCAACTTTTTAGTATAAATATTAAATATAGTATTCATAAGTTTTGACAACACATATATGTTTTTTTATGTAGTAGAACTATTACATCTACTAACTTTCATTGGTGATTTCATATTTTCATTAACAAATTGGCCACTACCACTAAGATTACTATTATTGTGTAATCGAAATAATTCTCCAACCGTAATTGCAACTTGCACAGCTTGTTTACCTTCTAATACATCAGCTGAACAACATATTAAATTTTCATCTATACCAATTTTACGACATGCTTCCAAAAAATTATCAACATTACGTCGACATCGTGCCATTGTTAAATGTGGTACACCTGGTGATGGTACATGTATACTAGCCACTGAACGTGGTCTCACAATATTTGCCAAATGACATAAAATAACACCGTCCATTAATGCTGTAGAAAGGGCAATGTCATCAGGTAATGTCATTTTTAATCTTGTTTCAATTATTTGTCGTAATTTTAAAAGTAATTCAGTTTCTTCTTTTTGCCGATCAAATTCACGACGCATTGTAAAACTTAATTTTTCACTAGGTATTGCTTCATTCCATGTAACATTGCGTCGTATTTTCGTCGTAAAATTTGAATTGCTTGTTGTTGTTGTTGTGGCTGTAGTTATTGTTGTTGTTATTGTTGATGTTGTGAGACTTTTATTATTAATTATATTTGAATTATCTCGTATATGATTTTCTATAAATGGTTTAATAGGACTTCTTGGTTTTAAATAATCTAATAAAATTGTTGATTTATCATTATTATACTGTTGTTTATCATCAACAATATCATTCTGGCTTTGAGGTATAACTTTTTGAACTGGTTTTTTAAATAATAATTCCGCTGTAGTTGATTTTTTATGAGATGTTCCATTTATTTGTTGTTGGGGTGATAAAGGATTGCCATTTAGTTGACCTGTTGTTGCTTGTAAAATGTCATCTGGTATATTTATATTTCCATTAGCTAAATTATTAGTTTTATTATTTATTTCATAATAATCACCACCACCAGTAGAATTTTTCTTAATTTTGTTTTTATAAAAATTAGAAATATCTTGGTTTCTCTGCTGCTTTAATGCTTCTTTATACTCTTTATATGTTTGAATATTTTCAAAATTTTTATTTTTCTCACACAATTTTTGTGGATCATCCAAAATAAATTCTTCTTCATTATTTGATTGTTTTTTTGGTGAAAATAATTCATTTGTATTTTCTGATATAAATAAATGTTGATGAATTGGTGAAACCGTAGTTGATGAAGTTGCAGATGTATTTTGCGATGTTGTTATTGTTGTTGCTGGTGTTCCAATTATTGTAGATTGCAATTTTTCATTATTATAATCTAATGATGTATCAATTTGAAAATTTTCTTGTGATGCAAATTCTTTTCGTTGCGCTGATTCTTTTTTAGTGATACTATTTAATACTGCATTTTTATCTAATGTTCTACCACTCATACCATTTTTCATTGAATATATTGAATCAACATGAATTTCAATCGATCCAATCCCAATATTATTACCACCACTACTACTGCTATTTACTACTGAACGTGCTGAATTACGTTTTAATGTTGAATAATCATGACTACCAAAACTCGATCCGCAATTACTACCTCCATTTTTACCACGTTCAGTTTTATTAGCTTGTGTATCTAAAAATTTAAATACATGCACTAAACCACGAACACATAAATTAGCTGGTGGAAATGTTAATGGATTATTTTCCAATTTTAAATCAACTAATGTATTCATTTGTCGAACTTCAACTGGAAGACTAGATATTTTATTATTACTTATATCCAATGAAATTAATGTTAATAATGTAATTTCACGTGGAAAATATACAAGATGATTGCTACGTAATGACAATGAACGTAAATTTCTTAAATCACCGATACGTACGGGTAAATTTGCTATTTGATTGCAAGATGCATCTAAATCAGTTAATTTTTCCATACGACCAAGTTCTTCTGGCAGTAATACTAAACGATTATTTGATATTAATAATACTTGTAATGGTAGAAAACATATTTCTCGTGGTAAATTAATCAATTGATTACTGCGTAAATCTAAGTATGATAATGATGACAAACCAATTACAGATGAGGGTATATTACGAATTGTATTATGATATAAAAGTAATGATTCAAGAAATGCAAATGATGTTATTTCTTCAGGCCATTCACTAAATTTATTACGTGATAAATCTGCTGTAACCGTATCTGCTAAATTATATTTTGTTGCTGATTTTGGAAAATCTTTTAATTTTCTATTATTTAATTTTAGTTCACCACTAAGATGCGCTTCTTCTAAAATTCTTTCTAGTGGCCGAACTAATTGACATTGTCCATTATTTTTTAAATTCGTTGGTATTTTATACATAATTGATGATTTTTTATAATCTTTATAAAGATTATCATAGATGATGGCTTTAAAAAATATATACAAAAAAAAAAAATAATTATTGTTTATAATATTGATACGGTTGTTGACCTTAACAAAATATCTTTATTCCATTCTTTCTAATTAGTGACGAATGAAATAGATATTACTTATTGTACATGGAATAAAACTCACCTTAAATGTTAAACTAACTAATAATGTTACTTTTATGTTCTTATAGATAGAATAAATTAATTTTAATTTATTGATTTTCTTTACTATTTTTTTTTTTTGTTAATACTAATTTTTGGGTGGCGATGACATTTTTTAAATGTCAAAAAGAAACAGTGGCGCCCATCCTTTAGGTATGTTTATAAGAAAATATTGTTACGAAGCAACATTCAATATTATTGTGTAGTAGAGTATATTAAGTCATTCCATTGAAATCTATAATTATAAAAAATAATCTTAATATAAATATATTACATAATTTTAATGTATGTTGAAAAGCGCATTACTTCAGGTAAAGCCTTTTAGGAGGCTTTTTTTAGCAGTTATGTTACCTTTAATAATTTCAAAATATACGATTTGTACTAAACACAAATATTTAAGATCATACAAATAACGAAAGTCTCAATGAAAATAACATAAATAACGAATCCCTTGCAGTGGAGATAAATGTTATCACTGGTTATTTTGAAAAAATATCATTCGTAACGTTCATGCGTTCTTCAATTAGTTGAAAGGACAAAAAAGGAAATTTAACAAACATTTCATTCGTTATTATTTTATTCGTTTCTTTGTTGTTGTTTCCCAACTCAACTTTTTTCCAGCATTGTACATAGATCTTCGTTAAAATCAAAAATTTAATATATAAAATATTGTGTGTTAGGTTAAAATTATATCAACACATCACCTTGATTTTAAATTGCCTAGTATTTAAATATGTTAACATATTCAAAATAATTTAAAATTTTAGAATCTACGTAATGTCGCGGATTATTTATTTTATTTTTTATTGATAAAAATAAAAATGATTATTGATGTTTTATGAGAAGGCAGAATTAAAATAATAAATAACAAGTTCAAAATTTTTGATAACCTTATTTAAAAACAAATAAATGCAATATTCATTTTGTGAAAAACAAAAATATTTAAAAGTTAAGGAACTTTTTCATATGTTTTCATAAAAACAATAAAAATAAAATAAATTTTTCATAATTTTGAAAATTATTCATACGATACTTTTCAATCTATATTCAATTAATGAACAGAATTTGAATATTATATTCAAATTCTGTTCATTAATTTCTGTTTTTTAAGCTATGTTTCAGTTTCATTGATTAAAAATAAACTTTACCCCTTCTCAAAATAATGAGAATTTGAATTCAAAAATTATCTATTCTCAATTCAATTTTCAATTCGACATAGCAGTTTCATTTAAAACGTTGATCACAGAAGAACGAAGTTATAATATTTGAAGATAATATTGTTTTTTTTTTTTTTTTTTTATAGTAAATACTGGTTTTATCTTACACGTGGGATATATAATTTCATCCAAAATAATTGTCAAACATTGTTTCTCTTAGTACATAATATATTTCGGGAATAATATTAATATGACTGGAAAAAAAATTTTAGTAATTGGAAGTGGAGGTAGAGAACATGCAATTTGTTGGAAATTATCTCAAAGTTCGAAAGTTGATCAAATTTATTGTCTGCCAGGAAGTTTTGGTATTGGACAGCTAAACAAAGTTGAAATTTTATTTGATATTAGTATCAATGACTTTAAGGTATAATTAATATTTAAAAGTAATATTATAACAAAATTGTTTATAGAATAATTCAATAAGTAATTTTTAATTACGGCTTATATTGAGTTCATCAAATTAAATTTAGTGTAATATAATTTATGTTTACATGCTAGTTAATGTAATTCATTTGTTTAAGTATTTTAATTAAAAATTTTTATTTTTAATATAATGCGACGAATTCGTGATCGGTCGACTCGAAATTTTACGCGATCAAATTGATTACGGTTAAAATTGCTATTATAAATCACAAATTGAATCAATTAGTTCCAAAATTTTAGTGTAGATGTTAAACGTTGATATATATGTGTAATTAAATTATTTGTATTTTTTAAATGAGACTGCGAACCTGAAATATTTTAATTTTCTAGACAAATTATTTAATCTGATCAATTGTCTATTGTAACTACAATCTTAATTTATAATTTGCCCTATATTAATTACAATCTCGGGATTTCCTAAATAAATAAAATATATAATTTGTAATGTATTATAAAATTCCAATTTCAGGCTATTTCAACATGGTGTGAGAAAAATTCTATTGATATTGTTATTGTGGGTCCTGAAGATCCTTTAGCCGGTGGAATTTGTGATGAATTACACAAATCCAATATTCGTTGTTTTGGGCCAGGAAAATTAGGTGCTCAAATTGAATCAAATAAGAAATGGGCAAAAGATTTTATGATTCGTCACGAAATTCCTACTGCTCGTTATGAATGGTTTACAGACGTTAAAAAAGCTAAAGACTTTTTAAATAAGTAAACATTTTGTATAATATTTCCTTGAATATACAATTAAATAAAATTTATTAAATCTAGTGCTCCTTTTAAAGCTCTTGTAGTGAAAGCAAGTGGTTTGGCTGCTGGAAAAGGTGTTGTAGTTGCATCAAATATTAATGAAGCATGTGAGGCAGTTGATGAAATTTTAAATCAGAGAAAATATGGTACAGCTGGTGATGTAGTTGTTATTGAAGAATTATTAGTTGGTGAAGAAATTTCAGTTTTAGCATTTGTTGATAACAATACAGTACGTGCAATGCTACCAGCACAAGATCATAAACGATTAAATAATAATGACGAAGGTCCAAATACTGGTGGAATGGGTGCATATTGTCCATGTCCATTAATATCAAATAGTGATTTAGAAATTGTAAATAAACAGATTTTACAAAAAGCTATTGATGGATTACGTGAAGAAGGTATTCATTATTGTGGTGTTTTATATGCTGGTATAATTCTAACAGCGAATGGACCAGTAGTGTTGGAGTTCAATTGTCGTTTTGGTGATCCAGAAACACAAGTTATATTACCATTATTAAATACTGATTTATATGATGTAATGTCAGCCTGTTGTGATAATAAATTAAATGATATTGAATTACAATGGAAAAATGACTTATCTGCTGTTGGCGTTGTTATGGCTAGTTCTGGATATCCAGAATCTAGTACGAAGGGATGTGTAATTGAAGGTAACACTAAATATTGTAGCTATTCATTTTTTTAATTTCCAATATTTTTAGGCATACCAGAAAATACAGAAAAACGTATAATTTTTCATAGTGGTCTTACTTTGGATTCGAAAACAGGAAAACTTTTGACAAACGGTGGCCGTGTTTTAATTTCTGTTTATTTGGATAATAAATTAAAAAATGCAGCACTGAATGCAACCAAAACTTGTCATGGAATTACATTTTCTGGAGCAGGTGGAGCGCAATACCGAAACGATATAGCAGCAAAGGCATTTAAATTGTAATTTTTTTTTTTAAATTTAATAAAATTTATTACAAAACAAAATCTAAGAGTGTGTATTTTATTTTTTAGATCATTATCATACAAAGATAGTGGAGTTGATATTGATGCTGGTGATGATCTTGTACAAAGGATCAAACCCTTAGCACGTGGTACTAGTCGAACTGGAGTTCTTGGTGCACTTGGAGGTTTTGGTGGACTCTTTAATATAAATGAGGTTTTTACTTTTCCCATTCATTAGTTTGTCACGCAATTTTATAATTCTTTTTTATTATTTAAAGCTGCAATATAAAAATCCAGTAATTTGTGAAGTAACTGGTGGAGTTGGTACAAAAATTAAATTATCATTAGATTGTGAATTGTATGAAAGTATTGGATATGATTTAGTTGCTGAATGTGTAAATAGTGTTTTAGAATCTGGTTCTGAACCAATTGCGTTTTTAGACTATATAGCATGTGGTAAATTACAAGTTCCAATAGCTGCACAAATAATTAAAGGCATTTCAGAAGGTTGTCGAGAAGCAAATTGTGCACTTTTAGGTAGGTAAAGGGAAATAATTTTTTTAGTAACTTTAAGTAGGTAAAGGGAAATATATTTTAAGCCGCTAAATACGTGCTTTAGTAACGGGTTACTAAAGCACGTATTGCTTCAGTAACTCGTTATCATTGTAAATTCTTATCCACCTCAACACTCGTATTGTTTAACGCTCGTATTTTAATTTGAAAAAAATCTGTATCTAATTTGCATCTTGTTTTATCAGGTGGTGAGACAGCAGAAATGCCTTCAGTTTATTCAGTTGGTAAATATGATATGGCAGGGTATTGCATTGGTATTCTGGAAGAAGGATATGATTTGCCAAAATTTGATATGTTCGAAGAAAATGATTTAATTATTGGTTTACCGTCAAGTGGTTTACATTGTTCTGGATTTGATTATATTTTCCAATTGATCCAAAAACTAGGATTAAATTTAAAAAACTTATCAGAGTTTGGTGATAAACGAAAATCTTTTGGTAAAATTTATTTAAAAAAAATATAACAACTATAAAGTAGTTATTTTTCTCTTTTTTTTATTTAGGTAATCAATTACTTCTGCCATCACGAATATATGTAAAAGACATTCTCTGGATGATTAAAAATAAAAACTGTATTAAATTTCTATCCCATATAAATACAAGTTTAAAAAATGGACTGGAAAAACTAGTGCAATCAAATTTTTCAATTGAAATTGATTTAAATCAAATTAATATACCTGATGTTTATGGTTGGTTAGCAGTGAATGGGCAATTATCTGATGAAACTTTAGTAGAAAATTTTAATTGTGGATTGGGTATGTTATTTGTTGTACCGAATTCAAATACAGATTGGATGAAGATCCCAAATGCAAAATGTATTGGTAAATTAAAATCGCCATCAACACAAAAAATAAATATACTCAATTTGTCAGCAGCAATTGCAAGCGTTGCTGAAAAATTTTATAAAAACGTTAAAATAAGTAGAACTAATAAAATTAAATTGAAAAATTTTGATGAACTTACTAAAAATGTAAAAGAAATTTTAAAATTAACGCAACATAATGAATCTTTTAATACACAAAGTGGGAAACAATTAACGAAAATTTCTAAAAAATATATACAACCAATTTTAGTAGCTGGGACTGACGGAGTTGGTACAAAAATTAAAATTGCCCAACAATGTAATATTAATACAACAGTTGGCATTGATTTAGTTGCAATGTGTGCCAATGATATATTATGCAATGGTGCGGAACCATTGACATTTTTAAGTTATTATGGTTGTGGAGTTATTGATGATGTTACTACTAAAATTATCGCCAATAGTATAGCTGAAGGTTCAAAACAAGCTGGATGTAGTTTGATTGATTTTTATTCAGTTGAGGTGCCATTATTATATAAAAAAAATATTTTTGATTTGGCTGGATTTTCATTGGGAATTACAGAATTCAATAATATGTTGCCAAGAATTGATGAAATAAAAGAAGGTGATTTGATATTTGGATTACCATCGAATGGAGTACATAGCAATGGCTTTAGTTTAATACATAAAATAATGGAATTTGCTGGTGTTAGTTTTGAAGATAAAGCACCATTTGGAGAAAAAATATTTGGTAAGTATTTTTTTTATGGGGAATTCAAAAATTATAAGATATTTTTTTTAATTTCTAGGAGAGGAACTGTTGGCACCAACCAAAATTTATGTAGATGCAATTAGCCCATTGCTTTCATCACGAACGATTAAAGCTTTAGCTCATATAACTGGTGGTGGTTTAATTGAAAATATTCCACGTGTTTTAAATAAAAATCTTGGAGTACATTTAGATGCAAGAAATTGGAATATTCCACCAATTTTTGGTTGGTTAGCTGAAAATGGTAATATTTCATCTTATGAAATGCAAAGAACGTTCAACTGTGGTATAGGACTTATAATAATAGTAAATCCAATAAATGAAAATTTTATAATGGATAATTTAAAATTATCTCATCATGCTACTAAAATTGGAGCTGTAATTAAAAGAAAATCATTAAATACACCTCAAGTAATTATTGATAATTTCGAAGATTCTTTAATTTCTGTTCAACGTGCAATAAAGTTACCAAAAAAACGTGTAGCTGTATTAATATCCGGTTCTGGTACAAATTTACAAGCGCTTATTGACACTACAAGAAATTCAAATTATGGTATTGGTGCTGATATTGTACTAGTAATATCAAATAGATCAGCAGCATTTGGATTGCAAAGAGCTAAAAATGCTGGTATTCCAGCTGTTTTTATATCAGCAAAAAAATTCGGTATAAATTATGATATGGAAATTAGTAGATATTTAGAAGAATACCAAATTGATATTATTTGTTTGGCTGGATATATGAAAATATTAACAGCAAATTTTGTAAAAAAATGGATAGGTAAATTAATAAATATTCATCCATCTTTATTACCAAAACATCCAGGTCTAAATGTACAACAGCGAGCTTTAGATGCTGGTGATAAAGAATCTGGGTGTACTGTTCATTTTGTTGATGAAGTAATTAAATAAATTTCTGTTAAATTTATATATAGTTTAACAACAAAAATATATTTTCTTTAAAGGGGGTGGACACTGGTCCAATAATTGTTCAAGAGAAAGTACCAATACTTCCAAATGATGATGTTGACACACTATCAAAGAGAATATTAGTAGCTGAACACTATTCATTCCCAAAGGCTCTTAAATTGGTTGCTACAGAATCAGTTAAATTAAGATACTGAAGTTATTTGATCATTAAAAAATATTTTTATTAAATTTAAAAATTTACTATATATAATAATAATAACTAGTTGAAAAGTAATATCTAGAAAAAAATTAAAACAAATAAAAAATTAAATAAAACATTGAATAATTAACCGAATAACGAACCCAAATTAACCGAATAACGAACCCAAAAATATGAATTAACCGAATAACGAACCCAAAAATGTGAAGAAATCAGTTTTTTTATTACAATTTTCGGGATTTTGAGTTTTCCCTTCATTTGATTTTTTGTTTTTATTACATTCAATATTAGGATCATTCAAAATAAAATCACCAAGTTGATTTAATCTTACTCTGAACATTTGATTTTCTAAAATTGGTACAATTAAATTAAATTTATCGATATTTTTATTAATTCTTTGTATTGTAGTTTCGTATGTATTTAACATTAAATTCCATTTAATATGTTCATCATCACTTAATGGTATTTCACCGAAATATTCTCTTTCTTTTCTTAGTTGCGTCTTTATTGTTTCAATTTCTATACGAATATCACGTTGTAATGCTATCCATTCTGGTGTAAATCCATTGTCTATCAAAATTTTATTTAATTTAGCTGTTGTAAAATCCAAATAAGGATTCTGGGATTGAATGGATGATAATGGTTTACCAGAACACGATAGATTATCAAAATCACCTTTAGACATTGCTTCTTGAATTAAATCTTCAACAACGCGATCAAATCCATACTTTGTTTTAATAGCATGATTTTTATAATATGTTCCACTTTTTTTCATAATTGATTTTTCACCAGCTTGTGCTTTTTCGATACGATGATTAAGAACACGTTCTTGTGCTCTCATCGCTTTAACCTGTTCAAATTGTTTTTGACGTTGAAACGGTGTACCAACTCCAATTCCTTCAAAATCTTTAAAATTATTTTCATTTATTACTTTATATTCAATTAATTTCAAAATATTAAAGACACACTTAAATATTGTCGATGTTGCGGTGCAGTATGTCTAATATCAAAAACTTTTTCCTCTTCATCTTCAAGAATACCACGGCGATTTTTAGCGAATTTTTCTTGAAGAATTTTAAAAGCTTTATCAATATCTTGAAATCTTTCTACAGATGCTTCCAGTTTTCCACTATCGGGATGAACTAGTTTCACTAAATCAATGTATGCTCTACGTACAGTATTTTGATCGGATCCTTCACTTAATCCAAGAATTTCATAGCATTTCTGAATTTAATATGTACATTTCATTTTTTAAGAGATTTAATTTTTGCACTTTTCATTAATTATAATGTCAAAACTTAATACTAATATTTTACAGAAAAAAAATTGAGCGAAAATATTGTTTTTTAAAATTCTATCTTTTAAAATTTTTATAAAATTTATTCATCTTGAAAATTCCAGTATATATCAAATTTATTTACTTTACGATAAAAAAAATTAATTTTTACCTTATAAAGATCACATCTTCTTATACTAGAATATTTCCTCGTTGCTTTACAAAAAACTATACGCAACATAATTTTCTAGCGAATGGCGAATAAATTTAAAAGAATATATTTTGTAAGTAATGAAATTAAAATCTTTTTTTTTGGAAAATAGTTAACAAATTTTTGAAGTATACTTCCGTAATTTCACTAAATATTGTCTTATTTCTTGGAAATAAGACAATATTTATATAAAAAATTGACTTTTCTTCAAAACAAATGAACATATGATTTTTCATGTTTTTAAATTTTGGCATTTTGAGTTTTGATTTTGATGTACGGAATGAAAGTCAATATAATAAAGTGATAGGTTAAAAGTTTATTAAGCACGGAGTAATAATTTTGTTTTAATTCAACATGATTTTCGCCTACATTTAATTTAATATATTATTAATTTTGAGATAAATAATCTGTATAAAGGATCCCCCAAACCAAGGCGTTTTTTCGCAATGGCAGCGAAGCGAATTATTCACAAATTTTATTAAATGGCGGCGACACAAAATTAGCGCGATTTTGCAGCGATTTTCGAATTGTGTCATAATTTTTTTGTTCGAATTGCT
Organism: Empis livida; assembly: GCA_963932195.1. Taxonomy (NCBI): domain Eukaryota; kingdom Metazoa; phylum Arthropoda; class Insecta; order Diptera; family Empididae; genus Empis; species Empis livida. Next base: position 2,190,453 of record OZ010649.1, read on the forward strand.
TTACCCACTACAAATAAATTTATTTTGCAGTTAAAAAAAATTATTACTTCAAAAATAAAAAAAAATTAATATCATTTTATACGATTTATCCCATCATGATTTTAAAATATTATTTTTATTAGAAAATAAGATTTAAACTATATTTAACACTATTTTAAAATTACACAAAAATCGCTAGAAAAATTTTCTTTCGCTGCCCCTCATTTCAAGTTTTTAAAAGAGTTATGACCGCTTACAAGATAATAAGTTCCCGCTATTGTTGCTTGGCTGTGTAAATATTTGGCGTTGCTTAAAAATTTATTTGAAAACATTCGACTATTTCAGAAAGATGAAAGCCCATCTTTACATTTCACTCCAATTTTTATAATAAAGGGGAAGGAATTCCTTTATGTTAGCCATCTTCAATAAAATTGACATCTACAAAAATATTTTTTTGACACATTACATATATTTTTTTTGAGAATCAATCAATGCAATAGAAAAGAAAATATAATATGGAAATATAATTTGGGAATACTACAAAAAAATGTCGACTATTAAAACAGTAAAATTTGATCCACCTTCTTCAGGTGCTTCTTCTGACAGGTAAATTAAATTGAACACAAAACAAATTAACACCGATTGTTTGTTAGTTCATCAAAATTAACAATCATAATAAAATTGAGAAACCGGTTTTTATCAAAAAAAAAAGAAAAATTCTAGTCAAGAAAAAGTTTTAATAAAAAATCATTCATCCAATAATATACTTCAACATCAACTTCATATAACATTCATATATAATATTCGTTTTAGTTTTAGTGTAGCAATCGATGTGATAAGAAGTGGCACGTTTTTTGCAATACATTTGATTTCATTTGTCTTTCTTTATAATCAACATTTATTTTAAAAATTAACACTCAGATATTAATTAAAAAAAGCAAAATAATTAAATAGTGTGAATAATATATTCAATTTTTTTAATTTAAATCTTTATTTTACATAATTATACTTTGATTGCATTCAATATTTTGTTGGATATTTAATTAATTATTTTTTTTTTTTTTGCTAAGAAATATTTATCTTTATAAAAAAAGACTGCAGCTGTCTGCCATATAAGAAAAATTTTCACTGCCACAAGTAAAAAGTGTATTATAAACTTTATAAATAAGTATATAAAAAAAATTATTTTTTTTATTAAAAAGTGCATTAAATTATCATCTTAAAAATTTAAGAAAAGAACTGAAAAAAAGTAAAAACTCATAAAATATATTATAAAAAAAAATTGTGCAGAAAAGTTTTAAAATTTTTGTGGAGATTATGCCTTCATTTGGAAAGGGTGGTCACATGTAATATATATTTTATTTTCTACATAAAATTATTTATATTTTAACAGGAAAATATCAAATTAAGCCCAATTATAAAAAAAATATACTTAATCTAAACAAAAAATATTTTGTGGTGTGGTAATTATAACAAAATTTCTAATTCTAAACATAGAAAATAAATGTGTTTCACAAAAAAAAAAATGTGTTTTTGGGCATGATAAAAAAAAATTAGTTAAAATGTTTGAATTGACGTTGTTATTTTGCTTTTAAAAATTTCATTTATTCTCTTTTCAATTAAAAGTTTTTAATTAATTTTTTTTTGTTTTTTAGATTATTTCTATATAAATATGGTAATAACGATTATGTACTGAGGGAAAAACATTTTAGTCATATTTTTTTAGACAGAAAATTATAAATTATCAAGCATTTACAGTTTTTTTTTTCTAATTTAACGAACGATTCATTTATAAAATAATTTAGTAATTATACATTAATATTGCAAAAAAAATTGAGGGTCTAATGAACTATATACATTATTGAATTTAGCACAAAAATGATACATTCTTATTATACATTTTCTTATTTTCAAAAAGTAGAAAATGTGCCAAATTAAGTGCGGGTGATTTTTCTTAGTTAAATAAGTAGCACATATATAAAGTTCGATAAAAGACAACGAGCATACGTGCTAGAAAAACATTAAATACAAATATAAATTGTAAAATGTGCGATGTACGATTTTAAATGAAGAACAACAAATCAAAAAAAAATCTATAAATAATTTATTTTTTAATATTATTGAAAGAAAAATCGATTCGTAATTAGAAATAATGTGGTAAATTTGAATTATTTCAATATTTATTAATTTCAATAATAATAACTATATTACAGAATCAATTATTTTCTGTTAAAAACTAAATATATTTTAAATAAATACTTTCTAATTAATACCTCATAAATTGGCCACCCGGCTTTGACTTGCTGTCTAATGACGACATACTAAAAATGAAAAAAAATTATAACCTCAATTTAATTATATACAATTATATATAGAATTCACGATTCAACTCATTCATAGCTCATAAGCACATGTGTCCGATTATAGAGAAGAAAATTTTTTTTATTAATCATAATATTAATAGAAAATTTACATTAAATTTCATAAGAAAATAGCATATTCAATTCTAAGAAAATAGCATAATGGTATAATTTTTTTTAAAAATTTTTCTCTTGGTATGAGGAAGCTAATTGTACTTTCGGTAGTATTGATGACTAAGAAAAGAAAATTTTTATTTATTTATAAAGATAGTCTTTAGAGTTTAGACAGAATATAATCTACGTAAAAAATGTAGTATTTATATATTTTTTGTTTGGTCATGCCGTGCCAGTGATCTTAAACCAGTTAAATAACATTAATTGTGTCATACAAATTTTAACATTAATTCTAGTGTTGGGATTGTATTCGATTAAAATATTGAGTCAGTTAATTCAATTAATTTATCTATTATTTACAAATTTTATTATAAATTATACTTTTCTGCATTAAGTAATAATTTTGTTCTTAAATTATTTTCGAACATAAATTAAATTAATATTTCATAACCGATATTTATTGTTTTATTTGATAGAATTTTTCATTACCATATTATTTGTTATCTAAATTTCAATATTTGTTCATGTTTTTACAAAATTTAATTATATTTTAATAAAGTTTCAAAATAAAAAGATTGGCACATGGACATTAATCGCTGTTATAGAATGAATATTCATTAGTACCGTAGTCAAAAGTTATTCCGGTTTTATGTCGTTAATAAATAAAATAAACTTTACATATATAATATATAGTTTTTGGATTATTATGGATATTTAACACTTCTGCTATTGCGATTTCGATTGTATCTATTATATAATATAAAATTATAGCTAAGAGAAAATATATTCTAAATATGGTTTTAATTAAATTAACTCAAAAAATATTTAATTTCACAGAAAAATTTATATCCTGATAATAATTCACAGAAAAATTTATATCCTGATAATAATTCACAGAAAAATTTATATCCTGTTTTACTAACAATTATCAGGATATATCCTATAAATTTGCAACCGGCTTTTTAATATACAACCTTGAAAAGTTTCACAACCTTTTAATTAATATTTGTTTAGCTATTTATATATGATAAAATTCTATTAACTTCAATATATACATACAATATATATATACGAAATTTAATATTATATTTGTTTGATTTGTACTGTTGTTGATTTGTTCTTTTTGAAAATTTGATATGATGATGTTTTTTAAAAGGTAACTCAATGACATTAATGATTTAGTAAGCAAAATCTTATGTTAACTGATAAAAAAAAACACTTATAATACTAATATTATTGTATTAATAAAAAATGTTTACATTTTCATAAAAATCATAGATAACAACATACAAATACCAAAAACAATTTCTGGTAATAAATTATTGGTGTTAATTTATGATAACAAAAATTAAATTGAGTCTCTAAAAAATACTTAAATTTCATACTAATTTATTTATAACAATACGTAAATTTTAAAAATTATTTTTATGTTTTGCGAGAAATATATAGTTACGATAACGTCATCAGAACTTTGATTTGTCTGGATATACATAGTTCAAAAAGGACTAATTTTAATTCAGCCAATCTTTCTCTCATTTATGTCTGTAATAAAAGCAGAGCAATCGTTCTTACTTTCCGCTACACTGACTGCTCTGTTTTCACTACAGAGTGTATAAAATTATTTCCAAAAATTTGTCGTGCGATTCCACATGCTGACTAAGTAATTCTAAATAAAAATGTCTTCCAGCCACATCACAAAATTTATGTATGTTTTATATATAACACGTATGTAAAAAAAATTATGTCATAAAAACTACAATGCATTTTATTCGCATCATTTGAAAAATGTATCCATGATAATCTTGCGACATTTTAAATCATTACCTAATAATAATCAACTTTTGAAGCCCATAATATCTTTTCTATAACAAGAAAAAAAAATTATGTTAAATTCAGATAAAATTTCACTTATTAGTCTGATATTTTTGCTTTTAACTAATTATTTTGAATTGTTGGTTAAAGACGTAGTTTCGTTTAGAATTTCAATTCGTTTAGTTAGTTCGGCGGAACAAAATTATAATTTTCCAATTTATAGTTGAAACCCTTTTTTTAGCTAAATTTTTCAGTTTTTGTTAAGAACTTTTCCAGTTTTGTTGTACAAATTTTCTATTTTCTATGGACTTAATGTATAATTTCTTTTGTGTGCATTTATTTTATATTTATGTATATGAAATTTAAATATCGTACTAATATTAAATATATTATTTAAGATATATGATTTTTTACAAATTATAATTTTTTCTCAAAAATTAAAAAAAAACCGGCTTCTGATAAGATTAAAATTTTCTGATTCTTCTGTGAGGGTGATAGAAAATAATAATTATAAACACGTAGTCGGTATTATTAATAGCAATGAATTGTTTAATATATTTAATTAAACCTTGACATTAATTTCTTTAAAAATGAAATGTAATAGATAAGAAATTATTATATATTTTTAAATGTGTATTTTGAAAATTCATTTATATACAGTATAACTTTTGAAATTATTATTTTTATGAAATTTTTATTTTGTTAATGAAGTTTTAAATATACGTTGTATATGGGGGAGAAATAACATTAATATGTAATAATATTTGAACTTGTATATACATAAGACTACTGAATTGCATTAATTTTGTCTTATTTCTATTTGTCCAGATTATTTTTTAAATCAATAAAAAAAAAAAAAATTTACATAAAAATAATTTTAGTAAAAATATTTTACTAGATTTTAAATTTTCTTTTTATTGAATTAAACATAAACTATTAAATTGTTATCATACATGACGAGAAATGTATAAATATATATAATTAATTATGTTTATAATTATTATTTTAAAAATTTAAATGTGGTTTTTATTTTAAATTTATTTATAGTAAAAAAAATTATTTTAATTTTATGTTCTAAATTCTATCACTGCATTGACTGTGGATTTTGTATTAAAAAATTAATTTTTTAAATCAAAAAATTTATAAACTATATTTAATTAAGTTTTTTTTTCTAATTTTTAGTGATGATCGTGCTGATTTAACTGAACCATTATATTTAGACGATGGCATAGACTACTCAGATGAAATATTATTAAATGGGCACTATTGTTGTCCAGCATCACCAACAACTGTACCAGCAAAAACATCAAGATCAAATTCATCAGATTCAACGGGTAGAACATTAGCACCACGTCCAATTGGTCAAAGACGTCAACGTACAACCTCAATGAATCAAACAACATCAAATAATCCAACTGAATCAATAATACGGGCTAATAATCGTACGATTTATACAGCTGGAAGACCACCATGGTATAATTGTGCTGGTCAACAAGTTGAACCTTTTGTAATAGGTAAAAAAAATTGCAAAGTATTTATTTTTATATTTTTAATGTACTCTTTCTTAAACACTAAAATATAATAATAACAAAATGTTATAATTTATGATTAATCATGCATTAACATATTTATTAATTAAAATATGTAATTTATTATGATTATCGATGTGAAGTGATAAGGACGGTAATTATAGTAAAATAATTTGTAGCAGAAATTATAAAATATTTTTATACGATATTTACGATAATTATTTCGAATTTTTTTACCATAGTTGCCCTTACTACTTTGCAGCTTAATTTTTATTTATTATTAATTGTTATATAAAAATTCTTTTACTATAGATCATAATCATAAATTACTCAATTGGTTGATTAGTTCGGAAATAAGTATTATGAAATTTAATATTGATTTTCTTTTATTATTATTACATTTAATGTTTATAAATATAATATTTTTATATTTTAATTATATTTTTTTTTCGTTTGCTTATTTATATAAATTTGTATATTTATTATTAATTTTGATATTATAAATTAAAGGTGTTTGTGGTGGAAGTGCATCAGGTAAAACAACTGTTGCACAAAAAATAATTGAAAGTCTTGACGTACCATGGGTGACATTATTATCTATGGACTGTTTTTATAAGGTAAATTATAGGCATAATGAAACTAATATGAAAATTGAGTGTAGGTGTAGTTTTCAAATTGTTATTTTAATACCTAAATATAGTTTTATTAATGTACATTGTGTTTTTGTAGATTTTTTTTTAGAGTGTGCATCGTTATTATTTGATTTTGGAATTTAAATGTAAATTATGTGTTGTTAGATTAACGTTTAATAATAAAATATCTAAGTATTTTTGAAGGTGATTTTATTTACGAACATGCAAATGTTTCTAAATATAGTGCAATAGCATTTTTAGAATTAAAACTCAATAGTATTTTCTTAAATAGAATAGTATATTTTCCCGGTATAATTTGTTTTAAATTTTTTGTTTATATAGACATAATATAATGATCTTTTTAAATTACAAATTTTCTACAAATATTAATTGTACTATGTGATCTGCGAATAAGAATACTTCTGTTTATAAATTTTTAATTCAGTATATACATTTGCCCAAAAGCACAAAATACAACTTTCGCTGATAGCTCAAACAATATTTTTAAATAATAAAATTGCCAGATAATTGCCTTAGTTGTAGTTCGAAAAAGAAATGAATTGATTCTTTTGATTATTTCGATATCAATACTACATGAATTACAGGTAATATTAATATTAATAGTTTATTAATTCCAAAATTTAATGTAACTTAACAAAGAAGAAAAGAATATAGATTATATTTGCTTCAGTTTTACTCTTTAAAATAAAAGCTTGCAGTAATGTCTATAGTTAATATAAAAATTCCAAATTTATTTTTGCTTTTTTTTTTACAAAAAAAAAACTTGCTTATTTAATTGTTACATATTTTTCGTGTTTACGGATAATTTCTTACAAGAAAGTATACAATATTAAAAAAAATATAAATATATATTTGTTTTTTGATAACCGAAAATTCAAAATTACATAGGATATTTCAAAAAAACATAAAAAGACTCCTTCCTGTCCATTATGTAAGGCCTTGGTGGACACCAAACCGAATAGTAGTTATCCAACAAGTACAACATCAAAGTTATGTGATGATTGCAATGAATTAAAAATATCACAAACAATTATGGATAATAACATAGGAACAATAAACAATTTAAATAACACTGATAGCATCAACACCATCAACACAAATTTAAATCAAAAATGTTTAAAAACTGATTACAACAGCACTGCCAACAATTCTGAAATAGACGATAATGAAGAAATTAATAATACCATTAACTCAACTGCAAATATTCATCATTTAAATAATTACAATATTCAAGCTACCAAGGAAAGTCGATTATTATTAAGAAAATAATTGAATATATGATGTAACTATTAAACATATTATTATAGTATTAAAAAAAATTATTGAAAAAGGATGGGTATGTGCTTTAAATGTATACTTATTTAAAAGCGCATTCTACAACAAAAAGCCGGCCTAAGTTCTTAAATAGTGGGAAAATAATAATTAAAAGATTTCTATTCTAATAGTTTTTTTTTTAATAAATTATAATTTTTTCTAACATATTTTTTTTTGGTTTGGAATTATTATTTCAAGGTTGATTAATTCTGCATGTTCAAACTTTGTTCTTTTTTTTGGTGACAAATTAACAAAATATAATCTTAAACTTAAGGCAATTATTTTATATTGTGTTTATATTTTTACAGATTCTTAATGAAAAACAACATGAACAATCATTAAAAAATGAATATAATTTTGATCATCCAGACGCTTTTGATATTGATTTGATGTTAGATGTTTTGAAAAAATTAAAAGAAGGTCGAAAAGTTGAAGTTCCAATTTATAATTTTGTTACACACGCAAGAGAAAATCACACAGTAAAGAAGTTTCTTATATGTATATTTAAAATAAACATAACAGCTGTGTTTCTTATTTAAATATGTAGACCGATCACATTTTTTTATCTGAAATTAGATTAATCTGTCTATAAGAAATAAGAAACAGTTTCAGATTTTACAGATCAAAAACTGCTACAGGTATTTCATTGATGGTTGATTAATAAAATTTAATCACAAAAAAAGAGATTAATAAAAAAAAATCATTGTTTTATCATCAAGAAAAGGAAATCATCATTTTATTTTAAATAAACAATAAACAAAACAATAATATAAAAAAAAAGAAATTAGTAATGTCATTCAGATAGATAAAAGCAGAAATAAAAAAACGCTTTCAAAGATTAATGACATTGATCTGATCAGAAATAAGAAACGCAGCTAAAGCCTGTTGACGGCAACCAAAAATAATCTGAAATTCTCTCATTTTTGACATTAAGCATATTTTTGTAAATTTTGTTGTTATTTTTATTTAATATGATACCACTCTTGATTTTTTGATTCATATTAAATTTTCATTGTGATGAGGCAATTTTCATTAACGTAAAATCGGCGTTTGCATAATTTTTGTAGATGTGCTTGTCTCTCTATCACACAAGCCATAAAACTATATCTGGTCGACATCTTCACAGTTCATCACAATGAAAATTACACTTTACGGTTAAATTTGTTTAAAAATATTTAGAAATGATTATAATTTTTTTATTTAAATATTATTTTCTTTTAAAATTTATTTAATACACAACTAAAAAGTCATAATGGTTTTATTGTTAAAATACAACTTCTGCCATCTATAAATATGCCAAAACAAAAATATTGAAATAACAAAAGAATCATGAATTTTGGCGGTTTGGACCAGGAGCATCAATTTTTTTAAATTAATGAATCTCGATTAATTTGTTTTTATTGTTTTTTTTTTCATGATCAATATGAAAACGCTCTAAAAATATGGAAAATTTCAGAGACCCGAATTACAGATATTTTTGGTTGACGTGAACAGACAGAAATTTTTGCTTGACGTGGACATACAGTTTTTTTTATATAAATTTATTAGAAAACAATGTATGGTGCCAATGTTATTATATTTGAGGGAATTCTAGTCTTTCATAATCCTGAAGTTCTTAAATTATTAGATATGAAAGTTTTTGTTGACACGGATGCTGATATACGTTTAGCTAGACGTTTAAAAAGGTAATTTTTTCTTAAAGATATCAATATTTGCTGTGTTATAAGAGTATCAGTCAAGTTATGCTAGCAATAATTTCAATTTAATTAAATTAATTTCTATTTAATTTTTAGAGATATATCACAACGTGGTAGAGATTTAATTGGTGTTTTAAAACAATATTCAACAATGGTTAAACCATCTTATGCTAATTATATAGCACCAACAATGGCACATGCAGATATAATTGTACCACGTGGCGGTGAAAATAAAGTCGCCATACATTTAATTGTACAACATGTTCATACTCAATTACAATTGGTATTTCTAACAATAAAAAGGTTTCTAAATTTTCTTCTATTTAACAATAAATTCATTAATTGACAGCGTGGATTTAAATTGCGAGAAGCTTTAGCACATTCTTATATTGGGCAACCGATGCCAGATTCATTACATCTTTTACCATCAACTCCACAAATAAAGGGACTACATACATTTATACGAAATAAAAATACTTCCAGAGATGAATTTATATTTTATTCCAAAAGACTGATCCGTTTAGTTATAGAGTATGCTCTTAGTTTGTTTCCATTTAAAGATATAGTTGTTGAAACACCACAGGGTGTTACCTATGCAGGTAAATAATAGTAATATTTTCTAATTTATTAAAGTGTATTTGATTTAAAGGCTTTGTATAAATGTATAAAATCCGGTAATACTGAATTAAATTATAATGATTTTTAGGTAAACGTTTATCATGTAATAAAATTTGTGGAGTTTCAATATTACGTGCAGGTGAAACAATGGAAAATGCTGTTTGTGACGTATTAAAAGATATAAGAATTGGAAAAATTTTAATTCAAACAAATCAATCAACTGGGGAACCTGAATTATATTATTTACGTTTACCAAAAGATATTAAAGATTATAAAGTTATATTAATGGATGCTACTGTAGCTACTGGTGCGGCAGCTATGATGGCTATACGTGTTTTACTTGACCATGATGTACCAGAAAATAATATAATATTAGTTTCACTTTTGATGGCCGAAATTGGTGTACACTCAATAGCATATGCATTTCCAAAAGTATATTATAATAATTTTATAACGTAACTGAAAGGAAATATATTTAAAATATTTTGTATTTGTAGGTAAAAATAGTGTCATCTGCTTTGGATCCAGAAATTAATGATAAATTTTATGTGATTCCTGGGATTGGTAATTTTGGCGACAGATATTTTGGAACTGAACCGTCAGAAGAATATAATTAAATGTCGATAAAACCAAAAAAATTAAAATAAATAAATAACAATAATGGCCAGAGTATATTTTTGAATAAACTTGAATATCTTTTATAGATTTACATTTTAGTTTTTAATAATTTTAATTTAAGTGTACTTAATTGTTAATTATTTTTATTACGCTGTCGAATCATGTTTTTTTGGGTAATATAATGTAAATATTAATTTTTTTTAAAACGTAATTAATAAATCAGACTATAACTTGTACCTATAACTTTCAACAATATTGTTTATGAAAAAATATATAAAGATTTTTAAATTTCAATTTTGCTTTTATTAATCAAGAATAAAAATATGAAAAATATCATAATTTATTTTAATAAATACTTCTTATTTTTGATCACAAGTAAATGATTCAAAAAAATAACAAAAAATCCACGCTACATGACATATACTTTTTAATATTTTCAAACTTGAAATAGTAGACAATCTATGATTAACAAATAATCCATTTTCCTAATCCACATAAAAATAAAAATCCACAAATGCAATTTTTAAACACTTCATTCACATTGATTGATATTTCAATTTAAATCTCATCTAGTTTAGAAATTTTAATTATTACACGCACTTACTATATATTTCAATTTTTAAATTATACATTTTTGTAGCTTCACACTTTTTTATTGGATTTTGATTCAGGTTTAACCTCAGTTTTACATACAAAACATAAAAATTTTAATAATATAAAATATAAGGTTTAATTTAACCACACATTAAACTCATAACATTTTAGCCTTTTAATCACAACCTTACAAATTTTATGATATTTATAAAGAAAAATGGGATTGGATGGATTTTTTGCTGTTCTAATATATAAACTACAACTTTTCGAGTTACCTAGGTAAAATTTAATTACTACGAATTTAATTTAAATTATATTTTGTTCACTAATTTATTTTGCATTTTAGAATATTTCACTAGTAATTAAATTTTTTTTATAAATCTCCTCGGAGCGCAAGATTTGTATATGCATGAAAAATAACGCGCCAAAATTAAGTGACAGCAAGAATTTTGAGAGGCTAGATGAGGTTAAATGTGGTGAATATAGAAAGGTTACAATTGAACAAGGTGTTACCGTTCTGTTAATATTAGTTATGTTTCCATAAGAAGGTGAACTCGAATTAGCATCCATGGAAACGTTAAATGGATTGATATTTGATATATCCCCGAAGAAAAGCTACATCAAACAAGACTAACAGTTTAACAATCAATATTTTTTTGGTATTTGCTCTATTTGAATTGAAATCAAAATAATATATCCATCCTGAAAATTTGGCAACACTTATCATATGGTTTAGCGTTACATTACCGCGCACAATAATTAGAGAAGATTTGAAGAAAGTATGTAAATTTTTTAAAACACTGAAAACCGTTTAGTTAGATCAATTTGTATCTTGTTACACTTTGTTGTATTTGTTCTTTTGGTAAATGCTGGTACAATTTTTAATCAACAGCAAAAGTATTTACAAGAATACCATTTCATAATCATTTTCAAAATAAATTATATTTTCTTATTCTTAAGCTTAGTCTTATTTATGGAAAAAGAAGTAGATTACTCTTATTCTACTACAAATGTACCAGAGGATTTCAACGGACAAAAACAGTAGTGAACCAAAAAAGAAGCAGATCCGCTACAATAGTAGTAGCACGGTAATACCGGTGTTTTCTGTTTTGTGTTTGTTTTTGTTGCATTAAAATAAAGAATTTTTGTAAAAAATGTCGGACAAGAAGAAATCTAGACGTCGCAAAGATGTAAGTTTTAATTTATATTACATTGAAATAAATTATTAATAGTAAATTAATATTAAAAAATATAATACTGTTAATAATTTATAAAAAAATTATAAAATTTTTAATGAACCTTTATTAGAGTTGAAAAAATAAGTAAATGAAAAAAAAATTACATATATTTTATTCAGAATTAAGTGACGTTGACAAATAAAGAATTTTTCCCTAAGTACTAATTATTTTCTAATTATAGTAAGTAGTTTGTCTAGTTATTTATATGGGTAATACGTAATAAGATGGTAATTTTTTCTATAAATGCTAAAATTGTTAATTATAATAAAGTTTTTTTCCGTGTGATGTTTTCTCCAGTGTTTTGACATTTTCTAGTGCGCATACTCTATTGTTAATTAATATCTGTGATTGCAATATTGGTCTATTTACATATTTTCAATAAATTTTTAAAATAGATTTTTATAAACCAGTTTACATTGAATGGAAAATATTTAAAAAACATATGTATATGAAAGCACAAAGAAAAGAAAGTTAAAACTTCTAATTAATTTGTACTACTTCCTGTTAAACCTATATATACATCTACTGTATTATATACAGCTATAGAATAGACCTAGAAATAGGTTTAAAAGATAAAAATAGAAATTGTAAATCTGTTGAAATATATTTTTTTACCTAAAAGGAGAAAATGTTTCTTAGCTTGTATTGTGATTTTTTCCCTTCACGGGTGGTTCAAAATTTATGAGAATGCAATAAACCAAGTCTCTTAAACCAGCACGTAGAAATGCTAAAATTTTACTAAATGTAGTTTATTTTTACATTTCAGTTATGTAAATACGTGTTGTATATACATTGATGTAAATTTTAACTAAAATTTTGTTTAAAACCATTAAGTTTACAATTTTAATATATTTACAGAAAACTTATATAATGTACAAAACGTACAAACAGTTTTTAACTAATAGGGTATTAGTCTTCTGTTGTCGGAAAGAAGCGCGGCTCCTAGTTATATGCATCTATCCGTGAACTTATTAAAATTTAATGAATCCTTAGTTACATAGGAATTTCATTTACTTATAGTGAGGCCTGTAATTAAGTAATTTATTAAATAATTTCAATATACATATATTCTATTTTTTTCTTGAAAAAGATACTTCCGTTATATGCTTCCGAACATTATAACAGATGTGATTGCATAAAATAATTGTATCAATGTTTAAAAAGTTTTTGAATTTAGTGAACAACGGTAAAAAAATGCGTTACATAATATTGATAACACTTTAAAATTGAGCAGAATGTTTAGTTTATCATATATAATTTCATTAACACTTGTGTTTTAATGTTAATTATAAGAATATTCTTGAAAGATTGAAATATATTTTATAATTTATCGCTATTTGAAACGATATTACAAATTGCATTTAGTTTGTATATGTGAATTATAAAATTGTGCTTGTCCAGTGTAAAATATGGTAACTAATCCGTATTATTTTCTTAATAAGATTGTTTATACAAGTAAATTTATTAACAAGTAATAATAGTAATTTGAATAACAAAAAAATTATTTAAATGCAATTTATCATATTTAATAAAGGTGCAATTTGTCACATTTACTAAAAAATTTAACTAGATATATTTCAATCTTTCAAGAATATTCTTATACTAACATTAAAACACAAGTGTTAATTAAATTATAATAATAAATGATTAACTAAAACAATCCACTAAATTTTAAAGTTTTATCAATATTATGTGACGTATTTTTTTAACGTCGATCATTTAAAAGGGAGTTCAGAAGTTCAATATAAAATTTGCCTCTTATCGTATCTTTAAGTTATATGAACAGTTTAATTCAGATGTTAGGGGATTTTTTAAAATATATATTTTATTTGATAATATATATTTTTATAGTTAAAAATAAGTTTTAAAATTGGGGGGGAATATAGTCATATGATTTTTAATATAAAATAACCAAATATGCAATATAACGAAAGAACAATAATTGTTATTGGGATTCCCAACCCAATTTTAATAATAATTGATCTACCTTCGATGTATTTTTCATTGGGTTTTTTTCTTAACCAATTTAGTTGTATTCGAATTTTTATTCGTTTTAATTGTACATAATTGTTGTGGAATGCCAACTTTTTGTGTACTAAAATTTGTGACTGATCCTGATTATGATTAGTTGAAATATATGACCAAAAGCTGCTTTACTTGTTTATTAGTTATTATATTTTTATAGTTTAACAATATTTTACTAGCTTTTTAAGCTTTCGATTTGCAGCCACATATATTCTGGAAATACTAGAATAATATATATAATTTAATACATTCGGGTTTGTTTTTAAATGATTTGCTTAAGCAAAAATATACGGATATAAATTATTATTTAACGTTCGTCTAAATATTTGTCAATTTGTTGTTATATTAAATTCTATATTGTATAATATAATTGCTCTTCGTATTTTGAAAATTTATCATTAATGATAAAAAATATGACTAATCTATTTTCTCAATTTTTGAATACCGTATAATGAAATTAAGAAATTATATAATTTTGAGTGTAACCAAAAACGCCTCATTATAGTTCAACGGTTATGCTATTTTATGGGTTTATTATTAAGAAATATCGTACGCTATTTTATGAGTTTATTAATAAAAAACATTGTTAATTTGTTGTTTTCGATTTATATAGACATTTCGTTTTTACAACTTAATAACCAAAGTCAATAGTATACTTAAATAAATCAATATCACTTGAATAAAGTATCGATAAAAAAGCAATGCTTAATTTTCTCCTTTTTTATTTCAAACATTTTATCCGACAGACTGACAAATTAAATGGAATAAAAATATTTATTTTCGTCATAATATTGATGCTTAAAATTTTTAGTATTTGTTAAATTTAATAAAAATAAATCACCTGAATAATTAAAAAAGTTTTGCTTAAAAGCTAAATTATACAAAAATCGTTATTGCAGTCGTATCAGTATTTGTATATTGTTTAATTCTACTACGTGGATAGATTTTCTAGTTTTTAAGTAAACTAAAATTTAGATTTTTTTAATTGATATCGTATTTTTGCCAATTCAACAAGTTGTTACATTAATTACGAATAAAAAAATATGTCCAAAGCATATCTTTATTTTAATTATACAAATATTGAAGAAAAAATGGCGGCAGCTCAGGAAACCGAAGATCAAAAAGATGATGATGATGATTCAGTTTAGATATATATATATATATTTTTTCATTTACTTTATTTACATTTTCAATCAATGTTATTTATTTATTCATTTAAGGAATATACTGCACCTGGTGAACAGGAAAATAATAAACCCAGCAAAGATGAATATAATGTTGCTAAATGGTTGAGACGGAATATTAAAACCAAAAAGACAAAATTTGTTAATCATAATGTAGAGTATTTCACTGGTAATTATTACTAGATATATACTACAGGAAAAATTACTTCAAAATATATACTATAATTATTTTTGTAGCCAACAAAGCTCTTGATGCTCTATTAAAATCAAAATTTGTGGAAGGTTCATCACCGTTATTTACAACCCGTGAACAAGCAATTGACCTTTTAGATATAATGTTGGAACATAAATTTTTCCATCGTGCTAAAAAAGTTCCTGTATTTCCGGAAGAATTAAAATGCAATAAACCAAAAAAATCAATTGAATCTACTACAACATCATCAACAGCAATATCAACTTCAAAAAAAGATACTAAAGATAAAGAGGATAATAAAATAGAAAAAACAACAGATGTTGATAGTCAAATTGAAGGTGGTGGTAATAATGGTAGTGGTGGTGGTAATGGTGGTGATGATACAACTAATCAACCAAATAAAGAGAAACGTAAAAGAAAAATCAAATTAGATATGCATCCAGATCAAATGTTTGTTGATGGTTCTGAAGCATATGTATGGATATATGATCCAATACCATTACATTATTGGATATTTGGTTTAATATTGGTAATGGGAGCAATAGTTGTTTGTTTATTTCCATTATGGCCACCAATGTTACGTAAAGGTGTATATTATTTGAGTATTGCTGCAGCTGGTTTCTTGGTATTCATATTGGTTTTGACAATTGTACGTTTAATTGTATTTGTTATAATTTGGGTATTATCGGGTGGTAAGTTATACTTTTGGATATTCCCTAATTTAACTGAGGATGTTGGTTTCTTTGCATCATTTTGGCCATTATATGAGGTAAATTTTTCTTTTATAACTGATTTTTTGTATTAAGTATTTTAATAAAAAAAAATGTTCTGGATTAGAGTAATTATGCATCAGAAATTGAAAAAGCTAAATCAAATAAAAAACTGAAAAAGAAAAAGAAAGATAAAGATAGTGATGCTGAAGATGGCGATGATGCTGTTGGTTTAATTGAAACTGAAAAAATTGAAAATGTAAAAGAACATGATGCTGACATTGAACATCATCATGTAGAAACCGGTGATGAAAATGATGAACCTACAAATGAACAAGTGATTCGAAATCGGAAAAAAGATGAAACAAAAGGGTAAAAAATAATTATAAAAATATATCGTATATATTTATTTTGTCATTTATTTCTCTTAAAAAATATTTTATTTATTAATATTATACTTTAAATTTTGTAAATATATTCAAAATAACTAATTTATTTATTATAAAAATATAAAAGAATATATAATGTATATGTTATTATTGCAATGGGTTTTATTAAGTTAAAATATAATATAATGAGAATTTGATTTGATTTGGGGTAAATGACAGTAAGGTCAAAAAGAACTGCAGTGAACTTAATATAATCAAGTTATGATGAAAAACTTTGAAATTATCTAATTTTTAAATCATAATTTATTAATTTATCTGTATGGTTTTAAAAAAAATGTATGCTCCAAAATTTAATTTAATTATAGTAATTAATTATATTAATTAATTTTTCATAACAATTTTAAATATTATTTTTGATAACCTTGATAATAATTAATAAAATTGTAAAGATATATAGCGGTGCATATCAGATATATGATCTACGATATTTTACATATTGAAAAGAAAATTTTCCCATGTTACCCGTAATAAATATTCATTTTGAACTTCTTTTCGTCAGCTAAACTCATTTAATTTAAAAATAAAAAATATATGAAATTTTTATATTTATATACAAAATTTTTTTTTACGTAGCAAATCATGCAACTAATTTAATTAATACATTATATAATTATTTTATATAAATATATTATTTACCAAGAATTATTGCAAATTTTAAATAATTTTCAATACATATAATGAAATTTTTATTACTATTATTACAGGTCACAAAGTGGTAGTGAATCTGAAAGTGGTTCCAGATCATCAACAGGCAAAGATTTTGAAATGGTAGATCCAAATGATGTTGACACATCATAAATTCTAATTATTAAAATTTTTATAAATTATAATTATATGCAAGAAAAAATTAATTATTTTATAAAATAACATAATTAATTATTTACCATTCACAATTTTATCACAATCAAAATTTAACTTGCTTTTTTTTATATTTTATTTTTTTAAATTTATTTAAATAAGATAAAACAAAAATTAAAATTGGAAAAGTTTATTTTATTTGATACGTTTTTATACTCATAAATGAGTATTTGTTCACATCTAATTAAAAAATATTAATAAAATTATTAAAAATAATCTATAACATAAAAAATAAACTTGGCTTTTTTTTTTTTGAAATCTATAATTTCGTTAAATTTATATAATTTTTTAAAAAAATATTTTAACTAAAAATTAGTTTCATTGGTTAAAGTATGAAAAAAAATAATTAATTATTTAAAAAAACGAAAAGATTTGTAGATAAATAGTAATATATATATAAATATTAAATGCCAACGTATTAAAAAATTAAATATTATGTCATAAATTATAAATAATTAGTATCAAAATGCTTATCAAGGGCAAAAAAAAAAAACAAATACACATAATAAAACTTTTTTCAATTGAGTATTTATAATTTTTTCAATTATAGTTTTTCAATTGAGGGATATATTTATCTACCTAATATTTAAATATCTGGTTTTAATTACATTTTATTACACAAATGTATATATTGGTATATTTGTGTAATATATTATAATATTTTATAAGTAGACAAATATAATTAATTATATTTTATTTTTTCTTTTATTTTATTTTTATGTACTATATATTTTAAGCATATGTATGCTCTTAAAAAAAACAAACCAAAAAATGGAAATAAATAAAAACTTTTTGTCTTGACTAAAAAAAAAATTAAAGTAAATTATTTATAACTATTATAATTTAAAATCTTTTTTATAACACTTAAACTATTATTATTCTTCTTATTTATTTCTATCATAATTTTACGTTACGCAGATATACTGAAATATATATAGTACGAATTTTTAACGTTGGTAAGAATAAAAGTAAATAATAAAAAATTGAAACCGATTGGAATAGAAAAGAGAAATTTTGATTGCCTTACCAGCATAAAAATTATTTATTAAAATTGGTAAAATTAGTTAACACTGTTGCATATTTAGCCATTATATACTGGATTAAAAGAAATGTGAATATGAAATGAATCAAAGCGAATTGAATTGTTTTTTGCATTTTTAGATATCACATGTAAGACAATTGCAAATGCTCATTATAATCATTATGTCCAACTCCAGGAGACATTTAATTTTAATAAGGATGTTGAAAATGAGATTTCAAATAGTGAATATTATATGGTCTCTAGATATGTGATAAGCTAATTTATTTTCATTCAATTCGGTACTTCCCAATGCTATTGAAATTAAATACCAAATTTGCATAAATAGGAAACATTTTTATAACCCAACCCAATTTAATTACTTATTTAATCTTGCTGGAAAAAAAATTGAAATTTAACGACGAAAATATTAAAAAAAGGAGTTCGTTTTTTTTTTTATTAAATATATATACATGTAATATAATTAAATGAAATCTAACATAAAATTTAAATTTTTAAAGCATAAAAGCAACTGTTATTTCACACAATTTGTGCAATATATACATAAATGAATTAAAATCCCCTTAAGTTGTTTTAAAGGTATTTTCAAACTAGTCACAAAATATATATACAGCCTAAAGTAAAAAAGAATGGTTTACATGGTTTTACACTTGGGCGCATTAAGATATACGTATTGTGTTTCAACAGTTTAGTATATTTAGTAGATATTTTGAAATTTTATTCTGCAGTTTTTAAAACGGGAGCAAACATAAAACTGGAAAGAATCGCAATATGGGAAAAAAATTTGTCAAATTAAGCCTTACAATGGTATTTCTAAAAAAATCATATTTGAATTAGTAGAAATTCAGAAGCCAAGAAATCTTAATTCCTCTCCTATAGGTATTTATAAAAAAGATTGTATTTCTTAACATTGTATGGAAACCGATTATTTTACTTGTTTATCCTGAATTTCTAAAAATTTGAATTAATTTAGATTCAATAATAATTTGAAATTTCTGATTTTAAATAAAACTCGGAATTAATTGGTTTCGTATACATGGGTTCTTCATATTCCTGGAATTGAAAAGCTAACCGAAATATAATATTTAAATTTTTTCTTTTCCCAAAATTAAATAATTATATAAATTTTATAAAAAAAAGTATATTTTTCGAAATAATCTTTTATAAATATAAAAATCTACTATTCTTCATCCTCAACTATTTCAACAGGTTTCATCTTTGGATGTTTTCGTCTTGATGGACCCTTTGGACGCATTGGATTTTTAATTTTTGGTTTTGGATTTTCTAATTCTTCCAATTCAGCTTCAGTTAAACGATCTTTATACCAGTCAGGACTGTTAATTAAAATATGTCGAAATAAAAAGTTAATATATATATATATATATATATATATATATATATATATATATATATATATTAAATTTAAATTACCATTCTGGTACTTTTCTAGACCATTCACATTTTTTATTATCATCATTAAATACTTGTCCTAATTTACAACCATTTCGACGTGGTACTTCACCATTTATACATACGTAGAAAAATTGACAATCATCAGGATCGGCATAACGAGGATGAGTTTGTGCCTCTGTTTCACTGACTTTTGGGCATGAAAATTGGAATACATCAGATGAACTACAACCGGATCGACCAGCTTCATCAGCCCATGTACATATTCCAGTTTTTGGATTAAATACTAAACCTTGTGGACATGTTATTTTATTGAACATACCATCAACACAATAGAAAAATGTATCACAATTTGTTGGTTCTTCGTGAGCAAAATAACCATTAAGTCGAGGACAATTTATTGATGGTTTTGGTGGTTCTATATTATATATAAAGTGTTTAAATATTTCTCTTTGAAAAATTAGCTAGATAAATATTTAGTTTATTAGGAATTTTATTTCAATTTTAATTTGATTTAAATCCTACTTTTTTTATTTACAATTACATATTTAAGATTAATCTAGTAAGTGATATTTAAATATGCAAAACAATTGTAAAATAATAATTTTAAATGATTTTAAAATTTAATAGAATTATTTTATGATTAGATATTAGATTAAATATTTGATTTAAAAATGTTTAAAACATAGGCATTTTATAATTTTATTGCCTAATTGTTTTAGTGCATTCATGAGTAATTGATTCATATTCTAGAACACAGTCATATTTTACTGAAATTGAACTGAAATATGAGACAACACACAATTCACTGAAAAGTAAGGTGATATTTAAAATGTTCTTAATAAAAAAAGTACATAACAATACTGTCGTATGGAAGTTGTCTATCTGCTAATAATCTTAATCAATTACTTATGTAAATGAACATTTCACTGATAAATTGATAATTTATTTTGATCTTAATTTATAAAAAAAGAATAACATATATAATAAAATTCCAATTAAAACCATAAATTATTTTAAAAATTAAATATCATTTTAAAAGTGGAATAAAAAATATTTAATAATTCAATTCCATAATAATTTTATTAATAACTTACGTAGTTTGGGTCTTTGTGAACAATCAAGGTTATATGGTAAATCACATTTTTCTTGATCAATTGCAAAATCATTAAAAACCATACCATCTGGACATAATTTTTCAGTAAGAACACCTGCACTAAAAGAAAAACCAAAAAGACATTCTAAAATTTTAATTAATTTTTTTTTTGTTGTTAAATATGAATTTACTGGCATGCATAATATTTGTCACATTGTTCAGCATCTGCAAAAAAACCGTTTGGTTCTGGACAATTTTCACTTATTTCATCTTCCGGCTCAGATAACCCCATATTTTCCGCTGTCGCAAATATCATTCTTTCTGTTGTTGTCCGTCTGCTATTTTTTGATGATTTCCTTTGTGCTAATACGATACCTAAAATATTGAAAAATAACACATATTTATAATTTTGGAAAATTGAAATTTTTGTACCAAAAAATATAATTATTAATTTTATAATTTCTTATTTATATTGATTGGGCTTTTAATTTAAGAATAATTTTTTTTTGATAACTAGAACTTGTTAACCTTTAATAATGAATTCTCCAATTCTTCTGCAAGTATTTAATAATAAACAATTGTAGATATAAAAGTATTACAAGCTTTTAAATTTTTTTTATATAATTTTGGTGCCCTTGAACTTGATTTCCTTGATACATGTTTATTTTCATATTAAACATAATAATTTTTAAAGGTACATAATTAATTAATGACTTTTTAAATATATATATTGTAAATTACTAAAGAAAATTTGAAATTATTGTATTTGACGAATATAAAAGATGATAAAAACTTAGTTAATGTATTAATATAAATTTTGGAAATTTGCTAACCAATACTAGATATGAATTTGTTTTTTATATACTCTATAGAATTGAGTTAGAAAATTTATACAAAATCTAATAACTTCTTCACATCACCGGCTTTGAAATTTAAGAGAAATCTGATTTTTTTTTTTTTAAATCTGAGATAATTATCAAATTTCGTGTACATAATTAACAAATCTGGTTGAAAAATATAGTTTTAAAATAATTAAAAATTTTCTATTTTACTATTTAATGATCATTTTTTTAACTATTAAATGTCAAATTATTACTTTTTTATGTATACCCAGTTTATTTACCATACTTTCTCGATTTAATTTCGTTGTTCTATGACGTGTTGTGTATTGCAATGTCACACAGCATATTTTGCAAGTAAATACAAAAAAAAAACTACTATACAAATGTATTTTTTTTTACATATTTATTATAACAAGTTGTAAAAAAAAAGTTGTTTACCTTGCAATTTTACTTACAAAATAAAAATATTCATGGCGACGACAAGTTTTTTTCTAAACTAATTTTTATTATGACAAAATTAATGTTTAAGAAAGTATAAACGTTCATCTTATTATACTATAAACTATAAATTAAAGAAATCTGACCGGAAGATATGAAAAAAAACTCAATTTATAGCTACGAAAACACTAAGAACTGAAGTGCAGAGTTGTTACAAGTATTTGTTTAATTTCATTATTAGTTGAGCCGCTAAAAGGTAGACCGATTACTAAATAGTAGAGAAAATTGATACACATAACTTTTGAAATATGTTATTTATTATTCAACAGATATACAAAAATTTCTCAATTAACATCATTTAGACGTAATTTATTATTAATTTAACAAAAATTAAAATTGAATTAAAATTGGTAATTAACAAAAAGTGAATTTAATCATTTTGACTTGTGAGAAGCTCAGTTACATTACAAATGAATGGAATACAATTAACAAGTGGAATACAAGTTACATTACAAATGGAATACAATTATTGCAATATTTTGTTTTTGAAAAAGTATCCAAAATTCATAATTTGTTGCACTGTCCGAGATATGCTAAATTTTTCGATATTTTCAATAATTTATTGGTATTTTTATTAAATAAATTTTAATAATATTCTAAATACTTTTTAGTTAATATAATACAATATTTTTTTTTTCATAAAACTTGTTTACAAGATCTTACAATTTTTAAAAATAATTCTTACCATCCACTTTATCTATTTAATTATCTATTTATCTTAAATAACTAAACTAAATAATTTAAATAATGTTAAATAGTACAGAAAATTGAATAATTAAACATTATTAATGGTCATTGGCTCAGCCTATTTCCAATTAATACATTTCTTATAAATTACAAAATACAATATTTGAGCTGTAATAATTTTTGATTGGTAAATTATAATAGTTTATTAAATGGAAATGAACCGTGATAAGAATATTAATTACAAAAATCTTAATATATTTTTTTAATATTTTACACGTAATCAAAAATTTAAAATTTCTGGTAATTTATGAAAATAATAAAAAAATTTAAAAAAATAAAAATTAAATTAATTTATAATTATACATAAAATTATTACACAAGAAATTAATAAATTATAGTTCACAATAAAAATTACCATAAATTACATTATTGTTTTCAGATAAAATCGTTGTATATTTTTATCTCTAAATATGCAAATTTATCACACCTAAACTTTCACTTTTTTTTTTCATTGTCTAACAAAATTCAGCAACTTTTAGTTGTTTAAAAACACTAGAAAAACTAGTTTTAATTATAAATATACTATTTTTGTACGAAATTCTTAAGTTAAGGAAGAATTAAATATTATTTTTTTAATTTTATTTTATGTAAATTTTGTATTTTATGTTTATTACTTACCTATAACTAGAAATATTGTTAAAATCCTTAAAGAAGTCATCTTATATATTTGTTTAAAATTATTTTTAAGACTAGTTTTTTTTTTAAAGATTTTATTTATAAAATCAACCAGGAGCAGAGTATTACGGTTCCAACTTGGTTGGATTTATGGTAAATTAAATTATTTAATTCGGCTTAAAAAAAATTAAATTATTAAAAAAAAAAGTAAATTAAATTATGTTATATTGAACAAGACAAAATATAAACTGAAAAATATATATAAATTTTAAAATATATTTTATTAAAACAGACAATCTTCATTCGCACCTTTTGCATAAAATATACTTTATCAACTTATAATATACTTTATAGTGGAGGTGGTGGTAAACCGGTTATTTTGCATGAATTAAATATTAAAGTAGAGATATAATACATATAGTTACATGTTATGCTTTTTAGTTTTTTTTTTTGAATTAAATTTTATATATTTTTGATTAACTGTAAGCATTTGATGATTATTTTTTTTTATTCCACGTAATATCTTCATGTGTTGAATTTGTATTTCGGTTAAATTTAAATATAATTTATCAAATAAAATTACATAAAAACTGCATTTAAGTCAAAGTTAAATTGTAATTGACAATTATTAATTTTATGTTTTTATCTGATTAATAAAATTTTACCATATTTTTTCATTCATGCTTTTTTACTTCAAAAAAAAAAATAAGATATAATTCATATTTTTGTTTATGTTATATTTTAATTGATTAACAATTATGAATCATTTAATAGACAATTTTTTTTATAAACAAATTATAATTTAAAATTGATTAATTTAAAATATGAAACACCCTATATAAAATATTAATGTATTATTCAGAGCCTATCGATATAATGTGAGAGTTTTATTCAACTTCATAATCTAATAAAAAAAATTATTTGTGTACGTGTTATGCACTTGAAATTAAGTCCTAAAGACTATTTTTTATTATATATACTGAATTTATTAATATAAAAATATATAATTCACGGTCATAACTTCTTTTAATGGACAAGTGTATAATTTTCACCTTTTCATAATTATAGTAAACAGGGTGTTTTATTGACAGCATTTAGTATATTCATGTTAAATTACATTTTAAAAGATTTAGTTTTCCATTACGTTTTGAGCCGTTGTTTGGGTAAGGATTTATAATCTCAGTGCAAAATCTATGTATAAATATATATTTTAGCTTGTGAGTGTAAATCGTTAAAACTTGAAATCGTTAAAGGTGAATGGATTTCAGTAATAATTTATGTAAAATTTGAAATCATTTATTGACGGATTGTTTGACGGACACACGGATAGACAGCAAAATATTAACCATACATAACATAAATTCTCACGAAACCTTTAAAAATATTATATAATGGAAACCATTCTACAGATACTGAAATACATTTTTACGTTTGGTTATTAGAATATTTCTTTTCAGCTTTTACAATAACAAAATTAATTCTAAAAGGTTATTCTGATTATAGACCATTTCTCTGCTCTTCAATTTTAGTTTAATTTTCAACGTTAAGTTCAATGATTCATTGAAAAGTAATAATTTTACGCTCAATATATGAAAAAAATAACATATACTCTATAAACTTTAATTTAAAATTCGAAAACACTATTAATGGTATATAAGCAGGCATAATTTATATATATTTAAACCATTCCAACTGATTGAATTTTGGCCTTTGAAAATAGCACTTAATTAGATACATTAAAGAAGCCCTTATTTTATATACTGTGAATAAAACCCATGGTATAAAAAAATCAAAACATTTTCAATTTCAATTTCCAATAAAAGATATCAAAGTCCAACCCACGTAAAAAGGCTAAAATGTTTTCTATTTTTTTTTTTAGTTTATTTCTATATTTCAGTGAACATTTATAAAAAATAATATTCGAAATTTTATAGACCAAATAAACAGAATTACATAATAGTACTATTGGGAATTGACTATAAATGAGCAAGTTATCTTAAATAAAGGTTGGTTTAGTTTGTAATATTGAAAATATTAAAATTCAAAGAATTAATGTTGTATATTTGTATACGAATAAGAATTGAATTTCATGTAAATATAATTGTAAATTTTCTGACCATTTGATGATAAAATTAAAGAAAATATGAAAATGGTGCTTTTTTTTAAAAGTTAACAAATACTTTATTATTAGAAAACCGGATTTTTGGTCAAGCAATATTTAAAATATATTTGAAATATTTAAAATTATGTAGATTTTTTTATGCTTATTAAACTATATTCGTTTTGTTTGGGAAAAAACTTAAATGTTAATTATGGTGAATTGATTGCATATATTTAGGTGAAATAACATATCAAATCAAAATTTAAAGAAAACTCTACTTTTCCACTTTTTTCTGTTTATTTTTTACATAAATAAAATCTTTAAAATATTTCAAAAATTTATGATTGCTTTTTTTAAAAATTTTTATTGCAACTTTTATTTTTATTTACAACTCATTAAGTTTTATTATTTATGTTGGAAGTGTAAAAAGTTTATTTCCAAAACGAAAAAAAAAACTGTAAATACGAATTTCTTTTTTGTTTATTACCACAAAAATTTTCTACAAAAAAAAAAAATATATAAAAATTTTGTATCATTTCCAGGATTTAAATACATAAAAATTTTCCCTCCAACATAAATTTATTTTTTTAACTCTTTTCAAAATTGTTGTGGCGAAACTAAAAAAAAATCGTAAAAAAAAAAAGAAATAATTTGTCTCTCATATTCAGCACCTTAATTGTTTTATGTTACTACCCACTTCCCTATCAAGGCAAATCTAAAATAATTTTTGGCTACTGGGTACCCAAACTAATAGATCCGTTTCATTTTCTACATATTTCTATTCGAGAGTAGTTTGTGTGTAGTTGATAAATAGAATGACAAATTCCTATTGTGAGTACGAGTAAAAGTTATCGTCTAAAATATAAATTTTATCATTTCTTCGTTTTTGGAATTGAATTAAGTATGTACTTAAAGGAAAGTCAAATTATCAAAGTGCAAAACAAATTTTATTGTCTACAATGAAACTTAATTATTAAAATATAACGCAAGTTTGGTTGGATAGTGATTTGGAATTGGAACTTCTTGCTTATTTAATTCCCTTCAACGAATAAATTATTTGTGTACGTGTATCAAAGTCCAACCAAATTTGCGATATCAAAATCCAACCCACGTAAAAAAGGCTAAAATGATTTCTATTATTTTTTTTATTTTACTAGCTGCGAAGTACAATTTGCATTAATGGAACAGTACTAATAAAAGCCAAAACATTAGTATTGGTGCGTAGGCTAGTTCATAATTTACAGCGAATTTTTATTATTTATAGTTTAGTTACTAACGTTTATTGTTCTTAATAATTTTTTTTTTATTATTATGGTTATTTTTTTCACTTGTGGAAAATTCGTTTTTTTTTCGTTTATTTACATTTAAGTGAAAATTGTGGCAAATGCCAAAATGATATGAATTACGATTATTGCATGGCCATTTGTGTCGACAATTTTTTTTTTCCAATTCTCTCGTGGTTTTTAATAAAGTATAGTCAGTATTTTAAATTTTATTCCATTTTACATTTTATAAGACAACAGGAAAAAAAGCAACATAAAAAAATACCAAAAATAAAATGGTTTTTAAACACGTTTTAATCGTTTCAACTTTGCACAACAATTCTTTATAGAAAAAGAAATTGTTATTAATTATTATAAATTTTTATTATACGCATGATAAATTTAGCCATTAAAAAAAAACAATAATTACAAATATTAGCGTCGTTCTTGATTTTTGGAATATAAATTTTAATTATTTAGTTAATTAAAATATTTTTTTTTGGTAAATTAAAAATAATTACATATTTTCCAGTACATTTCTTATTAAATTCCAGATTATAATAAAAAAAACTAAGTAGAAGCTTAGATTTACGGAGGAATGACTTGGAATTGGCTTGGCAAAGAATTTTATGGTAGAGGGACTTGATAGTTTACTATTTGTAATATTTCCATAATCTCGATCTCGAATAATAGAAGTGATTTGGTTACCAAACAAAATATTGAATATAATTCAATGATTTCAATAATTATTATTCAATTTTAAAAGCTAAATACAGAAACTATTTTTAACTGAAATCCGCTTTAAACCATTTGTTTTCTGTATATTTAAAGTGGATTTCAAGTAGCTTTATTTTTTTACAATTATAAATTTATAGAAATAGTATTTACAAAAGATATTCAAATCCTTTAAAAAGCTTTTTGAAGTTTTTTTCCATATATTTTATAAATTAAGTAAAAATAAATATTCATTTGAAATATGTTAATTCCTTTTTTTAAATTCTCTGAATTTGGAATAATATTAAAGTAAAACTTAAAATACATAATAAGTTTATAAATGAAGTGAATATTTAATCTAGAGTTTTTTATATATTTCAATCTCTTTTCATATTTTTCCAATCCAATCTTTAGTTCATTAGTTGCACAAACTTATTATATTTATATTTCTTTTATTTTTTTTTGTAAAGGTGGTAATTAACCATTTACACAAATATAAAACCAGACAGACGGCAGTTTGGATCAAATATTTAAATCTGAAGTTAGGTTTTGGAAATTAGAAGGGAAAAAAATTCAAATAAAGAATAATATTGTTGACACTGCTTGTGAAGCAGAAGCTGTGACATAAAGCCCTTCGAGATAAAGCCATAATGGCTAAAAGTGTATCTATAATATTGTTATGATATTTTTAATTAATTTATTATCTGTTTAATAATTTTTAAAAAATTTTTTTTTTTGCTATTTTAATAAAAGTTTTGAATGTTTCCAAAAATTTACAACGTTTTTCAAACCATTACAACGTTGTAATTCTTTTCTGAAACGTTGTAAAAGTTTCGAAAACGTTTCCAAAGAAATTACAACATTTTTCAAACCATTACAAAAACAGTTGACTGTTTTTTCGTTTTTTAAAAAAGAAAACAGCTGCAGCCAACGAAATATTTTTGTTATTCAGGTAATTTTTACATCCATTTTCATAAAAGTTTGGTAATTCTACTTAAAGATTTCCCCAATTATGTAAATTTCGCCTTAATTAAAATTTTCTCTATGACCTTAATTTAACATGACTTTGATATCTTTTCAAAAATATTTATATATTGTGCAAATTTACTAGAATTCTTAGGATTTGCGTATTATATATATGTTATTGATCATTTTCTATATCTTGAAGCTATATGACATTACATATTAATTTACTGAATTTTTCACTAAATTAATGCCTTCTGGCCGTAATATACTTAAAATTATTTCAGAGAAATTGTCCATCTAATTCTGACTATACATTAGCAAAATTATAATGAAGCTTTTAAGATGATTTACTCCGGGAATTTTATTTACAATTTATTAAATTCCTATATAAAATTAATTTTTATAAAATTTAATACAAAGTTCAAAGTTTCGTTGTGAAAACAGATATAATAGTAGGTGATTTTTAAGATTCCATCTTTATCGTCAAATTTTAAAGTTAAGTTATTTATGATTTTGAGTATATGTGGCCTAACAAAATTTTTACTAAACATTTTCAGATTAAATAATTCACAGAAAGCAGATGGAAAATTTCAATTTATTCTTAATTATAACTTTATTGACAAACCCCTTAGGTTCCCTTATTTAATATTAAGTTTATGAATTAAATATAAAAACTTGCTAGACTAATTTTAATTTATTTATTTTTTTATATTAAATTTTGTTAATTTAAAGTTGGACTGAGTTCAGAACAAATTACTTAACTAGAAATTAATTAAAGTTTTTTTTTGGTATGTTGAAGATTGATTCAAATTTAGGGAAAATTAATTTCGTAAATAATGAATTCAAACCAAGATATAACTAGTAAGTAGCTTTTAGATTAATAAGACTTGAATTATTAATTCTTATATATGTACATATCAAGAATACAAAATTCTTCAAAAAATAGAATGTTTTTCAAAACTTTTACAACATTTTCAAACGATTACAACATGTGTAAAAATAATTACAATCTTCAGAATGGTTACAATGTTTATCAAAACAATTACAACACATTTTAAACCATTACAACGTTTTGGTTTAAATCAGTATCTACTGATATTTTGACACACTGTCTCTAAACGACATTTTAACTAAATAACAATTCAATTAGTTTTTTATTAATTTCAATTATTATGATTAATTTCAAAATGTAGTTCAATATTTTGACTAAAATTTAAATAATTTATGATAATTACTTTACGAAAACTATCCTATAAGTACTAATATTCATATTTTATGATTGTTATCAGTACGTTCATAGATATAATTCTCATTCTGATAATTCTCACATGGTGTTCTATATTTTGGTAAAAAAAAAATCTGTTAACACCAGTAAATAAAATTAATATTTTTTTTTCTTGCATATACATTTGTATGTTTTAAAACTTTTTTTTTTTTTTTATGCATATTCAATGAAAATTTATTTTCTATAGTACATTAAATATTAAGGTCAGTTTAAACTACTGGGATCCTTATTGTCCTGATACTGAAGAGTATGAATGGAAGTTAACTAAAATACATATATGTACTCAAAAACACACTGATTTACAATGTTAAAGGGAATTAGTTTTTATTATAATATTTTTCCCAATTGTATTATTGTTGTTAAAGTGAATAATGATGTGTTGAGCATAAACAAACTATGTATACTAACATAGAATTCCGTTTTTCACTAAATTCAAGTTGTTCTATTATGATAAAGTTAAGTTTTTTTTTAATTTATGATAAATATGCTACTACATTAAAAAAACAAAAAAAGAACGATGTGAAAATGGTATAAAAATGAAATGTAAATGTAACAATTACTGACTAGATAGAAATTCATAAATCAAAATTTAAAGAAAATTTAAAAATCATAAATTGGCCAGTTAGAATAATTATATTTATAAGGTTAATTAAATTCGCTATCAATTATCTACTATTCGAATTTCTATAAATACTGGAAAAAACAAAATGGAAAATACATTTAGATAAAAAATACATATACATACTCTAATCTCTAATGTTTATCTCCTTTTAGCTCAAGTTTGGATATTCCAATATTATCATAGTTCTGGTAACACGAATTCTAAATATTTATAGTCTATAATCAAAATGTTTCTAATATAATGATAGTAATTAATAAAATATTAGTTTTTCACTATGTACTTGTATACTATATGAAACTAAAGCAAATACATATGAATATTTTCCAAAATTTTGGTGAAATATTCATATTATAAATTTATGATTAAATATTTTTATTACACGTGTTTTAAATACGCGGCTACTATAATAACCTTTATAGTTCTACTAAATTTACTGCAAAAGGGTACAATGTAGAGAAATTTATAATAATTAATGTTAATACTGTAAACAGGGGTTTCAATAATCAAAAATAATTAAAATTAGT
The DNA here is from genome assembly GCA_963932195.1 of Empis livida. NCBI lineage: Eukaryota > Metazoa > Arthropoda > Insecta > Diptera > Empididae > Empis > Empis livida. Next base: position 2,222,119 of record OZ010649.1, read on the forward strand.
GTATCTATTAATATTAATTTAGTAAAATTTCCAAGACCAAATATGCTAACGTTGAATAGCAATTTATAAAGAAAAATAATATTTTTACGGAAATTTTTAAAATTTCGATTGCTAAACATTTAATCTACAAATTTATTAAACATGGAAATTTGGTATAAACTAAAGTAATATTGTTAAAGTCTGATATTTTTACTTCTGCGTTGATTGACGTTTGCCGAAATTCACCTCCACCATATATAAATGATAAATACACAATAATTGAGCATTTCACATGCATTTTTATTATGATGACAAGTTACGGTCATATTTTCTTAAATTTGCTCTATTGATGTAGATATTATGTTTTACCAACTTTCCACAATATTTCCCTTGTTAACAGGTCACAAAAATTATTTGACATATATAATTATATTTATGAATCTTTTTAAGTGTCAAAATTTAATTAGAAAAACTGGCCAATTTATGATTCTGAAATAGTAAAGTAAATTTTTCCATTTAGCTTTCCATTTAAATATATTTTTCCAATATGGGTCTTTAAATGATTCAAATATACCCCAAATGTATTATTTAGTATTCATATATCAGTAATAATAAATTATTATGATTTATTTCGTGTAAATTTCGTATATATATGTTTGAACATTTCTTGAATATTATTATCGTAACATAAAACATATAAATTTTATTATTTCTACAAATATCGTTAGAAAATTATAAACAAAATTTGCATTTATAATATAACTACATATAAAAACCATCCCATTTATAAATAATAGGCTTTTGACAAAATATGTTTTTCAACATTCGTCCTTTTTTATATCTGCTATGTGCGAGGGTATTTTTTCCACCCATAATGTGTAAAAGGATGCATTTATTTAGTTATAATTTTTTTGTTTTATCTTGTATATATTTATTGTAATGAATTTTCCGGGAAATTTATTAGACTCATTAAAATTTAAAGCTTCATCTTTTTGTTATCAAAAAAAAAAAAATTATATAACTTTTGTTTATATAAACAATGAAAATTGTCCTTTTATTTTTTTTAATAGCTTCATATATTCACACCAAGAGCATTTTTTTTTTTTTTTTGTAATTTTAAATCCTTTATTATAGAATATCCTTTAACCTTTGTCATATTTGTAATGTACATAATATTATGACAATAATAAACTGTTGTAATTATTATCCTAAAGAAAAATATTTACTAAGTTGGATTAAAAATAATTTGTGTACTTGATGTAAACAAAAATAAGGAGGAAAAAAACTTAAATATATATATTTAGTAGGTTAAAAACAAATTCTTTGTTTTTGGTCCGAAAAAGTAAGATAAACCGTATAAGGATGTGTTAAATTTCTATAAATATTTACGCAATACCTTAATTAAAAAAAAAAGATGGATATAAATTTACTTGGTCTTAAGTAAAGAAAAGATAAAGGATAAAAATAAGGTTATTATAATTTAAGGATTATAACCATTCAACAAGAATAAGAAAATTTATTCGAATTATATATGTATAGTATTTTTAAAAATATTTTACGAGGTTCTTGAAATACTCGAGTGATCAAATAAGGATATTTAGTTTCAAATGGTCAACATTTTTTTTTTTTAACATGTAAAATATTAGTGTACTAAGCTGTGGTGCAGTTGGAATTTGTTTTGAGTATTATAATAAAATATAATTAAAGACAGGGACAATTGCGAACGATTGAGGTCATGCCTCATTAATCAAGCCACTGTTACTGATTTTGATAAATTTCTTGACCGTAAAGAAATTTGTAGTTCAAATTATAATAAAATTATTACAAGAAACTTTCGGTACAGAAAGAATAATTCTGTACGTTAGGACCTATGCTGACAAGTTGGAGTGCACACAGGAATCAAAGAAAAAAAAACGCTAAAAAAAATAAATCAATTAAATTTAAATCACTGATTTGAAATTTTTCAATCTTCTCATATTCACTGAATAATAATTTCAATTTGCCACAATATTAATTGCAATTAAGTTCAACGATTTTCTTATTTGTAATTATGATCTAAAAATCATGAATATTAAAATTGACATATTTTCGTTCATTGTAATTTTCCAAAAATATCAGAAACTTCACAACAGCCTCTTTATAAGCCTTTTAAGTAAATAAAATTTTAATGATGCTCCTAAATTATAGTAATAAAATATTGTAATTGATAGACTCAAGGGTTATTAAATATTTTGCGTAATCTTAAAGGATTTTCAATTTAGAAGATTTACAAGTGTGTGTAGGTGGTAATTATTGCAATTAAATAAGAAGCATATTTCTTTAATTTATTATAAAAACTATATTTAATTAATTCATTATATTCAGTATTTTTAATTAATTTTAATTAATATTAATTAATTAAGTGCTTTCTATTTTTAAAATATTCAAATAAATGAGTTTTACGGAAAATATATTGAAAATTAATTGGAAAACATAAATAATAAATATATTGTAATTAAAAATTGGGCCTATAAATACTTTTGATATACTTCTGCTTTAAATTCAAAATATGTAATTCTAAAAAATATTTATGGCGTCAAGTGAATAAAATTGAATGTTTACACTTATGCCTTCGGAAGAAATAAAATAAAACAATTTTAGGTAAAGTAACATAAAAACTTACCCAAATTGAGTCTAAAATATATTTTTGTAAGTTATAAATTCTATCAATTTACAAAATTGTTGGACCGTACGAAAATGCTGAAAAGTTAGATTTCACATTTTTACAAAATCACTCCACAAAACTGTTGATCCATTTATACGTAAATACAAAAATCAGTCACATTCACTTACAGCTTACACGAACCACTTGATTTGATTCTAGGAAATAACTTGGATATCCAATATGTCAGGCTATTATGACTGAGAGTTCTTATATACATACATCTTATATACTATTCAAATTTGTTCAAATTATTTAAGCATTAAATTAATTTTATACTAAAAAAAAGTCATACATAAATTTAAACATTTTCAAAATTAAAGTTAAACTTTATCCCCTTTTACATAAAATAATGTACTTAAATTGGTAAATGTATATAGGACTTATATTGTCTGCATGTCAACATTTTACAAATTACACTCTTGACCTTTTTATTGAATTTGGATGATAAAATTGGATTGTTTTCTTATATATAGTTTATTTAATTCAGATTTATTCAATTTGATTGTCTAGACTTTTAAAAATATTTCATATTATTAATGTAGATGTTAATCGAATTATAAAAATTATTATAAAACGTGATAGCAAAATAGGCAAAAGAATTATAGAAAAAATTACAATCATTACAAATTTATGTAATATTACTAAAAAAAATTGCATTTACTTATAAGCCAGCAAAGATACATTATAAAAACTTATTAACTTGTTATATAATTGTTATCCCCTTTTCGAAATTAATGGTTTAAAACTTTTATATAATTTCTGGTATTTTAAAATTAAAGTCATTATTTTAACGAAGACGACGCATTTTTAAACTATAAATTATTAGATAAAATAAATTAGTTTGCTTAAAATTTTTACCAAAAATTTATACATTATAAAAGTATTAAAATATTAAAGACCTTCATTTTTATTATCCTTGTAGCTTGTTTTTTTTTCTTTTTGGCATTATATGTGAAATTTAAAACCCATTAAGAATTGTCTGCCAAAGAAGAAAAGCACCCATAAAAACACTGATGTCAGCATTGACTATATTACAATGTATATAAAAAAAATGCTCTTTAATTAAAATTTGATATAATAGATTATGTTACATTAAACGCATTAAGGATCACATATAATTTAATTTATGATCCACAATAGGTTGCCTTTTGGGAAGGGTTGTGGAAAGAAAAATAGACAAATAAAGTACGCAATTAACACATTACATAAATGCTATTTAATTTTAATGAGGAAATTTTTTTTAAACATAAATATTTCTGAAATTATATTCATTTATGCAATTCCTAATTAAACATAAATTTAGTACAAAAATAAAAAGTTTTAAAAATGTAATGTAAAAGTTTTACATCAAAAATACTGCATGGCTTTTTTAAAAATAGCCATGCAGCTGCAATAGTTTCAGACTTATGGGATTTTTTACTACTAAACATTAAGTTTTAATTTTAATTTACCTTTCTAATGAAGACTTTAACGTCAGTTTCGATTCGAACAACATGAAACCATTGTTCATTTTCATTTTTAATATTATTATAAATACATTTTCTTAGTAGCGTCCCTGTTAGCATAAATTATAAGAAATAATGCTGTTTAATAGCTATCCAATATTTGGTCTTTTATCAATTTTGGAGAGTATTTACTATCTTTACCTACAAACTCTGTGTTATACTTTCATAAAAAAAATTTTTTTTGTAAAATAATCTGTAAAATAAAGAATGTTATACAAACTAAATTTATGTCTTATGTTTTTTTAAGAAGTTATGTTATAACAACAATTGGACCAGAAAATTAAATTCCTTTATTAAAATCATAATTTTTTTGACTCGAAGCCAAAAGTTGTAAACTATAAATTCATAAATTTATTTTAAACGTTAACTTTACTAATATTATTTATAGTCTTTATATATAGGATATAAGGATAACTTTAAATATTGCTTTACAAGCATTTTAAATAAATAAATAAAACTGATGTGCTACAAATTAATAATACATAATTCATAATTTTAACACATCTATGAAACTTTTTACAATTCTGTTTAACCGTATTTAAAAAGTTCTTAATAACCAGTTTAAAAACGGAGAGTTTTAATATTCAAAACTAGGAATTCAGGATTTGACAATTATTTAAACATACTTCATTGCCGAATCTACGTTTTAATAAACATTTTATAAATGCAGATTTTTTGTAATTTTTATATTTTTATGAAAATTCCTGGCAACTCAATAGTTTTTTTTTGTTACCATAATTGCTAATATTTGCATAAACGTTTCTTATTATACACCTTAAAAATATCTACACAAAATTCACACAATCAACATAATTTAGTGTCCTTTATGAACTTATCCTTCCAATGTAAATGTTAAAATATAAAAATATATCAAAATTTGGTGTAATAACTTTAAACTCTACAAAAAATAATAATAATTGACAGAATTATGTAGTAGCTTCAAAAGTTAGCAGTTCCCAAAATAATGTACCATTATTTATAATCCTTTTGATAGATTAAGGACTGTATTATTCAATAAGTAGATATTGCACATAGGTCAGCTTATTTCTTTCAATAAGATTGTTAAATATTTGAATAAATAATCAATATCGTACAATAATTTTTTGGTTCAATTATTTCGTATATTAAGGCTTCATATTCACAATGTGTACATATATGAAGGTATGAATTGAATATGTACAATTTTTATGTGATTGTTATATACATATAATAATTTGAATATTTTGAGCATACGTTCTAAAAATTAAAATTGCAATTAAGTGAATGAAATTTTCCAAAATATACTTACGTATTTCAATACTAAGTATATTTTGGAAAATTTACATTATACTGACTGAGGCAATATGTAATACTCGAAATTTTCCTCGTATTAAATCACTATATTTTATTTAGAAGCAAACAACTCGTCCTGAATAGTTGTTTTTCATTTAAATTAAAGTTGTAGATTTTCAACAGAAATAAAATTTGATCAAATTCTTTATTCAGGATAATTTAATGGGAAAAAAAATATTTTGAAGGAATTTTTATCTGAAATAATTTTCCGAATTTCCTTAAAATAATTTCTGTAAGAGATAAATTCAGAATAATCAAAAATTAGAAATAAAGCTCTAAATATTTTATTAACATTAATTTTAAATGATATTTAATTACATTTATATAATATTCAATAAGCAGTGTTGCTCTTTCTAGTTTATATGTTTCCAGCAGAATTTAATCACAACCTAAAATATGTTAGCAAATGTCTAGGTCATTTGCTAACAATAAATATCTCACTAATAAAGTACATACATTGTTATATATAATTAAAAAAGTTTCTTCACTATAAACGAATTAATGGTACGACATCCATATAAAATTAATAGGTCCAAATTGTCCAAATTGAAATAGAATATTAATTATTAGAAGAGAGACTCTTTAAGGGCGACGTAGGACCTGTAAGGAGTTAGTTCTATATACAATCTATTAAATTTTGAGTAAATGATTACTTTAACTTTTAAGAGGTAAAATAATACAATAAATAAATCGAAAATTAACTTAAAATTGATCGCAAATTCTATAAACTTCAAGAAATGCAAAGCTAATTTTTAATGAAATTAAGTTCATTAGTCTCTTATATTTTTAATAAGTTCAAATATCTAGAGGTTATAAAATAAATATTTAAAAATTACAATTTTGTAATTAATTTTTATATAATCAGATAAACATTTAAAAGAAAATTCAATTAAAAATTTTTGTTTTTACATTATAAGTAAATTATCTTCCAATAATAATTTATACAGCTGATTTGAAAACTTTAAATTATAATTAAACTTCTTGGAATTTTACTATTTGTATAAAATTTATTCAATCTTTTACTATACTTGTACATAAATTTGTGTATAACGAAAATTATTAATTTATGCAATTTTCGTATATACATATATATTAAATATTCATAACATTTGAAATAAAATATACTTATATACGAGTATTTAGTATATTATTAGAATATTATACGTAATAGTAATAAATTTCAGTACAATGTATAATATATAAATTTGTAGAAAATTGTTGATTAAAGTTTTGTATACTTATATGGAAATAGGAAATTATATACTAATCAATATTTACTTTATTCAAATAAATTGATCAATTTCAAAATTTTCAACTTGCTATTTTCTAAGGAAACTTTATATTTTCCAAGAAAACTATATATTATTATAAAAATATTTTCAAGAATAATGAAATATAACATTATTTAAATAAATTGATTAATATATCTAACTATAACTTTATTAACTTTAGTGTTATTATCTTCAATCTCAAAATAACTAAAATTTGAAGATTTTCAATTTAAAATAAAAAAAACATTTGACGCAGTAAATGATGTTGAATAATAAGAAAATATTTTCAATATATTTAATGTTAAAATAAAATGTAGTTGTTTCTTTTTTTTCAATTAAGCAAAATTCTAAATTGATATAAAATGTTTTAGTGCAGCATAACTATTTATCAATTATTTCATATTTATAGGCTATTTTTTATACTCAATTTAATTTTTTATGGAGTTTTACTAATATTTACTCTTCTATATTACATTATAATATGTAGGCCCTAACGTGAAGTAACACTCAATAACTCTTACAACTCATCAATAACATGGAGTATAGACTATCAAAATTTTGAAAAATGTACATTTATTTTTTGAAAATATGATATTAAATCAACCTGGACTAATTGGAATAACAGCTTCTCTCCGTAAAGTCATACATTTAAATTTAAATTCTGTAAGCTTCCGAGGCATACATCACCAACATTATTTGTATAATATGGGTGACGTACGAGTATGCCTTATGAACAGACGTACAGACAGGCATCAGAAATATTTTAATATTAAAAAAAAACCATAACAAATAACAAAAAGTTTCCTTTTTGTAGTTTTTGATTTTAATATAATTTTTCTCTGGCCTGTGGTATATGTAGCATTAAATTGATTTGATCCTAAAAGAGATAGGTTAGATTTCATATAAGATAAAACTAAACCTAGAAATTACTAAAGGTAAAAGAGAATATAAAAAATAGTAATCTAAGAAACGAAACTTATATAAACTACATATATACGAGTATATATATTTTTAATATGGGATTTCTACTATAAAGAATGATTCCTGAACCATCATAAAAAATTACAGCATAAGATTTTTTTTTGTTCAAAACAATTCTGATTGCAAGTAATTTATTAAAGCAAATTATTTTGTTTTTTTTTTTACTCTTATAGCTACTATATACCTTTTTTTTCATCCATTACTTAATATTTATTTTACCTTAAAATTCTAGGAAAAAAATATAAGAAAGAAAATAGAAAATCTGTTCAGTTCATATCAAAAATTACTATCCATTTTTATATAAATTATACATTTTTTGTTTATATGTATCTTTTGTGTATCTGTTACTAATATGATAAAAGTTGGATTTTAATATTTACCATATCTGTACAAATAATAATGAAAAGTTTTATTTGTAACTATTCCTAGGATTAGTAACAATATTAAAAAAATAATATACCATATTAATACAATTTTTCCATTAAGTTTTCTAGATATTCCAATAAATATCTATTCTATAGTATTTCAAATTGGTAGCTAAAAACTTTTCAAATTTTGTAGTACAAACATCTAGCCATAAGGTATGACTAATTTTTAGAATATCTGAGAATTTGTTATTTCTGTGTTTTTAATATTTGCTTATATATTGTTATTTCCTTGTATTTTTCGAATAATGTTCATTGGGACCCGGAAATGGTCGATTAAAAATTTGAAATTAATTTGATTGCAACTAATTTTATGATATTGCTAAGGAATTAGGATAATACTATATTATATTTATTATAAACCACTTATGATATAGTTTTGCATAAATTTTATAAATTTAAATTATAGTCGTTTTCAGATCATTTATTTTCACTTTGTAAATTTAAATTTTAGGACAAATATTTTTTTAAGGTATTTTCAATCTAAGATAATTTTTGTTCTGACGTGAACGTTAATTATGGATTTTATATGATTGTAATTAAAAGAAATTATTGTTAAACTATTAATTATTAATTTGCACTTCTACAAGTCAACGTTTATAAAAATGAAATTATAATTTTTATAACAATTTAATTAAAACAGTCTTGTAAATATACAGAAAATATGTGGTATACAATTTTATTAATGATAATTATATTATGTGCTATAATTAATTTAAAAAAATTAATTGTAAAAATGCTCATTTTATTAACTTCATAAGTATATTTCAAATTCAAACATGAAAATTTATTATTAAATAGAGCATAACGAGTTGAAAATTTCAAGAGTTTTTATATCATTAAAACGATTTGTTTTTCCAAAAAGAAAAAAAAATACAAATTCTTTAAAAGAAAACTTTAAAGAATCTGTTCTGTCACTATTCTACAAAATCCTTATGTTCCCTAAAAATATATACTAAATTTTAGCAAAATATTTTATATCGTTGAAATGTTTATAGCCAAACAAAATATTATATGTATGACCATATCCTTGTTGAATAACTTGTTAGCACATAGACATGAAATTTTTGTATGCAAGACTTGGGGAATATATAAATATAGAATCCAAATATCCAAATCGAATGAAAAATAAAATCATAAGAGAATAGTTTCTTAAGTTTTGCCGATTTGGTATAAAAAAAATAATTTATAAACAAATTTTACTCTATTTTAATATTTCAAAGTTTACATACTATTACATAAAATATGTTAAAAAGTTGAGAATGAGAATGATTACTAGGTCCAAATAGTAATGTCATTTTATATTTTACTATCAAATTTTACTATAAACTAGTTTATGTTCAAATAACTATTAAATCTCTCCTCGTATGCTTCATTTTTTGTTGTTGTTGTATTTGAAATGAATTGCAATAAAGAAAAGATCCTTTTCATTAACACGTACTTGGTATTTGTGTACGTACATGAAACTATAATAGAATCTCTTGTATTATATTTATTATATGTCTATATATGATAATTTTCTGCATATGAATCTTATCTATGGGGAGAAATGAATATGATTGCCAATAGAGCCCCTAGAGGAATACTGCAGGAAAATTTATTTGTATTGTAAAATACAATAAAGGATTTTTTAGTATAATACTATTGATAAAAATTTGATATAAACATAAAAATTAAATGGACATCACGTAAAATAAATTTCTGTCAAGTGTAGATGCTGCTGTTGAATGGAAGGCACAATATAAAAGTATTCAAAATATTCGAGAAACGTGCATATTTGAAAATGTTCCTGTGTTTGGTGGTTAAATTTCGTTTGTTTTTTTTTTTTTTTGGTTGTTATTCTAGATTTTCTAAAATGTACGATAATTTACAATAAGTATTATTAAAACAAGGATATAAATTAAATTTCTTGTACGAAAGAATAATATATAACTTGTAATATTTTGAATATATTAAAATATTGATATGGTTAGTACAAAATTTACTTACATTTATATTTATTTACATAAGTTAATTAAATGATAATATCTATTTTAATATACATAATCAGATTTTTAAGTAAATTGAACGTAGATTTAAATTTAGTATATATAATTAACAGAAACAGCAATCAATCACTTCAAACAAAAATTGTTTTAAGTCAAAAATTACCAAAACATTTCCAATGAAGACTCCAACATAATGTTTGAACACCATTTAGCATTATTACTAAAATTTCATAATTTATGTACATCATCGTCTTGTTATTTATTATACAATTTTTTATAATACTTACTTGTTCTATTTTTAAATTCAATTTACTGTAAAACTTTGATGCATTACACAAAATTTTATATAGATATGTTAAGGACTTTATGTACCAAATTAGATTTTGATTTATATTTCTGAAAATAAATTTTGAGTTATTTTTTTTTTTAAATAAAAATCGATTCACAGATTTGACAACCATAAGAATATTTATATGTATATTAAATTGAAGAATATTTGTGGCGACTTTTATCAATTATTTTGATTAATTTTTTATGTTGTTTTGACTTTTAAAATTTGATTTATAAAGTAAAATATATAGAATAACATAAATGAACAAAAAAAAAAATTAAACTCAATTATTTAAATAATTTGTAGAGGTAAAATTTAAGTATGAAATATGATTTTGTATTTTATACAATGTTATAATAAAAAACAATTTTATGTTTCAAAAATATAGTTTTGTTTTGAAAAAAAATCAACTTTAAAATTTTTTTTATTATTTTGTACTTTTTTATGAATTTTGTATTTAAAATGGAAAAAAGTTTTAATAGAAATGTCATCAATCTAACAACAACTTCTCACTAATAAAGCCATCAGCTTTTTGTAATTAAAGTTTCTTTCACTATAAGGAAATTTATGGTTCAGAATCTACAATATATACAATATTATTCGGTCCAAATTGCTATAGATGTTTAAAAATTGAAGGCTTGATTTTGACTGTTGCGCCACTAACGAAAAAAAGTGATTTAGTAGCCGGTAACATACCAGGAAAAGTACGTATTCAAGATTTTGGTTAATTCAGTGTTTCTTACTGTTATTGTTTTGTAAATAAAATATATATTTCATCGTTATTATTATGTTACAGTGTATTTGTATAACATAAGTCATTATGTCAATTGACAAGTACTACCAATGAGCAATTCATCACAAAAAACCAATGATTTATAAAATTTCTATTAAAATTTTTAAAAGATTTATGAAAAAAGAAATTGTAACGAAAATAACTAAATTTCATTTATTTATACTTTGTATTTAATAAAAAATGAAATGCATTAAAACATTGTTGCAAATCATCAGTAATAAAATTTCAGGACATATATGTATGATAGAATTTAGACAAATTGCTTCATCAAAAATTTTTTCGAAATAGATAAAAGGATTATAAATATACTAAATACTTATATTCAGGAAATCTATTTATGCTCTAAGAATATCATTTATATAGATTTCTAATTTTAGTTGAATTTATTTCCTTAATTTTTATACAAGTCATCAGGATTTTATAGTTTTGAACCAAGAAAATTGAAAAAAATACATTTTATTATCCTTCGTCTCATGGTTTTGTCATTAAATACAATTTCTATTGAGTAATTCCATTTATCGTAAAAATATCATTTATAAGAATCTAAAACAATAAAATTTGATTTTCCATAAATATCTTTTTTTCGTATGTTCTTATCATAATGATTCTGATACTGTTTCTTTATTTGTTTTTGTGAATCAGCATTTAAAATTAAGCCAAATTGAAGGAGGTTATTTTATTTTATTATAATTCAGATAACGTATTAAATAATATAATATATTTTGTTTTCTGAGTGCAATAATAGTTTCATAAAATATTTTATATTCAGGGCTATTTGGAAAATAGTTTAACGTTCTTCGTTCCGAAGTTTCCGCATTCTGAAATACATTTGAAGTGAAATTATTTATTATCATTGACCGTTTTATAGGTTTTATAGAAAATAAGCGAATCGAATTAATGAATCATTTATAATACATTTTCTAATTATCTTTTCAGGTACATATTTTGAAAAAATAATTAACTCATAAATATTTTTATAAACACAATTAAAGAGCTTGGTGGATAAGGGTGTTAGTTAGGTGTGTTTTGTTTTAAATGTAACAAACTTGAAGGTTTTAAATTCATAATAAAATATGTAGGTTTTAGTGATGGTTATTCACAACGTTTCACAATTGTTTAGTGCTTGTAGCTTCTAGTAAACTAAGAAGCTTACATCTGACTTACACACAATCAAAATATCATTTTAAATCTAAATTTACAAGTTTAAGAAAAAATAAGGAACCGTTTAACTGTAATTTCACTTTCAACTTGACTGATAATTGAAGAGGATAACAAGTATGCTAATCATCCTTTAGGTGAAACGAAGTTTTTTGCTCTTCTAGACTTAGCGGCAATGTAATAGAATCCGTTTTCTAAAATATATTTTACTGTCTTTATTAAAAAGGCAGAAACAAAGAAAATTTTTTTATCGGAATTATTTTAAGATAAGATAAGAACGATATTGTAGTATTCAATCGTTTTCCAGAATAAAAAAACGATGTTTTATAAATACATACGATCTTTTCAAAATAGCCCTGAGTATATTACAGGAAATTTGAATATCATAATAACCATAAAATTTAGATGTACATATCTCTAATAAAATTGTTTGAAGTATGTATTTTAATAACCAAAGAATTTAAATTTTTAAGATGTTGATCAAACTGCTCTTTTAATTGGTCAAACTGTTTAGTAGATTGAAATAACTATAGGAGGCTTGAAGTATCTGCAAGAAAACAAATTTAAAGCAACTTTTATTATATTCAAAATTGTTGTTACTTACATTAAGAAAGGTTTCTAGATTCATACGGACAAAGTAAGATTGCATCATAATTGGCTTTATTGATCCAATCAATATCATTTTTATAGCATCTTTCAATGGTTTTGGAAAGTTATACCATTCACTGGAATACGCAGAAAAAGGAGTCAATTCACTCTGAAAATAAACCAAATTAAAAGATTATTATTCTGAAATAATAGGTTTACATCTGTTTTTACATAAAAAATTATCTCATTAGCATGCCAATAATATAACCCTAGAATACCACATATTAAAATTAGAATGTTAATCGTAAGAATTAAATCGGTTTTGCTTTGTATCTAAAATTAAAGAAAAAGAAATATTCTGTATTAAAAATGCAATTTTTGGTATTAAAAGATTCATTATTACTTTTGTCAAATTATAAAGAAGACAGCAAATTATTATTGAATATGTGATAAAGTCTACAAAAACTGGAATTGATATCAGTTTTTCCAAGTCCTTAACAAACCTAAAAAGGAAAAATAAATTTAAAAAAATAAAACTCAATTATTTCTAGGCAAAACCTTCTAATATTAATTTGATCAAACACGGATCGTCCCATTTTTTTGTACAACTTTTTTTCTTCATCTGACAAATCTGAAATTGTTTTCTTTTGGCTCAAGCGAACAATTTTTTTTTGTCTAAGCTGGAAATTAGAAAACTAGTTATAGTAAGCAACTGATTATTATAACAATTGGCCACTGTACCTTCATATTTTGTAATCGATAATTTATAATCTTAAGACGGAAAGCAGAATATTGCATTAGAGTAATTATAAATGTATGCCATGGTGCAAATGTACAAACACCCAGAATGATTGCGTAATGAGGAATAATATAGCCAACTAGAATACTTTCAGAAATTTCTCGTAATGGTATGAAATTAACAATTAAAGGTTTGTCAGCATATTTATTGTTAATCTTAAAAATATTTAGATAGTTAAGGTAATAATAATAAATTAAACCTTTATTGCTACCTCATTGATGAAAAGTTCTGGATAGAATATGGCTTCGTAGCTTGAAGTTCCTAAAACGAAAATTGTACAGGAAACGGATGCTATATTTAAAATACGGGTAATCTGTGACGTATATCTACATGTAGCCTCATAAATTTGAATTTCATTTTTGTCTCCAATTGTTAATATGTTTTTTACATCTTCATGAATATAATTTATTAGTTTATAAAACTCTGAAATAAATAATAAAATATTGAGGAAATTTAAAGTTAAAAATTTTACTAGCTCGGTAAATGAATCCATTGCCAAGATTTATAGTAACAGTTAAGCTGACAAGGGACATAGCCACAACTATTACACTATTGTCAAAGATACAAAACTTAAAAAAAATGAATCAAAAATTATTAAATGCAATGATATTTCTTAAAACTTTGCTTCACCAAAAGAATAGTTACAGTAGCAAAAGATAGTGTAATAATAGCGCAACGGATTAAATGAAGAAATCCATATTTTTGCTCTGACGAAATTATAAAACCATAATATTTCATCTAGATGAGGTGCATTCTTAAAAGTTTATTATCATAAACTTCAGTGTTTAATTTAAAATTATTTATATTAAACATTTTCACTTATAATTTTTGCAGGTAGAAAAGTTATTATTCGCTTTTGCAATATACCAAGTACGTTTAAGTATTAGCGTAAATAAAATACTGATTTTGTTTTCGCTTACCTTGGCTTATATAGGTACTTTTTAATTCAAGTGTGAAAGATATGTCCTATATTTTGTATCTATGTTTTATCTTCTATTTCATTTAGTAAAAGTTATTTGAAATTCATAATATATTTAAGTTTAGCTATTAATTAAGTTTTTACTATGAAAAGGAATATTTAAATACAAATTTTATTTTTAGTAACTATAATATAATAAGAGCTGGAGGGAGGATATTAAATGTATGAAGAATAATTCCTTCCCTAACTACTTCGATACACACATTTGTGTAGTGGTCGTGTCTTTGAAAGAATTGATAAAAGTATTTTCTTTTCTTTTTTAATTTCGACCATTAATTATTTATTTTGAGAATAAATTAGCTGAACAAATCTTTTTATTGCAATTTATTCGTACAACATTTTCATTGAGTACATATTCGTACAGAGTTTTCATTTTTTTTTCTTAATATTGCGATCTAATCTTATATAGCAGATAATATTTTAATATTAACTTTAATTTTGGAAAAACTATTTTAGAATCACAACAGTTTTAAGACACTTACATAATTTTTTAGACTATTGGATATAGTTTCAAAAGTATATTAAATAAATAAAACAAAATTATCATATAATTATGTACAAAATATTTTTATATTTTTTATGTTTCAAAATGTAAACATAATTTATATACTAATACATATTTAAAAGTATTTATACAAATTAAATATTATTTATTATCAACATTTTTAATCCTTTTTATTCTGTTATATAATCGGGCGGATTCTGAAAAACGCCGGTAGTGTACAGTATGTTCGGAATGTCGAAATTCATATTCGAAATTCCGGTCGATTATGCTATGGGCTTCGGAAATG
This sequence comes from Empis livida, assembly GCA_963932195.1. Taxonomy (NCBI): domain Eukaryota; kingdom Metazoa; phylum Arthropoda; class Insecta; order Diptera; family Empididae; genus Empis; species Empis livida. The sequence continues at coordinate 2,237,743 of OZ010649.1, forward strand.
TTTTAGTCTATACCGAAATATTTTCGAACCTAATACCATGAACGAACGAGACTATTGCCTGAAGTATAATTATACATCCCGCGTGTCTAATATCATCATAATCTATCTAGCTAATAATCATAGTTTTAAATATGTTCTCACAAAGTAATCATATACCAAATATTAATGATCATTAATTCCCAAGTATCATATAGTCCAATGATCTTTAAACAGTATCGTATGTCAAAGGTATAAGTGTCGAAGAGATTTCGTTTGATATTTGTCTCAGGGTTTCTTCATATGAAAAATAGGAATGTAGGAATGCAATAACAAAATATAAATGTAGGAATATAAATAGGAGAGTAACTACACAAATGTTTCGCCATTATTGGAATCGAAAATAATTCGAAAAGTATTATCGCAGAGAAACTAAAAATAATACGAAAAGTATTATCGCAGAAAAACTTAATACGACTTTTTTCTAAAAGATTAATTCCACCATTTTCAAATTAACAGTCTAAACTCCCTGCACAGTTTGCGACATTTAAGTAAACGGAGAAAAAATTTCCATACATTTTGTTATTGCAAGCTATTGCAAGTACATCAGAGTATATTCTATATTGTATTGTAAGCGAATCGTTTTAACTCTCAACTTTGGCATTAGCAGAAGCACTAATGTAAAAAGTGTACCCTTTCCGAAAGGCACACTCTCGTCGCATTTTGTTGCCTGTTGTAGTAATTATTCCAATTTAAGTGATTTAACAAATTTCAAAATACCTATTATTCTATTACGGTAAATATAGAATCATTATAATTAAATTTCTTTAATATTAATAATAATTTATGTTGCCATATAATAAATAAATGATTATTAATTTAAGATGTTCTGTGTTTATGCGTACTTAATTGTGCTCTAGATAATACAACAACATCGCATACTAAACAATGATAATGTGTTTGTTTTAAACTATAATTACATTCATCATTTTGTTGTTGATTATCATCATCAATGTTTGTTGTTGATTTAATTATACATTTTTCATTGTTTGAAATTTTACGAAAACCAGCCATTCGTATAAATTCAGTTTTATTATGTTGTCTACGATGTGCTACAACTTTATTTGTATCTGAGCATATGAAATTACATTTTAAACAATGAAAATGTGATGATTTATTATTTTGTCCAGCTAATAAAAAATGAAAAAAATATAAAAATAATATGATTTAATTAAAATATAGCTAATAAATATTTCTTTAATAATTTTAATCTATTAATTACAATTATAATGTTATTTAAAATATTTTAGAAATAACTATGTAATTTCAGTGTCATTGCATTCGCAATTTCTTTACAAATATTGGGTAGATTCCATAATGTTAGCCTTTGAGGTAAACCATTATTTATAAATATATATTTAAATTAGTTATTAATAAAACTTACCCCAATTTTTATTATAAACACATCCATCATAATTACATTTCATATTAGCACGATATTGCTTAAATTCAGCACCCATTAATTTATCTAAACGTTCATGTCGTGCTGTATGTTGTACAAATCTTGTTTTATCACAAAAACTATAATAACAATCAATACGTGTACAATGAAAATGTGATTGATGTTTACGATAACCACAATTTTCAAAATTACAATCCTCATTAAAACGAAATTTTAAATAACCATTTGGTATTGGTTCATCTTTAAATATTTTCATATTAAAACTAGTTTGTTTTGATGATGATGATGATGTTGATTGTTGATTATTATTTATACCTTTTATTGTATCTGATGGTACGGCTAATGATGACGATGATAATAAGGATGATTTAAATGATTTTTTTGATTTAATTAAAAAATCATCAATGATATTATTATTATCGCAGTTTTTAGATGATGATTTACGTTTCTTTGATAATTTTTTATTAACTGATATATTATTCTCATTACAATTACTAATTACAGATGATTCTAATAATGATGATGATGATGATGATGTATAAAGATGTTGATGATAATATGACGGTGTTTGCTGATATAATGCTAATTGTGCTAAATGTAAATTTTGTTGTTGTTGTATATTTTGAATTTTATCTGGTGATATTACTGGTAATTGATTAAAATATGATGATGGTGTTGGTGATGTTTCTACTGATGATGATGATTGTTTTAATTCTAAATTAATTGATGGCAATTGCGGTATTAATAAATTTTCTGGTTTATCGTAACTATCATCATCATCATCATCATCTTGAACACTTTTGATATCTTTATTAATTAGACTAATTTTATCATCATCATCTTCATCATCATCATCAGATTGATTTAACGTTTTTGAAATTGCCGCAGAATGTTTTAATTTATAAATATCAGCAAATGTCTTATAAAAACGAAAATAATTAATTAAAATATTATTATTAATTATATTATTTACCTGATTACAAAATTTATGTAATTTTCTTTTTCTCTTAGAAAATGACGTATTACATTTGGTAATTTTACATTTGGTTGGTGTTTTTATTGGTGATAAATAATAATTATTTTCTTGTATCTGATTATCATTTGATGTTACAGTTTCTTTTAATGGATCATTAATAGGATTTGTACTGGTTGCCGTTATTGATGATGTATTTATAGGAAAATATGTTCCAGCTGCACGGACCACTACATAAAATATTAACGTAAATAAATTTTTATTGTACATATCATCTAATATTTACAAATAATAAGGAATTAATATCAACTATTTTTCGGGTAAAATATTTACAATAAAGTGTTTATTAATTTTCTGAATATAAATTATTTTCGATCGTATTTTCATTGAAAGACTTATGTGATGTTTCACCCGTAATTTTAAGTTTTTGTAGTTCTATACTTTTATCTTTTTTTAATTTCTTGAAAGTCAATTTATTTACCTGATTTTTTTTCATCATCATTTATTGCAACATTTTGACTGACTGTGTTTATAGCTATTTTATTAATATCTATAGAGACAAAAAAATTAATATAAATTAAATTCATATTTTATTTGAATTTAAAAAAAATTACCTGATTCCTTTACAGCTGTTGTTCCTGGTAATAGTAATGACTGATGATAATAATTTGGAAAAGTTTCTGTATATGTTGATGATGGCGATATTTGCTGTACCTGTTCACCACCATCAACAATAGAATTTTTCTCCACTTTTAAGCTAGTTAAACTAGCTTCTGGTGATTTTTGGTTCTACAAAAAATCAAATGAAATTTCTATACATTCATATCATTTTCAGGTTACATTCAATGTTTTTCAAACCACAAATTCAACATTTTACAAGTTAATTTTTACCCTTTTTTCCAGTAATATTCAATATTTCGCAAGGTTTAATCCAATTAGATTTGGGAAAACATTTTATTTTCACTTGATTAATGATAAATCAAAATTAATGCTTTCTTAATGTTACTAAAAATATATTACATATGTTAAAAACGGTTTTCTCCGAATAAATGATATTTTTTTACTTAAATTTCCGTAATTTCTTTCCAATTATTGTAGAACATTCGTTATATTTCCAAAGGATTTTATGGATTGGAGCAAATTATAGTTTATTTGAGATGGAATAACTTCCGAATTAACTAATACATTTGGAGATATATAACTCTTTTTAGAAGAAAATTAGAATTTAAAAACGAATTAGAATTTACATCTTTTAGTAAAAAAAACTGTTAAGGTATGATTTTGTAATAACGAGTAAGAACCAACAGTGCCTACAAGTAATTTGGTTAAATTTAAATTGAAAAACATTGAATTTGGTTTGAATTAAATTAAATTTAACCCGAAAATAGCATATATAGACCTAAAAATAGCATATATTATATTATGTATATACATTATTTGTTACTTACATTATTATATAATTCAACTACACGATTTTTTGGTGGACGTCCACGTTTACGATTCAAAAAACTATCGATTGATGTTATTTCTATTAGATTATTTGATGTTGAGGTATTTGTTAATTTTATCTCAATATCATCATCATCATTATCTTGTTTTTTATTATGTAATTCATGTGATTGTATATGTTCAATTAATTCATTTAAATTTTGTTTAAATATTTGGCCACAATCTTTATATAAACAATGTAAATGTGTTATTGTTGATGATGTTGATGTTATTGGTAAAGAACATTCAATTAATATTCTTTTATCATTATTATTTTGTAAATTTAATGTTTGATTATGATTTATGTTATTATCAATTTGATTTGTACAATTTGATGTAAAATAATTTCGTATTTTAAAGTCAATATCATTAAAATTATTTAAATAATTATGTAATATTGAAGATGATGATGATCCTATATTATTGTTAATTTTATTAAAATTATTTAACATTATTGATATTAATAAATTATTATTATCAATTAATTGTTGATTATTTAAATTCAAATTTGTTTGGTTTAATAATTTTTGATGATTTTCTTGCATTTGTTGAAGGAATTTTATTGATGCTAATGTTATTGCTGCAGGATCTGATGGACTTATATTTGTATATAATTTTTGACTATTACTATTTTTATTTGTTAAATCAGTTGGTAATGATTCTGTATTATTTGTAATTGTAGAATTTTTATTTATTGTTAATATATTATCTATGGATGATAATTCTAACTTGTCTTTTAATAATTCTGTAGTACAGGTATTATCAAATTCATTACTATCATTATAATTATTTGATATATTAGCTGTATTAATATCAGAATCATTAGATTCATTAATTATATCATGATTATATGATTGTTTTTGTAATAATTTATAACGTTTATATGCCTGTTCACCATCTAAACGATCATGTTTACGTTTATGACTTATTAATTGACCACTTGAATGTAATACATAAAAACAATTTTCACGTACACAATGTATATGATTACAAACATTCGAAAATCGACATCCTTCATACGAACATAATTCATTTTTTAAGAACTTTTTAAAACCATCTTGTGCTAATTGTAAATCCTTAATGTGGTATGATTTATGTTTTTCTAATTATCCAAAAAAAAAAAAAAATATTAAAATTAATAAAAGGACAATTATTGCGAACAAGAGCTATTAATTTTATTTTAAATAAAAAATTTGTATATACTAATTCTTAGCGCCATATATCCTAGTTATTAATTTACTAATTCTTAATTTACCCATATCTCCTTTATTTTTAAATGTAAACCGGCAATTATCACGTCTACAATGAAAATGTGTTGTTCTTTGTCCAGAAAATATACAATAATCTGATTTACATTCTTCAGTTGCACGAAATCTTTGAAATCTTAACATTTAAAAATTAAAAATATATAGTTAATTATTTTATTTATTTAAAAGTTTATATATTTTTACCCTTCTTGATATATTGCTGAATTTTTTCGATGATAATTTGAATGCATTTGTACATCACTTGTACTAATATATATTTTATCACAATTTGGTTGAATACAATGATAATGTGTTTGTTTACGATTATGTTGACAATAATTATTTTCAAAATTTATACTACAATCATCAGATGATGAGAAACGTAAAAAACCATGATTTAAACTTTCATTGCGTTTTTTATGCCATTTAATATGTCGTAATATTTCCTCCTTTTTATTTAATATTTTACCAGAACATGGTATATCATAACAATGAAAATGTTCACGTAAATTTTCTTTCCGACATTGATCTCTTTTACATTCTAAATATGATGAAAAATTTAATGAATTTTTAATATTTTCAGCTGCGGAAAAAAAATTATATATATTATTTAAAGAGCCAAGTCGTTGTTGGTGGAGCTTCTCGTTCAGTTCGTAGCCAACAGTTTTTTTTTTTCTAAAAGGCCAAACAGAAAATTAGCTATCGCAGTCGTCTCTCTTCGAATTTGTTCACAACGATCTTGTCCCACAGACAAATGCCATTATTTTTTAAAATTATTATTTTAAAGTTTACAAATTCAGCGAAAATATTAATATTATAATATATGTATATGCTTTATTTTTAAAGAGAAGTTAAAATTAAATTATAATGCCGGTTCATATCTGAAACTGGCACCATAATATCACTGAGTATATTATAATTTGTTTAAAGATCATATCCATTTAAGCAAATGCAATAATTTTAATTTCTGACATACCTTGGAATTGTTTTTCTTCAGTTTCCATTTGTGCTAACTGCAGAATTGATGAAAACAAACCAATTTTTTTTTGGTGTGTGTCAAAGATATGAAAATATAAAGTAAAAAAAACACAAAAATGAAATATGAAATATAAAAATGACAAAATTCTATTACATACCAAAGAAAATTTTTCTAATAAATTTTCGACATTTTTTACAGATCTTTTATTTTGTTGTTTTTTTAATTGTTGTAATGCACCATTTCCATTTTGAAATCCAATTAAACCAAAATTATTAAATAAACTAAAATCATCACTTGGCTGATCCTTATATTGTTGATTATTTTGACTAATACTATTATTATCATTTAATTGATGATTCAATAAATTTGATAAATTATAACTTTTCAAATTAAAACTATCTTCATCATTATCATCAACAACATCACAACAATTTGCATCATTACTTTGATTATCATCTTTGGATAATAAATTATCAGCAATAATATTATTTTGATCAATATCATCTGTAATATGCAAAATTTTATGTGATGTTGATGATGATGATGTGGATGGGTTTATTAATTGAACAGTATCATTAGTGCTGGTATTTGTTCCAGTAGAAGTATTAGTTATATGATTAATCGATGAAATATCAGAATGTTCTAATTGTAATTTATTATCATTTATATATTCATTAAGATTATCATTATGATCATCATCACTATTTATAATATTTTCATTATTATTTTCTTTTATAACTTCATCAATATTAAAACATTTAATTTTAGTTGAATTATTGGTTTTTTCTAATTTTAATATTTTCTTACAATTATTATCATAATCATTACAATGATTATTTAAATTATTTTCAACATTATTATAATTAATTGTTGATGTTGATGATGAAATATGTTTTCTTTTTAATTGATATCGTTTGGAAAAATTATTTAATTTTTCTTTTGAAAGTAATGTGGAAGATGATGTTGATGGTAATGTTGATGTTGTTGTTGATGATGATGATGATGATATTAGTTTGTTAATTGAATTAATTCTATTTAAGGTTAATAATTCATCATCATCATCATCATCCAATATATTATTTATATCATTATCAGATATAAATTTTTTATCAATTAATAAAGATGTTGATGATGATGATGATGATTTATCTTTTTTTTTCTCATTATTATTATCTTCTTTTATGGTTGGCAATAATAATTTTTCATTAGTCTGATTTAATAAAGATATATTTAATGAGTCTATTGATGGTAATATTAATTTTTGTAAATTAACTAAATCGTTATTTAATTTAATGGACGATGCTGATGATGATGCTGATGGTAATGCAGTTTGTATTAACGAATTTGTTGGTATAATCGGTAATGTTAATAATTGTTGGTGTTCTTGTTGTTCTAAATCTTCATCACTCTCACAATTATTACTATTATTTGGTATTGAATCTATTAAAAGAAAATTATCATTATTTTTATTATTACTTAATAAATTTTGTAATATATTTTTAATTTCATTATGATTTATTAAATTCAAATTATCATTAAATAATAAATTATTTTGTTGTACTAATTTCATCATATACAACTGAATTAAAATTTCTAAATGTCCTGGTAACATATTTAAAAATTTTTTGTTTTTATTTTATTATTTAATTATATAAAATTTTCACTTTCATTAAAATCATTAAAAAAAAAAAACACCAAAGGTTGTGTTAAGTTTGGCAATTTATGTCAAACTGAAATTTTTTTCCAAAAAAAATCAAAAAAAAAAAATTGTTTTATTTTTGAGAAAGAAATGTTTTTTTTTATTAATTTTTTATTTATCCCCTCTTCTTTGCAAAACAAACATTCTCACATACACAATGAAAAAATCAAATTCTATTTCCCTTTTTTTATCTTAAAATGAATAAAAAAAAAATAGTTTTTTTTTCACGAAAAAAAAGGGTAAATTTTGAATAAAAATTTCCAAAATTTATACAATTTTTTTTTTTTTAATTTCATCTTCCCAAAATAAAGATCCTTTATTGTGTTTTTGTAGTGAGTTTTTTACAAAAATTAATATTACCATCAATAGTATCCTGTATTTAACATTTTTTTTAAAATTTTATAGACGTTTAAAAAATAACATAAAATACACAAATAAAAAAACGAAGGGATGATATCCTTGTGATGAAAATATAATATCAGAAAATATTTATTTAAGAATTTTGTGTGAAAAGGATAGTTTTTGATAAAAAGGATTTTACTTCTATATAAATACTGTCTAAATGGTGGTATTGAGAAAATTGTAATTTTTGGGACAGTGAAGGCTAGTTTGACTTTAGTAATTTTGGATAATAATTAAATAGCAAACAGAACTTGTTTATCACAGCTATGAGGATTGCATAATATTTAGTAATTTAACATAAATTTATTATATTCAACAACAAAAATAAATTATGGTGAAACAGTCTCATCATATAATCTTAAAACTAACTTTTTCAATTATTTTTAAAAAAAATATCTTAGTAATTATTTATCACCTATTTTTATTCATTAAAATAATATCACCTATATTACCCATATTTTTATATTTTATCTATGAAAAATCAAACATATAATTTGCAAATTGAATATTCATTTCATAAAATATCTTTTCTTTTTTAAGTTGCTGTCCTTTTTAATATTTTTATATTTAGGGTAATTTTGGCCAACTAAAATCAATAATCCGTATAACTTTTTGTCGCCCATGTCTTCATTTGTCCCTAAACATTTTTTGTCAAAATAATATTTAATATCTGTAAACGATCATAAATTATTGATAGACCAGTCATTTATAAATTTTGAAGAATTTTTTATTCAAAGAGATGTTAATTAAGATATATAGACCAAATAGACGTTGGTATAATTTAATTTAATTGAAAAAGAAAAATTGCAATTTATCACTTGGAAAACTAATATGTAATAGCATAAAACTAATATGGAAAACTAATATGTAATAGCATAAAATTATAATTAATATAATTCGAGATTTTATCACTTAATTCGAGATTTGATCACTTAAAACCATCAAAAAATATTGTAGAAGGAGGCGTAGTGTTATTGAATAAAAAAACAATAGTTTACTTAATTGTACACAAGGCCATACAAAGTCATAGAATGTTTCAAGAATTTTTTTTTAGCTATCTAAGGACACTTATCCGATTAGTTTATCTGATCCGATGTACGTAATTTCACTATAAAACAAAGCTCAATGTATTTTCATGAGCTGTAGTGTCAATCTGTGGATAACAGATTCAATTTATTTAAGATACTTGAACAAATTAAATTGAAGTTACGAAACTACACCAATTTCTTTTTTTGCTGATTATAAATACATAATTAATTTTTACTTTCTCCAAGGAAAAATAACGATTTTCTTAGAAAAAACTGACACAGGACTGTCAGCTGCTGATTAAATTTTTATTATTGTTATCAAATACTATTATGGATTCTTAAGCTTCAAGCCAGTACTAGCAGTGAGAATGGACGGTTTTTTTCAATAAAATTTGTTGAGCGTTGCAGAAACTTCTTGTGATTTGAAAAAACTATATAAAAAAAAATTACTCAAATACAAAAGCAATTTTATTGAAGTTCATCAATCATTTAAGTTTTTAGTTTTTTCCGTTTTCAAAATCAAATAATTGTCCTGGTAGGGGAGAAATGGATATTAAATTTTATAATATATCAAAAAAATATTATTCTAACATTCAAAATTTTCTTATTTTTAATTATTTTAACCTTACAACATCATTAATTTTTGGTCCTTCTATATCGCACACCTTTTATTCTTTATTATGAAATATTTACAAAAAAAAACTTAAGAAAAATACGTATAAGAAACAGCATTTTTAAATTATATTTTTGATTATCAGGAACGACAAATATCCTCTACAGCTCTTCAGATTTCTCATATTCTTTCAACAAAGCGTCGAATGCTACTTAAAGATCCAATTATAGATTTGAGTAACGTTAATATTTCCCTAGTTCCTTCAAAGCGACTTAAACAAGATTGGAGAAGAATTAATATAGTGGATTTTAATGTTTAAAAAACTAGAGTTACCTTAGGAACAAATAACAGAATTTTATAGACATTAATAATAAACTTGCCTGAAGCGATTGTATATTTTTGATACCGCCAAATATGCAGCGAAATGTTTAGACTTTTAAATCGGTGTGACAAATATTTCGTATTTTCAAACATCGGTTTCGTCATAAGTAATTTATTTGGCACAGGCTTGAATATAACACTTTTATAGGACGGTACTCAGCAATAGTTTTAAAATAACTAAGCTGACATCATTACGTCATCGCCGCAATGCAGAAGCATTCAGTTTATTCTATAGATATTTTTTCGGCTATTGCTTTGAATAAATTAAAAAAGGCAGAAGAAACCTTTTTAATTATCCGGATATTAGCTTATTAATTTTCTGTGTAGCCCATTCGTAGATGTACCCATAAATATAAAGAACAATTCGAACTTCAATAATATGCCTCACCATCTGATGTGTCCCCTGAAGCATAGAAATTTGGAACTTTTTCCCCTACAATCCAAACCCTTTTCTTTTAATCTTTCCCATACATCTCTTTCCCAAGGATATTCTTTAGAAGCAAGGGTGATCGATTCCAAAAAACTCTTGTAAAAAAAAATTATTATATTTTTTTTGTCAAGCTGATTTCTCTTCTATAACAACAAAACATAAATCCTTTTTTATTTAAAAAAAAATCTTTTTTCTAGAAAAAACATTAAAACGGAAAAAAGGGATTTAAATTACATTTTACCTCGAGTTTTTGGGTAAAAAGGGTTACGTTTTTTTAATAATTATTATTATTTTTCTATAATAAGACGAAATCTTTTTTAACATTTATTTGAAAACATTTCGAAGATAAGATAAAATATTATTTATAAAAAGAAGAAATTAAAAATCTTTTTGCGTATTTGCTACTTTTAAAAAAACTGACGTATTTTTGTATTTTGTTAGTGTTGCTGTTTTATGTTAAAACGAAATTTATGATTTAAAGGATCTAAAACATTTATAGATGGCAGAAAATAGAAGTTGACATGCTTTCATAATGATTGGTCAAACTAGCTGTTTTGTTAGTATTTTTAATCGTTGTGTTGATCCTGCGACATGAAACCAAAAGTTGGTTTGTGAATCAGATCACAGTATTTTATGTGCCAAGCCCAAAATTCTGGAAATTCATTTTAATTTTAATTTTTTCGCTTAAAATTTTACTTAAGTACGTCCTTAATGTGCTGACTAGTTATTAAATACTAAGTGATCAATGAAACTCATCTAAAATTTCATAGTTTGGGAGAGATTTTAATTACATATTTATTTAATTTTTAATTACGCAGTTGTATCTAAGCCCTATTTAATTCAATAAGGATACTACATATTTTTTTATCTCCTTATTTTCTTTAAAATCTTCTCTATTAACTCACATACTAACATTATCTCTTCTTATGTCTGTCTTCGCTAATCCAAACTAATTAGGACACTGGGCCCCCATTTCCAGAATACGATCATTTGTGCTTGATTCTGATATGAATTATATACTCAATTACTAATAGAGATACTTCATTACACAAAATTTTATTAATTTGTATTATTAAATACCGGGTATTAACAAATTCTGGTTCGACCTTTTAATTCGTCAGAGCAATTTGTGAACTTTATAAACTTTTTGATTTTGTTTTAAACTTTTGCACTTTAAACTTTTAAAATTTTTTAATGTCATGGTTAGAAAATAAAATTTTCTCGTAAGGGTTAAGACGCGTTCCATAAAAAAAAACATATTTTTACAAAAGAAATTAATTTTTTGTGTATATTTTAGAAAATGTGCAAAAATCTAAACAAAAAAATGTTCACCTTTATTTCCCCTTTTTTCCCTTCTTTTTTTGTTGTGCTCCTTTTGTTATATAAGATTTGCGCCAACATAAGAAAATATCAAGATCATCAGAAAAAAAAATCTATTTAACCCCTTTTTTTGTCTATTTACATTAAAAAAAAAATATAGATTTCCAAAAAACAAAAATAGTTCACACATTTTTTTTTTGTTGGGAATATAAGGTTACCATTTACGGTAAATTAAACCCTATAGGGTTAAATAATTTCTTTGAACCAAAAACTGAAATTTAGGTAAACTCTTGCGTTTATTGTCATCAACAAAAATACACACACAGGGAACATCCATACATCAAGAGATTTTGTTTCTCATATAACAATTTTTTTTACCTGTGATCCTTAAATAGGATCTTTTTTTTATTTATCATTATAAAAAAAGGAAGGAAACTCGATCTTTGGCTTGTGATACAATAAAAATGTAGGTATTCTTCCTTATATTTCTTTTTAAAATAACAAAATCCTTGTTTTCGAAAGATTCCTTTACCCCAAACACACACAAAATAAATAAAATAATGATGATTTTAAGTCAAATTGCTTAATATTTTATTTTTTACCTTAATGCCTCAAAAAAAAAGGAAAAGTTATTAACCCCGAAGTGAAAAAACGAAGGGATACGAGAAATTCTCTGGATTGGTGTGTGAAAGGGTGAATAGGTTATGATTATTAAGGTTAAATGGATAATATGATACAATGATATATACCGCATTATTTTGATTATGTGAAAAAAAAAGTTTGTAATGATGATGATGATGATGATCTCGGAAGGAAAAATGATCTTCGTATCGATCACCTGAAATATTATATATATAAAAATATCTTTTAATTTTTTTTTTGGGATTTTACGAAACGACCTTTTTTTCTCAAGATTATATTTTATAGCAGAAACACTTCTCTTGCACTGCCAATTTTTTTTTTTTTAGTAAATATGTTGATTATTAATGATAATAACAAAAAAATATATATATTCAAGAACGACTATATTTGCCAGATGCATTGACCCTTAATATAAGAGTTTAAGACCCTAGAAAAAGAAAACGTTTTGTAGAGAATATCGTATAGCACTCACAAAATATTATTAATTAAATTGCAATATTATATGATTTTTGTGAGAATTTATTTATTTATTAAATCTTCTTTCAATTGTTTTTTTTATGTAAAAAAAAAAAGGACTAATAATTGAAAACGAAATTTTTGGAGATAAAAAGGAAACTCCAGAAATTATTATTTATACATAATAATTATTAAAATAAATTTAATATTTTTAAACTAGACCGATGGTGTCTTAAGCTGTAGCGTACTGAGCTGTGGTGTACTAGGCACTGGGTGAGATAAAGTGAGTAAACTTAGATCAACATCGATGTCCCATCCGAGACATCGATGTTGAGCTAAGTTTACTCACTTTAAATGAGTACCACTAATAAAATTACAATAAAATGTAATTTAGGACTGTGAAAAAAGCTAACGATCGTGGCTATTTACTAACCACAAATGTCTCACTAATAAAGCCACTAGCTTAGTGGTAAATACAAATTTCTTCACTATAAAGAAATGTATGGTTCGGAATCCACATAAAAATTAGTAGGTCAAATTCGCAATAGAATGTTATTAGACCCTTTACGAGCGAAATCTTCACGAGCTGTAGCGCCAAAAAAACAATTAAACTAAATTTATATAAACTAAACTACTATATGGTGTTAACAGTGGATTCAACATGAGTTTCTAAAATTTCAGACGCTGTTTAAAACAAAACTTTTTGACTGTTGGAAATAGTTCTGGGAATGTTACAATGATGAGAGAAAAGCATATTTACGATTGATTGTAACTGCATATCCACTTGATGAAGTTACTTTACCCTTAATTTTGCTCCTTCTTGTTTTTTTAAACAGTTCCACTTTTCTTGGCGGGTAATGTCGTACTCTTTGATGTAATTTAATTATAGACACATACAATGAAACATTAATAAATAAAAATTGCCATAAATAGTTGGGAAATTTTTTAATACACTTTTGTTTTCAACTACTAAAAGAAGTGCAAATTATTGTTTCGAAAAATATATGTATAATTTCCTGCAAGCTATTTCAACAACAATAGTAATTTCTTCAATTGCTCAAACTGTTCAGTAGGTTGAAATAACTATAAGAGGCTTGAATTATCTGCAACAAAACAAATTTAAAGCAACTTTTATTATATTCAAAATTGTTGTTACTTACATTAAGAAAGGTTTCTAGATTCATACGGACAAAGTAAGATTGCATCATAATTGGCTTTATTGATCCAATCAATATCATTTTTATAGCATCTTTCAATGGTTTTGGAAAGTTATACCATTCACTGGAATACGCAGAAAAAGGAGTCAATTCACTCTGAAAATAAACCAAATTAAAAGATTATTATTCTGAAATAATAGGTTTACATCTGTTTTTACATAAAAAATTATCTCATTAGCATGCCAATAATATAACCATAGAACACCACATATTAAAATTAGAATGTTAATCGTAAGAATTAAATCAGTTTTGCTTTGTATCTAAAATTAAAGAAAAAGAAATATTCTGTATTAAAAATGCAATTTTTGGTATTAAAAGATTCATTATTACTTTTGTCAAATTATAAAGAAGACAGCAAATTATTATTGAATATGTGATAAAGTCTACAAAAACTGGAATTGATATCAGTTTTTCCAAGTCCTTAACAAACCTAAAATGTGAAGTAAATTTAAAAAAATAAAACTCAATTATTTCTAGACAAAACCTTCTAATATTAATTTGATCAAACACGGATCGTCCCATTTTTTTGTACAACTTTTTTTCTTCATCTGACAAATCTGAAATTCTTTTCTTTTGGCTCAAGCGAACAATTTTTTTTGATTTAAGCTGGATATTAGAAAACTAGTTATAGTAAGCAACTGATTATTATAACAATTGGCCACTATACCTTCATATTTTGTAATTGATAATTTATAATCTTAAGACGGAAAGCAGAATATTGCATTAGAGTAATTATAAATGTATGCCATGGTGCAAATGTACAAACACCCAGAATGATTGCGTAATGAGGCAAAATATAGCCAACTAGAATACTTCCAGAAATTTCTCGAAATGGTAAAACTTTAACAAATAAAGGTTTGTCAGTATAGTTATTGTTAACCTTAAAAATGTTGTGATAGTTAAGGTAATAATAATAAAGTAAAAACTTTATTGCTACCTCATTGAAGAAAAATTCTGGATAGAATATGGCTTCATAGCTTGAACTTCCCAAAACGAAAATTGCACAGGAAACGGCTGCTATATATAAACTACGTGTAATCTGTGACGTATATCTACATGTAGCCTCATAAATGTTAATTTCATTTTTGTCTCCAATTGTTAATATGTTTTTTACATCTTCATGAATATAATTTATTAGTTTATAAAACTCTGAAATAAATAATAAAATATTGAGGAAATTTAAAGTTAAAAATTTTACTAGCTCGGTAAATGAATCCATTGCCAAGATTTATAGTAGCAGTTAAGCAGATAAAGGACATAGCCACACCTATTCCAGTATTGTCAAAGATACAAAACTTAAAAAAAATGAATCAAAAATTATTAAATGCAATGATATTTCTTAAAACTTTGCTTCACCAAAAGAATAGTTACAGTAGCAAAAGATAGTGTAATAATAGCGCAACGGATTAAATGAAGAAATCCATATTTTTGCTCTGACGAAATTATAAAACCATAATATTTCATCCAAATGAGGTGCATTCTTAAAAGTTTATTATCATAAACTTCAGTGTTTAATTTAAAATTATTTATATTAAACATCTTGACTTATAATTTTTGCAGGTAGAAAAGTTATTATTCACTTTTACAATATACCAAATAAGTAGGTTTAAGTATTACCGTAAAGAAAATACTAAAAATTTTCCTGAATTGCCTGGGTTATATATAGATATTTTTTATTCAAGCGTTAACATCATGTTGTACGTATGTGTTTTATTCCTTTTCTTTCATAAAAATTATTTAAATTAAATAAAAATAATATACATATTTAAATTTAGCTATTAATCAATTTCTCCACTGTTGTCGCCCGAAAGGAAGTAATATATAAATATGAATCGTGAAGAATGAATCGTTCCTTAACTACTTCGATACATATAGTTGTATGTTAAGTAAATCAACAATAGTATCTTAAATAGTAATACTTTCCATCGAAATATTAGAATACTTTATATTTTATTTAGTGTTGATTATTTGATTTGACTGTGACAGAAATAGAGATTCACTATCTTCTTCACAATTTCTACATAATGGAACTGTTGCCAACCATAACCATAAAATATCTTTTAATAATACGTCCTGTACCTAGTACATTATCTGGATGTGGTCTTATTAAATCATAGAAAAAGTCTTTGGTATATATCTCCTGTACCGCAGGAGAATTTCGTATTATAGCAACCATTTACATTTCCCCATTCAAAAGTATGTATTAATTTATTTACATAATTTTTCAACATATTTTTAGTTGTTGTTAAATTTCATATTTTAATTCAAAATATAATTGCATATACACATAGTGTAGCTATTTCTTTCTATTAATATCTTTAAAGATATATCTCTTTTCATAGTTATATCTTTTAGATATTTTTTTAAATATGCATCAAAGTAATAGTTCGTCATTGTAAAATTTTTTCAGTAATTAATTTATATACAATTATTTGATAGTATATATGGTTCTATAAAATACATTTAATTATAAATTCTTTTTGAAATTTAGAGTTTTTATTTGTGATGTATATAGTTTATGTGTATATTTTAATTCTTATTTAGCATACTTTTTACTTTTTAAATTATTTTTTCAGTTCTCATGTATATAAATACACCCAACTCTTTTTTTACACGGTAGATACGTTCGAACTAAAATCGTGTAAAAAAAGACATGCTAACCATACTAAAATTAAGGATGTGTTCAACAATTGTAAAAAACCGTGTAAAATAGAAAAATTAACCATAAGTTGTTTTAAAAAACCGTGCAAAAAAAGAATAAATATTTAAAACATAATTTTTCCACGAACTGAACATAACAATAAAATTTAAATAGAAAAATAGAAAATGCGACTTCAGTTTCTTGATTATACATCATATAATAAAATTTGGGTATTCCCCGAGTAGTACATAAAAAAAATTAATAAGAATTTTTTTTTTTTGGAAATCGTGTTAAACCAAATATTTCTTATAAAAAAAGAAGATTTGTTCTTTTTTTGTGGATCGTGTTATTTCTTTTTGGAAATCGTGTTATTATATCGTGTAAAAAAAGACCGTGTAAAAAAAGAGTTGGGTGTAATTCAATTTGAAAAAAAGTGAAAAATTTTACTATCTTAATCAATAATATGATAAAAAAAATATTGTCCAATTAGCAAAGAACAGATGTTAAAAATGGAAAAGTGTTCATTGTAAAATATTTTTTAAATTTAATATATGATTTGAAAAACAATTAAACTTAAACCAAACTTATTATTAAATAGATATGTATAGAGAAAGAAAAACATAAGAAATATTAGAAACCATTATAGTATAATTAATATCTTACCACCTGTACATTACTTATTTATACATATATGTAAAAAAAAAAAAAAGATTTTTCTTCTATATTTTTTGTTAAATGTCTACAAAAAAAAAAACATTTGTGAAAATATATTTGATTTTCTTATTTTAACTTTAATATTAATTTCCCAGGATATTTCAATTTAATATTCCTCTATATTTTTCTATCTTTATTTCATATTATGTATATCTATAAAATATCGAATCATATTAGAGCGATTAATAGGTCTCCCAGATCAGATAATAGTATTATTATAAAGACATCTTATAAAAGGATTTCAGCTTTTGAGTGGCTTATATATATCCAAAAAATGTCTATGCTAAAAAAAATATAGAAATCGTTGTATTAACAAAAAAAATGAACAGCAAATGTGTATTTTGATAGATAAATATATAAAAATAGAGTTGAGTTGATTATTTTTAGGAACTATAGGTATAAAAAAAAAAAAACTCATATATAAAAATAAATAGTAAGCTGCTTAAAATATCTAATAAAAAAAGAAAATGTTATACTACTATGTATAGCTTTTATTAATGTTAAGATTTGGATAAATCCATTTGAGATTCTGGATTTGTTATAAAGATAGATGATATATAAAAAATTATAGTAAAGATACTAAGGATAATATTTAAACAAAAATCATATATTTAGATAATTAATTGTGTATTTAAGAAAATATAATTAATTTGGAATGTACCGAGCGTTGATCTCCCTACTAAGGGTTTCAAAACATCCTAGTACAATTTCAACTTACGAATTTTATATGGATCAATTTAATTGCAATAAGCCGATGGTGATATTAGTGATATTTATTGTTACCAAATTAGGTCTATTATAAGTAACCATTTTCCAGGTTTAGAAATGACATTTTACTGGAATTTAATTACCAGTAGTCATTTAAGGCTGTTAGAAAAATATCAAACATTTGACAGAATGTACTACCACGAAATCATAGTTATCGTTTGTCCACTCCGCATGGCAGCATAAGACCCTAAATACTGAATTATCTCTAAAAAATATAATAAATTTGAGATGTAGCGAACCTTGACCTCTCTACTTCAAATTTCTCAATAATTATACTAACCGCCGGTTATAAAGTAATATAGTGGTTCTAGTAACATTTAACAGTAACTAATAATTTTTATAAAAATTATTTCTAAATCTACTTAACATCATTTCTCATATTATTACAATTTTTAAAGGACTTGCTAACATTATGCAAAATTAACAAAATTCCTAAGATAATATAAGTTTTTAATTATCATATATTTTTTTTTACTAAAATTTTGAATAGTTTTTATCATTGTATCTGTATGTTTACTTTAAAATTTCAAATATAAATTTAAAGATTATCAACTTTATACTAATTTACCTTTCATTATTAAATTAATATGTGTGTTTTTTTTTGTCTTGGTAAAATAAACACCTATGTAAGTTTATACAAGAATTTTTATGTTAATTAAAAAAAAAAAAACAGATTGTTGAAAGTAAGTTAATATTAATAATTTTCCTTAAAAATATGTTTAACAAAAAATCGGCAACACAAAAAAAAATAAAGCTTATCAAAAAAGTTTTTAGATCTTATATTCTTTTCATTAAATACTTTCAGTTTTTCTTGCTGTTATATAATTTTGTTAAAAAAAAAAAATTGAAATTTTACATAAAGTTTTCCATATGCAAAATATATAATTTTAGGAAAAAAAAATATCACACAATATTTACTATACAGAAAAATGTAAAATAAGTTTACCAATCATTTCATATGTTATAGGCGAATATTCCAATGACACATAATGTTAATGTCGTCTCTGAGGTAAGTTGCATTAAGAAATATTTAATGAAGAAAACATTTTGATGAGCACATTTTGAAGTGAATCAGTAAGGATCAGGAATTGTTTCGTAATAAAAATTATCAAATTTCTTAGAGTATTCAGTACTAAATGTTTGTTAAATGATATTCAGCCATAACACAATTATTTCATATTCACAACAACAATAGAATCGAAAAGTGGAAAAAACACTTTGTAAATATACCAAACATAAAATAACTTTATATGTTGTTATGTTGATAAACTGCTTGGTTTTGCAAAGTTTTCGGTAAAAAAAAAAAAATTAAATTATAAAAAATAGGGTTAAATTTACACTTCTTTAAATCAAATTTTCTTCACGTATTTTTTGTGTGTCAACATAATGTAATATTGTGTACCTTGGAAAATCGTGTCACCAGAAAATTTACCAAAAAATTTTTTTTTGGAATATTATATTATGTTTAGTTACTGGAAAACAAATATTAATATAAAAATAAATAAAGTGATTGGAATCCTTTTTTTTTCTATGGTTATAACCATTTGTATACAAATACACAATGATTTCATAATATACACGCAAATTCCACAAAATTATGTTTCATTTTTCGTGATTAAATTCTTGTTTTTAAAATTAAACTTCAGCTCTACTAGCTTAACAATCTGTAAGATAGTTTATTGTAATTTATGAAATATGGAATATTTATGGCCGTTTATGTTCCTCCTTCTTCTAATAACGCTCGAGCCCAAGTCAACCGTTTAGTTTGCAATAAATACGAAAAAAAAAAATTTAAAAACCATTTATAATTACTCGAGATATACGTTAAAAATTAATATCTTTAATCAAACAGTTATAGAAAGAGATTTTATGTAGCGATAAACCGTTCTATAATTTAAGGCTAAATCATATAAATTAAGAATTTTGAATAAATCGTTATTAATCAGTTAATATCTTAAATAATTTAAGTTGTTTTTTTTGGTATTTATAAGTAAAAAAAATTTTTTAACCAAAGCAAATAGAAATTAAAATCTTTTTCGCAACAGATTTTTTTTTTAAATATTTTATTCCACAATATTTTCATCTAAAATTCAATTATTTTCTGTAAAAAAGTTTTATTAAACTAAAAAATTGTTAACGAAATTTCTCTACTCGAACCTTGAAGATATTCCTGTATTTTTTCCATGTTCTTCAAAGATTTTTTTTTTTTGTAACAAATAAAAAGTTTTAAACGTGATTTTTTAGAAAAAAATCGCCGTAAAGGTAAATAATTTTTAATGAAATCTTAGCAAATATTTTAATTTAATTTTTTTAATAAACTAAAAGTTATTTAAAAATTATTTTAAAATAACTGAAAAATACATAAAAAATTTTTTAAAAATAGTTTCAGGCCTTTTTTCAGAAAATTTCTTTTTTAGAGCTTTGCCGTTTTTCTGTAGTTAACATTTTTTCAAATTATGATTTAACCGAGTAAATGATCATAATAGACGCTCGCTTCATTACAAAAATATTGAAGAGTAGAATAAATAACGTAGCTATTATTATTAATTAAAATTTCTGCCAAGAAGGGTGCTGCTTAAAAAAGTGTATTTATAATAATCTTGAAAATATAATTGAAGAGTAAAAAAAGTTACGTTTTTTTCTAAGAAATTATTTAACTTAATATCTCTAATATTTTTTATTATACGATTTAAGGTGTTTTCGTACATTTGTGGAACGGAATAACGACGCAAGTCAAAAATGATCGCCAGTTTTTAGATTGTAAAACTTATTCAATTAAATTGATATTGATATACAAATTAAAAAATAATTTTAAATTACAATTTCTAACTACATCAATAATATTATTCAATAAGAAACATATTTTTTGTCCAATACGTATTTTTATAAGTAATCAAAATAAAAAAAATAATACATTAGTAATTTATTTAGAGAAAATCATATATGTACTTATATTGTAATTTAAAAAATATTACGAATTCCTTTTTTTTAGAAAATTTTCCATTTCAATAAAGGATTTTATTTATTTATATATAATTCTGTCATATGCATGTGAAAACAAACATATTCATAATATAAAATATAAATTTATAATGAAATAACAACAAAAAACTAAAGGAAATGATGATAATACAAACTCCAAGCAAAATATTAAAGGAAGATATTCGCGCAGAATTAGCTGCTGAACAGTAATTTCATTATTATGAGCTTTTCGCACTGTTGACACACTTTAACCAGTGTTTCTGTCTAAATTTAAAACTAAATTATATTTTATGATACATTGTTTCCGGTTAGGTTTAGGATTAATTATGATGGTCGATACTACACGCCACGTCAGGAGTACAAGTCAAGGTTTTTTCTTTATAAATTCCATTCTTGGATCCACTGTGGTCTCTCAGTCTGTTTCGCAAAAAACAAAAAATTATCCTATACGACACAAACCTAAAGAATATTTAAAGGGCTTTGGTACTTCCATAACACATCGAGAACAGATTTCAGGGGTTTTTCTTAAAATATAGATTGTTGCGGCCATAAATGTACATCAGTGAGTGCCGATTGGTCTTATAGAATTGAAGATCGGTACACTAAGATTTTTACCTAGATATCAACCGTATACCTTCGTACTCCAGATTTTCTAAATGTCCACCAATATTACCAATATTTTGGTGGACATTTACATAGTTTAATTGTAAGTTTTCATTAAAAAAAACATATTTTCCATAGAATAATCTCTACTCTTGCAGAACAAAATGTTGCAAACACTTTATGTTTTTTGGGTAAAGAGAAATAAATTTGTAAGCATAAATGATAGATGACAGACCATAAAACTTAAAGCAAATATATAATTTTTAATTCCTTCCGAATAAGCCCTTAACCAAAAATAAACAAATGGTCGAATAACAAAAAGAAAAACGATGATGAAATTATCTAATCTTCAAAAATAAAATGAAAACTTTCAACTGCAGAGAAAAATCATAATGTATTAAACATAAATATATTTTTTTGTTATGTACATATGTATACGATATATGTAGAATAATAAAAAGTACAAATTTAACTAACAAAAATAAGAAAAAAAAAATTCGTATGTAATAAATAAAAGAAAAATATTAAACAAGAAGATGAGATAAAATATTGTAAACATAAATCATATCCGGAAGGAATACCATTTATACTTCCGTTCAATCTTTAAATATATATTTTAGTTTATATGTAAAATTGAAAAAATAAAATTTTATTGCAAAAATTTTAGTCTCACTGGTAATAATCAAATTGATGATTCATTTGCAATAATTATATACATGTCCCATAAAGAAAAAAAATACAAAATTATGCTAAATATGGAAAAGTTACACTAATTATTTATTTTAGGCATAAATAAAGTTTGTAGTACAAATATAAACAATAAAAAAAAACATTTAATATAAAACCATTTAATATAAATATTATTCTCGAAATATCGCAGAACAGAGATCAAAATAATTTTATACGACAAACTTACGAAATGTATATAAAATTTAATAGAAATTCTTAAGGAATTGAATTCGAAACATTAATTTAACACAAATCAGTTTTACCCCTTGATAGCTTATTGAAAAAAAATTGGTGCTCTATGCTAATTGTGATTCCTATTTCACGGATCGATATTTCTTTAAACTTTAAACCCATCACTACCACTAATAAAATTTTCAATTTCATTTTCTGTGTCTTCAAGGTTGCTGAAAAAAAAACTTATTAATTTAGTATATTTATATATATGTATGTATATTGATTATTTTTGTAGACGCATCATAAAAACTGGATAAAAGCATGGACTTAATCCAAATAATTAGTTTAAATTGTCGTTTAATACATTTTTCCAGGAAAGTATTGCCATTTAACGTTACCCATTGAAAACATATTAGTTTGAAAAATAATAACAATTTATTTAAGAAATAAAATTTCCTCAGAAAAGTTTAGAGGTTTTGTCATTACTCTCAATAGGCTTTATTAATTGATTTGTGTTAGCTTTATTGTGTATAAATCATATAAAACTATTTGTCATTAAAGAAATCGTAAGCCAATAATCAAATTTTAGCTAATCGATAATTGAAGTTATGTAAATATTGTAAATAGTTCGGAAAAATATATCTAAAATTTATTTTTATATTAATTTTTTCGAGTTGTATTTTTGTATTTTTGTATTCGAAATTTTGTATTTTTGAGATACACCAAGTATAACCTAAAACTTTGTAATATAAGTTTTATGTTTATATGCTTACTTAACACAAATAATTTAGTTTTGGTAACAATTTCCATGTATTTAAACGAATTTAAAACAAATTTATAAAAAAAAAATTGAATGGTTAGATTTCTAAAATTAGCTTAGTTTTATTATAATATTTTCAATTTTAGTTTAACTGTAGTTTACTATCAAATTATAAATTTAACGCCTAAAGTTATGCGCTAAACGTGGATATGAAACGATTGTTCATATGGTTGTTATTACGAATATATTTTACTATATAAGATTCAGATCTCTCAAAATTGTCTTAGTTTTATTCATAAACTTAAATTCCTAAGGGAACTCTAAAGTACTAGAGCATTACAGGAGCTTAATTATTAAAATATGTAATCTAATTCTGATAATATAAGAAATATATGTATAACCTAACAATTAGGTATGTAAATAAAAATAATTATTTATCGCAAACTCTCTCCATCCTTTTAACACTTTTTGGATCTTTCCAAAAAAAATTCTTTTCTTAAAATAAAAATTAAAATCTTATTTATTTATGTGTTTTATTTAGTTTCATTTTCCACATAATTCCGTATATTAACAAAAAACACCAAAAAAAATTCAAACGAATTTTCCACGTCCATTATTTAGTTTTTAGTACAAAAAAAAAACCAAAACCCACTGCAAAATCCAAAATGATCTAAATCCTTCATTTTTAAATGTCTGTCTGCACTCTACATAAAACTATTTCTTTGGGTGACTTCACATTAAAAATCCTCAGTAGAATAAAAATAGAAAAAAAATATTTACCTTTATATAAAAAGAAAAGAGAAACAGGCTGTAGGATCCTTGAAAATTCTTTTGAAAATATAATAATATTTCCCATGATGATGTGTGTACAACATTTTATGCAAATTGCTTGAGTTTTTATTTAGGAAATAAACTTCCTTTTTAAAAAAAATAAAAAATTGTATATCCTTTTAGTTATTATATGATGGCGAACCAAAATGATCTTATAGGAAATATCTATCTTGTTGGTGTACCACTTAAACTACTTTGTAAATATTTAATATTTAAATTGTATAATACATGGCAGTGGATATACAACTATTTTAAAGCTAAAATTAGAATATTTTTGTGAGTTTGTTTAATTTTATTAAATTTATGTTTTGCCTAGCTAAAATATTTCCAATAAAAATTAAAGAAAAATTTTCAACTATTTACAATATTGTGACTGTTAATCAAAAGTTCTGTGGAAAATTTAAGAAAATACTATAATTACTTTTTGACACTTTTAGATAAGTTGTCATTTCGATTGCTAAACATTCAATCGTCAATTTTTCCAAACTACGACACTTTTGCTTTATATCAGATTAAATGTTTTCGTATTTTGGGCAATTTTAAAACTTGTTGTTTAGTAATCAAAATCAAATTTATAATTGTTACAAAGTTTGGCAAATTTTCACAGAGTTGTTCTAGAATTTTTTCACAATTTCAATTTACGAAAAAAGTTTAGCGAAAATATAATTTCCTATACGATATGTTGTCACTGGCCAAATACAACTAATAGCCACACTTAATAAATTTCGATTATTTTTAATATGAAGACGGGAATGAAAATGAAAATTTTTGTTGAACTTTATTGCATCATTAAGCTATGATAAGATGACCATATCGAATATAATAAGAATGTTATTTTCAAAATTAGAGAAAATAAGTACTTTAGTTGAATTCCTTTTAGGCCATTACTTAATATATAAATCACTATATAATATGATAACGAAACACTTAGTTAAATATTGTGATATTTTTTTAAAGTGCATAACGAATATTTTATGTGGAAAATAATAATTTTATTTATTTTCATTTTGTCGGTATTTTTTTTATTTAGAAAATGTATTTTTTTATTATTAGTATTTTAAATCCTTTAGGGATATAAATGGTAAAAATGATAAAGCTTAGAAAATTTTATTTTATTTTATAAAATAAAATTCTTTCTGCAATGACAATTTTAATTCCATAATCAATAAATTATTTACATATTTAATTTAAAATTAGTCGGTTACGTAATATAAATATTTTTATAATCAATTTATTTAATTATACTATAATTAATTTAAAAACAATTTTGTTTTGTTTTAACGTCAATTCTGAAAATTTTTATTATTATTTAATGAACTTGAATTTAAAAACGTGTTATGTCATCAATTTTTAGATTACACCATGTAATATAAAACCAATCAAAACATATTTATTTACATAAATTTTTGTTTTACAAATTAATAATTAATTTCGAAATTAGATTTAAAATTTTATTATAAAAACCTCAATTAATTTATTAAATTATTTAGAATTAAATAAAACTTAGAACTTGAATTAATTAATATCAATTATTTTCAATGTTTTTTAAAGTAAATTAAAATTTTAAATTATTACTAAAAATAATTATTAATTATTATAAAAATATTTTACTAAATTTCATTTTTCCCTTACAGATAATTTTAATTCTATTTGGATTTATTTCCATTATAAATGGATTAACAAGATCGGAGGAAAATGAAAAAATTGAAAATTTTAATGAATTTTTGAAAAAAATTAAAGATGATTTTGATAAAGATCCAAATTGTCCAGATTGTAAATTAAATGGCCAATATCATATTGTCAAATTAAATAAAGAACATAGAATATTAAATCTTTGGAGTTCGGTAAAAAATGAAAGTCATGAAAATGAACAAATAGCACCAAATAATTCTGAAGGAGTTCAATTAATTGAAAAAAACTCATCAATTGATGAAACTCCTTCAAAACATCCAATTAATCATGACGAAAAACAACCAATTCATAAAACACTAACAAATTATCCACCGAAACATGACAGAAAATCGTCAGATGAAAAGTCATCAATTGACGAAATACCAATAAATTATCATTCGGGCGGTGAAGTCGAACATTCAAAATATCCGCCACATAAAGAACGTAAGGTCAATAAAAATGAGAGTCAACTCGAAGATTGTACTGAAGAAAAATCTGAAAGTACTATTGATAACTGTAGCAGTATTGAAGATTATTTAAATACAGAAATAGATTTAAAGGATCAAAAGAAAGAAAATAATAATAAACCAAAATATGAAACAATTGACTTCTATGACCCAAAATTTGCCGGAAGTCATATATTTTACACTAAATGGAAAATGTCTCATTAATAAAATTGTATTTATTATTTATATTTTATTTATTTTTTAAAATAAATTACTTAAAAATTCAATTTAATTACAAATTTAGAGAATCTGGAATTATTTAATTCTTTGTTAATTACATAAAAATTGATTAAAATTTTATTAAATATAAATCTAAATCTAAAGTCTCATGATAATTATTTATATTTTCATAATTAACAAATAATTACTTGTTGGTGAAAGTAAAATAATAATTTAACGAAATATAATATCGTAAATACACGGTGTGTTAAATTGGTAATTTAATCTTTAATTTATATTTATTTGTAATAAGCTTAAAATAAAATTTTAAATGTATAGATATTTACATTGGAAAAGACTATAGATACTAATTGCAAATTAATTGAATTTTCCCCAAAAAAAAATTATATATGTATTAATTTTCATTTCACTACATAAAAATCATGCAAGGAATAGACTTATTGCGATTATTTTTTCTGTAACTTGGTCTGTAGTCTTAAATCGATCAGTACTACTGTAAACTTTAAAGTATCAAATTATGAAAATTTATCGTTTTTTTTAGGTTAATAAAAAAATTAAGAAAAATCAAGGTTATGAAATGTTCCGCATATAAAATATAAATTATAACATAATGTAGTTAGTTTTATGACTACATACTAACTTATATATATAGTATCTACAAGACAAATTTTATTATGTATAAATAAACTGGATTAAATAATTTTCTTTGATTTTATTATTTAGATATATATACAATATCCTTAAAAATTATATTAAAAATTCTATTAAATCTAATAAGCCGCGAAATGATTTTTTTTTTGTCAATATACAATTTTCCTTATAAAATTTTCTGTTAACATTTTTAACTTGAAAATATTTAGAAGATATTTCAATATTATTCAGTTAAAGATGAAATTTAAGATTTAATTATGTTTATTGTTGATAAGCTATAGAAAATTTCGGTTAAAAATTCTATAAGTGAAATTTTTTATTACGTAATAAAAATTAAGTTCTATCAAAAAATCCTTTTTAGTATTTGCATAACTGCACTAAAATCAGCTTTCTTCATTTTCTATAATTAGATATAATTTAATTCTTGAATAACAATATTTAGATATTAACATAGCAAAAAACATAAACTTCTTCTATAAAAAAAATTTCCAATTCTCTTCAATATTTTAATTTTTTACGTAGAAAAAAAAAAGATATTACCCTATATACGAGAAATTCAAATCATTATAGTAAATAAAAGTAAATGTTTATGTGGTTAATGATATGTAAACACTAGAGATACGTTTATTACTATAAAAGTATAAATGATTGGACAATTTGATTATAAAATATGAAATTAAGAATATTATTTTATGTATAAAAAAAAAATTAAATAGTGTGATAATTTTTATATGTTGATATAAAATTTTTTTTTATTACCACTTAAAAAATATTGTTACATAATATCTATATTTATATTTCCTATAATTATTTAATTTTTATACGATTAGCTAATATGGCTAGTCAAAATAATTGTTTAAGAATATTACTACAAAAAATGTTAATTAGTTTTTTTATAGAACTTTTGAAATACTTGGTCACTTTCTATATAAAAAATGGTTCATTTTATGGAAATTTTCTTGAAAATTTATAAATGCAAAAAATATGGTGCTTTGGTAATGACATTTTAGTTAAATTATTTTTACAATAACACCTAGAGTCATTTTGAAGGAAATTATTAAGAGATTATATGGAAATTTAAATGTGACCAATATAGAACCAGTATTTCAAAAGTTCTACAAAAACCAAATTAGAATTATTGTAGAGTTTAAGGAGATTATAATCATTTTTTGTAAAATTAAAGCAAATACATCTAATATGAATTCGTTCTAAATACCGTATATATTTTTTTAATTAGAATAGTGTTAAGAAACTTACTATCCCTTAATTGTTAGAATTATTTCCCTACAGTTTATTTTAATTTTGCAAATTTAAAATATGTATACATGTATAAT
This sequence comes from Empis livida, assembly GCA_963932195.1. Classification (NCBI taxonomy): domain Eukaryota; kingdom Metazoa; phylum Arthropoda; class Insecta; order Diptera; family Empididae; genus Empis; species Empis livida. The sequence goes on from OZ010649.1 coordinate 2,266,600, forward strand.
CCAGGAAACAACTATAAAACCTCACGTACTATTAAAGTTTTTCAGTACAGGTCGATTTGCTAATAAGACAAAAACAAAAAAACAAGTGGAAAATTTTATTGGTGATAAATAAATCCTTTCTTAAATTTAAATATTTTGAAAATTAGTTTAAAATTTTATTGTGTCCTTTCTTTCTGTTTTAAATATACGTGTAAAAACTATAAATAAAATTACTACGTGTCCTTTAATATTTTATTACTTGCAATAATTAAATTTAAAATTACTTTTTCAAAAATACAAATTTTTAAAAAAGGATTTTATGAATATTCGAAAACTCTTTTATGAAATTATGAAATTTAATTTGGTAACTTATTGATCAAATAATTATTTAGGTATTTTCAACAACCAGAAAATCAAAATTTTGAAAGAAATTGCTTATCGATAATTTAAAAAAAGTTTGCAGACGCAGTGCTAACATAAAAGAATTTTTTTTTCTCAAACAAAAAACATTTAATAGAAAATCGACTACAATTTTTTTTCTCGAATATAATTTCCTTTGAAAATAATATTAAATATTATTATTTTTCTCGGAAAACCAATAAACATAAATAAAGATTAACTAAACCAATTTTTGTAAAGTCTTTTGAAACATAGAATTAATAATTTATTTCTTAGTATATTTTTAACATAATTTGTGCCATCAAAAGAAAAATATAAATTAAAATTTTTATACTTACCTGATACTAGTGGTTTGCTGGTGAAAATATTCTCATAGTAGTCTCAATTCGATTAACATGTTGACAAACAAACAAACCTTTTTTTTTATATATGTACATCGATTAATTTATTTCCAGAGAGAATCTATAGTCTAGACATATATTTTTTGAAAGCTATTTTTATTTATAATTGGACTGTGTTATAAAAAAAATATATAATAATGTTATGGCACGCTACAATATCATCTTGTTAGTCAATCAAATATCTTATATTTAAATAAAAAGTATCTTTAAAAAAAGTATTTATATGTTACATAAACCAAAAAAAAGTATGGGTATTTCGAAAATGGATTTCATTTTTAGGTTAAGCCTTACAATATATTTTTATGTTTTATAAGTGCTTTTAGAAAAGCTTTTATAAAATCACTTTAAAAAAATTATGAAACAATTTTGTGATTTTGATTATTTATAAATAATTTTTGGATGTATTTCATTACAGTCATTAATTTATATAGGTTGATGAGATATCTGTCTGGCCTTATCAAACAAATATCATTATACAAACTTTTTAGGCCACAAAATAAGCACACCTGGGCTCTTATTATTTTATTTTATGCACTAATTACTGCAGTTATTATTTTGCATTTAACTAAGTTTAAATGTCGAAATACATATTATATTTTTTTTTATTCATATTGTACGCATATTAGATAAAAACAACCAAATAGTGTGGTACTTGGAAAAGTGGAAATTTGTAATTAATATAAATCCATAAAACTATGACTTTTAATTGGAACAAGGTAATAGCTTTATTTGTAAGACATTTTAATATACATTTTATTACTGGTACTCATTTAAAGCTGAGTTAAAGCTAGTGGTTTGAACCCAGTACCACAGGTTAGCACAGTACCACTTAAACCACCGTCGATGATTGTATTAACACGATCATACATTAATGGGAGACCAAACCTTTGAATGTAAGTAATAAGAAACCAATGTAATAATTAAAATAAATTCACAGAAATATTTAAACCTAAAACTGCATAGAACAGTAATTTATTCATATTGATTTAAATTATGTAATTATTTGAGGTTAAATTTGATTCCTATTTAAAATTGAAATTTGAAATAATTCTAAATTTTTTTGAAATACAAATAAGATTAACAAAAGCAATTATACTAATAATTATTAAATAAATATATAAAATTTATTATCTTTAGTCGTTAAGTCATTTTAGGATTAATCATACTAAATAAATATTAATCACAGATAAATACTAATATAATTTATTATCCTTAATCCCTCACTTTATTAATATATCTCATAAAATTATAAGTATCTTTTACATTAACTTCATTTTTTTTACATAAATTTTTAAATGTAATTTTCCGCAACCTTAACCATCTGTGTTTTAAAATGCACCACTTCTATATAATCCTCTTATACATACATCTCCATATATTTAAAACAAAAAAAAAACTCTAAATAATTTTTAATAAAATGCATAAGGAAAAATGATATTATGTACAAAAAAAACCAAGATATCCTAAAGAATCTGCTTAAGTTAAATATTTAAAAGCAAAACAAAAAAAATAGCACATATCACGTAAAATATATTCCATATTTTTTTTATATACATATAATATTCTGTGGTCCTTCTTATCGCCTTACTCAATTTTTCATTTACTGTCCTGTCAGATTTCTATCTATCTTTGATATAAATTCATTTATATTTTTATGCATAGACCAACAAAAGAATATCAGATATGTATATTATGTATATAAAAAAAAACTATTATGATCCACTGAAATGAATTGCATTTTGGCACATAAAAATCAAAACCTGCAGTTATAAAATTTAAACAAAAAAAAAACCCAGAGAATTAATAACAGCAACACGTTCAAATATGCATAGAAAATATGAAAATATGGAAAATATTCAAATTTTGAATATAATCTTAAAAGAATTTCCTGTATGTATTTTATAAGAAAAATTGTACAAATATCCTATAAATAATTTACGTTGTTGATTGTGAACTCTATAAGACACACACTACAAATGGAAGGAATAAAAAGGAAATTGTTATAAATTAATATAACAATTTGTTTTATTTATTTATTTTTTTTTGTAGAAAAATACATGCACTTTCCACATATCTCATAAAAGTATTTATTAATATAAGGAAATAATTTCATGTCATACATATTTGCATTATAATTGTATAAACGTGTACGTATCGACAATATTAATGTTTTGTGCTCTTGTTTTTTTTTTCCTTTTTGCCGGAAAGAAATATTACCAAATGATCCTGACCTAGTGACATAAACTTAGTATTTCCTATTTTTATCTCTTCTCTTTTGTAAGCAAACTAACAAGCGTTCAATATTATAAAGAGAATGTTAACAGCGTTCGATATTATAAAGAGAATGTTAGAAATAATTCAACATTTTCTGAACTTTATGACAACATTAAAAAATTCAAGATCAAATCTTAGAAAATATAAACTTTGTTTGGTTATTTTTATGTGAACATTGGAATAAAGTTAGTAAAGAGTACAAGTTTGTAACTACATTTATAGTGTAAACCATACCGTAGTATGTAGTATGAAAGAGAAATATAATTTTGATTATGCGTAATGAAAATACATTACACACAATTAATTTACTCTTAAATTTTTATAATTTTGAAAATTTTAATATTTTGTAGTGTTACATTCCAAAGATCAGGGATTAACTACAATTTAAATTTCTTCAGTATTATGACAGTAGTATGGAAATATTCAGTTAGTAAGGATACAACAAACTGGTTTTAATTTTTTCAAAGAATTTTTTTTTTAATATTTTTTAAATTAAAAAGAAAAAATTGTGTTACGTGAAATATGATTTTTGCAAATTTCTAATAAAATAAAGGAAATTTAAATATAATTTTATTTATGTTTTTTTTGTTGTTATTAGAAATAATTTATTCAATTAAATTTATTAAAAATTATTTATTTATTTTCCCCTCAATTACGTAATAATTATTAAGGCGTGTATATGAAATTTGTCCCGAAAAATATTTTTTTTGTAGTATATATTATTCGTCGTCCTTTGTTCGTCAGTTCAACGACTGAGACTCCTTGTTAAGTAATTTCAACTCAATTAGAAGTTTTCTCTACAAAAGTCAATTGGTGGTGCATACAAGAATACATAAACAAAATTTAATAGCTCTAAAATTTATATTTTATAAGATAATTAATTTTTTTTCTTCTATTATTTGATTTTGTAATCTTTACGGAGGATATTTTTTTTTTAGAAGATTTAGAAAGATGCTTTTTATATTAAATAAAATTCGGTTGTTATTTTTTGTCTGTGACTATTTCAGAAATTTTCTGAAAAACTTGAAAATCTAATTGAGTGTATTATCATAGGGGAGTATGTAATTTTGTAGTTTACAGATGATACATATTTTCACATGAGATGAGATGAAGTAGTTAAAAAAAGGAATATTGAAATATAAACAACAGCACCTCAAAAATAGAAAATTAGAAGTTTTTTTACCATTGGGAAATTTTAAAGGACATTAGATAATTTGTTAGTTCTTTTGATATTAGATAGCAAATTATGTTGATAAACTGACTAACTAAATTATATATATATTTTTTTTAATTAGTTAAGATAATATTTTCGGTATGTAAGGTAATAAAAAAGATTATTAAATAATATGGTTTTTATTATAGATAATATATAATTTATTTAAATAAAGAGAAAAATTTTATAAATATGATACGACATACTTAAAATTAATTTCTTTGAAATTTATAATTTAAATATTTAAATTTATGGGAAAATTTTAAAATGTTATTATTGGTACTTTTTATATACAGTACAAAATTGTAGGAAACTGAAAATATTATCGTACAAGTCGCTTTGCAAATTAATAATAGTTGATTTAATTTACTCTTAACAAAAAGGTTTGTCTGTATGATGAAATTTAATAACAAGTTGAATAGCTTGAAAAGAACAAAATTATACTATAAAACTAAATTATACGTTACTTAACAGACAATTTAAAAAACAAATTGTATTTCAAATGAAATTTGATAATATTATTAATCATTTCCAAAAAAAAAAAAAAAAAGATTCAAAGATTGCAGAATAGAAATTTATTGAACACCAAAATATTAAATGTTAAAATTTGTTTCTTTACAAAAAATTTTTTTTAGTTATGTATTAAAATTTAATAACAAATATAAATATAATTTAAATAGATAAAACTTTTATTATTTCAATAGAATCGACATAAAAATTAAATCATTTTTTTTTTCAATAGCCTATAGATAGAATTTTAACTGAAACCATATGCAAAAATGATTTTTTATGCAAAAATAAAAAATAAATACATAATAAAAACATTATAAAAATCCAATAAAAATATTTATTTTCAGTCTGTTTTTATCGACAACTGTTAATAATAGTCTGTTTAGTATTTTTTTTTATACATATATAATTTAGAGACAGAGGCTCAAAAGTATGTTGACAAGAAAAAAACCAATATTCTGATAAAAACATATTTTTTTGTAAAGCTTTATTGAAATTATAAAGCTTTAAATTGAATGCAATTGAAAGGATTAACATTATTGATTTTTATTTAAAAAAAAACATTTTAGGATTGAGAAAATTGTGAAATATATAGATATTATTAGATTGCTTTTATTATTATTATTGGATAAAAAGATAGGATAAAATATACATACATATTGTATTTAATACCAGAATAGAAATATTTTTAAATTAACATTTTAAATTAATTTATAAAATGTAAAACTAACAAGATACATTGCAATCTATTAATAGTAAATAGTGGTAGCTTAATTTATATCATGTAATAAACTAATTACATAGTGCTAACAATGCAAATTTATTTTAATAGCTGTACGTTTTTTGATCTTTTTATCTATTTAAAAGCTAACAAATTGTATTATCTATTTTTAATGGTTTACACTTTACGAATTAAATTAAATTACCAAATAAAATATTTGAAAAGAAATTAAATATTATGCTGTATAATATAAATTTTTTAGTATAATTTGCATTAAAAAGGATTGTTTATTTGCTTTAAATTTAAAGGTTTTTTAGTTTTAAACGAAATATCGACCACATAAAATATAGATACATTGAAATTACGGAACCAACTACTATTTTAAATAACTATATTATTACATGTACAATCTAAGCGAACTAAGTCTACCGTTCTATTATTAGTTTTTAGAGATTTTAAACCAAGGTGACTATTTTGCAGCATTCATTTTGAAAATCAGTAAAAAAAAAATTGTATATTTTTGCAAAAAAGATTTATTACATCACTAGGAGTATAATAATACACATAATTTTATATCGACAAACTATAGAAATTTAATAAATGTAAAATATTATTTTAGAAAGTATCGTTATCTAGATTCATGAAGCACCAATAATTTGTTGATAATAAATGCAATTTATATTTTTTTCCGTTTTTGTCATATTTTATACACAAGGTTCCACATAATTACCTGGAAATAAACCTGTCACACCATCCATTGCACCTTCCCACCATCCATCATCATTCTTTTTCAATACATATAATACTGCACTTTCTTGAAAACTTAATTCATCATCTTTTTCAGCATAATAATCATAAATAGCGACAACTTTTTCAATATAATCATTTGGTACCCAATCAGGTAAATGTTGATCGTCTGGAATTATTGGTGCTGTTGTAGCTTGATTACATGGACGACCAAAATCATGATGTTCATCATCTGATTGTGGTGGTGGTGGTAATGGTGGTGATTGTGAACCGGAACGGATAAAATTTATATTATTTATATTACGCCCGAGTGTATGCATACCAAAATGATTTTGATCATCGACAAGATTATGACTAACACCAGTTGTAAGTGGCGGTGGAGGATCTGAAATAATATATTTTTATAATTTAGCTATAATTTTAAAAGGTCAAAAATATACTCAACTTACCAGGCATATTGCTACGATCATCGTCATCATCATACGATGTAATTGGTGGTGGTGGTGGATAGTTTTGCATCAATCCAGCTGATGGTAAATTAACATGTGTTGCAATTTGTTGACTTGGTGGCATTGGTAATACGCTGTACATTAAACTACCGCCACTCCCACCTTGATCACTTCCAATCGAAATACGTTTTCGATGTCCCATTGGATAATTGGGAGCATAATGTGATGGTACTTGGGGTGTTGTTACAACTGATGGTGTTCGATATTCTCTAGATGAACTCTTTCCTAACGTTCCGGTTTTACTAATCGATTTACTTAAAGTGCCAGTACTACCAGCTGTACGTGTGTGTTGTGGTGGAGTTGGTGGTTTTGTGGCCGGTGGTGGACCTAATTGAGAATTTTTTATAATACCTGTTGCTGATGATGAACTTTGACTTGGTGTACGATATAATTCTTTCGAATTTTGTGGACCAGTTGGATTACTAACACCATGCCCAATATGATCTAAAATCATATAATCAATTGGTTTGCGAACATATTTAATTGGTTTTTCAGGATTTTTTGGTGCAACAATTTTATATTGCCTAGCATTGTATTTATTTCCTGTCAATATACCAATTTCACGTCTGGCAATTTTTTCTTTATGAATCGATATGATTTGAGCGATATGAGTCATTTGTGACTGCATTTCACTAAGTTGCTGAGCTTGTAAATCCATTAATTGAATATAATTATAAGCCAGTGTATTAATTTGATAAGCAACTGATGCCAACGATTGTGTTGTATAATTTTTCGTTGCATCTAATGCTTCTTTTTTATTTTCAGCTCTAAAATACAGAAAAGAAAAAATAAATAAATAATAAATTCGGAATGTAAATATTACATTTTAATTATTACCTATGATATGTATCTTCACAATAATCAGCTACTCTTTCTAAGTTTGTATGACTATCACCTAAACTTTGATGACCCTCAGGTATTTCAGTATTAATTAAAGTGGCTAATTCGTCCATTATATTTTTCATGGTTTACGAAAATCTTTTTCATTACCAAAATATTTTGCAGATTTTATGCAAAATTCTCTGTTTTTTTAACAAATTTTCTTTTCTGGAAACTTGTAACTTAATAACAAAAAAAGAAAAGTTTTAGATATCTAAATTGAACATTTAATCCAACAATGCATTTTTAATGATCATATTTCATGTTCAAACGGTTCACTGTTCCACATAAGTAATATAATAATGCAATGCAAATGCATTTAATTTGACATTTGAATGTGGTCGCTGACTTGAATTGAACTCTAGAAACAACCCAACTAGCACTAACGTTATTTATTACGCAAAATTATTTTTTAGTTATTTCATTTTTCGATCATCGTACAATATACATTGAAATCTATGGCTGGTTCAACCCAAATATGTATTTGTCACAAAGGCAAAATCACATTACAAAATAATATTTGTGTTGGACCATTTTTGTATATCAAATGGATGAACAGCAAATTGAAATATTTTTGTAAACTAATCGAAAATTTATTTTCATTCAAAATTGAACAAATATGATAGAAAATTGAAAATGTATGCAGTATAAGGATTTTTTCCTACTTAAAGCTGATGCTACAGTTTTTGGGGTTTTACTGTATGGCTTTTTGCTTGTAAATTCGGAATTGAAATATCAAATTTTGAAGACCAGAATTGAAAATTATGGCTGTTTGAAGATTTCTGTACAGATTTTTATGATGTTATTATTTCCACTTAATAGTATTTTATAATCAATAGTTTTAAATTTGATATTATTTATAAATTTTGAATGTTGCTTCAAATAATTTCATTATAATTGTTCCGTTAACCAAAATATTTTACACATTATAATTAAAATAATACGCAATAAACTGTACTCCCCAGTTTTAATTATTTAATTTAAAAATAAATTCTATTAACAATTGATGTTTTAAAGATGCCTCAAACTAAAGAAAAATATTTTTTGGAAGACACGTTATATAAATATTGTTTCACAGCTTTTGAAACTCTTTGTAGAAGTGGTACACGGATTTATGCGATTTGCTAAAAAAATTTGAATGTATTTTAAATTTCCTTAAGTACTACGTAAAATAATTTATTTCATGGTCCAAAATTCAATTCTATGACATATTCGCTAATTGGGAACAAAGTGATCTTAAAATGACAACTGCGGCCAACTTTATGTTATCTCATTTCAAATAAGAAAAACGCTAACTGCCATTAAAATCAAATTTTATTCTTTCACTTTTCACATTAATTGCTCGCTAACAAATTGTTGCTTGTTGGATTAAGTGGTATCCGTTAAGTTAAAAAATTCCAATTAATATTTTTTATAACTTATATTCATTTACAATAAATCAGAATTTTAAATAATTTTGTGCTGGTATTACGTAAAATAAAGATTTTACTTATTTTTGAAAATTTTTACATTCATTAAATACAAAGGAAATTAAATAGGAAAAAATGGCTGAAAATGGTAACGGAACTCGTATTCAAAGTTATAAAAACTCGAGTAAAAGTACACAGGTAATATAAATTTAACTATTAGTAAGAACAATTTAAAATTACTAAATTTAAATAGGAAATGCGAACTCGTCGGCATGAAGTGACAGTAGAATTGCGTAAAAATAAAAAAGAAGATCAAATGTTTAAGCGTCGTAACATTAATGATGACGATATTATATCACCATTAAAAGAGTATAATGGACAATCCCCAAGTCAATTAACTGTTGATGAAATTGTTATGGCTATGAATAGTACAGATCCGGATCGTCAATTTAATGGAACACAAGCAGCTAGAAAAATGTTAAGTCGTGAACGTAATCCACCAATTGACTTAATGATTGGAAATGGAATTGTACCAATATGTGTTAGATTTTTGGAAAAATTCGATAAGTGAGAACTTTCAGTTATTCATACATCAGGGATAAAAATGAAATATTGAATTTTTTTTTATTATTTTCATAGCCCTTTACTACAATTTGAAGCTGCTTGGGCATTAACAAATATCGCCTCTGGTACTACAGAACAAACACGCACTGTAATTGATTCAAATGCTGTACCATATTTTATTGGATTATTACAATCACCAGTAATAAATGTTGCGGAACAAGCTGTTTGGGCATTGGGTAACATTGCTGGTGATGGAGCAATAGCACGAGATATGGTTTTGAATAATAATTGTATAGATGGTATATTACGTTTAATTAATAATGATACACCAATATCCTTTTTACGTAATATTGTTTGGTTAATGTCAAATTTATGCCGTAATAAAAATCCATCACCACCATTTGATCAAATTAAATTATTATTACCAGTTTTATCACAATTGTTATCTAGCAATGATACACAAGTATTAACAGATGCATGTTGGGCACTGTCATATGTTACAGATGATGATAATATTAAAATTCAAGCTGTTATTGATACCGAAGCTATACCAAAATTAGTAGCATTATTGGATACAAATGAAACTGGTATTATAATACCAGCATTGAGAAGTGTTGGCAATATTGTTACAGGATCAGATACTCAGGTTAGTTAACTAATTTTAAGTATATTACAAATTTACATGTAGAAAATAATTGCAAATTTGAAAATTTTATTTACTTATTTCATTTATTTGAATAATTTTCAACTAGAATTTTTCTTAAAAAATTTGTATTGCATATTGGTATTAGGTTTTTATTTTGTATTGTTGCTTTCTGAAATTGATTACTTAACAAAACCATAAAATAAAAAACAATATAAAATTTATAAAATAATCTTGAAAAAAGACATAAGTACTTCTTTTGTTATGATTAACTTGAATATAAAAATTATTACAGCTTATTAAATCTTCACAATTCCAATATATTAAAACGACAACAATCACTTGAGAAATTTAATTTCAAAAAACTGCTCAGACAAAATATAAAATAATAATAAGAGAATTAAAAACGAATGAATAATTTTTAATTGAACAAATTATCTGGAAAATATTATAGAATTATATTTTTATTTTCTAATATAAGAGGAATTACAATTTATACAGTTTATAAATTGTTTATAGTCAACGAAATTTAAAAAAAAATGAAAAAATTTTGTTTTGAAATTTATAACTGAAGACTTTAGCTGATGAATGTGTTCAGTTCATTTTTATTTTCATATTAACTAAATCTCGTATAAAGTTCTTAGTATGCTACAAGTAGCGGAAGTTAGCTATAAGCAGTTAAAAACCTTTATTTCAAAATATTTACTTTCTATATCAGAAAACTAAGAACATACACATTAAAAAAAAAAACCCTTCATATTTGCAATAATATTTCATTTTACGAAAATGTCACTAAGTTTTCCAACGATATGACACTTATTAGTTTTGTTTTTAGCCAAAATCTATTAAACATTTAAGAAATTTAATCAAAAATTATTACAGTATTCTAAAAATTGCATTACAAATAAATAATTTCTTTACCAATCAATAGTTTTTTTTTGTCTTCTTTGGAAATAATAAAAATGTAATCGTATACTAAGCTATGCGAAATATAATCTGTATAAGCTTGAGCTTGATACATTCATAGTTTGATTATAATTCCTTATACATACATATAAAAATTAATGAACTTATAAGGTTTAAGTTTTTTTCACAAACTAAATCAATCAATTTTTTTATTCTACTGAATATCAAAAGATTTGATTCATTTAAAATTTAACTAATATTGTTTAATATATAAAAAAAGGAATCAACACAAATATATTTTCTAAATCATACCAATTATAAAAAAAAATTTTATTACCAATATTTGAATATTCCTTTTTGAACAAACCCAGCCCACCCTCAAAGACGAAATGAATATATAATTTGTTGTTTTTCAAATAAATCCTTTTATCATCTTGGTTCGCAGTAAGAAAAAACTCCATTTTTTTTTTGAAACATTGTCAATACATACGTTTTTATTAAACTGAAAAAAAAAATTGTGTTGTTTTTATACATTTTCTCTCCATTAAAAACAAATCCATTAATAATTTCCGTTTTTTCTTTTCGTTTCACTATGCAGACTTTTAAAAGCAAGAACATAATCCAGTAATTTGTTTTTCTTTTCTTTTATTTCTTAACATTTTTTCCTTCTTTCAATAATATTTTTAGATTTGTTAGAAAAATATTGTAATAATTTTATTATTATGATTGTGTAATTTTTTTTTGTAAATATATTTTTACAATCATATATTTTGGTGACATTTTGTATATTGTAATTGGTTAATATAGTTAAATTTAACCACAGGGTAAAATAATTTCTTTCATTCTCAATCTGTCTAAATAAAATATGAAAATTTAAAAATTTAAATATAATATAAATGTTTGTATAGTTTTCTTTAATCTTATATGTTCTATAAAATTAATAAAAGTATTATTATTATTTTAATATTCTATAAGACTGATACTGTTATTGCCGCTGGCGGTCTACCAAGATTAGGTAAACTTTTACAAAGTTCAAAACATAATATAGTTAAAGAAGCAGCATGGACTGTTAGTAATATCACAGCTGGCAATCAAATACAAATTCAAGAAGTAATTAATGCTGGTAAGTTAATTAATTATATTTTCAGAAAAATTTTGTTTTTCTTTTGATGGATGAGTTAGGGGAAAATATAATTTTTATTTATGAAAAGGAAATATTATTATACAATTCTTAATTTATTCCGATAAAATATGAAATTATATTTTGTTCATGCTGCCATAAAATATATGGAGAATAAGAATTTATGATTATGCTAATATATTTGATAAAAGAAAATAGATTATACATATATTTCGTTTCTTTAATCGTAAATCTATATTTTTCAATGTGACAAAATTTTTAATTTATATTTGATTTTTGAAAAATAAACTTTATTAAAATATATTTTTTTTCATTAATTTAAAATATTTTTATTATTATTATTTACATTTCAGATATTTTTCATCATATACGAAATGTTTTGGAAAAAGGTGATTTTAAATCACAAAAAGAAGCAGCTTGGGCTGTTACAAATACAACAACATCTGGTACAGCTGAACAAATTGTTAATTTAATTGAAAAATATAAACTTTTGCGACCATTTTGTGATTTACTTGAATCAAAAGATGCTCGTACTATAAAAGTTGTATTAACTGGTTTAACAAATTTATTTGTTTTGGCTGATAAATTAGGGGGTGCTGAAAATTTATGTTTAATGATTGAAGAAAATCAAGGTTTAGATAAATTAGAAGCATTACAAAGTCATGAAAATGAAGAGATTTATAAAAAAGCATTAGCAATTATTGATACATATTTCGGCAGTAATGATGAAGCTGAAACTGAATTGGTACCAAAAGAAGTTGCTGGTACATTAGAATTTCAAAGTTCAACTGGTAATCCACCAGAAGGTGGATTTACATTTTAATAATGAATATTTCAATTGGAATCATTATTGAGCGAAATTGTGAATATAAAAAAAAAATATTTTGATTTCTTATTTGTTTATTAACATCAGTTTAATTTTTTTGCTATTGCATATTATCATTTTTCTATTTTTATTATTTTTTAATTATTAATAATTATATAAATTAGGCGAATTATCACAATCATTTAGAATATGAAATTATGAAAAAAAAATTCTTTAAAAGTAAGTAAAAAATTAATATAACAAAAACGAATTGTACTGAATTAAATTATACTTATTTAAGAAATAAAAATCATTATTTTTATTTTGTATTTACGAAAGTTAAGATGAGTTCAGTAATACGATAATATTAAATTTGTACAATTTGTTCGAAGCAATATGCTATCTTTTCTTTAAATATATTTTACCTTACTTTTCAGCTACTTGAGACTTAATTGGGGGATTTGTTTGTAGTCTGTTTCTAATCTAATTAATTAATAAACTTTGCATAGAATAATTGATTTATAATATATTTTCACACCAAATTTTAACTAATGATTTAAACAACAATGTATTGCTGTTTAAATTACATATACATATGTATTTCTAAATATTTCATTAAAATCTATATTACATTTTAGAGTAAAATTTCTGCGAACAGAATAGTGGAAATACAATTTAATTTTAAATAATTTCGAAGTTCATTAGTAAGAAGAAAGAGTATAATTACGAACTCCCAGATTTTCAGTACTAATTTTTTACCAGATTTATATTTCTGTATAGAATATCGTCAATTTTGTGCTCTCAATGCACGACAATCAAAATTTAGAATATTTTAAATATAATACTCTGATTTCTGAAGTATATAATCATTACATTTTCCAAATACTTTCCCATCTTAGTAATGCACTTTGGTGATGCAACTTAAACTTAAAACGAAGATGACGAAATTAAATACTTTCAATCCTCTATCGTTAAAATAAAGTAGAATTTATAATGTAAAAATACCAACTACTGAGAAACAACAAATTTTATTTAAATCCAAAGGATAATAAAATATCGCATGCCAACGTAAAAGTATCTATTTTCCCCAAAAGACGTTATAAACTAAAAATTCTTAGGGTACTTATTTTACTATAGATAATTTTTTTTGGTTTTTAATATTTTTAGAACATTTTATTTTGAAGTAAATGTGCATATTAAGTTGAATTTTTATCATTTCGTAAAATAATTCAAGAAATTCAACAAAAATGTAATATGGGCAGTGTAATACTGCAGAGCAATCGATTTATAAAAAAAAAGTTTGTGGAAATTAATGCGCGGAACATAATAAAATTTAGAGCAATAATTAGTTTGATATTATTAATACCGGACTAAGTAAATATGAAACTTAAATTCAGTAAAGTATTTCTGTTTGCGAAATGACTTTTAATAGAAATAAAAGTCATTGTCCAAACAGGGGTATCTGAACAGTCATTTGCTGGTAAGCGATGTAAAAAGTTTGACAATTTTTGTGAAATAAAATATATATAATCAATTTACTTGAAGAAATTTCAAATTGTACTTTAAACAAACTTGTCACTAAAAATTTACATTTTTTTTTTTATCCAATAACAAAGACGCTTTTCATATGTAATGTTACCATCATATATACAGATTTTAATTTTATATGGATTTTTTCTTTACTAAAAGATAAGTGTTTTTTTAGTTAAAAAAAAAAACAAAATTCGCGAACAACTATCAACAATAAAAAAAAAGAAACTTGATAGAAAATTGGAATTAACTTTTTCTCTTGATGTGTAGTTTTTAAAACTTTGAAATTAGTTTTTTTTTATTCAAAAAGTAGTAGAACATACAAAAGAAACCTTCTAGTAACTGTACACTTTTTAATGTTTATACTGCCATTTTTTGTACCTTTGAGAATAACTTAGCTTACACAGAGATTTAATTTTTACTGCTAATACACATGTTCCCATATGATAGCTCAAATTCTCATTTCATAGTTATTTGTAGTATCAAACTACACAAAAAATAAATAAAATATAAATACTTTTTTAAGCTCTTTGAACTTGTTTTTTTTTTTTTTTTTTTTTGTAGGAATTATCTAAAGTTTTCTATTTTAGCTTATATGTAAATATTAAATTCACTTTTCGAAAATGTTGTAAAATTTTATTAAAACTAAAAAAAAACATATAAACAAAAAAATATGTAAAAGAAAAATATGTGGCTAATTCAATAAAGTCAAAGCAAGAATTTAATGTACATAATTTTTTTACTAATTTTTTTTTATACATATTTTAATCAAACAGTTTAACTTATGAAATTATAAAAAAAATTAAAAATATTATATATAATATGTTTATATATTTTCTATGATGAATTTTATTTGGAGATGTGTGCTTTAGATTTAGAACTACAGAATTTAAAAGAGTTTTGTGCTTTATTTTTTATTTTATTTTAATTAGTAAAATCATTATAGTCATTATAAATTTCTGTTAAGTAAAATATAATATCAAAGAAATTTCTTCTAAAAGTTAATATCATTTCCATAATGCCAAAAAAAATAATCTATTAATACACTTTAACACTTGGTGAAATATACTGCCATTACAGTTTTATTTAGGGTTACATATTATGTATTGATCATATCGTATGTCCTTTATGGGGATAATAAATGTTTATATATTTCATTGGTAAAAAAAATTATGGTTCACTTTTTTAAACTTTTTTTTTTGTACATATTCATATTACTATTAGACCTCATTCACCATATTACTATTAGACCTCATTAAATAATATATAGATATATGTTTGTTGGCTAAAATAATATATTAATATATAGTAATATAAAGTACTTCTTAAATTAAAGCAGATTATTAACATATTAATATTGGTCATTGGAAAAAGAAAACCTCTGAAAAAAAATGGTTTTTTCCTTTTATTAAGACGATTTATACATAAAATAAATATTAGATATATAATTCTAAAAAAGGATTTCTCTCCCAAAAAAAAGGATCAAAACTGTACAAAATTTTCTTTTGTGTTCTTAAAACAAAATTTATATTTTGTTAATTTTTTGTTATTGTTAAGTTCTTGGAACATAAAGTTTTATTTATAGAAATTTATGAATTTAATTTTTTCTTATAATCGGTCTAAAAAAGGGGTTTTTAAAGTTCATGGTCATTTTGGGTAACTTCACAAAATTGGTAATAATATTCTTCTATTATTCCTGGGAGTAAAGAGAAAATTAATTAACTTTTAGAGCAGCTGTTATATTTCATTATTAACAGTTTTATGCTTGTCAGTAGATATAGAGTATAGACTATCTTAAGCTAAGTCTAAGTATTTAGTATATTTTTGGAAATTAAATTTAATATAAATTCAATGACTGGAAAATTTTAGCATAAGAATATTTAAATAAGGCGATGTTTATTTGTTACGGTTTGTATTTTGCTTTCTTTCTTAAAATCACATAAATTAAATAAGATTAATTTCCGAATAACAATTCTTAAATGATTATAATAAATAAATTATTTCTATATTTATAAAATTGTAATTAATTGACCACCTGCAAATAATAAAAGGATAAAAATTTGAAATTTCAATAAAATTTATAGTTTATCTTATGAAAATTTGTAATTTATATCACGTATATTTCTGTACAATTTTGATAGACAATTTATTTCACTATTGTGTCAATTTGTGAAGATTTATAATTAAGGATATATAAATTAATATCCATATGAATTCTTTAGAATTACTGTCAAATAGAATTCTTAGAAGACAGTAAAATGACTAGGTCTTCAAATAATACATAAATTTATTAAGAGCTCAATTTACTCTGAGACAATTATAATTTTTTTTTACCAGAGATTTTGAAAAGGTTTTCTTATTATTTTTAAATATGAATTTAAGCAAAACGTATTTTTTGGACTTAACGTTCTTAAGCTGCTCTGAAACCCGAATTTGTATGAATATTGTTTTAGTTGTAGTTTCTTCTTTCATTAAAACCACAGTTTTATTGATCTATTCATTTGAAAACTTTTATTATATCTTTAACATTTAAACTGGACAATTTAATATAATCACCACTGTACTCAACCACAAAAATTCAGCATTAACTCTCCGAACTTCAATGTTTTAAAATATTGTTATGTTTTAGTTTGATGTTTTTTTTTTTTTGCAAAGCTCATCGACAATTTTCCAATTAAACACTTAAACTGTGATAAGTCCAATTGTATTTACCTGAGTTCAGTGCCTCTGCAAACAGCCCTAATGGAACGTTCAAGTCCAGATATTCACTAAAAATTTCGAAACATTCTAATTCACTTTGGACCCACTAATTTTATATATCTTGCAAAGCATAAATTTTTAAAATAAAAATTATGAATGCCATGCGATGAAAGATTTGCGGTGATTAAAATCAAGTTTTTGAATTTGCTGAAAGACTTTTGTTTGAACTTTGATTTTAAGTTTAATTTTGTTTCAGTACGTACAACATAATAAAGAAGCAAACTGCATATTAAAGTTAATTTCATTTTTCAATAAGATTCAAAAAAATACTCAATAAGTTTGTTTTACATTTTTTTTAACAGAAAGATAGTTTATTATTTATTAAATTTTATTATCATTTTTAGTTTAGTTTGGTTTTATGTATATTTTACAATAATAAATATTAATTTAATAATAGTAAATTTTTAAAAATTATTCTTAATTTACATTATAATTATATTAATTTTATGGGCAATATACAAATTTACTATCTACCTTAAATATCTAATAAATAATTTTATATTTTTTGGTTCATATAATTACAATTTTATTTATTTATTGTTAATATGTATTATCTAAAAAAAGAACTGAATTTGATAAATTTATTCTATAATTAAAAATTTATTTTAAGAGTTAATTTAAATTTTAATATTTTACAGAAAATTAAATAAAAATTGTAGAAATGCTTCAGTATCACACAATTCAACAAGCATAAAATTGGACATTAAGTATATAATTTTTTTCATTTTTATATAAATATTTATACTTTTTTCTTTTAATCAATTTTACTAAAATTTGCTAATTTCATATATTTTTTAAATTTTCTTCTTTTTTTTACAATCAAAATATATTCCACAACCAAAATGAGAACGTTAAATTTTACTATACACACATTTACATTAATATGTATAATTACATATTTATGTTTATATATTATATAAAACTCAAGGAGTTTTTTTAATTGTATTTTAAATTTAGCTAATGAACAAAGATGAGGTCAATTTTAGATACTTTGTAACATATATATATTTTCTAAATATATTTACAAAAGTTGTTTAAACATTTTATAATCAAGAAATGAAAACTAATTGTTGTAAATGAAATAAAATCAGGAGCGGAGCTTATTTTACATTTTGCGCACTGTGCATACCGCAGCCAGGGATATATTTTCATGTACCGATTTAAATATTCGACGGATATTATCTTCAGCTTTTAACACACACACACATTAATATTTGATTTTAATTCTTAAATATTTATATGACAAATATTTTGACATTATCGATATTTATAACCGGTTCAGCGAAAAAAACACAGCTCCAACTAATAATTGTTTGAATTCCAAGAACATCCGTTTTAGTGCTTCAATGTTGATACATCAGTTTAAGTTAAATCGGGAGATCTCTGGCAAGAGTGGAGAAATTTTACTTGTAGTTTTTCAATTATAGAACGGAGAAGACCGATACTGATTAAATTAATTTATTTTTGAATCTTTAGCCAATTGTTTCAAAGTTTTAAAAAAGGTTTTCTTATTATTTTCAAAGTCTTATATAATTAGAGGAACGATTTTAGATAGTCTTGAAATCTTCTTGCATGGAAATAATTTAGGTAGTCATAAAGCTTAATTTGAACTTAACCTAATTCAATAAAAAAATAACGATAATTAAAAATTTCAAATTTCGTTTGCATAATCTCGTGAGGAGGAATATATTTCAATATCAGTAATATTCTTGAATAAGAATGAACTTTAACTAACGAATTTTGTATTTCGAAAACTTTAATGTATTTCGACTGAAAAATGGCAGTTTATTTGCAATAACCTGGACAAAGTAGTAAGGATATTTTAAAATAAATATTAGGGAAAATAGAAAAGTTTTCCTCTGCCGGCGGAATGATAATTGAAAAACTTTTGTGGACATGTTTTGAAAATATCCTTAATTCCAATTAAAAATAATTTATTAGTCGTATGTAATTTATTTAATTTTTTTTGCAAATTTTTTAAAAAGAAATGGCAAAAAAAAAAATTGTTTTAAATAAAATCAATACGTGACTATTTTTTTCAGTGAAATTTTATATAAATATTACATATAGATATAGTCAACGATTAATTATTATTTCGTTTTAACTAAAATATATATATATACGTAGACAATTAGAACTAGAATTTAAAAATTCTCTTAATTGGCACTCATTTTTCCTTATTAATATTCATTCTCTCCTATATTTAATTTCTTTTCGAATCAATGTTAATTTATTTAAACAGTCTTGCTAATTTAGTAATTACTAATTTTAAAATAATAATAATAATTATAAACAAACAACAAAGATAATTAGCTAATTTATAGATTTCATAATTTAATTTTATTCTTGTTCTGATTCTTCAATAATAACATCATGATGAACATTACGACTATGCTGGGATGTGGATAAATTCGATAAAATTGATTGTGATGATGATGGCAAACTATTATTACATGATGGTGGTAAAGTTGTTGGTGGTAAAGGTGGTGGTGGTATATCATTATCAATATCATTTGTTAATAATATTTGATTTGGTATTTCACTAGTACGATTTAATAAATAATCTAAATCATGTGATATACGATCTAACATACCATCAATTCTATCACCATTTTTACTATAAATTATATTATTATCATTAGAATTTGTACAGCCAACTATAATACCACGATTATTTGAAACACCATCTATATTATTGCTAGGATTTGTAATAATTGATGATGGGGTTTGTTGTAGTTGATCTTTTTGTTTACCACCACCATCATTTTCATCTATTGATTGTGTTGTTGTAATTGTTATTATTGGTGGTATGGATGATGATGATGGTGTTGTTGTTGTTGTTGTATTAGTGGACGGTAATTGTGAAGAAATACTATTAATTAAAATTTGGGATGATGATGATGATGTAATTTTTGGTTCTTCAACAATTGTAACACGTTTTTTTAATTTTGGAGTTTGTGTTGTAACTGAATTAGTTGCTGTTGTTATATAATTACCAATTGCATCAATATTATTATCATTTGGTAATATAGATATTATTGGTATACCTGATATTTTAGTTGTTGTTGTTGTTGTTGTTGTTGTTGCTATTAATGTTTCTGCAATAAAAGATTTAT
Organism: Empis livida; assembly: GCA_963932195.1. NCBI lineage: Eukaryota > Metazoa > Arthropoda > Insecta > Diptera > Empididae > Empis > Empis livida. The sequence goes on from OZ010649.1 coordinate 2,287,106, forward strand.
GTTCTTGTTGTGATGGTAATAATGTTGATGTTGATTGTTGATGAAGATTATGATGATGATTAGTTGAATTACTATTATAATATTGATGTGGTAATGATGTATTTAACATTCCACTTGTTCGTATTCCAATTATACTATCTGTAAAATAATAAAAATTTTAATATTTATAAGGAATTTTACAACAAAATAATATAAACTAAATACAAATTATTTCGCATAATTTTTAATATTAGTGTTAGAAAAATTGTATATAAATTTTAATCGCAAAAAAAATTTCCAACGACTATTCGACATAGAGGACCGTCACCGAAGTTCTTGCCGGACACTACTTTTTATCCGAACTATCTTAAAATAGTGTTCTTAAATTTAAATTAAGTAAATAATATGGATTTTTATATTGTATCATTCCAAAGCTTTTTTTTCTTTAGTGAAAATTCTAATCTTCTCTTTCGTTAAATAATAGTTTTTCTAAGTAGGAAAAATAACAACATTAAAATTTATTAGAAAATATAGACAACTCTACCGCCATATTAAAATATTACTATACATATTTCCTTAGAAATTCAAGTTTCAATTTTGTAATAAAAACTAAGTCTGGTTATGGCTTGCTCGGAAGTTTTTAACATATCGTAATAATGTTTCCACAAAAAAAACTTATATAATATAACATTATTTAATAATGATAATGCTATAAAACTTTATAAAACTTTATCGTTATGTATTGGTAAATCTGATTTTGACATTTATGTAGCTATTATATCTAAAAGTTTTTTATGATAAAATTAATTTTAGTACATATTACAATATTTATTTTGGTACCGTGCATTAAGAATATGTAATAAGAAGTTTGATATGTTTTAATAGTGATACAATAGTTATCTGACTTGAATTCATATTTAAAGTCATAATTAAACCATAAACATTGTGCCAAAAAAAAATATGAATGGAAATATGGTAGCTAGATTAATTTCTAAAACATTAATACGCCCTGCGACAATCGCGAAAAAAATGTTTATAAGAAGTTGGGAAGTGGCTAACATACCCAAAATTAATTATAATAAAGCATATATGTACTTTATATTTTTCTAGCAAATAAATGATTTTTAATCTTGCAAGTACATTTTGATAATTTTATGAGAACTAACATATGTCTTAAAGCCCATCCTCAGTTAGACTGACTCAAAGCTTTTATATATGACATAAAAGTCTAATTTTTAATACAAAATACTCTTTTAGATTAATTTTTTCAGGGACAAGCAAAAAAGATAAATGTCCAAAAATTTACAAATTTAAAATAGATAAGTATATATATTTTAAGATAAAACATTATATAATTTCAGATTCTTTCATTTTCTATCTTTTACCATGGAGGTTTGAGCATAAAAAAAAGTTATTATATTTTCTTTATTTATAAATAAAATTAAGCTTTTTCAGCATTTTTTTTCTCCTGTACATAGTATATCTTTAAAAAAATATTAAAGGTAAAAAATTTGAATTTTTGTTAAAATGATATTTCTGGGTTAAAAAAAAAGAAAACTTTTAGTTTTTTTTTTAAAATATGTATCTTAATTGAAAAAGTAAAAATTTATTTAGTTGTCAGGTTAAAATTTAAATGTAAAAATTTCAAGTTATTTTAATGTTTTCCACAAAAGTAAAAAAAAGGAAAATTCTTTTGCTTATTATAAAATCTTTTCCCTCTACAAAAATTTTCAAATTCTTAAAGAATGAACGTATTTTTACAAATATTTGTTATGAGTAAAAATTCTTCATTTTTTATCATTTTCTTTTTATTTGGTGAAAACTTTAGTGAAAACAAAAATGATATGAATCAAAAAAGTTTAAGAAATAAAACTTTAGATATTTTATTTGTTAAGCTGAAGAATCAAAAAGTAGCAAAAAATTACTGTAGAGAAGAAAAATAAAGTATAAAGTTTATTTATGACAATTTTGGTTTTTTGTAGAAATTATTTTCTTTGCAGTGCGGTTAATTTTTCTTGAAAAATTTTGTAATTTTAATTTAATTTTAAATATTCATTTAATTTGGTATATGTATATAATTATATTTTATTTATAAGAAAGTTTTTAGAGTGATTTGAAAGTTTTTATTGCGATAAAGCTTAAAATCAGAGATAATTTTAAAAAATTTAGTAATACACACTTAGTAAATTTTAAAAAAATTTCTTATCTTTAATTTTTTCAACAACATTTTTCAGATTAAATAATTAACTAAAACATTTTTTTTTTTGGTCTTTAATTAAATTTGGATATATCTTATAAAAATAAGAATTCGAGATTAGAAATATAAATTCTCATGATTTAAGGATGAAATTTGATTTCCTTAATGAAAAAATAACTTCATGTCAAAATTATAAAAATTAATATTATTTTATGTAAGTTTCTAAAACAAACTTTATTATAGAAGAAAAAATAGGATGATTAATTGTTAAGATTTAAAATTCAACTAACAATTTTTTTTAATATTTTATCCAAACCAGGATAACAAGAAATATAATCAAGTGAGAGATTAATTTTTTATGAGGAATTTTAAAAATTGGTATGTGTATTTTTGTATAGAATGTTTTATAAAATTCAATTTCATATTTCATTAATATTATAATAAGATTGATTTTTTTTATAGACCCATTCTTAAAATCTCTATAGAGACCCATTCTCTATAAACCCATTCTCAAAACGACTTTCTATTAAGTTTTTTGTGACCTACCATTATTTCCAGAAATACACAATTTATAAACATTCTAAGTGTAAAATTAGAACAGGCCAATTTAAAAACTAATTTTAACCCTCTTAGTACCAAACCAATATTAAGCCAAATTTATATAGTTTGTTGAGTTTTAAGAACACTTAAAAATTTAGTTTTAAATTAAAATATTTATAATATATGTAATTTTATTGCAAATATTTATTATTTAATTAAAAAAATTTTCTAACCTGGTGCAACACCTTGTAATATATCTAACGTTTCTACACCAACAAATTCATGATTTTCTGGCAATGTTGTAATTTTTGTATCCTGATGATGATGATAAGTATCATAAAAATCTATAACACCATCACTACCACTAGTAACACCTTTGGATTTTATATCATGTTCCCATATTTCATTTAAATGTTTTGTATTTTTATTACTTGTACCAAGTATATTACAGCATCGTGATTTTGTACCATTATCACAATTACCACTACTACTACTACTACTACTATTATTAAAATTATCAAAAGATTTTCGTCCTTTTTCTATGTTTGTTGATTGTATTGGTTGTATTTCCATTTCATGTAAAGATATGTCACAAATACTTGTCTTTTTATCACCATTTGTTGTACCTAGTACAATTGTACCACCATTTCCGTTCGGATTTCCTCCAACAACTCCTAAAAATGTTTCTACTGATGATTTTGTTGTAATTTGTTGATGATGTTGTTGTTGTTGTTGTTGATGTTGAATAGGACATCGTGATGACGTTGATATTATTTTTAATGGTAAAGGACTACTTTCGTTGTCTTTTTCTTTTTCATGATTTGCATAAACTGTATAAAAAAAAATATTAAAATGATTATAATAAAAAAAAATGTATATATAAAATAAAGGACGACATGAAAATATAATAATATGAAAATTAACAGGATGTAAAAATGACATTTTATTAGATGGATTTAAAAATAAAATTTAAATCGAAAGGAAAAATTTAAATATGTATTTATAAGTTTTTTTTTCTTTAGGTTTTTATATTTTTTTTATGGATACTTACAGCTTAAAGCACTGTTAATTGATCCTGAACAGTAATTATCTTCAAGGCTTGTTTTCGTACTTGTTTTTTTTAAATGTGAACCAGTGGAAATCTGTTCTGTTGTACGTAAAGTATATTCAGCTTTTATAACAAAGCAGAATAAAATAGCAAATCCCTTTAAATGAAAAAAAAAAATATCATAATTATTATATTAAATATATTTTAAATTATACATATTTTTTTTAATGAATTTTTATTTTTTTTAACTAAATTCTTAGTAATCATTCTAGCTTTGAGATCTTTTAAATAATTATAATTCCAATAAGGAAAATTTCATAAATTTACTCTGCCTGTTTATGCTGAAAATTTGCGGAATTAATTTTACGCCATTACACAAAGAAATTCCAATTGAAAATTATTAAGATAATAACAATAATTTGTAAAATAATAATAATTTTTTGAATAAGAAATTTATGACGCAAAGTAGCGTTCAAACGTTTAGAACCTGTAACGCATATTTCACAAACCCCACAATCTTTTAGTTTACGAGCCGATAAGACTTTAGTTACTAAAAGTTTAAATAAACTTATAAATACACAAGGAGTTCTTCGACAAATCGGACTTTTGGATAAGATAGGCATTATTATAACACTTTTTTTGCAAATGTATTCGAATGTACTAATATAAAATATTTATATATTTAAGAAAAATAGAACCTCAAAAAAATAATCATAATTTTAATTTTAATTTACCAAAAGAAACATTTCACCATATAAGAAAAAAACATTAGAGATTACATAAAAAAAAATGTTAAAACCTTAAAACATACCAGAATTAATTCAAGCATGAATCTAATAGGATAATATATTTATGTACGAATTTTAATAGAATATTTTGTTACAACTAAATCTTTTTTTCCCTGATTCTTCCGATTTATTATTTTATTATTTTTACTATGTATTTGTAGGGAGGATAAAGGAAATTTTTCTTTGGATAAGACAATCTCACGAATTTTATTTACTTTTCTTAATTTTCGGTTGTGTCATCAAAGACGTTAGAAAAAAAAAATTGAAAACACTGAAGAGGGAACACTTAAAACAAAAATTTCCTATATATTTATGGTGGCATATTTGAAATTGATGCTCTAACGAAACAAAAATATAATAGAAAAAAAAACTTAACTCATTTCTTTGCCATGTTTAAAGGATCTTAAAGAAATCTGTAAAGATTTATCCAATAAAATTTTGTTTTTTTTTTGTTGTGGCGGAATTGGGCGCGTTAAGAATGTATGTAATTTTTATCGTTTAGCTTTAGACGTAATAGGCTAAAAATTTATTGATGGTTTTTTTGGTGGAAAGGGTGTTATAGTTATTTTTTTTTTGCTGTGCGTAAAGAATGTGGATTGGCAGTAAAACAAAGCTTATGGTTACCTAAAAAAATTATTTTCTTCCACAAATTATATGAACATGAAAAAAAAAATATATACGAGTATATACTTTTTTTTTTTGAAATTCTTTTATATAAAAGTTTATTATAGAATTAATATCCTTAATTTATATGTGTCGGTCCTTGAACTATATAAATATATATATATTTATTTCAAGTATAAAATAAATGTTTCCTAGAAAAGGTTTGACGGATTTTATGAAAGTTATTTTTTTTTTTTCATTTGGAATATAAAATAAAACTCCTTTTTCAGTTTAAATTGATATTTTTGATTCAAGAAAAACAGGATATTTGCTTTAGTTATTGGTAAATTAAAATAAAATTATTGTTAGTAACAGAAATACGAGATAAAAGCAATTTTGATGATAAATTAAAAGTTTTAAATAAGTTTGTTTTTATTCAATTTTCTGGAAAAAAGATTTTAAGAAAAAGAAATAGTCCTTTTTTAGTTTTAGATTTAGAAAAGTTTTAACTTTTTGTCGAAAGTCAATAACCAAAGTTAAAGAAGTTTTTTTTGTTTGTGAAAAAGTTTATTTTTTGAAACATTTTAAATATAATTATCATTAGGAGAGCTTGGTATATCTTTATATTTATAGTTGATATTGATTTCTGAGATTAGATTATTATTTAAATTGAGTAATACCGACGACAGACCGGACAATTTAAAGCTCATTAATATCTTAAGTATAATTATCTTATCTTTAAGAATACTTTATATCATTATTATCTCGTTTAATGATTATAACTTAAGTACGATCTCCAATTAATTATTTTTGTGGAAAAACTAGAAAGCATAACAAAAAATAATGTCTTGTTACAACTAACACAAATATTTTTAATTAATTTGTAATTACTTAATATGTAATTACACAGTTTTAAAAACTATACAATTTTCTGAAAGTTTTAAACCGTATCCTATAGATCTTTTGGTACTATCAAATATTTCTAAATATGTATTTTCTTAATTCAGTTCATATAGAACAGTTTCCTTCCACAAATTACTGATTTGTTCAAATCATTCTCTTACAAAAAAAAAGTGTAAACATTGGCATAAATATTCCAATGATAAAAATGTATAATACATACCATAAAATCAAATCTGGTATATTCTTACAACATTTATTTACTAACTATATATTTAGATACATATATATTTATAAATATACATATAAAAAGGACACATAATAAAACATTTTAAGAACAAATCTACGACGAAGAAGACTTATTTTATGGAATCGCAAAGATTTATTATTATATTTTCTTTGAAAAATTAAGTACAATCACTATTTATATATATATTATATGTGAAAACAAAATTGTTTTTCATAAAAAATATTTCCCTTATATACCAGCAAAATTCTCAGCTTGAAATCATAGTTAAATATATAATTTTTATTTGTTAATAATTCAAGCCTTAAATCCTATATAACAAAAAAATATAAAAATAAATTTCATCCACTTCAGATTATGAATTCTGTGATTAAATTTTTTTTTTTTGGTGGTTGAGTATAAATTAAATTTAATTTATTTCATTTATGGTCAGTTGGTGGCTTGTTTTGTTAAATTACACAAAAAATAAAATGCATAAATGACAAAAACCAGAAAAAACCAGATATATAAAATTTATAAAATATTACTTTTTATGATTTCTTTTTATGGTGTATTTTTTTTTATTAATGAAACAAAATAGATGTAAATAACAAGGAGACAGAAATATAAATTAAAAAATAGAATGTCCTACTTGGTAAAGTAATAATGGTAAATAAAATTATTATTTCAAATTTGTATTTAATATTAATATGTTGGAAAAGAATTAGTAAAATTTGGTCCTCAACATTATTTACAACAAAAATTAATTCGTTTTAAATTTCCTTCTATGGTATGTAATTTCTTAAATTCTATAAAATAACTGACGTATTACGTTAAATTAACAAACAGTCTGTAGTCATTTATAAATTTTGGCTTACTCATTTAAGTATATAATCTTAGGTTAATTATGATTAGGCATTTAGAGTGAAATTTTACAAGATTTTCAAGTACATAAATTTGAAATAAAAATCATGAACTCATTTAATTAATGAAATGGTTTAAGAATTACATATGTAATTTTCTTTTAATAAAGTAATGTAATGTAATTAATTAATTTACATTATTTAACGAAATTTAATGTAATATCAATAGAATTTGGTTTTAATCCTTTCAAATTACTTTTTTGATGTCATTACTCCCTTTGAAAATAACAAATACCTTCCACAAACGAAACTCTTTAATATTTATTAATATTTTGTATAAAACACGTCAAATTATGTTTATATTTGGTAAAGGTTTCTTTTCATTTTTGCATATTTTAATGCAATGTTTTTGCGCTGAATTCCAAAAGTTACCACTGCAGATGCTATTATGTTTTCAGAACGTAATTAAAGTTATGATTATTAACCAGATAATGTTGAAAAAAGGCCAAATATTAAATTTAAAGTAGCGCCAGTAATAGGATATTAATGGTTATATTGATTTATTGAAAATTTTCAAAATTTAATATATTTAAAATAAAAATTATCATAAATTATATTTACCAATAATATACATGATATTCCAAAACAATGACTAATTATTGAATTATTATTTGTATTCAAATATGTTAAAAATAATGAATCTGTTATTAATTTTAAAAATAATATTATCCCTGTACGATATAAAAGACCAATTCTGTAAAAAAACATAATTTATACATAGTTTCAATTAATAAATTTGAAATTTTGAAAATATATTTAATATATAAAAATTAATATAATAATTATTTTATTAACATACCTTCGCCATATTGAAATATTTTGTTTATCATTCTTTTTAACCAGCCAAAATAATTTTGATAATAATGTTACAAATAATAATATAAATAATATAATAAATAATATTTCAATAATAATATAAAGTATAAATCCAGAACTTGGATATTCTAACCACCAATATATCGGCCATTTACCAATAATACTATATATAAGTGGTGATGATATTGCAAATAGTATTGGTAATAACCAGCTGATACCAATTGCACCACGAATACCACCAGTTGATAAATTATTACGTATTTCCATTTGTGCTTTTTTTGGTATTAATTCAGATTGTATAACTAATGGTACAGCTACTAAGGTTGAAAGTCCTAATAACATTAATGAACCTAATGTTGAACTGATAATACTATGCCAATCCTGTGTAAATTAGAATAAGAAAATTTATTAATACCAAAAATTTATACATAAAATAATAATAATAATAATAATAAAAAAAAGGTTAAAGGTTAATGTAATTTTCAAAAGTTTATAATAAAATTTTGTATATTATAAATGTACAGATACAGAGTTTATAAATGTTTTGTATACACTCGTATAATTGTAAATAAATTAATTTAAATTTCTTGTATTTAATTACCATGGGTTAAATGAAAAAGATTTTGGTAAATTTTAATAAATTATTCAAATTTATATGATAATTAAATAAATTTTATTTTATAATTTAATTTATACTACATTATTATAGGATGATATAAACTTTAGAATGATTTTTAATTAAAAAAAAATTAGTTTTCATCAAATTCTTTGATACTAACAAATCTACGTCATAATATTATTTAATTGTTGCAAATTTTACTTAATTAATAACATTATTGTAATTTGTAAACAAATTTTAGGATACATTTCTTCCAAAATTAATTAACAAATATCTTAAAACGTCACACTAATGTTAAAACGTCACACTAATATGGGTTCGAAGAACATTCAATCACATTTTTGTATATTGAATAATTGTATCCCTACACCATAAATTATTAGTATACATATATACAATCATAAATAGAAATTGATTATATATACTAATTATTATAGCTTATGAGGACTTAGGTCATGTCGTGATTAATTTAGCATAAAAACTTTAGGAAAATTATCATAAAATTAATATTATAAATACTTATATTAAAAATTCTATTTGAATTTCATTGCGTTTATAAATCAAAATATTATAATTAGTTTGAAATTCTAGTACAAAAATAAAATTTGTAAAATTATTAAATTAATAAATAAATCAATTAATTAAAAAATATATACAAAAATAAAATATTAATTAAACTTTTTATTGATTTTGACTAATTGGATTTAAAATATTATATTTTATTGTAGGTTGTAGGTATATTTAAATTTTTGTTAAATTGTTTATTATTTTTAATAAAACAAATAATTATATTTCATAAATTATATTTATGAAATTTCTTTTAATATTCGATTAAATTTTTAGTTAATTAATGTGGCTATTTATCTTAATAAGAAATTCATAAAAAATTGAAAATTAATTGCATTATTTACCAAACTCGATAAATTTAATACTGAAAATTATTCGAAATTTCATAATTTTTAATGGATTTAATTTGAAATACAATTCTAAATAAGAAAAATATTAATACAATTTTTATCGAAATTGAAAATTATTTTAATAAACTCGTTGATACGTAAATAAATAAAATTTTATCAGGATCAGAAAAATATCAATATTTTTATGGGGTTTGGTGTTAATGTAGGTGAAAAAAGTGATTTAATTTTAATATTTATGATTTTATGGTGTTAATGTTTCAAAAAATAAAGCAATTTGAATAATTATATTATTATATTTACAGAATTTTTTTTGTGGTTTTAATTAATTTTTTTATATGTGGCATTCATTTTTATTTTCTAGATCGGACTACTGCACGAGACATCAGGATTTCTAATATATGTCAACCAATATACTGGAAGTTTGGTATAAAAATAGATGATAAAGTAATTTCTCTTAAATCATTCATAAATATTTGGGAATTAATTATCTAGTAATATTGTAGGTGTATTCTGTTTACATTAATATTTATACCAAGAAAAATTGATTACCAAATATTTTTTTAACTCATTTAACTCATTTATCGAGAAAATTTTAGTGGTAAAATTAAGATTATATGATCAAAAAAAAAACAAACAAAATATTAATATTTTACCTTTAGGTGTTTATGTCATATCCATTTTTTTTTTTTATTATACCAATAACAATATAATTTTTATTCGAAATTGCGTAAAACCAAAATGAAAAAAAATAATATTTATACGAGTAATAATAAAATATCTGATATTCAACATTTTATTTTTTTATTACGATTAAATTGAAAAGATATAAAAGCCTAAAGGTAACCTTGTAAAAAATATATATTATTTCAGAATTTTCAGGGTTTTGTGAATGAAAATATCAGATTGTTCTAAAATTTTTTTGAATATTTTATACTATATAATACATATGTACATATATTTTGTTTGGTTTGGTTATGCATTGACAGTAAAATGAAATAATAATAAAAATGATAAAATAAAATATGGCTTTAAGGCGATTAAAATGATATTAAAATAAACTGCATAATTGTTGGTGTTTGTTTTAACAAAATTTCTTATTGCATATATTTAGGGTTTTTTCAATTGAAATTTAAATAAGATGTGATTAATTAAAATTTTATGCACCACATCAAATATTCTGCAGTAACTCTACTAGTGTGGATATTTTATAATCTATTCTACAGAGAGATGTCTACTACTAACTAAATACATTTGATGTATAACAATTAGCTAACTAGATTTTAAGCCAATTATTGCTAAAACTCATTATAGCCAGAAAAATTAACTATGAATATTATGGAAGAGTTATTACGGTTTTGATTTTAATTTAATTTTATAAATTTTACTTTTTTTGGATTGTCCTGTTTAGGATAAATTTCATTTACATACACAATTAAATTGTACTAAATTTAATTTGACTACAGAGGAAATTTTTTTTAAAAAAAGTTCTATTACAATTATTTAATGTATGTGTTACTGAACTTTCAAAATAACGTTTCCTTAAACTATGAAAAAATACTTTTGCAGTATTTTTTCATAGTTTAACGTAAATACTTTCTCACAAAAATACTATATAATATTATTCAGTAAAAAAACAATTCTTTAAAATTGAATTGCAAATTGTTCTGTGAGAAACTTTATAAAAACTCTTTTACATCTGGACATTTTCCTTCATAAATTCAGTATAATAGTTTTTCGGTATTTCTTTTATTATTGTTATTTTAATTATCCTTCTTGTATTAATGACGACAACACCCTTGCCCGCAAGTCGTAAGTTTTTCTTATACTATTATCCTTTTTAAAAATAATATAATTTTTCTTCTCATACATTTTTTGGCGTTCTTAATTAATTTTATTTCAAAACTTATATTTCTTTCCCATTTATTTATAGCAGTGGCTTTGAACTTTTTACAATGCTCAATGTCGCTTTTTTAGCATATATTTTAAAATGTCTACCCTAAATTTAATAATTACAGTTTGCAGGATCAAACTAAGTACCTATTTAAAACAACGAACTTTAATCTAACCAGATACTATAAAATGGCGAAGATTACGTAACTTATGTAGAAATATTATCTACTTTATGGGTCATGACTTTAATGGACTAGTCAATCTAATAATCAACTAAAATATTCTAGTTTTTGTAATCAACAAACTTGAAGATAATTCGAAAGTCGTTTACAGTTTTGATAAAAGCTTCATTTCATATGGACCCGGCAACCACACCGGGTCCATATGGATGCAACTCTTCCAGTTAGTGATATCATTAAGGACCTGACTAAAACCTAACCTAATTTATAATCTTAAATCTATAGAAAACTTAGACATTTATAACAAAAATTTATTTACTGACTGTGATTTTCACAAGGACATTGTAAGGCTCGCATTTTACAGGTTAACAGCTGCTGTTTTACAACAAATGTTTCTTTACTTACTTCAAACGAATTTTCTAGATTTTTAATTTTTTTTCTTTTTTTGTGTTTGTTATTTTCGAAAAAAAATTTAACAAGTTTTTTTTCGTATTTTTATAATTTTTTTTCATCTGTTTTGCTGTTTATTAGTTTTCAAAATATCAAAAGTGGAAAATTTGAAAACGAAGGACATTTAAACGACAAAAAAAAGTATAATAATTTTTTTTTAACTATAATTTTTTTTGTTTGTTTGTGGAAAGGAAAAATTATATTTCTTTAATGACAAAAAAATAATTATACAGAAAAAGTTTATGAATGAGTTTAAGGTAAAAGTTTTACAAATAATATGATTAAAATTTCATTAAATTTTCAGTACATATTTAATTACTGGGCAAAGTTATGGAAACTAAATTTAAATCGATTATACAAAAATATTTTCTAATACGAAATCGATAGTAACAATAAACTTTGTAATTTTTAAATAAATTTAAATTTCGTTTAATGAGTGTGGCTCATACGCAAACACGTAAATGGCATATGTGCCAAAATAGCAGTCAACCTATTGCGAAAATTTCACAACTAGATAATTGAAATTAAGTGATTTCCACTTTATTTTAACAGTTCCTGCATACCGAGAGCGACAAGAAAGCGTTAATTGTAAATTCAGTATCAGATTAAAAAAAATTTATTCAAAAAACAAATACAACAAAGGCTAGACATTAACCAAACTTACTATAAAAAAACATAAAGATTTTTTTTATTAAATCAAAAGGAAAACATCAATTTGGAAAATTAATTCTTGTTTCCCAATTCAAGAATTATGTATGCTAAAAAAAACGATATTTTTATTTTTCTAGAAAAAAAAAAACCAGATGAAAAATTTGTTTCTTTTCTTTTAAATTTTCAAATAAAACTTTTACCAACCTTTAATATTTTCTTTATTCTAACAATTTTTTTCGCCTTTACCTAAATAATGTTTTTTGATTGCTGGTAATAAAATATTCAATCAAGAAAAGTAGGTTGTTTTTTTATTTTTTTGGTAGAAATAAAATTATGAGAAAAATAGCAATTTTCACCTTTTTCTTTTAAAAATAAAATAAAATGTTTTTCTATTTTTATTTTTTATTATTTTCTTTTGTATATTTTTTTTTTCGTATAACCAATATAATTTTTTATTCATTTGAGAGAAAAACCTTCTATAAATTTATTGTACCACAATTTATTTTATTAAATTTAAAAGATATAGAAGAAAAAAAAATGTTTAGAGTTGCTAGGCTAATTTAAATTAAAGATTCTTTTCGGAGCAATTTGATTATGGTTACAATTATTTTAAAATAATTTAATGAAACCGGATATATAGATTTAGTAATTTTAAGTTACTATGAAATTATCCTTGAAATCGTAAATTGCACAAATTTAGGTGTAAAATACATAAATTTAGGTGTTAAGGTTTCGTTAACTGGTGTATCTGAATTTAGAAACAACTCTTTACTAAATATGACACGATCTTAAGTCTAGTGTACGGTACAATTAAGACACCTAAAAAATATTAATTATTATTATCATTTGAATATTATTATCACGGCTTCTCAGCTAAGTCAACGACTACACTAAAATCGACAAAACACTCAAGTGAAGTGTTGTTTATGAATTTGATCATAGAGTATCTTCCAGAAAAAAATTACAATTACAAAGCTTGTTTTTAAATATTTCTTCATATTTTAAACATAAATCCTTGCAATTGATTATTGATCTTCACAATTCGTCATTGCAAGGATGTACACAATTCCATAATTATCTCTGAATTAGAATATTTTGTTATATTTGTAATATAAAATGTTGGTATTGGAGATCAAAATGAAGGTCTTAAAAATATAAAAATTTATAAAGTAGAACGGATATGAAAATATTTTAATATCTTTAATAAAAAATGATATTAAATAAGAAGTTTTTGTTGTTGTCTGTACGCTATGACAGAAATACTCATAATTTTGATATTATATTATGTGAAATAAAATGTTTTTCTTTAGAAGTATGAGAAAAGTAAGAAACATTTAATACATATTTTTTGTAAAATGAAAAAATGATATTGTTTTTTTTTTAAAAAAAGAGAAAAAATTTAAAGTTGTTTTTCCTACTTTTTTCGTTTCGAAATAAATAACCGAGTTAGGAAAATGAGAAAAAAAAATCACTGGAATTTTGTGGAAAAGAAAATTGTCAATAGTGATACATACATTTTTACGTAATAAATAAATAATAAAATAATTTATTATAAAATTGAAGAAAATTTTATAAAATTATCCTTTTATGGTGTCTTATTAATTTGTTTTCAAAGTAATTTGATGCTTTTACTAGAATACATATATGTTTTTTTATGTTGTTGTGTGTATTGAGAAATTTTTTCTTGAAAATCTGGAATTTAACCGAAATATAAATATTTACCATTATAACTTAGTAAAGTAACACTTTTGTGATTTTGTAATTTTCCAAAATGACAGTTGCTAGATTAAAAACAAATAGTTTTAAAAGTGTGACGGATAATCAGACAATTATTATTTATTTTTCAAATTTAAAAATAGTTTTGATAATTTCTAACTGTTGAACAATTTCTAAATGCATCATTCAAAAGTTCAGTGTACTATTATAAAGCTTATCTTTTAAAAAACATTGCAAAAATTTTCAAACTCTGATAAAATTTTGTGTCAGTCAATTACCCCTACAAAATAAATTACCATTATTTATCCTAAGATATTATGTGGTAACTAGAAAAACCTCAATATTATTTGTATTTTTTTTTTCCTGTATAAACAATTTTCTAAAAACAAAATAAATAATTTTCCAAAAAACAAAAAAAAAAAAAAAGTTTATAATATGTACTTACTTGTGGTAAAAGTTTTAGAAATCCTAACAAGAATATTGCCATTACAGTTGATGTAGCTGTACAAAATTGCATTTTCAAAAATGTTACACAACATTTACGATTATATAGCACTGGTATTAATATTGCAAATGCTGTACAAGATTGTAGAAAACAACATCCACAACTTATTATCAAAAATATTGGACGTGTTGATGTACGATTTGTAATTAATGTCTGAAAAGAATTTTGAGGGTTTTGTTTTTTATAAAAAAAAAATTGAATGAGCATTAAATTTTATTTCAATTTGAATTTTATTATGTAAATAAAGTAGTAATAAATTATAAATAGCTTAGAGTTGTTAACTTATTAAATTTGTAATTCCATGAGAAATTTTTGGAATGAGGAACCTGACCATTAATTCAACAATAATTATTGTTGAATTAATGGTCAGGTCAGTATATTAAATTCTTGGTTATCTCATATCTGAGATATTTGAGATTATATGCAGTTTTTATATAAACAAAGAAAATATATATTTTTAAGTTTGTGTGCTGAAAGTTCTGACAAACGATTTTGATATTTCAGACGATTTTGAGTCAAATATAGTCTATAGATCTGCAAATTTATAGTTGATAAGATGATAGTGATTGATTTATAGATTCCTTCTATATCTATTAGCGGAAAAACAGAGCTTATAACTATGATTGTGCAACAACTTATAAAACTTATCGAATATAAATTTTGTTATTTCTATTTGTGAAAATATTCTGACATTTACTCAACAAATTTTGACATCTCAGAAGTAATTTGATAAAAAAAAACTTTTATTTTTAATTTCCCATAGCTAATTGAAAAATTCAATAACCATTTACAAAGACTTCAATGTACAAAATTTTATTTTAAAAAATTGCCTTCTAAGCTTGTCAACTTTATGTCCTGATTAATATTGAATGTTCTTTTCATTTTTCGTAATTTTCAAATAAAACTTTCCTTTCATTATCGACAGTTCAATAAAACTTTTTCTTCTTATTTCTTAATTATTATTACTTTATTATAAAAATTTCCTTTTAATATTTCAATCAGTATTTTATAATTAATTTTTCCATTTTTTTTTTATGAAACTTGCATTTTCGTAATATCTCTTAAACTTTCAATGAAATTAAAATTAAATGCAATATAAAGAAGTCAAGTCTTGACAAAAAAAAAAGTAAGAAAAAGTTTATAATTCTGTCTACCACTTCTTAAACTGTCAGTTAATTTACTTAATTCTTTATCAAGAAATAATTTAAGTTTTATTACTTTGTAAGAAACAAAACAACAACAACAACAACAAGGTTTTCAGTTTCTCTAGACTTGACTCTAGAGTAGACACTTCAACTAAAATAATTCATAAAAAAAAATATAAAATTGTCCTTAAAAAAAAGTACCATTCATGATTTTTTATAAAAATGAGCACAAGAAAAATTCAGAAATAAATCTTTTTGTCACGGAAATTAAAGTAAAAAAAAAATAATGTTTTGCACCTAAATAAAAATGAAAATTGTGAAGATAATTTGAAAAGAACTAAATTTAACAATTCTTACAGAAGTGAGAAAATCTCCTTAAAGTCTTTTTTGGAAAAAAATATTTTATAAATTATTATTTTTTTTTGTACTTACATTGTAATTTTTCCTTGCCAAAAGGACAACAAATGTTCCGGATAATGGACAAATGCATCTAGTCATATTTTCCATTAAATTTTTTGTTATACATAAATCAGTTCGCCATGTTGATTCAAATGTTGCACGTGTTTCGTGACTACAAACATTTAAAAGAAATAAAATATATTTGTAATCAAAGGATATTTCGTATTTTGGAAATAAAATAATTATGAAAATTCTATTATAATTATATTATATTTGGTAAATTAATAGGTGTAAGTTATGTATTATATTAATTATGTAAAATTTGATAATTAAATTGAAATTATGTAATCAAAGAATAAGTAAATAATAAAAAATTTTATGAAAATAGTAGACATTATTTTTATATTATATTTATTATTTAAATTATTAAACCAATTAATATCCTTTGATTACAACTACCAAAATAGTATTTAATATTATTATATGAATTTGTATTTTATATTTAAATATTTTTGTGTAGATTTTCAAAATTTAATTTTTAAATTTTTTTATTCAAAATCAGTTAACTATAAAATATATTTAATTTAAATAATTTCCTTTTTTTATATAAAATATAAAATTATAATACATATTATAAATTTACCCACAAACTGGTATCCAATCAGTATTTTTTGGTATGCTCTCATGTTGAAATATTATTTCCACATGACCAGATTCTAATGGTAAATTTAATGGTTCAACAAAATGATCATTTGAACGATTCGATTGAAATAGCCACGTTGCTATAATTCTAGATGCTGGCATATAATCACCACTTATGTCACTAGACAAAAAAAATTATAAAATATATTTAAAATAAAACGAGACAAAAATTATTATTATTTGTTTTATAAATTTTTGGATTTTTAAATTAAAATTATTAATTAAAAATAATTGCAATTCTGATAAAAATATTTGATTTTATTTAATAAAATTTATAAATATTTGTGTACCTGCCACGTGAATAATAAGTTTTTGGTAAAAAACTTGTTAAATTTTTATATGATATTACGGATGCAAAAATTGTACCATTTGACATTATTTCCATTAATTTTTTTGTTAATCGGATGTCCATGTAAAGTTGATCCGAAAATAAATCATCACTAAAATGAAAATAAATAAATTTTGATTTAATTTAATAATATTTTAGAAATGAAGTTTTTGTTTTAAAGAAAGGATTAAAACTTGATTGTCTTGAGAAAAAAGTCTCAGGAGTAGAATTTATGATTATTAGTCTGCATATTTTATTGGTTTATTACTCTGTATTTTATTTATATTACTAGAATGTAGTAATAACCAGTAGTCGATCATTAGGAAATTATCTAGTACAGTAAGTATAAGAGAGATTTTGAGGACATAACTCTACTTTAACATGATTTTTATATCACTTTAAATGTATCCCTAATAACTATTAATTTATTAATCGTTCATACAACAGACTCAAAGAAGCCTCTTCTAGGAATTGTGATCAAATTCCCTTAAATATTGAAGGACTCTGATAATTTTACTTCAGCTAACCTATTAGTATATCCTGTACATAACCAACTCTGAACATAAAATGATATTTTTTATTCGCATATGTTATTTTAGGTTGAAGTTAGGAGGATTAATAGCACTTGTTCTTTCTATTATTATTTTAAGTTAGGAAATTTCGAGAATTTCTAATATGCTGCATAAAAACTTACCCATAAATTCGTAAGTTAAATGGTAAAGTTTTTATTGATGTTGTATAAATTCGAAATGAATTTAATCTTTCTGATAATAAAGCTGAATCTGCTATTGTTATAATTGAATGATCTAATGGTGATTTTCGATTTGTAATAGTACTGCCACGTCCACTTGTCACTACTGATGACGATGACGACGACACAGATGATCCTGATGAAGATATTGCAGCTAAATTACCTGATGATGTTGAAGTTGATGTAGCTAATTGTGATGCTGCAATAGTTTCTCGATTTAAGGCAGCTGACTGTGTTAATAGTTGGAATTTTTTAATTTGCTAAAAAAATAAATAGGAAAATTATATTAAGTATTTGATTATAAAGTTCAATTAGTCCTTTATTTATTTTTTTTTAACTAAACCTAAATATTATACAATTATATACGTAATTTTGTGTAATCAACATTTCGAAATTAAATTTTCAATAAATTATTCTTTAAACCAACATTCTACTTCTTGATGCTGAATTTTCTTTAACTTTGTATTAAGGAACATTTCTATTACTTTGTAACTTAAAAATAAAATATAATTTATTGCGTATTATAAACGAACAAAAAAATGATACTAAATAGTATTAATATTATTTAGACTACGGCACGATCCTTGCTTTTTATTTTAATATTATTTTTTCATAAATAAAATCTCCTTAACAGCAAAAAAAGAAAAATTATATTATACACAAAATGTATTTCATTTATTATATTTTAGAAGGATTTTTAATATTGAGATTATCATTATTCAAGTTATAATCTGTGGCATAGGATAACATTATTTTTTGATAATATATTTTGTTAATGTTTTGGACTATTGGTAAATTTGATGCAAAGTTTTGTATAAATAAAATATTCTCAATTATATTTTTATGATTAGTGAAATTATTTTATTTTATAAAATATTATAAATGTAAGTATCATTCATTTTTGTAATCTAATAGTTCACAAAAATAAATGATAAATTTGAAACAATTTCAGTATTTTATTTTATAGATTTAATTAGAAAATTCAAAGAAATTTATAAATTAAATGAAAATAAATTTTTACCTGTTGACTATTTAATGATACAACATTTTCCATTACTTTATCTAAAATATGTAATATAATTTCAGCTGCCATTTCTCTTTCTAAATGTGTTCCTTTTATTTTCAAATAATTTTCAACCTAATAATGAAAGAGAATTAAGAAAAAAAATGTTAAATATTTTATAATATGCTATCATATATTTTAAGAATATAAAAAAAGTTGCATAAAATCATAAAAACATTTCGAAAAATAAATACCATTGACATAAAAAAATATATATTAGAGTATATAATCATATAACAATGATTTATCAGTTATTTCTTATCATTTTGTCATTCTATTCTTCCCTGCCCGCTAAAAAAAAACCACAATACTGAATGTCTTTTTAAAAATTTATATTAAATGTCCATAGATTTTTGTTTTTAATTCCCTTATGCTAGCAGTTTGCCGTTCGTCTGTTTGTCCATAAAATTTTCCAAATTATGATTTAGTATAGTAAATGTACACATAAGAACCCTCAATGCAAAAGTTAAAGAAATTGGTATCAGGTATCCGGCACAACTCGTTCAACTCTTTATGTTCTTGTGCAAACATTTTCTTTAAGTCAGAATTTTGAGAATCGCAAACAACATTCTATACTGAGAATTTGAAAGAATATTACGTGATCCAGATCCTGATCCTTGTCTAGATTATTGTTGTGGACGATCAACATCAGGATCAGTATTTGGATAATTCTTTTTTATATTTTATTTACTATTAATAAATTTTTACATTGGTTTGTAATTTTTGTATGAGCAAATTCTCGAGACTTTCGAGACATAAAACAGAAAATCTCGAAATCACGAGACATAAAATATGACTAGAACAAAATTTTGATGTATAAAAAATGTCGAGAAATAATAAAAAATCTGGAGAAATCCCAATCTCTATTTATGATTGATTATTATTAAGTTTTTATGCAAAAAAAAATCCATACGTATTAACAATACTGTACAGTAGTTCTGCTGCACGGTATTTTTATGTTTCTAATCATTTTCCATAGATTATTTCCTTTTTTTTATGCTTATGTATATTTTATTAAATTTGATTAATGATTTCTTTAATTTTTAAACTTTACGCATAACAAATTACCATAAAAAAAAAGAAAAATGTTTTCGTTTCTTGGTAAATTTTGAAAATGTGAAATTACAAATGATAAAATAAGTGACTTTAACGTGACTTTAATGAAAAAGTTTTATTTTTTCTCTTATATTACAATTCTTTTTAGTATTATGAATATTATGAATACGATTGCAACCACCACAAAAAAAAGACATAAAAGTTCATTTCACTTTTCATCCTTGATGGGAAATTTTTTTTTTTTTTTTGGCTATTTAAAAGCTGCAGGTTTATATGTTAAGTAAAAACAGAATATGTATATAAAATAAATATTATATAAAATATAAAGTCCTTTTAAATAAATGATGTTCTGGTTCATAATTTTTTTTTTTTTTAAAGGTAAAAAAAAGATTTGAAGATTTAATATTATACAATCGTTTATCACAATATTTTTTTTTGCTTTGGTTGTATCTTTAAAATGATACTTAAAGTTGGTAGATAAAGCAATTTACAAAAATAAAGCTTTAAAATTTCTATACTATACAAGGATATCAAATATATACGTATATACTGTATATAAAGAAAATGCTATAAAAAAAAAATAATAAGAAAATCGTTTAATATAGAAATTTCTAGCTGAGAAGAATACAAAATCAGAAAAACCAACTTTTTGACTTAAGTTTATACTTCTTGGAAAAAAAGAATATAATACTTATATATATATATATAATCAGGATAGGTAAGAGCTGTTTGTGGTATTAGTCAAAAAACTGAGGAGAGGAAGATATGTTTTATTTTTTTGGTGTATATTATATTTAATATTTATCATATTCATTTATCATTCAACCAATAAAATTCCTGACACACGACCTAAACGATTTTATATAATCATTCAAAATCGTTTTTTTTACTTTTTTTTTGTATCTTGTAGTATTCTATTTTGTATATAATATCCTTGAATAAAGTATATATATGATAATTTTAGTAGTGTTTCATATATTTATATTTTTCGTATTATGTTTTTTTTTTTTTTTTGTATATAAATCATTTTTTGTTGTTGTTGTGTTTTGATCAGAGATGGATTTGTGATGATAAACTGTCATTTTGACAGTGTCAGAGGAGATAATAGGTAATTAAGTGTTTATAAGTATAGTGTAAGTAATATACTTTAGTGTTAGAATGAAAATATGTCAAAATTAGTTATACTATTTGTTTGTTAAAAAATTGTTAATTGTAATTACAGATGATTTATGAAATGGAAATGTGGTCAAGTTTAATTCAGAAGAGAATTTATGATTTGTGATTCAATTGAATCCAGAGATTAAGGTAAAGTACTAACTTTTTAGTAGGACAAAATTACAAATGTTAAACTATGAATGTTTTTCGGAAAATTTACAATTATTCCAACAAATTTAATATTTTTTCAGTAAATTTGGAATTTACTCAGCAAAATTATAATTTTCCTATATTCAAAATGGCTACTAAATTCAACTCTGTTGATTCTACAACATAACCACAAAGTTGAAAATTTGATATACTATTTCGTACGTGTGATACTATAAAAAATCCATTTTCTCAAGACTTTAACTTTTATTTTATGACAGAAAATATAAGAGAAGAGAAAACAGGTTGTAATGGTAACATACAGCATAATATTTTAGTAATATATATTTTGTAAAATTCATTTAATGCGTTTTAATTTATGTCATATATATCCAATTTTTTAATATCATTTTAAAAATTGATGGCACGTTGTCTTTCTTTTGTGTTTAAAAAAAAATATATATATTATATAACTTAGAAAATTTCTTTTTTCCTTGACACCCCATCCCGCTAAACTTTTTGTCAAATTTTTTTTTGGGCTCCTTTAACACATACACAGACAAAACTAAAAAAAAAAAGGAAATATATTTTCTCTTCTTCAACTACAAAATATTTTCACTTTATTGTAACTAAATAACCAAAAAAAAAAAAAAAATGGTTATTTTTTACCACTTTTTTTTGTTATAAAATATTCTAAACTGGTTTATAGCTAAAAGGGATTAAAATATAATTATGGCGCCAAAAGAAAAGGATTACAGAACATTTTCAGTTCTTCCCCCTTTTTTTTTTTGAAGAAAATTGTATTTTAAATTATGTCGTTTTTTTTAGGTTATTTTTATTTTAGTTATGTATACCTCTTGAAGTGTATCCATTAAAAAACCAGCTTCACCAGGAAGAAATTCTGTGTGACGTTTAATTGCATATTCTAGGCACGATTTTAGAATGGTTGAACAATTTGTTTTTTGGTATCCCAAAGTAAGTGTACGAAACTGCAAAAAACAAAAAATGAAATTAAATGACATACGTTAAGGAAAATTTTTCAATTTTTCTTTTTTTATTTAGTGTTTATATTTTTTTTTTTTGGAAATGTCTGTGTAATAATATTGTGTCAGGATGATGATGTGTGGCATATTTACAAACATTTATCATTATAAATAATAAGAAATATGTTAAGAATAACGTAAAAAAATGGATGACAAAGTTTAGCAAATATAGAAAGATGAAATTTTTAATGAAAAATTTTTATACGGTAGGTCAATCAGTATATGACTTCATTTTATTAACTTTCGGAGAGATTAATTTGGTAATAAATAGAAATACTTATGTGTCTATTTCAATGAACAGTTCCGATCGAAATTTTCTACATTCTATCGAAATTTTCAATTCGAAATTTACATTGTTTTCGGCAACAAAGTAACCAACGTAACTAAGCTTCGAAACCTTTTAAATAAATTAATATTCTAAAGAAACTGGCCATAAATTATCAAGTTGAATCAGTTTTAAGACCGATTGAGTACTACTGTACTACTGTAATATTCGCACATAGAAATCGAAAAACATCACTTAACATATCTAAATTTAGTTTGAAAATTCGAACCGAACATTTTTACTGTACGGACACACCTTTACTGTACAGACACATACTAAGTATTCCGATTATTGTGAACATTAAACACATCATTGACGCTTATTATCTCGATGTTTATTTATTACTATATATTTATTTTAATATTAAAAAATTAGGTAAAAATACTACTCACTTCATTAAAAATATTTAATAATTGATTTGATTTACAATTTGAAAAATCAGCTTGCAACCAATTTGATTCATTTACATCTCTTTGTTCGCATACACGTTTTGTATAACCAATAAAATTCTTTGGACATTTTGATAAAATTGGTGCACCAGGTGCACTTGCTGGCCAATTAATATTATAACGTTGTTCAATTGGACATAATTCAACAATACCTTTATCAATAACTGTTACATAAATACTTTTTGATACTGGTGATACACTATTTGATACAATGCAAGTATATTCAGCTGATTTCTAAAATGAAAAGAAATTTTGAAATTTAATTTTGTGGAAATCATTAAATTAAATTTAGTGAATTAATATTTAATTTTCTAAAACTATAACTAAATAATTCTTTTAAAAATATATATTTTCCAATAATAATTTCTATATAAAATTGAATATCGAATCCAATTAAAATAAAATTTATTGCTAATAATTTATTTTGTATTTAACTAAATCGGTTCATTTTACTTTTTTCTGGTGTGCTTCTTGATAAAGTAAAAATAATTGCCAAACTAATTAAGAATTATAATCAATAGATAATTATAATCCATTTAGATATTTTTTTTTTTAGCTACATTATTATCCTTGATAATATTTTAATAAATAGCTCGTGTTTTTTGTTTTTATGAGTTTAAGAACTCAGAATTATGAAATATTTTTGTTTTGCTTAGTACTATTAATAATGTTCAACATTTTTTATATTAAATATTTTATAATTGGACTTCTTAATTCCTTAAAAACATCCTTATAAAAAAAACTTAGCCCTTAAATTCACCCTTAAATATAATGGATTCAAATTTTTTTTAGAATCCTTATTATTATTATTTTTTTTTTTGTACCTTTTTTAATATCAAATTAAGAAAATTAATTTCCAAGATCAAGAAAACAGGAAGATTATTTTAATTAAATATATAGTTAATTCAATCTACTATATTGTCTTAAATATATATACAGTTTTTTGATATTAATTTTCTTCAATTCCCATATGGTGCAGTCAATATTCTTTAAATATTCATCATCACGAAAAAATATCCAGAAATTATTTTTACAATCAATATAATAAGCACAAGAAAAATAATAATTTATATTCATTTAGTGTGGGAGCTATAGTTTCGGTGAGAAATATTTATAGACAGATTGTTGAATTAGTAGTGTTATGAGTTGACGTGCGGTAGATACTGGATTCGACCGTGGTGTCGATGTTAGTCTAAGTTTACTCAAATAAGTACCATTTATAAGCTTACAATAAAATGTAATTTTTTACATTTTATTGTAAGCTTATAACTGAGAAAAATACTAATTGTCGATGTCATTTTGCTTACAAGAAATATCTCACTAATAAAAGCCATTAAAAGTTTCTTCACTTTAAAGAAATTTATGATTTAGAATCCATATAAAATACACCCAAATTATAATGGAATGTTTAGAAACATTTGGTCGGATTCGTGGTCTCGATTTAGGCTGTTATGCACAATTAAAGAATTAGGAAAATTGTTCAATTGCTATGCTGTTACGAGGATCTCCGCTTGCATTACACTGTTTTTATAGAAAATTGGACAAAACTATTTCTTCAATTAAACACTACCTAGAATTGCCTTATTTTATGTGCGTAATCAGCTTGTAGTCCTTTTTAATTATGCAGAAGGTCAAATGAGATTTTTGTTAATACATTTTCTGAACAATCATTGAAATGGAATTTTTGTAGGAACTCTTCAAAGAGTCAATTTTATTCTATTAATTAATTAAGCTATTTAAACAAATTTGGAAATTAGGCTATTTGGAAATTTTATAATTATTTCTGTCTGTGGCACGAAAATTGAAAATTATCTATAAGCGGTATAAAGCCTATAAGAACTTCAAAGAAAAATTAAATTAACATATTGATATGTTTTAAGATTTTACGGTAATTTGAAAACAAGATTCATAATTTTTATATAATTTAAATGAATTTACATATAAATTAGATTTTATTTCTGATATGCTGCTATAGCTTCTAAACTATTACTCAATCTAATTTCATTATGATTTTTTTTTGTTGTAATATTATTATAATAAATTATCCATTTTTTGAATCCTTAGAAACAAAAAAAAATGGAATATTTTCTATTTTTCTTATATTTATACCTGAATATTTTGAATTTTCAATATGCTACCATCTGGATATAAATCTTCCCACATAGCTGTATTTGGATTTGATTGAAATAGTATACCATTTCTTGTCCAACTATATCCAATATTACCATAACGTTGCTGTTGTTGTTGTTGTTTATTATTATGACCAGGTGATAGACATCGAACTCGTAATGAATCACCACGATATAATGTTATACTAGCCGGATCAACTTCTAAATTCGGTGGTGTTTGTATATAAATATGAATTGAACGACAAAGTTCGACACCCCAATCAATTACCTAGAAAAAAGAAAAATGAAAATACTGTATATTTTTTTTTTCGTATTAAAAGAATTGTATTTTTGAAAATTATTTTGGAGAAAATTTTTCCTTTTCCTTTGTTATTTAATTTTGTATTTTTTTTTTTGTAGTATTTTCTTATGCTTCTTCTGTTGTTGACAGTAACTAACTTAATTTTAACATATTTTTTTTTAAAGATATTTTCAATTTTGTGATTTTCCTTCTTCCTTTTTTTGATTGATTTTAATAATAATTTTTCATTATTTTTTTTCAAATATATTTTAATTATATTATTTGGACCTAAAAGATTCTAACATAAAAAAAATTCTTTGTTTTGTATTTATGAAAATATTATTTGGGGAAATATTTTTAATTGAAAATAGAAATGAAAATATTAATAAACCTTTAATTCCAAATCATAAAAGCTGAATTAGATTATATTAATTATCATACAGCTTAATTAAATAATCATTATTAAAGTTTAGCTGAATTGATCGATGAATAAACTTATATCGATATCAATCAACAAGATTGTTTTAAGCGACAAAATTTTCAAAAACTCCTTTTTTAATAAACTAATAGTTTGAATATGAAATTACATTTTTCATAGTTAAAATATAGATAAAATAAGTTAGAGAATATAAGTTCACCTTTAATCAGTATTCCTGTTATCAACGATTTATAAACGAATCGCTGCAAATTTAATATTAAGTAAACACCATTGTTTAGTGAAAAACTTTTCATGTTGCTATAATTAAGATTCCTCTTGTAATTTTAATAATTCTGATTATTAAAAACAATATAAAAACTTAATAAGTAATATTATTAAAAAACATGATTTAATTTGAAAATAAATAAATTTAGATGCACATTAAAAGTATTTGGAATGATTTGAATTTATTTTCCCCTATTTTCATATCAGTTTTTACTAAAAATCTGCGAAATTTTTCAATCACAAAATTATTTTAAATTGTGAAAATATGAGCAAAAATATAAACTTTAAGATTTAATATTTTTATTACTATTATTAATTTAGTAACTGAAGTGTACTTGAAAATTGTAAACTTTATAAATGCAATAAAGAAAAATATTTTATAACAACAATGCACAGCAAAAAAAAATATGTGTAAAAGGATATAAAAATGAAAGGATGAAAAAAAACACAGTTCTTAAGAAAAGATACTCTGCCTTGGATGGATAAAAGAAACGATTCTCATTTTGTGTAATTTACTATAATTTTTTTTTTCATTATGATTGCCAGATGTTAAAAAATGAATTGAAAATTTTTCAAGTTTCTTTAGAATTTTTAAGTTTTCTTTTTAACAGAACTGATATAAGTTTAACTTAATATTTAATGGGATTTAAATTAATTTAATATGTTACATAGTCAATAAGTCATTTCGTATTATGGATTTGGATTTGTGAGGTTTTTCCAATTTGAACAATTTAACTACAAAAGGCCAATTATTAATGAGAATTTTAAAAAAATATTTTGTCAAATTTTCATTATTTTAATAATTAGAAATAAGTGAAGAATTTTATTAGTGAAATATTTGTAATATGAAGCCATTCGAAATATTCTTTTAAAGTTGAATAAACAATATTGAAAAATCAAACTTACGAACTAATTATGAGTTTGAAAATTGTTCGCTAACACTTTCGGACTGGGAGACAAATAAGTCATCCAAAATTCCGTTGAAAATCAAACTTATCTAATGATAGTAATATATTTTTTAATTGAATCCCGAAAGGCTATTGAGTGAAACATCTGGGCGATTGTATACTGACAAAAATTATAAGGAACTGCCAAAAATTATATACAAATTATATTTAAATGCAGTATTTAACGCAGTTGAAATTAACAACCAGACTTCCTAAATAACAACAGTATTTAAAAGAATACTAATTTTGATATAAAATTATTTTTAAAATTACTTTTAAACTTTGTCATATTCAGATTTGGCAACACTAATTTTGACATATTTCTTTTTATTATTTATAAGAGGCCACCTTAATAAATTTTAATCAATTTATTTAATTTTAATCAATATTTCACATTTCGTATAAATATCCAAATTAATATTTTGATTCCTAATGTCCTTTAATTTAATACACGAATGAAAACAACTTTTCACATAAAAGAAATTTAATCATTTTTTATGAACCACAAATTATAACAATATTAAAATTAATTTTAATGTTTATCCATTATCTATAAGATTTAATTTGAAACACCCACAACAAAAGAACTGATCCTTAATTGGTCAATAAACTATACATAATAATCAAATCTAATCAATGAAATTTATAGTTAATATTAATATTATTTTCAAAATTAAATGATTAAAGTTAGACATTTTGATCAGTCACTTACTATAAAATATGTATATATATTTTTGATAAGTAATATACTTTTTTTTTATATCCTATAATGTAATTTACTGAAAAAACTTATTTCGATTATGTTACACATATAACATAAAAAAAACACACAAATACAAAAATAGAAAACTGAATAAAATAAAATTGATTGAAAGCAATTTTTTTTTTTTTTGCTATTGCTTTTCTTGATGCCGATTAATCAAAATGAAGAAAAATTCAATTATAAGAAATCGAAATGAGTGACGACAGATGCAAGAATTGATGATGAAATAAATCTATATATCTTTTTTTTTTATGAAGAAAATTTTATTGAAAAAAAAATAGAAGAAAATTCTTGTATAGGAGAAACTCGTCCCATGATGATATTTAAGGATTGTACTTTAATTTATTTTGTGACAAATTTGTGACACCATTCATATAGAAGATTTGATTAATAATTTATAATTTTAAATGGATGCTTTCTCAAGAAAATTATGGTTTATTAGAATTTATATTTAGTGGTATGAAAGAATGGACCATATTGAATTCATAGATTTCTGCGGTAATTCTGATTAAGGAAATATTGTTATATTATTATAATATGCGACTCAAAATTTCTAATAATTTTATGGTACATTTTATAAGATATTACTAAATTATATAAGATATTAGTGCATTTATTCAAGTCTCCCCTATATATAAATATTAATGATAATGAAAAGAAATATTCGAATCAATTTTTTGTTGATCATATAACCAACTTTTTAATTTAATAATATTTAGAAGAAGAAATTGTTAATTTGGAAATAAGATAATGACGATTCTACAATTCGAAACCAAAGAAAATACATAAAATAAAAATTAATATAAAAATTTTCTTTCGAATAATTGAATATTTATTTTTATCGTCGTTAATTTTACAAAAACTTTATACAATTAAGAGAAAATTGACTATAAAATTTCCAAAAAAAAATAGATTTTCTTTAAAAATATATTTCTGTGGTTATGCGAAAAACTTATTTTTTTTTTTGAAAAACTGACCATTAAATGTTATTATTATTAGAAAAGTTTTGATTTTTATGGTAAATTTTTATGTATTTAAGAAAATTTTCCAACATATTTTAAGTATAACTTCGTTAATAAAGTACTTGAAGAATTTTAAGTATAATAATTACATTTTAGACTATGTAGCTTTTGGCATAAGCAAATTATATTTTTTAAAAAATCTGATATTTTAAAGAGTTTTCTATGAATTGTTAAAGATCATTATTTTATTAAGGTTTTTCTCAATGAGTATATTTATTTTAAAGATTACGAGTTACAGCAGTAGTCATACTACATACTACTTTTAAGGCATAAGTGAACATAAAGGCTGAATTAATTATACTTTACTTCAATTGGTATAAAGTACATATTTATGAAATATGAAATTACATAAAGAATGAAACATAATTAACTAAATTTTTGCAGATTTTGTGGTAACTAAAAAAAATTACAATTAGTTTGGAAATTATTAAAAAATTATTAAAAATTTAGATAAATAATATAGATGCATATCTGAAAGTTTTTTGTTTGTTTATTTCAAAGTAAATTATTTTCCTACAAAATATAATTTGGAATAAACTTTATTTAATAATTAAATTAAATCAGACAATTATCAATAAAATATTAATCTATCCAATTTAAAGTTTTCGAATTTTCTGAAAACTTTTATTTATTATGTAGAAAATAAATATTTGCAAATTTAATTTTAAAACCTAATAAAATTAATTCAATTAAAATTAATTAAAATCTCATTTCGTATTTACACAAAAAGAAAATTTTTTTAAATTATAATTTTTTGCATAAATAGGAAAACAAGAAAATCTTTATTTATATTTTGTAATTTTCATATTTTTTTTTTTGGAGCTATATTAAAAAATAATTACATTGTATTATCCTTTAAGTCCGTTTTTATTCAGTGGAAAATTAAATGTAAAAAGAAAAGCCTTAAAGTATTCATTGTGTTTTTTTTGTGTGGTGGTTTTTAAAGAAAATGAAAAGTAATTGTCTTAAAATAAATAAGTATAAACAGTTTTTAGAAATTGAAATTACTTTAAAATTTTGATTGTCTGTCTATTTTTGCACAATTTGAATACTGACGAAAGTCCTAAAAAATCTAGCATGGGAAAATCTAAAAGGATTATATGCTGGTCAGAAAATTTAGAAAAATTCATAGCATGTGTGAAATTGTTTTTTTAAAAGGTTCACTAATATTAAATAAATCAATATAGGTCTTTTAAGGAAAATTAGGAAAATGAACAACCAAAAATGATATTTTTAGGAATTTTTTTTTTCTAAAATCGATATTCAGCCAAGTTTAGCAAAGATTATTACAACTTTAGATTGTTAATTAAATATTTTCAACTTCTAAGTGCAGTGAATACATATGTTGTAAACTTGACTGTCTGTAAAATTTTTAACTAAGAAACCACTACACAGTAATATGACTGCACGGTTTTCATTTTTATTGTTTCTCTTTAGTAATTAAATAAATTTTATATTTTATTTTCGTTATGGAAATACTTTAAGGATATACACTGAATGACATCTTTTAAGAAACACATTAAGTTTTTCTTTTACGTATTTCTATTATTTTTTTTTTTTGCCTTCAATTACAATTTTCCAAAACAAAATGGAATAATTTTCAAATTTGTAGAATGCATTTTAAATTTCCTTATTTTTTTTTTTATTGTAACAATAAAAAGAGTAGAAATAGAAAAATTATATATAAGAAGTAATTTTCTGAGAAAGCGGAAGGATATATAAAAGAAAATATTTCTTTATTTAAACAATGATTTAAAATTTATTTAAAGTCAACGCAGTCCTTTTTAAAATTTAAATTAATTTAAAACACAGTTGTGCACTTAAAATACACTTAAACTTAAACATACAATGTACATACTATATAGTTACATTCTCAATGGAGTAATAGTTTTATATCCTTAAACTTAGTATATACTATGTTAATTTTATATTTGAAAAATATTAATTTTTATATAAATATAAAAGGACATAATAAATTTCAATATAAAAAATTATTTATATATAAAAGATGTGTTACAAAATTTGTGAGTTTTTCATCTTAGTGAACTCAGCTGGTATTTGAAGATAGTTTTATGAATTAGTTAGTAATTTTTTTAAAATGTTTGAATCAGAAGAATGAAATTATTATAGTATTTATAAAATATTTGTCTTTGTGAAAGTAAAAGAATGACAATCTTTAAGTTATAAATTTAAATATTTAAGTTTTAAATTTATTTAAATTTTTGGTTTAATTAGATACCCAGATAAATGTCTAAAGATATTCAGAAATTATGAAGTTGTAAGTATATATTAATAACATTTATCTCCAATTTACCAAAATTGTTATTAAATTTCATTTCACGACCGTAACTTTTCGAAATAATATTCTGTTAGTTTTGGTAGTTTTCGCAGTTGTCAATAACATAAGATGAATTTATGGAATATGGTAACAATTTATTAATTTTTAAACTAAAGTATATTTTTATAATTTTTGAAATTTATCAACATCATATTTGGATTGGACTGGAGAAATTATTTAAAATACAAAAATTATGATAATTTCGTACTTTCAGAACAAATTCATAATTTCATATTACATTTTTTTTAAAATCATAATCAAGGTAACATAAAATAATAATAATTAGTACTTAAACCTGTCATTAATAATAAATTCTAAACTCTTAAACCTGACATTAATACTGATTACTACTTCAATTTGACAATAGTAGTAATTATCACTTAAACCTGACATAATATTTATTAGATATAACAAATAAATTGATTATTTTTTTAAATATTTTATATAAAAATTAAAATTATTTTCTGTTAAAGACATATTTTCATAAAAATACATTTTGAATTATTTCAAAATTTATCCGTGGTAATATTAATATTTTCAGCCGGAATTAAAAAGCCTAAAATAACTAATTATAATTTTTTTTTTAATACTATTACTATTACGTTATAAGGAAAAACTTGAAAAACTTTATTTTAGCTTAATTATTTACTTTGTTTTTTTGATTAATTATTACACAAAAAATAATATAAACTTTTGTGGATTTATTAAACCTCATAATCCCTTTACTTTATGAAATTTTAATTCAATTCAGTTCTTATTTTATATTTAATTTATTTACCTATTATTTAATTTTTAATTTTAAATATTTTGTAGAATTTAATTCTTTAAAATAAAATATAACTAAAATATATATAATAAATTTTATGGAAAATAATTATGGATAAAGAAAAAAACTTTATAAATTCTCTTTTATCTGAAAATTTTCAAAATATATAAACTTTTTATGATTTAGGCAAAGAAAAAGGAACAAAATAAAATGTCAGAGATGGTAAATTTTTATTTAAATAGATATATTTTATAAATATAGCTAATAAAACTAAATTTACTCTTCAACGAAGATAATTTTTTGTTTATTTAAATATTTATTAAGTTTATTTTTGTAATAATCAAGTGTAAATATTTCATTTTTAATATTGTTTTCCGTCTTCTTTTTTTTTTGTAGGAAATTTAAAATTTAATTCAATTACGTCTGTCAAGTTTGTCCGTTTTACAAAGTGAGTAATGGTTTTTGTTAATTTTCCATGAATAAGTTGACCTACTAAAAGATGCCATTAATAATTATTATAACTTAAATCTGATATTAAAATAGTAACTACAACTTAAACTTGGCATAATATTTAATAGATATTTACCAAATATGTTTAAATTATACAGTAATTCGGAAAATATATTAAAACACTTTAAATTTACTTTTAACAAGTAATTAACTCCACATTGTAAAGGTTAAAAAAAAAATTAGAAAAAAAGAATTATAGCATAGATGCTACTTTAATATCTAACTCGGTTAATAATTTTAAATTATTTTAAGAGAATAGTTCTATGTCGATACCAATAAAAATCTTATCCAACATAAAACTATATTATAGCTTTCCGTAACATTCCGTTTTTTTATATAACAAAATCTAAACAAAAACTAAACATACCACGATGTTCATTTTTATGTTACACAATTTAACAATTTTATATACTTAATAAAATTTATTTAACACAAATAATAAACTGGTGTACTTAAAGATTAAATTAAATTGTTTACATTTTATATGCTTTTTAATCTTTTAAATTCTGCTAGTAAAAAGGTAAAATTTGATTATAAATTAAATATTATAAAATTTATTATATTACTTTTAAATAATTTTATTTGAAATTTTTAAATATTATTTAAATAAAAATAATATACTATATTTAAAAATCTTAAATTAAAATAATTTTTAATTATACCAGAAATTTATAATAAAAATTAATTTAATAAATAATTAATTTATTTATTTTGATTGACATTATTGCATTTTTAACACTGATATTTAGCATAAATTGGAAAAATTATATTAAAAAATTAATGTTTAAATGATCTGAATATTTATTGGTTGATTTTGTGTCAATAATATTTTTTATGTAATTTAAAAAAAAAAGAACATATTAATTGATATAATTTATTTATTTAAAAATATTATAAGTATTATTTAATAAAATATTTGGAAATTATGTTAAATAAATATATTCATTATAAAATAGTCTCATTATAAATGATTAATAATATTTCGAAATTAAAAATTTTATGGAGAATATTATGGTAAAGAATTAAATTTATGATTTGTTTGTGAATTTTTCAGCTGACATTTTAACGGTGATAAAATATTGAATTTAAATTTTGAAATAATATTATTGAATAATTTCATTTTTATGTATGAGTGATATGTTTAGTAGAATTAAATTTTTAATTTTCACCATTTAATTTTCTAAGTAATTTGTTG
Organism: Empis livida; assembly: GCA_963932195.1. NCBI lineage: Eukaryota > Metazoa > Arthropoda > Insecta > Diptera > Empididae > Empis > Empis livida. The sequence continues at coordinate 2,321,269 of OZ010649.1, forward strand.
TAAACATTATAGTTACTAATATGTATAAATATATAGCAAAAGGAGGCTAACTTCAGGCGCACAACAATATAACGTTTTACTAATGATCTACTAAAAGATTAACTAAAAATAATCAAATTTATATTATTAAATTTTTGATCATTATCGAATTGAAATAAATATCGTTAATATCCGTGACTTACTAATGTCTAATGCTTACTAATGTCTAAGATAACTTATACATATTATCTTGAATAATATTTTCTATTTTATCAATTTTTCTATATAATTTGGTCAACACTTGACTGCACTATACTTTTCTCAGTTGTTTATTTAAATCTAATTAATATAATATATAAGCGCTGTGATAATTTATAAGTCATATCTGAGGTATTAGTGAGTAATAACTCTGATATTAGTGGTTTCCTGCTGTTAAGTTCTATAGTAATAAAAAATTTAATTTAAATAGATTATTTTTAAAATAAACTTGCAGTTTTTATCTAATAATTATGGTTATGTTTTGTTACTCCCAAGAATAGATTCCCAAAAATTTTAATAATTGATAAAAATAAAATATGTCTCGCACTGTAAGCTTACCAAAAATATATAATATTTATACTGGAAAATATGCAACTAAAAAAAAGATTTCTTAGACATCAAGACTTATGGCATTCAAATACGTTTAAAATATATTAATTTTATTATATTAAGATCTTTTTAATTGTGTCAACATTTTTATATTATTTTGATAAAAAAAATAATCTATTTTAATTAATTTTAATTTATTTTAGAAATTAAGAAGCAAAAAATAAAGCTCACTAATATTACAGATAACTTATCATTCCTCATTATTTCAATTATACTATATTATCAATTTTTCTGAAAGTACTAATTCTGGTGTATAGTAGTACCCTAAGTCTTAAATTAAATTAAAAAAATAAGATTTTGAAGATAATTTCAGAATAAATTTGATAAACTAATCAATAAAGTTCAAAAGAATATTTAATATTTTTTTTGTTATATCAAAGAAGAACTTGATGTAACTTTTAAAATGCACAATTTTTTTTTCTTTAATCCACTGACCTCAAGTGAGTACAATTGAAAATTCAACTACAGATTTGAAACAACAAAATTTTCAGTACTGGAAGTTTTTTAAGATTTGTATTGAAAATTAAACCTTCTAAGTTTATATAGAATCAAAAAGAATTGAAACAAGCTAATTTTATTAGCACCAACTTTCAAATCGGTACCATTTTTTCCAATCTTAAAATTAGATTTTACTGTAATTTTAAGGCTTAAATTGGTACTCATTTTAAGCCGGGTAAACTTATACCAAGATCAATGTCTCAGACTGGAAGAGAACCCACCAAGTATCTAATTCTACCACAGTTGATACCAATAAGTTGTATTAATCTTTCCAGTAAAAAAATCATGTAACAAATATGTAATTACATTAAAATTACATAAAATTCAACGAAAAAACTAAAATTTTCTTATAAATTTTTTTTTTTTTTTTTTATAATTTTCCTACATAAAATTTTCATTTATTTTTTACCAAGTATAATAAAAAAAAAAGGAAAAGATTTTTTTAAGGAAATTTAATCCCAAATATGTAATCAAATAAAAGTAAGACAGAAAAATATAAATATTTTTTCTTGTTTATTAAGCTTTGAAAAAGAAAAGTAACTTAATAAAATCATATAAGATTTTTCACATAATTTCTAAAGTGTGATTAAACTTTCATAAATAAATATTACACACAAAAAAAAAAGGATACGTAGGAAAAATTGACAATATTCATACAGAAATTTTTTATTGTTTTATTTTTTTTTTTGGTGAAATTTTTATTTGACTCTCTGGGACGTTTTCTTTATACAGACATTTTTTTGGTGTTAAATAATCGAAAAAGTTTAGTTTTAGCTACAGGACATTTTTTTTTATTATATACGATTAAAAATTAGATAAAAAAAAACTGTTCCATATATTTCGATTAAAATTTATGAATTAAGCAGGATAAGGATATTATATTTGAAAATTTCACAGTTTCGTAATGCGATACAGTTTCGTTTCGGCATGGTAGGGACTAAACGAGTATTCCTTTGAAATGCTCTTTATACCACCGAATATTATTTTTAGTTTCAGCAGAGTACACATTCTTACCAACAAAATACAGATAGAATAGGGAAGAACAATCTATATTCAAGAGTGGGTAGATTATATGATATCTTTATTCTAGGCGATGAATCTAATATCCGATTTCCAAATATCCAAAATATACTCGAATTTTGGACAAATGTACGGGTTGTAAGAATTTAGGAGTTCCTTTAGGAGACTAAATTATACAGAACTAATTACATTGCGTTTTTTAGACAGAATAAGAATCAAAATCAAAATTGTTATAAGAAATCTGTTATAAAAACATAAAAATTTAACCAACAATCAAAACTTAAATTAATTTTGTATTTAAATAAAGAATTTTTGATTCGAAACTTCAAAAACATTCAAATTGTTTATTAATAAAAATTTTATAAAGCCTTCTTTTACCATTAAAGTCTAGTAATTTAAAAAGTTCAAAAGGGAAATATAACTTTTTTTTTTGTACTTTTAAGAAACCATTTTGTAATTTCTATTAAAATTATTTTGACAACTTTCTTGTATTATAAAAACTCTCTCTCTATTTTTAGATAAAAAAAAAATAATATAAACAAGTGTTATTTTTGTATCACTACTGATGGTTTTATTGAAGATTGTTTATAAAGAAAACCACCTGGAAAATATTCAACATAAGAACAACAAATAATATTAAACAAGTAAAAGTCTTAAAATAAAAAAAATAAGGATAAAGACTTGTGACAAACAAAAGCTCTATCAAAAAAGAAAAGGAAATGAAGAAACTTTTTAGACCCCATAAGAATTATATAAGATTTTCCAAGCAAAACTATACAATATAATAAAGAAAAACTTTTATTGTGATCCTTTTATAAATTTCATTGTGTGTTTTTTTTTTAAATACATATTAACTATTTAATATAGGGGTATGGCAAATTGTTAGCGTTTAAAGATTAAATTTTTTAAAATCACTCTGGCCGATTAATATATACCAACGATGTCAGTATGTTTGATGAACTAAGAACATTAAATCAGCATATTAATACATACCACTAAGTCACTAACATTAAGTGATAACACTAAGTCAGTAGAAACTTTGTTTATGGACCTCGTATAGTCTAATACTATCACTACGACCTAACTAAAGTAATTTTACAGAAATACAACAAATAATTAGTAAAACTTATAAAGATAATCAAATAATTATTGACATTTTTTTAGCATTATTAAATAGTTTCAAATAATTTGTCATATATTTTTTTTTTGACAATTTTAATGTCAAACTGCTAGTTTGCGTAAAATTGTTTCTTTGTTTCAATAGAATTTTTAATTTTGACAATTCCTGACATATATCGCTCCATCTTTTATAAATATTACTAAAGTCTTTTCTGATCATCTTTAAGTGTTACTAACCTGTAGATGTAAATTTTAAAGTATTATAATGCCCCATTAAAAATTACTATTTTTGTCAATTTATTATGAGCATATTTTGAAACTTATTAGCATAAGATTAAAAATTTCACATAAATAACCAAAAACTTTTAGTACCATTAATATAATTTTTTGCCAATTTATGTCAATTTTTTTCTCAGTATAAGTTTTTGGCAATTTACTTCACTTGACAATTTTTATGGCAAGACAATAATTTGTATATATCCCAATACTTTTTTTGTTCTTATGTATTTATAATAATAATAGTACAACATTACAAGTTTCAGGTATCATTATACCCCTAAATACGAACAAATTCGTTGTAAATTGGTTAGGATAAGAGGTAAATAATACCTTTAATATAAAGTATATCCTTTTGCATAAGTTTTTTTTTCATCTATATATTAAAATATATATATATATATCTAGTTTTATAGTTAAATATATACATTTTTTTTTGTTCTTGTTTTTATATAATATGAAAATGTCCCTGTTGACATCTTGTTGATGTTTTATCGTTATTGTGTCTCAAAGGAACCATATTCTATCTCAGAGTTTTAATATTATAACAAATACATAAAAAAAATATATAAATAAATAAATAAAGTTTTTGTAAAAGTACACGTGAATTCTATCTATGATCCTTTTTTTTTTTTTTACATTTTTTATATTGTGATTTGCCTGATTTGACAGTATTTGTCCTTTTTCTTTATACATATATTTTAAGTGTATATAATAAATATAAAATATAAATAGTTTTGTCGGGTACTTTCAAATAAGATTAAAGTAAAAAAAAAAAGGAACAAAAAAAATACTTGTTTGATAACAATAAGGGAATTGGTAAAAAGTCAATAAGTACCAGGAAAAAAAAGGAAAATTTATAGACATAAAAAGTTAGATTTGATATGGCAAAAAAAAAATATTAATAGAAGGGTTATAAAAATCGGTTTTAAAAATAGACAATATTTTTTCATCTGTTTATGTTACAAGTTGTTTTTTGTTTGATTTATACGTGTTGCTGACGGTTGACATTACTTAATGAAATCGATAAAAGGTTATTTCGAAAGTTTTTCATGATAAAAATTATTAGAATAGGTTATAGGTTAGGTTAAAAACTAGAAAGAGATTGTAACAAGTTTTATAATATATAGTTACTCATAGTTATTAGTTACAAATTGGTTCATATATATTTTTTATTTTATACCACAAATTTGTTATACTTTTATATTCTGAACGAATTTAAAATGTGTGATTTGTGCTACCATTTCTACGACGAATTTATGTTAATCACGTTACCTGCTAAGAAATGATTAAGAAATTAACACGCACGAAATTGTCCAGACTAATATGAAGGAAACATAATTTATAACAATTAACATTAATTTTTATTAAAGTGATTGAAATTTATGGTAATAGTTACCATAGATAATAAATTATACTAGACTAGTTTATTATAGATTGGTTGAAAATATAAACCATACACTTAATCTTGAAATTATGTTTGAAAATTAATGACAAAAGTTAGCCTCTTACAATCAAACTTAAATGGTAAATAAAAATATTCATTGCTAAGCTAATAAATAAGAGTAGACTAAATAATTCTTATGAGTGGTCTGGTTTTTTTTAAACTCAGCTTCATGTAATTTATGTAAAAGTTATTTTTATGACAAATATATTTTTAATTTAATGTCTTTTTTTTTATATAAAAATTTATGTAATTATCTTGTATATTTTATCATATAATTTTTAATTTAAAATCTTTTAGTAATCAGTTTTTCAAAATGTTAAATTTAATCTTGTTCTTAACTACTGACAGCTAGTTAGAAGTTAATAAGATAAGAAATTTTACAAATTAAAATTATAGTTGACATTATAAGAAAATTATTAGTAGACCATTTAGTATATAAATGGATATAATTTTTCCAAAACTGCATTAGTTCAAATTTAATACTAAATTGACTAACATCATGAAGGTTGTCCTTGTGGTGAGTTAAAAATATTATTATAATTTATACTATTTTAATTTTTAATAATTTAAATATTTTAAATTAAAGTTATGTGCTCTAGTAGCTGTCGGTAATTGTGGTCTAGTTGAATATTTTGAAGCAGATAACTGTGTTGGGTAAAATATAATATTTTTATATTACATATTTCAGTTTTCTTATGTTCTTATTTTTTTTTTTTACAAAATTATATGTATTTATTTTAACAGATTACGAAAAGATAACAGCTATCGAAATTTAACATCAGGAAGCTGGATAAGTCAAATACCAACATCTAAAGAAATTTGCTGTAATTTTGGATTTCCAAAAAATCACACTTTTGATGAATTTGATCAACATATGAGACAAGAAGAAATTCGCAGTGTAGTACATAATAGTTTTATTGGATTAATGACAACACGTAAAGATGATAACTGCCGTGAACGTGGATCTCCTGCACGAATAACCGGACGTGGTGCTGATAAACCTCAAATTTTTAGAATAGAAAATTGCATTGGGTAAAAATTATGATATTATTTTATTTTTATTACAAAATAAATATTTGTTTATGCAGAATACACCAAGATGCTAGCTATATAAATATTAGTACTGGTCGCTGGGTAAGTCAAAAAGCAACATCATATGAAATTTGCTGTGATTTTGGATTTAGTACAAGTGACGATTTAAACGGATATACTGAAACTATGAATGCATCTGATATTAAAGATATAGTGCACGAAAATTTCCTTGAATTCTTCACCTTCAGAAGAAATTGTATCGAAAGGGAGTCTCCTGCACGTTTTATCCCCCCTTCAAACTAATTCATGCAAATTTATTACTAATTGTAAAAGCACAAAGACATCCTTTATGAATAAAATATGCTTTACGTAAAAAAAAAATTATTTTTTATTTGACATAAATGTGACATAGATAAATGTTACATTTATATAAAACACATTTCAATGATATTCTGTATCAATTTGAAGTTATTATTAAGATTTCTTTAAGATGCTGTTTTTCATTATAAGTACTTAAATTAAATTGAATTTTAAATTCGAATTTCGTATATAAATCGATTCAGCTTTTAAATTTTGCTTCAGGTTTTTCATATTACAAATCCTTAATTACAGTTTGTAAATGAAGTATCTTAACAAAAAAATTGTGGATCAATTTTTTCATAACATGTTAGTTTTAATTTAGATCATCTAAGAATCGTGTTTGTATCAGAAGTTAACTTAAATTGAATTGAATTTAATTTAAATTCTATTCCTGAGTCGATTTAAATTAAAAATTTAGAAATTTTATTTCCATAGTTGGCAGAAAAATTATAGTAAAAACGCGTTTTGGGACATAGTTTATGCTAATATGCGTTTTTTTACACATAGAAGTTCAGTTAAACCGAATCCTTGAAATCTTAATGAATTCCAAAATATAAATTAAGTCAAAAATGGCAAAATACACATTAATTTTCAAATTAACTCAATTATCATTAAATTTGTCTTAAAAAATTTTTAGTTTATTATGTCAGCTGTATTTATTTATTAATTAAACATTAAATTGAAAATAAATAAATTTGATAAAATTATTAAAATGTTGGCAATTCTTTAATGACATATTTTGAAATTAATGTTAATTGTTCAATAATTTATGTTTATTTAGTAAAATTTTAATGTAAAAATACTTTTTTCAGTCCTTTTTAGAATAAAAACAAAATTTATGAAAAAGATTTTAATATAAAAAGTTCACTTTATATGATATTAAGTAAAAAACGGCTGCTTAAATGAGTGAAAAGACAAAAAATAAATATCATATTTAAAGCAAATAAAAAATTTTAAGAAATCTTTCCAATATCTTTAATATTTTATTCATCAAAATAACCTTATTTTTTTGGAATTAGTTCAATTATTTCATATATACTTAAATTACTTTCCAAGTTGTTGAGCTTGGACAGCTCGTATAGGAGATTCTCGTTCTTGGCAAGATTTTCTTCCTTTACTTAATGCAGCAAAATTCTTATGAACAACACTTTTAACATCTTCTTTCTTCATAGTTGAACTAAATCCTGTGAAAGTATCGGTTTTTTTAAATCCTGGAGTACAGCAAATTTCGAATGATGTATTCAATTCAGTTATTAGATATCCATTTTTATCTCGATAGCTCGGATCATGATTAATACTGAACAAATAAGTATTTAATTTATAGAAAAAAAAAACCAATTACACTATAAGTGAATGTTACCCAATACAATTCTCAATTATAAAAACTGAAGCTGGATCACAATAAACCACAGCTACTAAGGCACATAACTTAAAATTAAAATATTTAATTTATTAAAAAATTAAATTATAATCAGATATATTTTTAAATTACCACAAGTACTATCTTCATGATGTTAGTCAATTTAGTATTAAATTTAAACTAATTAATTTTCGGAAAATAATATCAATTTATATATTTTTTGGTCTAAGTAACAATTAAGAATTTTTTTGTGACGTCAAATTATTATTTTTTTTGTTTGCCAATAAATATTTTTTTAACAAATTCAGCTTCAACCTAAATTAAACAGTTAATATCTATTGTGACATATTCCACAGGTAAGAATTGTTAACACTTGATATTTTGACAGATGTATCTCTTCGAGAAAATTTCTATTTTCATGAAAATTATCCTTAAGTCTATTTTTGGTTTGTTTTCGGTTCAATGTTTAATTTAGAACTAAAGACTAACAAACTACAAAATTACAAAAGTATTATAAACGAATATTTTCCATTTTTATAAATAATAAGGCAAATATGTTATTGTAGCAATCATTATGATATCAAATGTTAGTTATTATGCATTCGGTTTAACCAACTTCTACCTATAAAACTTACATAGAACGCATATGTTTGGATTCATAATTTTAAAATCTCATAAAATCTAGTTATTCAAACTCTCGTATATTAGTTGAATTTTAGATAATTAATCGGTGATTTTAAATAAAACTCGATTATTCATATAATCATGTAATTAATATAGATTTAAATTATACTAAAATGCTTGAATACTTGAATTATTATAACTACATTATATTGTAAGTTAAATCTTCATATATGAATATAATATCAAGAAGTTAAATTCTTTCTCACCAATTTTATTTTTATATCTCGAATAATATTTTGCATAAATATCTTAAACTTCATTTCAGTCTTGAATTATTAACTTAATTAAACACTTGACTAAATAACTATAAAATTCTAAAAAAAATTAATTAAAAAAAATTAGAAGAGAATTAAATATTTATTTTATAGAAATTAGGTAAGAAATGAAGTATAGCATTGAAAATGAAGAGGTATATTTCCACTTTTTAGAAATATTTGTAAACTATAAGATCAAATTCGTCAACTTGAAAGACAAAACTTCTTTTACCAAAAGCCATTAGATTAGTTCAGTAAAAAATTTATAAGTATTTTATTATATTCCTGATTGGCTAAATTTTTTTCAATGGTGCATACTTCCTTTTTGATGAATTTTAGTAAAATTTGCAAATAAAATTCTGGTTTTAAAAATAATTATGAGATACAATATTTATGTACTACATTTTTTATTTGTACAGATATACTTTTTGTTTGTTTGTTTCAAATATCTAAAATTGCAAGACTTTAATCAAGGTTGAAGCTGAATTTGTTAAAAAAATATTTATTGGCAAACAAAAAAAAATAATAATTTGACGTCACAAAAAAATTCTTAATTGTTACTTAGACCAAAAAATATATAAATTGATATTATTTTCCGAAAATTAATTAGTTTAAATTTAATACTAAATTGACTAACATCATGAAGATAGTACTTGTGGTAATTTAAAAATATATCTGATTATAATTTAATTTTTTAATAAATTAAATATTTTTATTTTAAGTTATGTGCCTTAGTAGCTGTGGTTTATTGTGATCCAGCTTCAGTTTTTATAATTGAGAATTGTATTGGGTAACATTCACTTATAGTGTAATTGGTTTTTTTTTTCTATAAATTAAATACTTATTTGTTCAGTATTAATCATGATCCGAGCTATCGAGATAAAAATGGATATCTAATAACTGAATTGAATACATCATTTGAAATATGCTGCACTCCAGGATTTAAAAAAACTGACACTTTCACAGGATTTAGTTCAACTATGAAGAAAGAAGATGTTAAAAGTGTTGTCCATAAGAATTTTGCTGCATTAAGTAAAGGAAGAAAATCTTGCCAAGAACGAGAGTCTCCTAAGCGAGCTGTCCAAGCTGAACAACTTGGAAAGTAATTTAAGTATCTGAAATAATTGAACTAATTCAAAAAAAATAAGGTTATTTTGATGAATAAAATATTAAAGATATTGGAAAGATTTCTTAAAATTTTTTATTTGATTTAAATATGATATTTATTTTTTGTCTTTTCACTCATTTAAGCAGCCGTTTTTTACTTAATATGATATAAAGTAAACTTTTTATATTAAAATCTTTTTCATAAATTGTGTTTTTATTCTAAAAACGACTGAAAAAAGTATTTTTACATTAACCCTTTCGACCCGGATGGTACATATATGTACCAGAGAAAGTTTAAACATCCCTGAAAGTTAGAAATCTTATATGATTTGCTATTATATTGTACCACATCGTTTCTAAAGGATTTATTTTAGATACATGAATAGAGTATGCGTTAAGTTTTGATATTTTTTATGGTAAAAAAATTAATCCCTTATTGTTTTTTGGGGACTGCTGGTACACCCATTTACCACTTAATATCCACTCTTTTGATTGCCACGTTTTTTTATCACAAAAAGTTTCGATGAGATACAGGTAAGACATCCCACATGTAGGGTATATCTTAACTGAATTAATCGAAAGCCGGGTCGAAAGGGTTAAACATAAATTATTGAACAATTAACATTAATTTCAAAATATGTCATTAAAGAATTGCCAACATTTTAATAATTTTATCAAATTTATTTATTTTCAATGTAATGTTTAATTAATAAATAAATACAGCTGACATAATAAACTGAAAATCTTTTAAGACAAATTTAATGATAATTGAGTTAATTTGAAAATTAATGTGTATTTTGCCATTTTTGACTTAATTTATATTTTGGAATTCATTAAGATTTCAAGGACTCGGTTTAACTGAACTTCTATGTGTAAAAAAACGCATATTAGCATAAACTATGTCCCAAAACGCGTTTTTACTATAATTTTTCTGCCAACTATGGAAATAAAATTTCTAAATTTTTAATTTAAATCGACTCAGGAATAGAATTTAAATTAAATTCAATTCAATTTAAGTTAACTTCTGATACAAACACGATTCTTAGATGATCTAAATTAAAACTAACATGTTATGAAAAAATTGATCCACAATTTTTTTGTTAAGATACTTCATTTACAAACTGTAATTAAGGATTTGTAATATGAAAAACCTGAAGCAAAATTTAAAAGCTGAATCGATTTATATACGAAATTCGAATTTAAAATTCAATTTAATTTAAGTACTTATAATGAAAAACAGCATCTTAAAGAAATCTTAATAATAACTTCAAATTGATACAGAATATCATTGAAATGTGTTTTATATAAATGTAACATTTATCTATGTCACATTTATGTCAAATAAAAAATAATTTTTTTTTTACGTAAAGCATATTTTATTCATAAAGGATGTCTTTGTGCTTTTACAATTAGTAATAAATTTGCATGAATTAGTTTGAAGGGGGGATAAAACGTGCAGGAGACTCCCTTTCGATACAATTTCTTCTGAAGGTGAAGAATTCAAGGAAATTTTCGTGCACTATATCTTTAATATCAGATGCATTCATAGTTTCAGTATATCCGTTTAAATCGTCACTTGTACTAAATCCAAAATCACAGCAAATTTCATATGATGTTGCTTTTTGACTTACCCAGCGACCAGTACTAATATTTATATAGCTAGCATCTTGGTGTATTCTGCATAAACAAATATTTATTTTGTAATAAAAATAAAATAATATCATAATTTTTACCCAATGCAATTTTCTATTCTAAAAATTTGAGGTTTATCAGCACCACGTCCGGTTATTCGTGCAGGAGATCCACGTTCACGGCAGTTATCATCTTTACGTGTTGTCATTAATCCAATAAAACTATTATGTACTACACTGCGAATTTCTTCTTGTCTCATATGTTGATCAAATTCATCAAAAGTGTGATTTTTTGGAAATCCAAAATTACAGCAAATTTCTTTAGATGTTGGTATTTGACTTATCCAGCTTCCTGATGTTAAATTTCGATAGCTGTTATCTTTTCGTAATCTGTTAAAATAAATACATATGTATGTAATTTTGTAAAAAAAAAAATAAGAACATAAGAAAACTGAAATATGTAATATAAAAATATTATATTTTACCCAACACAGTTATCTGCTTCAAAGTATTCAACCAGACTACAATTACCGACAGCTACTAGAGCACATAACTTTAATTTAAAATATTTAAATAATTAAAATTTAAAATAGTATAAATTATAATAATATTTTTAACTCACCACAAGGACAACCTTCATGATGTTAGTCAATTTAGTATTAAATTTGAACTAATGCAGTTTTGGAAAAATTATATCCATTTATATACTAAATGGTCTACTAATAATTTTCTTATAATGTCAACTATAATTTTAATTTGTAAAATTTCTTATCTTATTAACTTCTAACTAGCTGTCAGTAGTTAAGAACAAGATTAAATTTAACATTTTGAAAAACTGATTACTAAAAGATTTTAAATTAAAAATTATATGATAAAATATACAAGATAATTACATAAATTTTTATATAAAAAAAAAGACATTAAATTAAAAATATATTTGTCATAAAAATAACTTTTACATAAATTACATGAAGCTGAGTTTAAAAAAAACCAGACCACTCAAAAGAATTATTTAGTCTACTCTTATTTATTAGCTTAGCAATAAATAATTTTATTTACCATTTAAGTTTGATTGTAAGAGGCTAACTTTTGTCATTAATTTTCAAACATAATTTCAAGATTAAGTGTATGGTTTATATTTTCAACCAATCTACAATAAACTAGTCTAGTATAATTTATTATCTATGGTAACTATTACCATAAATTTCAATCACTTTAATAAAAATTAATGTTAATTGTTATAAATTATGTTTCCTTCATATTAGTCTGGACAATTTCGTCCGTGTTAATTTCTTAATCATTTCTTAGCAGGTAACGTGATTAACATAAATTCGTCGTAGAAATGGTAGCACAAATCACACATTTTAAATTCGTTCAGAATATAAAAGTATAACAAATTTGTGGTATAAAATAAAAAATATATATGAATCAATTTGTAACTAATAACTATGAGTAACTATATATTATAAAACTTGTTACAATCTCTTTCTAGTTTTTAACCTAACCTATAACCTATTCTAATAATTTTTATCATGAAAAACTTTCGAAATAACCTTTTATCGATTTCAGTAAGTAATGTCAAACGTCAGCAACACGTATAAATCAAACAAAAAACAACTGTGAAATATGTCACAATAGATATTAACTGTTTAATTTAATTAAATTAAAATTTCGTTAAATTAATTAATTTAACGCAATTTTAATTTAATTTCACTAAATTTAATATTTTAAAAAAATTTTTTCTTACAGGAATTAATTTTTATGCAATATTTTAAGACAACTATGTCCGTAAAACAATTCAAAATTATGGTAAAAGTTTAATATTGTATCTAGGTTTGGTTCTAAATTGTATCTAGGTTTGGTTCAAAATGTTCATCTGACAATTCATAATCTAATTATAATTAATCAAATACATTAACTTGCTATAAACTTTGTATCTAATAATTACATGGTAAAAAAAATCACCCCTATTTACGGAATATTTACTTGAAATTTAATCAAAAAAATTATATTAATTTAGACCAGTTAATTTTTTTTACAATAATTTTTTTGTTTTAAAAATATCTTGAAATTTAAAATTAAGTATGTAATTTAAAATGTTTATAAAAATTGTAATTTATTTATCTTATAAATTTGATGATATAAGCTTTTGTTCCCAATCAATTTTTTTTTTGAAATGTGATTATTTCAAATTTAATCCGCTTAAGAAAAGATAAGAAATATCACTACTTTGTAGTTAAGAAATCTTACAAGAGTATATAAATAGTTTTTTTTGAAAAACAAATTGTGTAGTTTAAATTTAATACTAAATTGACTAACATCATGAAAGTGGTCCTTGTGGTAATTTAAAATCTAATTATATTTTGAATTATTAATAATTTAAATAATTATATAAATTTAAGTTATTTGTTGTTGCTGCTGGAGTTTATTCCAAAGAACAAGAAATTCCTAACCGAATGATTCAACCTCGTTATGGTTTAGCTGATATGTTTACAATAGAGAATTGTGTTGGGTAAAAAACCATTTTTATATAATTTAAGTGTTAAAATTAAAATTTGTTGTACAGAATAAGACATGATCCTAGCCGTTATGATGACAATGGTAAGTGGATAATTGAAAAAGCTACATCATTTGAAATTTGTTGTGATTGGGGATTTACACCAGATACAATTTTTGAAGGATTTGATTATCATATGAGAGTAGAAGAGATTCGTAGTGTTGTGCATAATAATTATATTACAATAAGTGAAGTAAGAAAAAATTGTCATGAACAACCGTCTCCTCTACGAATATCTCGACCTATTTTTGGTCTTTCTACAATGTTCACAATCGAGAATTGTATTGGGTAAAATAATTTTTGTATTAGTTTAGTATTTGTTTCTGTTGTTATAAATTAATTATTTATTTGTTTAGAATACTTCATGATCCGAGCCGTTATGATGATGCAGGAGGTTGGAAAAGAGAAAAACCTACATCATATGAAGTTTGCTGTGACTGGGGATTTACGCCAATTGACGTTTTTGAAGGATTTGATAATCATATGAAAGTAGAAGATATTCCAAAAGTAGTGCATGATAATTTTCTTGTAATCATTAAATATAGAAGAAATTGCATAGAACGAAAGTCTCCACCACGTATAATTCCACCACCCAAAGTAATCCTTGACGAATAAAATGTTTTCTATGGAATGATTTTAGATTTTTTTAATTCTAAAATTATCATATTGTGTAAATACGACATTTAATTTCAATAAAATTCAGTTTCAATCTCAAGCTATTAAGAATGTTGTTTATAATTATCTATTACAGTCTGTATTTCTTTAAACTCCGTCTACAAATTTATGATTTATTAAATCCTATGGACTAAGAAAAAATAAATTAATAAACAAAAACTGTAGGTCTACACGTCCTTAAAAAATATAATTTCGACTGAAAATTAGAGGCAAAAAAAAATCAATTTTTTAGGTTCAAATTTATTTAGGACCTATTAGATCTGGTTTTCATGAAAACTGCAAGCTATTACTAATTTTGTAATTTAAATTTCGAATTGATAAAAATTATACAAACAAGAAACTTTAGTTGTCAAAATTAGTGTTGACAATTCTTAATAGTGAAATATGTCAAAATTAGTGTTGACACTTCTCAAAATATAATTTCAGTTTGCTACTGAAAATATGGTATAATTTAAAAAAAATATATTTTCTGGTCCTTTTTTTTTTTTTTTTTTGGGACAAACAGGAAACAACTCATAGATGAAAAAAGTTTTACAAAATTTAATATTTAAAAAAAAGAAATTGTTTAAATGAGGAGTTAAAGGACAAAATTCTAGACACATGATATAAAATGTCTATAGCCTAAAGGAAATTACTTCAAAGAACATAATATAATATAATTTAAGGATATCACAATATAAGCAAATATTAATATTTCTTGGGATTAATAAAAAAAGGAAGACATTTCTCAAATACTAATTAGATAATAAACATGAGATGAATATGAAATTTTTCATTTTTTTTCTGATTTTTTTCTCAGTATATCCTTAAGCCTTACTAAAAAAAATCACCAACGTCAATACAAACTAAAATAAATTGATAAACTAAACTTGTAATTTGGGATCAGATATTTAAGTACGTAGAAATGATCTTTAAAAATAAATTCTATAAAAAAAAAATATACTTATGTTCTTTTAACATAAATTTTTGCTAAAAACCCTTTTATAAAGTCCTTGATATTTTCTTGATTTTTTTTTTATGTAATATATGTGAATATTTATGTACTTTTGTTTTTATAACGTAACAAGGATGTAAGTACAAAATATTCAATTTATTGATAAAATATACTTTATTGGATGAAAAAAAAACAATCACTCTATATTCAATGATTATCTCCATCATAAACATTCAATATTCATATTTTTTTTTTGTTGCTGTTGAGTCGGAAAATGTGGATTTTCATTTTATATTGAATGTTAATGATTAGAACGGTATGGGTTTCAAATTTTCAGTAAATTTGTGTCCTTGTAAAAAAAATGTTTGTGTACGATTTTACTTCCAAAAAAATAATTCTATTTAGTCATCAGAAAGTTTCGAAAAATTACTAGGAAACTTTTTTATGAATAAATTTTTTTTTTTGTTGCTTACATACTTGTAAGTTCAAAATAGGAAAAAACTTTATTTTGATAATAATTTTTTTTATGAAATATGTTAAGAAATGAAGAAAACATTTTTAAAATCAAATTTTACTATAAAAAAAGATTTTTGAGTACTTATTAAAAAATATAATTTAATTTCGAAAATTTGAAAAGTTTTTTAAGAAAACTTTGTATCAAAAGTAGTTAATTCTTCTTATTATTAAAATTAATGGATTTAGAAAGAAATAGTTATGATAACGTGAAAAATTTTTTGTGATGCTAAGAAGAAAAATCTCATTGAAAAACCATTATAAAGAAAATATGAATCGGAAAATGTTGATTTTCATTTTGTTCAATAAATGATCCTTAAACAGACAAGATAATAGTTTAATTAAATAACATTAAATTTTTGTACTTTATGGTAATAGAGTACATATAAACATTATTAATTTATACTGGATTTGTTCAAAATGTTTTTATGTCACTGTATAATAAATTTGTAAGTTAAAATGTATTCCTACTAACTCCACTAAATTTTCCAATATCATTGATTTCGAAAATTTATAAGATATCGCCAAAATGTTATTGAAGGATAAACAAAACTATTAATTACTATGGAAATGAAAATTTGCATAAAAAGGTTTTCATGTTTATAAAATTATAGATGATATAATTTTTATAATTAATTAAATAAGAACATAACTAATAATTTAATTAGGAGTACAATTAAAATCTGAAATTATTTTAAATGTTTTAATTTAATCAACAAAAAAAACTTTATTTCATATTTCATAAATTTTTCAATTTTGTCGCAGTTATTTTTATGCCAAAATTTGTGGTTTTTTTTTTTGCAAACATCTTTTTAAAATATAAATTTTATTGAATATTTCTAATTTAAAAATTTTGAGATATTTATCTTGTTATCTTATATCCATATAAATTTTTATTATTAAAAGTTTTGGCAATCAATTTTTTCAAGTGTGTGACAATTTCAAATTTAATCTGCTTAACGAATATAAGAAAATAAATTACTGAAACATAAGCATTTTTTTTTTGTACATAAATAAATAGGAAAAAAAATGTAATAAAATTATTTTAATATTTTTTTATATTTGTTTTTATATGAAATTTATCAGAGATTGAAAACGAATGTACAATTTCAGATAGCATAATCTAAATTAGAATTTTTTTTTTACAGCTGTACAAATATTAGTTATGGTGTTATGCAGGACAAGAATGGTGCTATAAAAATTAAATGAATGGAAAAAATTCTGGTTTGATATACTTATAGCAGGCAAAGTATCATTATTTGAGCACATATTCACTATTTGAGTACTGTAAAAACGAAAAGATAAGTTTTATTTCATTGAAAATATTTTAAATTAGCTTAGTGAATTCCCAAAACAAAGTCGAATGAACTTATTAGTCAGACAACTAAAAGGATCCCATTTTAGGATAAAATAACCCAATATCTATTTAATGGATATCACTTTTACAGTGAATTAATTAATTTTTCTATTTAAAGCTAAGTAAAATCATGTAGTGATATATTTTTATGCAGTATTCGAAAAAAAAAAAACCATGACTTTTCAAAAGTCGTTGGTATCTTTTGAATGCAATGCGAAAATTGCTTTTAAAAAAAAATAAATTCAAATGGAATTTGTAAAAAAAAATATGCAAATTTTATAATGTAAAAAAATCTATACGATTACTAATACGTTTTCAGTAAAATATCTGAGCTTTGAAATCATATTAATGTTATTACCAAATTCCTAATTTTTATTTTTATTTTATTTTTTATCTAGAATTTTATTAAAAAAATGCAAATTTAACAAAATAACATAATAAGAAAATTTTAAATTACAAATTATATCAGATTTGGTAATCGTTTGCCATATTAAAAAAATATTAAATTTAATTTTTATTATGTTATTTATGTGTTTAGAAACTGGAAAAATCTTTTACATATTTTGAAAACAAGCAACAGAATTAAAATATTTTAAATGTCTTACAAAACATATAATAATGTATAATAAATAATCTTTGAAAAATAGTACATTGATATTACAATTTAATTTCTTACTTGTTACTTTTCTCATAAATAAAAATATTATATAAAATTTTTATGAAAATCAACAAAAAGAAAATTATGATTTTTCTTTTCTACTGTAATATTTGCATAACAGTGCAATTTTTCATTTCAATTTCTAAAGTAATCTTTCTAACCTTTCAAGAATATACAATTTTTTTGTTGTTGCTTACAACTCTAATAAAAAATGACATAATTCAAAAAAAGAGAAATTTTGATATTCAGGTACCCATAGAATATCACTAAATCTGTTAAAAAAATAATATGTAGTAAGATAAACAACTGAAGTTACTTAAAAAATAAAAAAAAAACTGTTGTGCTTATAACAAACATTTTTTTTTTTTTTGGTTTTAGAAAATTGCATTTTCTTTTGCGCTGAAGAAGATATTTGATTGTGTGTCTCTGTGGAATTACTGAAAAATATTAAAATTTTGCAACAGGCAAAAATGCCATCAAAAACATGATAAATATAAAATATAAAATTTAAAATGCATATAGTTTACTACAAATGTTAGTTCTATTGTTACTAATATAGTTTTTATGTTTATGTTTATTTTTTTATTTTTTTTGGAAGATTATGTATTATCCTGCCGCATACAGTAAACGAATATTTAAAAAAATAAAATAAAATAAACATCTGACATTTAAATTCTACTCAAAATAAGGAACATCTTTTTGTGGATTTAAGACACATGTTTTTTTTTTTGGGATATGTGGCAGAATTTATGAAAATAATGAACGAAATCCTTTCTTATTTTTTTCTTTTTTTTGAAAGTTCTGGCATTCATATATTTTTTTAATATATTTTAAAACATGTTCATAGAGTAAAGTAAAAGTCAGAGGCGAAACTACATAATTCCAGTTTGCAAAAGACGACATTGTTACAAATTAATTTCAATTAAATTTTTTTAACATTGACTTTTGTTTTAGTACTGACTTGTTCATATTTTGTCTAGGATATATTTTTTCTCATCAATTGACATCTTATTTTCGTCGTAATAAACTTAGGTGGAAGTCATAGAATATACAGAAATTTTTTTCAAAAAATTGCATATAATGTTGCCAAATAAGTCTAATATAAACTATGAGTAAAATTATCATAAATAATTTGTTTATCAAAGCTTAGTACCATACCACTAAGCCACCGCCGGTCATAGTACACTACCGCTAACGACTCTATAGCAATTTAAATAATATTTTTATGATAAAAAAATGTGTCATACACTAAACAGTTTACTGTAACTGTAATACATATATAATTAGGCTACAGTAGCATAAGTCATTAACAAAATTTTTGTAAAAAATTTATTTATTTTCCTTAAGAGTTCATTAAAAAATATAATTTAAAAACTAAATAATTCAGTAAGATGAGATACAAAATTAAGGAAACTATTTTTCCATGAATATTTTTCATTTCTAAGAAAACCGGATTTTATGCTTGTAATTTTTATCATCACAATTTTTTTACACATAAAAGATTATCAAGAAGTTTATGCATAACTGCTTAATTTCAAAATTATATAAAACATGAATTTTAATTAATTTACAAAATACAAGTGACAATTAAATTTATGTTGTTTGTAGTAAGATGCAATTTTTTAGTTATTTTCTTTTTATGTACTCAGCAAAATAATCTTCATAAGAAATAATTAAGTGTATAAATAAAGTTTTTAATGATAAAGTATTCAATTAAATTCTAAATATTGTAAATTAATTTCGAAAATCTCTAAATTAATAATATGACCATTTTAATTTACATCAACTTTTTGTTTAACAGTCTTATTTTGGTAATTCATATTTCTTAACAAATTAAGGTAATGGAAATATTATTCCTTTTTATGTTCCTGTGTTAACTATAAGCATTGTACATATTAGCAAATATGATTTTGTTCACCAGACCATTAACATTTTTTTTTGTACATATAGGTATGTTTCTTTTAAAATTTTCATTTTGAATCGTTAGAAAGTTATAATAGAAAAATATAGTACCTTGTTTTATTAATTTACAAAACATATTTTTTTTATTTTGTATCCTTTTTAATTTGTTACTAACATTAAAAAATTATTCACAGTGCATTACAGTAATTCTAGCGTGAAAAAGTTATGAGTAAAGCAGGTATATATATGAATTATTACGGAAATATGGTGTGTATGTGTATATTTAAGGGACTTCTGTAATACAACAAATTGAAGTGAATTTCTTTGTTATGCAAGAAAAACAAAGGAATGTGAAATAAGGATTAGGAATACGTATCCTTTTTTCAAAAAAAAAAAAAAAAAATCTTAAACCTTTTACCAGTCTATTAATTTTGGTGTCGATTTGATCAATTTTTGGTTTTAATTGCAAATTAATTACATTTAATTAATTTGCAATTAAAACCAAAAATTCATGTTAACGCTTACTTTATCGTCCGTCCCTGTATAAATATTTCCGAACATAAGAACGGACGGTTGAAGAATTTCTTATCAGATAGAAATAAAAATAATTTTAAGAACATTTGGCAGATTGCCTACGAAAAATGGCAACTTAAGAGTAGAATAAAGCAGAACTTTTCTTTAATTCATATTTCTGCCGATAGAGGCTCTTTGGTGAATAATATATTTATAATAATATCTAAATTGTAATTTATAGTATCGTATGGCGTTTGTAAATATTGTTAAAACTTTCGATAGAAAAATTAAATAGAGGACGCAAATTATATTACACTAGAAAATATACCCGAAGTTTTATTTAAAATAAACTGCCAATGATAAGTAGAACTTCCCTAAATCAATAATTTCAGAAATATTACAAAATAAAAATCATAAATTTACAAAAAAAAATTATACAATTTAAATTCAATTTCCAATAAATTAAAATTACATTCATTTTTATAGAAAATTTTTCATATTCCCCCCACAAAAAAATTCTAATCTTAAATCGTAAAAAATTTTCTTTAATTTTCCAATTGACTTATTTATACAAAATAATAATAAAAGTAACTTTATCATTAAATGGAAATATTAAAATCCTTTACCATTCAAAAAAAAAAAAAAATACCTCCTAGAAATTGTAACAAATTTCCGGCAACAAATATTAACAAAATATTTATTCATCCGTTCGTCACAATAACGTAAGCACTAAAAAAAATATGGTATGTATACCAGTAAGTATACATGAACTTTATACTTAAGTGCACTTGAAAGGATTTACGTTTCACAAAAAAAAAACCGTATTACAAAACTCAAAATAAAAACACAAACATACAATTTTCCTTTTTTTTTTTCAGTATATTTTCTTTTGTTGAAAGTTTAAATCCTTTTAATTCCCATCACACAAAAAAAAATAACAAAATTTCGCGAAATATTTTTGTTGTTTTGATCCTTTTATTGTCTCTGATGGGATTGGAGGTGATGGCTGCTTTTTATATCATTTTTGTATTTTATTTTTCCAAAAAGAAAAATAAATAAAAATTTCTATTTTACCAAAAAAAAAAAAAAAAAGCAGGAAAAAAGTGAAAAATAAAAAAGAGTTTTATTTAAAATATAAAAAAAATTATTTTGATCCTTTTGGATAATATGTTTCCATTTATGCCAAAACATATTTTTATCTTTTATAATATTATATTTTTTTTTAGAATAATAATTTTTTTTTTTATGTTTCTCATTTTTTTTTATGTCTGATTTTTAATAGGAAATATTTTTGTAGTCCTTAAAATTTATATTATTGTCCAATAAAATAAAATTTTTTTATGAATTTTAATTTGAATAATAAAGAAATAAATAAATTTGCAATTTAGCTCGAATATTAATTGATTCAGACATTCAATTCTATTAATTTTCAACTTATTTAGTTTCCAGTCAATTCTAGTTGATTACTGAACAACTGATATTAGTCATATTGTACCAATTTTTACATAATGATTGTCATAATTCTGGTTAAATTGCGTGAAAAACACATATACCTATAACTATCAAAAGAAGACCATAAACTTTTTATTTCAACTTAACTTAAATAATTGATTTTAAATCTAGGAAAACATATTTAGAATAATCAACATTTCAGGATTAAACATAAATTACCAAAACTAAAATGCTTAGATCTCCACTACTTTGATTTGCAAAGTAAATCAAATATGAATACTGTGTCCTAAATGGAAAATATTTAGGACAGAAATAAGTAAACTTTAATAAATTCTATATATAATTGCATAATTGCGCAATATATGTATTTAATTAGTTAGGAACAAATTGTGGTATTAGGCGATACAATGTTCGAAAAAAATATATAATGTTAAGTAATTTAAATTAGCTATGCACATAAAACATGTTGACATTAAAGTGAATAAAAATTAATACAATTTCTATAATTAAAAGAAATATTTAAATAACATTTTAACATTCTTTTAATATCCTTTTTTAAATATAAAACAAATTATGTAATAAAATCCTTTCGTAAAATATTATTTTCAGATTAATAATAATAATTAATATAAATTTTAAATGTTAATTAATTCTGAATCTATATTTTAATAAATGATCTCTTTAAGTATAAAAAAGAAAAATGTAATTATTATTTTTAATTTTTAAATCCTTTTAACAAAAAAAAAAAAAACTTTTAATATAAATTCAATTTCCTGTAAATAAACAGAAATTCATAGAATTTTCGCTAATTTCCATTGGAATTTTTTTTTTAAATATTATTTAATTAAACATTTTATATTTATCTAATTAAATTTAATTATAAATATATTAATTATTTTGATTATATGATCAATTAATAATTTATATTAAAAGAAATAATAATAATAATAATTTTCAATTATCAGAATAATAAAATTATATACATAATTTTTTATGTATAATTGAAAATATATTTACGAAAAAATATGATATTAAATCACAAATTTATTAACTAAATGAAATCTTTATTATTATATAAAATTTTACGTACATTTATTTACAGATAATACTAATAAAAAAAAAATTATTATTAATATATTATTTTATCATGTATTTACGATAAACTTCTTAAAAAAAAATTATTACATAAACAATCTGCGTACTACATAAAAATTTATATTTATAAAAAATTGTGTTATTCAGTGATTTAGGCTATAAAAAGTCAATAAGTCAATATAATCTCAAGAGTTTAATCCACAACAACAGAAACTGCCTCAAAAAAAAGGATATGTGTGTGGATAACACAAAAAATATTAAAGTTCATAATTTGATTTGAAATATTCGTGATTTAATGTGCGTCATCAAATTTATTATTCTATAGTTTTAGCTGGTTATATTTAGGTAGCTAGTCGTTCACAAGGACTAAAATTAAAATTAATTTTTCAAGGATAAAAAAGAAGGTAAAATTGACCATTTTTCGACAAAAAAAAAAAATAATATAATTTTGTATATTAATCTTTTTTATCCACTTTATTGAGGCTGTCAATATCCACAACAGGATCATAAATTTTTAGCTATATTTATGGAAAAATATTTTTATGATATTAAATTCTTGTTATTTATGAATTTTTTTTTGATTGGTTACATATATGGATTATAGAAAATTATACAGAAATTTTCTTTTTTCTTCAATTCTCGTTAATTTTTCGTTAAGATAATAAGCTTTGTATAATATGGTATATAGAAATAAAAGGATATTCTGTGAAAATAGCACATATGACAAAAATTAATATTATTTTTCATTAATATTGAATATGTACTTAAACCAAGGAAATTTTCTTCTTATTAAATTATATTTTCAAAATTTTTGTACGTAGAAGAAAATGTTACAAATTACACAAATTTACGAATGTAAAAAAAAAAACTTAGTTTATTATACTGAATTAAAATAGGAGAATTAGGATAATCTCTTTTTATTACTTTGTATGATTTCTTTTTAAGTGAAAATTATTTTTTTTTCAAGCAAAATTGTAGGTAATGTCCTTTCAAAAATAATCCAGATTTATGCAATCTGGACTAATATTCAATATCAGAAATTTTATGTAGGTTTATTTAAATACCAGAAAAATAAACTATTTTTATACTTTTTCTTTTATACTTAAATCAACAAAATATCCTTTCATTTTTGAAATGTAGATTAATACAAAAAAGGGGAGATTTTAAAAATGGTTTTTATTTTATATTAAAATAGAAAATTAACTTAGTTCAGCAGAAAAATGAAAGAAATTTTTTTTAATTTTAAATAAATAATCCAATCATACATAATTTTTCAATTTTCCGTTTAGATTAATGAATCTTATATAAAATCAAAAATTATTCTGTGTATAATTTATATCCTTTTGAGGTATTTTTATGTTATAATTTAAAGTTTTTAAACAAATTAAATTACAAAAAAAAATTTTAAAATGAAATTTTAAATCAATAGAAATTGCAATTGCAATTAATTTTGATTTGAAATTTTGATTAGCTTAAGTCTATCATGCACTACGGTTATATATTTAACTTAATTTTACGTATCATTCTTTCGTTATTCGAGGTATATTTTATTAGCACATTTTTTTTCCTGTTAAAATATAATCTGGTACGTAGAAAATTGCAAATTAGAGATTGGGTCTCGTAATGAGTACAAGTTTTAAGGAAAGAACACAACTGAAACTATCAAAATGTACTCTTTTCTCAGAAAAGTTTTTTTTTTATCACATAATTTTCTCATTAAGTTTTCTCACGTAATATATAACTTAAATATCTTTTTGTTTTTTGTTACACACTGTGTGGAACGTAATTTTTGGGTATAATTTTTGTTTTAAGTAATTGTCTTGTAAACCGAAAATTGTCAATTTGTATGATTGGAGGGATTGAGTTGTCATATTTTGGAAAAGTAAATCAACACAAAAATTAAAATAACGGTTCTAGAAAATGTAGATATTATCATGTTTTGACAAAGTTCCACAGAACTAACGAATGCAGAATTGCCTCCTTCACGAAATTTTTTTTTACATAATTGCAGTCCAAATATAATAACAAAGTTAAATATAATTGGTGTATATAAGGGTTAATAATTTTGTTATAATTTATGCAACATTTTATGAAAAGTGTACTTTGCAATATGTATTTATAATTTGATATTTATATGAAGTTTCTGTATTACCAAAACATTTGTTTCCACAAAAATTATTATAAAATTTATTTTTAAATATTTTAATTTTTAAATATTTTAACTACAAATTTTATATTAGTTCTCAATATTATTGATTAAAATATAATTTTATATAAGAGGTATTTAATTAATAAAAACATATTTTGAAATTTACCTTGCATGTATAAACACCTTCGTCTAGTCGATTTGCTTTGCTAACACTTAAAATTGATGTATAAACATTTTGCTGTTCTGGTGGTAAAACAATTGTCCAAATATCTCTGAAAATTTAATATATATACTTGATTATATAAATTATCAATGACAAATATCAATATTCGTAATATAATTTTTGATACATAATTCTGTTTAAATAATCAAATTTTTTGTAAATATAAATATAGATTTTTTTTTCATGTAGAGAGCTACAAGTCGTCACTCATCAAAATATTAATTTTAAAAAAAAATTTACTTAATTAAATTTAATAATCAAATAAACATTATTTGACTATTAAATTGAATCAACATCAAAATACCAAATATTATATAAGACAATTGCAAGACAAAAATGTATAGTTGTTTAATGTCAGAAAATATGAATCGTAAATGACACGGACAACTATTTGCCATTCGATAGTTCTATGGAAGTTTGTCTAAAACTGATACTTTAAAGTAAATAATTTCAACACAAATTTATATAAGCCAGATGAAAGTTTAATCTTCCAAATTAATATCAGTGGCTTGAAAAATAAATGTAAACTGTAGAATAAATCGGGGGTTTACTGAATAATGGTATCTTGACGCGTCGGTACACAATAATTGTGAGTAACCCTTTCTGCCGATAAACCAAAAAACCAACCAAGTTTTAAGTGAAATAATATTTAAAACTACATTATAAATTAAACACCTTGCAACAAAATTTTAATAACGTTGATATTTTTATCTTTGTCAAAAAATACAATCCTGTCATTACTTTACGTTATATTTAAAAGAAAATTCATTTGAAACGTTGTAGAAATTTACTATAATGTTTTTCCATTACTTCGAATAATATTTAAAAGAGAATAATATAAAAAAAATCAAACATACCCAACAATATACCACGCAGCAGAACTACTGTGCAGTAGTTTCATACGTGTGGGTTTTATGTATATGACCATATGCACTTTATGTCAATGTAATATCAATTATAAAGATTGTTTTTTACTAAGTACTTGTGAAAACTGTATTTAAAATTAAAATATTACTAATATATTTTATAGTATATACTGACAGAAATTTAAATTAATGTAAAGTTCTGCTTTATTCTAATCTTTAATCGTTTCCAACGACATCACAGTTAAAAATTTTGGACAATATTTGCTATCTTGCTTGATATTTTCCACAAAACTGTACGTTTTTGAAGAAAGAAAATTACGCCACCTACCGGATGCTCTTAAAATAATATTGACCTTAGTCTGATAGCTTCAATCATTAAAAGCAGGATTTTGGACACATGGACAAATTGACATATGAAAAGATGATGGTATGGCAAATTATTAACATCAGTTTTTTTTTTTGAATCCCTTAAAAATGTTCAATTTTGTTTCTTTAATTTCCTTTATTTATTCATTCATTTTAGTCCTGCAATCAAAATCTATTTTTTCCATTGCCAGGTAATTTTTTTTTATTTATTGTAAAGAAAAGATCCTTTTTACCCCCAAAAAAAGAAATTGTTTTTTAGAGCATATTTTCTTTATTGTTTTATAATATTTTACAAATGATGATATTTTCTTTTCTCAGATCCTTTTTTTTTTGTATAATAATACTGTAATATATTTTTTCTTCGTCTTTTTACTTTTTCTTAACATTACATTTTACACCTCCGTTTTTTTTTTTTTTTCATCATGTTCCTTAATTTATAAAGCAATACAAAAAGACCGTAACCGTCCTTTTTATTCACTTTACGGAAATATTTTTTCGTAATGCGTTTTCGCTACTTTATAAAATAATTTTTTTTTTACGCGAATTTATTTTGTTTTTGAAATTCAAAAATATGTAAATAAAGGATATTTTAAGACTGCTAACTGATCCTTGGTTGCCATATTTTGTATATATGTATAATAATTTTTTTGTTTGTTATTTGAATGGAAATAGTCTCCTGAGAGTTAATAGTAAGGATATATATACATATATATAAATATTAAGAAGAAAAACAAAATCAAGTCCTTTTCCTTATTTTACCATTACGTTCCCTTGAGTGAAAGAAAGATTGGCGGAGAACAAAAAAAATTAGATCTAACGCAGAAAACTAATGTAAATGAATGGTAAAAAGGACTTTTACCTTTACACGAAAAAAAAAATCAAAATTTTGAAAAAAAAAAAAAGATTATATATATATAAATTATAAAAAAGGTTACATTGTGTTAAGCCTTTAAGGAGCCAGGATAACTAATTTGTTTTACTTTGTTTTTTTCTTCTTTTTTTTTAGCAAGAAAAACTCCTTTTGGCCTTGTTTATATTTGCCAAAAAAAAAAAAAGGATATTTATAATATGCTGGAAAATATATGAAAATAAACGTATAAATAAATTTCAATTTGTCAGCTAACTTGTAATATACATTTAAAAGGAAAGTAAGAGAAAATTGGTATTAATTCAAATTTTCTTTTACATTAGATTATATTATAAAATAGGATTTGGCAAATTTGTTATCCCAAAACCTATGCGGTTAGTAATTGACCTATTGTTGTGGCCCTAATTCATTAAACCTCATCAGTGAAATTTAAATTTTTTTTTGTAAAATCTGAGATGTTGAGCAGGATATTATATTTTATTTAATCTTGAGAAAACTTTACGTTTAAAATAATTTCTGATTTTAACCATAATATCATCAAACCCCTGTCCTTCACTAAAAACATAATATTTTCGTAAAAATTTCCCTAATTTTAAGGGAAAAAAAACGATCATTGTCCCTATTGGATATTTACAATATTTCTTCATTCTCTAACTTGTAGTTTTTGGTTTGTTCTTTGTTTTTTTTTCATCCCTTATATAATGTAAAGGGATTTTTTATTTTTTGCTACAGTATTAATGTAAAAAGGATATAGAGTACTACTTATTTTTCATCCCTCAAAAAAAAAAAAAATAGATATTTATCATTCTTTTTGCGAAGTAATATCATTGTTAAAATATATATATGTATATATAGGTTCTTATTCCAATAAGATTTCATCCTGCTAAGGATTTAAAACAAAAAAAAAAAACAGTTGTAAAGGAAAAATAAAAAGGAGTACAAATTTTTTTTTTTTAAAAATAAGCAATATAAATAAATATGCAAGTAATGAATTTTATTGATGATGATTCAATTTTAACGAAGTTTTATGAGGAAACGAACCATAATTTTTTTTGGAAAATTTGATATTCTTTTTTTGGGGAAAATTTAATCACAAATTATTGAATTTAATAATGATTATTTTATTTTCTCTTTGATTTTGATGGTTAGTGTTATAATAATAAAATTGGATAAATAATATGAACATAAATGATTATATAATATTTTGATGAAAATTTATGGTACTGGTTTGAAATTTTGATAGGATTATGTTTCAATACAAATTTAATATCTTAAAATAATCATTAATTATTATTAATAAGAATAAATTTTGTAAATACATATATTAATATTTTTCTAATTCATTATATATTTTATATAAATATAATTAATTAATTATATAAAAAAAATTTAATATGCTTTAATTGTAAGGGTCAAAAGTGTTATTTGATAATTAGTCTTAATTAAGTTTATTAAGAAACTAAGTTGAATATAAATTGTCAGATTATTTGTAAATTTCATATTTACCTAATTTAATTATTATAGTAACTTGCAAATGATCAGAATTGATAAAAAATTAAATTACTATACGAAAAAAAATTCCATTTTTGGAAAATGATTAAAATACAATTGCGTATTAGTAAAATATTTGGATTACAAATTTCAGTTTAAAAAGTATAAGTTTTTTGGAATTTGAGATCACTGAAATGTAAGTATGTATGAATATAGAAAGTATTTATTATTTGAGATGCTAAAACTTAGTCAAAAAATTTCGAGGTACGAAAAATATTGTACATTCTGTAGAAAACGTAGTTTTACTCACAGTTAGGGATTAAATTTAAAAAAAACACTCTACTCAAGAAATCCTTCAATTGTTATTGCAAAATAATTTCGTTATTTAATATTTATTTATAATAGCATAATTTTAGGGCTCTAAGATAAGTTGCCAAAATAGAATTGAATTGAATTTTTGGAACAATCGATATTTTATATCTCCTAAAAGTATATGCATTTATTATATATGTTAAATTGACATTAAGAAACTTAGTTAAATGAATTTATTATATTAAGTTTCAATATCCAGTAATTCTTGATAGACCGCAGAATCATAATCGACTTGGTGGTCTGTATTTTGTAGTTGACGATTATCATTTATTTTGTAGCATAACTTAACAATATTTAAAGGTCACTTGTTACAAATTTAATTTCTAATAGTCTTTTGCAATTAAATTTTAAGTGTACTATATTATGGAAATGGAGGACATAGGAGACAAAATTCAAATAATAACTGACAAGGTAATTAACCAATATATTTTTCCAAATTTAATATTAATTATAAATTTTTTCAGGAACAGAATGAAAAACAAAAAGATTATTTAAAGAATTGCGAAATACAAACTGAGGGTGTCAAAAATATAATTCCTGGAATTACTTATCAATTACTTTTATTAATGTTATTTTTATGGCGTGCAACAAAAATTCAATATTTTTCATTTCGTTTAGGTTCAGAACTAAAAGAAGCGGAGAAGTTTGATGATGTAGTTTTTCAATATCAAGAAAAAGAAAATGACAAGTTAAAGTTACGGTTAGTTCAAATTAAGCATATAGAAAGTAAAAAATATATTTCTGAATCAGACTTATTATCACTAAGAAATGATAATAATTTTAGTATACAAAAATATTTCCATTCTTATCTTAGAATAAAAAAGCTATTTTTAGCAAAATCAATATATTCGATATTTTATAAGAGTGAAATAGAAGATATGTGTATTTGTACTAATATCGATTTGGAAAATGGTATTAAAAAAAATATTTGCTTCGATGTGGATACTGTTAAGAAACTGTGTGAATTTATTGATAATATTTCTAATGATAATAATTGTGATGGATTTAATCCACTTGATATTTATGATAACAGGAAATTAAACCAACTTGATTTTTTTGATAACAGGAGATTAAATGTACTTGACAAGCGTAAATTTGATATCAATGCTTCTGATAAAAGAGGATTCACTCCGCTTGTATATGCAATAAAAGGGAGAAAAATAGATATAATAAAATATTTAATCAGTGAGCATGCACATGTTAATAAGCCTGATATAGATGGTTTGACACCACTTTCTCACGCTAAAAACATCGGTGACAAAACCATAATAGAAATGCTTGATAAAAGCGAACGCTAACACACATTTAGTGAATAAAAAGAACTATGCTAGACATAGACAGTTTGCCGTTGACTAATTTTTAACCAGGGAAATTAAGACTTCACGATTTTCTACCAGCAAATAGTAATGCAACAAAATATTTAATGCACTATTTTTTTTTCATTGTGTACAACCATTTCGTATTTAAAGATAAAGAATCATTTTATAAAATTACTTATGTTAACAGTATTTTAATTAAAATATTACAAAACTTTATTTTATGCTATAGAAAATTCATTAATTTTTCCACATTTTCTAAAATTATACACAAATCTCTTTGTTTAAATATATGCACTTTTACTAATTATTATTGTAAGAAATCTAATATATTGTAAACTTTAGAATAAAACATAAATTACCAAAAGCCATTTTTGTATAAACTTCTGTGGAAATGTTCGCAGGGTGGTGTTTATTATTTTATGTATAATAAAAATTATACATATTAAAAATTATTTAGATTATATTGAAAAAATATATTTGTTTATGTTGATTTATTTTTCAGTGAAGGCTTTTAAAATAATTCTTCATATTATGTTTACTTAATATAGTTTCTTATTTTGTGGAATAAATATTTTAACATAAACACACACACTTAGCAACTGAGGTAAAACATCAGATAATCTCATGGGTTAGAATATTTTTCCAGTCTTAAAATTACATTTTACTATATCTAAAGTTGAAAAAAGTTAGAGCAATATTAGTGGGGATTAAACCCAATACACTACATCATAGTTCACTAGTACACCAACCGCTGATGGTCCAATAGTTGTGGCAGTCCTATTTAATTTATATTTAGTTATTTTTACGTTTAATTGCTAATGTATTTAGATAATATCTCATCAATACTTCGAAAAGATTAATAAATTTTAGAGCATTTATTTATTCAATTTTCTTTAAAGAAATATATTCAAATAATCACAGTTTGTAACAATTTTGCTAAAAATACCATAAATATAATATGGACAATTTGTGTGCCCCACAAATTATTTAACTATAATATTAATTTGATTATTTATTCAAAAAAAAATTTCTATGATTAAATTTTCATTTAAAATGAACATAATTTTGTGGTGAACCCAATTACTGAATAGTCAATTAGTAAACAGACAGTTAATTATCAATATATGTATAAGCTAAAATATAAATATTACAAAGTTCTAATTATGTTATATGGTTTTTTTTGGTTTTAATATGGAAATTAGTTTTTATAATATTAACATTTCTAACAACATATTTCAATTTCTACACAAATAAAGTATAGAAAGAATGTCACTAATATTTTTACTAAAAAAAAACCATAATTAGAGAAATATTTTTATGTAATGCAAAATATGGATAATATAGAAATAGAGAAGGTATGGAATAAATTTTAGAATAAAATGTCAAAAACTAAATGACCACAAGTCGTAAATTTTCTAATGCAACCGACAAAACGTATGGTATTATTATAATTTCCCATATGAATTTTGTGTAGTTTGTTTTAGTCCTTCATTAATGGGCTTGATAATATTTTTCACACAATCAAATAATATTCAAAATATTAAAATAAAATTTACATTAATTTTTATTACCAAATTTTTCATTTTATTAAAAAAAAAAACATTAATAATATTTTAAAATGTTTACTTTTTTAATTTATAAGAAATTGATTTTTTTTAACATAGCACAGATTAAATTCTCTTCAATACATAAAAAAGTTAATTTGAAAAAAAAAAAATAGATTTAGATTTTCCAATATCTTTTTTTGTTTTTCTCAACTAAAATATTTTACTAAAATATTTAAATATCTAACCACAAGTTAAATTGAATACTTTGTTTTGTGGTTATGTTTTTTGTATGAGAGGATAAAACAGGATTTCCATTTTTTAAACATATACATATATCATGAATAATTTTGCATAGGGGAAATGTGGCTATTCTAAAATTATGTATTAAGAATTTTACTTAACTTATTGAATAGAAAATAATTATGTATGCTGATCTCTGTTGTTTTTTTATTTTCAATTAATTCAAAACCTCGATGTTATTGTTGGTAAATTTTGTCTTGGCATGGGTGACTGCTTGACACAGTACACAAACTTTATGGATAAATAAATACTAGAGATATTTAGAAATGAAACTACGCAAAATACAATATTCTTTCTTTTATAATTAATACTCATGATATATATAGCTCATACTTCAAATTTTTTATTTGAAGACCATATCAAACATAAAGTTAAATTCAGCCAAAATTTGCGTTGAATTATCAATGAAAAGGGAAAAAAATCTAAATTTTCTTTAAAAATTTTACATTTAAAAATTTCTTGAATTTCCTTCTATTAAAATCAGTTAAATTTTGATTTGATCATGTAAACAAATATCAAAAATACATATTTTAATTTTTGTAATGTTGTCGAAATTTACAGGCCGAAAACATATCGTACTGTCGAAAAAATACGTTACAGAAAATTGTACATTTAATGTCAACATTTTTAAGAATCGAAACATAAATACATAATTTTTTCGTAGACAGAATTTTTTTTTTAGAATAGAGCAGAGAAAATGTGAAACTTTTAAAATATGTTGATTGCGTGTAACATTTTTTCGAGAAAGTAAACCATTACTAATTTATGAAATGTCCGTACTTTTTATCTCAAGTCTTTATTTCTTTAATTATTAATCCCAGATAAAACTGACTATTTTCAATTTAAGATTGGGAATATATAATATCCTTATGCTGGTATATACAGGGAATTTTCTGAAAATTTGTAATCAAATAATAAATTATAATACAATATTTTTATATGGTTACACAATTACAACAAATTTTTTTAAGAATATTAGAATACGTATATTTAAATTTACAATACACAGATTCGATAAAGAAAATATAAATTTTTTTATTCCTTTTTTTTTTTTTTTGGTAAATTTATTAAGGATAATAATTGTTAAACATTTTTTTTTTAAGTATTAAACGAGATAGTCGTATATAAAATTAAAGTAAAATTCAAGTAAATTTTTAAAGATTCATTTATGTTTAACAACAAAACTGCGGCTATAAAAGTGTTGTTTTAATATAATAATCCTTGAAGTACCGACACGTACAGACAGTTAAGAAAAAAGAAAAATAGGCATTATAAGATAAAGTTTTATTATTTGTTTTAGAGGTTTCTTTTATAGGCAAAAGGCTTTTTACTGAACAAAAAAAAAAGTCTTAATATAGTCATTATAATTGGGGGTTATAGTCTATAAAAAATATACAAAAGGATATAAAGGATATTCTAGAGAATTGATTTTTTTTTCACCAGAATTTTAATAATGAAAAGCCAAAATTTATTGTTAATTTCTAAGAATTTTTTATGAATTATAATTTTAATGGATTTTTAGTAATAATTGACGTGAGTATCTGTCATACGATAATCATCTGTATTCCAATAAAGGTTCCGATTCAAATTTCCCAAATTCAATCAAAATATTCAACATTTTTGAAAATATAATTAAACTATACTTTATTATTTATTTACTATCAATAAAAATCAGCTGATTAATTCAAAATTACAGGACAACTAATTTGTAAGTATATTGAATTACGAATTTATTTGGTTGTAATAAGTCCTGTTTGACTACTAAAATAGGTATTAATGTTTGAAGTAAATGTAATTAATTTAACAATAAAAAGTATAAATTTGTAGAAAATGTTAAAGCGGTCAAGGAAATTCAATATTCAATTATGAAATATTGTGCAGACAAATCATATTAATAATTATACTATAGTAATTATTTAATTTTTCTCAATTTCACTCTCAATAATATCTTTTTAAGGGAAATTTTCTAAAATTTAAACCATTGATTGGCATTGCAAAATTATATTGCATATAGTTTTAGTTCAAAAATATCATATAAAAATTACCCTAGTGAAATGTTTACTACTTTACGCTTTCGCACAAGCGTGTTTACTACTTTACGCTTTCGCTTTTAAAAAGGATATAATATTGCTTATTTTATTAGATTCATAAAAGTTAAAAAACTTCAAGTACCTGATAATTCAGCACTTGTGGCCATATTATCCTCATTGGAATTAAGGAATAACAAAAAAAAATTGATTCAAAACATAATGCAACACAGTATATTGCTCTATAATCATTTTCACAGTCAAGTACACTAATTCCTTGATGGAAGTGTATAGAGCAATTACTCTTTAAATTAGATATTCGTGGTTATTAATAACTTAGTAAAACTATGTAGAAGATTAATAACTCAGACATGAATTTTTTCGAGTAAATTGCATTACAGCATTAATGTACTATTGTTGCTGTTCTTCCACTATTTATAAGAATATTATCAAAATTACTCTTTTTTTTAATTTTTTTTTTTTTTTGGTGTTAAAAATCCTTAAAGGTAAGGAAATTATTCAAATGTTCTTATAGCCGCAATATAATAGGGAATAAAATTTATTATGTCAACATGTGTTTTTTTTCACCTTTTTAAAAAATATTTTCATTCATTTTCTTTCCTTTTACTTTTATTTTATCTTTTGGTTACACTCAATTATTTTGCTTACAATGCTTTTCACGTCTACATCTGTTACAATGTTCAATCTATTTTCGTCTTCTTTCTTTTCCATTTTTTTTTTTTCTGCTTGTGCTGTTTTACAAGGAATCATTTTTTGTGGGATTTATTAAGAAACGGAGACAGTTATCGTTAACTTTATATTCCCAAACAATAATAATAAAATACTTTAGATTTTAAATGGAATTTCCTCAGGTTATCGGTTCGTTTTTCTGTTGATGTTAGTGATTTTGAGTTTTCCTTTTTTAGTGTAATGACACAAAAATACTGAATTACACATCACGTAAAAATAACAATTTCGAAAAAATAGGAAGTAGAAAAAAAAAAAAAATTTAAATTGTTGTTTTACGATAATGATTATGTGACGAGAATGATTGACATGATTTTACAAATAAAAAAAGAAAAATAGAATAAATGTTTTAATATTGAATTTACGATAAAATTTATAATTTATGCAAATTTTTAATTGTCAGCAAAATCTGAAGAATATAGAAATTGTTATCAAGTTTTAAAATGAATGGAAATTTTTGTGATTTTATATTAAGTTAACCAAGAATATATTGGATATATTAATTATATAGTGAGATTATAAGTTTTTAAATTATTATTATAATCAGAGTAATAAAATGAACTGATTCGAGACAGTGTTGTCAATATTTATTATTTCTCGGTAGGCGACAGATGTCGAAATTGGATCATTTTTTTTTAAACAGTTCCTTGTATTCCGGACTAATTTGTTAATCGAACTACGTTTCTATTTCGGAAAAAAATTCGTTGCAATTGTTATTGGTTGTGAGTTTCATTATGGTTAATGCAGTAACTGAGTCAAGACCCAAGTTTGATTAATCCGCTGTCCATAATTATTTATAACAAAGAAAGTCCGCTCAATCATTTCTAGCTGGTAAATCCAACTTGTAAAAATTTCGGTAAATTTTCATGCGGAATATCTTCTTTTTTTAATTTTCTTAAACACTTTTTTTCTGATGATTATGGACAAATAAGACCATGATTTTTTGGAAGGACACAATGCCGAAACGAATTTTACTGTGAAATACTAATGTCTTCAAATGGCCTTAATGAAAGTAAATTATTTATATATATTTAACAGAAATAACAAATTCTAATTATGATATAAACTTGTTGCCCATTAATATTCATTTTATTTATTATCTATTTAGAATTTAAATAAATTTTTGTAGATTTTATTTTATAAACAAAAATTTATAAACTAAAATAAATAATTGATTTTGAAAATAGCCTCAAGTAAACAAACTTTAATATTCTTTAAAATTTAAATTGTTTACGTATTAAATATAAAGGATTAATTTTCTATATTATAAAATTTTATGTAAATTTTTTGATTACATATTTATTTTATATATTTGACTACAAATATCTATAAAATGATTAAATTAAAAATATTAAACTTACCTTGTTGCTTTTGATGCATTTACTGGTATACCATCTTTAAACCAATGAAATTCAATTTTTGGTGATCCTTGTGCAATACAAGATATTATATATTCTGTATTTTCACGTATTGGTGATTTTTTATTTACAATTACATTCTATAATAAATTAATTCCAACAAAAATTATTAATTTTCAATTTAAATTTCAATATTAATTACCTGAAGTTCTAGTGGTGGATTTTCATCAAATAAATGATAATTTGATACTAATGTTATATTACCTAAACGACCACGTTCAACCATTCTTGTAATTGCTTCACGTATACGATTTGAATCACTTTTAACACCAAAAAAATGAAAGGTTATATCAAGTCTTTTTGATCTAAAAATATATGTGAATAAAGTGAAAAAAAAAAAATTATATTAAATTCAGAAATTATTTCTTAAAAATATAATAATTTTAAAAAAACATTAATAAATTTATGCTATGAAAATATTAATTGACTAAATTCACCAATGAAAATAATTATAAAATATACATTTCTAAGGACTTCCAATTATATTATTATGAATTTTACAAATTTTCGTCTCTTATATCTTTAAACAAAATGTAAATTTTCATACGGCATCCGGCATCTTAAATGGTTCTGTAAATTTATGAATTTTCCGCAAATAATATTTATAATTGCAACTGGATGTTATTATAAAAAATTATTGACTTATTTTCCGATGTATTACTAAAATTTGAATAATACAATTTTATTAATCTCTTAATATTGTACGAAAAAGTTCTAATTAAAATATTACTAAAAAATAAAGTCTACTTTTAAAAAATATATATAAATATCCTTTGAAAATATTCGTAGTAAATTATACAAATTTACTTAGTAAATTTTTGTACTAATTTATTTTTCTCTAAAACTAAAACTATAAATATTTTTATACGACTTAGTAAAAAATTTTGCTGGGTAATTCAACAATTTATGTCCTTTGGTAATTAAATTATAAAATTTACTTAATAACTTTCTCATTTGAACGACTAGTAAATCAATTAAAAAAAAGCAACATAATTTTAAGCAATAATTCTTATCCTTAATAAAGAAAAAAAAAAAAAAAAAAAAATAATTAATTAAAATTCCATTAGCTCCTCAAAATTTTCTTATATCTATAATTTTCAAATTGGATAAAAAATAATCACAAATTTTTTGTTGCTGTCTGTAGAAAATAACCAGGAATTAAATTATTTACAATATTTTTTAGATTTAAGGAGTAAGAGTAAAATATATATTTTTCAAAAATACTTACGAATTACTGATTAATTCTAAATCATTGACTTTTGTTATGTTGAAATTCCTTAAAACTCGACTCATCTGCAAAAAAAGAAAAATGAAATGAAAATAAGAAAAACTTACAATAAAATGTTTCTACCTTATTTACAAAAAAGAAAGGCAAATAACAAGAAAAATGCCTCCCAATATATAAGAATTTTCATATATATACATAGATATTTTTTTAAAAGGAACACAAGTATTTATGAAAGACCAGAAAAGAAATAATATCCTTAAAAAATACAAGAGGGAAAATAAAAATCCATAAATTTTGATCAATTTTCTTTTCTTGTTGTTTTTTTTTTCTTTGCATACTCAGATTTTTCTGGAATCATAAATTTGTATCGAATTGGTAAAAATATACATATATATCAAAAAAAAAAAGGACTAAAGAAAGCAACAACAAAATAAACGTACAAAATCGATCTTGCCGTTCAATTTTATGCTTTTTCATTCTTTTTCTTTTTTTTTTTGGTATGAAATTTAAGTTAAAAAATTCTTTCAGTCACTATTATTTTACTGGAGATTATTTATATAAAGGCAATAAAAGGATATAAAAGGATTTTTTTTTTCTGGTAGAATATTAAATTTTTTTTTCAACAAGTACTACTGAAGAAAATTATAGATTTGTCTTTCGCATTGTTACACCAATTGTTAGTCTGTCAGGTTATGAAGTTTTGGTGGGAATAGTATAATAATATGTTTGCAGTAGAATTAGTAATAAGGATACTATTCGTGAAGAGCCTAAGCCTCGATTTAAAAATCTCATAACATTTTGACCCTACTTACTAATGCCTATCATGCATGCTCGGGCTATTTTGTACGATTTTTCGAAATACCTTTCAGTAACATTTGCTTCCGTAACCACAATACTCATGCCATGCCTGCATTTCTAGAGTCGCCCTTACGGAGAATTTTACCAATTCTCCGTAAGGGTGACTCTAGCAATTTTACCAATCTGTCTTACGAGTTCATTCGTTCGTACGAGTTCAAAATATGCACAGGCTGTTTCTAAGACAAGGATTACTGAAAGTTTTGTAATTTTCTTCTAGTATCGTCGGTCACTATCCAAGCATCTATGTTATTTGGGATATGAAGAAAATTATGTTTTAGTATTCCTGCGAACTTGACTCTAATTGGAACAACTAATAGTATTTAAGAAACTTTAACTGGAATGGCTTTATTTGTGAGATAGTTATTGTTAGTAAATGACATTCACAATTTACATTTTCGAAAGTCTTAAAAGTATATAATCCGATGCTTCGATAAGAATAGAAATCAGTACCATAAATTAGTATACTATCATTAACACACAGAGGGTAACAAGGATATTAAATATCAAAATTGAGAATAAAGTGCAGCAAACTAAGATTTACTGAGATACTGAAAATAAGCAGCTCTTAAAAGAATTTTATTTTACAAAAAAAGAGTTTTTCTTTTTTTTTTTTTTGTATACTTTACTTATCACTTGAATCTTTCGTTTTTCACCTATAAAATTTTTTTTTTTTTTTTGGTGAAATTTCAAATATATTTTTGCTCAAAAATCAAAGTTTCAAAATTCTTATGAAATTAAACTTTAAACAAACTCTTCAATTTTTATGTAATAAATCATTTTATTTCAAAAGATTTTCCATTTTTTGTTGTTGCCATCAATATTCTTAAGAGGCAGAAAAAAAAGGGGGAGTACAAAGACTGTAACTCGTATATATGGAAAAATGAATGAAAATTTAAATTTAAAAATGTTCCCAGCTTGTGAAATATGAGATAAAGTAATATTTTTTTTTTTAAGTAAATCCTTTTTTTATTTTTCTTCTTTCATTGAATGAAAAATAAATAATATAAAGATGAATGGTGAAAAAAAAGGATAATATATTGCAAAGATATGATAGAAAATTGTTCTCGAATATAATTTTGTTTAGACGAATAAAAAAAAAAATGTAAATATGGGTAAAGATTAATATATTAGTTTTATTTATTTTTTTGATAAAGGACGAAAATATCCTTTATTTTTTTAATATTGCATATTATTGGAGAAAATATTTAAATTATAATACATATAACAAATAAATAAAAAAACATAAGTATGTATATAGTATTTAGTGCTTTTTTTTTTTTGAATGGAAATATTTATAAATTTTAATTGAAATTATCAATTTATTTATTAGATTTTCGAAAAAAAAAACAATATAAATAACAGCTGTTATTTATAGCTGTTAATATTGAATTTCATGGTTAGGTAAAAGATTTTTCGATTGAGGTTCGTATTGATGTTTCGAAAAGTACTACATATATTACTATATTTTAGAGAACTCGTATTTGATTAATAATTCATATTTTTTTAGAAGCTTATGGATATCGTCAATAATTAAGGCTCTAATGCAGGCTAAATTTATTAAAAAAAGTGGAATTTTGAGAGCATATTTAGACGACCGAAGTAGAAAATTAATTTAAAATCATTTTAAATTATTTACGAATACAATAATACTCTACACTACTCATTCATCATAATCAGTAAAATAACAATTTTCAATATGATTTTACAAAATTGAAAATTTAATTATTACTTTTGCACTCAATTTTTACTAATTGCGATAAATTCAGAGGATGAGTTCATTTACTTGAATTTTTGTTTAACTTCGTAGATTAAAATGCGAAGTGGCTGAATTCTGGACATTCCTTATTTTACTGGTTATTTTCAATATTGATATAATATGAACTTAATAAAATTTGGTATAATATAATAAAAAATTTCGATAATTTTATAAGTTACTGTTGATGTTGGAAGATATCTTGAGAATGAATATATAGAATGCTTCTAATTTGAAATTTTAATATACAACAAATTCAAAGATAATGTAATAAGCCTACAAAATTAACGTTAATTGTAAATTCTATTTATACGAGTTTGAAACTAAATATTTTAAAAATAGGACATTTGTAGAAAACAAAGTTTGTCTGCGGTCTAAGTTTACTCCGCTTTAACAGTGACTACAAATAATAAAATGATAGTCAAATGATTAATTTGAAGGGACGGAAATATGCTAACATTCAGACTATGACATTTGCAGACAAATAATAAAAAACGAAGATTTACATAAAATTCAATAAAAAAAATAATGAGTTTTTACTGCAAAAATATCGAAATTTAACTGTAAAAGTAATTAAATTTTTCGAAACAGAAATTTCAAATAAAGATAATATACCAGTTATTTTTTTAAAAATTTTAATACCTCATTTTAGTTACATATTTGTTAAATATTGGAGTGTTATAAAAATATGTAATTTAAATAATTTACAATATTCTGAAAAGGCTGAAATTCCTTATTCTTAATCCGGTTCAATTATCTTTTAAATAAATTCTACAAATTACAAGAATATCTTTTTTTTATTCATTTTATTATTTTAGTTATTTCTTAGATTAATATTAAATTTATTTTCCAAACAATTTATCAAAATTCTACAACAATACTGATAAATGAAACAATTATATTCAAATTTGCTTAAGAAAATATTATTTTACATAAAAAAAAAGAAATAACAATAGATAGTAATCCACAACATGAATATTTAATACATTTTTCACCTTTATTAAAATTAAGATTCATTTTCTAAACAAACAAATTACCTATAAAATATCCTGTAGAAACAATTTACTTGACCTTTTTAAATATAAAAATGTTCTGTCTTTAAATTTAGCATATAACCAAAAAAAAAAAAACAAAATGTACCCAGGATACCTAAAATCATATTTAAACAACTTTTTTTTTCCTTTCCGGAACAAAATGTATACATTTTCTGGGGCAGGCCAAAAAACTTAAAAAAAAAAAGGACTATAATGTTTGTGAATTAATTTTGATATTATGTAAATTTATCCTATATATACTGTGCGTATAAAAAAAAAAACACAATAAACATAAAAATATATTCTATACAAATACAAAAACATATACGTATACACTAATTAAATATTTAAAAATAATTGAGGGATCTGTTCTTCATTATATGGCAATTTAACACCTGTTTATAAAGAAACAAAATTAAGGATAATTAAAAACATGAATATTTTCCGACAAAAATTGTAAAATGTAAAGTAAAAAAAATTCATTAAATTAATTCATAATCGATTTTTTTTTTATAGAAATATTGTCGGTGTACAAGGATATTCAATATCCGGAAGGATATTAAAAGTAATAAATTTATTTTTAATATTTTTGTTATTTAATTAGAAACTCTAATTGAATTTTATTGAAAAAAAATGCTTATTTCGATTAGAAATTTTCAATATCGACTAATAAAAGTGTTTTGCGAATTAAATTTATTTTTTTTCAAAATTAACAGGTGTTAAATTGCCATACAAAAAAACAGAATACCTCAAACTATAATTTCATAATTACTCATAACTTGTACTGTCAGTACATAAATTGACAATTGATTAATGGCTAAATATTTCATAATTTTCAAAATATATTCGCACAAACAAATTAAGAACATTGGAAATTAGTTAAACACATACATGTATCGGTCAGCACAATCTGTGCAGTTCTGAAGAATGTGTAAAATAGGACTAACTTACTAAAAATTGTTTTCATCTAAAAATTTTATAATGTAATATTCCAACTGAACGATACATAAATCCATACAAAAAAGTATTATTTATTTAAGTTGCATTTTCAAGTAAAATTATTGGCTGCCTATTAATAATTATAACTTTTTAATTAATTAATTAAGATTAGAAATATTTTAAATATTAACAATTAATATATTAAAAATTATTAACAGACATGGAATAAGTTTTTTAAACATCGAAGAAAATAAAAGATCAAAAGTAAGTTTTATAAAATTTTTAAATTAAAAATTCAATTTTATTTTAATTAATTTCAATCTACAAAATTTTTAAATTTATCTTTCACTAAAAATATGATTATTTAATAAAAAAAAAAGTTTTGTGAAATTTTTTGAATATTAATAACTTTTAAAAAATTTAATTTAACAAAATACAAAATTTTTATTAAAATATTAACAATTTAATTTAATGTTGTAAATGGTACTACAAATATGCATATCTTACAGACAAAGAACATTAATTAAATATTGTACAGACATGGATTTCAACCTAAAATATTTATATATATATATAAAGTTAAGATGTATACTCAGCATGGATAATTAAGATAATTTCTTAAATATCAAGAATACAGACAAGACAATTAAATTAACTGACATTAAGTATATATATATTATTTTGTATCTTTTATAGAACAAAAAAAAAAAAAATCTGTAAATAATTGTTAACTAAAAAAAAAAAATATCTAAAAACTACACATTTATATTATTATCTTAATCATTTTATACACAGATCCTTGAAGGTCATTAGCTTTTATTACAATATATATTTTTATAACAAGGACAATATTTTAAATATCTTTTACTCTTACTTTTAAAAATAGTGTATACTACATAAAATACGTATGCTGAACACAGAAGGAACACTTGTAATCTCTAAGGTTTTTTTTTTTTTTTTATAGTTGTTATTGTGTTTAATTTAGTCCTGTCTGCAAAAAATTACACATCCATATATAATATTATAGTATATAAAATAAAATCATTTTTTTTTTCTATTCAAGGATTAAATGAGTTTTAAAATTGACTTAAAAACGAATAAAAAGTTATTTTCTCAAAAAAAAAATAAAAAAAATATGAAATAAAAGAAGTGTAATAAAATTGGGCTTTAAATTCACTTGAAATAAGAAAATATATAAAGAAAATTCATGCATATTCAAATGAAATGAGGACCATTATTTTTTTTTTTTTTGTTGTTAAATTAAGTTTTCTACTGAATTTTTCTAAAGTCTCCCAGGTATTCAAATTTTATTTTCAAATAAATATATTCAATTCTGTTTTTTTTTTCCGGTTCTAATATATAATTGAAATGAAAGGACATTTTATTTTTAAGGATAACAAAATAAAAAAAAAAGGAAATTTTATGAACCTAAAAAAATAAATAAAATGATTTTTTTATTTTTTTTAAATTTTACTAAATAAAAAGAAAAAGGTAAATTTATAGTCGAAAATAAAAGTACTTTAAATTTTTAGATAATATAATTTTAAATCAATTATAACAACAAAAAAAAATACAGATTTTATCATTTCAAAGAAAATTAAATTAAATTTGATTCTAAATTTTCAGAAATTGAATACACAATAAGTTAGATGTAGAAAATTTTCTATTTTAACAAAATCTTGTAGTTTAGTACGCGTTGTGACATAAAATTCGTTGAAATTTTCATATAAATTAAGTCATATATAAAAAAATTTATTAAGATTTACCACTTATAACTTATCAGAATTGAAAAAAAATTAGGACTTTCTGTAAATTAATTAATATAGTCAGTTATTTCTGTAACTCTTGGTAGCAGTCCAAGATCAAATGAACTTTCATTGTATACAGTGAAGTTGAGAAATTCGTTTATTAGGTTACAACTTCAAATAACTATCAGCTCTCATGTGTTACCGTCAAATTATAGTCTCAATTAACTTTTTAACCATCGTACTTTAATTTAACTCCTTCCCTTTCCTAAGCTTCCCATTTTTCCACATAGTACATATAGTCAAATTTTATGTTCACAG
The DNA here is from genome assembly GCA_963932195.1 of Empis livida. NCBI lineage: Eukaryota > Metazoa > Arthropoda > Insecta > Diptera > Empididae > Empis > Empis livida. The sequence continues at coordinate 2,365,911 of OZ010649.1, forward strand.
TTAATGGAAAATTTTCAAATTATTTGGTTAATTTTGTGCTTCATGTCATATTGAAGCACAAAAGACTGTTGCGACTATGACGTTTGATCAACGAAAAATCTGTAATTGAATTTAACATTACTGATGAAACTATTCTTAAAATCTTTATATCGGTTCGCAACTCATTATAACTTCAATTCGATCCAATATTTACTAATATATGAAACAATATAACGTGTACTATTTAGAGTAGACTGACCAATAATTTGAATTTGATTTGGAATTTATTTGAATTTGATTTGGAATAACAAAAGTATATTTATAAACTTCCGAATATCCTTTTATACACAATAATTTCGTTTCCATAAAATTATTTGAAATTTGTGACACTCTTACTTAATGATCTTAAAAATCAGTCTATTTTACATAATAATTTGTTATCTTAAAATGTCTTCAAATGTCCTTGTTTTTTTTGTTTTACGTATCCTAATTTACCAAATAAAATCTTCACTTATCTCATTCATTTTTTTATGAAATAAGAAAAATTATTTTAATTTTTTGTTTTTTTGTTTTTTGAGATGGTTTGGTTTTTATTGGTCACAGTCTAATAATTACAACAAGAAAAATCAAGATATCCTTCTTTTTTTCAAGAAAAAAAGTTTATTTGCTCATTATTAAATCTAGCTTACAAAGCGGTTAAAACCATTCCTTTTTTTGTTTTTTTTTTGGATATGAAGGTTGATATTTCTTTTAGTTTTATGTATTTATGTTGTTTTTTTGGTAGCATGTTGTATACCACAAAATAACAAAAAAAATATTAAATTTAATTCAACATTTCATAACACAAAAACCAAGAATTATTATGAAATAATAATTTAAATATTATTATGATGATGGTTGAAATGTCTGAAGGCAACAAGGCTCACTGGTGGTTTGTAAAATTTTTTTTTTTTTCAGAACGGATGGTTGCCTTTTGGGATTTTAGGTGTTTTTCTGTTTTTTTTTTTTGTTACAAAAAAAACCCATTTTTTTTTTCCTTTAGTGAAAATTATGTTTTTATTTGAGTATGAAGGACATAACAGAAAAAAAAAATAATATTATTATGATTATTTGATTCAGAAAGAAAAAAAAAAATTAAAGACATCTAAAGTCGGCACAAAGGCGGCAGATTTTTTTTTTTTCGCTCTGATTAGCATTAAAACGTTGCTAAACATCTTAATTAGAATTTTTGCTTATTATTATTATTATTATTATATTTGTATTTACGTATTTATGCTTTTATTTTCTACAACTGAATTTGTTGATTTTAGCATTAACATCATTTTTTGTTGGTTTTTTTTTTTTTTTTTTGTGAGTTGCTAATTATGAACCGAGAAAAATATAATGAAAATAGAAAAAAAAATTATTTTTAATAAGGAAAATATTTTTTCGTTCCTTTTTTTTTGGTGTGCAAAGGTTAAAGGCAAAAAAATTAGGTTAATTTAAATATATGCCAAGGTAAGCAAATTTATCATGAAATCATAATAAAATTTATATTAAAGAAAAAAAAAAGCACAAGTATTACAAAAGTTTTTTAAAAGTGAGTTCAATTTTGGAAGACACGCATCAAAAAAAAAATTAAAGTTTGACCTTACAAGTTCCAAATTTGATTTTGTAAATTACCGAACGTTTCACAAAAATAGATTTGAATTTTACGGTCTCTGGAAGATCAATTACAGAAACCTGCTTAATTTCATCTCCTAACTCAATTTTTAAGTTAGTAGACTAAAGAAAATTTCAAAATTATAGAAGCACAAGAAAATTGAAAGAACAAATTTTTGACAGTATATGACTTCTTTCATAAATTTTCTAGAAGTTTGTAGTTAATTTTTGAGTCAGTAGACGAATTTAACCGCAAATGTTATCATGTTTCTTACATCATTTGGGTTTTTACATTTCAGATTTTTACAAACTTAAAACTATTTCAACTAATTGTACCGCTCCGAATATTTCTAATCTACTTTTTTCTTAAATGTTAATTAAATTTTATTACAAAACGTAATATCTTTTGAAATATTTGCTAATTATTTGTTATACTAATTATTTTATTTTCAACGTAAGTTAGAAATTATCACAAATTTTGATGATGTGATAGAACAATAATAAACTGATTTTACCAAGGTGTGAAAATAATAAGAGTAATAATAAATGATCTAAAATAGAATTTACAAAATTAAGGAGTTTGTTTGAAATTCAATAAAAATAAATAATTAAAACTAATTTTAATTAAGGAAGATATTTCAGATGTCTTCGGATAAGAATTTAATGCGTTCGAAATATGTATATGTTTAGTTTTGGGGTAAAATTAATGATGAAGGAATCTTTTCATTAAAGAGTACCGCATTTTTGATTGATATGAAAACTGAACGAATTACAATGGACTCCTTGAAGTTTTTAATATTCTCCTTTAAAATTACTAGTTTCTTGAAATAAAAAGTCATTTTTGACAGTCAAAAATAAAATACAAAAAAGTTATGCCAATATAATCATTTTCACAATTCAAAATATGCTTAAATAATAATCTTAAAAATATAAAATCTGTTTTATTTTTTCTGTGCTTTATAATATCTTTTAATGAAGATCCATTATTTCCGTAAAACTCAACGGTTGTGGATACCAAAACATTTGTGGTTCCGTAAAAAAAAAAAATTAAAAAAATTATCGTAAATTTTTTATTTCGGGTAATCTCATCTGTAAAAAAAAAAAAATTCCAAAAATATTAGCAAAAATCCTTAATAAAATTTTTGTTGAATTATATTTCTTGTAGTGTAAAATGTTCTATTATATTTTTTATCTCAGTGTATATACAAACAACAACAAAAAATAAATAAATAGTTAAAAAGCTTTTGTTTTATCCAACAACATTAATATTTGTGTATATATATTTAAATACATATAAAAACAACCAAAATTGCAATGAGCGGATTAGTGATTACCCCAGAGTAAAAGACAAGGATACCAAAAAAAAAACCAGAACAACACAAACAAGCTTAATATAAATACTTCATTATAATAATAGAAAAACTAACACAGATTTAAAATAATATCCTTTTTCTCATTTTGAAGAAAAAAAAACACAATACAGTTTTGGCAATCTACAAAAAAAAAAGGAGGGTGAAAAATTATAAACTGTAGTAGGATTATAGTTGGTGCTGTTGTTTCTTTTTTTTTGGTCAGCAGGATTACACATCAACTTAAAAATGAATTAAATAGAGAAATATTAGTGTAGGAATATCGTCGGTGTGATACTGTAAAGGTCAGATTGTTGACAATTTACAAAATACTCGATTACGTTGAGATTAAAAATTTTTAAAATACGTTTTTTGCCTTTACAGACGATTAGTATGAGTTTATTTTTTTTTTACAAAAGTTTATATTCAATTTAATTATTTACTAGCAGTTGTGTAATCGTAAATATTTTTTTTGACCGGTCTCTTTTTAAATTTGAAATGAAAGTCGGTTTTAAGACAATTTCCATTTATAAATTAGAAATTAAAAAGGTGGTTTTAAGCCCGTTTCCCTTTTCAAAATTAGAAATTAGGTTGAGGGAATTCAGTTATCATGTTTTGGAAACGTGAACCTACACATATATATTTTTTTATTAGATTTTACCAATTTTTATTTGGTTCATACAAAAAAAAAAATTGTCAAATTTGGTAAATTTGAAGATTTAATGTTTAGCAATCGAAATCAGAAAGTTATCTCAAAATGTTAAAAAAATATAGAAGTCATATTTTCACAAGTTTCCACAGAAATGTATTAAAAATTAACATTTTTAGATAAAATCAATCTTAAATAATATGCAATATTAATGGATTAGATCCTAAAACGGAAAACTCGTATAAAATTATCAAATATTTTAAATAAAATTAAAAAATTTAAATTTATTGATTTTATTATGATTTTCAATTTAATATAATTTTTTGATTTTACTATACCAAGTTTTTAACAAATCTTTCAAAATGGATCCTTGAACACTACAGTATCCTAGGATTAAAATTTTTATATATGTATTTATCCAAAATCCAAGATGTTTTTTTTTTTTAAATTTATAAACTTATTTTACTATAATATGGCTATTAAATTGAAATACCTAAATTTTTATAAAATTTTATATACCCAGGTGATCTTTACATAAATATATATATATATAAGTATATCCTTGTTGAATATCCTGTGAACCCAGAATAAACCAAAACAAACTACAAAAAAAAAAAAACAAGCAAGCAATACAAAAATGCCAGGAGTTGTATTTTTAATCGTTGTACCAACAGCAAATTTTGAACGTGAACTTGTTTATGATGGTATGTTTCAGGATATTATTTTCATTATTATTTTAAAATTAATACATGTTTGTTAATATATATATATATATATATTTATGTTGAAAATATATTTAATTTTCCTATATAAATATACATACGTATATATATGTAAAAGTTTTGTAATATATAAATATTTAATAGTTTAAATAAAGTTGACGATTATTAATTCATTAAGAGTGCAAAAAAGGATAAAATATTCTTTTCAAAACATGAAAAAAACTATTTGTAATTTAATGTTTTATACATAGAAAATTTTGTTGTATTTTATAAAGGAAATTATATTTTATTTCGAATAATTTTCTATTTTCTGGTTGTTGTTGTTTAGACGAAAAAAAAAGGATCTTTTCATAGCATTTTAATGTAATATTTATATGCTACTTGAATTTATATGTATTTATTACATATATATATTAGTTGTACATAATTTTTGGTATATATTTGAAAAATATTATTTTATATTTAATCATTTGAAAGAAAAAGGATTTAATTTTCATAGTTTATTTTAAGGATTTACTTTATGAATGTGAAAATTTAAGTTATTTTAGATTTTCTTTTTAAATAAAATAAATTTTAATAGAGCAAAAGATTAAGTAATATTTTGTCATCAATGAAAATGATTAATTTAGTTAAGAAAATAAAATTTTTGCATTTAAACGTAATTTACACATTCACAGTACAAAGTAGATAAACTTATACATATGTAATATAATGGTAATTTAAAGTAATTTAAATATTTATTAAAATATTTTGTTTGAATAAATTTAAATTTGTTTTATAGTAAAATTTGTCGTGTAGTAAAGTAATTTTGGTAACATTTTTTTTTTATTGCGATTTAATGGTAATAAAGTTTATAATTAATAAAAAAAGGAAATTAAGTGCATTTTCGTGGAAATAAAAGTTTCATAATAATAATGTAAAAATAGTTTTAGATACAAATATGAAATTTGCAAAATTTTATAATTTAGTTCAGTGATCTGTATTTGTGACTATAGAAGTGCAATTAATATTTTTATATAAAGTATTAATTTTAAGATAGATATAGTGGAAAAAATTGTGTTAAAAATTATTTTGCTAAATACAATTCGTAAAATTTTCTATTAAATTTTAACCCTCTAGTCCTAGTGCAAAAGAAAAAAATTATTATTAAATATTGTTTGTTCGGTAGATTTGCAATTTTTTCTAAGAATTTTTTCATGATTCCGCAAATGTGCAGCTCAAACCCAAAGTTATGGAATCAAATAATTATTTACTCAATTAACAAAAGTAATAAAGCAATTAAAGTGTTAGTTTTATTTTCTATAAATCATATTATTGTTAAACTAAAACAATGTAAACTAGAATCAAATAATAAGAAATTCGATATATATTTCAATATTACGACGCACTAGACCACTAGAGGGTTAAATTATTAGCTGAAGACCCATTTTTTTTTTAATAGTTAGTTTTAATTGCAAAGATTATTGGAACAATAATAATATTTATTTCTAATTTAAATTCCTAGCTCGTTATATAAACTGAAATAGATTTCACTAAATTTATAAAAACTCATACTTCAATCTTATTGTAATTCTAAAATTTGATTAAATAATATTATGAACACAAAATAACAAATATCCATTTTTTATGAAAAATCATTGTTGACTGTACACCGAGTAAGCATAGAAAAAACATCAATCTAACTTTTAGTATAAGGATTGTAAAACAAATTTTCATTTTCGTCCTTTTTCGTATGATTTATTTGTTATTATCGTTCGTCCATGTTATATTTATGTCAATATAATTTTAACTAATAATCCAAGTTATTTTAAACTCAATTAAAATGAAAAATTCATTAATATTACCAAAGAAAACAACAACCAACTAAATCATATCACAAAAATAATATAAATCGATTTTAATTCAACAACAAATAAATTTTTTCACAAAAAAAAAACAATCTATAGTGATAATCCGTATACAACAACATAATTAAAAGTACAGATGCTATAAATTATTTAGAAAATTTTCAATATTATGAGATTTTAATTAACCTTTCGGTTCTGAAAATTTACTTAAACAAATAATGGATGGAAAAACCAATAATATTTGTTATCTAAATATTATTATTTTTTTTTATGCACATAATATGCAAAAAGTTATTGAATTTTCCAATGAAGCCAATCGAATTTTTCATATGATAGCTTGTGAATATTTTAAATATTAGATAGAAAAGTATAATATAATTCATATATAAATAATAATATAGACGAAAATTCAAATAAACTTCAATAAATAATTTATTGTTGATGTTGATTAAAGGATAAAACTATATTTTTAAATTACTGCAGTTTAAGTGAATACATTTTTTTTAAATATATTTTATAACTTTAAATGATTTATTGAGTATAGTCTAACTTAACTTTATCGTTATATAAATTAAAACATTTGAGTTCTCTAAAATTGGATTATTAGGCTAATATTAAAAAAATTGTGTCCAGCAAGACGCTTTTGCCAAGGACACTAGAAATCAGTACTGATCAATACTGATTTCTAGTCTCTTTTTTACCCAACCTTAATTTTGTAGGATCTTGTGTTACTAAAGAAGAGCCGATTGAACCAACTATTCTACCAAATGTTCTTTTAGTAAAATCATTTATTCGATTTTTAATAATTCGTTTTGCAAAATGTCCTTGGTCTACCGATGCGATAACTGTTGCCAAATACTTGAAAAAGTTTAAAGATATTTTCCTATAAATTTTCCAAAATTTCTTCTCATAAACGTAAAATAAATTGATTATATTTATTTAAAAAAACGTAATTTCTTCTTTATTTTTTATTTATTTAAGGACAACAAAATTGGGATAATAATGAATTGTTGACACCTGTAATATCTCAACAACAAAAGTTAACAAATAATTTTCAACATCAAATATCAACACCACCAACATCATCAACTGGAAATGGTATACATAATCATAGTGGTGGTAATAACTTGAATATAAATCTTCCTGATAATAATAATGCTATTCTTCGACTTGAGGTTGAATTACGTGACAAGAATGCACCAAAAAATCGTCGTGGTGGTGGTATAGGACGTGTAGGTCGTAGACGTACTAGTCCTGGTAGAAATGCAATTATTGGTGGTGAATTAAAATCACGTACAAAAGATATTGATGGTCAAAAAGAAAATAATATTAATGTAATGGTACCAATGGAAAAGGTAATAAATTTATTTTATTATATGTAGTTGAATTATTGAGGAAAGCGACAAATTGAAATTTTCTTTTAATGATCCTATGAATTATATTCGAATACAAATTTTTATATCTTTTAATGGATTAGAAAATTTTTTTTTGTAAAAATAAATTAATGATAATTTAATCTTGATTTATTTCTGATGTAAATGAGCTTGAAAGTTTTTTTAAGAAGATTTTTGAATTTGGAATATTTTTTTACAAAATAACCATGTCTATTCCAATAAACGTTTCAATCGTAATTTCCCGCATTCGATTAAAACTTTCTATTCCAGTAAATTTTTATAGTTTAATAGTAAACGGTACGGCTGACAAAGCATATGTATTTTTGAATTAACACTGGAAAATGCAAAAAATTGACTTAACCAATTTGATTTCAGATTGGCTCATTAAGAATAAATATGTTTTTCAAAATGAAAATAATAGTTTTAAAAAAATTCAGAATTTTTGCTAAAATTAAGCTTGTTTTGTTGAATATTAATTTTTTGGACTAGAAATACAACCCAAATTTTTGAATTTTATGATAATTTAAAAATTTAAATTTTACTAATTATCAGGTATATATGACCTACTTTGAGTTCCTAGAAAATGGTTGATTGTTAACGAAAAAAATTTAATTTATTTTTTTTTTAGTTATAAAAGTTATTTTTTTAATTTGCACTTATAATAATTGAACTTTTGCCAGTTTGCTATTCAATTTTTTGCTTCAAAAGTTAAAATGTCCTAATAACTTTTTATATCATTAAATTTAATTTATAAAAGTTTTAGTGTGAATATTTAAACTTTTTATATAGAAACTTAATCGCCAATTTTAAAACCTTTGCCAAAAGACTAAAAGTGTTTTTTAACTGCACTAAAAAAAAAAATATCTGATACACATTTTGTTTCTTTTATTTTTGGGATATTTTCCAAGGTGTCAAAAAGGATATTTAAAAAGTTTGATGATTGAAACTATCAGGTAACAAAATTAATTTTTCTATGAAATTTTAAAAAAGTTAACTATTTTTACATTAAAAATTTTCGAAAATAATATTTTTTTTATGTTTTTCAATTTTCTCATTCAGAAAAGTGGTTATCGAAGTTGAACTGCCTGTCTATACCATCTCTTTAGCTAAAATGATTTATTTTATCAGTAAATAGTTTTATTTGAATTCAGACTAACAAAAAAGGATATTTAGATAGTTTTTCGCAAGTACAGTAAAAACTATAGGATTTTTGTGAAAAGTATAATGAGTGAAAAAAATGTCTATGAGTGAAAAAATTATATTATTATTTTTGTCATAATATAATTTTCTATTTTCCCCTACAGTAAAATCATAATTTAATATTTTTAAAGCTAAGCTAATGATAAAATAACTAAATTTTCATTATTTTGCATAAATGTAAGACCAATGCTCACTACTGCTTCTAACTTGAAAACTTTTATATATGTTTTTAAAATTTAAATCCTGTAGGATTCAAACTGTAAAAAAAAACTTTAAAACTTTTTGTTTTTGTATACAAATCGAAAAATCCTTTGTCCTGGGAAATTGATAAAAATATTTTAAAACTTTTTTAATTTTTTTTATATACGGTATATGTATTATTTATTTGTTTATATTATTCAGGTCCTTGAAGAACTTTTATACAAATTAGAAATTGAACATGTTACATGGTCAATAGATAAAAAAGGATATTATTATCATGTTATATTTCCAATACAATCAGGTGAACCATGTGAAACAACACTTCATTGTTTAACAGAATTAGGTATCGGAACGAAATTAAATTCTAGTGTAAGGTAAGTGTTTTATATATGTGTATATAATTAGTTTAATAAATTTCAAAAGAAACTGAACATAATAGAAACATAAAATTTCATTTTCAATATTTCCTAAATTCAACTACATAATTTATCCAGTCGTTTTTAGTGTGTGTGTGTGTGTGAATGATTGATATAAAAGTTTTTCTTATCAATTGAAAATTTCACCAAAACCAAATTAAACTTTTATGTTGGTATACAATATACATGTTAGTAATACTAACATCGAACAATTTATTTATAAATAAAATTTCGTAATTTTATTCAAAAAATGGTTTTTCTTATATAAAAAAAATTATGAATTATGCATTTGAGAAAATGAACTTTTAAGGATCCAGTCTACATTTAACAATTGATTTGAAAATAATTTTATTATGCATGATTTTATTTTTATTCTCAACATATTTTATATGATATATTTGAAATTAGGAATTCAGGTAATGGTTTCGAACTTTGTACTTTAATAAAAAACAGTTCTTAACAATCCTTAAAAAATTTATTACAATTACTACAATTTGGTAATAAAAAATTAATAAACTTTATCGAAGAAATTAATGAATTGTCTAAGATTTATTAGAGATTAATGTAAATTTAAAATAAAAAACATTATTAGATTTTTGTATTTGTTACCAAAAAAATTTGGTAACTTTTATGTGACGTATTACAAAAAAAAAGTATAGCCATTATTAGAAATTTATTAGTTTTAGACTGATATTTAAACAACAACAAAAATGTGATTAAATGTAATTTTTGAAATAAATTCAACAAAATTTCAATAATTGATTGTAGAAATATCTAAAAGATTTTTTTAAAAATTAACTTTTACCTAATATTTTGTAAAACTTTGACATTTGGATAATTTATTTCGTCCATTTTTGGTACTTTTAAAATAAAAAATACAATAATAACTTAAAACTTTGCGGTTCGTCTGTCTGTCTATCGTCAATGTGTTTCAAATTATGATCTAACATTGTAATTATACATCAAAGAATTTGATATCAAATGTAGTTAAAAATTACTTTATGCGGTAGGAGGCATAATTGACGTTCTATGGAACAATATTTTTTTAATAAAAACTGGAAATTTTAAATTGTAAATATTCTACAAAATTACTTATTAACTCCAGTTTGGTAAAGTGAAGGAGTAATTTCCTTTAATTGACATTTTTGCCAACAGAGGCGCTTCATACAATAATTAAATATTTTCCAAATAGATGACACAAATTATATTACACTTCAAAATAAACCGTACAAAAAAATAAATCCCATACGTATGACACCACTGCACAGTAGTTTTCCTGCCCGTTATTTTTCTATATGTACTTTCATAACAAAAAAACAAAATCTTCAACCTTGTAAATATCATGAATCTTAAAAAAATATCCTTGTACATAGAAAAATTGTTATTTATTTATAACAATTTTTTCATATTTCTTCGCTGTCTCTCTAGTTAAGGTCTTTAAAAAAACACTCGTTCGTTCACCAGAAAAAAAAAATAATTCCAGTCCATAAAAATGTCAAAAAGATAAATAACTTTGTGGTTGTTGTTCTTTTTTTTCCCATATAATACTTTTGAATAGACTCCGAAATAGAGTTTTTGTTTGAAAATTTTACAAAAAATAAATGGACTGCTACAGCAAAGTTTTCTTTTTATCATTTTAAAGCTTTTTACACTCAATTAGAGATAAAGTCTTTTATTTTATATACAAAATAATAATAAAAAAAAAACATCCTTTTAAATTTTTGTATAATTTTTTTTTTTCAGTGTTTTACCATGTAGTGTTAGCTATGATGCTATATCAGATCCTATTAACAACTATGACTTCAGGTAAGTGGTTATTTTTTTTTTATGAAGTGGAAATATTTATATGAATAAAAACATAAAATCTTTATTATTATTTAATTGCCATTGTATATATGATATTTTAGTGAGATTTGTCATTTTTTTTAGTAGTTGTATTGGAATATAATGCAGAATATTTTACAAGTTTTAGTAAAATGGAATGTGTTTGACAATTTTAAATAAAATTAGTTTAATTTTTTTATGCCAAAGTGGTATAGTTTTTGTTGAAATTAATCTTATGCATAGTATATTAGGAATGTAATACATTTTTAAGCTGGATAAAATAATATGGACCCAGTATGGCAAAATGTTATACTAGGATATATGTCAGCAGGAGTATTACGTTAATAATATTATACTTAGAGGTTTTTTTTGTGTTACATTATACTCGTACATAATATTTTTTAAAAAAACATAATTAAAATTATAATGCAATTACTACATAGAAGTGAAAATTGTTGTGAATGTAATACATTTTTCTTCGCAATAAAATATGTAGTTAGTATGACAAAATATTCGACTGTACAATCTGAACTGAATACGACAAATTATACGTTAGAAACAGAACCTGAGATTTAATTTATGTATTGTAAAACAAGAACCAAAACAGAACAATCTGTTTGAACAGTTCAAAAATATTGTAATAGTCATTGGTGTTAAGCTAGGTCCATATCCATAAAGATTATCTTCGTCATACTCGAATCTGTATATAATATGACATTCGAAATGTTATGAAACTTAAACAGTATTTAATTGATGGTCAAAAATACCACTAGGAAACAAAGGGTTAAATATTTTATATTGAAGACATAAAATAAGAAAAATATCTAATACAAATAATTAACAAAATATTAAAAAATAAAAATAATTTTAAAGTAAAATTAGACTACTGAAAAAAATTTGTAATCAAAATTTCTTGTATAATTTACTTAAAACCACATCCTTTAAAATAAATAAAAAATTTCTTGTAAATGTATTTAACAATAATACTTAAAAACAAATAAATTTTAAATTTTCAGACATTTATTATTATAATAAGAGTCCCTTATACCCTTAAGCGTTGTTTAACTTCAGAAAAGAAAAAAAAATATTTTTTATGAAAAACGAGAAAGTTTTATTCTTTGTTCCTGTCTATCAATGTATTTGTAAGTGAAAAAAAAAGTGTTATACTGTACACTCTTAACCACAAAATTATAATAATATTTTTCTTTTCTGTCTGTCTGTCTTTAATATTTTGTTTGTTTTATTATGACGAATGAACGCTTAGGGATTTTTCATGATAAGAAAAATAAATTAAATTTCTTGTACTTTTCTAATAATAATAAATTATGTAAATATATAATATGAATATGAAAAAATTGAATTTTATTACATATGTATTATAAATATAAATGAGTTAATTATATATGTAATTTATCTGAAATTTAAATAATATATCAAACATTTTGAAAAGTTTACAATTTCAGAAAATTCAAGTGAAAATAAGTAAATATAAAGTATAGATGGTTTTGTAAAATAAATATAGGAGATTCTTTATTAGTTTATTTAGGATTCTTTTTAATTTATTTTTATATGACAGGCAGTAAATTATAAACCGTCAAATGAACGTACACACCAACGTAAAGTTAAAACAAATATATTTCACACTTTTGAAGGACCATCTTTATTTAATATGCTGTCAATTTTTGTTGAAAATATCAAAAATTAAATATGTGTAAACTTTTATTTTAATTCGATCCTGATAGAGACCCAAATAATTAATGGAATTATTCAGAAATTGGAAATAGTCTACTAAAAATCATTTTTACGTCAAGTTTTTCACGACAATAATTTATACTTCGCATGACTTTGAATTAACCAGGTATTTTTATATGCAGAAAGACAAATATCCTTTTTTAAGTGTTTTGTTAATATAATTAGTCAAAATTAACGATGCCAATTTGTGATGTCTTGTCAATCTTTGCATTGACAACAATTTGACAATGAAATTTTTCAACCATATTAGTTTATTCATACCATAACCAATAACATCAATTTTCACGGACCAAAATCAAAAATGAACCCAAATATGTTTTATTGATAATCTAAAAAAAGACACTGTTGCAGATTTTAGTCCATTATTTTGGAATTAATGTAAAAATTATGTTTTATTTAAATCGCTTTTCAATAAACTAGAGCGAACCGAATTTTCTCAATGAAAAATGATATTAGAACTGTCAAAACCAGTTATGACAATTCATTGAAAAATAATTTATAACATAAAAATTAGAAAATCCAAAACGACATGACATATATTTGATTTAAGACCACTAGACATATTCCATTGTTTTAATGTTCCGGTAAATTATTATATCCTATTTTTAAGTTTCTATAATTTTGCGCATACTATGATGTATAATCTAATTTCCAAATAACAAATTATCCATATTAAAAATTCAACAACAACAAAACCAGATTCCATTTACAAATACATAAATTAATCAAAAAAAGCATATAAAAAAATTTATTTAAAAAAAAGAAACATTTAAATATTTGACGGATTAAATTAAGCTTAAAATTAATAAAATCTCCTCTATGTTCACAGGACAAAGTAAATCTGGTGATTTTGATACTGTATAGTGTTTTTAAAAAAAAAAAAATGGAAAATAAATTGTATATCCTTTTCCGGATTTTAAAAATTTGTCCAAAATAAAAGCAATTTGTTTCCAAAATGACCATAGTAATTTTTTTTTTTTATTACAAAACCCATATAAACGTGGTAAAAATGAATTATCGAGATTAAAAAAGGATTATCATTGAATAATAAATATTTGTTATTTTTATATACATATATATATATATTAAATATTTATTTATACAATAATCCTTTTATCACATATTTTTTTACACGTGATTTTTAAATTTTCCTTTTTTTGTGTAATTTAAAAAAAAATAAAAATCTCTTATATTAGCACTTTGCCGTCCGTGCTAACATAAGGGATTTACTATTAGCATAGTAAATGTTACACATAAAATATTTCCAGAAACATCATTACAAAATTTTAAGAATTTGCTATCATATTAAGTTAAAACTTACTTTAGAGTAATCCGGTAGGGGTCATAATTTACGTTTTTTGAAAATGTGTTTTTGTCTGAAAATGGCAATTTAGGATAGTAAATGTGATAATTGACCTCTATTTGTAGAGGTATTAAAGAATAAAGCAGAACTTTTCTTTAGTTCAAATTTTTGCCAATAGGAGCGGTACTGAAAATGTGAAAATGTAGTAACATAATATATGGAGTTTGCGACTTTTGTTAAAAATAAGAAAGTATATAACTAAATAATAAATTGTATAATTCAATTTTCTGCCGCTAGTGAACAAAATTGGATTACACTAAATATTCAATTTAATATGTCAAATATTCACCAAAAAGAATATAACATGAAAGTACGACCACTTTAGAAATTAAATTCCCAACACGGAGATACCAAATATGTGGGGATTGCTTTCAGTTTTAAGGGTTTTCATTTTTTTGCTACAAATTCTGATGTTTTGTATGGAATCTCATTAAATTTCCATATTTTCTCGATTTCTCGGGCAATTTTGAATATTTTTCGAAAAGGTCTTCGGAAATGCGCTAGAAATTAAATTCCCTACACGGAGATACCAAATATGTGGGGATTGCTTTCAGTTTTAAGGGTTTTCATTTTTTTTGCTACAAATTCTGATTTTTTGTATGGAATCTCATTAAATTTCTATATTTTCTCGAATTCTCGGGCAATTTTGAATATTTTTCGAAAAGGTCTTTGCAAATGCGCTAGAAATTAAATTCCCTACACGGAGATACCAAATATGTGAGGAATGCTTTCAGTTTTAAAGGTTTTCATTATTTTGCTACAAATTCTGATGTTTTGTATGGAATCTCATTAAATTTCCATATTTTCTCGATTTCTCGGGCAATTTTGAATATTTTTCGAAAAGGTCTTCGGAAATGCGCTAGAAATTCCCTACACGGAAATACCAAATATGTGGGATTGCTTTCAGTTTTAAGGGTTTTCATTTTTTTGCTACAAATTCTGATGTTTTGTATGGAATCTCATTAAATTTCCATATTTTCTCGATTTCTCGGGCAATTTTGAATATTTTTTGAAAAGGTCTTCGGAAATGCGCTAGAAATTAAATTCCGTACACGGAGATACCAAATATGTGGGGATTGCTTTCAGTTTTAAGGGTTTTCATTTTTTTGCTACAAATTCTGATGTTTTGTATGGAATCTCATTAAATTTCCATATTTTCTCGATTTCTCGGGCAATTTTGAATATTTTTCGAAAAGGTCTTCGGAAATGCGCTAGAAATTAAATTTCCTACACGGAGATACCAAATATGTGGGGATTGCTTTCAGTTTTAAGGGTTTTCATTTTTTTGCTACAAATTCTGATGTTTTGTATGGAATCTCATTAAATTTCCATATTTTCTCGAATTCTCGGGCAATTTTGAATATTTTTCGAAAAGGTCTTCGGAAATGCGCTAGAAATTAAATTCCCTACATGGAAATACCAAATATGTGGGGATATTGCTTTCAGTTTTAAGGGTTTTCATTTTTTTGCTACAAATTCTGATGTTTTGTATGGAATCTCATTAAATTTCCATATTTTCTCGATTTCTCGGGCAATTTGGAATATTTTTCGAAAAGGTCTTCGGAAATGCGCTAGAAATTAAATTCCCTACATGGAAATACCAAATATGTGGGGATTGCTTTCAGTTTTAAAGGTTTTCATTTTTTTGCTACAAATTCTGATGTTTTGTATGGAATCTCATTAAATTTCCATATTTTCTCGATTTCTCGGGCAATTTTGAATATTTTTCGAAAAGGTCTTCGGAAATGCGCTAGAAATTCCCTACACGGGGATACCAAATATGTGGGATTGCTTTCAGTTTTAAGGGTTTTCATTTTTTTGCTACAAATTCTGATGTTTTGTATGGAATCTCATTAAATTTCCATATTTTCTCGATTTCTCGGGCAATTTTGAATATTTTTTGAAAAGGTCTTCGGAAATGCGCTAGAAATTAAATTCCGTACACGGAGATACCAAATATGTGGGGATTGCTTTCAGTTTTAAGGGTTTTCATTTTTTTGCTACAAATTCTGATGTTTTGTATGGAATCTCATTAAATTTCCATATTTTCTCGATTTCTCGGGCAATTTTGAATATTTTTGGAAAAGGTCTTCGGAAATGCGCTAGAAATTAAATTTCCTACACGGAGATACCAAATATGTGGGGATTGCTTTCAGTTTTAAGGGTTTTCATTTTTTTGCTACAAATTCTGATGTTTTGTATGGAATCTCATTAAATTTCCATATTTTCTCGAATTCTCGGGCAATTTTGAATATTTTTCGAAAAGGTCTTCGGAAATGCGCTAGAAATTAAATTCCCTACATGGAAATACCAAATATGTGGGGATATTGCTTTCAGTTTTAAGGGTTTTCATTTTTTTGCTACAAATTCTGATGTTTTGTATGGAATCTCATTAAATTTCCATATTTTCTCGATTTCTCGGGCAATTTGGAATATTTTTCGAAAAGGTCTTCGGAAATGCGCTAGAAATTAAATTCCCTACATGGAAATACCAAATATGTGGGGATTGCTTTCAGTTTTAAGGGTTTTCATTTTTTTGCTACAAATTCTGATGTTTTGTATGGAATCTCATTAAATTTCCATATTTTCTCGATTTCTCGGGCAATTTTGAATATTTTTCGAAAAGGTCTTCGGAAATGCGCTAGAAATTCCCTACACGGAAATATCAAATATGTGGGATTGCTTTCAGTTTTAAGGGTTTTCATTTTTTTGCTACAAATTCTGATGTTTTGTATGGAATCTCATTAAATTTCCATATTTTCTCGATTTCTCGGGCAATTTTGAATATTTTTTGAAAAGGTCTTCGGAAATGCGCTAGAAATTAAATTCCGTACACGGAGATACCAAATATGTGGGGATTGCTTTCAGTTTTAAGGGTTTTCATTTTTTTGCTACAAATTCTGATGTTTTGTATGGAATCTCATTAAATTTCCATATTTTCTCGATTTCTCGGGCAATTTTTAATATTTTTCGAAAAGCTCGTCGGAACTGCGCTAGAAATTAAATTTCCTACACGGAGAAACCAAATATGTGGGGATTGCTTTCAGTTTTAAGGGTTTTCAATTTTTTGCTACAAATTCTGATGTTTTGTATGGAATCTCATTAAATTTCCATATTTTCTCGAATTCTCGGGCAATTTTGAATATTTTTCGAAAAGGTCTTCGGAAATGCGCTAGAAATTAAATTCCCTACATGGAAATACCAAATATGTGGGGATATTGCTTTCAGTTTTAAGGGTTTTCATTTTTTTGCTACAAATTCTGATGTTTTGTATGGAATCTCATTAAATTTCCATATTTTCTCGATTTCTCGGGCAATTTGGAATATTTTTCGAAAAGGTCTTCGGAAATGCGCTAGAAATTAAATTCCCTACATGGAAATACCAAATATGTGGGGATTGCTTTCAGTTTTAAGGGTTTTAATTTTTTTGCTACAAATTCTGATGTTTTGTATGGAATCTCATTAAATTTCCATATTTTCTCGATTTCTCGGGCAATTTTGAATATTTTTCGAAAAGGTCTTCGGAAATGCGCTAGAAATTAAATTCCGTACACGGAGATACCAAATATGTGGGGATTGCTTTCAGTTTTAAGGGTTTTCATTTTTTTTGCTACAAATTCTGATGTTTTGTATGGAATCTTATTAAATTTCCATATTTTCTCGATTTCTCGGGCAATTTTGAATATTTTTCGCAAAGGTCTTCGGAAATGCGCTAGAAATTAAATTCCCTACAAGGAAATACCAAATATGTGGGGATTGCTTTCAGTTTTAAGGGTTTTTATTTTTTTGCTACAATTTCTGATGCTTTGTATGGAATCTCATTAAATTTCCATATTTTCTCGATTTCTCGGGCAATTTTGAATATTTTTCGAAAAGATCTTCGGAAATGCGCTAGAAATTAAATTCCCTATACGGAGATACCAAATATGTGGGGATTGCTTTCAAATTTAAGGGTTTTCATTTTTTTGCTACAAATTCAGATTTTTTGTATGGAATCTCATTAAATTTCCATTTTTTCTCGAATTCTCGGGCAATTTTGAATATTTTTCGAAAAGGTCTTCGGAAATGCGCTAGAAATTAAATTCCCTACACGGAAATACCAAATATGTGGGGATTGCTTTCAGTTTTAAGGGTTTTCATTTTTTTGCTACAAATTCTGATGTTTTGTATGGAATCTCATTAAATTTCCATATTTTCTCGATTTCTCGGGCAATTTTGAATATTTTTCGAAAAGGTCTTCGGAAATGCGCTAGAAACTAAATTCCCTACACGGAGATACTAAATATGTGGGGATTGCTTTCAGTTTTAAGGGTTTTCATTTTTTTGCTACAAATTCTGATGTTTTGTATGGAATCTCATTAAATTTACATATTTTCTCGATTTCTCAGGCAATTTTGAATATTTTTCGAAAAGGTCTTCGGAAATGCGCTAGAAATTAAATTCCCTACACGGAGATACCAAATATGTGGGAATTGCTTTCAGTTTTAAGGGTTTTCATTTTTTTGCTACAAATTCTTATGTTTTGTATGGAATCTCATTAAATTTCCATATTTTCTCGATTTCTCGGGCAATTTTGAATATTTTTCGCAAAGGTCTTCGGAAATGCGCTAGAAATTAAATACCCTACATGGAAATACCAAATATGTGGGGATTGCTTTCAGTTTTAAGGGTTTTTATTTTTTTGCTACAATTTCTGATGCTTTGTATGGAATCTCATTAAATTTCCATATTTTCTCGAATTCTCGGGCAATTTTGAATATTTTTCGAAAAGGTCTTCGGAAATGCGCTAGAAATTAAATTCCCTACACGGAAATACCAAATATGTGGGGATTGCTTTCAGTTTTAAGGGTTTTCATTTTTTTGCTACAAATTCTGATGTTTTGTATGGAATCTCATTAAATTTCCATATTTTCTCGATTTCTCGGGCAATTTTAAATATTTTTCGAAAAGGTCTTCGGAAATGCGCTAGAAATTAAATTCCATACACGGAAATACCAAATATGTGGGGATTGCTTTCAGTTTTGAGGGTTTTCATTATTTTGCTACAAATTCTGATGTTTTGTATGGAATCTCATTAAATTTCCATATTTTCTCGATTTGTCGGGCAATTTTGAATATTTTTCGAAAAGATCTTCGGAAATGCGCTAGAAATTAAATTGCCTATACGGATATACCAAATATGTGGGGATTGCTTTCAGTTTTAAGGGTTTTCATTTTTTTGCTACTCTACATTCTCAAACATTCAAATACTAATCTTTACATTTTAAATCCGAAACTTCCCATACGTATGACACTACTGGACAATGCCACTTTTTTTGTTATTTAAACTTTTTAATGTGAAATGAAATATTTTTTTTATTAATTTTCATTTAATTCGAAATTATATGTAAAATTACATTGTAACATTGAAAATATGTCATTTATTAAAATTTCATAAAAAATCTTCACTGATCCAGAGGCAAAAATTTTAGTATCAATCGGTAGCAAATTGGAATTTAAAAATAAAGCTTCTTCGAAATTATTGTTGTATGAATTCTTTAAAATTTTCTTTTATGTTATATAATTAAATTTTTTGTTTGTATTGGAAAAAAAAATTTTAATTTATTATAATGAACAATCAAAATTATATTAAAAATTTGTGTTTTTCTAAGGAAAAAAATATGGTATCCTTGTTAAGTGGGTGTGATAACCTTGTGTAAGGATAACATATATTTCTTTATTGAAAAATAAACTTTTTACCAAGAATATTTATATTTATATAAGAATATTACTCAGATGAGAAGCGATTTTTGCGTAGGTAGCAGGATAAATTTAATATTATGTATTATACATTTTTTGGTGTAGTATTCAATAGTGAAAATTTTTGATACATAATTTAAAAAAAAAAAATTAGATTGTAATAGAGAGAATTTTTGCTGTGAGTTGATCACATGTATTCTTCAAGGATACGATTTAGTAGAATGTGGGAAATACGGTCAATCAGTATTTCTGTAGATGTATTAAGGTAGTTCGAAACATTTTGATTTTTTCACAAGTTTCCTAATATTTAGAGTGCTGAGAAAGATGACTAACACAGATGAGGGAAAACAAGAATATTTGTCTTCAGTTACGTAGATGAATTGTCATTAATTCTTATTGTAGAAGAGATGTTAAAAGCAATATTGCAGTAATTATTCCTTAAAATTTCTTACAGTAATTTTTGGTGGAACTGATTTTTATGAAATTTCATATTTAAGGTTTGAACGCGAATATCTCAACTTGATCAACTTGTGGCATACGATTATAAATTATAATTTGATATTTCAAATTCTTTATTTGCCCAAAACAATCTTAATTAATTAAAAACTTTAATTATAAAACTTATCAATTAAATTTCATTAAAAGTAATATACCGTATATATTTAATAATGTATCTTCAAAATATTATATATTTACATAAATTCAAAGTATCCTCTTATTATGGCATATTAATATCATATTACATATTACATAATCTACTAAACCTAATATAGTTAAATTAAAAACTCATAATTAATTTTATGAAATATGGAAAAAAAAAATATAATTAATAATTACTATGATTAAAAATTATTATTAAATCTCATAAGACATTAAAAAGACTAAACAAATTTTGTATATAATTTGTTTTATTTTTTTCTAAAACTTCCTGAAATTTTCAACAATTTTACTTCTTATATCCTTGAATACCTTTTAAACCTTTTTCTATCCCTTAATAAATCCCAAATCTATGTAAACGAAAAAAAAAATATAATACTGAAAATGAAAAATCTTTACTTAAATAATTTACGATATTATATATAAAAAAAAGAAACATGATATTAAAATTTTCTTACATAAATTATGTTGAAAAAAAATAATATAAAATTTCTGAACAACTACATAAGTTTTCAAAAATAAATGAAAGGGATACAATTTTTTTTTTATTAATGTTAGATAATTCCTTCAAACCTTAAAAAAATATATATATATTTTAAGGCTTATTAAAATAAAACTTAAATATCCCCATGAGCTAAATCAAAAATTTCATTATAACCTCAACTACCTTACATTAATTTTTTTTTGGAAAATGGAGGCAAAACTTTTACTTTGCCCAAAAAATAATATAATTTTTTTTTTTTAAGTGCGAATATAAGTTTTCATTTTATTTACCTATTAGAGATACATTACATTTGGGGATTATGTTTAATGTAATAAAATTATTTAATTATGTAATTAGGGGAATTTAAAAAAAAAAAATAATATTAATAATTTCATTGAAATGAGAAAAGTTTTATAGCCTAATTATTTCTGTATAGTCGGGATAGGAGAAGTTCGGTTTTATAAGAAAATTTTAGTGGAAAATAAATTATAAGATTTAAAATTATAGTCAATTACACAAAAATTATTTAATATAAAGGCTAAAATATTAAATAATGTTCTATTTGAAAAAATGTATATAGTGCTACGTGAGGCTACATTTATTATTTTAATTTTATTTTTATGATTATTGTAAATTACTGTTTTATAAATTTTAAAAATAGTTTACTTAAAATTTTTAATTATATTACGTGACATAAAAATTTTCAAAAAGTAAATTTAAAATTGACAGCTGTCATATTATTGACAGTTGTATAAGTTAAATTAACTATTATGAAACGTATGATCAAATTCAAAATTTTACAGATGATTTTATAATAATAAAATATTTGAAATTTAAATTAATGTTGGATCACATCTAACATATTGGCATCACTAATATTGACAGTTCTATGAGCAAAATTAATTAAAAGATTAAAATATAATTGGAAAGAATTTTTTTTTGTATAGAAACACTTGACTAAAGTTTATGCATCATTCTATGATTCTAAGGACACACTTGATCATTAAAAAAAAATTTGTTTTATACTAATTCCAGGTAAAGTGAGAAATTGTTTATTTTATAAGTGACAATAAAATTTTTAAAATTCTCTTTAATTAATACTTGATTAAAAAAATTAAAATTTTAATAATTCGTTTGGTTCAAAATACGAATAATGCTAATGTTAAATTGAATTTTAATAGCATTTCTGCATAAAAATAAAGTCCCTAATTAAAATCGCAAGTAAAATAAATATATATATATATATATATATATATATATATATATATTCTCTTCAACGAAATCAACCTTTTTTATTAACAATTTCGTTTCGTTAAAAAAAATAAAAATTAAGCATTTAATGTTTTTCTTTTAAATATACATATATATATATATATAACAACATATTATTTGAATTAAAAAGGATTTTCTGCAATAAACATAATTTTTTATCTTCTCATTATAACATGTATTGTGTATGATTGTATATTATGCTTTAAGTTTGTATAAGAATTTTAATAATGTCGGTACATTAATGATGTTGTAATGTATTTTTATGACATTTATTTATTCAATTAACTTACAGACACTATAATGCAATCTTTTTTTTTAAGGACATACAAAATAAATTGTGTATATAATTAAAAAAATATATGATATTTTAATTTATATACTACATTAACTTTTAAAGAGTTCTTGAAATTAGAATAAAATGAAAATGTTTATAATTAAAGCAATTATTTATACGTTAAATAAAAAAAAAATATTTTATAATTAATTAATATAAGATTGCATACAATTTTAAATTTATTTTATGAATATGTATATTAAATTTATAATGAAAGAAAGTGTGAAATTATTTTTTGACATTTTGACTTCTAATTTCGATTGTTAAATATTTAATTTTCAAAATTACCAAGTCATAACATAATTTTTAATTGGTTATAAACCAAGAAAAAATTGTTAAAGTTTAAAACATGACAATTAAATCCCCTCCACGAAATAAATGATAAAATGACAAATTTTGAATTTCGAATGAGTTAATTAATACAAAAAAAAACTAACCAAGAAGCTAACCAATATTATTGGAACCTAAATAAATTAGCATTTCACAGGCAATTTTATTATGACAAGTTACAATCAAATTTTCATAATTTGTATTTAATGTAGATATCATGTTTTGGCAAATTTTCACAACATTATAATATAATTTTATTATTTTGCATTGCGGTTATATATTTAGGGCAAAAAAATGGAAAATATTTTTAAACGTATGAAAATTATATAAATATTTTTTTTTGTAACTAAATTTGGTTTGACAAGTTTTCATGTTTTGTCATATAGAAATGTCAAATTTAGTATTGCCAATATACATAAATTTCTTGTTTATTGTAATGGAAATTTTTAATATTTTCTTGCTGGTAAAGAAAATTTATGATTTTTCGATATTAAACAATTTACACTTAAAAATATTTTATTTTCCTGTACAAAATTTAAGTTTACGAGTTTTCCATCATTAATAATAAATAATGTTTTAATGTTTTAGTTTGTTTTATATAAAAAATAATAAATCAGTAAGAAAACAATTACGAATTTCTATTCAAATAAATACTATTAGTAAACACCAAATCAGCAATAAAAAATAAACTATAATATCTTTTCTGGTTTTATTGATTGCTTGATAGTTTCGCAATCTTAAATCAATATTAAAGCAATTATTATTGATCTATGAAGAATATCAACTAATTATACATATTTTCATAATTTAACAATATTCATAATTAACTTTTCAAGTTTTGAAATATTGAAAATCTTTTTTTTTTAGTGACGATAAAGATGAACAATTATCAAAATGGAATAATTTTGTGGAATCAATAAAATCTAAATTAACAGTGAAACAAGTTGTTGATGGTGTACGAGCTGGTGGAAGTTTATCATTTGATTATCTTTTGTTAATTGTAACAGCTGAGTAAGTTTCTTATTATTATTATTTTTTGGTGTAATTCCAAGAATTTACAAATTAAATTTAATGATATAAAATAATAATTAAATTATATTATATAGAAATTTTAAGATACTATAATACAATTATATTTATTAGAAATATCTTCCTTAAAAACATTAACAACACGAGTTAATAAATTTAATTCTTTCAAAATAATTTTTTTTTTGGATATTTTAGTGATAATTGTGTATTTATTTACGAAATTATTTAAATTTTACTCAGAAATTAATTTTCATAATGTAAAGAAATTGAAAATTGATATTAAAAGGGTATCCTAAATTTGGTAAAAATTCTTCTCGTTGAATTTAAAAATCCTTTAATTCCTTTAATTTAAAAGAACAAAAAAATTAGAATAATTTTTTTAAGACGGTGCTGTATATTACTGGAAATTCTACTAGGAAATTTAATTGTCAAAATAATAATATACATTTATGTCTTCTTTTTTCTAAGTCCAGCCAAAAAAACTTTTGAAATTTTCCAACATGTATGTGAACAAAATAGAAAATTAAGTTCACAGTATTTTTTGAATTTTTTTTTTTCATTCAAATATCTTTAACAGTTCCCTTGCTGCACTTGGTTTAGTTGAAAATAATGCACCAAATATTGTAGCTGCAATGCTTGTATCACCATTAATGGGTCCTGTCATGTCAATTACATTTGGTGCAATTATTTCTGATCGAGAACTAATGGTAAGCATAATTTTTTTTTATTAAATATTTTTTTTATTTATTTATTATTTTTATTAAAACCATAACAAGAACAACAACACAAAGTGAACATTTATTAGTATTTTAATAAATTTCAGGAATTTTTTTCTGTTTTAACAACTTCATTTATTTAATATATTTTTCACTTATCCCCAATAAAAATATTTTTCGATATTGCAGAAAAATTGGCATTAACGTTCAATGCGTTTTTTTTTTAGTATTTTTTTTTAATGTTATTTCTGGCAAATTTTCACCCCGAAAAAATAAACTCATATTTTTTTATTTTTAATAGTTTTTCATCGACAGCTTTTCAAATGATTTATTACTGACAATGTTGGTAGAGATATTTTTTTCCTAGTAATATGCTTAATTTACAGGCACAAAAAAAAAATAAACCGAAATTACGAAGTAAAAATATTTTTCTGAAATTGAAAATTGAATTTATTTTTTTTTTTTTGCGTGTGGAAAATTTGATGATGGAGAGAAAAAAGGAAAATTTATGACTTTTGTTGAATTTGTTGGTTAAATTAATATTTATATATGATTGTAAATAATACTCGGTATTTTTTTTCTAAATACTCTTATTTGATATTTGACAGACAGCTCTGTTCAACTAGAAAATTAATCAAAAAAATTTTCAGGGTTTTTTTTTTTTAAATTGAAATTGAAAGAACAATTTATTTTTTTTTAAATAAACAAGAATTTATGGAATGTGTAATTGTAAAATATTTTTATGGTTAAAAAAAAAATTCCTTTTTTTTTTTTAAATATTCTATTGTAATTTTTTGGTAGTAAACCATAATTTTATATAATATCCTTTGCAGAATTTAATGACAGAATTTAATAAATATTTTGCTCTTATTGATTTAAGTCTGTCAATTTAATTTAAAGAGAATTGAAATTTAATTTAAAGAAAATTCTTGTATGTTAACAATTCATTTGCATTAACTAACACTATGGCGAGAAAACGTCAGCGACTGTCGGTAATTTCGTAATCGAGATTGGTATAAATTTATTCAGCTTTAACTAAGTACCAGTAATAAAATTATTAATATAATTCCAAATTTCAATTAAAATTGTTACTAGAAACTTTAAGTTCAGATAATTCTGCCGTATGTTCTCAAGTTGTAGGAAAAAAAATTATTTCTGACTATTCATGAAAATATCAGCAATAATATCGAAAGAGTCATTTTACAACCCCTTAAAAATAAGTCATTATTCTCGGTCATTAACAAAGTTTTGTCTAACTGATCAGAGTCAGAAATCATTGAGGAGCCAGATTTTTAGATATTCTATTGGAAGTTGCTTTATCATATTCGATCGAATGGCATCCGAATGCAAATAATCGTAATAATGCCAAAAAAAAAAAATTACAAAATTTAAACTAAAATATTTAATTATGTTAATAACTTTTGCTAGTTTTGTTAATTTTTATGTTGCGACAATGTAAATTTTTATAGATTTTCACCACAAAATGTAAATATTATTCTCTTTTAATATAAATTCACCAAAGAATTAAAATAGTATCTTGTTAAATATTATCACGAAGTACAATTATCATATTATCCTTTCTTGTCGCAATTCCAATAAAATAATTTTATAATAATTAAATTTATTTTATTCTCTTTTTATTGCATATGATTACATAATTCAATTAACCTAAAAGAAATAAAATTAAAAAAAAAAAATACTAAACATATTTTCTCGACCATTTTATTAATAAGGAAATAATTGGAAAATTTCCAGAATTATTTATTGAGGTCTTCGTTTCATTTCATTTTTTTTTTATATGTAAATTTTCATTTGATTTAAAATATAAAAGAAAAAAAAAGAAAATTTAAATATTTTTTATTTTCAGCTAAAAAAAAAAATTTCCACAGTTCTTTTCTTTATCTTCTTTTATTCATATCATTAGATTTTACAATTTTTACGCTCGTTTGAATAATTTCACAATTGAATTTTTGCCTTTACTCGCAGCGAGAAAAAAAATAAAAAATGAAAATTCTTTAGTCTATTTTTGTTAAGGAAAAAGATTTTCCTTTTTTTTATATATACTGGCTATAAAAATTGTATAAAAGAAAATTATTGCGGTCTGATTATAATTTTTATTAGATTCACTAAATTTAAATAGCTTTAAGACTAAATGATATTAAGCATATTTTTTCAAATATTAAAAAACGGAAATTTCAATCTGACTATTAATGGTATTTGTAATAATTTTAAGAATTTTTTTGTACACTCCTTGCCTGTTTCAAGTCTAACTTACGAACATAAGGCATGCAGTGCAGAATTTATTTGTACTTGAAGTTTTCTTTGTAACAATTATTATAATTAAGATATACTAATTTTAAATCGATTTCGAATCATAAATTTCTTTATAGTGACGAAACTTTGAATTATAAATAAACTAATGGCTTTAATTGTGAGACATTTGTTGATTCCAAATGGCGTCGATCGTAAACATTTTTCCAGCTTTTAAAATTTTATTGTACGTACTAATAATTCCATTTTTTTATTTAATGTGACGTTTTATTGTACGTACTAATAATTCCATTTTTTTATTTAATGTGACGTAAAATTGGGAAAAATCGATGGTTCGGACTAAAATGGAATCCAGTACCTACTGCTGCACAGCATATTGTTTCACAGTACTTTTAAACTCCCATATTCACCAATAAGAAATTGCTGTATGATGTTCATTTCTTATTATTTTCATTGCAAAAGGAAATATTGTCGCCATTTTGAAAATATGAAAACTGTTAATCAAAAAAGCTTAATTCAAAATGTCGTCAATTAATTTCGCCCCCTGGATAATCCACTCGATTTTGATTTATTCAATTAAAAGTTTAAAAAATAATAGTTTAACTCGTTATTATAAATATTCGTCCGAAAATGATCATCTGTACACAAACCCCTAACTCTATTTTTTTAAATATATAATGTACTTAATTTTATTTTTATGTTTATTATTATCTCTTTTGCAGAAAGTTGGTTTTATTTCACTTGCATTAGGAATGTTCATTTCCATGTTATTTGGATTTATATTTGGTCTAATTTTGGGTACAACTGAAATGCCATGGGGTTTTGGTGATTGGCCTACAGAAGAAATGAAAGGAAGGTAAGTTTTTTTTTTTATTATTATTTTTGTTGTGGTATTCATTTGTACACCAGAAAAATCAATGTTAATTTAGTGAACAAAATAGAATTTTATTTAAATGTTAAATAAAGAAGATTAAAGTATTTTATTTTTCGTTTATTTTTGATGAATTTCGGTGAAGTTTACTAATAAATAATTCTGTAAAAACAATTTTAAAATTATGAAAAATTAGTAAAAATTAAGTGCAAAGCATTTTAATGTATCGCTTGAATTACCATTTCAAAAGAAACTGACAGTTCGTCCAATGCATAATATGAAGTGAGAACCTGACCCAAAATTATCATATGGTACCCTCTTAATGACTCTTTAGTTTAGTTAGACTTTAATAAAAATCTAACGTTCGTTAATTAATAAGCTTTAATTAATTAGGAGTACTACAATAAGTTAATTAATGGCTGCGGTCGTTTCTGGAATAACAGTTTTGGCCAACTCTGAATTATATTCTTATCTAAACTCTTCTTTCTTAACAGTATCTAATCTCCCCTTTCTTAACAGTATAGCATACATTACCGAATTTAAAAATTTCAATTACAACATAGTTAAACTATCAAAATTGAGTTATTTATTGTCGAAAAGTACACGAATTTTAGAGTATATGACTTGTTCTTTTCACCATATTTTCCATATGATGCGTATGGCACATATTACATTAATTAACTCCATTTTACCTAACAATATTTTTAAAAAAATCTACTTTTAAGTTTACTGCTATAGTATAGCTTCGAGCAAATAAGTGTTTCTTTAATTTATCTGCCATTAATGCCTTGCAATGAAAATGGTTTTTCCAAACCAAAAATTGCAATATTATTAATTTAAATCTTTAAATACGATAGTACGATTTAAAATTACCACAAAAATAATAAATTTAACACATTTATAATAATTCCATTTTATGTATAGAAACTTAATTAAATAGGATAATCTCCTTATTATGGAGTACCGCAAAAAAAAGTTTTTATATTTTTAGTCTATCACAAATAAATATTATTCTATTTTCTGAAATATTGTGATTTTAAATCCCAAAATATAGTAAATTCTACTAAATCTAAATTTTTCTTTGCCACAAATATACAACAGGTTTTAATTGTAGTATCTAATTTTTTAAACATACACACACAAAAAAAAAGAATAATATTAAGGAAAATAATAGAAAATATCCTTTTCTAAAATCCTGTATTTTACCACAATAGGTGTTCTTTAACAATCATATTTTAGTTCTTATTTGTTGAAACTGAAATAACATAATGAAAAATATCCCAAATTTTTACTACTTTTAGACAATAAAAAATATTTTGTTGAAATAGGAATAAAAATAAAAAATATTATTAAAACTTTAGATAAATATAAATTTTTTTTATATATTTTTTAATAGAATTTTTTAGAAATTTATGATATTAATTAAAATAAAAATTTCTAATTTCTAACTAAAATACTAATAAAATAAAGTAACAAATCATATTCAAAGGATTAAAATTTTTGGTAAAATTTCTAAAATCCTAAAAAAGACAAAAAATAAAATTCAGGATTTTATGTCACTATAAAAAGAATGTTATAATATTATAAGTAAATACTAGTGAAAAGAGCATTAAATAATATTTTTATAGTTTCCAATGTACCGCCCTATGTGTAGAAAAACAGTATCACAACTTTAGTTTTTGTTCTACTCGTCATTATCTTTCAAACGTGTCATTTTACATAGTTTTTGATTAAATTTACAAAATGAAAAAAAGTGTAATATAATTTACGCCCTCTAGCCGCATAATCTTGAATTAAATTATATACCATTTAGCTGTACTCTTTATTATCTATCTAATTAAGGACTACATAATGACTAAAATACATACATTAGAAATATTATTATAAATACATTTTCCGTCGCAGCGCCTCTAGTGACAGAACTTCCAACGACAGCTACCGGATGGACTGAAAGTAATATTTAGTGTCATCTGATAGGAAATTCTCCAACTTTTACAATGACATATATGGAAATATCCAAACATTTCCTATGCTAACTTATTATTTGAAAAAGTTGGCAAACGGACGAACAGACAGACAATAAAGTTTGTAATATTGATTATTTCTTTTCATAAAAATTCTCTTAAAAATACATTTTTATACCAAATTATCAACAGATCTGTCCAGGAGTATACCTGCACAAATCTATTTTATACATCTGAATTTTAAGGATATGACATTGATAATTGGCAAATTAAAAAGTTCAATCTTGTAGATTAAATTGTACTTGTCAAAACCAAGTTTTTTTTCAACTTTACTTAATCTAAAGGTTTCAGTCATTATCTAATTTCTGACAATGTATTTACTATAGATTATTTTACTATAAAACAGCAGTATTAGAATTATTTTTTCAAAAATTTACATTACATAATAAATTTTCTCCAGGATAAAAGAGTTTTTTTTGTTTTCCTTATTAAACTATAAACAAAATTGTAACAAAATAAATTTAAATTGGGAAAATTCTAACAGAAAACAAATAATATTTTCCTTATATCAATATTTAACATCTTCTATAATAAATTTCAATTCAAAATTCAGTAGTAAACGCAGAAAGTACAAAATTTTACTATGAAATTGAGTAAATTTTTTTTTTATTTCCCACTAAAAAGTTTAATTTATTTTGTTCTGCAACAAAAATTTTGTTTCAATTTTGTTTTTTGTTTTTTTTTTTGTAGCCTAAAGTTTTTCGCAAAAGTAAAATAGAAAATTTTCAATGATTGTGTTAATTTTTCTTTTTTATTCTTTGTACATTAAATTTAAACAAAATTTTATGTAAAATGAAGATGTTGTATAATAAAGTTGAAGGAACTTATATTATATATCAACATAAATACCCTAGATACCTATAAACCTTTAAAAAAAAAATTATTATTATTTTACATTTTAGCTTTTTAATTGCTATTATAATGCATTAAATTTTATTTTATAATTTTGTGCGAAAACATGGAAAGGGTTTTTAGTTTACCCAAACGAAAAGTCTGTAGGGAAATTTTTGAGAATGTTTCTGGTGGGAAAGAAGGTGTTTTTTTGGAAAGACTTTTTTCATAAAAACAAGTTTGAAATATGTTGATATATTTTAATATGAATTTAAATTTTATAAAAAATATTATAAATGTAAATAAATATTTTAATTATTAATAATTTAAAAAATAATTAAAATGTATTAAAGGTGTATTAAAATAAAAAAAGAATTTGTAAATTTTATAAATTATTTATCAAATATAATTAAAATTTTAAATTTTTGGCACAAGAGAAATGTGAATTTTGGTAATTTTAAATATATGACAGTCAGTTGGGTCAATCTGTCATAAACCTATCAGAATATTATTATTTAAATAACTGCATTCTTAAAAAATGACAATTCTACTTTGTAGTTAATGAAAAATAAATTTGATAAAATTTTTAAAATTAAATTCTTATATTTTCTTTCCAGAGGAAATGCTAGATCATTATGGATGGGAGTTCTGTGGGCATTAACGTCTGGTACTGGTGTTGCTGTTGCATTATTACAAGGTTCTGCAGGACCATTAATTGGTGTGGCTATATCAGCGTCATTGTTACCGCCAGTTGTTAATTGTGTAAGTAAACTAATTTATATTTTGAAACTAATTTAAGATTTGGTCGTAATAATAACGTCCATACAAATCGATATTTAATATAATCTTGAAGTTATTAAATAAATTATTACATTCTATCAATTTTCTGATATGAAATCTTTAAATTGCTAAAATATTATAATTGGAAATTTCTTGATTAACAATTTCGACTTATGAGGATAATGTCTTTCATGTGCATAAAATTATATAATTTGTATGTACAAACACACAAAAAATAGGTTTAATAAATTCCATAGTCAAATTCCTTCAAATCAGATAAATTTTCCTTTGATTGCGTTTGTTTAATAAATCAGCAAACAATTTACTTACACACTTTTGTCTAAATTGATTTTTTTTTTGTCAACGTCGTTTTCTTAAATTGTTCTCTTTTTTCTTATTTTATAGATTAATTTTCTTTTGATTCACTATCATCAAATCATTTTCATTTCACATTTAAACAGTTCATATATTTTATGAAAAAAATAAAAGGAATAACGTAAAAAAATACTATTAACTTTGCTACTTTCTTATACGAAATTACAGTCTTCTAAGAGATTTACATATTTTAGTTTCCAAACTAAATTAATTTGCCTTTCAAAAATTACAAATTTTCATACATAATTACATAAATTTATAAAACGTTGAATAAACTACATGCAAAATTATTCATATGGAAGTTTTCTATAACCCCTGAACAGATAAAAGTACCATTTAGTTACTTTCTGATTGAAAATAGAATTAACACATAGATTTTAACTCCAATATGTGAAAATATTTAAAAGAACACTTATTGTGAGTCGAATCAAACCGACAGTCAAGTCTAATCCATTTCAGACCAGAAAATGTTCGGAAATTTTCGAGTTGTTAATTGTTATTATTGATATTTCCGAGGGAATAGGAAAATCCTTCAAAAATCGTACGAGTCATGAATTATTTGTAGTCTAACTTTCGATCGAATAGGAATTTAATATTAAATTTGTTCTAATAAAATTTATTAGAAGAATCTATGTTATTAACTCAAAAATCCCAGATTTATGATTCGGAACGAAACTGAGTTTCTTAGATTTGAAATTAGTATTCTTAAAAACAATTGACTGTAGAACATTCAGTATTACCGGATTTTTATAGAAATTTTAGATAGACTCTAAGAATATTTGTGATTATAATAAAAATATTTGAAATAAACAGCTGATTTTGAAATATATTTCATATAAAAATAATTCGCTTCGATGGGAAAACCATTATACCAACTGAGGATGAACAAAAAATACCATTCGACGAAAATTCCCCCGAAAACTAGAATAGAGTCGTCGAAAACTAGAATTAATTTTGCAGTATATATCGGAAACTTTTTATGTGATACCACATTTATTTTGGTAATAATTCCTTAAAATTTCATTCGTCAATTTGAATTTAGTTTTTCATTGACTTTTAGTTAATAAAAATTTATGCGAGAAATTTTTTTTTTTTTCGATGCAGCAAAAATACAATTTAACCATTATTTTCTTTCACTAATTTCCAGAATCAAATATATAGTGAAATATAACAGGTTGAGAAGAAAAAAACAGTGAAATATTAAATAAATTATTATGAAAAAAAAAAAATTCTTTTACTTTTCAAATTCATTCATTTTAGCCAAACAACCAAAAAAAAAAAAAAATACCTGAAATTTTTTTTTCCAGTCATAAAATATTTTTCACTTTGGCTTTTTCACCATTTCACTCACAGCCAGTGCAATGGAAAAAAAAAATTAAAAATTAAAAACATAATTTTCCAAAAGCAAAGAACAAAAAAAAACAAGAGAATGAAAAACCATTTTTTTTTTCGCTGTAAAAATTTATATATATGTATGTAAGGAAAATTAGTCTTGTGTGTGAAAATAACTGAGTGAATTCAGAGGGAAATGTTAATCATTTTGCTAATGTTAATCTTACCTGCAGTTTCTTTATTTCATATCTGGTAGCATAAAATAACAAAAAAAAAATAAATGTGGTATGGATTTTTTGAAATTTTTTTTTATCTAGATTTATCTTCTTTTTTTGTTTGTGCTGTGCGCACAGATGTATTTTATGACTTGGTTACGAACTTTCTGAATCATTTTAATTAAAATGCAAAAACAAAGAAATTCCAAAAAAAAAAAAAAAATGAAATAACAAACGAATGTAAATATTTAACTAACTAGAGGGAAAATGAATTGTAATATCAAAAAAAAAATCAAGCATTTTCCCATTTTCTACTTTTTTTTTATTATTATTTTATTTCTGGTATGAATTATTTGATTCTGATGGTTAAAATTGTAAAATAGAAAAATGAAAATAATTACAGAAGTAAAAAAAAAAATCTAGAGGCAACAATGTATAATGAAACTAATTAAGAATGAAAAGATATAAAGAAAATTTTTTAATATAATTGGAATCTTTTTCCCTTTTTTTTTGTTTTCTTGTGAATTTTATGAAATTATTAGTTAAATAAAGTGTTAAAACTTTCTTTTCTATATAAAATGATTGACTAACTCAATTATAAATAATTAACATCATACTTTTTCAAGTTTAAAAAAAATTTTATGTTGGGTTTAGCTGCCGTAGGCAAACTAAGCAGAACAAGTAATTTGAATATGTAATTCAGTAATTTAATTACTGAATTCAGAATTTGAATTTGTGGATTTATTTTTAAAATGATGGCATGAAATTAGCTGTCGAAATAATTTAATAATGTAACAAAGATCATAGGTTAATTTTTGAATTTGATCCTTCTACTCAAAAGTTATCAAAAGAAGGTCTGACTGTCATGACTGTGATTTGCTACGAAACTAACTACTCACGCTAAGAATAACGCAAAGTTACAATAAATACAACAAACTTAAAAAAAATTACCAAAACTCTAACTAAAAAAAAAATAAACTTTTAACATTTTAAATGTTTCTAAAATAAAAAGCCTCCACTGACAGTGCTGATTTATTACAATTTCTTCTCAGCATTAAAATTTATTGTTATTCAGCCAATTTTTTTATATTTCTTTTTTTCTCAACAAATTATTTTAATCTAAAAGATTGTCATGCAATGACCCCATTTCAATTTTCTTGTAATCCTTTTTAATAGATACGGATTTATATGTAAATATTATGCCAAAATTTACTCTAAATTTTAAAGTCAATTTAATGTAATTAATAAGAATTTTTTTAATTTAATATAAATATAAATTTTTTTTTATCCTTTTACTTAAACCAGGAAAAGTTAAGAAAATTTATGCTTTCCGTTATCATTTATCTTGTAATATATAATTAACTACATATATTTTTCTAATATTAATATCTCACAAAATGATATTAATTATGAAAACAAAATGATACATAAAACTTCCTTTTTTTCATATTCATATACGTAGCCACATTTCTCTTTTTTTTTTTTTTGTTTCATTTTCCGGTTTTATTTAAAGCTTTTCCTGCTAATCATAATAATCTACATTATATGTTTGTATACCAACAAATAACAAAAAATAAAAAAGATATATTTTTTTTTCACCATATTTTTCTTCTATATCCTTGTTCGTATCATATACAACCCGACTTGCTCTCTGCCATATGATTAATTACACCACACAAGTGGATAAACATTAAAAATATTAGAATTAAGTAAAACTAAATTATATTCAAGTTTATCGTGTATTTTTTAAATCAAACATTAATTTAAACTAATACATTCAACATTTTATGAAAAAGTATCCTTATCTCTATCAACTATTTACGTGTACACTTCTAATAAACTTAACTTTTTATTTTCGCAGATTTACTTCTTTTTTTTTACCATTAAATAGCCATTTTAAAAGGCAGAAAAATTTAATAATTTAACTTGTCTGGTGTTAATCGCATATATTATAAATTAAATTATTTAAAGATGCCAGTACTGATTTATAATATTATTAACTGAGTCTTAAATATCCGTTTATATCGTTACTCGGAACGTTGAATTTATTATGTAAACAAAATGGACATAATATTCTGTTAGACATTTTCTATTTTTGGGAAAATATTTGTTGGCGGGAAAATTTTTATTTTATAGTGGATGATTAATGACAAACGAGAAAGGAAATCGTGTATAATAAATTTAATTTAATTAAAAAAAAAAAACATAAAAAAAAGGAATAAAATTGAAGAAAAATGAAATATTTTTTTTTTTGTCTATTTTACAAAAATAACCTAATTTTTTTTTTCTGTTCGTTTCTTTGAGGAAAATTTCTTCTTTTTTAGTAAAAATTTTTCTTGACGAATATGAAAAAAAAATACATTATTTCGTTTATATCGTCACCATAATGAAATGAAAACATTTATAAATTCATATCCTTTTGTGTCACAAAAAAAAAAAATATATATTTTTTATTTTCACAGACGAAAAAAGAAAACGCGAAAATATGGAAATGTTCCAAAAAAAAAAAATTTTTTTTGCTTTGTTAAGTTGACAAAATAAAAAACAAAAATAAATAGTGAAAAAAAACTGAGCAAAGGATCAGAGTGAGCTAACTCGAAATTTGTTCTTTTAATGATAATATCACTTAAAAATAATCTTAGTTAATGATTATAACTTTAGTTCTTTCTCAGAAAGTATTTACTGCAAAATAACTTAATAACTTAGAGAAAAGCGTGCCCTTTTCTGTATAAATCTTTGTTTGGAAAATTGGAAATAAGCCCAAAACCAATAGCTTCAAATATCAAATAACCCAATAATTGTAAAATACGAACATAATAGTCGTGTGCCATGCAAAATATTAATGATCATTAATGTTTCCTTGCCAAATTTATAGTTAATGATTTTCAAACAGTTTCGTCTATCGAAGGTATAAGACGGATTTAGTTCGAATCTTACAACGTTTTGTAAAAAATTAAACATCCTCAGAGGAGCAAAATAAATGTAGGACCACCATTAGTAACCTAAGGAGTAAACTTTTTTGCTGCACGAATAGTAAAAAATTAATGTGTTCTTTGCCAAATTTTCCCGGATACGTATCCAACATTCGATCACAAACTTGATATTGTTACAATAAATCTACCTTGACAGTCATATAATATACCAAATGTATTCCAGAAAATTCAATATTTCAAAATCTATTTTCATAAATAAGCATTCTAGAAATTATAACTAATACGTATATGTATGACTTTTTCAAATAAGTATGATAAAAGGATGAAAATTACTTAGAATATAATACAAATTCCCTAATATTGTAATATTTTTTGTTAGGTTTTGTTTTTTTTCTTATTTCCAAAGAGCTAACACAACCATCCACAAAATTTCTATTATGTTTAAAAAAAAAATAAAATTATTCAGTACGTATACATACGTTTTTTTTTCTTCCTTTGGAAGGGCGGTGGAAAATTTAATAAAACAAAACAGAAAAAAAATTATTACTTTGAAATATGATTACAAAAACAAACAATCGAGTTGACTGAAATGACATAGGAATACAAAAAAAAAATAATAATAATAATAATTTTTCTATACATCATAATACGTGAAGAAAAATAACGTAGGCACATTTAAAATATGACAAAAAAAAAATTTACGTGCAGATGTTTATGTTTTAAAGAAGAAGGAAACAAAAAAAAAATTTTTTTTTTAATATAAGGATTAAGTTATCCTCAAATAAGGATAAAATTTAGTACTTAAAATAATGATAAATGTTGACTATAATTACGATAATAATTCAAAATGATTTTTATTTAATTAAATTTTTCCATTGCCTAAAGAGCTTTGTAAATAAAACTTATTTTTTGTGGTCTTAATTTCATTTATTAAGAAATAAAGTTAGGAAAATAATTTGTCCAGATTATTCGGAAAAAAAAAATTCTTCATTTTAGACATTCACTTTAAATCTTGGCCAAATTTAAGGAATTATTAAAGCAAAATTATAAAGAAGTTTCGTTTATTTCACTAAGAAAATGACACTCGAAATCTTAAGTTTATTAACCGATTTCCATTAATCACTGATCTGGAATTGATTTCCGCTCATAACTGAGCTTAAATTATCATTTGAACACTTAACCGATTTCCGCTCATCACTGGTGCTCTCATTTGAACAGTTCACATATTTTTTGTCAATATTTTAAAACCAATCGGAAATATA
Organism: Empis livida; assembly: GCA_963932195.1. Taxonomy (NCBI): domain Eukaryota; kingdom Metazoa; phylum Arthropoda; class Insecta; order Diptera; family Empididae; genus Empis; species Empis livida. The sequence continues at coordinate 2,403,703 of OZ010649.1, forward strand.
ATTTTCTTACTATACCCATTCATGGATCATGTTCTGTCTATATTTTATATTTGAAATTATGTTCCTTAAAATATATTTTATCGATTAATCCTTAACTAATTAGTTAATTGTAATTATTATTATATACTAAAAAAATGTTATATAATTTATGTAATTTTTTTTTCATGATATTAGGGTCTATTCTGGGCATTAGCATGCATCTGGTTAATATATCCAGATATAAAAATACCACATTTAAAGGGTGAATTATATACCGGTAATACAACATACCAATTTATTTATACAAATTATTTACCAACGGAATTTCTAATAAATGGAATTGTATCTGGACTATTAACGGTTGTGAACGTGATTTGCATATTTATTACAGCAATTATTGTACTAAAAATTAAAGAAGTATCAGCACCATATACAGCTAGTCCAGATCTAAAGAGGTAAGAATTTATTTATATAAATTTATGTCCTAAATAAAATATATTATAAAAAAAATAATAATAAAATTTATATTATTATATAAAAATATTGTGCATTAAATAACTAGAATAATTTTGAAAATTTCCAATATAAATTAGTAAATATAAGAGTTTTAATATTATGGATTTCTGAATTTCAATTAATAATGAAGTACTAGTAATATATGCAGTCTGTATACCTATATTCAATTTGGGGCCACTAACAAAATATAAATTTTTAAGTTAATTAGAGAATGGTTTAACACATAAATTTCATTGAAAGTATTAAATTGAATTTCAAACAAACGTCGCAGTAATGATCAGAACGTCCTCCGTGGTTTCTCTTTAAAATAGTTAGACCTGCACTTTCCGATTATAAATTTACTGATTTAGAAGTTATTATCAAACATCCATAATTATACATTTAATTTTCAATGAATCCTAGTCTACTAGGTTTTTGCCAAATTTAATATTTTAAACATTTGAGCCACAGTTCTACTGCAAAGAAAAATATTCCATCACGCGGTCTACATAGTTGAGAAAATCATAGTACATCATAGTACATGATATGATTTCTGATTTGACGGAATAAAAAACAGTTGACAGTAATTGAGATTTTATTCAATAATTAAGCAATGGATTAGAGTTTTAAAAAAACGTTACCGAAATATATAATCTACGACTTTTCTTTGAATAGAATTTACTTTTTCCAGATTTATTCATTTTCCAGCTATTTCAGGATTTTAAAGTACCGATAATTCCTCCCAAATTCATAATAGTTCTAATTCTATTTTTCAACAACTGATGTTGATATTTTTAATACTGAAAATAAGGATACCAAAACCAGACTGAAATTAAAATTAACTTTTAAACCTTTTGCAGATTACTCTTTAATTTCTAAACTATAGTTTTTCAATATTATTAAATAAACAGATTAAAATTTTCAGAAATTGTAGTATAATTCTTTAACCCTAAAATAAAAGTCTAGGAAATTCTAAGTAATCTAACTTAATTTGGAATTGCAAATTTATATAATAATAAAAAAAAATGAAACCATAAGGTGAAAAGAGTGTAATATTTATATTATTCCAAAATTTCGTAAGCGACAATTATTTATATAGAAAGATATTCTTTTAGATAATTTTATTCAATTATCTAATTAAAAGAATGCCAAAAGGGGTGATACCATTAAAATGTATAAATTTTTCTATCCCCAACAGCTAATTTGTTATAATAATAATTTGTTGTGTTGTGAAAATTTGTGTAGAATAATAAAATAAGAAATTATTAGAAGTGATAATGTAAATAAATACAAAATATATTTTATTTTATTTAATTTGTGTTAAAAAAATATTCACTTATTATTTATATTTTATTTTAAAAAAAATATTATTTAACTTTTATAAGAAAATTTAATTTAATTTCTTTATTTGTTTTTTTTTTGGTTAATTAGTATACACACAATTTTACATTGTAATAAATTTTCAATATAATTTTTTATACGACAATTAAAAGTTGATTGTGCGTAGGTTAAATTAATTTAGGGGAAAATTTTTGGAAAAATAAAATTCTTGAAAATTTTTATAAAAATAAAATCTAATTGATTATCAGAAATGAAATGAAATTGAATATAGGTATACAGACTGCATAGTACGTTTAATTGGCTAAAATAATTGATAATTAAATCAACTGTGATAATTCTTTACGTAAACCCATAATTAAATTGGGGGACTGTATTGTTCGTAAATGAGTAATTTAATTGGTGGACTTGGCTATCAATAATTGTGGTAATGTTATAACATATCAGAATTAATTTAATTTATCAGCTAGAGTAGTTGGTCTGTTATACAAAATTCAGAAAAACTAAAGTTAGTTCAAAGTGCAGGGAAAAATAAATCTACTTGTTAACCCACTTAGAACGATAAAAATTTGTTGGAACTTTTTAACCAATACGCATGGTATATTTTTGCACTTCGTTTGTTCCAAAAACCCTAACGTACGTATAAATTTTACGGCCCTATTGATGACTGTTTTATCTTTACAGCGTATCGAAAGATCCTACTTCCTTAGAGAACGATATCAACTTCGCTAACTTGAGATATCCTTAGAGATATTTTAAAATTTATTTAACAAGTCGCAACCATTACTAAAATTAAATTTCAAAATTGTCTCTTCTTCAATTCAAATTTAAATAACTTTTCACCTCAAAAAATATTATTTTAATAATAAAATTGTCATTTCTGACCCATTTAATCTAACCATACAAAATACATTAAATTCATAAATCATAACCAAAATCACATATATGTACTCATTTGAAATATTTAAAAAGAGCATAAAATGGTTTACAGTTAAAAGCTTTTTCTAACTAAATAAATTTTACCCTAAAATCTCCAAAAAATTACTTTTATAACATAGTAAACTGACCAACACAATAATAATAATAATATTTAACACTTTATCTCATTTTCCAGACATTTTACTAAAATATAATATTTTTTTTTATGGTAACCTCTTATGGATGACCGATTTTTTGACCCCATAATATACTTGTGTGCCTTTTTAACTGAGTTTTGATGATTTTATAAACATAATAATTTACTGATGTCAATTTTGTTTCCTCTGTTTCACTTTTAGAATAATTTTAATCTTTGTCCACAATTTATAGAAAGGTCAGTGACTAAAAATTAGATTTGACAGATTTTATGGAACTAAAATTTTAATGTCAATTTTAATTTAAAAGTTTATCTTATTTTTTATGTATGTATATATATCTTACTTTTAAGTAGATTTTAAATTTCTTGCTATTTTAATATTATAAAATAAAAGGTAAAAAAAATTTAATTAAATTAATTTTTAATTAAATTTTCTAATAATTTAAAAGAAAATTGAATATTTCTAAATAAATGAAATTTGATTGGTATAGGTGTGTTTTGTACAGGACAATAAATTTAAGTATAACTTTTTTTAAGAATTTTTGTAAAAAAAATAATAAATCGTTTAGCACTTTCCCATCTGTCTTTCTGTCTATCCGTCAGTTTGTAAACTTTTTCAAATTACGATTTAGCATAATAAATGAGCAAATAAAATGTTATCATAGACGTCATTACTAATGTTAAAGAATTTGATATCAGATAAAAGTAAAGATTACTTTAAAACCGTCCGATAGGGGGCGTAATTAACGTTTTCGGTTGATGCGTTTTGAATGAAAATTGGCAATTTAAGATATAAATATTCTCCAAAATTAGAGCATTATGATTGATTTTAAAGTTCATGTATCCGCATACAAAATAAATCCTATACGTATAAAACTACTACACACTAGTTATGCTGCACATAATTTTCTTTTATATTATCTTCATTATTTTCTATTTTTACAGAAATTTTCTTCATTTTGTTTTTTTAAGTATTATTTTTTTCGTTTAACCAATTTATATGCCATATTTTTCTTTCGTCATAAGACACAACCCATTCGTTTCTTCCTTTTATTTTATTTTTGGTTAGTAAATTGAATACCAACCAACACAATATCTTTAAGCAAATAAAAAGAAAATCGTATATAACTACAGGAAAAAAAAGGATATAAAATGTTTAGTCAAAAAGTAACAAAAAAAAACATTATTTTTTTTATTTTTTTTTGGTAAAATAAATTGAAGAAAAACGTTAATATATAAAAGGAAAATAGGAAAAACAACGAAGGGCAAAACAATATGACATGGGAATGACACATCGAAAAATTTATGGTTCTAAAAGTAAGAAATGTGGAAATTATAGCATAAAATACCAAAAAAAATATATGTGAAAAAATATACAATATTTTTTTTTACGTAATATTTGCACCCTTGTCAGTTAGAGAGCTAAAAAGTAAATTGTCATCATTGTAGTGGATAGCAAAAGTAATATTTTTGTTTTTTGTTGGTTCATTGGAATATATTAATGGATTTTTTCGTTGAGTTCTTTATTTTTATTTTTGGCTGGGTCAGTGTGTTTTTTTTGTGGGTAGTATTATTTGATTTGTTTTAATTGCAAAACATTTTAGACACTTTAAAAGTCCATTTGATAATTTTATGGAATTACTAATTGTCAATTTGTTTGCTGGAAGTATTATTTATATATAGATCTATTGAATGCCATATTTAAACTTAGTCAATTTGATAAATTGTGACCTAATTTGATAAATTTCTGTACTAAATCTATTAAAGATTACTTAAAGAAATCACAATTAAATGTCACAAGACATCCAGTTACGGAAATGGGATTTATTCGAATGAATATGAGAGGTAACGAATAAGATTATGAAAATTGAATTTAAAGTAGATATCAATACATCAATTTGGGCCTGTCAGACCAGGTGATACGAGATACTAGGCCACTAGTCAGTTCGTAGGTATATCTTTCTATCGTTTTTCTTCAACGATCGCTTTTCTAGTCTACATCCTTAACAAATTTAAAAATGTCACCCAAATCCTAAATTTAAGTTAATCTACGCCAGACCCTTTAAGACTTGGACTGCGGTAAAGAATGTGACTTATTTCCACCACACCTACGTTTTGAAATTCAGTACATAGATAGGCACAATTGAGTCCAAAATTCCCAGAGTCCCCGACAAGGCAAGACAGATCTTTTAGTGGTTTATTTAATAACTCAATCAAGTAAATAAAGATTTGAATTTCTTGAACAAATCATTATTTTATTTCACCATAATGAAATTACACTATTTACATAAAAATTTACTGAAAACAGATTATTACTAGTCTCAAAGAACCTTAGAACTAATAGTTAGCCCATACTTACGATATATTGGAATCATTTTAAAAAATTATTATATTGCAGATTCTGGGAAACTGATTTACGTACCGCACGAGCCACAAATCGTTCAACAATTCGCCAAAGAAAAACAACATTTAAAGGAAAAAATTTACCGTAATTACATTTACATGTTTACATAATATTAAATATACATTTACATATAATTTTTTTTTTTTTTTATTCCCACCTCCCAGTTACGAAGGACTAAAAGAACCACGTAATCATGAATTAGAAACTGTTTTAGAACAAGCAATTCAAGAAGCTTCCAATGATGTCACATTGAAAAAAGTTAAACGAATGAGTTATTCGAGTAATGCTGCTGGTGAGGTGAGTTATTTTTAAAAAAAATGTTTTATGTGCAAAAAACCTACAACAACAAAAAAAAACAACAAATTTTATTTATATTTCCTTTAAGGAATTTATAGAAATTTTAAAGAATGTAATTTGATTATTCTACCAAAAAAAAATGCTTTTACAATGTTTCATCAACATAAAAACAAACTTATAGATAAAATTATATTACTTTTTAAAGTTTAGAATGGAATGGTGAATATAAAGGGAATGCTTTCACAAATTTTTGTTTTATTTTGATTTAAATTCTTTATTGAAATTTTGTATTTTTACTAAAAGATATTTTAAGTTAAAAAAAAAACAAAATCAATTTTTTTGACTGGAATTTTTTTTATGTAGACTTTAATAATGAAGAAATATTTAACATTAAATTAAAAAAAATAATTTATTATTATTTTTTTTTTTACCAAATAGTGGGTAATGTTAAAGTTTTGCAAAAAAATGTTGAATTTCATTTGGCTTAAATTTAAATTAAAAGGAAAGATTTTTGTAAGTTTCTTAGGTTATAGCATACGTATCATAACAAATTACTTATAAAAAATTGTAAATTTTTAAAGGATTATATCTGTGGCAAGAAATTTTAAATTTCTCTTCCAAATACATGTATGTACATATATACAAATTGACGTAAGAAGTTAGTCTTGGTCTTTATAACTTATTTGATCGTCCTAATACGGATTATAGTTTTTGGTTGTTCCGAATACGGATTACGGATTATAAAAATTAAATGTTTGCTTTTCGCAACATAAAGAAAAACAATTTGACATAAATTTTTAATTGTTAAATATTTTGGGAAGGAAAAACGAAAATACACGGAAAACTTTATGGTTTTTTTTTAATAAATCATAAAAAAACCGATTAGAGAACCTAATAAAAAAATCGTTATTATTAATATTTATGAAATTTTGTTATTTAAATGAAAACCACGATTAATGCAGTTTTTGGAAAAATGGAAAAACTGTACAAATAATATGATTTAACTAAAATAAAACAATTTTTTATACTGATTTTCAAATTATCTACAATTTTTCAAGCAAAGTTGCAAGGACTAAAAACTGCTTATACTTTCGTATACTAAAAACATTCTGAGAACAAAACTTAAGTTATGATCAAAGAACTAAGTGGTTCGGTGAATAGAGTACTTTTCTTCCAATCGAAATACGCTGTGTTCGACTCTAGTCAGAGGCGTAAGAAGTTTTCTGTGGATTTTCAAATTCGGCTTCGTCATTTACAAAGCCAAAAACTAATTTCCCAATTTAAAATTTTCTATACCTACCCATTTGAAAATTTTCTCAATATTTGGATACAATTTAAAAAAAGAAGAAACAAAGATTATATTTAAGACATTAATGATAATTAAACTGTTCGTCTGTCGGAATTATTCCCTCGGCAGACGAATTTTACATCAAAACTGTCTTAAATTAAAGAATTTTACTAGAAAAATAATTTTTAAAAACTTTAAATACTTTATGTAATTTTTTTTTCTAAGATTATTTACATATTTATTCTTGTAGCTTTCTAAAATATCCTTGAGCTGTTATTAAATTTTTATATATACATATATTTATAGATATGTATACTTGAAAATTTTTACTATTAAATTTCGTTGAAGTTATTGTGGTATTAAATTTCTCTTATTCGGGGTTTTTTTTTTATGTAAATAAAAATTTAAATTCTTCTTCGTCATTTTTAAATTTGTTGTATTTTTTTCGTTTTTTTACATAAAATATCTATTTTTTTATTTTTATTTTCTTTATATAAAATAGCTGACAGGACATTTGCCTCATCATAATCATCATCTTCAACAACAGAATATAACCAAAGGGAGTTTATTACAAGGCATTGACATTATTAATGGTAATATGAATGGAAATAGTGAATTAAATTCAGTAAGGAATTCAAAATTAAATGTTGATGTTAAAGTATTGGATAAATTATTATCAGCATTATTAGAACAAAATAATAATAATACTAATTCAGATAATATAAAATATAAAGGAGGAGATGGTAATAATAATGATGATAAAAATAAAAGTTCAATGAAATTAAATAGATTAAAACCATTATCACGATCTATAACAAGTATTAGTGGTATACGACGAAATGGCAGTAAAAGAAAATCATATAAAGGTGATGCAATATTGGATGGTATAATGTCAACGTCATTTAATAATGATCGGAATAGTTTAACCAGTAATTTGAATAATAATAATAATAGTGGTGGTGGTGGTGGTATGCCAACTATAATGGAACAAAATCAATCAATATTATCACAACATGATAATAAACAAAATCGTAATACGGGTAAAAATTCATGGACAGAACGTGCAAATGGAAATATAAATGTACGGAATGTATTAAATTCAATTGTTAATCCATCACAAAGATTTAGTAATCATAATTCTGGTCAACATAATAATGATGAAAATATGAATTTAACTGAAAATATTACATAAAATAATTTAAACTTAATAATATTTATTATATATTTTAATTAAATTTTTGGTTAACATAATTTAATTGGAAAAAAAACAAATTTATATGAATCTATGTTATTGAAAATATTTGATTTAACAACAAAAAATTTAATTAAATTAAAATAATTTTTATTTTTAATTTTTATTTTTATGTCCGCACCGTGTACGTATATAATATCCGTAATGTAAATTACAATAAAAAAAAACGGTGTAAAATATATTTTAAAATTATAAACACTTAAAAGAGCATAAATAAAATTAATTAAATTATTATTTAAATTGAAAGTTTTTAAGTGAGTTTTTTTTTAAATGTGACTATTTGTAGCTTACTGTCCGTCTGTAAGCTTTTTTTTAAATTAGACTTTCTTTAATAAATAAATATAGACATGAAATTTTACCAAACGCTAATTGCATATGTTTAAGAATTTGATACCAGATTAAGGTAAAATTTACTTTAAGATTATCCGGTAGGCGGCGCAATTCAATTTTAGCCAAAACAAGTTTTTTTTAATGAAAAATGGCAATTTAAAATAATGAATATTTTCCAAAATTATTAATATTTTAAATTTAGTACCGTATAGTCCTATACATTTTTTACGTTAACGTAAAATACAGCTATCTGTATGACAAAAATTTTGCTGCATGACAATTTTAATATTTGTGGCCATATAATAAAAAAAACATTTGACATGTAAATTACACATCAACTTTTATACTGAATAATATATTTTTTTGAAGGACTATCAGTAATTATCAAGGATCAGAATTTTTATTTTTAAAATAATTAAAGAATCATGTTTACGCCTTGCCAGCACTTTTAAAATTCTTAATTACTTGCCGGCTATATATGTAAAATATTAATGTGAATAAATTTTTTAACATTGAAAAATCAGAAATGTTACAATAACACATTTTCACCTGAAAATAAATCCGTTTTCAATTCCATTCAATTCACTGAATAATACATATTTTTATTTTACTATAAATTTTTAAATATTTGTCCTTTGCTTCAGAATAATCCAGATAAAAAAAAGAAACAGTTTTCCACTTTTCCTATAGATATAATATTACAGGTATGTACAAAAATTTTTTCCACACTTAATGTTTTATAATCAGCATAATTTAAAAGTTTTTACCCAACTTGGTTAAAAATAAATTTATATAAAAATTAATCTAATTTAAAGAAACTTTTTATCTTAATTGAAAATCCACTAGAATTGTAGAATAATTTAATGTAAATTAAAAAAAAATATAGAATTTTCCATTTTCTAGCTTGACCCTTTTTTTTTTGTAGTTGGTTTCTGTGATACGATTTTAGGTTAAAAATCAAAATTAGAGTAAAACTTTAAAAATAATTTTTTTGTAGCTGAATATTAATTATTTAAAGTAAAGAAATCACTTTTTATCTGCTACAATCAAATAGTGTCTAATTTTGTAATATTTATAATCGTAGAAATTATAGAAATTTAACAAAAATAAAACAGATATTTTGGGAATTTCGAAGTACGCTCAATATGTCAGTACCGCAAGTAGTAAGCTATTCTATTCCTCCCGAACAGTCCTGCAATAATTTATGTGTCCACAAAGATAAGAGACAATTAATTTAGTTCGAACTTTCGAAAATACTGAACTTTATACACAATGGCAATCAAAATGACAGCACTGATATGAGCATCTGATTAAATTCACCTTGCTTCTGTGTATAATAATTTATCATTGAGAGGGTGAAAAGTAGAAAATAAACATTTCTATTGGCATAAAAATTGCAGTATTCAAAAAATATAATTACTGCAATTTAGATCATTTTGCAAAAAAAAAAAAATTGCTAAAATGTGGTAAATTATTAGTTAAATATTCAGTGAATAATAAATACATTTTTCAAAGAGATTTAAAAAACCTGTGAAGTTTATTCTGGTATAATTGTCTGTTCATTAGCGAACTCTTCCTCGAACTTTGTAAATAATCCTAAATGGTATTCAGATATTTAATTGTTTTATAAATAAAAAAGTTTTGTGGAAAATGCATTCAGTAAATATATATGAAAAATATACCATAAATGACCATAAATTCAAATTTAATTTCTTTAATTATTGCCATTATAAAGTTCAGGTCAAAGAAATTTATTGGAAAAATAGATAATTATTTGTTTATTAGACATTAAAGTTTGTGCAATATTTCACATAAAATAAAATTATAAGTAAGTTTTAAATTTTCGAAAATATGTAGTGTAAAAAATTCTGCAAATATTTGCAAAAATTCATAAATAATCTCAAAATTAAATTTAATATATTTATTATAATTAATTAAACATAAAAATCACTTACTTTAGGATAATTACATTTGATTTCAATTTAATAATTTCTTTTACACTAATCCAAATTTCACGCACTTTTTCTTATTTTTTCGTAATTTATATTTTATTTAAACAAATATAAGTTTACATTAATCAAAATTAAATTTTAACACTGATGGATTGAAAAAAGGCCATTTTTATATCCAAAGATATTTTCATATAATTTCACAATTTCCCGAATTTTTAAATCACTTTTTTTTATTTTTTTTCATAAATTTATCTATTTTATTAAAATAAATATAAATTTTATTTAATTAAAAATATATTTTGGCATTAAGAAATTAAATATAATCCAACAGCTATCAAGTATCAACTCAACTATATTATTTAATTACTTAAATGACAACAATTATGGAGAGCTAAAATTTCCCCTTAATATTTTATATTTGGATTCTAAAATCCATTTTCAATTTATATAATTACGCTTACTGAATGTGCGTTTCAATCGAAACGGTATTGAATTGAAATGCTATTAGAATGAAATGATGAAGTTTATTAATGTGCAAAATTTGTCCGATACTTTTATATTAAATATTCGCAATTCATGAAAAAAGAGGACATTTTGTATTTTATATCCGAAGTTATTTTTTATATAATTTCACAATTTCATATAATTTCTCGAATTTTTAAGTCACTTTTTATTATTTTCCGTAATTTATATTTTATTTAAACAAATATTATGTTTAAATTTAAATTATTAACAATTAATTTTAACATTATCAAATAAATTAAAATTTATTTTGCTGCCATCATCAACCGAACCAAACCGACAGCTTTCAAGTACGAACCGAAACTGATCATAAAATAATAAAATATTTTAAACCAGTGAGCGAACCGGAACCAAAATTTCATAAACAGATAAATGTCTGTTGACATTTTAATATTTAATCTACTCAGAGAGAAATATAACTTTAACTCTTCTATTTTCATATTGAAAATAAGAATCAATTAAAAAAAACTAATTTAAATTTTGTTTTATTTTAAAATTCTGTTCCAATTCCAATAAAATGCGTATTTAACGCATGTGAATTGTGAGATATTTTAATTTGACTGATTCTCTTTCTTTAAAAATGTTACGCATAAGTACACTGTTATATAAAATTTAGTTTAGTTCCATTTCAGATGAATGCCATAATCTAATCACTGATTTGAATATATTGCGCTGATAATTATGATTTCGAAGAGAGAACCGAACATTTTTAACTCTGGATGAATAGAGAGATTATGGTGAGATTAAAAAATATCCTTAGTATAAAATATTAAGGAGAAATTTTCGCCCACCTGTCATTTTATTAATTTAAGTAGATTGACATTAAATTGAGTGACATGAAAGAATGACGCAGTTAAATAATAGTTATAAAAAATTTTAATAAGTGTACGTAGTTTTATTTAATTTTTGAAAAGTTTAAAGTGATTTTTAATTAAACTAAAACAATAATTATTTAATTAACAAATTAAATATTGTGAAAAATGATAAATTATTGTGAAAATTGTCGTGAAACTTGTAGAGTTATTAACGTGTGTGTAGTGTGTATTACAAATTTAACTTATATTTGCCTAAAATATTATTTTATTGCTCATGAAGAAAAAAGGTAAGTAATTTTTTTTTAAAAACATATTTAAAAAATTATATTTGTGGTCATTAAAACTAGAAAATATTATATTTGCTTTTAATTAATTTGAATGCGGTTACATTGGATACTCTTAATTATATCTTGTCTTCTTCTACGAAAGTGGCCGACTTTGTAAATATTTCGGGTAATTTGCTTTTCCGTAATTAATATTCTTTTACTTAGAATTTTAGATTTTTACACAGTCCGTGGAAATTGCTTCCATTACATTTAATTTAAAATTTTGCTTGCAATAATAGGTCACTTTGAAAAAAATATTCGGAATTATTTTTTTTAATACAAAAATAGTAAAGGAAACAATGCTTCCGTTGATTCGATGGACGATTACTGCTTCAAAAATAGATAATTTTTATTTGAATGGTAAAATATTCGTTTAAGTTAAAGTTGGTTTGAAAATGTTTATTAAAGTTGGTTACGTTCATTGCAATAATTTTAAACTTTTTCTATAGTCACAAAAATTATTTAAAAGTATAGTTGTTAGAAGAATTCCGATATGGTATATAGTGAAATAGTAATTTGTTATAAATTTGAAATAAAATACATATTTGTATATGTTTTATTGATTTATGCTCTCTGTAAACTAAAGAAATTAGTATTGTCTTCAAATAATAAAACTTAAAAATTGATTTATATTTCAAAGATTTTTTTTTTTTCGTTGTATACAAAATAAAACTTTTTATAAAAGTTAAAAAGACAAAAATCAAAAATATTAAGTTTATCTACCTTGATAGCAAATAATTTTATATAAAAAAAAACACACTTCATCTTTTTGATTATCGTTAACGAAAAACATATTTTTCCTATTTTTCCTTGTTTTTTTACTTTTTATCTTTTGTTGGAAGAAGTTCAGAACAATTTCGATTTTCATGCTTGAGGAAGTCAAATCTTATCTTATTGAACAGATAATATTTTAGCAAAAAAAAAAATATATATATATTTTCAAGAATTTTACATCATAAAAAAAAAAACTTACTAACAAAAATTATTTGTTAAAACTTTTATGTAATATATAAGTTTTTGTTATACAAAGTTTAAATGATGCTTTTAAAGAATATCTTGTTTAACTATTAAATAAAAAAAAATCCAGATATTTTAAATAATCATTATAAAATATTTGAATATAAATTCTGTCCAGTAAAAAAAAAAAACTGATCAAACTAATAACTATAAATAAAATATTTACTTATTCTAATTTATTATTCTTAAGATTTTTTTATAGTTAAAATCTTTACTATAAAAAATAGTTTGTTAGTTTATATATTCAACTAATAACTATAATTCAATTTTCCTCTGGCATAATATATATTACTAAAATTGGTATCATTAAATTTAAATGTCGATTAATTTAAAAATATTACTAACAACTTTGCGCTTGTAAATCTTTGTTTATCATAAATTTTGTAAAAAAGAAAGTATTTCACCATTTCATTTATAAAAGAATATTTTAGTTTCATTCTTTTACAACGAAATCTTTATTTTTCCAATTATCTTTGCACGTTTTTCTTATGTCACATTTACCATGCTTTTTTTGTTTTTTTTTTGGCTCTGTGCTTAATTCGAAATTTTGTTAATTTTGAGTAAAATATTATTTTAAAAATAAAAATTGTCAGATTTATGAAAATTTCAATTTAAAAATTCTAATTTATAACTTAACTAATATTTGGTAGTGACATATTGTGCGAATTCTATACAATATTAATATCTATTAATAAACGATTTAAACATTAATTATGTGAATGTGTGGGCAGCTGATGTTGAAAAATTATACTAATAAACTGTTCAAGGATTCAAATATTGAACAAAAATAATTCCTAGCTGATTCAAGTCTGATATATGAAAAATATTGGAATTACAAATATATTCAACAAATCCCTAAAATTCTTTATAAAAATTTTCTTTTATTAGAATTCACCTCAAGGGGAATATAACAAAAAAAAATAATCACGAAAAAGAAAATTTATTCATAATTTTAAAATAAATTTAGTTACTGAACCGTTTACAAGCCGCTTAAAGGTACACAAATATTTTCATTTTATTTTAAAGATACACATACATTTACATACAAAAAAAAAACCCCAAAAAAAAATCCTCAATATTTTTTTTTTTAAGTGTACTTACGTGCTTTTCCAAAAGACTTGGTAAATGATGTTCACTCAGTTTTTTGTCTGAATTATTATTATTTTGATTTTCTGCGGCACGATAAAGTGCTGTTAAATTACTACCAAGACGTATCGTTACTTCAAATCTTGTTTTACCACTTCGACCTGGTATGAAACAAAAAAAAAAGGAAATTTATATTTTTTTTAAATTATATCTTCTACAAAAAAAAAATTAAGAATGGACAATGATAAATAATAATTATTATTAAAAAAAAAAAAAAGATTTAATAAATTACGTTTGTAACATAAATTGAATATTAATCATTGTTTCACCCAGAAGTTATTTAAAAGAAAATTGCAAATGTTTTCTTATTACAAACAAATATGTTAAAAATTTTCTTTAAATTATTTAAATTTTTTTTTAAATTTGTCTTTTTTATTAAATTTTTTGTAATAAAAATGAAAAATATTTATTAATGGGACTGAACTTTTTATAGATAATTCTAAAGTTAATCCATTTCCATTATTGAGACCATTTACTAACAACAAATGTCTCACTAATAAAAAGCCATTAGCTTGTTGCAATTAAAAGTTCACTGTAATTTATGGTTTGGAATCCAAATAAATTAGTAGCTCCAAATTGCAATAGAATGTTTCGAAAACCTTAATGGGAGGCCTAGGCCCGATTTGAACTGTTGCGCCATTGAAGAGAGATTATCGTTTCCCAGGTATAGTGGTTTCAAAGATAGTCCTTAAGTTGATAAATATGATAAAGTACTTTAAGTTAAACTTGAGTTACAAATAATGCAATTTTGAGTTACAAATAGCGAACAAACAAAATTTGAGAACAAAATTTGGGGTCATCTTTTATTTCTCAATTATGAGATTAATGTTCTATTATGATTTCTAGTTTATAAATTTTAAATATTTAAAGGATCATATTGATTTAAATGTTACAATGTAGTTTAGTTAATTTAATTGTTAATCCAGAGCAATAAGACGCAATATAAAACTTATATTATATTTATGTTCACAGAAATATGCTAATATTGAATATATACATAAAATAAACATATGGAAAAATCATCATTGTGGTTTTTTTTATGTTTAACTAAAAGTTTTTTTTTTGTTTTCTTTTTGTTTTTGTTTTTTTTTTTGTGGGGAAAAACAGCGGAAATAAATTTTTCGATATAGAAAAGAAAAAAATTTAAGTAACGATGTGACTAAAGCCATCACGGAAAAGTCCTTAAGGGGCCAAATTCGCGAATAGAATTTTCATATTTTTTTTTTTTTTTTTTTTTTCAAATAAATTTTCATATTTTGTGGATATAAAAAGTTTATTTATTTTTATTTTTAGTATTTTCAGAATTTTGATTTTGTGCTAAATATAAATAATAATATTTTTTTTTGCATATATCTATCTTTTAGGTTGTTTTTTATGTTGAGTGTGAAATATAAATTGAATTTTGTTCTTAAATCGCAAAACATTATATTATTTTTTTTGTTGTGAAAAATGCAAATTATAAAATTGAATTTTTCTATGAATTCAATGAACTTTTTTGGTGATACGTGATTGTGGTATATAAATAATTTAATATATTTTCGAAAAAAAAAATTTGATTTATTTATATTTTATTTTAAATAAAAAAAAAATATGTAAGGGAATAAAATTTATGGATATGTGCTATACTTTGCCTTGAAATTCTATAATAATTTATGGTATATGCCTTATAAGAAAATATAGTTATGTAATAAAATGTAATAAGCATAAAGTCATGAAAAATAAAACTAAAATATTGGTACATATTATTTAAATGTCAAAATATTATTTAAAAATACTATAAATTTTGTAATAAATTTAGTTTTGGTATTTGCCATATGGTGGAAAAATTAGGAAAAACTGCTTAAGTTGTGCTAATTCTTAAGCTAAGTTTTGAACTTTACATACTTTTTCACTTTATAAATTATATTGTTTTGCAATATTTATTTAATTATTGCTTATTTTTCTTATTTTAACTATTCACTAATAAAATTTTTATTAACAATTCGAATGACAATTGAGGCTAATTTACTAATAAAACAGTTTTTCCTAACAAAAGAACATAGTAATGTCAAAAATAGTGTTGCCAAACTGTTTGAAAGGCAAGATTAACTTAAACTTTATTATGCTAAAAAAGCAATTCATTAAAATTATGTCAATATTATTATTTTATTATAAAATTAAATTTTATGTTTTTTACATAAATTTAAAATTTTAATCAATTTTCTATTTATAACAATTTTTGTTGTTAATTTTTCGCATACACAAAAAAAAACACATTTAATCATATTTCATCCTTTGTGACTTTTTTTTTTCTATATAAATTTAATAAACAATGCATCATCTGAGATAAAAAGCTACTTTCATTAAATGCAAAATAATTATGCAAAGCCATGACTTCAATTAACATAATTTTTTAGCGCGTCCCGAAAACCCACAAACATAAAAAAAAAAAATAGAAGAAAAGTTTTCTTTAATTTTTTTGTTTCTATGCTTTCGTATTTTGAAAAGTTTTTTAGTTTATTTTATTTATAGAAATAGTTAAAATTATTATGCTGCTAAATTATATATATTTGTGAGTGCAATAACGAAGAATAAAAAATAAATAAATACCATTAATTTTATGTTAAATTTTCTATGAAATTTTTGTGAATTTAATACCCAGTAGATGACACCCAGAAAGTTTACAAAGAATTAACTATATAAATTTTATGATAATATTTAATTTTTATATTATAATATACTAAAAAGAGAATTATTTTAATTAAATATTTATATTTTGATGGAAATATTTAAATATTGCATTTATATACGTAATTTTGTAAAATATATAAATTATAAATATTTTTATTGGGTTAAGAAGATGTAAAATATGGAAAATTTATGTAATTTATGGTCCCGCAGGTTCAGAATTATCTGTAGTTTGAGTTTTTTAACATTTTTATTTCAATTTGGATCTAATAATATTTTTTGGATTCCGAGCCATGTATCTTAAAAGTGAAGAATACATTAATTTGCAAGAAGCTAATGGCTTTTGATCGTGAATCATTGTTGTTAGTACATGGGCTCAACCGTTCACATTTTAAAATTATATTTTGCTGTAATTTTAAGATTGAATGTCTTCCACACCTCACAACAGCTTAGTACACTATTACTATTTTTCTCAAAAATTTTATTCACATATCCTTATCAAAAATTGAAGTATAATATATATTTTTGTAAATATTTATCATAATTGTAAAAAAGCGTGGTATATATGCGTCAAAATAGTAAATTTAATTAAATGTTAATTATGTTATTTTTCTAATTTTATACGATTTAATAAAGTATTAAATAAAATATTATATTTCAAATATTTCAATTTCGAATTTAAATTAATATTATATTATTATTTTTGTATTAATTTCAAATTAGCTTTCGGCAATTTAATTATTATACGCTAACATAAATAAACGAATTAGTTATTATATAAATTATGTAAAACATCATTTATAAAAGTTGTCATTATAAAACATAATTAAGGACATATTTATACAAAATATAAAATTAAATTGAACAAACAAAATAATTCGTAATGTAATATTTTATGAAATCTATTTCGTGTTTATTTCAAAATATTTTATTATTATTGGAAATTAAATATAATATTTAAAATAAATAAATACAAAAATTGCCTGATTTATAACGTCGTCAACTGAATTAGAAAATATATTAGATTATTATTCGTAAAAGGATATAAATGAAAATATGTTTTAAAATATCAATTTTTAAAGGATTAGTTCTTTTTTTTAATTTGGCATATAGAAATGTCAAAATCAGTGATTCCAACCACACATGTTAAGATATAATTTTAGGGTTAATTGAAAATTATAATTTAAAATTAAAGTTAATATATATAAGTATAAATTTTTTGTAAACTTAAATTCTTATTAAAATCTATAAATTTTATGAAATTGAATCTAAAAGCTGGAGGATAAATAAGAAGTTTTAATATTGAAAATTTTCATGCAACTATTAAAATTTATTTTAGTTAGTTTGGTAATAAATTGAATATATGTACTATATATTTTAAACTGTGGTTTCATTATATATAATTACATATATTTTTCACACAAATATTTTCAATTTTAATGAAAAAGTCAACCCATTTCAAACTAATAAACATAAATTTTAATTTTCAACGTTACGCTAACAAAAAAAAAACCCCTTAATCCACGAAAAATACTTTCTTATATAAAAAAATTTGTTCAACACTAATTTTGAAGAAATTTTTAGCTAAAATTAAATAAATAATTTATAATAAAAAACCAAAATAATTTTCATAGTTTTGTCATTTAGAAAATTTAATTCAAGAGTTTAATTAAATTGGAAAATAAATATATATTTCCACTTTATTGTCTACCATAGAAAAATGTTGCAATATTTTCATTTCAAACATTTTTTATACAGGATATCATTTACCGAAATTTAAAAATTAAATAAATAGTAAAGTTTATTTTTACAATTTGTTTATTTTTTTTATGATTTATTTATTTCGAAATATACTTACTAGATGCTTTATCATTTCCGGGACCTTTAGTCGCATTACATTTACATCCATTATTCATAGCACTAACAGGATCCTGCAGTGAACAATAATGATGGCATTTTGAAGATCTATTGAGACTGCATACTAAAAAAAAAGTAATAAAATTGAAAATTAAATATAAACATATACATATACATATTTTTTTAATAAAAATACAATTTGTTAAATGAAAAAAAATATATACACGAAAGGAAAAATTATATTCTATAACATATACATATACAGAAAGAATTTAATTTTGATTACATCCTGATTTAAAATCATGAATCTTTTTATTTAACAAATAAACAAAAACATTGAAAAATTCGTCAGGAAATTTATAAAATATTTACATTGATGTACAAATAATCTGGAGAAATTAACTTAAATAGAATTTTTAATAATATTTTTTTTCTGGGATTTTAGTTGGTTTTGTAAAAATGTATGATTCTAAATAACATATAAGTACATATTATTAATAAATCAATTGTTGATTAATAATTAAATTTACATTATAGGATAATAAAATCTTGTATATTGACAGAACTTGTTGATATTCCAATTATGAAATTTTGGATAACTAATGAAATGTTAAGATTATGTTGAATGATTGATTAGTTTAGGAGAGGGAGACTATGAATGGTATCACGCTCACGCAATTACACTCGCGGTACCTTGCCTTATGACTAACATCTTGGCTGTTAAGTCGTTCGCTTTTTTAGGGCAATTGGTCCCCATCCCTGTACTCTCGCTTGGGAATTTCAGAATTGGTACCCATCCCTGTAATATCACTAGATTATCTTTAAAGAAGGGAGCAAAACCTTTGTAACGAAAGTGCTTAAGTCACAAAATATGCGTGATTCAGATTTTAAAAACGTAATCGCATGGAATGCCCGTTAGTAATGCAGTAGACAATTGTACTGAGTTCTTACTGAAAGATAAGAATTTTTTGATAACCCACTCCGTGCTCTCCCTAAACTAACAGGTACAATTTCATGTTTGCCGGGTATGCTCACGTACTTATTTTAGTGTTAGGCAAGGATATGTTGTTAAGAGTGTAACCTTGATTTTTATAAAATAAGAGGTAATGGTTTGGCTCTGAATAAATATTAAAGTCCACATTAGCAAGTCTTCACTTGACTGATTTTCAATTATAAATATTTTTGACAATTCTTAATTTTAATCAAATTCTATTTTTTTTTGTGACACACGAATGTATTGTAGATTTATAATTGAAATAATCTTTAAAAAAAATTATTATCTGAAATACAAGTAAAGTGAAAGTTCTTGGAAAATTAAATTATTTATATTTTCTTTTGACTTCAAAGATATTTTCTAATCAAATAAATAAATCATTCAATAATTTTAAAATATATATGTATTAGAATTCTAGTCTTACAAATTGAAAATTACTCTCCTCAAAAAAATGTCATGATAGACAGAAGATTTAAAACATAATAACATATTTCCTGATATCAAAAATATCATCACAAATTCAATTCATTTTATTATATTTGATAAAATTTCTTTAACGATCCTTCACTTTATATTATTTGAAATTATCATATTTTTTTCCTGCAAATAAAATCCAGGAAAATAATATAATATTTACAACCTTTTTTTGACGTTTACATAAAAATTTTGGCAAGATTTTTGACATTTTTTTTTTTTAGATAAAATTCGTTACATTTTTTTTCTTCAACATTTACCAAAAAAAAAATATTATTGAAGTGATTTAGTGATGACCTTAAAGGTGATTTACATTAAATAAATTCAAATTTATCGACATAAAAAAAATTTAATAACAAAATTTGTTTTTTTTTTTTTTATTTAAAGGAAGGCATTAGATAAGAAATATGTGACAGATATTATTTTATTTATTTACATCAAATGACTAGCAAAAAAAATTATTTTAAATATTTTTTTATTTTTATTATTTGATTGGAGAAAAATGTTGGTAAATAAATGATTGGCATGATTGGCATATATCTATCTTCTAGTTATACTTTCAATTTTTTTATTGAATTTTATTGAGTGAAAAATTGTTAAACATTTTCGTATAAGAATTTATATAAGCAATTTGTAAAGAAGTGAGATACTTGAAACTAAAAGATATATAATTAAATCTTTAAAATTTTAGTAAATTAAATTTGAAAATATGTATTAAATTGTTTATTATTAAACCTACTGTTTATAGAAACTGACAAAAACAACAACCGAGAATCTTGCTCTATAGAAAATCCATATTAAAAGTGATAAAGCAACTAAACGGTTAGTTTTATTTTCTCTACAATCATACATGTAAAGCCATATCAATTCCAAAAATTGTATCACGGTGCACTAGAAGATTAATTTTAGTGTTAAATATCAATATCAAGTGTTTATCAATATTTGTTAAAATAAATTTGTCTTGAAAATTATTTATTTATTTAATATTTTGATAATGTAATTCATTATTGCCACAAAATATGATTTTTTAATGATATTTTGAAGCAATCGATTTCATAATACATAATATATGTTATTGAAATATTAATGAAAATTTTAAATCAATTATTAAATTATTCTTCCTAAACTTAAATCCATTTTTAAGAGTAAAAAAAAAAAAAAAATAATTCAACACGATTTTTTTAATTCGGATTAATGAAGCATTTTGGAAAATATGAAAAAAAATAATTTATTTGAATGGACATAAATCATAAACCGCACCATTTTGGTTGAGGAGTAAAATTTTGTGTACAAACTCAGAAAAAAATTAAATCCATTTATTGCTTAATATTTTATTATCTTTCCCTTAAATGATTTTATTTTTCTAGGACATCTGAGGATATTAATATTATTTGTATTTCTCTAATATATAATATTTATAAAAGCCTGGGAGTCATAAAACGAGTTATAGTATAATATGATATTATTTTTATTATTGCGTATTTTTCAATACGTCAAAATATTTATATATATGTATATAAAAATAAAATTGTTGTCAACAGTTGCCACTAGAGACTTAAATACTTACTACTTTAAGTTTATAGCCTGATAATCTATTCTATTGAAATCATATAAGGATAAATCTTTATGTTTATATAATAATAATATTTATTTTTATAAACCAATTTTAGACTATAAAATGATTTGTTATTTTTAAACTGGTCAATTGTTTAATCGGTTTTTCTGTGGACTCATAAAATAACTGGCTAGACAAATTCATATTTTAACTTTAAGAATATTGAAATGTACTGTATAATATTTATGAACAGATATATATTACAAGTGAAAAAAAATTTAAATATTTCTAAAATTTACTAAATTTAAATATCAAACTTTTATTTCTATCACTTAAAAAAAAAAACGTTCTCTTCTAAAACTTTTTTAAGTAATCTTTTAATTAACTTTTAATTAAGTTAAATATGTTAATTTTAAAATTTTCACAAAATTTTTATGTTCCAAAAAAAAAAAAGATGTTTATAAGACTTCTTTCTAAAAAATAGTAAAAATTTCTTTAAAAAAAATTGAATCGTAATTAATTCTTTTAATTCTACAAAGAAAAAAAAAGGACTAAAAGTATGTATATACATAAATAAATCCTTAAGAGGCGTAAAAACATAAAATTAAAGTGAAAAATAAGAAATACCCAAGTACGTGTTTCATTAAATTTGTATTTGTATAGCATATAATCATAGTTAATCCTGACACTTCTAATAAAGTTAGCAAAAAAAAAAAAAAATATGTTAATGCTATAAATGTTATTGTTTTTCTGTTATGTTGCTCTTAAAGTACACAGGAGGATGTAAAAAAAACCAAACAACATAATAATATAAAACCATTTAATAATAAAAATAATTGTTAATTTTTCAACTGGAAAAATACCAACCAAGCCCATTTTTGTAACAATTACATAAGATTAGTATTTAATATGTCTATGGTAAAAAAATGTTATAAAGTAAAATCTTATTTATATTACTTGTGCTCTATATGACATTATAATTAATAAAATTACATATTTCTTTAATTTTCTCAAGCTATTATATAGTTAAAAGATTTTTATTCAGTATATAATTAAAAAAATATAATTGTATTGAAATTGTATGAAAAAAAAGTGATTAATTATGATTATTTTTCATGCAATTTAATGTGATTTTATTTAATACTAATAAAATTAATATGATTGTGGAAAATAAATTACATATAATGTCTGAAAAAAATTTGTATATTTAAATGTTTAATTTGGCCAATATTCATTTATGAAATTTGGGAGAAAGTAATTAATATGAAAATTGCAAAAAGTTAGTTGTGTTCAATTTTGAGGACAAATATCTCCAGTATTTGTGAGACGAAAATATAGTAGTTTGCCATTAAATGGCAGCATGAAACTTAATAATTCATTTACTCACTATTGTTCAACATCCTACTGTAATAATTTTACAGTGGAATTGAATTTATTTTTATTAATGATTCGAATTTATACTCAAAGATACAAAATTTATCCAATTATTACCAATATTAATCAAAATGAGTTTAGTTCATAAAAATTTTTATCAATAACAAACATAAATTAGTTATCCTGATTATACGTATATATATATAAATTTTTCCATTTAATTGAAATGATTATAAATAACATAAAGTATCTACAATAAATTCAATTATATTTTTTTTTTCTTTCTATATTTCATAATCTCGTATATGCTGCAACAGAAAGTCAATTTATTTACAAAAGTTAACATTGCAGTTTGTTAAAAAAAAAAATTGTTTATTTATGCTTTTTATGTTTACAATTTTTTTGTTGTTTTGTATTTTTTTATTTTGCAACAATCAAAAAGGATATACTGTATCGATAAAAATCCGTGTTCTATTCTTTGTATTTACTTGTATAACAAAATATAAAATTTATAAAAAAAATTTTTTTAAAAAGGATTTATCTGTAAATAACATATAATTCTTTTGACAGGATGTAATATTGTTTTTTTTTGTTTTCTTCTTTATGTTGAAACTTGTTTGAATTTACAGTTCAAATAAGTAAAATAATTCTCACAGAAATTCGCGAATATATATTTTTTTAATGTTGGTTGTTTGATATCCTGAATTCACATTTATATATTTGTTTTGTAAGTTATCACTAATACGCAACAATATATTATTTATGATAAAACTTTTACGTAAAAATTCGTTTTTTTCTTTTTTGCATTATTGAAGATAAAGAAAGAAAAAGTACCTGCTTTTTTTTTATGTGAAAACAAAAATATGTTGAAAATAAAACAATTCAAAAAGGAAACAATTTTATGCAAATATAAAATTTTTATTGTACTTTCTACAGTATACCACAATAATCTTCAAAGTAAAAAAAAATATTTATACATTAGATAGAAAGATTTCAATCTGAATCAGTTCCTAATGAATATTTAAGTATACTGAAAGGTAAAAAATTTCTAATCAATTTTTGGCATAAAAATATATATTTTATACAAGTATATAAGATATAAGTATGAGTAAAATAAATTTGTAAGGTTCCTTATAAAAATATACATTGTATTTTGTTTTGTCGTCTTTCTGTTAGAATTTGTTGTGTTCGAAATGAAATTGACACTTTAAAAATACTATTTGTATCCTAGATATTATAAAGTAGCATTAAGATTAAGTAATCAAAAATACAGCCCACCTATTACACCTTTATGTTAGAGTTCATTCACAATAATTTAATTTATGAAACTAAGAATATTTTTGAGATAATATCCTTTCTTACAAGGAAGGAACTATAATTTATCGAAATCATATAAAAGTGAGACGTATATACGCACAGATGATGTGAGCAGCTGTTTCGTCATCGAAATTTTGACGATGAATAAGATTTACTAATTTTTCAGCTATGTTAGTTCAGGTAGCAAGGATCAGCAAGGATACGTATCAAAATTAATTAAGAGAGACACTTTGTTTCTTTTGGATTTAAGAAGTTTAAATGCCTTAATATAAAAGCCCATAAATATGTAACTAAAATGTAAAAATAATTATGTAGTTAGATATAAAGAATTGATTTTAAAACGATATGCAAAAAGTAGTAAAAATTAGGAGAAAACAGTAATAGGAAAAAAACAGAGTTATTATAATTATTTAATTAAAAGCTTTAGTTCGAAAATTGCAAATTAATTTTATGTTTTTTCTTTGAATTTAGTACTTCATTTCTAAAATTTTTAATTTAATTTGACTTAAAATTTAAAAATCAATGAAAGGTTTGATTGATCCTTAAACATATACACATTATATTATTCTTTTCAACATTTTTGTTTGCTATAAATAATTAATTTTACTTAACACTAATTTTGTAAATTAAATTTCAATAATTGTATTATTTAATCTTAAAAACAATTTTTATGAAAATATGTACAAATCATTGCAATTTAAGATAAATGCCACGTGCTTAAATTATATAAAGAAATCAATTAAAACTTTTTCCTTTTTTAAATTTTCTTTTTTCTTTTGTTTTAAATTCAAAGATAAATATATCACAATGAGAAAAAAAATGATGTAATATGTTTCCTTATAATTCAATTAGATATAAAATATTAGAAGAAGATATATCTTTTTTTTTGTTACTTGAAACATAACTTTTTTGTGTATATTAAAGTAAAAAAGAAAATAATAATATATGGAATAATATCTTCAATATAAATTTGATTTTCTCAGAGAAAAGTGAAATTAATATTTAATGGAGTTGATCTTACGTTACTTACGTAAAAAGAAAAATTGAACAAAAAAAACTACGTAACATATAAAATGAAAGAATCTTTAATTTATAAATCCATAAAAAAATAATAAAAGGTCATCTTTTTAATTTGTATCGTAGTCCTTTGTCAGACTAACTTTCTTCTGTATTTAGGGATCATTCTCTAGTAGGAAATTCAAAATTCTATAATATAAGCTTATGAAAGTTTCTGCAAAGTTTTTTTTTAAATTTATGAATAATTTAAAATTAATTGAATTTTTAATTTTGATTAATTAAAATTCATTTTTTTTATAGTTTTAAAATCATATCTTTGACTATAATTATTATAAAGGGACTGTTGACACTCTGTCAGATTTGGAAATAACTGAATTTATTCTTCTATTTTTACCTTGATGGTAAAATATGTATGGCTATGGAAATTTCTTATGTGAATTTCTTATCTAAACAATTATAATTTCAATGTGACATTGAGATACTAACTTTAAAACTGCGATTAATGATGGAATTAATATCAGACTAGCATTAGAAATACCATGACAACAAGTTGTATGATTTAATTTCTCTTGTACAGATTCTCGAATAAATTTATAATTCTGTTGTTCTTGTCACTAATCATATAAAATTTGACTGAATTTGAATAGATTTTATGTAATTTATTATTATAAGATATAAAATTTTTAATAACAAATCAATAAAGTTAAATATACCAATCATTAGTCTTTGTCTTAATTTTCTAAATATATGTAATTTTCTTTCAATCTATATGTACATCATTATGATTGATTACATTTGACTAAAATATGACTTGATTATGTTGTGACTTAATTAAAAGCTCAAAAAATAAAAAAATAAAATTCCATAATCTTCAGATTAAATGAAAGTATAAATATACTAAAATATAAAAGTGTATAATCATGTGAAAATAATTTGATAGCTAAAAATAGTACATCTGTAAAAACAAAATATATATAAAATATTTTCAAGTCATGGTAATTAAATATACATTATACTTAAATATTCTCGTCCTAAATATGGATACATAATAAAATTGAAAATCATTAATTAAGTATTACTATATACTAAATATATAATTATAAAATAATAACTTCTCTCAATATATTTACAATATGTATTACCAACAAAAAAAATGAATACATACCAGTTGTTATTTCTTCAATTTCTGGTATTTCACATTGATTTCCTTGAAATCCTTTTGGACAAACACAAGTCACAGCTGCATCACCAATATGCCTAGAAAATTTAATTTGAAAAAAAATAAAACAATATTATTTATGTTGCAGTAAAAATAAATGGTTTTAATTTTTTTTTTTTTTGTTGTGTTTGAAAACGAATTTTCCGAATATTTGTAATAATTTCGAAAAGTTATTGTTCATTATAAGAAAATATAAATGATTTATTTCCTTATATAAAATCAATATAATTCTAATAATATGTTTTCTTTTTTTCAATATTACGGAAATTGTCTTTTCTGATTTATTACAAATTATTTTAAAATGAAATTTAATATTTTTTTTAGTATACCTATAACACTTTAGTGCACAATTTATATTTTATGATTTAATAAAATGTGCAAGTTTTATTTTGTGTAAAATTGAATTTTTAAAATCAAATTATTTTATTTGAAAAAGAACAAATAGTCCAATAGTTTAGTTTTCCTGAAATTGAATTATAAATAAATTTTTGAAAATTACTACAAAGAAAATGATAATAATTTATTTGAAAATGTTGTAATAAACTGGGTTAGAGTATATGTACTTAAAAATGAATGTACATACAATTAAATGAAAATTTTGAATTTATAGGTTTGAAAAATACCATTTAGATTTAATGGAGTTTTTCATTGAAATATCATTTTATTATTTATTTATCGATTAGGTTATAATATAATTTTATGGAATAATGTATTTTTATGTGACTTATTAACATTATAGGAATATTATGTTTTTGTTGTAACCACTTAGCTTCTTAATTTTTTAATAATCTAAATAGTGCAGTGGATAGACAATCTGACTTCCAGTCAGAAAGTTCTGAATCTAGTACAAATATTTTCAATTTTCAAATTCGGCATAGCTAATATCTTTGTCATATGATACTAATTAATCATCATTAATATCTTAACTATAAATTATGTATCTCGTCTGTCATGTTAATAATACTGTATGTTATTATTACGTCGTTAATGATGTTAACTTTAAGTACAGTCTTAGAACGTATTTATTATTACAGATTTTAGAACGCCTAGTATTGAAAGCCTAGTATTGTGAAATACAAACATTATTAATCCAATATGATTATTAAAGATCCTCGGTTGTCGGAACTCAAACATTGGACTTAAATTAATGACAAAAATAAAATTTCAAAAAGAGTGCAATGTAGACCGCGTCCAGTTGAATAATTTTATAAACGAGTTACATCAAAAATGTCCTAGGCATTCTAAACAGGATTAAAATTACTTCATTACTTCGATATTTATAATTTTGTAATACAGATTATAAAATACTGAAAAATTTAACTTTAATTTTAGTATATCAAACATTTTATTTACATAAATTGCACAAAAATATTTATAAATTATAGTAAACTATACTATAATATATTTTTACTATTTTTATTGAAAATATCCTTTATTTTTCCTACATATTTCTACAATATAAATACATATATTGAAAATTATTTCATAAATCTTATTTATAGCGTATACAACATATAAACCCATTCAATCTTGAGAAATGTTATAAAATTTATATAAAATTGGATTTAAAATAAATTGAAGAAAAACTTATTTTATGTTTTATGTATCGATAACTTATAATTTAATTTATTGCAATATTAAAACTAATCAAATGTACAAAACTAAATTATTATAAAA
Source organism: Empis livida (assembly GCA_963932195.1). Lineage (NCBI taxonomy): Eukaryota > Metazoa > Arthropoda > Insecta > Diptera > Empididae > Empis > Empis livida. The sequence goes on from OZ010649.1 coordinate 2,432,090, forward strand.
TTTGAAAAAATAAATGAAATATTATTATAAAATATAATATGTAGAATATTGCAATTCAAATAAATATTCAAATCAGTACAATTTGTATGTCTATTTTATTTATTAGACTATTAATTAAATTGATTAAGCAATTTGAAAATTGTTCAAAATTATTAAATTTCATTAATCTTATAATATTTATATAAAATTATTAAATTTTTAAATAGTTTAAATTGTGAAAACTAAAATACATCACTGCTAAACAAAAGTATAGGTCAAGAGTTAATTTCAAATAATCTGTACATTATGTACAATTTTATATTTGTTTTTCAATGTTACGAATATTATATATTTATAATGTTGAAAATAATGAAGTCATGTCACAAGTACTAAGCAAATATATTGGCTAAACAAATAATTTGTTTAACATGAGTATACTTTTTGGAATAATATAAAACAAATTAACTTTTATATACATCTAACTTGATCAAATATTCCAATTAATATTCAGACCAATATCATTTTGTAAGGTGTTCGAAAAGCATTTATATAAAAAAAAAGAAACATGGATATTAATTTACACAAATTTGATAAATTTTATTTAAATACAAATATTATTTAAGATCTTTACTAAATAAGATATAATCTAATGCGGAATTCGATTAAAATTTTTAAATAAAATTATAAACCCTTGCTTAAATTAAGTGTTTTTTTTCAATATTTTATAAAATTAGTTCAAATAAAATTTGTAGAAAAATTTTCAAGCACAAAGTGATGAGGTAAAAAATGCTATTAACATATTCTTTTTAAGAAAATTTCCATATCTACGTGATATAAAATAACATTTATAAAAATATTAACATAAGAAAATTTAAATTTTTGTGTACATATATGTTATGATTGTGTATAAGGCTTTTCTATTTTATGCTACAGCATATGTTTTTATAGTACATTTCATACAATCCAGAAATACTTGAATAATTTTACCATATCATCCTTAATAATTTTTAAATTAAATTTTACATAATTTCAAAAAGTTAATCCTATAATTCTGTACATATACTTTCTTTAAAATGAAACATTTTTTTTAAATTTAAATCCTTAATATTAAAATATACACTTTTTTTCTTGATGTTGTTGTTGAAAATATTTAAATTAAAAAAGAATGATTTTCAACTTCAACACCTCTCCTATAATTTTCTAAACCTCCTCTACTCTTTATGTCCTTATTAAAAAAAAAAAATTTCCTTTTTTTTTCTACATAAACATGTAAAATCATGTAATCATAGAAAATTTATCCTTAAGGATATAAACTATATTTATAATATATATAGAAAAAAAATGAAACATCTTTAAGCACAAAGATTAATTCTGTCTAGAAAAATTGATCCTTTTTTTTTTTTTATTTTGATGACGGATCATTTTCCCTAAAGCAAAATTTCAGATTTTTCTGCAAATATAAATTATAGACCTATATTATAATATTTATTAATTTTATAAAGAAAATCCTTTACATAAATTCAACTTATAAGAATAATTTTTTTTTTTTTAAAACTTGGTTTTTTCTTCCTCATTTTTCCTTGTTTATTATTATTTTATTTTTCTTCAAATAAAATATTTATTCAAGGCCGATGACCTACATTATTTTACATATGCTCATCTCTTTATGTTTTATGATACTCTGACCGTAGTATCTATTCTATATTTGCTTTTTTTTTTAAAAAAAAATAAAAAAGGATTTGTTTTTAAAATTTTTATGTTGTTGAAAAAGCAACAGAGTTAAAAATTTCTATTGCATTATTTGCATTTAAACTAAGTTTGTGTAGATACAGAGATAAGATTTTTTAGTGTATGTCAGAAAGGAGTATTTTATGTAGTCCTATAGGATGTTAATTCTCTATTTATTTAATGTATATATATTATATTCTCAACATAAACATAAAATTCTTAATACATATATATTATTTTGTGTATAGGAGGGAGCAAAAAAAAAAAGGAAACATAATTTCACAAAGTTCCGTTGTGGGAAGGAACAACATAATAAACATAAATAGTGTGCAACAGAAATATTTAAGGTTAGAATTTTTTTATTACAAATTTTATTACAATTTTCGTGGAGGACGTGAATTTTTTTTTTATTATTATTATTATTAGATTTACGAAATAGATTGAGATAGTTTTTTGTATAAAATCTTTAATATTAAATTTTTGCAATTAAAGAAAATAAATTTAAAAATTATTTGATTGACTTATGTTTATGATTTTATCACTTATTGTCGAAATAATTTTAATTGAAAAGTGTATAATACATAATTTCTAATTTTGTGGATAGTTTTACTCAAACTCAGGAACTGAAATAAAAAACAGAATTTAAACATAAAAATTGAATTGTTTCTGAAAAAAAAAATAATGTTAAATTCATAATTAATATATTATTTGGGACAAGATGAAAAATAAGTTAATTGCATAAAATTATTAAAAATCTTCAATTTCTTTTTTAATCCTGTCTATTTAATTTTAATTATAATAAATATTTTATTTAACTACCACAGTTTTTTATTTGTTGAATATCGAATCAAAAATTACTTGTTCCATTGGCAACATTTCGAGTAATTTTTATTCTAAATTAATGTTAAAACTTTTTTCATATCGAATATGACATTTAATTTTTATTTCTTACATAAAATCGCTTTTTCAATGTCCTTAATTTTATATTTATAATTTCATTATATGTAAAAAAAAATATGCAATTAATATGTTTTTCAATTTTCAAGTTAAAATTATTTAATAATATTTCTATAGTAGTATTTCTACCCATAGTAGTTTTATCACACTTGTGAGATTCTTAAATTGAATTCTGTTCTCTAATAATATTTATGAAAGTATAATTTTGGAATCCTTCAAATACATAAGATTTTCATTCTTTTATAGATTTTTTCCACAAAAAATTTTTTTAAAACTTTTTATTTGATAATTTTCATTTTTCTAATTATATTTAGTTTTTCACTATAACTTAAAGTTTTCCTTTATTAAATTCTTCCTTTAGTGATGAAAGCATGTATTTATGTTTATGTAGTTTGAAAATAATACAAAACAAATTTTGTGTTAAAATACACACAAGAATTGTTTAGAAGATGAATACAAAATAAATATAATAAAAAATAATTTTCTGATGTTGAGTCTGTACTGGATTGCTTTTAAAAGCAATTGCAACCATAACTTCAACATTAATTTTTGTAAGACGTAAAGGGTTTGATATAGATATTTAGCAGAAATATATTATAAATGAATTCCTTACCATAATTTAAAATTATCACCAGTAATTTGAAATATTCATTTTAAAATTAATTTACCCAAATATACAAACGTATGTCATATTGTCCATATAACAAGCATCAAATGATCTGAAGCAAAACATGTTTTAAATCTTAGTAAAAAATCGCTGATGGTTACTATGGAATTCAATCGACGACTATTTTTGCCAGCTGTCTTGTTGATTAGTGATCAAGTGCTTGAACAATTTTATATTCAGAATAGTCAAAACCTCCTAAAAGTTTTCATACTAGCATTGATTCTTTTTGTCTGTTGTTATAACAAACAAAATTTAGAATTTCTTATCGATTTCATAAGCCCGTCTGAGAGTGGCACTAACAATTTGCTGACATTTATAAAAATTGAATTATTTCGGTTGATTTCATTTTCAATTTCAGTGACATATTCCATTATTTTTGTTATAATCTTTACTTTTAAGTGGTTCGTTTGTTAAAAGAGTTAGTCTCTTTAAATAATTTTCATTTGAAATTCTGGCTCATTTATATGCTTGGTTAATGCTTAAAAACTAGGCATATAAGTGGTATTACAATTTTCGGTTTTTAATGATTTTTTTTTACCGAATTATTAATAAAAAAATAAATATAAAAACTGATCACTGATATTTTAATTAATAATACAACGTTAAGAATATAGTCAGCATTAATAAGTTTAATGTTGGTTTAAAAAAAGTCATAAAATTGTCATAAAATTATCATAAAATCTTTAAACATTTCTATTTTCTGGTGACATACACTTTAACATAATAATATTCATATAATTCTGAAAATATAATTTTTTTAACTTAATAATATTCTTACAACAACAAAAAACAACATAATTTCTTATGATTGAAAACAAAAAAAAAATTTTACTTATTCTTTAATTTTCCTGCTAATATCTATTAAAATTTCAATATACTTTATATACAATAATAAACCAAAAGTCTGTGTGACCTCTCAATCTCAATCAGTAAACATTTAAATTTAATACAAAATAACAACAATCAAAACCTCTTCATTAAAAAGGATAACTTCAAATTAACCATCTTTTTTTAACCGCCCATACAATCATTCCCAAATTCCCACCTTAAAAATCCCCATAAAAAAAAAACATAAAATTAATGAAATAGGAACAAGAGAAACATTAAAATTTTAAAATCATTAATCATTTTCTCAAAAGTTTTCCAACGAAAAGATATGGAAAAACAGACAAATTTTCATTTGTATAAATAATATAAATGAAAATTTGTTTTTTTTTTTTAGTTGTCGTTGTGTTGTATTTTTGGGGTTAATAATGAAATATCCTTTTTACGGAATCGATAAGAAATTCTTGGTAAATTTTGCCTGTTATAAACAACAGACAAAAGGAAATAACTAAAACATTTTTCTATGCTATATCTGAAGAATATTTTATTACTGTAAAAGCAAAAGGACTAAAAATTAAGATATTGCTTTTATTATATTTTATATTGAATTTTTTTTTCTGTTCTGTAACATCTGGAGATGAATTGGCAGGAAAAGTTGATAATGTCCATAAGGAAAGTATCATTCAAAAAAACAAATACGACAAACCCGAAAAAAAAAAAATATTGTGAATTTCTTTTTTTTTTGGTTATGTTTTTTGTATTTTGAAAATATGGGAAAAAACAGAGGAGGAAATGTGAAAATGGTTGGTTGAATGAATTGCAAAAAAAAGAAATGATTATTTTTTGAGAATGAAAAATTATTATAAATTTTTTTTTGAAAATTGTGTTTAGTTGTAAAGATTATAAAATTTAATGAAAATTCTTAAATGAATCGTAAATATTAAAATGCTGAATGCAATTTTAATTTTATGAAAAATATTTACACACTTTGTTTATATGTAATTTTAACATAGTTTGAATAAAATAATTAAATATACACTTAAGACATTTTAACATATTCTCACTGCAGTAGATTAGTTTTCTGGGAAATATTGGTGTATAATATTTATAAAACTTAATAATATTTTTGTGCAGACATATAGATTATTACGTACTCTACTCCCATAACCAATGTGATTTTTTCACTGATCCACCTAAGTGAATTATACGAAAACTTTAATTGCATGGTGATTTATGGAAATGCTTAAACCAAAACAAATTTCACGCGAATTTGCAGCGTTTTTTCATAGTGATTTATTTAATATATACCATATAATTTTTTCCGACGAATTTAGTTCAAACCTCGTGATATTTAATTGCTTATTAAATTATTTTTGATAAAAATAATTAATAAGCAATTAAATATTAATTTTCTTTCCACCCCAAAATGACATTTTAATTTTATTGTAATTTTATTGTAATTTCATTTTAAAGCTGACTAAATTTAGATTAACATAAATATCTCGGGTGTCGAACGAGTACCAACCGCTCAGTACACTCTACCGCGAACACTTAGCCAAAGCCGATTTCAAGAATCAGTTCAATTATTTCAACGGTACAAATATTTCCTTAAAGCGAATTATACACAGTCAAACTTTTTACTAAATTTATAAAAATTTCAAAATTTAAAATTTTGTCTTTTTTTTAAATTAAGTTATAACAATTTGAGAAAATTTTTATCTGTTCAAATATTGGACAATGTTTTTAATATTTTATAGTTTATAGCATAAATTATAGCATAAAGTTAAATTTTAATAAATATTTATTTAAGATAAATTTAATTCAGCGATAATTTTGTAGCATTTAATTCTATTCCTTAATTAAACGATCATAAAAGTTGTCCAATAGTTTTAAAGTCAAATATGCTCAAAGGATATTTTCAAATTAAATTACATATTAAATGCCAGTAAAAATTAAAACAAATAAATGATATTTTTCTTAACAAATTTTGTTTATCCTTATTTACTTAATTTTTTATTATTACATATTATAAATATTTTATGAATGATTTAATTTTGTATCTTATATTTCCAAATTTCATAAAAATTCAGTCTCATTGACCATTATTTTTTATATTAAATTAATTCAAAAACACGTTTTTTTTTCTGTCTTTAATTATGCGAAGCCATCGTCATCGAAAGTAATAATTTATATTCAGTCTGAAAAAAAAAATATAGCTATGCCTTTTTAGAAACAAATTTATGACATCTATAAAAATAAGGTATACATAGTAAAACAAGATATATTCTAACAGGAAAAAAGGAATAAAAAAAAGAAAGAAAGGAAATTTGTTTTTACTTAAACTTTATGACCAGAGGCTTTTCTTCTCTTGTCAGGATATCGTAGATTTTCCCTCTTTGGGATTATTTAATAAAAAATAAAAAAAAAAGCATACAAATACTTGTAAATATTGGCATTAAATTGTTTTGCATAAAAATATCTTCTGTTGTTTTTTTCTTTTTTAAATTTGAGAATTTTTTTGAATCTATGTTTCATTGTTTACAAAATTATGTAAACAATGAAAAATAAGTATGGAAATTATTTTAAGTTTTTCATTTTATGTTTAAGAGCTTTCAACAATCTTTCAAATATAAATAATAAATTTAAAGTCCTTAAAGTGGAAAATTGCATTTAAATTTTATACAAGTTTTGATGCACAGTTGATTATTTGAATATGAAAATTAGGATAAATATTTTTCAAATTAAATTATAAATAAATATTCGTGTAGAATTTCTTTGATTAAGATTTAGGATTCTTAACTATTTGTTAAATAATCAGTTAAAATAAGGGATTTAACTACGAAAACCTATATAATAACACTTTTTAATATAAAAATGTTGTGTCGATAATTAATCTGAAGACTAGTTGACTTCTCGGGGCATACACTACAGTAAAAAATAGTGACTATACCAATATAAAATTATGAAGACTTTTAAATTAAATATAATTTTATTCAGTGTCAAATGAGTTTCTACATTTAAAACTGGTTCAAATTCGATCCCTAATGTGGTGTATCTTTGAGTATTTCACTAGTCTTACTTAATCAAGAAAAATTTGATTCAATTGAGAAATTTTAATTTCTATTTTATGTGATGTACTACCGCAATTTTAATAAAGTTTTTCCTATTTCTTTAATTAAGTAAATGTTTTTATGTGTTTTCAGAGAAAGAAATTAATTATTCATATTTAAAAAAATATATTAGTTTTTTATAATTTACATAAAAAGGATTAAAATTTTGTTTTGTTTTATAAATTTTTAGATTGAAAATATAAATTTGAAAAAAACTTTTAAGAACTTAATTTTCAATTAAAATAATTTAGTGAATAAGAAAAGTTAATAAGCTTTTTAATTCCTTTTACGTGAGAATATAGTATAGTAATTATTAAAACTTTTGTTAGTCAGAGTCAGGTTTTTAATATATGTATATATTATTTTTTAGAGTTTTCTGGATTTGGAGGAAAATATTAGTTTTTTTAAGGGCAAAAAATAATATATGTTGGTTTGTCAGTCACTGTAAAAATCAAAACTACCTATTTCGTGTTATGCCATTACGAATTGTGGTATTTCTCACTTAGATCGCATTATTATGTATTATTATGTTTAGCTCTCGGAAAGACAAGAACAAGACAATATTATTCGCAACAAACTCAGTGATATATTGTGTTTCGGCCTTTAAATAATGGACTAGAAAATTTCATTAATTTTTTTTTAATAAAATATGACAATTGAAATATTTTAAAAAGCATAATTTAACTAAAACAACATTATCCTTAAATATCTAATTTCAGTATAATGTAAAACTTCTAAAATTTAACTGAAATTAAAAAAATTAAAACTTTACAAAATTTCATGAATTTTATTTAATTTTACGAAGAATTAAAAAGGAATTAATTTGATTTATAAAGTTTTATTTTTCATTAAACATAAAAATTATTACAACTAAAAAAATTTGTTTAATTGATCAATTTAAAGGATAATTTAGCAAACATAAATATGAAAAAAAAATGTTTTTTGTTTTTATTAAAATTCTTATTAAAATATAATTAAATTATATAAAATTTCAATTAATTCCGAGTATTATTATAAATAATAAAAAAAATATGTTAATTAATTATTTATTATGAGTAATTTTAATTACATAAACTTTTAAAAACATTTTTAATTTAAAATAATAAATCTATGATAGCTTTTTTTTAATCCAATGAATTTAATTTTAATGTTTTTATATAATTTTAAAAAAAAATGATGTTTTTAATCAGGTAGCATTTACCTTTAATTAATATATATTTTTTTTTAAAAACCACATAAAATGAATTATATTGGAATTTTTAGTATAGGGTATAAACGGCAAAAATTTTTAGTATAGGGTATAGTCGGCAAAAATCATACCACTTCCTAAAATATACCATTTGCTTGTATTCAGTAACTAAATAATATTTTTCAAATATATTAATGGGAAATTGTCCACATTTGTATTATTGTCGTTTTACGTTTTATGTGTATAGAACTAAAGTTTTTATACGTATAAAACTAAGATTATTTTAGAGTTAAAATTAAGGAAAAATTAAACTTAAAAATATTAATAATTTAAATAAACTTAAAATTTTATGTTGAAATTATTGTTTTTTTTTTTATTGATAATTAAAAAGTAATAGAATTAAATTTCATTTTAAATATATAAATATTAAATGATTTCTTATGTAAAGTAAATATTAATAATTTAAATAAACTTACTTGCAAGTACCACCATTTTCACAATGATTTTTTTCACAAAGTGGTCCTTTACTACAATCTGTACCAGTAAATCCAGCAAAACAGGAACAATAATAAGATCTATAAAAAATAAATAAAATTAGTTTTAGTATGTTTATTAATATTAAAATTTACCATATGTGTCAGTTATAAAAAAAAAAAAAAAATTGGAAAAACTTTTTATATTATAGTAAAAGAAAACTTCATAATTAAATATATATTACAAAAATTTTCTTCTTCATTTTTTTTTGTTGTGTGGTAATTTACTTGATTGATTGCCAATTTCCGTAATATATAATCCTAATTAAACTTTTCGTAAACCTAAAACTTTATTTTCTAACAACTAAAACCACAACAACAACAAAAAAATATTATTTTTCACATCTGTCCATTCTACAAAAATGTCGAAGAAAAGTTTTTCTCAAAAAAAAAACAAAAATTAAATAATAAAACCAACAAAATTTAAGTAATTGAGTTTTCTTTTTGGTCATATTTCTTATTTTATTTTAACTTTTATTGATTACAGTCAGTAAAATATAGTTTTTTTTTCAAATGGACATAATTCGGTAAAGAAACTGATATTTTTATGTAATTTTTTTAGTAAATTTACAGAACCTTACTAATCATATCTTTTTTTTTTATTTTTAACAATTAAAATTGGTTGGCAAATATACAAAAATTCAAGTATGTATTTAAAAAAAAACATGACCGGACTTAATAATGATATTAACACTCTAACTGCCACGACATTTTTAAGTCTTTTTCGAATATTTAGTTGTTAGTCAAAAAGGCCTGACAAAAATAAAATACAAAATTGTTTTGTCAGAGACTTCGACCTGACAAGAAGCTATTCAAAAGTTGCCTTGTCAGATACGCTTAGAACATATTTTAATAAATTTAACAGTCTGACGGGCATTATAGACAAATTAAGAAAAATTTTGAAGTCGGAGCGGGAACATTTCTGATTTTCAAAAGGTATTTTAACGCAAATGAGTGTTATTACCATAAGATGAACTTCCAAAGAATCGTTGCGGTTGCAGCGAATATTTTAATAAATTTCATTGTGGCCGTTTTTTACAGTTAGGTGTCAGACCTTTTTGACTGACGTGGCAGTTACAGTAAAATTGCAATTTATTTCCTTGAAATTTAGTTAGTAGAAATATAAATTTTAACTCTTATATCTTTTTGGTTTCTCGAGAAAAATGTGGCCCAGGATTCAACATAAAATATTTATATAATTGACGTTCTTTAACATTGTCGTCGAAATTTTAAGTTGAAAAGATTGCAGATTTTCGTGATTTTAGGTCAGAATGTAGCATGCTTATATGCTACGTTTGCCGTATAATAATATATAAAATATAGCTTTCAATTCCAGTTCACGTCAGACTAAAAAATACTCAGATTATAAACATGCCAAAAAAATATTTGCTGCTAAAAATTAAATTTACTAAATGTAAATTTACGAAAATAAATAAAATGAAGGTGTCTATAAAAATTTACTATTTACCCAATTTATACCAATTAACCTATTTTGATATTTTAAATATTTCAAATTCAGATACGTATACAGTATAATTTTTTTTGGTATAATTTAACTATTTAACATTTTCATAAAGATTTAGAACATAATTTTTATGTTCAATTTTTAATAGTTGAAAATTTTGATATAAAGTACTAAAAATAACTTTTTCATTCTATTCACGTTACACAAATTTTAACAAACAAAAATAGAATAATCAACGAAAATATTTCATTTTAACACCGATATGACATTAAGATAATATAGGTATTAATAATAAAAAGAAAGTAAAAAAATATTCATATTTTTGGTCCTTTTGAGAATTGTAATATAGCCCAAATCAACAGTAGTGATGAATATATCAAAGAAAAATAAATATGCCTATGAGTTTTTTTTTTTTTGGAAACGTATGAAATTAAGCTTGAAATTTTTTTTTATCAGTCACGTAAAAAAATGAATCAAATGAACTGGAAACCTCTCAAAAGGAACATAAATGAAATAGACTTGAATAAATTTGAATTCTCTAAAGTTTTGAAATTTAGGTTTTTTTCCTTTTTTTTATTTGAATTTTGATTTTCCATTAGAAATTAAGAATAAGGAGTTTGTTGGAGTTCTTTTTTTGCACTAACATAAGTTTTAATACTTGTCTCTAAACCTCTTGTCTTGAAAATGAAATCACATTCAAAAATTTCCGTAAATTTTGTTCACTTCCTAGTCAAATCAAATTTTAGTCAAATCTTTTTTATTTCAATGAAAAGGGTTCTTTTGGTCAATATTTCAACTATAGCTGTAATACGTAAAGTAAATCAGTAGATATATGTCATTACTATAGCACGTATTTGAACCACCAATTATTTTTAATTGAAGTAATATATGTATAACTTGACCTGAATTTCTTAATGTTGTTGAAAAAAAAAATTTTAGTACTCAAAATTTTTCATACTTTTACCTAAAAAAACAAAAAACAGAAAGAAAATTATTGAAAAAAAAATCCTTTTTGAATGAATTATGAAGGATTTTTTTTCCTGGTTTTAATAGCACGTCACATGAGTATTTCATTTTGAAACTCAGAAACTTTATTAAAATTTTGGACACATACAATTCATATTTATTTAAAAATTTAGTGATGATTATAGAATATTATTATCTTGTGTATTGGGTTTACTTTCTGTCAGGAAATCAAATTTTTACTATAAAAAGTCAAAGATTTTATGAAAATGGTAAAAAGCATCTACTAATAATTTAAACTGAAAAATTATTTATTTGAATTTAAGTAATTTTAAGGAAAAGTTCATAACTTATTTAAGATTAAAGTAATAAGGCTGCTAATAATATTTTAGGCTACAAATGGTATTCACTTAACAATCATTATATGATTGACATCATTTAAGGTAACGTAATGTTATAATTATCTTAAAATTCTTAGATATAGCTCTATAATTCGAAAATAATATTATGCTCTCCTCAAAATTGTTGTACAATTAAAAAAAAAAAAAGTTGTATATAGAAATTATTTCCTTTACTTCATGCAATCAAATATATCCTTCCATAACGGCGCCCTTCCATAAGTATGATACTAGTTTTATTTGTGTCATGAAATTAAAAAAAGTTGGGGGGGGAGGGGAGAATCCAGTATAGAAATCAATAAAAAACGCACATAAATATCCTGATTAAAAAAGAATTTGTATCTTTTTTTTTTACACAAGGATAAAAAAAATAATATCCTTGAGTAAAATTCACTTCATTATTTCAATAGTATTTCTGTTTTGCCCTCATCTAAACTTTCAATTCATATAAAATGAAGGTTTTTATTTCCCTTATAACTTTGTCATTTGAATATTTATAATAATTTTCTTGCACTATGTCAGAATTTTCACATAGAAATCACTGTAATGTCATATACAGTGAGTGGTAGTAGTATTCACAATAATTCAAGAATATACATATATAAATATAATCATCGTCATATCGTTATCAACACCATCATAATCATCATTATTGTATCCTTACTGTTTCCTGTCACAAAGAAGAAAAAAAAATACCATAATAGTGTAGAAAGCATATGCTGTTCTATATTAAGTTTAAATGTTTTTAGTATCATACAAGCAATAAAATATATATTTATGTACCAGATACTTAAAGAATAGTGTCCTTGTACAGATATATATATATATATTTTCTATTAAAAAAGTCAGAAAAATAAAAACGATATACGCGATGTTGATGACTACTACAACGATGACGACGGGTGTACATCGTTAGTTATGCTCAACTAATTTGTCGCAACAAAAAAAAGAAAAAAATAAACATATAAAGATTTTGTATCTAACTATAATATATATAACATATAAAATAAATTTTTCACACATCCCTATATACAATAAAAATTTTATAAGGACGATATAGAAACATTTATTTTATTTTATTTAAAGGCTGTTTTTTTTATATAAACAGATTAAAATTAATTTTGACTTTTAAAGTGCTTTTGAAAAAGAACTATAGTTTTTTTTATGAAACACTTTTAAATTTGACGCCATAACATAAAAGGAAGAAAATTGTATAATGTCAGTTATCCATACGAATTAGTATACATATATAGAAATAATTTGTTAATGTACTAAACATTTAACCAACAATTATTTATTGGCACATTTAGAAGAAATTTCTATGTTGCCACCATAAGAATGACTCAATTTTATAATATTAACGTATTAAAGTCATTTTGAATCCTTAAAGGATTATTCACAAATTATACTACAAATTATATTGTAATGTCCGCACGACCATATGCAAAACTTGTCAAATTATTATTTACCAGATACTACATTGCAAAACTTGAGTAAGTTCTTATCAGTTAAAAGTAAAAATTATTTTAAGAGAATCCGGTAGGCAGCGTAATTTGCGTTTTGCATATATTTGAATGAAAACTGGCAATTTAAGATAATAAGTATTTTCCAAAATTGATAATAGACCATACGATGGATAGTTAATAAAGAGTAGAATAAAGCAACACTTTCCTTTAGTTAATATTTCTACCCATAGAGGTGTTATGGTAAAAAATGTATTTATAATAATTTTTAAATGTAATTTAACATGGTACTTACATTAGTACCTTCGTTAGAAATATAATATGCTTCTTATATGCTTCTTATATTTGCAACCAAATACTAAATAAAACTAGTTAGTATAATTCAATACTCTGTGACTAGAGGAAATAAAGTAACATACGGTTGAAAATTGTCAAATATGCAAATATCTTTAATGGGATTAATGGAATGTTGGACTTATAGTCCAACATTTGTGTACAAATTGTTTTTACGTTTGTACACAATGGATGTGGTTACAATATCTCGTACGTATAAAACTACTACACAGTGTTTCTGCTGCACGCCATTTTTTAATATAATGTTTCAAAATACAATGAAAAAAAAAATAGATTATATTTCTTTTTTGCCAACAATAAAACTTGGCAATAAATATTTAACACACTTGACTTATAGGTTCAACTAATTGCCAATCTGGTTGGTAATAGAATCTTGCTGAGATATCGAAGAAATATTAAAGAAAAAAATATAATATTTTATGTTTATGTCAATTTTATGTATAAGTACTTGAAGTTTATATTAATTAAAACAAATATTAATTTAATTTATTACATTATTTTAATTAAATTGTTAATATATAATTCACAAAAATCATTATATACCACATAATCATCTGAAAATAGACTTTAATAGAAGATTTATTTTATTTTGCAATAAACATAATTTTGTATATAGTCATAATATTTAATACTTTGATAATTAATTTTTTCTTTGATTCTCATTAAATTTATATCCGATGAAATTGGAAAATAGTAAATATGATTGGGAATAATGTGAATAAAATATTATAATTAAAATTATAAATTAATTATATGTACACTAATAATTGGGATAGAATGTAGTAAACGTAGGATATTCCAGGAAATAAAATAATATTACATTAATTAAATGTAAAATTATATTGAAAACTGAATTAAATTTTACGGACTCCCTAAGGTTCGGTTACACAGTGTTTTGACAGCTGCAGCAAAACGATTTTTTTCAGTGAATAAAATCGCGAGGATATCGCCTCTCTGTTCATACCAAAATTTTGAAACTGTCAGAAAAACCAAAAAAAAAAAGTATTTTAATTTTTGAATTATTTTTGGTTTGAACATTGCCGTAAACCGCGATTTACTTAAATTTTGGGAATAATTCGCTTCGCTGCCACTGTCACTGGAAAAAGATCGCGTGGACTGAGGAGTATTTAATTATGAAAACCAACTAAACTTATTTAAATTTCTTAGAATTAATAGTAAATTTTCGATAATTTTTAATCTACTAGTAATTAAGGACATACAATTTTTATAATTCTTATGATTTCTATTCTAAAAGATAAATTATTTGTAATGAAAATTAAATGAAATTTCATTATAAAATTTAATAATTGAAAAAAAATTAAACAATTACGTCAAATACGTAATTAATTCATTAAAAATTTGATATGATTTTTGATGTTTTTAACAAAATACGCATTTCAAATTAGTTTTTGACAGATTTAATTACCAAATATATTTACTAAATATATTCCAGTACATAAAATTAATAAATATAGTAAACTATTTGAAAACTTATATATATATATTTAAATTCACCAAATAAATGAACTGCAAATCTATTATTAGTGTATAAAAATGTTTATATATTTTGTATATAGTCACAAATTGGTGTTATTGAAGTGTATTATACAATTTTTGTTGGGTTATTGTTAGTTCATAGTTTATTTAACATAAACTAAATTTGCCAGCAAAAAAAAAATAACAAACTAAATTTAATTCTACAATAGCATTTACAAAATGGAATTACACTTTTCTCTAACTGGATTTGTTTAATCACTACCAAAAAAAAAGCATTAATCCTTGCAAAACAACAACCGAAACATTTTGTTAGTGCATTGTGAAAAAAATTCTAGAATAAAAAAAAAATGGGTAACATATTTTCATGAAGTTTGTCTGTAATATTTGCAGTGGAGTTTTACGTAGTTACTATAGTCTGTTTTTTTTAATTCAGTCCAAAACATTTTTTTTACTTCCTCAAATTTTTTTTTTTTGCAAATTTTATGCAAGTTAGTTCATGTGATTGATTTATTGATTGCAATTGGTTAAGTAAAAATAAATTATGGAGCAAAAATCTGTAGATCGACCAAAAGGATTCATTTGCAAGGAATTAATTTTCTATATTAATAACATGGATGCAACAATTACATTATGTACTTAATTCTTCAATTGTTTGTTAATTTTTCTACATGTTTTATTTTAAATATTTTGCATAATTATTTTGTCTTTTATATTGCAATAATATTTCAATAGGATTTAGGTGCTCTTTCATATTTTGGGGAGAAAAAAAAAATTTGATTGAAATCAGTATGTTTTCAGGATTCAAGAAATCGGTGGTACATAAATTTTTACAAAATATTTTAGTGAAATTATTATTTATTACAATTTTGAATTTCAAATATATTGAAATTTTGTATTGTCGTTACAAAAGTGGCGCGTTAAAAAAAATGAAATAGAATTTATTTTGGAAACGACAAATCGTCATGAAAGCGGCATATTTACAAACTTGCGTACATTTCCTTTATTTTTTTTTTTTTTTGACATTTCAAAAACCATGGCGTTTAAAATTTTGATGCCATATTGACAGTACTTGATATAAGAAGTGTGGAACACTAACTTGAGAATTTTTTGAAATTTATTTTTAACTAGCCAATAGGATAAATCAATGACTTGGCCTAAGAAAACATAAAGTTACATAAATTTCCATTAATTTACTAAAACCGATAAGAAACATACAGTATATGAAATGTTCAAATTACCTTGAAAGGATAACTGAGATAACAGATGAAAACTACTCAGGTTATTTTAAGCTGACCTCAACAAGTCAATTCTAAATATTCTCTACTAGCAAAACCTTTAAATTGTATTCTAAATTATAATTTTGTGAACCTTTTTTATGTTGGACCAAAATAGTGAATATGAAAATTGTTTTGGTGTCAAGGATATACATTGCAACTATATAAACGCGAAACGAACAATCTAAAACAATTTTTCCATCTTCATTGAAAATTTTTCCTACCAAATTGTTTCTTTTTTTTTTTTTTACTCTAGATCCTTTTTTTTAAATTTTTATTTTTGTTGGCATGACAATTGAAATGTAATATTAGGATATTTTTGTAAAGGCTTTTTGTATTTGACTGGCTCTCTTACACATTTAAATATATAAATTTTTCAATTTAAATATGTACATTTTTTTTGTTGGAAATTTTTATATGTCACAAAATTTATTCAAACAATATAAAAGGACTCAATCCATATATCTAAAAAAAAAATTCATCGTATATATTTAGACAGGAACCAAAAAAAAAAATAACAAAAAGGATAAATTTTTAAATTTATAAGTGAACTTTTTTTATAGCTTTTTATGCTACATAGCTTTGTGAAGTGAAAATTGCAGTTTACTGCCGGGCATGATGATATAAAATTGTTTCAATACATACAACTTTTTTTTTCGACAAAATAAATATTTGTCCTTTTTTATAGAATTTTTATACGTAAAAGTTTTTTTTTTGGTTTGTATTTGACGAGATAGAAATATGTTGTAGTATATGTTGGAAAAAAAAAGCATGAAATATTTTTAGAAAAATGAAAATCCGTAATGCGACAATCTTTCGCGTTCTTTTACATTGCTCAATTGGATAAGCGATTTCTTCTTACTACAATTTAGATTAGAAATTTGATGATAAATAATAATAATAATAAAAAAAATTGTATATAAAAAGGATTTTTTTTTTGATGAAATGAATAAACATATACGTATCACATTTAGGAAACGGAAGTCATAATAATAAAAACAAAAAAAAACAGTGTTTATTGGGTGAAAGTTTTTTTTATGTAGGATAATATGATGACAAATAATATTATGATATGATATTGTTTTACATCCTGGTAAACCAGTTTAATTGGTATTTCCTTTAAGGGAAATTATGGTGTTTGATGAGAATATTGAAATTATGTTTATGTAGATGAAAATTGAATTTGATCGGTTAATAATATTAAATGAATTAGAAAGAAACCCAATAATGAAATAGGATATAACATTTTTTTTTATTAAATTATTTTAAATTTTATATAAAATATGGATTTGGGTAAATTTTTGATTATTATAGGCGGTTTAATGATGAAAATTTATTATGAAAAGTATTATTAAATTTTTAAATATTCAAATAGAATAGAAAATATGATATTTTTCTTTAGAAATTTTCCGTAATAATGTTTTTATGTTATTTTTCAAAATTAATTAAGTAATAAAAAATGAAATTTTAGATAATTTTTCCGACTGTATAAAGGGATTTGACTTGGTAACATAATAAATTAAGCATATTTTTTATTTTGTAAAGACAAGCTAAAAGTAAATAATTTGTTTATTTGATTAAGATTTTTTTTAATAAAACTACTCAAATATTATTTTAAAAAAAACCTTAAAATTAGGCTGAATATTTATTAAAGAGCTATATTTTTGAAATTTATTTTTGAATATTCTTCAATTTCATAGCAATATCTCATATAAAATAATTTTACTATATTTTAAGAAAATTATAAAGAAATATTTAGTAATTTTCATAATAACAAATAAATTTTCGAAACTAATTGCATGAAAAATGTATTCAAGTTTAACTTGATACAAAATTTAATATGCGATTATTTTTTAATCAGACAAAAACCAATTTTATGTTTCAATTAATTTATCTACGTTCTAACTGAGCTTGAAAAAAGTTTATTAATTTTACAAGATACTAAAATTAAGTCCAATCAACCATGAAGCAGACTTTTAATTGTAAGAAAATAGTATTTACTTCTAAATGGTTCGAAAAATCATTGGTTAATACCAAAAATTTTTGTTTAAGTCAAATACTTCTAAAAGATAATTGAATTAAAAGTACAAATAAATAAATAAGAAATATTTAGAAAATTTTTTTTATTTTCATATTTCAAATTTTCCATTAATCTGTTTCCATAAATTATTAAAAAAATAATATAATAATAATAATTTATAGATTAAAACAATCTGAAATATTTTTTTTCCCAGAATATATTTCAATCATGAATATATTGGAATTGGACATTAATTTATATCCATTTCAGTATATGGGCATTAATGTGTACCACCAGAATAAAGTTTATTTATATACAATCTGTAATAAATTTTTTTTTATATGCTATTTAATGAAATACTTATAAAACTAATCAATAATTTAGAAATAATTTCAACTACCCATAGTAGCATAAACCAAAATTTGTATTGATATGTTGACAAAATCCTTGAAAATACAATATCCTTTATATAAAACAAATAAATAAACAAAACAATCCGTTTGCAATATGATTTAGGTTAATAGCATATTATTTATTTTTTCAATGATTTTTATTTTTTTCCATTTCCAAGCTTATTAGATTTATTAGGACAAAATGGTATTCAAGTGGTTGGGTTCTATGTTTTTTTTTTGTTCTGCAAATCAATCAAAAGATTTGCATAATAAAATATTTTAAAATCGGTTTTTTATGGTTTTTTTTAGAAATTTAAACAACAAATTTATGTATTTTTTTATTTAGAATATTTAAAAAATGAATTTAATTAACTAAATTGATTAATTTAGTTTTAATTGAAAAATGATTTAACTATACAAGTTGTACTTTGGTAAATAACACAAAATATTCATCAGAATTTAAAAGAAGTTTAAGTGGAATTTATGATAGAAAAACGATATTTTTTTCCAAGTTTTCAAAAATTTTATTTGTAGATACTATATTGTCGAATATTTACACATATTTTACTAATATTAACAATGATTGATATTTAACTGCTTGATTGAGCTAATAAAACTTTTAATCACTTCAGAAAATAATTTTTTTTTATATTAAAAAAAATATATATTTTTTTATAAAATTTAAAGTCCAAAAAGCAATTAACAATTTTGTCAAAGATAATAAATAAACTTAACCTGTATTTTCTGTGCATTCGTGCTAAGAATTAATATACAATAAATTGTTTTCAAACTATCTTCTATTTCACATAAATTTATACAATATATATATTGTATCTATATGTTGCACAATTTGGTCTTTAAAATTAAAAAAGTTTCAACAATTTTTGTTTTCAAATTAAAAACAAAAAAAACATAAAAGAAAAGTTTCGATGACAACAAACAATTTTATAGAACTTTCCAAAAAAAAATTAAATAAAAACCAGTCAAATTAAAGTAGAAAATAAATACGGAAAATTTTCTTTATTTATACTTTTTGGTTATATATCATTAAATAGATACATTAATAATAAGAACTTAGAACATATAGTCAAGTTGTCTTCTTTCTAAATAACCCAAAAAAAATTCAAACTTCATATTAATTACACTTGTCTCGTTTTTTTGTGTTGATCTTCCTTATTACACTTAAATTAATTGAAATATGTGCCATTTGAAATGAAAAAAAGAGGATATTTTTGAAAATGTTTTAAAAGGTGACGTTAATATTTCATATAATATCACCCTAAAATTACAATTATCACTCTACAATTTCTGTTAACTTGCGCGAATTAATTTATTTAAAAAAAATATGTTTCAGACTAAAATAAATGCCAGGATTTCAAATGAAAACTTTATGTTGATTATGATATTAGTTTTATGGAAATATTAAAATTTACCAAATGTGATATAATATCGAATTTAGGAATACTATTTTTAACAGTTTTTGTATTAAACCGAAATCAATCAAACAGAATCAAAAGGGAAATTAATAATTAAGACCTTGACTTAAATCAAGCAGTACGACGTACAAATTACTGTCAAAATCTGGTGTATTATATTTAAATTGCTTTATATTCCTTCGCTCAAACCTCAATCCAAGTTTGTTAATTTTTTTTAATAATTGCATTTAAAAAGTATTAAGATCGGCTGTGGCTTAGTATCAGTGCTACTATGGCTTAGTAGCAATTAATCTGTGGAGCGTTGGATACTGGGTTCAACTCACGTCCGAGGCGTCAATGTCGCACTAAGTTTACACGCTCTAAGTTTATGTAATTTAAGATGGGGAAAAATGCTATTGGTCGAAGCTATTTGCTAACAACTAATTAAGTTGCCATTAAAATTACTTCACTATTAAGAAATTTATGACTCGGAATCTATTTTCATCAATTTCAAAAATCAAAATAATATTTAATTTTTTCCACTACGTAACTCAAAATTATGTCCTTTTCAATTATGTTCCACTTAATAAACCAAAAAAAAAAATATATTGTCTAACAATGTTACACCAATAGATCCTTTTTTTTACTGGTAATTAGTTCAAAATGTTTTCTATTATATTTTTTTTTCGTAAAACAAAAAATTTTTTTTGTTAAGGACAATATTTTTTTTTTCCTTAATTTAACATATAATGGAAAAAACCTAGCATCTGGATAAATAGAACCCCACCTTACATTAAACAATACCAGCAAAAACTGTGAATAAATTGCCACTTTGGGTTTAAAAAAAAAAAAACAATTAGGGTGGCAAAAAACCTTGATAAATTTGTTTTGTTAAAAACGACATGTCTAGCTTTTATTTAATTGGGACCATATTTACATCAAATTTAATGACAGTATTAGTGGATATTTTGTAAAAGAAATTATGTAAACATATTTAGGATTTTCCGTAAAATATGAGTGTAAGATTTTAAAAAAATAATAAATATATATTTTTATTACGTTTTTCTATTCATAATAAAATTAAAATTTTTCCAACATTATTAAAATATGTATAACAACAACAACAAAAAAGGATATACTAATAGCAATTTCTCAGAATTATCAAAAAATTACCCTTGAAACGTGTACTCGTGTTTATTTTGATTGGAACAATATGATTAAAGTGTAGCTTTATAAATTGGTGGAAAATTTTATACATATTTAATAAATTTTCCGATTTTTTTTTAATGTATTCAAATTGAAAGATATTTTATTTTTGTTATAAATTTTTTAATAATTTAAATAGCAATTATTTTTATTACAAATTTAATTCGTGAATTGAAATTTTTTATTGAAATTATAGTCAAAACAGAAGTTGTAACATGACAGATTGGAAACGAAGGGTGACTTACAGTTGTAACAATATAAAGGATACAAATTAAATCGTTGATTATATAATACAGATTTCTGATTATCCATCGTTTAAAAATTATGTCTGTAAAATTGTTAAAGCTTAGTATGCAGTCCGTCGTGTATGCAACCGCTTTAGTATTCACCCGATGTAATATGAAATTTTCCATGCTCGTGAAAACTATCATAAGAAAAATTTTGAAAAGATTGTGAAAAAGTGTTATGGAGAAGAAAACATTAAGTAGTATTGAAAATATAGAAAATGGGTAATTTTCTTTAAACGAAATGACCAAAACAAACACACAAAATGATCAAATGTCATGTTGTGCACATTATTTCCACTACAAGTGAAAAATGTTTACACTGAAAAAATTTACTTTATATTTGCAAATCAAAAATTACATTGACGACCACAAACTGAAATCATAAGTAATTTTTCACAAGGTGTTAAATTTATATAAAAATTCCATTTCATGGCCGATTTGCATACTAAGCTTTAAGCAGTGACATAAAAAAATTCTAATAAATTTAATTTGAAATAAAATTAAATATGAATTCTATGATATTTAATCTAAAATTAACAAAAAAGTAATCACTAAATAAATCGACAATTTTTTTTTGGATTAAAATACAAAGTCAGCAATAATTGTTGCCCATACTTTTAATTTGCGAATTATATTATTTTGGAATACGTATTATCGTTAAAAACTTATTTAAATATTAATATATACACAACATATATTTTGCTGTTTATGAAAATTAAATGCAATGACATTGCATTTAAGTGATAACAATGTAAAATATATATTTTAATAATAATTATATGTCACTAACAATTATTTTTGAAAATTATATAAACAAAAAAAATGTTGAAAATTTATGATAAGTAAACTATTACCAGAAGATAAACGAGTGTTATTTATTTAAGTAGCTATAGTTAAATTTTTTTTTGTAAGTTCTATGTAATTGTGGACGATAAAATTGAATTTAAATTGTAAACAGTTTATCAGATTTACGTACATTCATATATAAATAATTTTTTGGATTAAAACAATAGAATAACAATAAAAGTAATAATTACAGATATCACTATTATATGAAAATCTGTGCAAAAGGGAAAAATTAATTAAAAGGCACTTTATAAAAATTCATGTAATGTGCCAAAAAATTTAAAATAT
Source organism: Empis livida (assembly GCA_963932195.1). NCBI lineage: Eukaryota > Metazoa > Arthropoda > Insecta > Diptera > Empididae > Empis > Empis livida. The sequence goes on from OZ010649.1 coordinate 2,454,946, forward strand.
GTCATAAGAAAATTAAATTTCTATTAGTACAAAATGCAAAACTGTCAAAACTAATATTTGCAATATTTTAAATGTTTAACACAATGTTTAACTCTATTTTAAGATTATAATTCAATATTGAAGATGACTAGTGGTCTTTTTAAAAAGATAAAATTTCAAAAACTAGTATTATTTGTAATTTTTTTTGGGTGAAAAATACTAGTCATGGTGTTCAATATGCTGTTTTGGCGCCAGTATGATCTAAAATCTAATCTTAAGCTATGATCAACTAATCAAACAGTATACATATTTGGTATGACATTAATTATTTTCTAGTTTTGGAAAATTTTAATATTGCAGTTGATATTCAAAATTTATATTTTGTGTCCATTTTTTGTTGGCACCAAATTTTTGTCATTTTTACTTGAATTTTTATGAAAAGATTTAAAACTTTCATAAATATTACTATTTAGTTTATTACATTGAATGAATTCAACAATACAAATTATAGTTTTTTCTGGTAAAATTTTTATAAACATTATTAGATAAAATATAAAGGAAGAATGTCTAAAAATATTATTATTTTGAGAATTTGCCAAAATTTATAAAAAAAAATTACTTTTATGCAATTTTCGTTTGTATATGACTTTGAAAATCATACGTTTTCTGTTACTGAACGTAAACTTTACTTATCTACTTTTAATGGCCTCGTTTTTATTCAACCTAATTTAAATAATTTAAAAATATAAATAAAGTTAAGTCTGTGAAATATAGGAAATTTCAAGATACATATAATATTTTTGATTAAATAGAGTAATTTTAAAAGATGGCAAAATTGATATTTGAACGTACATTTTTTTGAATAAATTTATATTTAAATTTGACAGTTCCACACAGAAACGCATTCACTTTTTCATTTTTGAAAAACTGTTACTAAAAAATGTCTGAAAGATTACGAGATAAGAAATTTCAGTTTTTTGAAAAAAGCACTTTTTACACAAAAAAATTACTTTTACAATTTGTTTACTGCTAATAAACCTTGTTTAATTTTTCCAAAAAAAATTTTCTGTGTGCATTTAATTTACAAATGAATTTAACTTTTTATGTGTTAAAATTTTATATGCAGAATAATTAGAAATTTCAGAATTACTACTAGCCTAAAATATGTTTTTTTAACTTTGTATCCCAAATAAATATTACCACCTTGAACTTTTCACCGATGAAATTATAATTGCAGAAAATAAGGTCAACACAATATGATTTTCAGAATGAAAATTTATTCAATTCTAAAAAAACTATACAAAATTATACTAAAAACAATATCTTTAGAACAGAAATAAATTCATTTTTGAACTCTACAACATAAATAGATTCTTTGTGTGTACAAAAAAAAACTGAAAACATCATAATTAAAAATGGTTAAATTCATAATTAAAAACAAAAAAAAACTTATACAGGATAATTTACATCATCAAAAATTGTACATGCTTCGTACATTAACACACACAGACAGCAAAAAAAAAATCATTATCCTGTTTTATTTTTTGAAAGAACTTTTGATGAAATTTAATTACAAGAAATATATCCTTTTTTTTCCTGCCGCTGTGTTAGACTGTGTTTTATATTCAAATTCTTTTCTACAATTATTATTTTTTTTTTAACAGAAATTTCCCTCAAAAAAAATTAAATTACATTCTTATTTCGCGATGAACCAGCAATTAGCTGAAAATCGCACGTAATTAACTTTTTTTTTGTCTTTAAATGCCGGAAAATAGTAAGGATATTGTGTTTTTTTTTTGCATTTTATCAGTAAAATTGCTTAAACGTTTTCACGACTGCGGCAATTTACAAAAAAAAAAATTCATTTAATTTAAAATGTTTAAAAAATAAAAAAAAAAATGAATGAATTTAATATGTCGAAATTGCTGGCTGGGATAACACTTATTACCCACTTGTTTAATGCCTTCAGGACTATTCGGGTTTTTTTCATCATTGTTTTAATGAGCGTAACTAAAGTAATAATTAAAAATAAAAGCAAAAAAAAAAATATGCGAAAATATTTAACAGAAAATTAAAAAAAAAAATTGCTTATTTTTTTGTTCAATTGTTGCTTTAACATTTTTATGTCCCCGGGGTGGTTTTTTTCTGAACAGGGGTGAACCTGAAATTGATTATTTATTTCTCAATTTTTTTTTTTTAGTAATTTTTTAGGTTAATTTTGGAATTTTTGTTAATTTTGGAACTATTTGAAAATAATTTAATTGCAGTGCGCATAAGTAAAATTATCATCATATTTCTATTTCTAGACTTATTTTTGGAATAGATTTAAATTATGATTCTGGAAAAGACTGAATTAGGTATTGAAAAATATTTAATGACCTTTGACAGACGGGGCTATTTAATAATCATCACTACCTTAAGTGGTATCTTATTTTCAATGATAATTTATATAATTATTATCTCGGCTATCTTTAAACATTATTTGATATCTTTGACTGATGTTACTATTTAAACTTTATCTTTAGGATACCTGGCCATTAATGATCTTTAATATTTGGCTCTAATGAGGTTTGTATTTCTCAAAAATTGTTTTGTGCTAATTTCCATTTGTGATGATTTCCTAATCATGTCCAATTTTTCAATCAAAATTCTAAATACTGTCAGCTCCTTACGCTACTATCAGTAGCTCCTTTATACCAAATACATTTAGAGAAATTACTTAACTTATGTTCATTAATCGAGATGATACAGTGACAATGATATTATTAAACATGGCAGACGAAATGCAGAATTATACTTAAAGCATTAATTATTATTAAATAGTCTCGTCTGTCGAGAGTATAATTTAAACATGATTTGAAAATTGTATAATATGATATTACTAAATACTCTGTTCTAGTTTTTGTCTTATTTCGTAATTTTTCCCTTCAAAAAATCAATAAATGATTCAAACAAAATGGAAAAAATATTATCTCAAATCTTTTATTCATTACTACTCTGAATAATCAATTTTAAATTGTATCTAATTTCTTTCGTCTACAAATACAAATTCAATTTATTAAGTCAATTTATTCAATTTATAAATTTTTCTGTTTATTTTATATTTTTGTATAAATAAATTTGTGAAAATATAATAATTTTTCTTGTTAATATTAAAAACTTTAATTAACTTTAGATAAAAAAATAATAAAGCTTACCAAAATTTAAGATTTCCATCGTTTTTAAAAAAAAAATTACTTTTCCACTTGGTTTCTTTCTAAGAAAAAAAATATTTTCACATACATGAATTAACTTTAGACATGATTATTTATAACTTTTGTGTACCAAAGTGATAACCCATCGTAAACATTTTCATTACAATTTTTGAAATATGGCTGTCATGAAAATTTCTATTGAAAGTTAAATTTCATAGTTTGTTTTTTTTTCGGAAAATAATTGGCTATATTTAAATTGAAAAAATTCATCACCACAGAATGCGGCACTGACGTAACTAAAAAAAAAGCATAAATTTTAATTGAAAATGAGAAAATTTTACATTTTTTTTTTGTATAATAAAAAACTTTTAATGGAAATTGTTTTAATATTTTCAATACTGTGTAATATAAAATTTATATGATTATTTTAATTACTATAGAAACGTATATGTACAATTATTATATTTTTTTTAAAAGGATTTTCCAAAATTTAAATGGAAATATTATTTTTACTTTTATAAATCTCATTTATGATTATTGATACAAAAATAATAATAATAATTATAGGAAAATTTTCAATTAATTTAGAAAGAAAATAATAATAATAATAATAATATTGATCTGATATCTTCCTGTCTGATTGTTTAAATTAAATTTTCAATCTGATAATGTAAAATTTTTAAGGTAAATATTTGTAGTAAAATTTAAGTAGTTAATAAAATTTGAATATAAATTTTTTTGGTTATATATTTATTTAAGGTATATTAAAGATGTGGCAAAGTGATTGTTGGTATTGGGAAAAGTAGCCCCACAAATAACTAATAATTATCGTTTAATTCTTGCATTTTATCAAGGATGGACAATATTTTATTACAATGAGAGAGTCATTTTTAAAAGATTTTGGTAATATTAATTTATTGACTATTTATTTATAATTTCACTAATATTCTCTTAAGGTACGGTTCATTTTGCATTTAAGATACAGTTGCCTACATAACTTAAAAAATTGCTCTAAAATTTTGTTTGAATTTTCTAATTGGAAAAAAATATGAATTACAGTTTATTGCTCACTGACCAATTATATTTGATATTAAAGTAAAAACCAAAAATTTTAAAACTCAATTTTACTAAGAAATACATAATTTAAATACTTACTTAGACTTTAAAGTAATATTTTATATAATTTTTAGGAAAATTCATTATCAAAAATCAGTGTAACATTAAAACCACATGATATCAAAGAAATTGAAAATTTTGTATTTAAAAAAAAAAAATATTCCAATTAAATTTTCACAATGATTTTCTAAGAAATATTTTTTTTTTTTGGTTTTTTAGAACAGAAATTGGATTATGTAAGCTTTTTGCCGTTCGTTAGTATTTTGGCTGACTGTAAACTTTGTCAAATTATGATTTAACATAGTAAATCCAGACATAAATTCTTGCTAGGCTATTTGTTACAAACGGTGAAAAATCTACAATCAGATGAAATTAAAAGTTACGTAAAATTTACTGAAAATTCATTCGACAGTTTGCATTCTTTAGCCGTAGTAACTTGTGTTTTCGAAACTCGCATTTCCTCACATTGAAAAGATTTTAAAGAATAGAACAGAATAGACATTTTTCTTTAAATGTCGGACAGAATAGACGTTTTTCTTATTTTTTAAAATTATTTTATAGTGAATAGAAAAACTGACAGTACTCAAAAAAGCCCATAAGTATAAAGCTACTGATAAATAATTCTGCTGCACGGTATTTTATTTTTTAAAGCAGTTTATATTATTTCTTATTTTTCTGTTGTATCAAAAAAAAAGAAAATTCAAATTGAAAAATTAAATTAAATAAATATTTATTTTGTTAGAAAAAATACTATGATAAAATCCAGACAGCAAATGAATTTTTTATATAAATATTTTCAATATTATAAAATCAACATAAAATGAAAATCGATTACACACTAAAACAACATAAAATCAAAAATACTAATAAAAAAAAATGAAAATCTTATAAAATTTATTCCATCTTAACATTAATAATTTCATTTCAAGTTATTTTTCCAGAATAGTCGATAAAGGCAAACCAACAAAAACAAAAAAGGATATTATTTGTATAATAAATAATACTGTTTTCATAAAACAAAAATCAATAAAGTAAAATTAAGGATAATACTGTAAATGTGGGGTAACAACAAAAAAAACTTTATATTTTATCATATAATTTAACTGAAACATCAATAAAGTTAAGCTTAAAACGCGACTATGCATAAAATAATAAGAAGATTTTATGTTTAGGAAAAGGAATTAAGATTCTCAAAAATATTTAATTTCTATAATTTTTTTTCGTTTGTTTTTGTTTATAAATCATTTTTGTCTACTAAATTTTCTTTTCATTTAACAATTTTCCGGGACATTCTATAAACATTATATGAATTAAGGATTTTTGTAGAGTTTTGTATTGCTTGTTTTTTTGTTATATTTCGGAGTAATATTATGTAAGGATATTTGGCCCATTTTTAAATTATGCGAGTAACATGACAGTAGTAAATTATTAGTAGGTTAAATTATTGTAAAAATCAGCACTTTTAGTAGAGTAAATTAGTTTAGTGGAAAGTAAAACAGGGTTAAATTAATTTTTCACCTTTCTAATATTTACACATTATTAATATTAGGATTTAATAAATTTTAGTAATTTACTTTAATAAAAAAAATTAGTAATTTACTAAAATATTTAGTTAATTTAGATCTTAGATGCAGAACATATTTCAAAGTAAATTAAATTAAATGATTATATTTTTATAAGGAATTTTTAGTGATATTGTTGAACAAACATTAAAATTAATATTCATAAAGTTATGTATTAAGTCAATAACAAATATTGTAGGTTAATATTAAAGTCTGTGTGCTAAAATTGTATAAATTTCTTCAGTTAGCCATAATCTTATCAGCACACTTTAAACTACTTTAGTAATATTATTTAAACCCTTCTGTAGCTAATAATATTATACACTTTAATGTTCTTCTATCTTAAAATAATAATCCTAAATATGAAATATCCTATTTAACTACATCTTTGGCATTTACTTTTAACTAAAATTTCCAATAAAATTAATATTCTATTTATGCTGTCATCACAATTTAATATAAATTATAAATAAATTTTTAAAATCTATTAAATAAATTTAAATTACTTACGTAAAATCTTCTCTTGCATAACAATGTCCTAGAAAATGACATTTTAATACATTACATTGATATGATTTTATATTAGTATCAATTTCATATGTTATATTAAATCCATATACATCTAAAAATCGATTTAATGATCTTAAATGTGTACCATCTAAGGTACGCATATCAAATTTAATTTCTAAATATTGACTTGTAAATTGTATCCATGTTATTTGTGTAACATCATCTTCATTTAATTCAAATATTCTATGACTTGGTACTTTAAAATCATCACTATAATACATATATTCAGTAAATTTTAAACCACCTAATACATATAATTGATTTAAATATACAATTATTGATATATTTTGACCATTATTAAAATATTCAGATGCATCAATAATCCATATACATTGTATTGGTGTATTATATTTATTTGGAAATTTTGGTGTTTGTATAATACCATTTGATTTTTTTAAAATACCACCACAATTATTATTTTTATTATTATTATTAATACTATTACTATTTGGATTTTTACTACCAAGAAAATTATAATTTATTGATGAATATGATTTTAATTGTTTATTAATTTTATCATTAATATCATCATTATTATTATTTGAATAAAAATAATGTAATTTTTCATCATTATTAATAATATTTTCTTGATTTTGTTGATTTAATTTAATATTATTATGTTGATGTTGATATTGTGCTTGTGGTATTGGTAATAAAGGTGATGTTAATTTTAAATTTATTAAATTATTTTCATTATAATATTGTTTAGTTTGAATTTTTTTATTAAATATTGTATTAATTTTATTATGATGATTTTCATGATTTTCCTGTTGATTATGTTGATGTTGATGTTTTAAGTCTTGTTCATATTTTAATTGTTGTTGCATTGATGGTACTAATGGCATTTGATGATCCTTATTATTATTATTATTATTATTATTATTATTTTGATTATGAATCCATTTTAAATCATGTATTAAATTTATTTTATCGTTACCACCATCAATATTATCAACAACAGTTGATAATTCTTCGTAACTTTTGGCTGTGAACAGAGCCAACATATAAAAAATATATCGATAAATAGTCGACATCGACTAATAATATATTTTTCATATAATTATTTATTAATTTTTATTATATAGATTTTTTATGCTTTAGCCAATAAATAATAAATATGATATGTTTTGAAAATTTATATATAATTTTTCTTGTTTCATTTCAAATGAATTTAAAAATTTAAATAAATTTTTTTTTAGTGTAAGGATGTATTTAATTACACACACAGAATATTTCTAGATATTTTTTTGTTTTTTGTCCAAATGAAATGAGGTTTATATTATTTTAAATGAACCTTATTATTGTTGATATCTGGTCACAAGAAAATTGACTATGAATATGTTTATAGTATTATTATTAAATTATCTTTCATTTTGTTTCATTAACTTTTCTCTTCATAATAACAACAAGAAAATGAATTTATTGTATATGTCAGACTTGAAGGACCTTTTAACCAGTATATACCAAAAAAAAAAAAAATTTTTGTATTTAAAAATTATAGTTTTTTGTTGATTTTATATTAACTTTCTTTTTGTATATGAAAAGTCCTTTTTCTTGTCCTGGATGATGATGGTGGAATATTATATTTTGAAATTGTTATTTATGGTTAGTTGAATAATAACAATTGAATACACAAAAAGGACATTCTAAATAGTATATAAGACTATTTGCAGTAACAAAATTTAGTAAAGAATATAAATATTATTATGAGTATTGGTTAGTATATAGATACATAGTTTATTCATACTGTGTTATTTTTTTTTTTTTTACAAAAAAATCATATCTCTAACTTTATTTCTCATTCAGTTCACAATTCACCATGACTATACTTGAAAAATGTATATTTAGGACAATAAAGTTTATTTTATTTTTCGAGTTTTGTTCTGACATTAGTTTATTTATTATATTTTGTCCTGCTGACCCAAAGATATCCTTTTTGTTGTTGTTGTTATTGTTGTTGGTAAATATATTAATCGTATGGTTCGTTGTACGATTAAATGTTATTATAAAACCAAACAAAGATTCTAGAATTTATATTATTATAAACTATTAATTTAACTAAAGCTTTACACATATACATATATGTAGTTATGTTGATTTAGTGTCAATCAAAATATTGGTTATCCTTTTTAATTGTATTTTCATTTCATTGAAGAAAATATAATATTTTTTTTTTATTATTTTTACAATCCTAAAAGTTCTATGTTCACCAGAATGAATAGTTGTTTTCTAAAATCATCTGCATATATTTACAATCACCAAAAAAAAGGTTGAAATTTATTTACACTAAAGAAATTTATGTGTTTCAGATTGTAACCGAAAATGTAAAGAATTATTGTTGAATATATATATGTACTACATAAATGCTGTGACAGTATGTGACACACTATATTTTTGTATATAGCAAATATGTGTATAGTTTTTATCCTGGATGCAAATATTTTAGTTTAAGAATATTTTTCCATATGACGCATAACTATCACTGTTATATATGATATTGTATTTGTAAATAGTCCGGTGATGTTTAAAAGACATTATAAATTACGGTTATCCGCAAAATTTTCCACAAAATTTTCATATATTTTGAAAAAATTTTCATATAGAATTTTTTTTGGTATAATAGTAGGATACTGCATCAAAGTATTTTATCTGGAATAAAAAAAGACATAAATTAATAAAAGTTATAGTGAATATTTTCAATAATTTAAATTTTGACTATAAAAATGAATTTAAATTTTAGCACCTATATTTTTCTGTACAATTAATTAAAATTTATATAAAAACGTATTACTTTATATTAAAGTTAATTTTATGGTCGTATGATTACGTACATTAAAAAGAGTTTTTAAAAATTTGAATGCAATTTGATTACAATTTCGATGGTGCCTTTTCTGAACGGTGTTTTAAATTGGCAAAGAAGCTTTTTTAGTTTTCAGAATTTAAAACAATTTTCGGTTTCAGTGGAATTTATGGAATAAAAAAGGTAGTTTTTTAAGATTTAATACAAATTTTTAGTAATTAAAGTACATTTTAAAACTAAATTAAATTAAAGAAACTTTCTCTGAAAATTATTAGCAAAATTATATTATGGGCTTATTTTTGTCCACGTAATAAGTTTTTATGGTATTGAATGTTTATTTTTCCCATAATTTTTATATTTTTTTAACAAAATTAATTTTCGGTTGTAAAATTAGTTCCACGACATTTTTTCGTATTTTCTACAAAAATTTTAAATTTCAAAAAATATATTTTTCCGACAGCATTGACATTTCAACAAACAATAACAAAGAAGGTTTCGAAATATTTAAATCCATTACAATCGAAATATTTTCGATATTTAATATTACTGCAATAGTTCATATCACTAGTTCGAATTTTAACTAAATTCTTAATAATACTGTCAAATTTTAAAATTCCGTATAACTAAATATAGTTTTAAGGAATTTCAAACGCAAGACTATGATGCTACATACCATTGCAACGATTAATTAACTTATTGTAGTGGCCCTATCCTATTTATTAAAGTTTAACAACGAACTTTAAGCTTAAATTATTACTAAGAAATTCACATTAATTTCAATGTTGTATAAAAAATATTTCCATAATAATTTAGTACAGTAAATTTCCATGTGGAGTTTTTTTCCGGAGCCTTTATATCCCTATAATTCACAAAATTATGTATATATGTAGTTTGATTATGTATAGTTTCTATTCTGTATAAAAACTTGTAGATAATTCAACATATAGTAGCTATTTCTTGTAAAACTATTTTTTTTTTTTTTATTAAAAATGAAAAATTCAAGATTTCTGGAAAAATTATGTAACAAGAATTGTGTAGGTATATAAGAAAAAAGTTAACAATAAATTTATGGCATCACTTAAAAAAAATATCTATTTTTCCCTCACATATCTTCTAAACTAAACAAAGTATTTTCTTACATTTTTTTTTTTAATTATATTTTCTTTATTGAAGACATTTTCTTTTACTGCTGTCATATATTTTGTACCAAAAAAAAGAAGAAGAAAAATATTAAAAGAACCTCAGTTCTGATTTTGACATTTCAATATTATGTGTTAAAGTAACTAAAAGTTAATGAAAATCTTTGTGAAAATATTGTCAAAAAAAAACCAGTCTTTATACATTTATTTTTTGACATTTTCTTGATTTTTTTTTTTATTTTTAAAGAAAATTAAAATAAATATTTAATTATTATTAGTTTTTCTAAAGACATTTGGAAAATTTTTTGACAAATATTTAATTTAGTTTGTTTTTTTCCTTTCAAAGAATTTTCTGCTTTGATGGAAATTATGAAATAACGAACATTTTGCATGTTTATATTTCCCAAAAAAAATTATTAAATTATTTTCGTGGAAATTTTATTTTTTTTTTTTCAATTAGAAATTCAAATTAAAAAAAAAAATGGAGGCACGTGTTCCTTTTTTGATTAAATCATAATTTAGTTTAATTTATGTTAAGATTTTTCTCAAATTGAAAATAATTTATTTTAATTATTTAAATGGTTATTTTTTGGCTAATGATAACACATTTATAAAGATTTCCTATAAGATTGTTTTTGATGTACACTTATGTGGGTATATTTAATATGCTGTTTTAAGATTTTGTTTATATTTTTTGGTCTTTATATGTAAATTCATTAAAATATTCTTCTTTCTTGTTGTTGTTGTTGTTGTACATAAAAATCTATTTTTACATATAAAAAAGGACATCAGAAAATTTGGAAAATAAAGCAAAAAAAAAGAAAAAAACATAGAAATTTTATTTTGAATAGGAAAAATTACAATGCTTTTGAAATAAATTGAAATGACTGAAAAATTGTATGTGTTATCAAATCCTTGGAATAAAACCAACTAAAGTTTTTGTATTTTTTTGGAACAATTGAATAAATAGATTTTATGTTAAAATTAAATCTTTAATAGAATACATAAAAAGGCAAACAATTTTATTTGGAAAACCAGAAAAGGGCAGAAAAAAAACAGTGGTTGGTATAAATTTAAAGAGAAAAGCTTGTAAATTTCAGTTCATAAATCAATAAAATGTCTTATATTTCGATGGTTGTTTTTGGTGATTTTAATATTAAAATTAAAAATTTATATTTTATTTAAATTAAATATTGACATTTACTAGTATAGATATCAAAATTTTTTATCATATTTTAATGTTATTTAAATTTAGTTAACTATTATATTTAAGGAACATAAATTTAACATTAATTAGATTCTTCAATGATATATGTTATATACACTAGTTGTAATCGGTTGAAAAATTTGTAGGATGCTGAATTAATTATAATAATAATTTCTGATTCACCAATAACTGATAAATAGTAAATTTTATAGTAATTATCTGCTATCTTTTGAAGAGAAAATTTAGTCCTGGTGCTCGTGAGAGGTGTAATTTGTTTTAAAGAAAAAGATATATCTGATAATTAATTGTGGTATAGTTTTTGGTGGCATTAAGATACAACATATGGTACCCTGTATGTACATTTTCCCATAATTTTCAAAATTTCTTTAAAATAATTTAAATTCTCCTGTAAATATTCGCAATTTTTCTTACGCAAGAAAACTTTAATATACAACTTATTTATATTTAAACAAATTACTTTACTACATAATTATTTATTTTTTAACAACATAATTATTTATTTAAAATTACTTTATTTGTCAAGTAATTTGTCAGCTAATTTAAAATTATTGATTCATCAAATGGTATAGAAGAAATTGAAAAGTTATTTAGTGTTAGTAGCTGTAACGTGTACAGAATTTCTAATTTGTTACAAAGTTATTTAATTTTTAAAGCAAATAACCATTTCTGAAATACATAAATAAATACATATTTTTATGTATAAAATTACAATTTAAATTTTCTTACTTTATGTTTGTGGTTTTCCTAATCTTTAAATTCTTTTTTATTTTAGGTCACATTGGTATTCAAATAACTTTAAAAACTAAAAGAAACCATTTAAACTTTTAAATTGAAACTTTTTTTTAATATTTTTTTTATTTTGAAAACTTGAGAAAAGTACATATATACTTTTTTTTTTAGTTTTATATTTAAACGAAGCCAACTTTCCCTCATTGTTAAAAAATTGGTAAGAATTGCCAATATAAATAAATTTATTTAAATTAAAATTGCACAATTTTATTTTTTTTTTTAAAAAACTGCATAATTATGGTGTGTATAATAATTAGGAATGTTTAATCAATTTAGATTTTGTTAGCCATGAATTTGAATTTTAAGATTGCTATTGTCGTAAACATGGGTAAACATAAAAAGTTTAATTTATATTTTAATAAAAATATCTTTAACATTAAATTTTATAAAATAATAATATAAATTTATTTAAATATTTCTAATTATTTTCATAAGTTTTCCAATTAAAAATAAATTGTAATATGTAAATATGTACATATAAAAATATTTTCATTTCAATTGAAAATTTTTAAGTTTTCACATAAAATGTTTTATGATATATGTATAAATGATTTTGTTCAACAAGTTTTTTTTTTAGTGATAAGTTCGAAAAAAAAAGTGTTACCATATCACAGTTACAACTAAATCTATATATTTTGTATAAACTTTTATGTTCTCCTGTTTATCTAATGAATAAATAGTTTGGTATTTGCAAAAATTATTTGTAAAACAGATAAAACGATCTAAAAACTTTTTAAGTAATATCAATTTAAATTTTATCTTGTGAACTTGTTAAATAGAGATTTTTATTTCTCTGAAGTAATTCAAAATAATTTTAGTTTTTGGAATTTTTTAATGATAATTTGCCTTGACATAATCCATTACAAAAATAATAAAAAAATAAACATAAAATAATGTAAAAGTTTTAGTTATGCAAATATGGAAAATATTTTGAAAAAAAATAACATGTCTCCGTAATAAAACGATTAAGCCTTATTGCAATTAAAGTTTCTTTACTATATAATAAAAAATTATGATTCGGAATCCATATCAGGTCCAAATAAAATCTTACAAACCACTTTTCGGCTCTTCACGAACTTTAACTTTAAATATAAATAATATTAATCTTGTTTTCTTTTTTCAGTTTTTTTAAAAACGTGCCAGCATTTAAAAATGTACATGCAGGATGATTTTTCACATTACCATAGGATTGGAAAAAATTTAAGGTATGTAGTTTATTTTATTAGAAAATTAGTATCACAGTTACAACTAAATCTAAAATTTTCTATTAGTTTATTAGTTTAGAAATTATTTAGAAATTGTACAAAAATGTAATTTTGAAAATTTTATAATTAAGGTAATTGATTATCAATCATTGAAGTGATATTTAAATAATTATTAATGGAAAAGGATCAATTTAAAGTTTTACAAAACATACTTTTTTTAAAAATATTTGTCTGCTCATGTTTCACAAATATAAAACTAACAATTTTTTTTTAAATTTCAAAAATGTAAATATTAAAATTTTCAAAATTTTTATAATATTTTCACAAAAGGAAGCAAAAAAAATCCTTCGTTACAATTTCCTTTATGTAAAAAGTTCAGATTTTATTGCTTAAATAGCACAACATAAAAATTAAATTCCGTTTTTTATTGCTAGACAGAAACATTTTTTTTTGCTATAGTTTAGAAGATTTTCTTTATCTTGTCTCGAATTTTTTGATACAACAAATTTTTCTGCTCTTTTATTTAAAAAAAATTGTTGTAAGTTTGAAGGTAAAGTACAAAAACATCCCTGAAATATAAATAGTACTACTATATGATAATATATTATAAAAAAAAAATATTTCCAGGTCACTAAAGTGCTATTTTGTGCCATTTTTAATGGCTCCTTTTATATGCAATTTGTTAATGCGCTTAATGCTGATATTTTGCTAACAAAAAAAAATAAATATTCAACATATCCCAAACCGCAGATATAGGTACACTAAAAGTTTTTAAGTCTTTTGCATATATTTTCTAAGAGGGAAAGTTATTCTTATTTTTAACTGCAGTGTTAATGTTTCATTTTTGGTTTTAAGGCAAAGTTTTTTTGTAAAAAACTTGGTATTTTTCTTTTGGTGTCTTTTATGGCTTTTTTTTCTTTCGGTGACTTTTATGGCTCAAATGAATAAGATTTAAAATTTGACGATTTTGTTAAATATTTAAATGACATTTACAAAATGACGTACATAAAGTCTATTTTTTTCTGTCGATTTTTTAACCACCTCTAAATTTATGCAAATTTATGTTTTATTAACCGACTTGATAGATTTATTGATTGGCTAAGTGAAAATGATTTAAAAAACAAAATCTGTTGATCTTCACGTACACAAATTTACGAAAATTTTGGAAATGGTTAGAAAAATTTGCAGAAAAATTTGTTAAAGTAATAGCGGTTTACAAAAAATACAAATTGGTACAATATTATTAAAGCTTACACTACAATATGTTGCAGTGTCAGAAATTAAATAGGATTTCAAGGATTTCAATAAAAAATAGTTTCTATTCATATTCTATCAAGAGTTTAGTTACAGACCATTTACATATAAACCATTATTAAATTAATCCATTTATCTAAAGTCCTTTTCCAGAACATTTACTTAATACTATAAAATATCCTTAAATATCATCATAAATAAAAATTACAATTTTTGTTTTTTTTTTGTTTAAATCAAAAATAAAAATAATTTGATTGTCCTTTTTAAATCAATACGCTTTTTTTCGTTTGTTGTCATCACAACCAAAAAAAAAAGGACATTCGAATCCAAAAATATATTTTTTTTCAAAATATCGATCCTACAATATATTTTTATATACAAACACAGAAAAAAAAGGATTCCAGTTAAGATTATAAATAAATCGGTAAAAAAGCGTATATAAAAAAAAACACTGATACAATTCTTTTACAAATAAAAATATCCTTAATCTGATTATTGATAAATCTTAAATACATATACAAATAAAAAATACTATTTAAACCAATTCTAAACCTCAAGGATATTTTTTTTTCCTATCATGTAATCCGATATTAAACTTATAAAGTATTTTTTATAAAATTCTAAAAAAAAAATAATATTTGCATACAAGGACATCTTTTACGCAAAAATAACCAATTTCTTTAGATGAAATTCAATGAAATTTTTTTTTTATTCCTCCTCAAAAAAAAAAGGATATTGCTCTAGGAAATACAAATTTTTATAGAAACGTGTACGTATGTTAATTTTTTTTTTAACAAACAAAAACAAAAAATTTTATTTTTTCAGTACGTAAAAGGTCATTGTACGTAAAAGGAAGTGATTTGAATTTAGAATGATTTTAGATTTTTGAACATAAAAAATATCTAAAAAAATCAAAAGATAATTGAGAAAAGTAAAGTTTTTAGATTCAAACAAAAAATATTTTTATTTGACTTTTAAAAGAAGATTTATCGTATAATTTTAATGAAATTCTAGATCAATTATATTATCCAAGAAAAAAGGAAAACTAGCTGAATTTTTCAGGAAAATATTAATGCATTACATCGGGGGTTTTTTTTCTTGCTTTTGAAGTTTTTTTTTTCAATAAATTATTTACTGAACTATTAATAGCGAAGATAAGGAATGTGATTAAAAATCAATCAAAAAACTTGATTAGATTTTAATCAAAGTAAAAATATTTTTATCAAAAATAATCTGAACGATTTACGGAAATTCAGGTCAATTTATTTATAGTTTAAAGAAACAAATCTAAGGAAAAATAGCAGTAAATTTAAGGTTTAAAATTGAATATTGCCAAAAAAATATATATTTGAGTGGCCATAATCTTAGCTTAGAATACTGTCTATCAACTTTAACCCTATATTAAGGAGTGTGTATTAAAATTTAGTATAAATTTTAAATTAATGTCATAGTTTTCATTTTATTTTAAAATTATTATCCAAACTAATATTTGTAATATTCAGAAAAATTGAATTCCTTGTTTTCAGTATTTTCACAAAATAATTTACATTTTTCAGTTAAAATATTCAAAAAATTACATTCGAAAATAGTAAAATATTTTCACTGAAAAAAGGAGATATTAATTACACATAGTAAGTTATAAGAACATTTCTGTAAAATAAGAAAACTTCTATAACATTTATCTTTTTAAATTAACTAAAATAAGACAAATACCATTAAGAAAAAGTATATAAGACAAAAATATATGAAACGAAGGCATATAAATTTGAAAATGTCACAATTTTTTTTTTATTATGCTACTACATATTTTTTTTTTTACATATACATAATATAAGATACTAAAGAAATAGTAGCAGCTTAGAATTTCCAATTATTTCTTATACATATATATATATATTTTTTTATGTAAAATACATACAAATATAAATTTTCCAATTTGCATTCAAGAAAAGTGATAAATAGTTATGGCACGCGCCCATTATTTTCACTGTCTTATAATAGAAATGCATAAAACAAAAGAATTTTCTTTTTATTTAAACTTGGTGGTAATTTCTTAACTTTTCCAACCATTTTTATTAAAATATTTTAGGGCTAACAAATATTCATATATTATTATTATGCATTGTTATATATTTTAAGGATATAATTGAATTTTTACATAAAAGATATGTTTCATATATCTAAAGGATTTTTTCTATATAAATATACTTTTGTTTCAGGAAACAAGTACTGAAAAAAAAATATAGGAGTATTTATTTATTACATTAATTTTTAAGAAAAATTTATACTACTAAGCAAATATTTATTTTTGTTGTATCGTTCCATAAGTATGCAAAATATTTGCATACATTTATATAAAAATAGAATATGTATGCTAAAAAAAAATAATATTATGTTGTTATATACTAAAGTTAAAGATAAAGTTCTGAGAATTTATGTAGAAAATATATAAGAAAAGAAAATTTTTAATATTAAATTAAAAAAATTTATTCAAGTTTCTAGATAAAAAAAAAAATTAAGTCAAATATGGAGTTTATTTTATAGTTAATAGATAGATTTCTACTAGCTACTAGTATTTTACAAAAAAGCCTTGAAAATAAAATTTATAGACAGTTTTTATTAAAAAAAAAATTAGAAAATTATTAGAATTTTGAAATTAATCAACAGAATTTATGGATTTCAGTATACAATTTGATTAAATTTCTTACAGTTGTTATCAGTCGAAATATTTTTCTTCAAAAACTACATATATTAATCTTAATCATGTGTCATGACAAATAATAATGATCATTACTGCTTAAGTATCATATAGTTAATGATCTTTAAACAGTATTCTCTGTTAAATTTCAATTTCTGATTATTCAGCTTCAATGAACTATTTATCACACGATAAAGATAAAAAATTAAATTTACATTTTTAAAAAAATATTTAAAAAAATTTTCAATATAGTCTTTGTCACACACTGATGTTGATTCTAAAAATTCACTTATGCAAAAGTGAAAAACTTTTAGAATTTTTAAAATTTACATAAATATGCAGAATATAATAATGCACACAACTTTCTCAAAGATAATTTAACAAATGAACACCTGGGAAAATGATTACGATGTCGTAATATATTTAGCAAACATAACTATTACTTTATATATATAAAAATATTTTAAAGTTAACATATCCGTAAGATATTTAATTTAATAGTTTATCTTTTCTATGCTGCTTATACAGAATTCAAAATGAACTTAAAATTAAATATTTTATTTTTTTATTTAACTTGTAATATAAAAGTAAATTTATTTAAGTTTGTCTTTGCTTTCGTTTAATGATTGAAAGAATTTATAAAACTTCCTGGTAAAAAAACTTTTTTATGTGAAATTATAAAACTACATGAATTTTTATGAAAAATTTATATTATAATTTGACGTATTGACGTCACACAAAATTATATAATTTTATAAAATGAATATTAATATAAAAATGGAATATTTTTTAAGGTTTATTTGATGATATGATTAATCAAATGATTATTTTTTTAAAGTGATCTACACTTTAAAGGTTAATGTTGATTTTTGGCAATGTTTTTTAAAATACATAATTTAATAATTAAACATTATTCTAACATTTTCACGTAGAAGTTACTAATATAAAATCAAAATTCGTTGAAATGACTTCACCGGAAAAGTATTTAAAATTGACTTTTTAGAAGAAGTAAATAAATGTAAAACTTTTTGACACACATAATTTAGAGAAAAAACATATAATCGGGTGTATCAGTAGCTTGAAAAATTTATCCAATAATTATAATAGGACCATGAACAAAAATAGTCCAAAAATGAGTTAGATTTCGCAAAAAAAAATTAATTACGAACACCAAAAAATTTCTGCTGAAATCGTTTACCGAAAATATCAAAGTATGGTTTCATTTTTGAATAATTTTACCTAGACTTATAGATCACCATGTTAACAAATTTAATTCCTTAAAATTTAATTATTATAAAAATTGTGATGCCAAATTATAATAAAATTAAAAAAATTTTCTGGAATTATTTAAAAAAATTAAAGTTAAAAGGTTTCAATTTCATTTATTTTATTTTAATATTTTAAATTAAAATTTTCTTGAAAAATAATATTAACTTTCCAAAAGTGAATTAAGAAAAATTCTTTTTTTCATTTTAGTCTATCAATAATGTTAATTTATTTCTATGCAAACAACACTGAACCATAACTTTTTATATATTTTAATAATATTATATTAAAGATAGATTTTAAATTTTCTTATACTCCCAGGGCAGACAAAGTTGTAATAATTTCCAACTTGAAAGAAAAAAAAATAAGCTTTTGTCTAGCAAGTTTTTATACCATTTAACAAAAAAAAAAAAATTTCATTAATTTTTGTCGGAAAAGAATTTTTTGGAGATGATCCAAAATCGACAATTTGGTAAATCTCGTGTTTGAAAATATCTTTTATGAGTTTTTTGTGCTCAATTTTATGTTTTATTAAAGTTTTTTTTTTGTTGCAGATCAAAAAATTCTTTAAAAGTTTTCTTTAGTTTTTTTTTTCATTATTTTTTGGGTTTTAAGAAGAGAATAAGTATTTTAGTGAAATATGAAAAAAGCATAATGAAAATATATATTAAATATTTTAAAATAAGAATAACGATTTTTTGGTTTACATAAAAATTTTGTGAAAAATGTATATATATGTATTTTATTAGCTAAATTTATTTTTAATTTGGATTTTTTAAAAATTTAATAGTTTTAGTTTAGATTTAACCAAGAATAATAATGTCAGTCATCGTAATTAGATGAACCTAGTAAGCATATTCATAAAATAAATCTAAAATAATTTTTAAAATATTGTTTACAGTGTTTTTATATAAGATTATAATGACCTTTGGTAGAATTATCGCGCGCATTTAATTATTTGAAATTTTAGTGAAAAATTTGAAAAAGTTTCCTCAAGCAATATCAAAGGATTTTTAATCTCATAATTTTTCCAAATACGGTACATGTATGTAATTATAAAATTAATTAAATCGTATATTTTGACCTTTTAATAAATAATTAAATTAATAAAACTATACAACATTAATTTTTTTAATTCATAAAGTTATGCAAACTATCAATTATCATTAATTAACTGAATGAGTCAATACTATTTCATTAACTCATTCAGTTAATGAATCAGTTAATGAATGAGTTAGTATTTATTAATTTTTATAAAAATTATATTTAATTACACTACACAAAAAAAAAACCAACAAATAATTTTTTTAGACTTAATTAATTACCACAAGACCCCAAAATATTTAAACTCAAATATAATTAATTTAAATCCTTTTCCTAATTTCTTACCATAAAACTAATAAATTTTAAATTTTGAATTAAGTTATTATTACAACAAATCAATTTTAAATAAAACCAATTTTGATTATATAATTACACATAATCAGCTTAGAGGTAATTAAAATCAAATCAATATAAAATTAAATTTCAAAACAAATAAAATATCCTTAGCATAAATTTTGCTCCTTAACCAAAATAATCTATATGTACATATTATATACGTATACGGTATATTGATATTGATTTAATTTAATCAATCCTCAATCAAATACGTATAATAATCAATTAAATCTTCTTAAATATATTTAATTACTAACGACACATACAAATCAGATATACAAATAAAAAAATCCTAATGATAATTTATAAACGTGTATGGGTTAAAAGAGAGAATATAAAATATTTCCGATATCCATACATGAATAAACATTATTTTTTTATTTTTTTTATGAACCTACTTCAGTTTATCGAAACGCTTAATAAAAATAATTAATCATCTTACAATAAAATATTTGATTAAAAATATACAGGGTGTTAAATGATCTTCCTAATACTCATTTATACCCACCATGAACCTGGCTTCAAAAAAAATTAAAAATTTTTCATGCAGTGCGTATCTGAAGCAAATGTAAATACATCTAAAGTTGGAAAAAGAACGCAAAAAAAAAATTGAATCAATTTCTTTGACAGAAGATTGGTTGTTGTTTCAATCTTAGCAATTTTACTAAAATTTGAAAAATATCCGCTATATTGACATTTAGGATTTGTTTTATTAAGAGTAACAGGTCACGCACTTCTTCCAACTTCTCATAAAATATTTTACCTCCCTATGTAAGTAGATATTTTTTTGAAAAATATCTAAATTTCAAGCGAGTATCATGCGGGTATAAATACAGATAGATACATTATCATTCATTAAATTATTACTAAAAAAAAGTTTTAATTTTTCTCGTCTAAGATATAGTTAAAGTAAATATGGTGACGAGGTCGAATTTTCAAAAAAGGATGAAAACTAATACAAATATATTAAGTTTTTTATCTATTTCTCTAATAACTTTTACTCTCAATAAATTTACGTATTTATGTCATATGTCACTTTCACATAAATACATCAATAATATATATAAGTAATTACAAATAATTAAGTTTTATATTACTGAATTATTTAAGCTGGTAATTATGAAATAATTGTCAGACTTATTGAAGTACACGAGTATATAATTTGAAAGGTTTATGAACATTTTAATTAAAATATAAAATATTAACAGACAAATATCAATTCATAAAGGTTTCTCTGTCTGTCCATCTTTGTGTAAACTTTTTCAAATTACGATTTAATATATTAAATTAAATGTACACAAAATATTGCCAGTATAAATTTAGCTATGAAATTAAGATAAATATTATTTTAAGACCACCCGGTAGGCGGCGTAATTCGGGTGTTGCGAAAAAGTGTTTTTTAATAATAGTAAATATTTCCAAAATTAACAATACCATGGAAAGCTGGTGAGGAGTAACAGATTTATAATTAAAATTTCTGTCAATTGAGGCGCTCATGTAAAAAATGTATTTACAATAATCTTTGAAAAGTATATTGATTCTGTAACTGATATTATAGTTTTCGTTAGAATACCAAAGTGTAGGTAGAACTAAACTTCTCTGCATAAAAAGAATTCTGTATGGTTGACAACTGCTAAAAATTAGAAAAACATTCAATGTAATAAAATAATATTTTACTGAATACAATTAAATAATCGAGAATAGTTCCACCACACTGTCATATCTAATTGATTGTCATGCAACTTTCTTATGATTTTTATCTATTTTAACGTAAACAAAAAAATTAATAATAAACACTTTAAGAAATTTTATATACGCAATCAAATTAAATCATAAAATTTATAGATAAATTGGCAATCTAAACAAAATAAATCATTTTATGTAATTGTATATTTTATAATAATAATGTCTCTCTTAAAATTTACGTACATTTAGAAGAGTATTATATAAAGAGGGGGAAATACTTAGTTTTTTATTATTATATAATTATTAATTATTATTACTAAAGAAATTTAATGTTTGTCTTTTGCTTTACAATCATTTTTCTGATAAGAAATTCTATTATCAATAAAATAATTTTTACAATTTTAAATTATAGGGTAAATTGGCAAAATTTTTTAAGTCTATCCTTTTTTTTTCACAATTTTATTTGAAACTTCAATCAAATTTTTTGGGAACTTAAAAAAAATTTAATTATTTCGAAATCCTTTCTTAAAAAAACTGTAATACAAAATAACATTATTATTCGAGTAAGATTTAAATCCATAATCTCATATTACTCTATGTGTTGTATTAAATAATCATTAAATTTGTCATAAAACCATATTGTTTTCCAGATCATAAAACAATTAACTCAAATTAATTGTTTCCAGGAAGAATTAGTACATTTCCACATTAACTAAGTGTGAAATGCATTAAATTAAAATTAAAGTCCTTCATTGAAAAACGTCGTATTGACACTTTTTAAATTTCAAATAGAATTCATGAAGCTTTATGAAAAAATTTTTTTAAATAAAATTTAAAGCCATATACATATTTTAGTTCTGATAACATTATAACTCAATGGAATTGAGTCATGAAAATATTTTACTCTTATAACCCATTTCCAACAAAACCACAATTCCCTAAACTAGTCCATTTTCATTCTCAATTTTTGTGTGTTTTGGTATTAAAAAAAACTATTTTTAAAATATAGAAACATTGTATACCTTCGCTGAATAATATATAAATCTAAAAAAAAACCCACCAAAGCATTGGGGGGAACAAAATCAATAAATTATTCAAAAATTATTGTTATCTAGAGACCTAAAACAACCAAAATACTACAAAACACGCAATAATATTAAACAAAAGTTTATTTTGCTGCAATGACAAAATTTTAAGCAAATAAACTTTTTTATTTCAACAACAAACAAAAAAAGTAAAAAGCCCCCAATTTTTCCTTATCTAAATTATTTTTATGTACATGAACAAAAAAAAACTAAGTACTTTTATATGTTTCGATTCTCTAGTATTATTTCTTTTTAAAGTTATGTTCAAAAAGAAAAAAAACACAACAAGAAAACATAAAAACAAGTTTATTTGAATTCTATGATATTTTTTTTTTTTTATGTTTGCTGAGAGCTAATAATGCGGCATTGTTTATTATTAAATACATCTATAAGAAATAATTCATTACAAAATTTTTAAAAATTTATATCAGGTGGTAACATTTCAATTAAATATATTCAATTAGTCGGCAACTGACCTGATAACCAGGTATTTAAAATAACAAATAAAATTTTTTACGGACAAAAAAAAATTAAAATTATATTTTTTTTTATCGCAAAAAGTTTTATAATAATTTTTTTTTTTGATTTATTAAAATTAATTAAACGTAAAATAATTTATATGAAATGTGAATATTTAAATAATTGTTTAAAAATTAAAATTTAATATGATAATTTTAAAATTAATAATTAAAGTGTAATTTTGTGAAAAGTTTTTTTTATGTAAGAAAAAAAATATTATGGCTTGTTTTGCAAAATTATTTCATAAAAATAATGGATTTAATCCAACTAAAACATCGGAATTACCTAAAATACCAGATAAATCAACAAAAACGGTAATTTTACAATCAAAAGCTTTAATTTTAATAATCAATTTTTCCAGAAAAGTATTTAAAATTAAATTTATTTTGAAACTATCAGTGATTTGATATTTTCATCTAAAATTCTTAACGATTAAATGTTTGCAGCAATTATTTAATACCTTAAATTTTCTAAGATAGAACTTAAAGATACCAAATTTAATTGCATTTAAAAGGTGCTAATTTTTGCTACAATATCTGATTTTACAAAAATGTCACTTAACACATTATCCAGTAAGCTCTTCACCTATTACTCCCTAATTAGAGTAACCTCTGTGGAGCTATTATAATAATACCCCTTATTATTAAACTTCACCCCATCTCCCCTCCACCCTTAAATCTGTAAAATTCAAAATAAACTTTAACAGATTTACATAAAATTGATGGAAATATATTAAATATTAAAGATCTGTGGTAGAATTTATAAACCATTAAGTTTCTCACTTTCACATATAGAATGATGTGGTCAGCTGTTTTTTGGATCTTCTTATTTCGAGACCGCTGTCCATTTTCTTACAAGTGATATATTTACCATAAAGGGAAATATTAATATTAATTTTTTGATGTACAGTAGAACGCATTATTCCGCATTAAAGTTTCACTAATTAAAATTAAAGGCACAGATTTATTGTGCGTTTAATTTTAATTAGTGAAACTGGTTTTAAAAGTCAAACAGCAATAACAACAAAGTGCAGCAAATAATATTGATTACCTAATTTATTATACCGAATAACAAAATTATAAAATGGACAAAATTTTGATATTAAGAAATCTCCGCAAAAAATATACTAGATTACATTAATAAGAATTAATTACATAAAATACCTTTAACTGCAATGTTATTCCATGTTTTCTTTTCGACGATTATCAAAGTTAAATATTTGCTTCGAATCGGACTATTCGATAATCGGAATATTGAATAATTCGAACGATGAAATGTAAAAAATTGTGTTCGGATAACCGCACTTGTACTGTACTTATTAAATATGTATTAGTCAATAAATGACTACAAGCTTTAAATCAGTAATATTGAGGAACTATAATTTATTAGTTTGTTTTGTTTATCGGAAATATGTAATTAGATTTAAACGATAAAGATAATTTGTAATTACTAATTATATTAGCCTTCTTTGGAATATTAACTTAAAATAATTATATTTTTATTATCATTTATTATGTCTTATCACATTTAATATCACAATTAAATATGTAATTAGATAATATTATATTATTTGTAAATGCAGTATTAATTATTTGAATGCAACTTTTAGTTTTAATTTAATACAATAAAAATTACTAATAGATTCGAGGAAGATATATAAAATATTAATTAGACTATTTATTTTAAAATGCCATGTGATTTAAAAACGAAATTATTAATTTAATAGATTTTTTAAATAAATTGAACCAGAAACAAATCTAACTAAAATATCAGTAGCAGTCTGCAAGTTAGTTGCTAAATCTAGTCATCTTAAAAGTATTTCCATCCAAATTTAGCTTAAAATATAGCTAAAATTTTAATTTTTAAATGTAAAAAATAAAATTTATATTTAAATCAATACAATTTTTGGACCATATTATTCTCTGCAGAATTTAATATGCATTAAATATTCAACAATATTTATATATCCTTTTACTAGGATCTGGTCAAAATTAATACACTAAAAACATTCTTAAAAGATTGGAAATATAATATTTCGGATAATTTTCTTAGATTATAATAAATTTTCAAATATTTTTTTTTTAAACAATTTTTGGTTTGGAAAAAATTAAATATTCAAAGCATAACCAATTTAAATCTGTTTTTCTGAATAAATCAAGAAAAATAAAATAAAAATTTTAAATGTATTTTTTCTGTGTTGCATATGTGTTCTGTATATTTTCAAGTGAAAAATAATCTCATTATTAAATTTTGTAGTTTTTCTTTAAATTAAATTACCACTGTGTTATTATAAAGATTATTATTTAAATTACACTATTATACGATTAGGAGCTATGAAAAATAAAGTTTTACCATCATTTTTATAACCTCTTAACAAATTATTATATTATTTTACAGTTTTTGAAAACTAAAATCGATTTTCGTTGAAAAGTTTTTCTATTTTTTATAAAAATTAAATTTAAGAAAATTAATTTTCTTTCGTATATAATGCATAGAAGTGAAAATTAACATTAAAGAATGTTTCGTTAAAATTATTTTCTTATTTTCGCTAATTTTGTTGTTATTATAGAAAATTAAAAAATAAAAGTTTGTTAACAATTTTCAAATAAACTTTTTAAATTCTGTAATTATAGTTAGAATATAAAATTATCAAATACAGGTTGCCACAGCATAGCAATATTTCTCTACGTCTTTGCGAGCGCATTTCAAGCGCTCTAAGAGAATAAAATGTTCCAACTTTCCAGCTATATTTGATCCTTAATTTACTTTCCGAATTGTCAAAAAAAACATCAAAACACATAGATATTCTGAAATTTTAATTCTAAATTATTTAAAAACATGTTTTCTATCAGGTAATTTTGTGTGATGTTTGATTTTTTTAATTAAAATTTTATAAAATGGCATTATCATTTCAGAGAGTAGTAAAAACAGAACTAATAGTTCTGGTAGAAAATTTTTTTTGTCGAATTTTTCTGAAAATTTTTTTGTAGGGCGCTTATTTTATGGGCTACTAAAATAAAAAAATCTTAAATTTAATAAAAATTTTCAATGGCATCCCTTTAAAATGTAGTGAAATTTTACGCCCTTGCCATGATTCACAATATGTCAAACAATTACACTTATGTCCAAAATATAATTTTATGCCATTAGACTATTAAATGGAAAGTTTTAATTTTTCTCGTTGGTATTTACTAAGAACACCCTGTATATATGTATTTATATATTTCACAACAAAACTAAAATAAAGAAAAACACTGCATTTAAGGACTAAAAGCAGAATTTTTTTGGTAGCAGTTGTTTTTATAATAGACGACATTTGAAATAACAATTATTTAAAAGCATTTAGGTGGAAATGATGCAAGTTAAAAGAAAAATTAATGGAATTTATATTTGTCCTAAAAATAGACCAAAAGATACTTTGTGCTTAGTCATTTTGGAAATTTTTTTGCTTTAATAGACAACTGCTAATTAACGACTTTCTTACTTTATCATTTCTTTCTACATATTTGTGTATAGCCTTTATCTAATAACTAGAAACACATTAATTGAAATGACCACTGACATTAAATCAGTGTGTTGCATAAAGTACAACTACAGCAATAATTAAATAAAAATTAACGATATAATTTAAACTTCCCAATGACTATCATTTGTAGCAATTCAACTTTAATATTCAACAACTAATAATTTCGTCCTGAATCAACCAAATATAGTCTACTACTTAATTAATTAAAATAAAGTATATTATTTTAAAATTTTCTCACTAATTAATATATTTTGGTTTTTAATTTAATTTACTAATGGCTTTCTCATTCCATAAAACATAAGCATAAAATTTTTTTTAAAAAAAAGAAAACTTTACAGCGAACTTTCCCGCAAAATATAAAATTATATATTTTCTCTTGTAATTAAAATCAACCTTTATTTTTATTTCTACCAAAAATAATTTTTATATAGGACGACAGATATCTTGTTGTTGTTTTTGTTTTTGGTTGTATTTAGCCATTACCAAAAATTACCACTAAAAATTATAATTTTAAGGATCAAACAACAACAAAAATTGTCCATCACAACATTGAATTCTTAATGGGACGTCATTTTAACTGATGGCCATTAAAGATTAATTTCAAGGTACTTTAAATGTAAAATGTTAATTGGTACCTTTTATTAAAGGTAGATACAGAAACAAAACCAACAACAACAAAAAATATTATATCGCTTAATGTCTGAGCAATTTTCATTACATCCGCAAAAGATGGGCATTCCACTATACAAAAAAAAAAAATAAACCAACTTTAATCTTAATCCGTATAATCATCAGCATACGACAGTCTCTTTAAAAGTTAATCGAATTTTTTTTTTTCAGGTTTATTTTAATGTATTTAAAAAAAAACAGTCTAAAAATTTTCTTTACCCTCTTGATTTACAAAGCGTTCCCAGTAATTAGAATACTGAAATTGTCTTTGATCTCTCATCTTTAGAAAAAAAATTTTTTTCAGCCATAAATGTGATCCTTTTAATAACCAATGATAGACTGCTAATAAACGCTTATACAATTTTGTCGGTAGTTATTGTCGACCAACCGGAAGAAAATTATATACAATTATAAGAAAATTACTTTAGATCTCAATTTAAGTGTAGTATATTACAAGGAAAAAAATTTTTCCTTTCAATATTTTCTTTATTTAACGGAAAAAACTTTTCTCCCTTTAAAAAAAAACGAAGTTATCGTAAAGATGAAGTACGTCATGAGTAAGCGGAATGGAAAATATATAATAAATATATTTTATAAAGTATTTTAATTCTCAAGGGAAAAGAATATAATTATTTCACACCCTGTATTATCTTATGGTAAAAATTTAGGTGGTAGTTAAATTTTATGAAAATTAGTTTTCACGGTAATTTTGGTTCTAAGATAATTTTCTTTTCCTTTTTTTTTTTTGTATATGTAAAAAAAAGATGACAATCTGGTCGGAAATATATAAGTTTTTAAGAAAAAATTAAGGATATTGGGTATTAAGAGTTTGAGTGTAATACCATGAATATATAAAATGGTATAATTTTTTAACTAGATTCAATAAAATTCTTTAAAAAATTTAAGGATTTTTTTTGTTTGTGTATTTTTCTAATAATTATAAATTTTAGGAAAACTTTGAAAACTTAATAGATGAGATCAAAAATTTCTATTATAGTTTAGCTTTTACTCTGTTTGGTGGCCAAATTTAAATTTTACTACCAAGGAAATTTGATAAAACTTAAAGTACATAAGTCAAGATTATTAATTTTTGAGAAAAGTACTATTTTTTAAAATTTTTAGTAATTAATTAAATAAAATGCTCTGGAAATATTGGAATAGTTCTATTAAAAATGTTTCCAAGTAATTAGACGATTAATCGCAAATAGATTAGATTATAAATTAACGTTGCGCTGGTTTATAATATACTGTTATCTTAGAAATCATCACTGACAGCAATTCACATATTACAGTGGTGTCTCTAATTAATAAAAGCTAGCCGACGACCTTTGTAGTTTTTAAATAACATGTCAAGGCTTCTTAACTGAGAATATGATAAAAATATGATAACCGTGGCTCCGAAAGAGATTTGACCAAAAATTCGCAAACTCTTTTCAACTAGTCCTTCACATAACATATGCTGAACCGATTCGGTATCCTCACTGCAGAATATTTTGCAATATGATAGTTTAAGCAGCAGTGTCCGAGCAACCGTTTAAAAGTAACATTTAATTTATCTTAAATGTTAAGATTTCCAGTGGCTTTTCTTAGATAAAAAATATTTAGATCGCAAAATAATTTTGGATGGTTTAAAGTTATTTCTGAACCTTGTCTAGGAAAGGCATTGACAGATTCATTAATTGTAAATAAATTAAAATAGTTTCTTAAGCATTTAAGTAGCAAATAAACAATTTATCGAAATAAATAACATTATTTACTTTACTCCAGCAATATGAAAATAATTACTAAGAACTATTTACAACATTTTTCTTTATTATTTCTTGTCATTAGCCTTGTTGATATTTTCAATTTAACTAAATATTTATATATATTTATTTTATAATTAGAAGTAAAGTGCTTTAAACAATTTACAAATTAATAATTCTCAAGGTACCATCCAATATTTTCCAATCGAATTTAATAAATTTTTAACAAAAAAAAACTTTTTAATATTCAAAAACTACTTTATTCTTAAAAATCAACTTTTAATTATAACAATTTTTACCTATTTCAGAACAACATAAAAAAAAAATTAACTAAACTTTTCTAAATACTTTTGGGGAAATAAAAAATAAACAACAAACATATTTTACTTGACAATTTACTTTAAAAGCTTTTATAACAATAACAACAAAAAAAATACAAACTTTATTAATTAGACAAGAAAGTAAATAAATAAATATCTAAATTAAGGGATGGCTTTTTTTTAAAAAAAAACATAAAGTTATAAAAAAAAATAGAAAAACATTTCCTTAATTTATTTTTTTTCTTGTCATAACTAAAATAGCAGCTATAACCTTGAACTTAAAAGAAAAAAATGATAACTTTTGTATCAGCTATCATGGGAATAAGTCAAATAAAATAACTTAATTTTTAGTTATGGCCTTAGTCACGTTCTTAGCCCAAAAATTTTAGTAACATTTGTTAGTATTATTTTTTTGTGTATATAATTTGATAAAATATCCTGAAAATGTTGTAACCTTTTTTTGGGAAGGTATCAAAATGTAATGACACATATGAATTTGATCGTAAAAAAAAAAATCAGAAAGGAATAATTGAAATTTTATAGACATCTGATATAAACTGAATTATTAAATATATTGACTAAGATAACTAACAGTATAGTCTTATTAGAAATGCTTACTGCTTACTTAATTTTGTAGCAGAAAGCAATTTCATGTTACTCTTACCATTCTGTGGTAAGTTCAGCAAAGATCGCTATTAACAATTTGATAAAAACAGCATAGATAAAATAGTGAAATTCAGTCAAAGACTGCAAACATGCCAACTTTTTTGTCGCTCTTTAAAGAAAAAAAGAAGACTATATCTGAACCTCAATAGAAATGAAATTTGAATCCTTACAGGATTTCTTATGGACCCCTGTTATATGTTAAGTATTTTACATAAAATTTATGACGATGAGACCTCTGAGCAAAATAGGTTCTGGAATTTCTTGAAAATTTTATTTTCCTAAGGACTTTTAGAAAATTAGAGTATCAGAATAGAATCTGTAGTAGTTCTTGTGCCTGAATCTTGACAAATTCTTTAATCTATCTATCTACCTAATCTAATTTTGTAGCATTGTAAATTAGACCCTGTTTAATTATGAACTCTGTTTAATTATCGATTACATGAACACCAATTATGAAAAACAAAGGGATAGGAATTTCTGCAAAGCGGCTGTGAATACAGTAAGCGCTATATATTAACAAGAAATTCATATTCACTACAATCGAATTATATTTTAATTATTTTTTTTGCACAAGTTAACTCCTTGAAAGGACGATACATTAAAACTTAATCTGTGCACTTTACTTGACTTCAATATTTTGAATGCTTAGAAAAAAATTCTGTAATTCAATTTGTCTAGATTTCCTTAAATAATGTTGACAAATGAAAAATTTAATTAATTTTCTTACTGTAGTTTTTATTTGACTTTGATTTTCTTTATTGCGTACATAAATAATTTTGTATTGATAATTTTTGTGTCCCAATTAATAAATTTATCATAAAATAAAAAATTCCAAAGGAAAGAAAATGTTGTTTTTTTGTTTTTGTAATTTAGAAATGTTGTGTCAACATTATCTTTATCATAATTTTTCCATTAATTTTTGTTGTTGTTATTAGATAACTTTTTTGAAGAAAATTTATTCTATACAAATTAAAGAGTTTGTGAATAATTTATATAAAAGAGCGATGGTGAAGTGATAGTGTATCGTGATGAATGACAATAATATGGTGAAGAGACTGTCGCATACATTCTCTGAGACGGTGACTTCGGGTGATATAAATAAGAATAATGCTTCTTTGCTCAAGGAAATCCTAAATTTCTTTGCTAGCGAAAATCTTGGTAGTATTTTAATATGGATTATTTCACAATATGTCAAAATAAAGAGACTTTCATACCAACTCTAATATATTCTATTTCAGTCTATTCTAAAAACTAGATATGACCTCTATTATTTTATATTCAATTTTAATAAAAGCATTGAACATTGAATACACAACAATTGATTTTTTACTTTGTTTATTAAATTTCAGGAAACTGGACGTTATATTTCAAAACCAGAAGGATCAATACGATTTATAGATCCAGATAATCCAATACCACCAGAAGTATGTATATATTTTATTAATAAATGTCCTTTAAAATATTATAATTTTAATTAGTTTTTGCAAATAATAAACACAAATTATCACAGATTTTACAAAAACAAAAAATAATAATTTTTTTATAGCAAAATCACCAGAAAATTACACTTAACCACAATTATACATCACAAAATGTATCAATAAATTTCAACACAAACACAAATATAATTTTAGATAATAATCAAAATACAAATACAAATACAATTCCATCTGTTACCAATATTAACAATAATTCTAATAATAATAATAATCATATTATACAAAATGAAGAAGAAAATCAAATAATAGAAACAAACAGAACACATTTAAATATTGAAAATAATGAAAATTTCAATGAAAAACCACAAAAAAATATTAATATCATAAAAAAATTGGATACAAAACCAGCTAATAATAAAGTAATATCAACAAAAACAACAACAAATTCATCTTTTAATACAATAAATTCTATAACCATTGCTACCAATACAAACATCACCACCACAAATAATACTAATGAAAATATCCAAAAAATTCCTAATGAAATTGACAATAACGAAATTGTACCAAAAACTTTTACCAATTCAAAACAACAATCAAAATCTTCAACTACAACTAATACTACTACTACTACTTCTACTTCTACTACAACTAATACTATTACTAATAATACTATGACGATTTTAACAAATAACAAAAATTTTACAATAAATTCAATTCCAAATAAGGAAAATGTTTCGCATACAAAGGACATCAAATTATCAAATCCTATAATACAACAACAAGAACACCAACAACAGCAAACAAATAAAATGTATAAAGAAAAACTATTACGCAATCATCATCAGGCATCCACAACAATAATAACAACAACAGCAGAATTAAATTCAAATAGAATTTCTGTTGTTAGTCCTGTTGAAATATCTGGTATTGTTGGTGTTAATCCAGAAATAAATGATATAAAAGAATTGAAAAAAGATAAACAAAAAACATTACGACGACCAGCAATAACAACAACAACAACAACAACACCAACAACAACACCAACAGCAGAAACAGGACTAAAAACACTAAATCCTTATGATAAAACTGAAAAATCAATAGAAAAATTACAAAAAAAATTTATTATTAAATCAACGACGGCATCAGCTGGTCATCATCATCATCATCATCATCATCATACTGATAATAATAATAATAATATACAAAAAATCTCTAAAAATATTATTTTAGAAAAGAAAATTGAAAATTCTATATCAGTTGTAAATTTACCAATACTTGGTGCACATATAATTGGTAATAAGGATTATGAAGAACGTCGACGTAATAGAATACTACAACCACAATATCCTATTAATAATAAAATTATAGCACCTTTATATCTTGATGAATTAAAAAAGAAACAACAAGAACAACAACAAAACCACCAAATGGAAAATAAAAATAGCCAGAAAAAAGATTTAGGGAATAGTAGTAATTATAAAAATGGTTATAGAAGTTGGGAATATCAAGGATTAATTGAAAAAAATATAACATTAAAAAATGAAAGATGTAATCCAAATGGATTAACAACATTAATAACAGATTTTTCAGGTAAATCAACTGTGGTAAAAGATTTAAATGATGGCACTACAAAAAGGATTATTGCTGATATTGAGAATAAAAATTATATACATTTATCAAAAAATGACAGTAATGATATTGAATGTGATAATGATTTTATTTTGGTTAAAAATAATAATGATAATCAAAATTGTAAAATTAAGAATAATAATGATTTTGTGGATGATGACGATAATGATAAAATTAATGATTTGGCAAAATTATCAGATAAAATAAAGAAAATTGACAATAATAATGAGATAAAAACAGAGGTGGTTTTTATATATATATATATATATAAATTTTATGATAATTATTGTAGATTGTAGAAAAAGTCATTTTAAATTAGAATAGAATTAGAATTAGAATGTAGAGTAGTAGATATTTGAAGCTTAAAGAAAAAAAATGAGTCTTAAACAAATTATTTTAAAAGATAAAGATTTCATCGAATTGTAAAGATTGAATTGTGATCTACAATTTTCTTACTCAGTTATTTCGATCCAAACTTATGACTCTCCGAGTAATTACAAAATATACTATTATAGTAAAATATTTTAAGTTCTTATTTATTTAATGTCTTACATCACTTTTGTTATTAACGAATTGTAACGTGCTGATTTATTTCATGATGTATTTCATGACACCAATTAAAACTGTGTAAATCACTAATTCTTCTTTAATGGCGGTGCAGCACAAAGAGAGCTCAAAAAATTCGATTATAATTTTGTATGGATTCGAAATTATACATTTGTTTATAATTAACAAAATTCACTTTAATTAATTAAACTTCAAGCTAATGGATTGTGTGATATTTTTTATTGTAATTTTTGTTACTGGTACTCATTTAAAATTAAGTAAACTTAGACCAACCTTAACTTAGATCAACATCGAATACCTACTATAATATTGAATAAATATGAATTCTTAATAATACTACTACTAAATATTCCATAATTTACTTTCCACAAAAACTTAGTAATTAAACAAACCCAACTCAATAACACTTACTCCACATACAAATATACTTAATTAAATTTTATTAATTAATTGCAATCAATTTTATCAAACTTATCAAAAATCTGAAAAAAAAAATCTTCTAATAATTCGTCCTTAAGGCTCATTTTCCTATTAAATAAAAAAAAAAAAACTATTTATTTATTAGTGTAAATATTTTCTCTACGTTAATATAACACATTTCTTTTTTGTTGTTCACTATTAAATTTTACTTATTTGTCACATTTACACACATTCACAAACATTTTGACACGTTGAATATTAAACATTAACTTTTTATTCATAATATTTTTCATCCAGGATATAAAGAATTTTACATGAAAATCTGATATTTTCTGAAGTGGAAAATAAAGAAAATAATTATTTAGCTGATGTATAAATTTTAACACATATCTTCCTGTCTTCTTTATTTATTCAATTTAGTTTGATTACACCAACAACAAAAAAAAAACCGAAAAAGAAAAAGGTACAAAAAAAAAATTGTATCCTGAAAATAAATTAACTTTTTTTTTTGCTTTTTTTTTGTTGTTGGCTACAAAATCTCTTAGAATTAATTATATGCCAGATCAAAAACATTATGTTTCCAAGTCAAGAACATTTTAATTTTTGACTATACGAATATATTTAACATTAACCTTGATATCCTTTTTTTATATATATATGTAATATGTACATCTAAATTCATTATCATTGTTTATACTGTTTTAATAACATTTTATGTACTGACTTACTAATACAATTTTTTTTTTTTTTTTCTGTTATCTCGTAGAATTCCAATGAAACAAATAATAATAAAGATAGGTATCTTTCGTCAGTAAGTATTTTACACGATGGAAATTCTGCAACAGAAATTAATAGAAAAGAAGGAATTTTTATTAGACGGTCGCAAGTTGAAATTGAAGAAAATGTTCCAGTTCATAATAAAGATGCAAAGTAAGAGAATATATAATTTAGCTAGTTACAATTAAACGTAAGAATATTGTTGTCTGTCATATTTAGCCTGATCAAATTTGTAAACCAACTAATTTAAACAGTTTCTTGTATTAAGTTTAAATTATAGTGAAATTTTAGAGATAGCTAAACCTGAAGGAAACTTAATACGAAAATTGAATTTGGACTCTTAGTGGTAGTGTACTATGTATCACTGGTTTCTAGTCCCAGCCATCGCAAGTGCGGTGAACAAAAATAGTACCTTCAGAGTATATAACTTCAAGTTTCATGATTTATGGTATTTTCTGTTCGTCTCCAGCATATCATTTTCTTTTAAGCCTATATTTGCTGAACAACCCATACAGAAACTAAGACGTTAAAGTTACCCTAAGACTCTATTGTAATTTACCGTCTTAGAAATTGAAATAAATTTAGTTCTCTGTAATATGTACTATCTATAAAAAGATATTCTTACCCTCAAATTAAACAGATTCTTCAACCATAACATTAGATATTTACCCTATTAATATTCTTCGTCTTCTTTTTTTTTTTGTGCAGAACAATTGAGCTAATTATGAAAGCAATTGAAAATAATGACTTTTTAAATAACTATATGGATAAGGATCGTAAAAAACGTGTTATTGATGCAATGGAACCAGCATTTTACGATAAAGGAAAATTTATTATACGTGAAAATGAAGAAGGTTCAGAAATTTATGTATCTGCTGATGGTGTCTTTGATGTTATTAAAAATAATGAAATAATAAATACATTAGGTTCTGGTATTGTATTTGGTGAATTAGCTATTTTATATAATGCTAAACGTTTTGCATCAATAAGAGGTTAATACTATTTAAGTATTTCATAAATTTATATACATATTAAAATAAAAAAATATCTAAATTTTCTATAATATGTAGCTGCATCAAAAGCAAAAGTATGGAAAATAGATCGTATAAAATTTCGTACAATTATGAAAATATCTGGTAGTAAAGAGCGTGAAGAAAATTTAGCATTTCTTAAAACAGCACCTTTTTTAGAAGATTTAAATGAAGAAATATTATTAAAAGTTGTTGATTTATTAGTTCGGGTAAAATAATTGACAATTCATTTAATTAATTTTACAATAATTTTTATTTATTTATTTACAGAGATTTTTTCCAGCAAAAACATGTATTATACGACAATTTGATGTTGGTGATGATTTTTATATAATACGTGGTGGTACAGTGACAATTAAAAAATGTAATGAAATTGGTGAAGAATATATAGTTAATCGTTTAAAACGTGGTAATTATTTTGGTGAACAAGCATTATTAAATAGTGATGTACGTTCAGCAAGTGTTTATGCTGATGCACCGGGTACAGAATGTCTTAAATTGGATAGAGTGTATTTATTAAAATTATGAATTCTATTAAAAATGAATATTTTATCCTTTATTATTTTTTTTTTAGTAATTTTATAAGTTATTTGGGTACAATACCAGAATTACAACAAAGACCAATTGATGTTATTGTACCAGAAATGAATCCAATTAAATTAAATACACCATATGATTATATACCATTAAAAGATTTAAAAAGAATTACAAGTCTTGGTGCTGGTGCATTTGGTCGTGTTGATTTAGTTACATATAAGGATAATAAAAGTTTTGCATTAAAAGTAATTAAAAAAATTGATGTTGTTAAACAAGGACAAAGTGATCATATTTATAATGAGAAATTAGTTATGTCAATGTGTCATCATAGTCCATTTATTGTTGAGTAAGATTTAAAATATAATTAATTTAATGATATTTTAAAATTAATAATTTTGAAAAATAATTATTTTTTATATTTAAGATTATATAAAACATTTCGTGATACGAAATATGTTTATTTTTTAATGGAAGCATGTTTAGGCGGTGATGTTTGGACAATAATGTTTCAATTAAAATATTTTGATGAAAAAACTGCACGTTTTATATCTGGTTGTGTTGTTGAAGCATTTGATTTTTTACATTCAAGAAATATTATTTTTCGTGATTTAAAACCAGAAAATTTAATGTTAACAACTGAAGGATATTGTAAATTGGTAAACGGGATTTAATTTATTTAAAAAGGGATTTAAAAAAAAAAATTTTTTTTTAAAAAAAAGGTTGATTTTGGATTTGCTAAACGTCTTAGTCCAAATTATAAAACAAATACATTTGCTGGTACACCAGAATATGTTGCACCAGAAATTATACTTGATCGTGGTCATGATCGTGCTGCTGATTATTGGACATTAGGTGTATTAATATATGAATTATTAATTGGTCGAACACCATTTCGTGATAAAAATCAAATGAAAATTTATCAAAATATATTAGCTGGTATTAATGCTATTAAAATGACACCAAAAATACCAAAATCAGCACAAAATTTAATTAAAAATTTATGTAAACAATTACCAGTTGAAAGATTGGGATATCAAAGAAAAGGTATAATGGATATAAAAAAGCATAGGTAATTAAATTATCTTAAATATATATTAATTAAAATTAAATTTAATTCTGTTTATTTACTGCTTTTTTATTAAAGTTGGTATGAAGGTTTTGATTGGAATAGATTACAAAATCAAACAATGAGTTCACCAATTAAACGACCAGTTAATAGTGTAATTGATACACAATATTTTCCAGGTAAATTTGAAATAGATAGTGATATACCACCGGATGAATTATCCGGTTGGGATATTAATTTTTGAGTAAATAAATTAAATCATTTTTTTAAAAATAAGTAAATTAATTTATAAACCATAAATTGTTTTTTTGATTATAATATTTAAATTTAATTTTAAAACCATATTAAGTTAAAAAATAAATAAATAAATGTTTCATAAATGAAATAAATTTATTCTAAATAAAAAGAAAAATTATACGTTAGTTTATTTTCAAATTAACCGCAATTATGTTTTATGATTCATATCACAAAATTAGAGGCAATCATGTATAAAATTTTACAAATTACCAGAAATTACTATATTTAGTAATAGTTGAGTATTATTTAGCTACCGATTATACAACTGTCAAAAACAGTAATGACATTACAATTAATATTTAAAGCTATACCGTGAAATAAATATTATTATATAACAACAAATTATTGTATGTTATCAACCATCTTTAACAAATTATTATGAACTAAAAAAAATAAGTAATTATTAAATTTTTCACCAAATAAAAAAGGATTTTTTTAAGAATCTATTTTCAGAAAACATATTATTTAAATAAATTAAATTAAATAAATAATGAAATTATTAAAATGTGCCATAATTATTAAATTTATTATATAAATACAAAAATTATTATTAATTTATTAAAATTTTAATGAAACTCATTAAAATTTTATTACATTAATTATTTAATTAATCATCAATTATCATTTATTTTAATTTAATTATAATTATTTTATAACGATATTAAAAAACTACTGACGCCATATAAATTGTATTTGTAGAATATTTTGACGAATAATTTGTCAAAACTGCCTCGAAACTAGTAGAAATTTATATCTCAGTATTTGCATGATGATATAAATATGAGAGTCGTTGACAAAAAAAAAGAAGAATTGGATTAAACGTAAATTTGTTCACTACAAGAATCAATGGACTATTTTTTTTCTAAAAATTGCTTTTGTCAATTTAGTTATCCATCAAATGTTTTCCATTTCTTTACCACTAATATTTTAGTCTGTTGCCCAAGAAGTATGCGATATATAATACTTTAGAAAGCTCTCCTGGCCAGGCAGTATTTATGTCGAATTTGGAAGGTACAGTACACAAGTACAAATAACAGAAATTTAAATATAATAGAAAACCAGATTTTGAAAAGTACAATTGAACGGCTCCACGGGGAGTAAAGGAACATCTTAGTCACTAACTTTGCAAATTTTTCCACTTTAACAATTTTTGAAATATTTAAAAAACAGGATCTCTGAAAAATATTTGGAAAATTAAATTATTTACTTTTGACTTGTCAATTTTTTCCATCCGAACAATTTTCCAATTTCACAATTAATATTTAATTACTATACGGTATATGTACAAACAGTATAACCAGGAAATAGGTTTTTTTTAAAAAATATTTCTACCAAAATTATAATGTTTCTAATATAATGTTTCTAAACAATTTAAATATTTAATAATATTTGTATAAAAATTTTGTTTGTTTACTCCGGCTCTGATGTTTAAATTAAGATTTTGATTTTGAATTTAAATTCAGACAAGGATATTTTTTTTTTTTTTGTAATTTAATCGTGTATACAAATAAAAATAAAATGATATTCAAATTATACTTTGGTCCATATAATATCCTTTTATGATTATTTGGAATGGGAATTGAAATGGGCGAGTTTTAAAAGTACAAAAAAAAAGAAGAAGAAATATTCTTGTTAGTTCATAAAACGACATGACATACTAATTTTTTTTTAGATACATACAAGGAAATATTATACAATTTGAATTCACAGATGAGTAGAATTTTGAATATTTTATGCTATGTTATATGGTAATGAACACAACAACAACACAGAACATTTATTTCTTATCTTTTTTTTTTACTATTTTTGGAATTTTTAAGTTTCTTGTTAATATGGATACTATATTCCAAAAAAAAAAGATATTTGCATATTTTTAGGTTATTTTAATACTTACAAAAAAAAATTATTTGGTTAGAATAAGAAATATTTAGAAACTAAAAGTTACAATTTTATATAAATACAAATGTGTAAATATTTATATAGTTTTTCTTAAAAAATATTTATTTTTATTTTTTTTTTAGGTTTCATTTAAATATTTAAATAGTGTTAAATTATTTTTGAATATAGATGAATAATTAAATTAATGGATTGCACAAAAAAAAATAAAAAAAATTTGGTCCATTATAAAATTTACATTGTAACGAAAGTTTTCCAAGTTGGTTTCTTAGGATTGTATAGATAAATATATAAAAGTTTGAATATTAAAACATTATAATTAACTGGCAGTTTAAATGTTAGTAATACTCCCAAATTTGTATTAAATATTACAGAAGTTAATTATTAAGTTCTTGAAAAATTATTATTTACTCCGTGAGTACTGGAAATCCTTACTTTTCCTGGTACTAAATGTAATTAATTTACTAAAACTGTTGAGTAGGAGGATTATACTCGTCTAAAATTGATGAAGTGTCTGGAATATGCTCACAAAGACCATATTTTCTTCACTTGCGTTGAATTACTTATATTTAAGCTTTGAACGTGCAATATAAGCAATTAAGAGAAATTTTTTAATTCTGCGGAAGTTTACCAAAACATAATAAAAACTGGTCATAACACGACCAGTTTTTATATAGTGTAAATTAAAGCAAAAATTAAACACAATCGAATTCTGAATTTATCTGAAAAATATCAAATACGCAGTTATAATGTTTTGGAAAATTTTCATAAAATTTTACCTGAAATTTCGTTTAAATTCAGGAATTTTCAATAATCAAAATATTATTTTTTTATTTATTTGATTTTAATTTTTTAAAAATAGTAAACATTATGACCACAATTTTCACTAAAAGTTATCATATTTTAATAAATATATTTCATAAAATTTGGCCAACCATTAATTAATATTTTTATAAAATTATTTCACCTTATAATTTTATAGATTTTTTATTTTTTTAGCCAAAATTTAATTGGTTTTGTTTTATTAAAATATAAAATCTGTTCAAAATTTATTAATAATGAAAATTTGTGTGAACAACGAAAAAATCATAAACGAAAAATAAAATACATACATATTAATAAAGGTTCAATTGTACATAAAGTAAATTTAATATTTATTTATTAAAGCATTTAATTAAATTGAACTTTATAAAACGCTTAAATAAATAAATTTAAATTTAACAAAATATTATTTAATGTAACTGCATTCAATAATTTAATTTTAGACTATTAAACTAAAATTATTGATCCATTAGAAGGATTATTAGAAATATATATTTTCTAAAACTTTTTTATAGAATTTTAAAAGTTTTTGAAAAATTACATAAAGATTTTATTAAAACTTGTTCAAAATTAAAGTGTAGATATATTTAATCGTTTTACATTATTATGCAAGTAATAAATGAATTATGTGATATAAAAATGAATTCTTTAAATGTTATTAGATTGACCTGTTTATAAATTTTGTTATCCATATTCGAGAAAAAAATTATACTTTAATGAAAGTGTTCTTTCAGAGAAATCTTGTCAAATTTATAACATAAAAATTTCATTTCAAAATATAGTAAAATTTAATGACCTAATATTCTACTTTAATGGCTAGACGTAAACGAAACTTGTGGCATTAATTTTATTACAAATGTTATCGACAAACTTGTGGCATTAATTTTATTACAAATGTGGTTTTTTTCACAAATTTATGCTGTAACTGACAACGATTGACCATTCAATAAATAAAATGTGTTAAACATAATATTTTAAATTTTATAGATCCATGAAAAATAATATCATTTTAACTGTTTTATTTTTCAAATTTTTTTAATTAAATTAATATAATTTAAAATTAAGTGTATTATTTATTCATTTATTATACTTACAGATATTTTACTGAAATCTTAATGGAAAAAGTAACAATATTTAATTTAAACTTTGTATTCCTTTTTCAAATTCTTACCCTGAAAAGAAGAAAAAAAAAATTTAATTTATTTATAAAAAAAAAATTTAAAAAAATAAATAGGAGTAATATAAACTTAAATATATTTCAAGTGTATTTAACTCCTTTGAGGATATTTTATTAAAATATATTTAATTTTTTTTTTTAAGAAAAAAATTCTTTAAGATAATATTTAAAATATTTTAATATATTACATAATATTTCATAAATCCCCATCATGCTTTTTTCCTTTCGTTGAATGTTTAGTAAAATTATAAGTACCTTGACTTACATTACATACTATTATGTAAAAAAATAAAATATTATAGTTTATTCATAGCCAGTATTTGCATTTTAATGTAATATTTAAAATTGCATCTCAAACATGAAAGCATTATTTTTTGTATAACATGGAAAAAGCAAATTTTATCAGTTTATCCTTTTAAGGGACATTCAAATGTAAGTAAATTAAGCTTCACAAAATAAATTTATAATATCATATGCAACACAACTATATATTTCTTAAGTTGTTGTATGCTGATGAGTTTAAATTTTTTACATTTTATTAGTATACATGTTTCACACAGTGTGTTGTTTCACACTTTCTTATCTTTGTGATAGAAACACTTAATTTAATCTGGTTTTCATTATTTTTCTGAAATGGACTCAACTACGAATTTTAAGGAATATTTTCTAGGTTAATTTATAATTTGTCATTCAAATGATATATTTGAGAAATGTTTAGAAAACGCCAGGAAGTATGAAAAGTGTTAAAAGTATAATTATAAGAATTTATGTTTTCAGTTTTAATGGGTTATGTGAGTCAACTTTATTTCCAAATATTGTGTTAATTAGAATCCAAATTGAAAAGTAAAATTAATTTACAAATCCTCCAGGAAATTTTCATAATTTATGTTCAGACAGACTGACAGATAGAAAAATTTCTTACAAACTAATAATTAATTTGCTGAGTGGGCAAACTCTAAATAAACTATACCTTACCATACATTTTTAATACAATTCTCTCACAAATGCAATTTTCGAAAGGAAAAAAAAGGAAAATTTCCCATTC
Organism: Empis livida; assembly: GCA_963932195.1. Classification (NCBI taxonomy): domain Eukaryota; kingdom Metazoa; phylum Arthropoda; class Insecta; order Diptera; family Empididae; genus Empis; species Empis livida. Next base: position 2,498,108 of record OZ010649.1, read on the forward strand.
ATTTTAATGACACTTGAGATCTTTTGAAATTATTAAATTTTTAAAAAATTTATATTTTCTTATCATGACTTTTATAAAAGAAATTCTTTTTTTTTTTTTTTTGTATTAAAAGTTATTCACCATAAAGTTAAGATCCTTTTTTTAAGATTTGTTGAAAATAATATTTTTGTTTTTATCATGTCAAATGTGGAACCATTGAAGAAAAGTCATAAAAAAAACACACAAAATTAGTTCAAAATAGTAAAAATAATAACATAATATATGATTTAAAATATATTTTAAAAAACTTATTTGAAATCATAAAAACTACTATTAAACTTTTATATAATTCAATAAAATTTTATAAAAAAAATTCATAAAATATTGAGTTATTAAAAATAATTTTTTGCAATTAATAAAAAATTATTTATAATCAAATTTGAATAAATTATTTTAAACAAAATATTACAGATTTATATAAAAATTAAAAACTTAATAATATCTTGACAATATTATATTAAAAATTACTTAAAATTAAAATCCTTAAATTCGAGACACCAATACCAAAATAACCAAACAGTAGGTTACTAACCTAAACTACTTCTCTTTAATTTTCTAGATTCCTTTCAAATATAATCTTAATTAAAAATAATTATCCTACTTGGCACACTTTATTTAACAAAGAAACACCTAATTCTTTTGCAGGCTTAATATTCTATGGTGGGTGCCAAAACAAACACATCCACTTAATGCCAAAAAAAATCTTCTATTAATCAACAGAAGATGATGAAAAAAAATAAATTCTATAAGCAGAGTTGCAAAAATGAATGTATATAAAAAAACAGAAATTTAAGAATGAAATTATTATCTTTCATTACCTCTAATTATTTATAAAAGAATAATCATTAATTATGTTTTACCATAAAAAAAAAAATAAAATAGCAAAGGCAAAATTTTCATGTTCTTTCATCAATTTTGACTTTAATTTCAGATATAAAATGAAATTTTAATGATGATAAAAGTATTTAGTTCCAAAATAAAAATAAAATTTACATAAAGTTAATTATTTGTTGGAGAACGTTTATTTTAATGGGGAAAATATGAAAATATCATAATTTACCGGACAATTGGTATATTTTACTTCTGTTATAATATTAAATTTACGTATTTACTTAATAAATCTTTAAAGAACTTTTTTAAATTTCACTAAAAAATTGTATGAGAACTGAATAAAACTGAATTTTCTCTTTTGTAAATTAGTATTAATCATGTACTTGTAGAAAACTGATAACTTGATTTAATCAAAATAAAAATATTTCTGAACACCTTCGTCCTATAAGGTCTTCAGTTGTAAAATTTTCCACAATTGTGAAATTAATTTAAATAATATCTAAATTTGTATTTATTTATCTTATATTTATTTGAACTTAATTAATTATCGTGATATTCAAGAAAATTTAGAAATTATTAAATTACTTATTTTTGAATTATTCAAGTAAGCTACATATAAAATTATGTATATTAAAATTAACATCAACTGCAATTAAAATGCTATTGTAATTCAAAAAAAGGATATATGTATAAAAATATAAAATTTTTCAAAACATTTTACTTGATAATTGTATTTAGTACAACAAAATTAAGATTATAATTAAATTTTGTAAAGGATATTTTACGTATTCATAAAATTAAATTAAATTTTATTCCAGTTTAATAAAAATTTATTTATTTATTTTTTTTTTAGTCAAAGGTGAATATTTATAATTCTATTCTACAATTTTCATATATATTTAATTAAGTCCTTTAATTCATTATCATTAAAAATTAAATTTACTCGATTAATTTATCTTATCAACGTGTCCTTTTTTATACAATCTCCAAAAAACCAAAAAAAAAAAAATTACTCCTCTTCAAAAATCTAAATAACCTAAAAAACCATTATCAATTTCCTATTTCCGGGTTTATCCCCTTTAATCGAAAATATGTTGTCACTATTTAAATACATAAAAAAAAATATCCTTGTGCCTTCTGTTTTAAGCAACAAATTAACCAAGAAAGAAAATAATAAAAATATAAAAAAAAAAGTATTACAAGAAAATTAAGATAAAAACAACAACAACAACAAAAAACCGATAAAAATATAAATTTTTTTTTAATGGGATTTTTCGAAAAAGGATAATTTTAAATAATTTATTCTTTGATCTGAAAATTTGACTTTGTTAAATAAAAATATTATATTTATTTGTTTGGTTAAAGTATTATTTCAACAACAAAATAAAAAGGACTTTCTTCCAATAAGAGGATTAATGGACAAATTGGCAATTAGTTATTCAATACTTACCGAAAGAAAGTTTCCTTTATTTAGGATTTTTTTTTTATGGTAAGAAATTTTTGATGTAGTCAAGGCAGTATAGAAATATCCGACTTAAGTATAAAATAACTATTTATTAACTTATTTATAGATATAATAAAAAGGTATATAATATTAAGAAAAGGACTATAAGTATACTTAGAAAATATGTATAATATGTATAAAGTGTATAATTAAAACTATTTTGAAATTAATGAACCTTTAATATAAATATATATAAAATCAGAGAAAATTATATTTTGTAACTTTTAAGATTTTTAAGGACACAAAACTAAATGAATACAATTTCATAAATATTACACTCACACAAAGATCTGAAAATATTTAACAAATAATCCTAAAAGGGAAAATTATAAAATTTAATAGTTTGATTGATTAGAAACGATAATAAATATTAAAAAATATATAATAATAAAAAGTTAATACATACATAAAAGAATTTTTAAGGGATAACAGCCAGTCGTCAGTGTATGTCATGTTCCTAGAAGGAACAAAATGAAAACAAAAAGAAAAAAACTTATGAAGTAAAAAAAACAAAACAATATTATTCTTTTGTGGAAAATCAATTTTCATTTCTTCCCTTTTAAAATTTAATCTAATCTAATCAAATGGAAAAGCAAAATAAAAGCAACCTTGTTCCATTAGTTTAATTTTTTGAAATGTTAGCAGAATATACAAAAAAAAAAAAATCGACAACAAGAACGAGAAAAAAGATGAATAAATCGTGACTTTGAAAGGACTACGTATAAAAATATCAATAATGAAACAAAAGGGAATTTTTTTTTCAACGTCTTTCTTGATTATAAGTTTAATGGTAAAAACTTTTCTACTAGGTGGTATAGTTAGAGCTAAGAAAATCATTAAACGACATGTTGTTTAAACGACATGTTGTTAAGTACAACTGTCATATGTCGGTAATTTACTAATTTGCAGGCAGATTTTGACTACATTTTTTTTTTCACAATTACATTGTGTTGGTAATTGCTTAGAAAAACTCCAATAAATATTTTGGAAATTCATTTAGTTAATATTGTGATTAATTTAAATTTATAGTATGATAATAAAGCAATACTAATTAAGTATAATGTGACTGTCTCAATTTTAGTAAAAATTCTATAATGTTGGCAAATATTTTTATATAAGTTTGCCGAACTCTGATGAGTTAGTATAATAATAGGAAATTGACTATGATGAAAAAATCATAAAGGACGAAAAATAGAAAATTTAATGTAAATTCTTCGTTTTAAGTTGGTTTTATTATTATACGTATTTAGTTGTTAGTCGTGCAGAATTTTATCTACATTACGAACTTATAATATAAATTATAAATTTATGGGTACGGATATCAAATAATATATAAGAGTATATATATATAGGCCAACATCAGTAGCAATCAAATATAAAAATAGAAATAAATACTTTGTAACATCATATTTTTGTAGTATTTTCAAAAAAAAAAAAAATGTTTTACTGAATTTAAATTTTTAAGAATTATTTATTTCTTGTAGCTGTAGCTAATATATTTGAAAATAATTTAAGTATTTTCTATGTTTCTGGTCTGTGGGATATAATATTTCACAAGTAGAAATATAATTTATTTTAAAATAAATTATATTTCTTATATTTTCTATTTCTACAAATTTTTTTTCTTATTTAAAAAAAAAATATAATTTTTCGATTCATTAAGAAATCCAAATAAATAAAAATAACAAAAAATATGTCCTTTAAACCAAAAATGTCTTCAACATTTTTGTATCTTAACCCTAATTAATCATTTCAAATGAATTTTATTTCTACAATATATTAAAGTGATATAAAAACAACTAATAAATTATAATCCTAAATCCCTTAAATTTCAACAATAACTTAAATTACTAAAAAAAAAACAATTTCTTTCGGCGTCCATTACTAAATTTAACAACTGAAAATACAAAAAAAATAACCCAAATTGAAACTGAATATAGTCAACTAAAAAATAATAACTCGAAATAGATTAAAAAGTCAATTCATTTTTTATATCCTTCTAAACAAAAGGCAAGCTATAAAACAAACTTTCCAGTTTTTGATAAAAAAAAAAACTTGTATATTAACATGTGGACAAAAGATTAAATAAACACCAATATATTCTGTTTACGATTTTCTCTCTATTTAATATCCTTGGTTGGTACTTTTAAGTATTCAAATTATTACAGGGTATCGTCATAAAATAGTAGTATGAAACATAATATGCTATTTCAATGGGAAAAAATATGGTTTGTATCAAGGATATTCTTATGGGAATTTTAATAATAATGTCAGACTTATACTGCAAATTGCCAAAGGTATTTTGTTTTGTTTTTGTAAGGGATATCTTGTTAATTTTACCAAAGATAACTTTTTTGCACGGAAAATTATTGATCTGTTGACCGGTTACTGGATATTCGTTTTGCACGTACACATCTTGGAGATCCCATGAGAAAATTTTCGCTGTAGGGACGAATACGTAGAAGCTACATAGAATATCTGGTATGAGTATTCGGCAGATCCAAGTACAGAAATTTAGGTAATGATATTTACAAAATATATCAGCACTTGCCGATGTACCTGTTAAAATGGTGGTTCCCTGTTTGGGTTATATCTCTCGTGTATCAAAAATAGTGTTGCCAATACTGATTAATTTTAATAATTTGATTATTTTTCTGAGAGATAAGTAACTAAACATTATAGTAAAACACATTTGGTGCCTAAAACATTATTTAACTTTTTGTAATTAGCATAAATTTGTAGTGTTACATTAAAGAGTATTGCCACTAATTGCTACAAACTAGAACTGGGATTGACAATATTATTATGCTAGAAATAACTACAATTCTTATGATTTAAAGTTGAACTTATTCAAGACTGTAAATTAAACGAAAGTGAAATGAAAAAAAGTGGATAATTTAAAAATCGAAGCTGTCATTGCTAGAATATTCCAATCTGTTAGAGACAATCTGTTATTTTTTTTCCTCGTTTTTTAATATGAATAAGAATTTATAGGATTAATTTTAATGACCATGGGTTCTATATATTATGTATCTATATATATTCTTATGTTGACCTCAAAAATCTGAAATAGTCAAAATCCGGCAACAACAAAAAATAAATAAAAATAAAAATAAAAACCAAATACAATAAAATTTATTATTGCTTGACCATTTGTGGGGTTTATTTCTGTTTTTATTCCTTAATGAACCTAACAGAACAGATCTGTAAATTTACAGGACATAAAATATTTCTATTCTATTTGATTTTATAAAATTCTATATTGTTGTATCAATTATTTTTTTTTGTTTTCAAAAGTAATTATTTCAGTATATAAATTTACCAATTTTATTTCATTTTTTTAAAGTACTTTTTGATAACATTTTATATATTTTTGTCCATTCAACATATATTTGTACATATATACATATTCCTTTCAATAAATTCGTGTCGTGTATATATTTAAGACTATAAAAAGGAATTTAAATGAGACAAACTCCTATGACATTAAAAACATAAATTTTTATGTTTTTCGTAACAAAATTATTACTGGGTTTTGTTTGTCCCGTCGAAATATTAAAGAACATTTTTTACAACTAATCATATATTTAACTTCCTTGAATAAAATGGAATTTTTCTTTTACACGGAATTTTTTTTTTTTTGTTGGGAAATTTCCAATTTTTACTTCCAAACTTTAAAGCAGATGTAAGCAAATTTTTATATAAAAAGATATTTAATTTTAATTTTAATTTTAATTTACTACAGTCTACATTTCAGAAATTTTCTTAATTCCAGCTATACTACTTTAAATTAAAATTTTCTTGTACCAATTTTAATCGGATTTATATTTTCTGTAAAATATTTAAAATTTTAATTGTAGTTTTCTGTTACATTTAACATTTTATAACCGAATAATCGATTGGGTGATAAAGAAAAATCAATTTTCCTTTCTCTTAGGACAATAAAATAGAAAACATAGTGAGAATAATAGAGGAAAAGGAAATTGGCGAAATATAAAGTTATATAAACCAGCTATAAAATTAAAAAGAATTATATAGTAAAACGATAAAAATTTTTTTTAGCTGTTACGTGACAATTGGACAATTGTTTAAAAGAATTTTTATTAATACTTTGCGGAATCAGTTTTTTTTTTCTGTATTTTAATCGGTTTTAATTTTTAAGAATATAGGTTAAAAAATTTAGAGATTCTTTAAGATTGATTGAATTATTAGATTATTTGTATTTTCATTTTTATTATAATTATTTCGTTAACTCAATTTCAATCTGTTAAAGACGAAATATAGTTTCGAAAATGTTTAATTTATTTTTAAAACGTTGTAATTGCGATAATTATATTTAACGTTTTAAACCCAAATTAAACGTTTTTCGAAACTGTATTCAACGGATAAAAATAAATTAAATTTTTTCGAAACTATATTCCCAATTCCAAATTTAAATTAAACATTTTCGAAACAATATTTAACGTTTTAAACTTAAAATGAGCATTATCGAAAATATATTTAACGTTTTAAACTTAAATTAAATATTTTCGAAACAATATTTAACGGTTCACACTTAAATGAAGTGTTTTCGAAATTATATTAAACGTATATGTGATTATAGTAATTTAAACATTGCCCCTACCAATAATTTAATCTATATATTTCCGAAAAATTAATTCTAGAAAAATCATTCAGATGCACTGCATGTATATAATCTAAAATATTCAACCTAAAATATAAATTTTTATCTATGGTAAAATAAATTTAAAAGTTTTACGATAGGTAGGGTAGTTATTAAAGGTGAGTACACAAAAAAATATTTTTTTTTTGCTTTTTGTTTTAGTTTCTCATTTTCAGGATGATATAACACAAAACTAACATTCTGTGAGCTGGAAAATATTTTGGCGAAATATTTAAATATGTGTTTTTTTTGTTTTTATAAAAATTAGAACAGTTTTTGATAAAGAAAAGCGACAAGTATATGTACTTTATTTGAACTGATTTGTTTTAATTTTAGAAATTGCAAGTTTGGTGTATTTTAACATAAAAAGTTTTTCAACAGCAAAAAAATTGCACTAAATTATCTATAAATGGAAAGGGTCGTTTTCCTCACACTCTGACGGATTCAGTTACAATAACATTTTCATTTCAGAAAATATAAATAATAAAATTTAAATAATAATTTTTTTATAAATTTTCCTACTGTCTTTATTTTGATTTAAATTCCTCTAAATATTTTTCAAAAATTGTTGATGAAAATCCTTTTTCTTGTTTGTTTGTCCTTTAAATAACACTTAAATTGAATAACTTTGTCACTCTTTGTAGAAAAAAAAAATTAACTGATAAAATCCTGAAATATAAAGAGTGAAATATTATAAAAACGAACCAACACTATACATAAATAACCCCTATATACTTAAATTACTAAAAACTGACATTCACAGTGCTTATAACCATTACAACCATTTTTAGTCTTGTTTATCCCTTCTTGGTATTTTCGTCTGTATAAGTAATAATATAGTATATACGTAAAAGTATACTGCGATATTCAAATAAAGTAAAGGTATTTCCTGTTAATTTTATGTGTACACAAACGCTTATAAGTTTCTAAAAAGAGATTTTTAAATTCCTCAAAGAAAATTTCAGCAAACTTTTAGAAATATATTTGTTGAATAAGATTGTTGAAGAAGGATGGTGATTTTTCTGATAAAAAACAGGTAGGAAGTGTTTTAAATTTGTTTCATTATTTTTATTTTTGTGGAAGAAAATATTTTTCATTGAATTTATTTTTTTTTTTGGGGGGGAAAGGGCGATAATTTTCATTGTGAGATGATAATGGAAAAATATATTGTATATAAGAAAAGTGATTTATCGCTAAAAAAAAGTACTAAATTACAAGAATTTTTTTTTTTTGTATGTTGCTTTAATTTAACTCTGTAAGAGAATTTTATTAATTATTGCCCAGGAAAATGTTTGGAAATTGGATTATAGGTACAAGGAAATATGTATATAACAGCAAAAAAAAAAAATGTTTTTACTTAAACATTAAAACACTTAAAAAGAAGGCCAAGCTAATTTGAACGTGATTCATGCTACAATATTCATACTAGCTATATACATAAATTTATGTTATATAGATTGTAAATAAAAAGTTTTTCCAAAAAATTTACCTTTAATCGTGTTTTATTAGAGTGTGAAAAATAAATTTACACTTTTGATTAACTTGTAAGTTAAAATGAAGGTGAATAAATTATAAAATATAAATAAGAAACAAAAAAATATATATATTTTTTTTTTAATTAAGTTTCATTTCCATAAAGAAAATATTAAATTAAAATAATTTTATAGGTAAAATTTATGATTATAAAATATAAAAAAAAAAAAAAAAATTATATAAAAATGTTTATTTAACTTTTTAATATTATTTAATTAGAATTTTTGTTAATAAAATTTATATATAAATAATATAAAGTCAAAAATAAAATAATTTATTTCTGTTATAAAATGAAAAATATTAATTTAAATATTTTAATTAAAATTTCTTTGAAAATTTCTAATAATTTTCAAATAATTTTGATTTATTATATCCGAATTATTATTATCCAATTTTTAATCTTCATTTTTTTTTAACTATTATGAAACCAAAATTTGCGTAAATTAAATTTAAACATAAAATATTACAAAGCTTATTTTATAATTTCTAAATAAATTTCTACATAAAACTGAATATTATTCAAAAAATTATCAATTTATTCAGTATTTTTAGCAAACTTTTACTAATTTTACAACATTTTCTTACATTTTTAAATCTTTAGATTAAAATTTTTGTTTAATATAAATTAAGAGGCACTTTAACACTAAGATTTTGGTACACATTGTCTTTACTTAAATAAACATATTTATGAAAAAGTTTTTTCGTGCTCCTTACTTGTAGCTATTTTTACTATCGAGAAACTTTTATACAAATTCGAATTTCAATGCATTGGATTATTGAACCTGTTCTGCAAGTATATTTTTTTTACTTGCAATTCTTACATGGAGGTATTTGATAATACTTTTCTCAACATACCCTTGATAAAATTTACCAAAAGACCCAGTTTTATAATCAGTCTTTATCCCTGTAGTTGTAATGAATAATGGATTACATTTAAAGGAAGTCAAGCCAACATAACTCGATTCAATAAAAGAGGATTAATTAATTATGAGCTACTAAAAGCAGGGGAACCTATTAATTCTAAAAAATATTGTCAGCATGTGCATAATTTTTAGACAGAATTTTCAAGAAAACTTCCGGTTCTTTTTTATTGAAAATAAATTAACTGCAGGATGAAGTTCTATGTCTTTCTTCACCATATTTAACAATTTCTGATATAATTTTTTAACAATGTAGCAATGTCATCTAACTTTCAGATTATTAAAACATTTAAAAAATTATTTATTTTGATTCACGGCACTACTTCTTCAGCAATAATTACTTAAAGTTATTTCTATATTAAAATCTTTAAATCCTCATATTATGTTGTTTTGATTTAAATTTCTCTAAGACTTTTTAAATTCTATAAATCTACTTGATTTAATCAGTCCGAAACACTTAAGTCTTAATTTATAAAAATATCTATTAATAAAAATCTAATTTTTTCCTTATACGACAGGGAAAGACTAAATTAAAAAAATGAGCAAAATAAAACTCTAAAAAGCTTAAAGATTTTATAAAAATAATCATCTAAGAAGATTACAATTTCTTAAAATTTCTACGTTTTTTTTTTTTTTAACTCAGGAAAAGTCAATTCGTAATCCGATTTTTTTTCTTCTGAAACTTGTGAAAAGTATGTCAATAACAAACGTAAAAATATCGTAAATTTTAAACTAAAATATATTTTTCTCAGTTCAAATTGACGATTCCTTTGAAAATAATGAATCTAAGAGGTTTTATATTTAAAAATTTTTTATAAAATTTTAAGTATTAAATGAAAATTATCTTTTATGTTAATTGACATTACATTTTTCAGATATGTTGTGGCATAAAATTTAATCAGCAGGATATAAAAATTTAAATATTTTTAAAAAAAAGTTGTATATTATTAGAATCAATCAGAGAAATTTTGGTACTGAAAAAAAAATTTAAATTTATCTTATTTTTTATATGATACGCATAGATGATTTTTTGATCCTTTATAAATACAGAAAAAAAATAAAAAACATTGTCTGGGATATAAAAATAATAATAATTTTTTATATCCTTTTTTATATTTGACATTTTTTCGTACACTTTTTTTTTATATATAAATACTCGGATATACAAAAAAGAAAAGACAGGAATTTTCAAGGACTCTTCAAAAAGTCTACCTATATTTTGTTTTTTTTTTTATATTTTAGATAAAAATTTTACCTTGAGAAATTTATTTTATAGCAAATCTTTGTTGAGTATACTAGTTAAAAATTTCTGCTTGAAAAAAAAACTGAAAATTATTTTTCTTTCATTTTTGGAAATTTTCTGATTTTTCTTTTTAAATAAATCTGAAAAAAAAAAATTATCTGAAAAATGTTTGTTTGTTTTTTACCTATGATCAGTAGTACGGTACAATGCAAACAAGGTTGTTTTTTTATAACTAAATTATATTCTATTTTTCCTTAACTGAGCATTAGTATAAACAGGCAAACAAAAAAAAATTTGGAAATAAATCATTCAACATAAAATATTTCATAAAAAATATAGACAACAGAAATATAAATCGATCAAATATTTTTAGAGTAGAAATATGAAAAAAGATTGAAAATTATGTTTTTTTTTTTTTCAGAAAATAAATTCAAAATCACAATTTTTCAAAAATAAAAAAAAATTGTCTGTTTTTTTAGATATTTACTGATCGTCTGTTAACCATTAATAGAAAACTAATGTTTTTCTAAATGTTTTTTTTTTCCAGGAAAATAGAAAATGTAATCAATTTCATTTTATGTATGAAATAATGTTAGATTTTCTTTGAACAATCAATTTTATTTTCTTTTAGAATGACTAAAATACGTTTTATATCCTTTTCGGTATATATCTGTGTATACGTATGATATTTCTAAATGACATTAGTGCAATTTTATTTTATTTTAATATTTCAAAATTTATTCAAGTTTTTCATGAATTTTAAAAGTTTACTAAGTTTTTGCTGATAATTTTTAACGACAGCAATTTAGTATATTAAAAATTAAAGTAATTTTTTTTACAACATAGTATTTTGCATGTCTTTTTGTTCTAAGATTTTTATATGCTGCAACAACAGACAATAAATCATTTGCTCCTTTGCATATTTTAACTTTTTATGATCTAAACAGGAAGAGGTATCCTACAGACAAATCAGATAAAATGTCTAGTGTGATTTTCAGAAATAATCAACGAAAGAAGTCTTTCAAAGAATCAATATGTTTAAATCATTTATTGCTTAAAATATACTGGTATATTGTTATCTCGTATATCATCTGTCTGACTCGTATCTTATGTCATTTGTCTGACGAATTTTAGATATTTATTTTATAAAATGTTACAAATTGAACAAAAATTGTTATTCTAGAAAAAGCTTTTTTATGTTCAAAGTCAAGTGAATAATTGACAGTCAAGTGAAACTTATTATAATGGTGTTTTAAATTAAAATCGTTCTGAAAACACCAATTTATTGTTAATGCGCTATGGTGTAATATTAGGTACACAAAGAAGCAACTTTAATTATCGCTATTGAAATATTTAACAAAAATATTATGCTAGGTTCGGTTAGCGGGTTTGATTCGCATTTACTCATTAAGATGAAATTTACAAGATATATTCAAATAATTTCTTGCTTTTATCGTATCTTGTCACATCAATACATTTATTTTTGAACAAGACGGTGATTAAATATAAACGTCCATCGTTCCGTACCAAACCGATAATTTTTTTTTGTAGTTGTGATGGAATCATGAAAATTGCACAAAAATATGTTTTTTTAATAAGTATAGTATTTTTTGAAAATTATGTTGATTAAAAGACTTTCCAAAATTCAAACTGAGCGTATTTCGAAATGACAACAAAATTATTTCGGGCGAATATCATTCATTTGCTCATACCAAGGTAATTTATTCGGATTAAAAATTGCAAACAGCAATATGCAACTAAATACTGAAATTGGGAGTAACACAAAAATATTATTCCTGGAATGTCAAAAATAATCTCATAATTAGAATAATAAACTACATCGACAAAGAAATTCAAAGAAATGGCTGCGAATAAAAAACGAAATTGACTAAATTCAATGAAATGGCGGAGAAAAATTGCTCCAGGGAAAAATTGCTCCAAGCTGCTAATTCATTCTAATTTTTAATTACTTCAAATTATTTCTATAAAATAAAAAGAGATTATCTTTTAATTATAAAGTGACGCAAATCTTTTTATGTTTGATTTTCTGCCGAAAATTAAAGTATATTTTTAGAAAGAAACTTATAGGACAGGAAATGTGCTAAATATAAATTATAATTTGTGTTTTTTTTATAAATAAAATTCTTTGATAGTCAGTCAATCAAACAAAAAATTAAATGAAAAATAAATTTCCTAAAAAAATTTTCTTTTTTTAAGATACAATACACAAAAAAAACTTCGGAAAGCAGGGAAATAATAATTTTTATTTGAATTTGAATTTTATTCAACTGAAAAAGAAAAATTATGTGAATAAAAAAATAAAATTTTTTTTTTTTTTGTATTTGAATATTTAATTTTATGAACAAGGATTCCAAAATTTATCCAGAATTTTTATTAAAGTATAATTTTTTTAGTTTGACAATTTAACAACAAAGATAATACAAGACGAAAAAAAAAGAATATGGAATATAAATTCGTTTGATGTTAAAGATGAGACTAAATTGACTTTGTTAAGTTATTAAAATTTCAAATTAAGAAAATAAATATTTTAATTGGATTTTTCATAAGCTTAATTGATTATTTCGAAATTTGGAACATTAATAAAAAAATATATATAAATTGTATAGATTAGATCTAAGAGATTTTATGTAATTTATAATAAAGATTGATTTAACATTAAAGAAAATATTAAGAAAATTGAGTATGGATTACCCATGGCAACAGAAAGTTAGCTTAAAGTTCTGGATAATTCTATACATTTATTATATTTTCCTGCAAATTCAAGATTCGAAATTATTTATTTAGCTAAAAACTAATTTCCGTATAAAACGTGTAGAAAAAACAAAATTAATATTATGCTCCAAACTTTAACAAGATAAACCTGTATCTAAATAACAATAATTTTCTTTTTCGACTAGAATATGAAAACATTTTCATTTTTCTTAAAAAACATTTAATTTATTCACGTAAACTTTGAATTCTTTCCTTATTGACAGTTTCAAGTATGCTTTTTTTTAATATTTTAACACTTTTTTTTTTTAACTCGGTGTTCTTTATTCCAGTCCATAAATAATTTAAAAATATTCTCGCTAGAATAGAGATATAGATTTTCTTTCTATATTCTTTCAAGTGGAAAAACATTTTCAATTCATCTTGTGTTAAAAAAGCATTAGAAACTTATGTTTTTAATATACGTATATAATTTACTTTTTTTTTTCTTATGTATAATGTCGATATGCACCACTTCCGCTCTAATTTCATTTGAAATAGAAAACAGAAAAAAATTCATGCTCTTTTATTTTAATGGTGATCCTTTTAACCGAAATAATATCTATACACATATATGAATATTCCTAAAACAGGTGAAACATAAGAAAATTAAAAAAAATCACCTAGAAAAAACAACAAAAAAAAAACATAGATGATTTTTAGATTTAGTGTTAGGTAAAGTTTTAGTTTTCTTTGAAGGTGAGGACATTTTTCTAGATAAATTTTAAAGAATATGGATAACTTCGAAATCACATTTTATAGCTGAAAGGGATTAAATTTATAGATTAGAAAAAAAAGAAACTATATTATCGACATTTACCTTTCGACATTTTAACTTAATTTTCGACATTTACCTTAATTTTAGAAGACAAAAAAAAGATATAAAAATTTAAAAGATATTTTGAAAAATTGTACAGTTAGTTTAAGGTCAATCGATATTTTCACCTTTTCTCAATGAACTATGTTTGCTGACTTTTTGTTAAGGGTTTAAAGTTTAGTAATTTATAACAATTGACTATAATAATGAAATATATTGAAAGATGGGACCAAAGATCTTATGTTATTTAACAGTCTCTTAATTTATAGCACAAAACTAGATTGTGTATTAGTTGGAGATTTGTGTTACAGAAATATGTTAATACGCCAATTTTGTGTATTTGTATAATAAAAATTATTGATTATTTGATTTTGATTATTTCGAAAAATTAAGGATATTATATAATGAAATTTACATATATTTTAATTAACGTGCAGGAAAAGGATGAATAAAAACAATCATACTCAATGTATGTAGTCCATTGCTCAGGAACTGTCTATTAAAACTCCACAATAATTTTTAAAATAATTCTGAAAGTTATTCTTTAAATATTTTTGTTCAATGAATTATTTATTTTAAATTACGGACATTAATTAAAAGCTATTAAATATCAAAAAATTGTAAATAAATATTTTAAATATTTTAAATAAATAATTATTGTTGATATATTTTCATAACACTTTTGATTTATTGTAATATTCTCTTCACGTTACGATGAGATACAAATTAATATGTCAAATAATACTTTTACAATAAACAAATTGATAAATTAATCAATCAACAAAAAATATAAAATATAGACAGTAAATAATTATTAAAAATTGATTCATCCAATTTATTTACAAAACAATTTTTTATGTTTTTTGAACATTTTTCTCATTCTATGATATTTCATAAATATTTATTATCAATTTTTCATTCATAATATTTTTTGTGATGATGATATTTTTTCCATCAGGTGTAAAATATCATCAATTTGAAATTCAAAATATATATATATATATGTAGAAAAAATTACTTTATTTTGCAGACTATCATACAAAGAAATATTGCTGGCAGAGATTGGAATCATTGTTAAAAAAAAAAAGTTGATTTTAAAATATCAATCAATTTCAGATTTCTTTACTGAATTGTGAACATTTCAAAGTTTGATGATTTTGTTGATTGCATTATGTATTTTCAACACTGATCCACACAATTTAAAGTTAATCAATGCTAATATAATAGTTTAATTTCATTATTAATGATTGCTATTATTTTACATATTTTGCAAATTGAACTAATTGCACAAAGGAACAATCATTTAAAATCAACAATTTCAGGATTTAGACATAATATTATCATAAATGCAATAACATAATTTGTGTACATGGAAAATTGCATAAATTACAATCGTATTGGTTGCAAATTTATGTTCAATTATTTAATTTATTTAATTACGTCCAATCAGTTCATTAATTCAATTATATTTTATTATGATGTTTATTTCAGTAGCGTGATAAGACATGTCAGGGCGAAATAATTTCATAATTAAGTAAATTTGAAATTTACTTATACCGAAATTTACTTATAAATAAAAATTCAATAAATAATCAATGTTTATAACCGATTGCCGACAAAAAATTACCTTTAACTGAATTTTACAAAATATGATTATTACTACAGTTTCCGACACAATTTCTTCCCAAACATTTAATTGTATTTGATCGAAATTTTCTTAAAGATCGAAATTTTCTAAAAACTTCATTTTATACCCAAAACTGGTTTCACTATCAACTATGAAAAATAACAATTTTGATCCTTTATTTACGTATTATTATTTTTTCCAATAATCTAATTTTAACTGGTCGGCTCATTTTTTATGATTCAATAAATTTATGAATAATTTTGCTTCGATTGTTATGAAAAGTTACAGTAAAAAAAAAATTTATTAAATAAACAGCCAACATAACAAACATAAAACCAATAACAACAATATTATATTTTCAACCCATGTTTCGAAACTAATCAATCAAAAAAAAAATTTTTTTTTTTTTTTTGTTTCATTCATTCTGTCGGTTGTATCTTTGGTAACATTTAACTTCCGGTCGACACTTCAGTGAACTGCGTAAAGCGTTAGTGAACTATGATATACGATTAATTTATCATAATATTTACGTATATATATAGATGTATATATATTAGGATATTTATATAAAAAGCATCGACCTTCATCAGGTGAAACAGATTGAAAATATGTAAGACAAGTGTTAAAAGCAATATAACTGGAAAAGGTAACAGAGCAAAAAGTTTTTACACAACAAAGAATCAAAAAAAAAAAGAAAATATTGAAAAGCTTTATTAAATATATTTTCCATCCATCTCCAAGAAAAAAATGTATATATAGTGAAGTGTGTACTATCTAACACACACCAAAAGACTGAGGCAACAAAAAAAAAATAAAAAGGTTTGTAATAATAATTTTTCCTGGAAAAATGAAAGAAAGAAAATATAGGCAGGAAAATAAAAAATATTTCATATTTTTGGACAGCAGGGAATTTAGTTATAATCCAAATAATTTTCTTCTTTTGTTGTATTTATATACGTGTTTCAATACGTTTCTGTGGCAAAAAAAAGAAAACAAAGTGCATAGCTTTTCTGAATATTTGATAAATTATTTTGAATTGGGAAAAAAAGTTTCATTTTTTTTTGGGATTATATCAAAATATTATAAGAATAATAAATGAACGGTTTGTTGTTTTGAAGAAAAAAAAGGAAAATAAAAACGGACACATATATACTTGTTGATAGAACGGAGTTAGTAAGTCCTTTTGGCGAAAACTTATTATGAATAGTTGAATTGATCGAAATTTTATTAAAGAAGAAGATAAATGAAAGATTTTGATTTATAAATATTGAATAATAAAATAGGTGTGGCTGAAAATGGATTAAAAGTAAATAAAACTATCAGCAGTGCCACCCACTAACAAATATTTTTATAAGGAATTTTCGTATTTTAACAAAAAGAAAATAAGTATTTTAGCGACAAGAAACTAGCTTTAAAAATTTACTATAATTAATCCAAATAAGTTATATATTTACGTACTCTGCAACACACCGTTGAAGCCATTTCAAAATAAGTAAGATGGTTTCAAATAAATTTCAATAAAGCAAAATGTGCCACTGCTGTGAAGGGCTTTTCATTGCCATTCATTTTAAGGAGTACAAATTTTACCGAATTTCGCACCACTATTGATATTTGCTATTTATTTAACAATTTTATGGATAAACTAAGGGCAATATGATCTCGAAATTTTACTGATCCCTAAATTAATTAAAATAAAATTTATATAAAATCATTGCTGCAAACTTAATTAACTTTCAATAAGAGTCCAGCATATTTAATTATTCTAATATACAAACCAAACTAATCAAAATTATTATTTCACTTTTTTCACGAAGAGCTAAGACTCCATTTTATTTTCAAGAATGGACTACTAATTTTACCGAATTACGAATTACATATAATAGTTTTCAATAAATAATTAAATTTTTATGTAAATTTTGCACTAAATTTTCTTAATTTTCTTTACTCAATTTTCTTATTTATGCTTTGAAATATATAAAAAAAAAAAACTTTCATAAATGACAATACAAAATCTATAAATATCTTAAATTTAGTATAATCTCTAAATGATCTTAATAAAAACTAAATAGATAAATACCACAATCTCCAAATAGTAACCAAATTAGTTATCAAAATGTTTCCACCCATTGAACCTGAACAAATATTAACATTTTATTGAATATCACTAAACTGAAATTACATACTCATATCTATATAAATACATATACATATATATATGTATTTTAGAAGCAATAATAAAGAAAGGACAATAAAAACAAAATGAAGAACAAGAAGAAGATGAAAAAAAAAATTATTATTAGTTTGATCAAAAGTATTTTTATAGCCAAATAATATTTATGTAATTCGTTAAGTATTTATAACTTATAACTAGTCACACAAACACTATAGTTTTGTTATGGTCTTTTGTGGAAAATATAAAAGAAAATTCGGAAATTACGCAATATTTAAAAGAATTTCCATTTTTTTTAAGATAAGTTTTTATGCGAAATGGAAATTTTTTATATTTCTAATGTTACTATTAATTTAAATTTGACTGGTCAAACAAACAAGTTAATTTATTAAGAATTTAATTTTATCCGAAATGTCCTGATACTATTTAGTACAGCACTTATTTTTTTTAGTTAATAGTATACTCACTAAATTATAATTAAAAATCCTCGAGGTATGTATAGTAAACAAGAAGTCTTTTTATTAGCTCTTTTAATCAACCAACTATCAAACTTAATTAATCCAGAAAACAAACATTCGATTGACACTGTTTTTAACTGAATTCATCCGATAAAACTATCACCATGGCACACACCCATTAAATTCATAGCCAAAGCATAATAAAAGGAAATATTAAATAAAAACCACTATTATTAGGCATTTTCTTATTTTTCTTGTAACAAATTTAAAATAATATTAAATCAGAATTTAGCTAATAATAATATGAAGGCAAAAAACGAGCAGAGGATGAATAAGAAAAATTTATATTCCATTTTTTTTATATCACTTTTTTCGTGTGTTTTGTATTTGTAGGATCCTACATTATTCAATATTCACCCATTAAAGATAATAGCTACATTTATACAGATAAAAAAAATTATATTATGTATATTAATGATTTTTACTAACTTTGTACAAATATTTTAGCCGGAAATCGTACAGAGAATTAGTTAGAATGTATCATTATTTGTGAACGAAAAAAAAAACATAAATGGTTGGTTTAAGGATTATTTTGTGCCAGTCATAGTCATGTATGACAACAAACAAGAAATGAGAACATTAAATTTTATTTTGGACTTGGAAGGGAAAGATTATGGTTAAGTTGTACATTTAAGTAGACTGTATCACTATCAACACTACTAGTACTTTTAAGTGTAAAAATTCGTTTTAAAATTACGGCTTTCCGAAGCTGAAATTTCTGATATTGGTTATGAGTTTCATGAAGCTTTTCAAGTTTAAACTATGTATTTACAATTGAAGTTATTTGTCGAAACATGAAACTCTTCAATAAATATCAGCTTCTTAAAGCGATCTTCAATTTGTACTATCAAAAACTTTATGTTTCTCTGCAATTTTCTTGAAATTTTCATAACTCAAATTTATTTTACTTTCAGGGAGTAAAACAATGAATTGTAAAACATATATAATTTCTAAATACATCCCTGGTGCATTCACGAAAAAAAAGCGTATAACAAATTCTCGTACTCATCATGACCAACTAAAGAAACCAAATGTGGTTATATTAAACTTTAATGAAGATAAATAGATAAAAAAAAATAACACTGTGCTACAGAAAATAATGAAGACATACTGAATACATATACTAAAAAAAAAAATAAACATTATACATTTTTACCCATGTGCATATTTATACACATTTTCAAGTAGGCAGAAAAATATTTTTCCACTTAAATTCTATATATTTTCTTTTTTACAAAAAAAAAATCCTTAAAAAAATTGATTTGCTTATTTTCCTAAATTTTCCTTTAATTCTATTTCTTTTAAAGCCCACTTTAAGTTATTTTTTAAAAAAAAACACTGTTGGCGCCATAATGGAATTGTCCGGAAATCGAAAATTCTTTCTCTCTATGATAACATAAAATATTGAGCTATAGTTTTAAAAAAAAAGTCTATTTCATCTTGTTTCGACCCAAATCCACAAAAAAAAAGAAAAAATACGAAACATAAAGACGTATCAGATGGAAAATAATAGGTCTTTAGATTTTTTTTTATATATTTAAGGATGAAATTGTGGAGCTAGTTATCGGTAGGTATAATCGATTTTCCATTCAATTTAGTTAGCTTTTTTAATAGTGAACTTAAAGAAAATATTTATGGTATTTTTTTTTTGAGAAATATACATGTGTATAGTGATGATGAGTCAGGATGTTCATTATCGAGTTTCCGGGGGTATATTTTAAGTTTTATACAAAGAAAAAAAAAAAACTGTCAGCATATGCCTAAGAATAGAATTTTTAATTTAAAATTTAATCTTGTTTGAGAAATTTTTAAGTAAAAAAAGATTTATTTTATTTGGATGAATAAAGAACGAAACTGTTAACATATTAAATCTTTCGTCCATAAAAGAAATAACCTAATGAACTGGGTGCGAATTCATTGATTATTGACCGAAATTAAATTATTAAAAAAATTTGTAAATTTTCTGTAAAAAATTACAAAAATTGTCATATTATTTAAAGGAAATGAAGAAATTTCACATTTTCCCTGTCATTTTATAGAATTTTAAATAAGATTATAAGTAAAATCTTTTTAATTATTTGTAGGATAAATGTTAAGTTATATTTATTGTCATAAAATCATTAAATTACGACAAAATGTGGAGGTAGTTACAATAACATTTAAAAAATTGTGATGGAAATATATCATTCGCGATCAAGAATTTAAACACTTTCTCCAATTTGAAGAAAATAGTAAACGTTTTTAATTTAACTTAATTAGCTACATAACTATTCCTGAATTCTTCATAATTACTAAGCAAGTTAAGATTATGTTACGACATTCAGTTTTTTTGATTCAAGAAATATGTTTGTTTTAAATACCCACATTTCGTCCATAAAATTTAATTTAATTTTGAGATTTTTCATTGGTTTTTGTAGTCACGATCAGCCTCTTACTTGGATAATCTTAATTATTTATATAAATAACCCTAGTTCAACGAGGTTAATATTTACAAATTTAATATTATAACTATTTGGCTTTACAGTTCTGCTTATTGCTTATGTAATATTGATAATGAGTTAATAAATTAATAAATTTACTTAGTTTTTGTTAGAGTTTAGAAGTATAATTAAATGGCGAACCTCTCTCGTTCATAGTTGCAATATTTATCTAATAATTAGAAGAATCTTTAGTATAATACTTTTCAGATACATTTAATATGTTGATTTCATACAGATTTTACGTAAGATAGGCGGAAATGTTATGATTTATACCAATTAAGTGTTCAGATTCTTTAAGAAACAAATAATTTTTAGTATAAACTTTTAGTTTGAAAAAAATCATAAAATTTATTATCAAAAAATATGCTTCTTTGACCCAAAATTAATACTGAAAAACTTAATATAAATATTCCAGTAATTAATTTAATTTTTATTTTTAAAAATAGAATTTTTAAATTGGGGAAAAAAAATACGTAGAAATATTTCCTATTTTATTTCCTTTCTGGAAATCTAACAAAAAAATATTATATTCAATCAAATTTACAAAAATTGCCATGAAAACGAACTTAGAACTTATATAGTTACATTACACATCACAACAAAATAGAACATATTTTGTATACATATTATTCCTTAAAAAAAATTGAAGGAAATTACGTACGTATATATACTATAAATAGATTTTTATTAAATAAAAATGCGTAACATATAAAATGGAAACAAGAAAGAAAAAAAATAAGTAGTAGTTTCCATCAAATTTACCCCAATATATAAAAGTTAAAGTAAAAACTAAGCATATCCAATTGACATTGACTTTATTTTCTGACACTGAATTTTCCTTTTTTTTTCATAAAACAAAAAATTTCATTTTCTCTTACTCTTCAACAACAACAACAAAAAACCTATCTGTAATGTTTATTGGGTACGTACCCCAACAAAAAAAAAATAATAAAATCGATCCATAAATATATAAGGTTATATAATTCCATCACATTACTTTGAATGGGTTTTTTTTTTCCTTTTCGTTTTGGGGCCTACAAAAAAAACACAAGCAAAATAAATAAATATGAGATCGTAATCAGAACATTTCGGAGTAACAAAAAAAAAAGGATAATATTCATGAATACTAAAGATTACATGTTCTACCAAAAAAAATGGTGAGGCAAAAGTTAAAAAAGACGAAGACGAAGACGAAAAAAAATATCAAATTATCATAAAAATAACAACTAAATGTTTGTATAAAATGTGAACCTGAATATTGTATTTTGTTGTTCTTGGGAAAGCGTACACTTAAGAAACAAACAAACAAAAGTATATGAAACATTTTTTTTATATGGAAAGGATTTCCGATATACGGAAATCAAAGAAAATGAATAAAATCAATGAATGAATAATAAAATATTATTCCATTACGGGGAATAAATAAAAGAAATTGTACGTGAATATGTAAATATTATATAAAATACGTACTATTTGGATTAACAATAATATTAGGATAAAAATAAAAAGGACATAATTATTGTTACCAATATAATGGATAATAGTATTTTGCCTTTTTCTTTATTGTAAGTGATGTAAAAAAAAATTGTATATAATCACTTAGTCCTTAGTGTGTATAAAAGAAATAATTCTTTCTTATCGGTAAAAATATCCTTTAGGTTCATTAAATTTTATACAACACATTTTCAGTGTTTTTTTTTATGCACCTTTTTTTTTTTTTAATACAATTTCATTTTTGAATTTAATTTTAATCGAAAAATATAATATTTTATTGACTTCTTAGCGTTTATTTTTAAAATTTATAAAAGTTCACTTTAATTGTGGACAAGTTAATAGAAATTTTTATAGGCATTAGTAAATGGCTAAAGAAAATGTAGAAAATTTAAGTTTCAAAAAAAATAATATAACTATTGTTCTCTATAGTTTGTGAGTGCCCACAGTAAAATAGTGCTGTTACCAATTTTATTACCGATTTACTACATTAAATTTGAAATTATGTATTAGTGCCCTGTGGTAAGAATTTCTATTTTATTCTATACAAGTTTTTCTTGCCATTTAATTTCTTGGGTAAGAGTACGAACAAGGATATTGAGAATAAAATTATTTGATTCAAAATCTTTTTGACTTCCAAGAAAATGGTCTACCAACAATTTATATTACAAACAGACTGTCCACAGAAAAAAAAATCTATGAGTTTAATTATTAAGTAAAGTTTTTTTTTCTACATACATATATATATTTCAGTGTTAATCTGTAATCGGTAATGAATTAGCAATGAGTAGTTAATTAATTCATTGATTTTTGGTATCGATATAGACGTCAGTTTGAAAAACTTGATTAATTATTTACGAATAGATTTTGATTAATTAATCATTTTGTTGAAAATATTTTACGTCTATTTTCTATTTTTCTGATATAACAGCAATAATTTGCTGTTTTTATGAAGCATCAAAAATCAGTTAATAAGCTTAAAAATTTGCCCCTTAATAGTTTTAAAACTAGTTTGTATTAATAATAATTTGAAATTAACTTTTTAAGATCAAGTTTTAGATTATGTTTTGAAAAGTTTTTCTGCACTAAAAAGAAAATATTTTTCAAAATTCATTTTTTTCAATATTTCCTTTTTAAATTCCCAAGAGTCTAGGTATCAAGTTTTTTTTTTTCAAATTACTAAAATATACTTAAGTTAAAAAATATTATATTTATTAAAACTTTTTTTCTACTTTTTCGAAAGTTGTTAATGTCAGAAGTTGATGTTGAAGGTTTTAAATTTTTTTTTTTACTATAATATTTTTAGAATCCTTCATCCAACTATAAAATTTTTAATGAAGAAATTTAATTTAGAATATTATTAAAAAATAATTGACTTTTACAATTTCATTTTTTTTTAAATATATGTATTTATGTTTCAATTGTCAGCATAAAAATGATAATGATACAAATTTTTTATTTATTCTAAAAAATATTACTAAAAGTTGAAGTACACTGAATTAGAATTTAATTAGTGCCCCCTGTTTTGTTTAAAATGACAAAAAAATTTTTATGTAGTTAAATAGATATTTAAATTCAGGAAAAATTTTAACATCTCTGAAAATATCATAACCTAATTTTATTTAAATTAAATATAAATTTATTCAAGTTTTATATGTATACATATATTTTTCAAGTTATAAATCCATTAAAATACTTTTATAATTTTATAGCAAGTTTTTTTTTTCATATATTTATTATATTAATTTTCCTATTAATTACACCTGCCAACACAAAATATCATATATATATATATTACTAACCACACTACACAATCTTTATTACAGGTAATTTTCAAAAAAAATCTAACCTTATTTATGTGGTTTATTTTTTTTGTCATTAACAACATTCATGCATCAATTTTCTTTACACTTAAATTTATAAGACACCCATCTTCAAAATTCTGCAAATATTTATATATCGATAAAATTTTCCACATTTTCATATTTTAGACTAAAGTAAAATTTAATAAGAGAAATAGAACCCATCTTTACCCATCAAAAATATGACGATGTTATGTGATGTCACCATAAAATTATTTGAAAAGTTTTTTCCTTGGTAATAATTTTTACAAAAGATATAAAATGGTTTTTTTTTTGTTGCTTAGCGAAAAAATAATATTTAATAGGCAAATCACAATTTTTTTGGAGGAAAGAATATCCTTGTCGTTTTGGTTGTATTATAAGAAATGGAATACAAATCTAAAATTAAATATATAAGCGTATACTCTAATATATTTAAGTATATTTTTAAGGCTGTGACTGTGAGAATAGTTAATATTCATAAAAGGGAAAGCAATTTCTACAAAATTTGATAAAGATTTTAATGAGTAATCAAAAATTTAATATACTTTTCAAGTGAATAATCATATTAAAATGCAGAGATTAATGTCATATTTAGTGTTGCCATAATTCAAAAAATACCAAGTTAAATATAACAATTTTAAAGCAAATAAATTAAATTTTTAAAAAAACTATCCCCAAATTTTTTAATAAAGTTGTCAAGAAAAATTCATTAAATTTTTCCATTTCCATTTTCTTTTCTCAACTTTTTTTTTTGTGTAACCCTTACATTTTATGTTACTGATTGGAATGAGACCGTAAACGAAAATGAGTATTAAAATATTTTATTGTTTTTGTCCTTACACGTACATACAACCAATAAATCAAAATCAATTACTTATATTGATGGCAAATAAAAATTTCTATTACATTTTGTTAAGCGACACCAGAAAAAATAGAAAATTGAAATAGATCAGGAAATTTCACAATTTAAGAGCAAAATAGTAAATAATATGTCATAGATAGGAAATCAATAATTCGAAAAAAATAATTCACATCCTTAAAAAGTTTTGTACATTAATTTACTTTTACATGAAAATAAATAGAATGTTTAACAGAGGAGGATGAAAAAGTTTTGTAAGATAAAAATAATTGTAGAATGATGAGAAACATAATTTATGATGCTATACTTCTAAATTGACATATTTTAGCTTTAAACATACTTATGTAATTATTGTAAATATAACTAAACATGAATAAGTAAGTGGTAAATTTATGTTTGTTATGCGGTAGGTAAAACTTCATCATTATTAGAGCATATCAGACCATATTTTTTTTTCAGAAATTGAAATAATTAAATAAGTGATTTAATTGGGTAATAAACCACAAATAGTTTTTCACATTTACAACTATAATATCCTAATAATTTTTCACACGGACAGCGAAATGAAATTTTTGTTATTTAAAAAGTCTAAAAACCTTAAAAAGTCTAAAATTTTAAGTACAAATTTTACATTGAAAATATCATAAAATAATTTTACTGCATTATTACAATTCTTAACTTTTATGTAAATAATAAAACTTTTAAATATTAAAAATTCCTCTTTTTGAATTTAAAATTTTCAAAAAAAAAATTGTTTCACATTTGTTGTGCTGTAATAAAACTTTTAATCTTTTAAACACGTAGGCATTTTTACTAACATAAATAAAAGAATTATAATCAATAGTCACTTATTTGTGTAAATACCACAAATGATTTTTTAATGTACGTATACCAACAAAAAAAAACAATTTCCATGAAAAATAATTTATTTTGTAGCTTAATTTAGAATTTTCTACATCCCGTACCTTAAAATATTTTATAATATTTACGTATTATATCCTTTTTTTTTTTTTTTGTACTGAAAGAGAAAAAAGAATCCTTGAATTATATTTTACATAAAACTGCAGGATTATATGCTTTATTTTTTATATACAATTTTGGTCTCGTCTTTTAAATCCTTAACATTATTATTACATGTACGTTTAAGAAAAAGTATTAACTTTATATTTTATTTTTGGAATTTTCTTTTCATTTCGAAAAACAAGAAAAACTATAAAACACAATATGTGTTATAATTATTTTCATTTATCTGTATTTTTTTTATTTTTTCTTGTTTCCCCAAAAAATTAAAATCTAAAAACGAATACAGAAAAATTATCCTTATAAATGGACCTATTTTAGTGTACAGAAAGACATTTATATTTATTAAAGTTTATGAAGATTTTTAATGATTTTAGGATGTTTGGTAACTTGTTGGAAAAAAAATTACCAAATATAAAAAAATATATATAAACGAAAATAAAAAGCTTATTATTATTAATGGAAATTTCTATTATACATATTACGAAAAAATAAGGATATTAACATTATATGAAAAAAAAATGTAATACATAGTACATAAAATATTAAATATTACTAACAAAAATGAATAAGGACAATAAATGGTAAGAAATTTTCCAAAAAATTATATAATAATTTTTAGAACATTTCGAATGGAAACAATTTTTATATTTAAACTGCGTTCAGAAGTGACATTTTCGTGCTTTAATCTCACGAGACCAATTCATCTCACGAGACCCATCAGAAAAGTAATTTGAGATTTAGTTTGGTCAATTTATTATATAGTTAATGAGGCTTTTTAGTAAATGTATGTAGAACTTAGACAAGTTGAAGTTTCAAAACAATTTCCTTAAAATGGGTCGTCCTTAAAATAGCTAAAACGATATAATACGTAAATATATTCTAGAATATTTTAAAGTACGAGATTTAGAAAATTCTAAATTTTTTTATGGAACATCACATCCGAATGCCGTCATTTACGAATGTATATTAGATTTTAAATATTATTATAAATATATTTTTCACAGTAGCACCTCTATTGGCAGAAATTGTAGATAAAGGAAAGTGCTGGTTTATTTTACTATTTAAAAGTTTTCCAATGTCAAGTATATTTCGAATTTGACTTGAGAAATTTAATTGAATTTCAAATTTGACTTGAGAAATTTAACTTGTATACACAAATTTAAATACATTCAGTATATAGAAAAATTAGCACTTTAAAGCGTCAGCAAAAGCAGCATTGTAATATCTATACTAAACGTACTCTATTTTTCTTTTAGACGAAAATGTGAAATTTTGTTGGGAAAAGATACTTGGAAAAAATCTTTAGAAAATATGCTCTGAAAAACCTGGAAAAAAATATTAACACTTAAATCCTCTCCGAAAAAAAATTAATATTTTTATGAAAATATTATAGTATGTACTTGAAAAATATGTTTCTATATAAAATTAAATGAAAGTTTACTAAGAAATACATTTTTTTTTGTTCTTGTAAAATGAAGAAAAGCATATAAAACAAAGAAAAGATTTTCTTGTATTTACACCAAAGTTTTCTTTTTTT
The DNA here is from genome assembly GCA_963932195.1 of Empis livida. Classification (NCBI taxonomy): domain Eukaryota; kingdom Metazoa; phylum Arthropoda; class Insecta; order Diptera; family Empididae; genus Empis; species Empis livida. Next base: position 2,525,976 of record OZ010649.1, read on the forward strand.
TACTTAAGGAAATATAAACATTATTTTAATAAATAAAAATTTTATTTATGTATATTTAGTTCCATAGTTACATATATTTAATTTAACAAAGAATGTTAAGATTTTTTTTGTGGCATAAATTGTTATAAAAACCGGGGTAGGAAGGCAAAGTTTCATTTGTTTTTATTGTCAAACGCATATTTTAATAGTTTTTAATAAAATCAACTAAATTATTATATAATTGTTTTAATAATTTCAAAGTAGATTTTAAGATGACGGAATAAATAGTATACTTGATATAAAAACATATAAACAAGAAACTTTACAAGAAACTTTTTATAGTAAGTTGAAGAAATTGAAGGAAAATTATAGTGTTGCCTTGTAATTATGAAGTGGAAAATTGTACAATAAAATTATTTAAAATATTATTTTCTTTATGTAAAAAAAAAAACTGCTTTAAATGAGAAGAATATTTTAAATTAAGCCTGCGTGAAAGCTTTTAAAATTTTTAATTTAATTATTCAATTTATGTAAGATATAATAATAATTATGGAAATTTAATTTTCATTTATAACAATTCATTAATTATAAACATATTTAGGTAGCAACAAAAATATGTCTATTGCTCTTCAAAAATAAATTCAGTCTGGAAATAAATTATACTTCGTACGCAGTAATTTAATGAGGTACAGGTTAGTCTGTAAAAATCGAGAAGTATTAAAAATGTACAGAACACTTTTTCCATACGCATGCGAATTCTGGACCATAAAAAGATCAGATATTGTCCGACTAGCTTCATTTGAGCGCAAATTTATGCAACGACTATCCGGACCAGTACGATATATTGACGAATCATTGAAAGTAAAGTATATCAACAATCCAGTCTAATGTAAATTCAAAATGTAATACACTTTATTTAATCACAGAGATTTTTAAGGCTGTCCCATGATATTATTACAAATGCCTGAAAAATGAACAGTAATAAAGTATTCAAAAAAATATCCCGAAAGAAGCAGATCGACTACGAAAAAGATGATTTTAAAAGCCATAGAATCAGCAATAAAAGACTGAGAACGCAAAACGTGAATAAATCTTGGCAAACATATATAAATCTTGAAGCAAGTGGTAGCAGAAAAAATGGTTCACTGTGCAAGTGGTAGCAGAAAAAATTGTTCAATGGTTCACTGTAAGCTGAGAAGAAAACATTTAAATTCATTCTTAAGGTGGCAAATTTTATTTATTAATCTTTAAGTGATGAAAAAAGGAAAACAAAATTTTTAAATTATCAGTTTTTCCCCAAATTATATAAATTGTTAAGATATTAAATAAATCTTTATGAAAAATCCTAACCAAATTAAATGCTCTGTTAAATCTAAACTTAATTTATATTTTAATTTTAAACATATTTTAAGTTTATGTAATTTTACTGTATATGACATAAAAATAAAGCTTATTTTCTATTCTATGATAAAAAAGGAAATTTTTTTTTGTCTGATCTCTTTAATTAAGTTAATCCTTGAAGTAAAAAATATATTTTCTATATATAAATATACACACACTGGGATTATGTTTTGGGTACTAAATTGTGTGGGTACAAAAAGAAAATGTAATTTTTATATTTTATAGGTTTTTTTTTCTTACATATATTATGTATTTAATCTACTTTATTCTAATTCCATCGAGAAATCAATGTAATTAAAGAACTTTTGAAAAATATTGCCATGACACAGTCAAAAAAATAAAAAAAATTAGCATTATTATACAAGATGTCTGAAAATTTGTAATAATATGATTAAAAAATTTAAATTTATATTAAAATATGATTTTTGACAATTTCGTTTACAAAATATTTTATGGGAAATAGTTGTCGGTAAAGTACCAATCCAATTTTCAATAAAATTGCACTAAAATAAGAACTTGAGATAAGAAATTACTTCACATCAATTTGGCGGGAATATAAAGTGAATCTCTAAATTTGGTAGAGTTTTTTGCGATTTACAAATTTATAGAAAAATCATATCTTTTATAATTTTGTAGACAACATGTATAAAATTATTGAAATCTGTTATAATAAAAATAAAATTCTAAAGAAGTGTATCTAAACATAGTCATATTCCTCCATTAAGATTCTAATCAAAAATTAAATTAGTTTTATTTTGTATTAAAATGAATATGTAAAAATAATTTGAAATTATTAGAATTATTAAACCAAAATAGAATTACAGATAAATTAAATTTGAATAAAAAAAAATTCCTTAATTTGATAAAATTTTTTGAAAAATATATATTTTATTAATATAATCATAAAAGTGGTATAAATTTAATTAAATTCGAAAAGTTTCTATTTTTACACTGATAGACTAATAAAATTAAACCTCTATTGACATTTGACAATTATTAATTACACCAACAGGTAATTAATTATAAACATGATATTAATATTAATTTTGGTCGTGGGTTGTTCATATTTTGAATAAATTAATTATAATAATAAAAATTTTCCGGAAAAACTTTTATAATTTATAAATTTTGAATATAAATTATTTTTAATTACACTTTTTGATTAATAATTAATTAATTTCAACTAAATTGGATCAACTTTTCAATCAAAATTTCAAAGAAACAATAATATCCATGAGATAGAAATCACATAATTATTTCTTTAAACATTTATGACTGCCAAAGAGCAAAGAAATGCATAAATAAAATGTCATTAAATTTTAATACATAAATATACATTAGATTAATTAAAAAATAATAATTTTAATTTGATTTAAAAAAATATATGATATTTTAATTAAAATATTTTCTGTAAATTTCTGTTAAATTTTAATAAAATTTATTATATAATTTATTTTCATAAATTATATTGTTAAAACTTATAATCCTTTTTGCCTTTTTTTTTATTCGATTACCAATCAATTGCAGATAAATATTGGATAACCAAATACATATCTCCTTAATAAATTTTTGAAAAAAACAAAATATATCTTGTTATGAAATAATAAATCATATTTTTTTTAATAATTTTAAATTAAAGTTAACTTTCAACATAAAAGTTATATATATACTTTTTATGTCCTCGACATTAAAATCAATAATATTTTTCATATAATAAAATATTATAAAATAAATTTATTGAATTGGTTGTATATTTGCCAATACGCAATGATCAACAAAATAAAAAATAATCAAAAAAAATATGTAATTTTTACAACATAAAATTCAGTTTAATAATCAACACCAAAAATATATTCACATATTTTTGTATATAAGGATATTTTCAACGATGATTTTAAATTTCAACTCATCACGCTTAATAAAAATAATATAAAAGTTAAATATGTATTTGTAACTACGTATAAATTTATGGTAAAATAAAAGGACTTTTTAAAAAAAAAAAAATAAAATCTAGGTTAGTAAATTAATGTCAGTACTATAAATCAGAATAACAAAAGGTATAAAATGACATTATGTTAATTTAATCTATTTTATGTTATGTCAATAATCTGTTTTTTTGTTACGGATATCAAGTGTAAAATTATGAATAATTAATATGTATTATAAGGATCAAGTTTTTTTTAAATAAACATTTATTTACGACTTTAAAAGTTCAGATTTTGTTATATACTTTAAACATTGTAAAATTCAGCGTAAAAAGATATGTATATGTACATATTCGAAAAATTTTACAAACTATGAATATTTATTTTTAAAATTTTCCATCAGTCGAAGGTGTCAATGATATTGATCTGAAATTATATGCAAATATGATGTACAATTTATTATAATTTGGAAATAAATTTATTACTTGAATATTAAAAAATATTGAGTTTTTATATAACGATATTTTGTAACATAGTCGTGTCTTTTATGGCATTCGTTACAAAAAATACTTTAGCAAAATTCTTCGGTATAAAATTAAAATTAAAAACATTTTAAAATATTATTTACGGAGAATATACATATATATTTTTTTGCTCGTCAATTTTATTTTATTCTCGAAAATCTCATACGTCAAATAAAGTGTGTCAAGAATCGTTCAGTAATTATTAGTAATTAGTGTAATAAAATCATTAAAAACGATCAACATTTTCTTCGAATTTCGATTTGTATTGAAATATTTCTTTATATTACTTTAAAAATTGAGATTAATTGAGTGTCAATTTCACAACATTTTCAAATTCATATTTAGAAATAAAATTAATTAAAATTTAAAATAAAAATAAAAGATATTTAAATTGCAAAAATTATAAATTTCAAATATAATTCCTTTTTTATTTAATTTTTAATTATTTATTTCAATTTTTTTTCATCGCCTGAAAACTGATTTTAATTGCAAAATAATTACATATATATTTTAATTTAAAAAATATAAATTTTGTTCATTAATAATTTTCAATCAATTTTTTTGTTTTAACATTAATTTCACCATGTTTAATTAAATCTATTTTTAAATTGTTATTTAATGCTCTAAGTTATAAAAAAACTATATAATTTTTTTTAACAAAAAAAGATGTGATTTGAAAGTATTTTAAATAAAACACAATTAAAATTAAGAACGTCAATCAAATATTTCCAATTTAATCAAACTTTTGTAGGTGACAGAGTTATTTAAACTTTTAAGTTTGTTTACACAATTTAAAAACTTGTTTAACAGAGTATTGAAGTATAGTATAAAAAAATTAGAATAAAGTGGTAAATTATCATATCAAATTATATCAAATACAGACGACCTGGCTATAATCCCAAGAAACTACAGATCTATAATAGATCCATTGTTTAATTCAGTAACGAAGCAAGTAAAGTTAGACTAGAAAGTAGTCTTAGAAGAAATAAATCAATTGGTCGATTCATTTTTAAAGATGTTACACAGTTTACTTATCTAGGAGAGTCCAAAACGCAATGATAGGAATATTGTGTATACAGGTTAGATTGCAAAGTGGTAAGAAATACTAATTTGCCAATAGAAAACGAAGACCTCGAACTAGATGGATGAACAATTTAACTAATAGTAAAATAGATCATTCAATACGGAGGAAAATTGTGCTGTAGGCCGAAACTCACTGATAGCTATATAGCGATATACGAAGAAGAATCCTAATTGACTAGATAACATCACATAAAACGAACGAAGAAAATCGTGTAAGAGGCATAAATTTAACCAGAACTTAACGAGATTTCTTAATAAAATTTTAATTATAGACTGTCTTATAACCAAACATACCGAGTTTTCGTAAAATACTAAATTCAATATAAAAAGAAAATCTTTTAAATTTAATCAACAACAAATATTCTTATTTATTTTATATTTTAATATAATTTTTCTTTTTGTATACTCGTATTTTCCGCAGTCTATATAATATATAAGTATATTTTTTTTGTATCATAAAGAAAAATACAAATTTTCAGCCTATATAAATTAATTCAATAAACATAAAATGATATATTCTCTCTCTCATTGACTATAAATAATGATCATACCATTATACACCTTAAGAATATCTTAAGACTCCCAATTTTCTCATCCATTCTGTCAGTTTATCATTTCCACAACAAAAAGAAAATGGATAACAAGCTCCCAAAAAAAAAAAGAAAAATTGTCACAGGCAAATATATTTTATTTTTTTATCATACATTTTTTTACCCAACAAGGATCATAACCTCGACTTCCCTTTTTTTTCTGTAATGGTTTGTGTATGTGGTAGATATTTTCAAATTTCATGACAAATGAATTTTAAGTCAAAAAGACCATATTATTGTTCTTGTTGTGTGTGTGTCATTTATAAGAGAATTTCAATAAAATAGAAAACGGAAATAATAAAAAACACAAATTTAATATTAAAAAAAAAAATAAAATAAAATATCCTTTCTCTATATTTTCTTTTTTACATATATACATATAAGAAAAAATAATTTATTGATATTTTTTTAAGAAAGGAAGAAAATGAAAGATGAAGGAAAAAAAAACGATGTATTTTACGCACACGTTTTTATAACCATATTTCTGAATTATTATTTTTCTTTGTATTTGGTTTATTTTCAATTGAGAATTTTTTATTTTTTATATATTTTAAATAAATAAACAGAAAAATATGAATAAATAATAAGGACAATAAAACAACAACAAAAATAAAATATTGTTTTAAGAAAAAGATCATAAATAATTTTCTAGAAATTGAGTATACGGTAATAGGTAAAAATGGTTACATTATTTTTTTTCCGTCCTGGCAGAAAATATATTTCAACAGGAAAATATATGACAAGATTGTATTGTTTTAAGGTATAAAATTAGCCACAATTTCTTTAAAACAAATATCATTAAATTAATTGAATAAAATACCAGTCTCGTAACACAATCAGTAATTTATTTATAACGTTTTAATTATTAGTTTTTAAATAAAGAAAGAAGGATCTCTAAATCACTATTTCACAAAATATATCCTACAAATTAATGCCTTTAATCATATCGGAGTTATGCTCAAATTTTCAATACTTAACTGCGACGTTAACTATCTAGTTGTATTGCAGAAATTGGTTCAAATTGTTTAATATTAAAAAGGACTAAACGATTTTTATCTTACATATGCAACCACTTGAAGAAATGTCTTTAGGATATTATTTTTTTTTATATAAAAAGGATATCTTCTTAAATTTGTTCAGTCTATTGTTGGATAAAAACTTTTGCAGATCAAATTTTGTAATTTTCTATTTCGATTGGGAATACTCATTCCGAGTCAGTCAAACAGGTTTTTCGGATTTCTATTAGTATAAGTGTGTATGGAAATTACACATATTAATTATCAAAATAAACTTAAATTTATTAAAGTTCTGGTGGTATTTGTAATAGTTAAAGGGAAAAATCAATAAAATAAAATCACTGAAAAAAATATGGTGGAAAAACTTTAATTTTTTTATAAGATTCGATTTTCAATAAAACACGTTTAAGTTCTGTTTAAAAAAATTTTTAAACAACGACTTCGTAGGATTCCAAGTTCTTCAGGTTCAGTTTTTTTTTGTGCTTCTGTAAGGAGACTTTTAGATGTGTTAAATAAATTTACATTTCATTATTCCTTTGTCACCGTCCTTAAATAAAGTTATTGTTAGTGAAAACTAAAGATTGGGTTTATTTATTTGCTTTATGAGGTATAAAATTAAAATTATCAGTAATTACCTAATGAAGCCCTATCTACAATGAAATTTAATCAAATTTATTCCTATTACTTATAAATTTAGATATTTTCTAGAAGACTATTCTCTCACTTTGTGCCATACAATATTTTTTACTTTAAATTCTAATTTTCTCATTCCTTTTAGGTGGGGTATATTAATAAAATTACTTTATATTTCATTTTATTTACAAATAGAACACAATTTTTGTTGACTTGTAAATCATTTACATGGAAAATTTTTTTCTTTTCTTTCTAACATAAATAATACACAACATAAATATACAAAAAAAAAAATGTGTAAATATACGTGGTTAGTTTTTTTTTTGGAAAATTTCTTTACAACGCGCTTTGGAAAATAATTTTTATGCTCATAGGACGTGTAACCATCGAAAACGTGCAAATTTTGTGGTTCTTTTCTCATCTTCAACAACAACACAAAAAAATTACAAAAATTTTAAACAAAAAAAAAGGGGAAAATATCCGGAAAAACATTATTTATAATCTATTTCTTAAAAAACCATTTTTACAGGGTAACCAAACAAAAAATTTTAACATACCTTTGTGGAAGATAAAAAAAATTTTCAGCGCACAACAAAAAAAAAGGATTATTTAATACACCTTTGAATCAGGCTAAGAATTTCCACATATTTACTGGAAATGTAAAATTTCTTAGCGCAAAAGAGACTATTTTTTAAATACAATTTTTCTCAGGCTGAGTTTCTAAATTTTTTGGAAATTTAAAATTTGTCAGTTCCAAAAAATAATTTTTTTTAATGGTTTTTTGTACGAGCTGAGAATTTCCACACATTTTCTTCTTAAGAGTTTCAATGACGTGATTTATTTTCCAACGTTTTCAATATTAATAATATAAATCCAAAAATAAATATAAATTTTCAATTGTTAATAATCTTCTAATCACTCTGTTTTAAAACAATTTTTTTCTTGCAAACCTATAATTTTTGTGTTCCCGAGACATTTTTAACACCACCATTTCTGTTTTTTTTTTTTGATACAGTCATGTTAAGTACATAAAATATTTCATATTAACGAAGGCAAAGAAACCAAAAAAAAGGTGCTCCTTTTAATAAATTTCAGGTGTTATGCTACGAAGCGATAAAGTAAAAACTGTTCCTGTCATTTTCAAAACCAAAAAAAAAAATGTATATATATAAAATAAAATCTACTTTTAAGTAATATATTTTCTTATGAAATCGAATAATACTATGGGGAAAAAGCCAACTTCAGGAAAACAAAAATCTGTAAAAGGAAAACATGAAAATTTATATCAGACCACAAACATTAACTATTGCTGTTCGAACTTTAGCTTCAAGATTTGGGTTGATTTTTTTATTTTTTTTTTGGTAAAGATTATTGGCCTTATCACAAGGATAACAAGGTACAACAAATAATAATTTTCAACATTATTTTACAAAAAAGGTTTTAGTCTTTAAAATATTTAAGTTATTTAATTTTGAACTTTAATATTCTGTCAATAAGTACTTTTTTTAACAATTTTAGGTAATTTAAAACTTTTAAACTTATAAAATTCGAAGAGTCCTTATGTTTACCTACCTAAACTGAAATCTGATACACTCTTAAATTATTGTTAAATTAGGGTAAAGAATTAATTCTTAATAATAATTGCCAATTAAAATAAACATTCAACAAAAAAAAAATCATTTTGACATTTTAAGCACAATATTTTGAGTATTGGTAACTCAGTTTTTGACAGATCTTAATATAATAACACTGTTAAAACAACGTTATAAAAGATTGCAAAAGTTATTTTCTAAATGCTTAATATGAAATATATCCACAAATATTTGAATCAGCTTAATTAGGCTTTCATCTTAAAAATATTAGCATCCAATTTGGAATGTGAAAAAAGGTTATTACTAAACTAATTAAACATAAGAAGTTTATAACGTAAAGAATTTGAAATTTTGAAATTTAGGCTCACAATTTTTTTTTTTTAATATTCTAAACACTCTCTACATTTTGTTAACAAGGTGTTTTTCTTTTTTCATGTTCATATTTCCTCAGGTGTATTAAAAAAAATTATATAATGTCCCTGAGGGAAAGTAACGTCGAAACCTTGGAAATGTTATTAGTTATGATGAGTTAATCTTAATTTAAAAACCATGCAAAAAAAAGATTTTATTAACTGGAGTATACAACGAAAAAAAAAAAGAAATTTAGAAGGAAAAGCTCTTAAATTTTTTTACAAATCTGGAAAGAGTATCTTCATTTTATCCAGTATAAATACTTTTTTTGGTTCATAAGCTATTAACAGAAAAATGAAATACTAAATATTTTAAAGGATACTGAACAGAAAGTTTGATTTTTGAAATATGTGAACTTTTTAAAATGATAAAATTCATAAATTTTGGAAGTCCTTTAAAAGGACTTTGGAATTACTTAGAGAAAATAGTGTTATAATAAATTTAATTATTAGCAGTTGCTGTATAATGATTCAAAGTTTATAAAATGAGCTTTTCTGTATAACTTGTTAAAATATTTCTAACAAAATTAGAAGTATTTTGATTATTTGCACAAGTTTACAATAAGCAGATATCCTGCTAAAAAATTGTTTAAGGGTGAATGTGGAAAATCAACATTTATTCTACTAATTCTACTTATTGCTAAATCAATACTCTATCGCCGGAGCGAAGCTATACAAAAAATGTTCAAGTTCTGAAGTTAAGGCTCCTCAAAATTCTAATTTATTTAAATATTAGATTGAAATATATTAATGTAGTTACTCTAGTAGACAGAAATTATTTATAATATTATTTAATAAATGCAAAATAATTAACAAACATTTTATAGCGTTATCAATGTTGATTAAAATATTGTCAATATATCAAATAATACCAAAAGTATCGAAATTTATCCAAGCAAAATTGTAACACGAAAGAAGATTTTCCAAAAACTAATCAAATTTAGACAAGTTTTTTATATGAAAAAAAAGGAGAAAAATAATTGAAAATTACTTTTTTGGGGTAGTGAGAACATTAAATTGGAAATTATTAAATTCTAAAAAGGATTTACGACTCAAATAAAATCGAAATACTTTCAACAAAAATCGTAGCTACTTAAACTTCTTGAATAATATTCTGAAATTTATAATTATTCATTGGGGATAACTTTATAAATATTTATGGTTTCAATAGTCACTTTTAAACTTTTCTATCAAATACATAAAAATATCTTATTCACAATTGGTTTAACATTTAATACTGACAAAAATATGTCAACATTCAATTTTCTAAAATAAAATAATTTCAAAATTTATTTCAGAAACTTTTTAACGATCTTATATTTCCATAATTCAATAAATTTTACTTCTGAAAATACTCAACCTTTTTGGTACAAAAATACTATTTTACCATTCCATTATTTGTATGCAAATTTGTTAATAATTTTTTCCTATAAATTTTACGTAAAAATACCCAAAAAATAAAAATTATATTTATTTTTTTTTTTTAATATGAATTTTATTTAAATTTTCCCAATCAAAATCAATTTTTCCAATTTGCCCTGAAAACAAATTTTGTGAAAATCAAATAAATTTTTTTTTGAGGAAATAATTTACGTATAGGTAAAAGTAAGGATAATAAAACCATTTGGAACCATTTTCAAAATAAAGAAAAATTTATAATGAATTATTGGCTAAGGTTTTCACACAGAATTTATTTTTTGTTTTTATTCAATTAAATTTATGACTTTTTATCGTTTCTCCAATTTGATTTTTCTAGGTAGAATTTTATGCTTAAATATAAATTTTAAAGTAGAAAAGTTAAATTGAAAAACATTAATATTTTGAGGAAAATGTTCTTAAAATATTTATTTTTAAATACAAAATTTTTTGTAGTGAAATACATTTTTATGATACACAGAAGAAATATAAGAAAATGATAAATTAGGAGGTAAAGAAAATTAATAGAATTAAGCTTACAAAAAAGGTGTTTTTGACACTTAATTTAAAGGAAATTTTTGCAACCTGATATGTAATATAAAATTACAATAATAATAATGTTTTGAAATTCAAAAACACAAAAAATATATAAATAAATAATTAATGAAATATTAAACTTATTAGACAGAATTTTTTTTTGGTTAATTATTAAAGCTTATTTATTAAATTTAATCCTTGTTTTATTCCCTTGAAAATATATTTAATATTAATTTTCAACGAAATTCTCTGTAATTATGGTTAAAAAATTTTTATGTCTCTATAATTATAAATTCTAGACAAAAATTCAAGGATTTTCATTAAAATAAATACTTAGATATTCTTTCTCACATTACAATTTCAAACAAGATAATTATACCTGTAGCTTAATTTCAAATCCTTTTTCTCCGACACATAACAATTTAATTGAATAATATAAATTAAGCTGTCATAAAAAAAAAAAAAGGAAAATGTCAAAATAAAAAGAAAATTTATAATATTAAGAAAAAAAATAAAAAATTTGTATAATTTTCACATTTAAAGATTAAAATTTTCAAAATGTCTCAAGGATGGCAGACATAATAATATTTCTTTAATATTATTTTAATGATAATTTTTTTAGTATTTTTACTGAATAGTAAATTTTCATATCTCACTTAAAAAGAAAAAATACATAAAAATTACTCCATTTTTTTTTAAGATTTTACTTTTATAATTTATCTGTGGGGTAATTAATTTTTTTTAATGTATATCCTTAGTAAGGACCAACCAAAAGTAAATCAACGAAATATGGTGAACATTATTTTGCCTTTTCTTTTTTATACGAAAAAAAAAAGGAAAATCATTTGCTTCTTTTTTTTAAAAAAAAAAGGAAAAGTCAAATTAAAAAATTTATGTTCATTAAAAAGTTTTCGTGTATTTTTCTATTTACCATCAGAAGGAAACCCAAAAATTTAAAGTAAAAACATATAAAAAAAAGACAAGAAAGAAAAACCAGCAACAAGAGAAACTTCAACATTTTATTTCAACTTTTATATTGTTTAGTCGGAAAAGTGAAGAAAATTTTCATGAAATTGAAAATTCTTTCTTTCAAAAAAAAAAAAACATAGAAAGTTTTTACTTACTTTTTTTTCGCAGAATAATTGTCCTATCAAAGATCCATTATCTGGGGAACTGAATTTCAAAAAAGCAAAAAAATTTTTTAGATTATTTTATGTTGATTATAAATTTATGAGTTTAAGGATAATTTTTTTTTTTTTATTCAATATTACACTTTCACTTCAGGAGCAAAATTTATAATTTTTTTTTTAATTTAAAAATTTAAAGCGAATATTTACAAATTTTACAATTAAACCGTCAAACTCACAGCACCAAGTAAATTTTAACTGACAAGTTGTTTTTTAAATTACTTGCTTGTGCAATTTAAAAAAAAACATAAATCTATAATAATGATTTTAATCTGAAATAAATAATATTATTACAGTTTATATCAATTGATCATTAATGTTAAACTTTGAATAAAATTAAGTTTAATCGTTAAATTTTTTGATCGTTAATGTTAAACGCATTTTTAGAGGTTATTTTTATATTCAATTTCTGGTAATATTTAATATCTACCACAATAATAATAGCATAACAATTTTTAATAGTAAACGTTAAACTTTTCGAATTATATTCACCTTTAATTAATGATTTTAATATTAAAAAATAAAATAAAATAATTTTTATTACTCACATTTCATTTTTCTTTTTAAACTTTATTTTTGTTTTAAAGTGTTTTGCTCCAGTTTTATGCACAAAATTTTATGGAACAATTTTTTTTGAAAATTTCACTTAACTCTTATTTTTTTATTTCACACTTATTCACACATGAAATTTTATTTTAAATAAAATAAAAAGGATATTTTTAACATATTCTTTATTAGCACTTAATTTCAAAAATTCATAAATTTAATTTTTTTTTTTTATATCCTTGAACATAAATCACTTTTTTTAATTGTTTTTATTTTTATTTTTATTTTATGTTATTGCGGAAACAATTTTTTTTTTTATCTCTTCACAGTACATTTTTTTAAGTATTTATACAATTAATTTTGATCCTTAAAGGATAATAAATATTATTCTGGTAAAAAAAAACAAAAAAAAGTAAATTATATTTATTATAAAATTAAATTACTTTAATTTAAATAAATATTAAATATTTCCATAAAATTTATGAACTTTTTAAAAACTTTATTTTCAAATAAACATTAAGGATAATTTAATTGAAAATTCCAAAAAAAATTTTCATTAAAATATTAATAAAAATATTTCTGTATTTTAGAAAAACTCTTTATTTTATTTACAAGGACCTATTATTTTGGAAAAAAATATTAAAATTTATGTTTTGTCCTTGAATATTTATGCAAAAATATATAAAATAATTCTTATTTAATGTTTATTTTATTTTTACTATTAAATAATAGAAACAAATTCCAATTTCTTTTACTAAACTCATATATTATGTTTAGTACACACACACAAAAAATAAATTATCCTTATATCCTTAAAGACATTAAAATTTTTATTCCGGTCAAAATTTTTTATTTTACGACAACGCAAGCCAATAAAAAAAACATACAAAATAAAATTCTGTTTATTCCGTTTTTTTATTTTGAAAAAAAAAATTAATCCAGAAAAAAAAAACGAAAATAAGTACGTTTTTATCAAAACAAATTTCTATAATCTTTAAGGATTCATTTTTATCCTTTAAATTTAATTTTTTTTTCTGCGTTAAAAAAAATATATACCCGACAATTTCTAATAATTTTAATATTTTTTTGTCTTACAAAAACTTTTCTAAAATTCGATTTTATTTATTCCCTGAATAAAAAAAAAAAACACGAAAACCCGGTTTTAATCAACCGTTCTGTTTGACCGACACGATTAAACTGATGAAATAATTTTTGAAATTTTTTTTTTTAGCTTTATATTTTTTTTTTTTTTTTTTGAGAATCTTTTGTTCAAAAATTTTACATTGCGAAAAAAAGGAATGATTTTTCTTTTCTAGGATGTCAAAAAATAAAGGATACCAACAAGGAAAGTAAAAAAACAACAACGAACATCCTAAAATAATCGCTTGTGCGTGTCGTTATGTAGCATTTGCTTAAATTAAGAGATAACTAAGTACTTTCTGGCGATTATTATTGTATAATACATCTGTAGTTTTGTAGTAAGGATGCTATATCGTAGAATATTTTGATGTAAATGAATTTTAAGTTTATTTTGCACTAAAAAAAAATAAACAAAAACTTGAAAAAAATGTGTCGAGTTCTTGGTGCTCTTGAAAGATTTATGATTAGTTTTTCGCTGTACAAAATATAACATAAAATTTCAAAAGCTTATAAGTCATTGTGACGTCATATAGATTTTGATAAGAAATATTTTGGATGATAACAATAAAAAATTATTATAGAGAGAAGAGTAAATTTCAAATAAAATCCACAGTTTTCTGCGCATGATAAATAATTGATTTACTACACAAAGAAAATGTTTCTCTTAAATAATTTTTGCACCATACAAGAAATATAGCTAAAAAAGGAAAGAGAATCCTTTTATTTTATTATATTTATTGAAAATATTTTTAAATTATCTAGTTCTTTGATTAACTCACTGAAATTTTATTAAATTTTGTATTAGTCCCGAAAATATTTGAAATATTTAATGACGATACGTATATAATGATGCAACATATTTGATTATAGAATTGTGTTGGCGTATAAATTACATATTTATTAGTAAAAGAATTTGAACAAGAAAATTTCATGATATTTGCAATTTGACCTTGTCATGATGTATCTTTACCTACTTTTGAATAATGATGACAGAAAATTTATCAATTCTAGAAAATTTCCCGCCAAATTACAAAAAGTTATCATGAAATTTTCTTCTTGAATTTTTTTACATTTTATGTAGACTCAATAAGTTCACCATGATTATTGATAAAAAATTACTATTTCGATAAACTTTTAAAACTGTCGAAAGTTATTCCAAAAAGGAAAGCTGTCAGTTTTTTAAAGACAAAAAGTCTCAACATTAATTTCAAATTCTGTATCTGCTAAGACATTATCCAAAAAAACTTAACATATTTCTGTAGAAGATTTTAGTATTGTTTATTATATTACTTTTCAGGTCAAGCAACTGTTAGTTGATTCTAAACTTGCTCTAAAACTATTTATTAGAAAGTGTGAGAAATAGTTACTTCTGTGCATTAGATAATCTTGGGGTGGTACCAAAATATTAGTTCAATCCTGACATACAGCCAAGCCTTATGTGTCAAACCTCCATAATGCCTTCTCCTCCTTTTATTATTAAAGTTTTTTCAAAATTTCTTAAAAATTAATTCACAAATTAAGTCATACTAAAATGTAAATTAATTTATGTAAAACAAATTATATTAAATTGTATCTAATTTCCCTTAAAATAAAATACTATATTAATAAACTTTATTATTGAAAAATTTCTTATAAATTTGATTTCAAAAACATGCAATCTAAAATTATTAAAATAAGATTATTGTCTATCTTTATATGCTACATAAAAAAAAGTTACGATAAAAAATAATTGAATTATCTCATCACTTAATTATGCAAGTCATTTTGTGACTTTATAATATATTTAAGAATATTATAACAGGAAAAGAATTTTGTAATGTTCATAAAAAAAAACTCCATTAATAATTTGAATAATGAGATGATTTTCATATTATTTTCTTTTTTTTTCTGTTTATATATTAAATTTTTCATAAGAACAATGTTTTGAAAATTCTCATACTTAATTGAAAAACTTTTAAGTTTTCTGTTGATGAATTAATTAAAGAAAACTATTTAAAATTTAAGTATAATTAAAGATTTTTTAGCGCATAGAACCAAAAAAGATGATGACAAATATAAAAAAAGAAAATGTTTTTCTCGACATGACAAAAAAACTAATTCTTCAGATTTAATATAGTCGTCCGGCAGGAAGTCCTTGTTATTGCAGTAAAAAACTGATATTCTATATTTGATGGAACAGTTTTTTATATCATGAGATTAATTACTGAATTAATCAGATCATTTTTATTGACAGCTAATTAATAATATTACTGATAATTTATTATTTTTCCAATCTTTACAGACAAGTTATCACATTATTTCCTGTATAACGTTTCGTAAAACAGAAAACCAAGTAATTCAGCAATGAATTGGAGTAAAATAAATTTAGTGAAATAGACTGTATTGGATACCGGCCCATACTCAACTAAAAATAATTTTTGAAGAACATGACGAAAGCGATCTCTTTTTGAAGAACATGACGAAAGCACTTGAGTACAGATTTAAGATTTACTGCTTTTAATAATTTGATTAAATTTTAATCAAATTTCATTAAATCTGTGTAATTTCTTTACACCATAAAATCTAGTTTTGAGAAGAAAAAAAATAAAATCTTTTTAATTATCAATTAAAAAACAGTTTTCTAGATATTTACAAAAACTAATCCCAAAACTTTTATCAAAATAAAAAAAAAAAAATAATAAAACTTGCTATATATCCTTTAAATTTTGTCTATTATACGTTAAACTTTTACTTTAAAACTTTCACAAAAAAACCATTTTTCCCACAATATAAATATTTTATTTATTTATCATATTATGAAATGTTATTATAAAAAACAAGAACATACATATATATAATTAAAGCTTTTAATCCTTTTTCTTCAAGATCCTTTTATTTTTATCTAAAAAAAATTACATATATGTATATATATCTATTTCTCATCTTATTATAATTCTTTAAATTCAAAATCCCTCAACACAACAGCAACAACAAACAATATTTAAACAATACATTAACAAGGACGAAAAAAAATATATAAATTCTATTATATATTTATATTTATTGATATATGAATATATGTTTTATTTTTTATTTAAATACTCATTTAAAAAACTTTTCTATATATATATTTTTTTTTTGATCCTTTTTCAAATCTTTAAATATTTTTGCCGCCACCCAAACCCAAAAGAAAAAAACCACTTCACAAATAATCAAACCACAGATGAAGTAAGTTGAAAAAAAAAATAAAATGAAAAACCATTTAAACAAAATACAGGATAAACCCAAAAATTAATACAAGAATATTTCAATTTTCACATAATCAACAAAATAATATTACAAGAGACAAGTCACCCCTTTTTCACTACATCTGTTTTTTATCTAAATTTTTTTTTCTTGTGGTATACATTCAATATGGTATTATCCTTTGAAGGAAGACAAAACAAAAAAAGATTCTTAGAGATAATTTTTCTTATATATTTCGTTTACAAGAATTCTTCCTGTTTAGATATACGTAATTTTTTTTGTTTCTGGAAAGAAAAGAAAAAATTATTTTCCTCTTGACAGAAAAACTCAAAATCACAATTCATTTTTTGTGTATTGTCCGTAAAAAAAAGTCTGGTTATTGGTATGTATTATTATTTTTATTCAAGTTGAAAGGAAAAATGTCAACATTTTTCAATTACTAAAAAAAAAATTACTCTTTTTGATAAAAAAAATATCGCGTAGCATAAATTTACTTTTCAGTCATTTTATAATTATGAGATATGTTTAGGTTGTTCGATTTTTAACCTGTAACGACAACCATTCGGCTTACCAATCCTGTTACTTACTCGCTGATTCAGCATATACAATTTGTGATTTTCGTTGATATACCCTAAAAGAAGCGAGGAATTTTCAATTTGGCCTTCGTCACAAAAGTCTTAAAGAACGAGCGACTGAGTTTCTTTTATTGAACAGGACGAAACTCAAAATTTATTGAACAGGAAGAAAACCAGATTCACTATTATATTATTATTATATATATAAATGTAGAAACTTTCTGCATATATAAGGACTTGGCGCTTACACTGAAGTTTACTAATATTGACAAATGCTAATGGGATGTGAATAGATGCATTGATTTGTCCCACCTGCCAACTTTCCTTTCCAAATTAAGATTTCAAAAATATGCTTTAAATTAAAATATTTCAAAGAAAGCGTAAAACATCACCTTTGCCTCTAGGTCTTTCATCTTAATTTTTTTTATTCTCATCCTAAATTTTTCAAACTTTCCAAAGTGTGGACTTACAACATTTTATATCCACATTTATTGTGTTAAAAAACAATTTGAAATTGTTTGTAGACCAACAGACATACAGACTACAAACCATTAATATAAAGGTTTTTTCTGTTTTTCCACAAAACTCTAACAGAAATACAAAAGAAAATTATTATGCGGTCAAATAGCATAAAAAAAAACATTGAATTTAAAATAATAAAAAGAACAACAAGGAAAACTTATTAAGATAACAACGCACTTAAAATAATATGAACAAATTTTTTTTATTTTTTTAAAAACTTTCTGGTATACTTTTAAACTTTTCTTCATTTTTTTTTTTTTTAATGTTAAAGATTGTTTAGGAAAAGTTTATAGAAAAAAAAGAAAAATTTTATTTACTTCATAAATTTTGTTGTTTTTGTGTGTAGTTTCGTACTACGACGAATGAAAATTTAAAAAAAATATAGTCTTTGGCTATTTTATAAAAGTTTTTAATAGGCTAAAGTCCCTTTCCTTTTTTTTTTTAACTAGAAATAGAAAGTAAAATTAAATCAAAAATTTTTTTTTTAGAACCTGACCCATTTAACTTTTATAATTGAAATCAGCCAAACTAATCGTATTTGAAATAATATGATTGAAGAAATTTTATAATATCTTTCGGAAAAACTACGTTGTTTAATAAAATTTTTAAAAGTTAATTTTAAATAATTTAGACTTTTTATACGCAGAACATGTCAAAATACAGTTTGAATATCTAAAATTATATAATTCCATAAAAAAGCACGTAAAATATATATTTCCAAAACACGATATCTACATTTTTTGATATTTTGTGATAAATTCTGATTTCGCTTAGTAAACATTTACTATTTTTACCAAATTTGTTTTTTTTTTGTGTCAAACAGAGGAAATTGGTAAATTCATAAAACATATTTTTATTTTTACGATGATTGTCTTTGCCAAATGATGAGTGAGCCTCTGTTTTTTTAGGCCATACGCCATTTTCGTATTTTTTTTTTACTTAGAAGCCGAATTTTGAGTAAGTCTACAAAAATTATTACTTGAAGTTACTATAGACCACTGTTTAAAAATTAAAAAGGCCGTAATTTACCAAATTAAAAAGATGCCGTATGTATTGGTAAACATTTTTTGCAGAATTTTAAGATTATTAAGACCATTTACATTAGAAATTCTTTTTAAAAAAAATGATTTTTAATGGCGATAACTTTAAGACAATTGTTGTCATGATTAATTTCTATTTATATCTACAACATCAACATAAATTTTATAGACAAAGCAACAATAATAATAAAAATTAACAAATAAAAGCTATTTTTTTATTAAAAAAATATTGTAATTTTATTAATTTATTTCATAAAAATATATACATAGTTTTTTTTATTACTTTCAGATAAAAATATTTTTACATTATTTTCAAATAAAAATATTTTAACATATGTTTTGTATGAAAGAATATCTATATACATACAAATTCATAAAATTTATCGTACAGTGATTTATTTTATTGATATTTATGTCAATTATTAATTTATATATTATCATCAAAATTAACAGAATTAAATTAGAATTGAAGTATTTTTAAAATTAGAGCCTTTTTAGTACCGAATTTAGCTTGTTTTTTGAAAAAATTATATATTTTATCTCAAAAACTATCCTTTAAATCTAAATAACTACTAAATGTAAATAAAAAAAATATCTTAAAACTTAAAAACATATTATCAGTAACCCACTAACCTCAATTTAATAAATTTTTTATTTCCTTGAATTTAATCCTTAAATTTATTTACTAAAAATCTTTTACACAAAACAAAAAAACCCAAGTTTTTTCTTCTAAATAATTTTCATAATTTTATATTAACAAAATATGCGTACTTAAAATTTTTTTTAAAACTCAATAATCCTTTATCCTTAAAAATGATTCTTTATTAATAAACAACAAAAAAAGAAGAACGCAAAATAAAGAAAAAGTTAATTTATTTGATAACGTAAAAGGAATTATATATTAAGAAATTGAAAAGTCCTTATTTTTTTGTGTCTACTCATTTGTCTCACAGTTTTTTTTTTTTTTTTTGACTAAAATATATACTTTTATTATTATATCATCGTATTTATTATCCTTAACAGAGAACAACAACAACAACAAAAAATAACGAAAATTCCTTTTAATCCTTTTTGTGTTTTTTTTTTTTTTTGTGCGAATCGTTAGTATAAAATTGTTATTATTATTATTATTATTGTATATAAATCTATACATAGATAAATAAATAATTCAAAAGATTTTCAAATAGAATTTAAGGACTAAGAATTTTATAATTATTTTTTTTTTTAGACTATTAAAAAAATAATGTTTTTTTGCGTGATTTTTAAAACATTTCAATTGAATAAGTCAGATAATTTGAAAGTTAAAAGTTAGGATGTTAATATTTTTCTGAAGAAACACAAAAATTTCTTAATTTATTTTTTTTTCGGTCTGTTAGTATCTACGTCTGCCGGTTAACTGACTTAGTAATAATTTTGAGATATTATGTTATATTGCACATAGGTCGATTTGGTCCCGAATACCACTGCACATCGTGAACTAAACATTTGATCAATAAATATTATTGAGCACATTTCAAATCAAATGTAATTTTAAGGCAGGGAAAAAGTCTAATTGTCAGTGGTCAACAAGTATATCACTACTAAAGACACATTAGTTTCTTTTAATTAAAGGTTATTCACTTTAAAGAAACCAGATCCATATAAATATTTGTGATAGAATGTTTCAAATTATGATAGAATGTTTTAAATATCCTTATTGGGTGATCGACGCTCAATTTGAGCTTTCACCCCTATAATAAAAGAGGATATAACAATCTAAGGATTCTACATAAATTTTAAGGATTTCAAAATTTGCTAGCGTTATCTAGTTTTCCAAAAAAAATAAAAACAAAATTTTTAACATTCAAAATTTTTAACGGCGTTGTAGTAAAATACTTTTCAAGTAATTTAGCATACTAATGTACTGTACGAATGAATTAAATGAAGCACTGTACGAATGAATTAAATGAAATAATAACAGTTTCTCAAACTACCTGTAATTATGAAACTGTTACACCTATTGTTATACTATGCAACTTTTTTAAAAATATATATTTTCAGGATAAATTAACCAAAACAAAACAAAAAAAAAGAAAGAAAAATGTTAATTTTTTTAATAATTTATGAATTTTCATATTTATTGACTACGAAAATTAACATAAGTTAATTAAAATAAGTTTTTTTTTTATTAAAAATAAATTTTATTTATTTACTTTTTCCACTAAAATTATTTTTTTTCATTTTTAATTGAAATTTTTATTTTGTTTTTTGTTTGTTTTAGAAATTTTCATTAATTTTCTTTTTTCTTTTTTTTGTGGACGAGACAAAAATAAAATTTAATTGCATAAAATTAAAGTGTTTTTTTTCGAATATAAAAATTGTAATTTTTGTTATTTGTTTATTTTAAAAATTGGAAAAAAATGTTGGGTTAGTATTATTAACAAAAATATTAAAGTAACAAATCCGTTCAATTTCGAAAAACGTAAGGAAAAAGTTTCGACACTTCAAGTTACAATTGTTTGGTGCAATAATATCATGCAATGGCGTGAAAATTACAACCTTTAATAAATACATTTGTTACAAATTTTTTACTTGTTATTTCTATTTTACAATAATTAGAAATAGAATTGACGGTTGACAATAATTTCACTGACATCTTATCCTCAAACACATTATATTTGGTTGCCATCCCTAATCTACAGTAATTTAAAATTAATTATAATAAAATTTAACTCCAAAAATTAAAGTTAATATTAAAATAATTATTATACTTAAGAGACTAACAAAATATATTTCTTCAAAAACAATTTCAATTATCACACAAATCAATTAATCTCTTGAGATAGTTTCATAAAATATAATATACCTACATATACCATAATAAATATAAATGTTAATTTATAAAACCATAAAGACAAATCTATCACAAAATTAAATTACATATATAAATTTTAAAATAATTTATTTATGTACACATCAAAAAATGTTTAGATATAAATAATTATATTTAATAGAATTAAGCTTATTTTCAATCAAAATGAAATATTTTAAATGAATTATTTACAATATATTTTAATTATTATTAAGAATTTTAGAACCGAAAAAAAAAAAATTAAAATAATGTTTATAGAGATAAAATTAATTGAGTTTGAATTTTAAGGACATAATAAAATCACCTTACATAATTTAAAAATTTTCAATATATAATTTGCAGTAGTATAGAAAATTTTAAATATTTTAGTGTTCTAAAGAATTTTATTAAATGAAAATTCCTCAAAATAGACAAATATATAAAATTTGAAATAATTTAATTTTAAAATGAATAATGAAAATTATGCACAATATAGAAATAACCCTCTAGGTTATAACTTGATTCAAATTTAAATCAAATCAAAATATGTTCAATAAAGTTTCAAAGTTGAAATTTATTTCGAATTTATACATTATTTAGTTGTACTAGTTTGCAACTATGGTTACGAATTCGACTGGTATTCTATTCACAAAAAAAGGATATTATTTATAATAGCTTTTGTTCTTAAATTTTTTTTTTATTTTTATTAATTTGAGTGAAAAAAATAACTTTATTGTCCTTTTCGTTCTCATAATTAATATAAGCTTATTAAAACATTATTTTTTCCTCCAAAAACTTGACTGTGTATCAAAACTGCATTTAACATGAGTATATCCTCAATTGCCAAAAAATTACAAATAGCTATAATACACGATTATTTCTGTAGTACTAATACACGGACTACAGAGGGTTAACGCTATTAATACACAAGCTAAATTCAAAATAGACTCTAAATAAGGATGGATATTTTTTGAAGTGTCAACTATAGTTTTTAAATGCTTTCGAAATGATAGTGTTCTATAAATAAATATGCAAAGAAATTTAGAAGATAATAGTAGTAGTTTAGTAGTATAAGCACTTTTGTCCTTTAAAATTCCAGCATCAGTAATTTAAAGGAAAATATATTAGGTAAGAGTTTATCGGTTCCCAATCCCAAAAAAACAAATTATTATGGTTCAATTTTTTTCAACATCTCTAAAATTTCCTCCTTCCTATGATAATCTAAAATATTTCAATCCCACGTTTTAGTAGTCCCTGTAACAAATACCATTTTAGTACTTGAAATGTAAATACATTTAAAAATACCAACCACTTATAAATTTTTTTTACACAAAATTTAAATAAATGGTGACTAATATTTCATAACTTTTAAGTTATACCATAAATTTTTAAGTCACTTTCATAACCAATTTATTTAAATATGATATTTGATTGCTGACAGACAGATTATATAAACAGTTGACAGACAAAATTATATTAGGCAACCAAATATATTTTCTTTTGAAATATTTACAACCAAAAATGTTATTTCTTTTCCGTATGTCATTTTATTATCAACTAATATAATTTAATTAATTCAAAATTAGTATACTGTCATATCCATTTTACACAAATAGAAATAACAAATAACCAGATAAAATCTAATTTGTTAACTAAAATACTATTTTTACTAATCATATCTTTAATAAAACTATTATATTTTGTTTTACATAATCAATTTAAATTCATTCAGTTTACAATAATTTATGTTTTTTTATTAAAATTTATATAATATAATCAATATTATGTTCATCTTATAATCATCACATAGTTTCACAAATAACTATATTCATATTTTTTTAATAATTTGTAAGTAATCAGATTTACCACTTAAATATAGCAATTTCAGATTAAATTAGTCGTTTTTTTTACAAAATTTAATCCATTATTTTTTAAATAAAATAGACATTTGATTTTTGATTTTTTTAAATGTTTATAAAATTTCATTAAACCATTTCAACCATTTCATTATTGGACATTTCATACGGCAAGGTTTTTCAAAGCTTAACGACTATTTTTGAAAGTGCCTTACAGGGTAAACTGTAATACGTAGGTAAAAATCTTGTAAAGAAATTGTAGACAAGATTACGTCATATCCACATAATGGCGACAAAAGTGGATAAATGTAAAAAAATTAGCATTTATTTGGAAAATTACAAATTTAATCTGAAAATAGTAAATATCCCCAAAACAGTAAACATTTTATAATAATAATAATTCCAACTTGTATACAAAATACAATAATAATTTCTAATAAGATTTATCCTTATTAGTGTATCCATATATGAAAATAATAACTCAAATACATATTTGTACATAAATATATGTCAGGACTTTAAAATAACTTGAATATTTTAACGTTATGCAAGGCATAATAATATAATTATTTATTGTTCAACATTTTATTTAAAAAATTTTTTTTGGTGAAAATTGGAAAATTTTAAATGACTTTATATCATATTTCTATATAATACATTTAATAATGTTCCTTTCATTATAGATAAATATATATATATAATTTCAATCAAACTGACTTGATCTGTTATCATATGGATCATAAAGGTTTTTAAGGATTAAATAAGATTAATTTCTGTAGAAATCTTAAGTTTGTACATAAATAATAACATGAACAATAAACGACATTATTTAATAATATGATTTTGTATGTAAATAAGAAATTTTAAATATTACGCTATAAATATTAATGAGATATTTGATGCTAGCAAATAGCCTAGATCGTTCACATGTTTTCAGTCTTAAAATACATTTTATTGTAATACATTAACATACATTAAAATTACAATAAAATGTATTTTAAGACTGCGAAAAATGCTAACGTTCCAGTCCAGGTCATTTGCTAGCATCAAATATCTCATTAATACACACTATTTAATAATATGATTTAGCTTATAAATATTTGTTTACTAATTAAAAAATTAGTAGGTCCAAATTGCAATAAAATTGTTACAAGAAAGGTCAAGTACAGATAATTCTGCAAGTACAGATAATTCTGCACTTGACACACCCTATGATCCCAATTATGCAAAATCTACTTAGAAAATTATTTAATCAATCTAACTTACAATATCCAGCATATTCATTTTTATGTAATTATTGACAGTATTGCAAAGCTTGATTGATACTTTATAAGCAGCTAATGTTCTTCAGTAGAATATCACACATTATATTATTAAAGACCTATCACAACCATGGCATCAACTTCAATATATTAGCTGTATAATAAAAATAGGTGATTTTGGAAACTAATACTAATTAATTTCAATGTTTTGATCCAATTATATTTACAATAAAATTTCATAAATTTATAATATTCCTTATTTTCAGTATACCAACTTATTTTAATATATACCATAAAAATATATCACTGCAGGTGCAAAGTTCAGTCCACAATTTATATAATATTATACTACCTATATATTATAGTTACAATAGACATTATTAAAAAGCCACTTATCTTCAAATTACTTAAAATACGGTACAAAAAATTAACTAAAGCTAAGTGGTCACAATATAAAATATAAACTATATTCTGTACGACCTCAAATTCCATTAAATTTGACTTGAATTTTATTTAATTATGAATGGTCGTTTTTATTGCAAAGAAAAATTTTGCAATTTACTAAAAAAAAAATACTCTTACAATATAAAATATTTATTTGTATTTATTTAAACAATTCTAATTTTTGAAAAATATTGAAATTTGAGTCTAAAAATTCAGATATATTAACCCAAAACGATATATTCAAATTCGATTGATATTTTTTAATTAAAAGCAAAGCATAAATAGTACTTTAACTTGACTAAGTTTCCTTCTATCTTTAAAAAGACAAGTTCTGTAATTTTATTTAAAATTTAATTTTTTTAATTAATGTTTTATAAAATGAATTGATATTTCGGAAAGTACTAGAAATGGAACTAATAGTTTTGATTGAAAACTTTATTTTTCCAATTTTATTTTAAAAATATTTATGCCTCTTCTATGGGTACTCATTCTATGATTAATTATTTGAATTATAATCATTTTGGGCTCGTACTTTATTTATATTATTCTTTGGACAATAATTTTTTGTAAATTCCCTACCCAATTTAAAAATGAATAACCAGGTTTTCCAAAACTTAATAGTACAATAAATGGAAAATTCTAAAAGAAAATACATTTTAAGTGTTTTATAAATATTTTACTTGCATAAATATTCAAACATAAAATATTCACAATTAACAAAAAAAAAATATAAAAAAATCTGTTCTTTACAAACAACTAACAACATAAAAATTAAAAAAAATTTTTCAAGTATGTTGAATAGGAAATTTTGAAAATAAAAACTTAAATTAGAAAATTTCTCAAAAAAAAAATTGCTGCTTAGCTACCTAGTTCTCTAAATATCCCCTGTAGAAATATGTATTATGTCGAACCAAAACGAATTTCTTTAGATTTTCACAATTTTTTTTGTTAATCCTTTAAGTACAAAACATTGTAATTGTAGCAAAAGTAAATTAAATTAGAAAAACATTTTCAATTTTGTTATCGTCAAAGAGTTTATATAAATTTTAGTAAAATTAGTATAAGGGCCAGCCTTATAATTTATTATTAATAATTCAAAAAAATTGGGATAACTACGAAAATTCGGAAAAAAAAACCTCGTTCGTACAAAATCTCGTATAATAAAAAAAAGTATTTTTTTATTTAAAGGTCGTTAATCAAAATGTCGTAATTTCATAATCTCTTAATTCCAAATCTCATAAATCTAGTAAAATCTCAGAAATCTCTTAAATCATTTTATTAATTTAATTTAATTATGTTGTTTTGTAAAATTTATATTATTTATAATAAAATTTTACATTTTTGTATAATCGACTTGTTTACTCAGTTTAATTATTTTCCAACCAACCAATAAATTATTGTGCAAGCAAGCAAACTAAGCCAAGCAATTATGTATTAATTTTATTTTGCGTTACTGGGTGTTTTGGCTTTTTTAATTTAGTTGTGATTTCCTAATGAAAATCGTGGTTTTAATAAATTTCATAGATTAGTTAAAATTCAATAAATACTATAGATTTTAAAATATGAAATTTCAAAACATTTTAAATTATGACATTTTGATTTCGAGATTTTAAATTACAAGATTTTTAGATATCAGATATTGTATACCCAATATTTACCATCAATTCTTTAAAAAAAAATTTAAATAAATATTGTCAAGAATTATAACAATTCACCAGAATTTAAAATTTATGTGAATTTTTTAATATTTTCAGAAAAACTTTTACAACATTTTTTGTTACCCTTAGGAGGACTTCTCTGCCATGCAAATAAATTAGTATTATTATTGACCAATAAAAACTAACTTTATAAACCTTTATTTTTTTGTGCCCAGAACTTAATCTACTTTACATTTAAAAGTTACATTTTGAAAATTTTGAATATTAATTTTTCTATTTTTGTTATAAAAAAAAATAGTTTGTTATTTAAATTGAGTTCAAGTAGTTTTATTTTTTTAGTGGTAAGGCAAAAAAAAATTTTTATATATAATAGATTTAACCAATTATTTTGGCAATAAAAACTAGAATAATTTTTTATTTTGTTGCAAAAAGGATTTTGAATTTAATATTCAAAATCTAAATTAGTTTTATAAAGATTATTATTAATTTATAGGTATATTTTATTTGGAATCATTTTAATTCTATTTTTGGTAACAAAGAGCATACTTAAAACTTTTTTTAACATACCGCAATATAAAATTAAAAATTATATAAAAGCTTTTAAAAACCATAAGTTTCTTTACAAGTAAAACTATAAATTGCAATATGGTAGGTGATAGTTCCTTTAATAGCGAAACAAATGATGTCAAACTCTTTCTTAAATTTCTCAAATACATATTTAAATTACTATCAAATTAGTGAATTATTACTCTGAAACTTGAACTAAAGAGTTTCTAAAGAGTCGCAGATTTTTTATGATGTTATTCACTAGATTGTAAAAAAATTAAATTGATTTAAAAACAAAATACTCCGAAATCATTAAATCACATTACATGCCACATTTTTCTAGTTAGCCCAGTATAGAAAAATTTTATCAATTGAAAATCATCCTTTTGAACAGAAATATTATTTAAATATTTGAAATCAATATATTTGAGATTAATACAATCTTTAAAAAATCAATAAAAATCAACACCACAGTCCTTAAGTATTTTTTAGTAATTCTACTTGACATGAAATAAAATTTTTTAATAGTTTCCGATCAATCTTAAATTTTACCTGAATTCAAAATAGAAAATATTACTATTTATAGAAAATTTACTTTTACTGAATTCATTCACATTTTAAAAATATTCTAAAATCATGAAATTCCATTTTTTAAAAGTCATCTTTTTGAAATATTCTTTCAAAGAAAAAATTATTTTTCCAACAAAAAAAATGGCAGCAACAACTCCAAAAAAAAATAGTTTAATGCATATTTAAAGAATTTTCCAAAAGTTATGCATTCTTTTCTATAGTTTTGGCATCGTTTTTACTCGATTTCTAAAAGGCCGCAAAAACAAAAAACAAGGTTGGAAAATTTTTTTTTTTTAAAAAATTGTGTTTATGCATTTCCCTTTTTTTTTGCCTTGAATTTGAATATAAAATATTTTATCTGTTGTGAGAATGTTTCGTATATCCTTAAATATATTTTGGTTACACAGCATAACAATAAATATTCAAATAAATATATTTATTTATTTATTTATTTTTACAAAAAGAAAATATTGCAAAACATTCACGGAATTATATTTTTATATTTTCGTATTTTGTTAAAAAGCAATAATAATTTTTACTCAATAATATTTTCTATGTTTTTACATAAAATAAATAATTCAAAATACGTGCATTTGCATTAAAAAAAATCCAAAAATATATGTGATTTCTAGGAACAAATTTCATGTACAAGTTATGCTTTGATTTTTTGAGCTTACTGCAGATTTTTTTAATTTATTACTTGACAAAAAAAACACAACAGAAATCAAATTCGTAAATTTGAATTTTTGGTAATTTTGACAGTTTGGGTAAATTTATGTAATTCTAGTTGATAAGAAAAATTTAGTATCAGGTAAATTTGGGACCAACTACGAGAAGAAATAAGATAGAACCGGAGTTAAACCGAGTACAGCTTAGTGCACAGCTATTAAACAACCAACCATTTTTAATATAATATCATTGATTCTAAAATATAAAACGAAAATTAAACTTATGCTTGAATCTTAGTAAGAATTCGACATCTTCCACAAAGGCTAATTGGAATTTTATCAATCATCTTTAACAGTTTTACTCACATAAAAAATAAAACACCAAAACTTATTTTGCAATTAATTATTATTAAAATTTATAAAAATAAATAAATATTTACTTAAAAAAAATCATTTTTATCAAGTGTTACATTCTATTTAAAAAAAAATATTAAAATTTCACATAAAATAATTTAAAATAGCACAAAATTAAAAGTTTTTTACAAAATTATATAATTATTTTCTTAAATATTTGATTACACTTTGGTTTTTTTTCTCCATTTTCTTTATATACTTTTAACGCAGAAAATCTCATAATTTTTTTTAATTTATAATACTTTGTTTGTTAGACAGAATTCAACATTGTCAAGAATTTACCATTTGGTAAATTTTTTAAATCTGTTGGTGTACCATCTTCAATAATTTGTCCATTTTCTAAAACAATAATTCGATCATAATTTAAAAGTGTTGACAATCGATGCTAAAACAAAAAGAAAATAAAAATAGAAAATTTAAGAAAATAGAAAAAAAAAGAGTTAACAAAAAAAAAAAAACAAGAAGAAAAACTGGAAACTTACAGCAATTGTTAAAATTGTACGTCCTTTAAATGCATTATGTGCTGCATTCATAAGTGCTTTTTCTGTAATTGTATCTAACGAACTGGTTGCTTCATCTAATACTAAACAAACTGAACCACGTAATACAGCTCTAGCTAAACAAAATAATTGACGTTGGCCACCACTTAAATTACAACCACCCTCAATTATTTCAGTATCTATCATTTTGTACATAAAAGGAAATAATTTAATTTTAAATTTTATTTTTTTGTTTTGGTTTTTTTTTATCATCAAGAGAGAAAAATAGAAATTATGGTTTTATGTTTATATATAATCACTTACCTAAACCTAGTGGCATACCACTAACAATATCCTTAAGTTGTGCCAATTCTAAACAATTCCATAATTCTAAATCTGAATAATAACCACGAGGATCTAAATTTTCACGAATTGTTGCATTAAATAAATGTACATCCTGTGGTATTATAGATAATCGTGATCTTGTCTCATCCGGATGGATACAAGTTATATCAACATCATCAATTAATATTTTACCAGTTATTACATCTAGTACACTGAATAAGGATAATGCTAAAGATGATTTTCCGCTACCAGTACGTCCACAAATGCCAATCTGTTTTTGAACATTTTTTGTATGAAAAAAACAAACAAAATTGAAACAATTTTATGAATAAGATAAAAATTTAAATATTGTGTACACAAAAACAAAAAAAAGTTATTTGTTTTGTGCAGATAAGGACGACATGGTAGATATGTACAAAAAAAAAATTATAATTGTAAATGTAATTTTACAAAAAAAAATTTTAGAATACAACGAGGAGAAGGAATAATTTTAAAATTTATAGAAAATTGAACAGATTTTTTAATGAATTTTTATGAGAATATCGAAAGGATTTTTAAAGATTTAATTTAGTTACCTAAATACGGTATGGTATATATACTAGTAGTGAGGACGGTGTAGTAATTATTCGCTGTAAAAGGTTGGACAAAATTCCAATATACTTTTTCAAATTTTTGAATACATATTTAAGTTAGAAATATGTCTAGGCTGAGCCAACTAACTCCAAAAACCTCTCCGGGTAAAACTAACATATTCTGGCAGCATAAAGATCTTAAATCTCAGTTCAGAAAGTTACTTTATTAATAAAAGATCTTAAATCTCAGTTCAGAAAGTTAGTTTATTAATAAATCCCAAAGAAAATTGAATGTAATCCTTTGATTATTGGAACCCTTGCCCGAACAGCCTATATCACAAAGGACTTCTCAAAAATTTTAGAAGCGATGGAATTCCTCTGTCTAGCGTGTAGAAGTGGTAATTAAACCGAAAATAGGCCTATTGTACTGCAAGTTAATAGTCGAACTTGCCTTATATTGAAATACATGCACTATTAATATGCTAAATTTTTCATTGATAGTGACTTTGAACGTCTAAATTGGTGACATAATAAAGCTAAATTCGTTAGATTATTAAAGGATCAACTATTGAATTCTAAACTTGAGGTTATATTGCCGAAGCATTAGAAACTCGCGAAGCTCACATAATTTTTTCAAGATATTTTGATATTAAAGTAATTCGGTTTAATAATAAGTCGAATTTGTAAAATAATATTCCCATACTGTTACCACTAATTAACCATAATTTTATTTTGAGTTCAAAATTCTCCAAACTTATTACCAGTAATAATTTATTACTAAAACATAATTAAATTTCTTTAATTAAAATATAATTAAATAAAAATTATTTAAATTTTCTTTGATCTTTACAATTAGACAAATTTTAAGTAAAACTTTAATGTAATCACTTTAATAAAAAAGTTTTTTTACATCAATACCACGAAACTTAAATTTTAAATTCTTATTCATTCAGGACATTCTTTAAATACATAAAAAACTTTTTTTTTTTTGGTTTTTTTTTTGTATATTTTACATATTTTTATTTACAAAATACAAATATAAATTGAAAAGTTTCTGTGGTCAAGTTTATTTGTTATATGCCTTACTACAAAATAAAACAAAGAATGTGTAAATTGTGCCCATAGCTTGTTCTTTTGGTTATGGTCTAAATTTTATTGTAGTATTACGTAGTTTTTATTTTTTTTTTAGTTGGAAAATATAAAAGAAAAACAACAATATTTCTAACCTAAAGAAAATTGTAAATAAATGAAAATATAAATATACCAGAAATTGAAATTTTCAATTATAAAATTTTTTTTCTTGAAAAAGTATTTTAGGAATCGTTTAAATTGAAAATTGATTTCTAAAATGTATTCTCTGTCGTAATAAAATTTCAAAAAATGACTGTGTCAAGTAAACTATAGTAATTTTACTCTGCTAATTACTCTGAATTCCTATAGCGAACTAATATTTTAATACAATCAGTTAAACTGCCCCAGGGACACCACAGTTTATAAGCTACAAATAAAATTTCACTAATTTACTCCACAGTTAAAGTGTCCGCATCATTTTTATTTTTCGGTACTGTTGTAATACAACTGCAAACATTAAAAAACTTTTATGATACACTCGTAACTTATTATATTTTTCTTGTTGTGTTGTTGTTGTTGTTGTTGTTGTAAGGATATGTACAACAAAACATGCTGGCATTTATATGAGGTTATGAAACCGTAATAAAAAAAATATATGTATACTTTTCTGATATCAACCACACAACAACGATAACAAAAAAAAAATTACAAGGAAATAACTTTGTCCCTTTTTAACTTCATTTTTGCCCCAACTCCACACCCCCTATACTGTCGAAAACAACAATTACAATATCATCGGAAAGGATAAATGGAAAAAAAAATTGTCTGTTATGAAGGACAATTGTAATAATACAAAGAATAGACAGTTTTTACAACAACAAAAAAACGGAACCGTATAGAAAAGCGTACCAGAGACGTAAAAGTTTTGATTTTATGAACGGAAATTATTTAGAAAAATATATATAAAAAAAAGTTTCATTATTTATTTATTTTTTTTAAGTTGCTCCTCAAATCTATTAATCAGATATTTATAATATTTACCCTTTGGCCTGCTGGTATCTTCAATGATAAATCCGTGATGACATTAAGGCTTTGACCTTGATACCGGAGACTAACATTTTCAAAGATAATATCACCCTTTTGTGGCCATGATATTGGTACTTTTGTATCTAGAAAAATAAAGGAATAGAAAGGAAAATAAATTGAAATTTTTTATTATAGTAAAGAGAAGGGTATATGTCATTCATTACTATTACTATAGATGGGTTATACAAATCATTTTAACTTTATATTCACTCGTATGTGAAAATTTCATCTAAATTAATCACTTAAAATTTTTGCTTTAATCCAACAAAAATAAAACGGATGAAATATATTTTATACTAAAATTTCAAAAAGGATTTTATTTCATTATTTTCAATATGGTAGCTAATCCTTAAAAATTTTTTTATTAATTAGACAAAATGACTATAGAGATTATCAATACTCAATTAATTTTTTTCAAATATTTATAATTCTTAATTTTTTTTTCAACAAAGATTAGAATTAGATTATAGTAAATGAACCGGAAAGAAAATCTTCTGAGAAAGTTTTGGTAATAATGAATTTTCCTAGAAATGAATATTTATAAATTGAACCTTATCTTTTGACTTTTCTATTTGATGAAAATAAATTAGTGAAAAGATGGTTAATAATTAAATGTAAAAATTCTAGCTTGATGTTTTTATTGATTTGCAATTATTTTCAAAATTTAGATGGTTTGGTTATATTTTCTAGAAATTAAACGATTTTTGATTAGTAGCTACACTATATTTATGAAAATTAATTGCAGAAGAAGGCAGGGTTCAATTCAAGAAAACTTATTGAAATTTTGTAAGAACGAAATAAAAATCAATCTTAAAATTAAACTTCACAAGCGACTGCATTTGACGAACTTTTCTGTACGGTGGACTATGAAAAACCGAAAATACGTATAGGAAAATTCTAAACATTACAACGAAGCACAATTTTTTACAAAGCTTTTCCGAATTTTTTTTTGATGTATTGAAATTCTTTGATGGATTTCTATCAAACAAGTAAACAAGCTAAAAGAATTAATAATCATTATTAAGATTATGAGATTAGAGTTCTTGGATAACCTTCTACACGGTTAGAGAAAACAGAATTCATTGTACAAATACACTAACCTTCGTTTTAACACCTAATACTTTACAAATTCCCCAAAAATAATTAACTTCTGAAAATATTTTATAAGTAGAAGCAATTTGTGATATAAATTCTTCCACTAACGAGTGTCAATTCTAAAATACATCAAAAGCATTCGCAAGAAATTGTCATTCTATAAGTCGTACCTTTTTTTATGATACATATATTTCAAATGAATTAAATGTACGTCCTAAACTAAGTAAAATAGTAAATTTGAATGTTATTTTATATAATAAGGAAAAACTAATTTAACTTTTCCTATTCCCAAAGCTGAAAAAAAACTAAAATTTAAAAAAAAATTGAGAGAAAAATACACATAAGTTTTAGAAACTTTTAGATTACTTTCATAATTTTCACAAACCACTAATAAAAATTTCAATTTTGCATAATTTACAAATTTTAAATTGCATTTTTTTCAAAAAAAAAATAAAAAGATTTCTCTTTATTCTACATCCTTGATCCTT
Source organism: Empis livida (assembly GCA_963932195.1). NCBI lineage: Eukaryota > Metazoa > Arthropoda > Insecta > Diptera > Empididae > Empis > Empis livida. The sequence continues at coordinate 2,560,701 of OZ010649.1, forward strand.
AAAACTTTGTCATATACAGTAAAAAATCAATCATTGTCATATGTAATTTCAAACATACACAGATTGATCCTTAAATCACTGTTATATCCTTAAGAAATAATATTCTCTACACCTTTTCTAATATAGATAAAAGTATATAAATTTAACATTACTTACAAATTAGACGATTCTCTGTAGACGATATTTCATCATTTTCAATCCGTATGCTTTTAGATAAATATTTTCCAGTAAAATTTTCTCTATTTTTATTTTTTTTAAAACAATTTCTAATAAATTTTTCATTCTTTACATCATCATCATGACGATGATGATGATTATTAAGATTGTAATTGTCATTTTTCATCATTTTATCATTATCATCATTATCATTATTATCAAGTTGATAATATGCAACACGTTCAACAGAACCAACATACATTTCCATATCTGATAATAGTTTAACAACCCAATTCAGATATATTGGTACTAATAATGTATAATTTATAGCTAAACCAACAAGTGATGGTGATGGTGATTGTTGTTGTTGTTGATGATGTATAGTTGAATCAGTATTACCACTTGTTGTATATTCATTATCAAAATTCCTTTGTCCAATATTTGCTAAAGAAGCAGCTACTAAAGCTGTTATAATAGCAACAAAAACTATTATACCACCAAGGTAATCCTTTTAAAATTTTGATGCAAGAAGAGAAGATTTTATTATATATAATATTTAAGTGTTAAAATAATATTGAAAAGTTAGAATAATTTTCAGTTAATATGTTAAATAGGCAGTGGTGTCGGTTCCAGATGTCGTAAAAAAACGAATGAATGTATTTTACACAAAAATTTTAAATTTTTTTTTTAAAGCCTGAGCTTAAAATTAACATTAGTTATGTAATTATACCATAATTAACCCAATCTGACCTTGATTTTATTAAATCTACGAATTTCGACATGTGACAGTAATTTATTGGCGGTGTAATATAAATTGTTCTTTACAAATTAATAAAATATTATATTTTGGCAAGAATATCTATTAAGATATAAATGAATGGAACTAAAATGAAATGAACTGAAATTAACAGATGATATTTGACAGTAATTTATCTTCAATTACAAACTAGCTAAAAAAAAATAACGCCCGATTAAAAATTTTGTACTACTACACCACTGCATAAGAAAGGAAATTTGAAAAGTTATATCTTTAAGGAAATAAATATAGAGAAACTTTATATTATGTTTCATTTTGTTTCTAAGATATTTTACTTTAAGATATTAAATGAAATACGCTTTTGTAAATAAAACTTTTGATTCAACAGGGACTAAGAGATATATTTACGTTTTTTTTGTTTTTGCAGAATGATTGATATTAGTTAAATAGTGTAAAAGTAAAAGTATTTTAGAAATTTAACAATTATACGAGTTATTATATCCTTAAGTTGAACAATTTTATATACATTAAGATTTATATTTAATATTATGATGAAATTAATCTTTTTTAGGTACTAGAAAATATCCTTGTAGAATATGAAATAAAATTATATTATTGTGGCAATTTGTTTTTATTTCATTTAATGCCAACATGTCAAATTTATTACATTTTTATTAGTAAATCTTTAGTCAAAAATATCTTTGGGAAAAATCTGGAATTTAAGGAATTATCCGAATATTTAATTACCAGATTGAAGTAGACCAGAAATTACTTCGTAATTTCAAAAAATGTAAACTTTAGACAAAGACGTTACTATAATTTTCGAAATTTTATGCACTAAAATATATGAAGTTTTAAAAGAAATTATAATTTTCACTTACCAGTGCAATACCCAGCCATCTATTACTTGTATTGAGTATAACAAATGCAATTGTATTTGCTTCTAAACGTTTAAATAGTGTTTCTGTAAAACGTGCTTCTTGATTATATGCTCGTATTGTAGTGACACCTTGTATCGTTTCATTAAAATGTGATATTACCGGTGAATTTGTTATATTTTCTAAACGTTGTAATTCCCTGTCAAATGACAATTTAAGAAAAACAAATTTTAAGATTTAATTAATTTAATTTATGATTTCTCTACATTTATTTTTATTAAAACAGTATGATCGAATTATTGCCGGCCGGCGTAAAACCGGCTGAGTAATTCGTTATAATTCTATTCGTTTTCTATCGAAATTTGACCAAAATTATGGAACAAATTATTTTTTAAAAATATATTGAAATGGTTAAAAATTTAGCCGACCACCAATATTTCCATTATAGCAAATATTTGTTTGGTCGAGAACTGAATGTAATTGAATTTCAGGGCGAGTTGAAATTTATGGGTGAATATTTTGCTAATGACTATTTATTAAATTTAAATTTTTCAGTTTTTTTTAGTTATAGTCCTTTAAGCGAGAGAATGTACAGGATGACATGTTGCATATGGACATTAATAATTTTGTACTAATTAATTTTATGATACAGCATTTATATTGTATCTACAGGAGACATGTATGGAATAATTATTTATAAATTCACTAATTAATAAATAGAATTGATATCAACTTTTATTAAATAAAATCAAAAATAATATTATCATATTCGATAATTTATGTTAATTAAATTGAAAATAAAGTGTAATAAATATAATTTATAATTTTAAATAATTATTTTTAAAAAATAAACTAACCTGGATGAACATCTATAAAATTTCTGTATTATATAATATGATACACAAATTGGTATTGTTAATATAATAAACCATGGTGTAATTGCTAAATTAATTAATACCGCAAATAAACATAAAAGTGTAAATTGTAATAATCTTTGACTTGTTGGTGCAATTTTCTATAAAATAATTTTAAAAATAATTAAAATTTAATTTATTTTTGTTCAAAATAAAAAAATAATTATTATTACCTTATCAATAATTGCCATATCATTACTAAAACGATTTAATATTTTTCCTAATGGTGTTGTTTGAAAAAAATGTAATGATTTACCTAATATTGACTGAACTAATTGTTCATGTAATATTTCACGTGCATTACAACCACCTTTTTGTCCAGCTGGTGTTGTTATTAATGACATTATAATACAAAAACATGATATTATTGTATATATATTAAAATAATATGTAACATCATTTAATTTTTCATTATTATATGAATATGTTGTTAATTCAGTCCAATTACGTAACCATACATCAGTATAAACACGTAAACATTGCCATATTAATGCAGTTATAAAAAATATTAATACTATTGATAATCCACATGATTTTAAATAAAGCATATAAATTTGTAATGGAATTTCACCATATTTACGTTCTTCATCGTAAAATTTATTAGTATCATCATTGATTTCCTGTAAATCTGTCGAAAAATATATATTTTTTTTAATATTGGATTATGTATAGAAAATATATATATATTTATTTTATTATTGGTAATTTAAGGATCCTAATAGCAAAAAGTAGTAAAATGGGAAATTACAATAAAAATTTACATGTTCCAAAATGTTCCAAAAATTTTTTATTGATGTTTTGATTTTAAAATTGTAAAATATCTAATAACTTTGTTTTATATGTAAAATTTAATTGGTATTATAAAATCCATTTTTGGAATTGAAGAAAATAAAAATTTTAAATTTTGTTGCCAATAAAAAAATATTAAATAAAATTTTTTAAAAAGTTTTCGACAAAAAACACAGAGACATCGTTAACATAACAGATTTTAAAATACCACGAAAAAATTTTTGAAATAAAAAGGAAGTAAGTAAATTACATTTTTCATACTAACAAATATTATTTAATACCTTGAACAGATTCATCGTCTAAACATTCACTACTACTAGTCTCAGTTCTATTAAGTGTCGGATGAGATTCTTCACTAATACTTCTAAAATTACAAATTTTATAAATTTTACAACAAAAGAATAATTAAAAAATCTTACTGTATTGAATTGGATGCACTAATTGTTCTATGAAGTCTTGAGCCAACATTTGATCTTCTCGATGACATTCGATTTAAAAATTGTCGAAATCCTGTTTTCGGTTTAAATTCATTTTCGACAAGACTAAAAAAAAAAAACCATTTTATTTCCTTAAGAAATTTTCCAAATTATGATTAATTTAAATACCGATTTTTAGGATCATGAAATCGTCCTGGTGATGAAATATTCCGTACAACTGGTATTCTACTATCATAACGCATTTCAGGTTGTAATGAATTAACTCTTAAAATTGGATTTTTTTGATTATTATTTGTGCCATTTTTCAATTCATGACTATTTGTTGATAATGTACCACCGCTGCTACCCAATAAACCCATCATCATTAATAATGAACGACGAGATGTAGAATTACGTCGTTTTATTATAATATCGTCATTTTGACATTCATCAATTGGTATTGGTATATCATAAATTAAATGCCTTGAACCAAAAATACTCGAACGTCGTTTTGATTGAATATATAATGATGGTGTCTGTAAATAAATAAATAATTTAAAATCAAAATTCTTGTAAAATAAAACTATAAATTCTGTTTCAGAATATTCTAAAAGACTAAAATTATAGATGCCTAAAGTAATTTTACTAAAATAATTTTATATAAATTTTATTATATTAAAGCAAAAATACAGGATATTTCAAGCAAATAGGAATTTTTTTTACCCTTAACTTTAAACAAACCTTTAACAACTTTGAATTATTTTTGAAATATATTTTATTATATTAAAATTGTATATATGAATAAATATTTATTCCACAGAAAAATCTGAAAAATCAAATCAATTTAATTCAAGGATACAAAATTATTCCAAGGATATAGTATTAAAATAATTTCATAAAAGTATTATAAAATACATAAAAAAAATTAAAATTAGTCTTAGTTAATTCTATCCTTTCAGACCGGGGAACAACTATGTCCTTTGGAATACGCATTATGCAGTTTTCGGTAAAAGGATACAATTTCAATTGTAACGTTTATAGGTACAAATAATTGGTGCAAGTATAGAAATCATATAAGATCTTATAGAAATCTTAAATTCTTCAAAATTATCGTCAATTTAGAAATAAATTTTTAATCACAAATTTTATATATTTCTATATTAAGAACCAAAGCATATCATTAAAATATTTTAACCTTCATAAGATTTTTAAAAAAATATCCATATTACAATCAATTTAGAAACCAAATCTAAAGAAGTCATTCACTGTCACTGTACGTTTGCAAAAATCCATATACGGATTGAATCTTATTAAAATTACTTGAATACCAATAAAATTCTGTATTTCAAAAGCCAAATCACCAAAAGCCTGTATTTTCTATTGTTTAATTTATCTTATTGGCTAATCCGACATAGAGACGATGAGAGTTCCAAACCAGTCAAGGCCCAATTATGTGTTTTAATACAAGCTTTTGTAATTTAAGCTTTTGTCATTTAAATTAATCAAACCCAGGATATATTTTAACCGTTCGACAATTGCTGTGGATTTTTAATATCAGTATTATTTATTAATTATATTTTAATGTTAGAAATACGGTTAATTATAATATTAGATTAATTAATACTTAAAGCGTTTTAAAATAAAAAGCATTGCAAATTTATTATATTACTAATCTATTTGTTTCTACAATACAATTAAAGCGCAACAATTACCACAAATTTTATTAGTTTAACTACAAAAAAGAAAGCCTTTTCATAATTATAATTATTTTCCAAAAAAAAAAACAACCTTTAAATTGGAAATTCATTATCATTTTTTTTTCTACTTACGTCCAAATTATTGTTATCAGAATTTCTTTTTTCTAAAATTTCGATGATTTTTATTTTAACTTTTAATCCGACAAGGTAAATCTGCGTATAATAGTTACATAAAATTTATTTTAATAATTTATTAATAGGTTTTTTTTTAATATTTAAGCTAAAAAAAATTTAATATAAATTTTCTTGGTTTAATTTATTGGCCAAAATGTAGATACACCGAATTAGCACAATAACAAAAATTTTATAAAAGCTAAAAATAACATTGCAAATATTGCTGTGGCGAAATTTTTATTATTTTCTTTTTTTTATTATTAAATAAAATAATTTATATCCAAAAAAAAATTAGAAAAACATATTTAATTAAATATATTAATAAAATTATCCTTTTTATAGATACAAAAATTTTAATTAAATAATATTTTTGGTTATAATATTGTGTTTGTGTGTAAATTAACTTACCGACATCATATGTTCCTGTTCAGTTTCTTGAGGTTGTTGTAGTAAACCAATTCTAGAAATATTTTTAAATAATTTCCATCGTTCTCTTGCTGTTTTACTAGGACTTCCAGAAGGATAATTGAATATTAGAAATTATAATAAAAAAAATAAAATTAGTACGGTTTAGAAAATGTATGACATTAAGTATAAAATTTATTTCGAAGTCGTTAGGAAAATTGAATTTTCTAAAAAAAAATTTTTATACAAACATTTTTACAATAAAAAATAATAATAATTGTTTTATTGTCCTAATTAATTTGTAAACTTATTTGAAACTCTTTCTGTCAATCAGTTTTGTATCCCGCAGGGCATGTTTTCATATTAAGAATTGTTGACAATTTGATGTGTAACATCAATTTGCATAATAATTTATTCAATATGGTGTTTTATCATTATTTAGGACAGACTAAACATAAGAAATTTCTAAAAATCATATTGCAAAATTTGAAGAATTTGCCACAACATGTGAACTTAGAAATTATTTTAAGACCATCCTGGAGGAAGCGAAACGACAACTTAAATTGTAAAAATTCAATATCCTACGACTAGAGGGCGCAAATTATTAGACGTAAATGAACCCGAAAAATACACTTAAAAGTTAATTAACGGTAGAATAAAAGAAAATGTTATGTCCTTTTTTATAAAAGAAAATGTTATGTCCTTCTAGGAGTACTAACATTGTTACATTTTCAAGAATATGCGAATTAAATTTATTTGAACGAATTTAATTTCGAATTAGCCAAAAGTTTATTCGGTACACAAGAGCAAAAACCTTCATCACCATAGCAAATTTAATTTAATTTTTCATAATCTCCATATACTTAAATATACTATATTAAATATTCCAGATTTATCTAAAATCTATTGTAACGTAAAAAATTCCTATAAAATTTTACATTCTATATTAAAGTTTTATCCCTTTAATTTACTTTAATAACAAAAATGTAATTTACGTCAGTCACTAAAACTAAAATCTTCTCAACTCATGGTAAAACAATTAAAAATCGATTTGTGGTCGAGGTCGTCTGATTAATATTTATAAAGGGAATAAAATAATTAAAAACATAAAACTAATCCATTGTAATTGAATGCATTTAATTAAAAGCAAACAAAAAAAAAAAAAATTGAAATTTTATCTTATGTTTATTTTACCTGATTTGATCTTTATCATTTTCTTTCGCTATTATTGAATTCCATTCGGTAATCACATCTGGATGATTATTTTCAATTTCACTATAATTTCCAGCTGATTGTACACAACCATCTTTCATCACAATAATCTGAACAGGAAAAAAACAACATATAATAATAGAATGAAAAAAAAAAATTAAATGAATAGCTCAGTATACCATTATTATATTTTATGATGACCCCAATAATAATTACATAATCCTATAAACTATGCAAGTAGAGATTGAAAGGAATAAAAGACCGCGTAGTAGGACTACTATAAAGCAATTTGATATTACAGGCTGTTGAGGGACCAACAATTTAATTACACACACTCTCTAAACATTTGTCAAAAAATATTCGAGAAATTATAGAATAAAGATTTTAGATCTTTTTATCTTTGCACCGCTTAGTGTACAGAACACAAAATACTGTTTCCACAAGTAACGGTTTTTATTGTGCATTTTAAATAATTTGCATCGAAAATACTGGCAATATTATTTAACTAACCATTTATCGTTTAAAAAAAATTTCCAATTTCTATTTTATCCAGGTTTTAGGTTGTACAGTCAAGGCTACCACTAATTACTTTCGCTGTAAGCAAATAATAATTCGCTGTAAATAAATAATTTTGCTGTAAGCAAGTAAAATACAACGAAACTGACAGACAAACAGACAGAATTAATTTAATTTAAGAATTTAATCCGTTTTGAGCTATAATATATAAATCTATAAAGAAAATTTTTAATAAAAATTTTCATGCTTGTCATTTATTCTGACCAAGGATAAGTTTATTATTTACGTATTTACCTGGAATATTTTCTTTCATTTTTCTTTTTTTATTTTTTTGTTGAGATATTTGCAATAAACTTCAATTGTATAACAACAATTTTACTATTTTATTATCAAATATCATAAAAATAAACTTATAGAAATTCAATTTTTAAAGTTTATTTTTTTTTATTATTACTGTATTATCCTTGTCCCAGACAATAATATTGAGAAAAAAAAATCTATCTTGAAAATTTTAATGTAACTATATATGTACTTTTATTGTAAACTTCATATTTTTCTATGATCTTCATATAAGATATCTTCTTATCTAACTACTTAATGGTTAGTATTGTGTATGAAAATTCAATAAGAAAAATTTGTTCATAAAAACATAAGTAGTTTATTCCTTTATCTAATAATGACAGATAATAGTTTTTGAGAGTATTTTGGTTTTGGATAAAATTCATTGTAAAAGAAAGTTTTAAAAAAAATGGCATCTAAGTGTCATCAATTTAAAATGGACTTTAGTTCATATAACATAAAAATTAATATGCGAATATGATATAGTATTTTTTAGTAAATTAGTTGCATTAAAATCAATTACAGATTCAATATTTTGTTAATGGAAATGAGAGTAAATCAATTTAGGATCAATTTCTTATTTTGATATGTTCCATTTTTAGAAGCTCAAATTATAATAAGAAACTTGTAAAATGTTCTAAGAAAAGTAATAATGAATCTAATAAATATTATAATCAGCTGATTAATTCAAAAAATCAGCACTGGCCACATCAATTTTAAATTTATAAAATTATGAATATATTCCGCAGTGAGCTGTCTCGCCGAACTACTGGTATAAGCACACTTAATGTTTCACAAAAATATAGTGTAATTCCAAAGCTAAGACAGAAACATTGTTGATTTACTAATAGACAATCCAATTTCATTTAGCTGTGCTAAGATATATCTAATAGTAGATCTTTATTCTCTTAAAATCTTATATTAAAAAAACGACACTATCATCTCCTGCCATTAGCAACAATTCTTTAATTGTCTTATTTGACTTATTTGAAAAATGATCAAAACAGTTTATACATTTTTTTTGTAAATTTTTATAATCATTGTATACTTACATAATCAGCACTGTTAACTAGTTGCAATCGTTGTGTAACTAATACAACTGTACGATTTGCTTTTAATAACATTTTCTTAATACTATGCTCAAAAACGTGCTTTGCAACTTCATTGTCCAATGATGAGAGTGGATCATCCTATCAATGAGAAAAAAAGGGATTTCTATTTTGTTATACAATATTTCTCTATTTTTTTTTATTTTTCTTATGGCTCGTGGCAAAAAGGATATACAATTGCAGAAAAACATATAGACTATATAATCCTTAAAAATAAATATATCGTATCGAAAGTGAGTAAATTTACAATAAAAAAATCAACTATATTTGTCACACTAGAATATTTCTATATATATTTTTTTTTTTTGAAATTGAAAAATTGAAATTCAATGGAAAACGATTTTCCAATAACCAAACAAAAAACGAAAAAAGTTATTTTAATCGTTTTTTATTTAAGTAGCATCATTTTTCACTACGTATTTATTTTCTTATTAGCTTTTCTGCAAAAATAGTTTTAAGAAGAAAGTACGGTATACAGCGAAAAAAAAAGTTTATTAAATTGAAGATAAAATTCTTTAACAAAAAGTTGTTCAAAAAATTAATTTAATTACTAAAAATCATCTGAAAAAATAGATTTTAAGTAAATTAAACTTTAGAAGATTAAATAAAACAGTATGGAAATTGATTGAAATGAAATCCTCTGTCATTAAATTTACTATTCAACTCTTTAATACCTTTCCAACTTGGGGTCTATTATTAATTTTTTAGAATATTTACTATCTTATATTAAAGTTGTTTTAAAGTGCTCTTAAAGTAGTTTTTAGCTTTATTTCATAGAAAAATCTTCAATTTCTCCGTCGAGGGATATGGTAACATTTTCGGTGTAAATGCTAAATCATAATTTGAAAAGTTTACACACATACGGAATAGACGCGCAAGTGGTCAGATGGACGATAAAATGGTAACGTAAGAATTTGTTTAAAAAAAATCCTTAAGAAACACAGTTTCACTATAAATTTATTCATTTTAAATATTTATTTAAACTCCTAATACGATTTTTGAAAAACAAAACGTTTTTGAAAAACAAAACGTTTCTTGTTTTTGATCAATTTTTCAAATACAAAACAAACAAAAACATAGAATACATTTATTATTCTTACCATAATAACAACATTTGCTGATGAATATAATGATCTAGCTATAACAATACGTTGTTTTTGTCCACCAGATAAATTAATACCACGTTCACCTATAATTGTCATATCACCTTCAGGCATTAATTCAATATCTGGTTTCAACGCACAAGATTCTATAACTTTTTCATAACGTTTTGGTCGAAATGATTCACCAAATAATATATTTTCACGTATACTAGCATTTAAAAGCCATGGAGTTTGAGGTACATAAGCAATTGTTGAATATCTGGAAAAAGGATATTTCATTATTTAATATAGTATGTATGTACATATACATATTTTGTAATTAAAAATATTTAACTATATAGTATATCTATCGATAGCATAATAAATATATTATCTATCTAGACAATAGTGAATATAGATTATACATAAATAAGCTTAGAGGTGTGAGCTGTTTTGATTATATATTACGCAACATTTTATTAAATTCCTCATATCAGAAAAATCTTATTTACGTAATATAATAATTTAGTTTTGTTTCTTCGTCGACCTGTTTGTCTTAATTTGATTAGTTTGTCCGATTGATATATGTCCGTTGATTTCGTCCGGTTTGCTGTGAATTTGTTCTTTACTTGTGCAATTACTCTTCCAACTGACGTATCCCTCCAACTTTAAATATTCCTGCAAAGTTGCCTTATCTTTTCTGCAATCCTGCTCTTTAGGGTTATCATATCCGCTCCGGTATCTTTCTCAGTACAATGGCTTGTAAATTCATCTGTATGGCAAATCTTTATTCGTTTATCTCTTCCTTTTTCTGTGTCCGTTCGTATAATACTGTAGTGGCTTAGCCCTCCAGCTTTAAATTTTCCCGTAACTTGCGAATCCTTTTAGCTGTCTTTCCCTGTACGGTTGTCATATTTGCTCAAATATCTTTCCGAGTACAAGTTTTTTGTAATTTAATATTACGAAAACTAATTTCTTTTTTTCAAAACAAAACCAAATAAGTTTTTGTTATCCTTAATGATAACAAAAATGATGAAAATTCACAAAAATTTATCAACAAGAAGAAAATTTGTATATATTTTATTCTGAAAGATTTTTCATAAACTGTCAAAACTACATCAAAATTATAAAGGACCTAAACAAATTATTTTCCATTTACGAACGAAAAAAAAAAATAAACACAAATAATCTTAATAATCATATTATGTCTATTTATTTCTATAATACGCATTTCAATTAAAATCAACAACTAAAAAAGGTCCAATAATATACAGAAGAAAAAAAAACAATATTATGCTCTCCATTTAACAACAATACACAAATAAAACCCAAAAAATTATTATTTATAAAATATTAAATGAAAGATCATAAATAATTAGGTAAAATTTGTCATAAATATAACAAAAATGATAAACATAAAATAGCAAAAAATTCAAGTAAAGACACCTACAATAAAATTTATCATATTTCTTCTATTTTAAACAGGGTGTCAATAATGTACATTTAGTCAAAAATTGTGAGGCAATTTGTCTACAAAATTGATAAGACAATATATATCTACAAATTACTTCTAAATGCCAATCATTTTGAAATTTTGTAATTATTTTTGTATCACTAAATTCTTTATACAATATTTCCATTGACCAAAAATGGCAGTGGTGTCGTCCTTGCTTCTCTTGAAATAAAATTTTCACAGAAAATTAAACCCAAACGTATTTTATTGAATATCGAGACATCTAAAACTTATCCAGTTGTTTATTCCATGGATTCCGAACCATACATTCGTATATAGTGAAGAATTTTAAATTGCAACAATTTATGGCTTTTATTAGGGAGATATTTCTTGATAACAAAATTGCCTCCATTTGTCTTAAATTACATTTTATGGTAATTTCATTACTGATACTTATTTAAAGCTGACTTATATTATGCCAACATCGAGGCCTCGGACGTAAGTTGAACCTAGTACCTAGTGCATAATAATATGGACAATACCTGACTAGAAGCTTAGAACACAAGACCTCTAATTACTTGTGACATCCTGTATTATAATAGTATATTAAAATTATAAAAGAAAATCATTTTATTTTTTCATATGAATCCAGAAATTTTAGTCATTTATGTTAAATAATACTTTATACGTATTGTCCTTTTTTTAATAAATTTTTTTTTGTTTTGGTCATATGAAAGGATACTAAGAATAATGTTATGAATTGTTGTTGTTATTATTTTTCTCTTACAACGAAAAAATAAGAAGACAAAAGGACCAACAAGAAAATAAATCAAATTATTTGAGTTCTGAAATAAAAATAAAAAAACAAAAAACATATTTTTTTTTTATGTTAGACTATCTATATGTTCTATGGTAACCTATTTATAATAAATTTTTATTGTTTATTTTGAAACAATGTCAAGTATATAAGAATAGATTATGTATTGTTTATGTTTGTATGTATATAAAAAAAAAATTGAGTTTTTTTTTGTGGTCAGTAGATTATGTAAAATAGATAGAAACATATATATAGATACAGAGATATTTTTATCTATTGTTTTTCAACAGATTATAATGTACACACATAGATACAAAAAATAAAAGTTTTATGTTTAAGAAATATACCAACAAGGAAAAAAAAACAAAAGGTTATAATCATGACAGACATAATAATAATATGTACGCCCAAACCAGTTAAACTTATTCATAGAAAGCTAATGGATGAAGTAAAGATAGAAAATAAAAAATATGGTTTTGTTATTTATGTTAACAAAGGTAAAATTATTATTATTATTTTTTTCTATGCTAAGATCTATTGATTTATTATTTTGATAAAGTAAAAATTACATAAAATTTAGATTACGTTTATACAAATTTTGTGTATGTGTGGAAAAATAAGTATTTTTATTCATAAATCATATTTAAGTAGAATATATTTAATAATTTTATTTTCATTTTGGATACGTTTCTTGAAAATTAAAAAGGTGTAAAAATAAATATGTTTCAAATTATATTTCGTAATATGTAGTAATAAAATAAAAGGCTTAACTACCACAACTCCTCAACAAGCTAGATAGATGTCATGCACGACTCCTTAAAATGTGTGGAAAAATAATACGGCCAAGCAAATCCTCTGTGAGTATAAATCTATAAATCAATCAGCAGATACTTTTTACGTAATGGTTTATAGAACCGGGGTATTTAAATTCAGCTCTCTTATAGAAATATTCAAGTTTATTAACAACCTTTCTAAAGAATTATATTTAAAATAGTTAGCGTGTCGCAAGTCATCAATAATTAAAGAGGTTGGAGAATATAAACTGATATTTTTTCTAAAATTGTTGCAAATATGAAGATTTTCAATGCTTACTAAAATATGTATATTCTAAGTTATAATGAATGTTTTATGCTTTAGAAAAAAATTAAATTTTGAATGCACTTGTAGCATACTAAAACTTCGCAGTTTAACGTAATTTAATCAAAATTCAAATGTAATTTAACACATTCATCCTCTAAACTTTTCAATTCCGTATATTTTTAACAAAATATATTATAGTAAAAAAATATTTTTATTTTTTTTATCACTTACTTATTCCATGCAATATTACCAGATATTTGTTGCATTTCTTTTAATAATGCTGCCAACATTGATGATTTACCACTACCACTTTTTCCCACAATAATTGTTAGTTTTCCTGAAAATAAAAGAACCAAAAACAAACAAAATGAATATAAAAACTAAAATTTCCAAATGATAAAATATAACGAAAAATATAATAATTTCCCAAAATAATAATAATAAAAATGTTATTATACTCTTCTAAGATTTATCCAAATATTTACCTTTAGGAATATCAATATTATCTATTTTCAACAATGTATTACAATTATCCCATGAGAATACAGCATTTACAATTGACACAGCTATTGAATCGACACTTTGAAAATTTGTAATCGATTCACGACCGGATATCAACATTTTCTTTGAATTTTTTATATGTCCTGTTGTTCCAGTTGCTGGTATTGTAGATGACGATGATGATGATGTTGGTATAGCTGATGTTATTGGTTTACAAATACCACGTAATAAATCTTTATTACAATGTTTTTTTGGTAATGTATGTGAATTATGTTCACGTCGTAATTTAATTTTTAAATTATTATTATTATTATTATTTCCTTCTAATTCATTAGCATTATTACTATCTTGTGATAATTTTTCATTATCTAAAAGTTTATTTTTTTTATTAATATTTTTCTTATTAATTTTGATTTTTGATTGATTTTCATTATTTAATGTTATTGGTATTATTGGTTCTTTATTATCTTGATTATTTATTATCATAATATTTTTTGTATCTGTTGGTTCTAATAAAAGTCCTTCTTCTTGTGTACCATTTAATTCATTTGTAATTTTTTTCGTTTTATCATAATTTCGATTTCGTCCACTTAATATTATTGTATTATCATCATTATTTGTTGTTAAATCAGTATTATTTGTAATTAAATTTAATGTAATTTTTCTATCAATTTCATACATATCTAATGATGCATCACTTTTACTTAATATTCTAGCCATTTTACGAATACCTTCAAATTCTCTTTGTACTTCAGTTTCAGATAAAAAACGTTCAATTCTTTTTGTACTAACAATAGCTGATATTATTATTGGTACTGTTATTGGAAATATTAATAATGGTACTGTTAATTGATTAAATAATGCTAATGCTGAAAATAAACGTGATGCTGTAAATTCTGGATTACCAGTTATATTCAAATAATTGGTAAATAATTTATGTTGACTTGATGTTTGACTATTATCATTTTCAAGTTTAACATAAAATGCTAATGTTACAAAAGTTATCAAAACAGATGAGACATGTGTCAAAAATGCTGAAAATTTTAAATAAGATTTTTTTTTTTATTATTTGGTGGAAATGGAAAAAATTAGGATTTAAAATTTCATCAGAATAATGATTAACTTAATGGATTTTGGTCAATCAAAAGAAAAAAAAAAGGAAATGGATATTTTTTTTCCAAACAAATTTTGATTATTAAAAAAAAAATTACTTAATTTAATTACTAAAAATTTTAAAATACGTACTTACTCATTACAGTCCAATAAAACGAATCACGATTTAAATATTTTAATTCATTTTGTCTCGATAATCGAATTTTATCAATAAAAACTTTCTCCCATGCATTTAGTTTTATTAATTTTATACCCAGAAATACGTCATTGGTACGTTTAAGACGTTCATCAGTACATTTCTACAAATAAATTTTTTTTACAAAACTTTAATCATATAAAATTAAATTTCCAATAATTACAGGAAATTCATTAGTATAAATATTTTTGAAAAATATAAATTATGTTTTTGAGTAAAATATAAAAATTAGTTTCCTGTAAACATATTTAATAATTTTGAATTCTCACTATAAATAGATAATTAGTATTTATGAACTTACCGCTGCTTTTTCAGAATTTTTTGACATTGCTTTACCAATTAAAAATTGTAATGGTGTCATTGTAAATATACATACTACAGATCCAATAATTGCACTAATACCCAATTTTAAATAAAGCAAATACATAACAAGTCCAATCTGTAATTAAAAATGATAGAAGTATACATAATTGAAAAATTAATTTTCAATTCGACATATTCAAAATAAAGATTTAGGTCAGAAAAATTTAAATAACTAAAATTTTGTAATAGCAATATAACTTTAAATCATTGAATACTAAGTAAATCATAAGTATGTATTGTATATCTACATTAATTAAATTTGTTAAAATACACAAAATATATATCTAATTAAAAATACCATAACATTAAGACTTTATTGAATTAATATCCTTGATAAAACAATATTTAATACAAATAAATTCTATACAAGTGTTTTTTTTTGGAAATATTTCAAAAAAGTAATTCAATTTCTCTAACTTGTTTCTATAATATTAAGTACATAGGATTTAATTTTAAATATTTTATGTACCTACAACAATTTGTTGATAACATTTTAATTCAATTTGTAATTACCAAAACATGTGTATTAACACATGACACAGAAAAAAATGGACAATATAGAAAATTGCAAAAATAGAAATTGTCGTAATCAAGGATACGAAATTTTTGTTAAACTATTAAAATTATACAATCTATAACAATTTAATTATGTAAGTACACAATATAGTTAAGTGTACCACAATATTCGAATATTGTTTTTTTAGGAGCAATCGTTAAATTTGTCGCATAAAGATTGAAAATGTTTCTACTTACATTTTACATAAATTAAACAACAATAAAACTAACTAGTAAAAAAATAAAAAACTATTATGTAATTTCGACATTGATTCATTGGTTAGGAAATTTTATAAGAAATATATTGTACATAATTTTTTTTTTTTTTGTAGTTTTATCTTTTTTGGAAATAGGCATAGGAAAAACATAAATTTTTCATTTACTTATATAAAACATAAATAATGTGAACAACATTATTACTGTATATATTTTATAAACTTAGATATATGTATATCCTGTATATAGGATATTTACTATCAAAAATTTATATTTATGTCATACATAGACATGAGTAAGGAGAACGAATCAAAACATATCCTTTGGTAATATTAAGAATAATTGATCTTTTTCAATAATTAATGGCCAAAAAAAAGAGGAGATTTTAAGTTTATAGGTATTTTTTTTTATTCTAGAAGAGAAAAGTATAATAAAATTTATTATATAGTTTTATTTTTTTATATATAGTAATAAAAAAGGATATGCGTAGTTTGTTAGTTTTTAGTATTATTATAATATCCTTGAATATATATAAATACGATATATGATATGAAAATTAATTTTCCAAAGTAAAGGTAAAAATTGTATAACTTATATGTATTAATGTAATTTTGCGGAAATGATTTTTAAATATTTTTATGGTTTTTAGGTTGTTTTGAATCGATATTTCCGGTTATTGGAATTAGAAGGCATCGTTATTTTGAATAGTATTAATAAAATATTGAAAATTTGATTACGAGAATAAAAATGTAAAAATATTGAAAATCTTTAGTAAAATTAAAGTGTTAAAAGCACAATATTTGATTTTAATTAACCCATTTGCATCATTACATACGCGAAATTTTCTTGGGCATTATAACCGGAGCGTATATATTACGCTCAAGTTTTCTGGTACATAAATACTGCGTGGACCATAGTTCAGAATATAAATATTTTCAGGTTCGATTCTTTTTAAAATTTAATTTCTTCACGCCAAATACACCATTTTGATAAAAAAAATTTAAGTTTATAAATTTTATTCGCGTAATTCGTCATAATTTTACCTAAAATTTCCCAATTTAAGGTTTTTATGTGGGAATTACGGTTTACCTGATATACTGCTTTAAAAAATAGTCCTTAAGTTGAAAAATCAAGTAAAAAAGATTTGATGATAAGGACATAATATTGTTTATTACTCAAAATGATAGATAAATATGAATAATTTTACAAGGAAAAAAAACAGATTTTCGACATAAGTTAAAACTTACAACTGCTAGAATAATTTAAAATAAAATACTTCACTTAATAAATTTGTATAATTCAAATTTTAATTTAAAAAAAAAATACAATTATTAAAATATAAAACATACCTTTAATGGTATTGCCCAAACATAATGTGCTATCCAAAATAATGACATAATATTTAATGAATCTTCTGACATTAAATTTGTTATTGAACCAGTATCACGTTTACTATTTTGTCCATTACTACTACTATTTGAAAATTTACGTAATTTCTCAATATTATCATTATTTAAATCATTATTATTATCACCATTACCACTATCACCACTATCTTTAACATTATTCTCAGTAATCATTGTATCTAAACAACTCGAACTTAATAATAATGTTTTACGATAAATTAAACCTTGTAATGATGTTTTAATACGTATACCAGTCATATTAAGTAAATGTGTTGAGGCTTGTGATAAACCACCCTGTGCTAATGATGATATTAATACAATCCATGCAATAACCCAACCATTTGTTAATAATTCTGTCCAATTTAAATAATAATAAAAATTTATTGTTTGTAAAAAATCATGATTTTTTATTGGTAACATTTGTTGACTATCATATGTCATTATTAAAGAAGAATCTGGAAAATAAATATATATTTACATATCTTATAAAATATAGTTTAATAGTATAAAAATTCTATATATAGATACTATTATAAAATCTATAAAAGGATCGGAAATTGTATTTTCCCAATATCCTTTTTTTTATGTATAATTAATGACTATACGTTTATTTTCTATTTTATTTTAAATATATTTACCAATTTGTTTTAAATCAGAAATTTCATGATTTAAAATACTATTTTGTTTTAATAGTTGTGATAATTTTGTAATATTATTAATGTGGTTACTATTATTTTGATTATTGTTATTATTTGAATATTCATTTTCAATATATTCAACAATTTGATGTATTGACAATGGTCCAATTAATGCTGATAAATCACCAAATAATTTTAATATACCACCTAATGTAAACCATTTCCAACTACTTTTTAAATAACATAACCATAAAGATGGATTCTTTTTTTGCTATAAAAATTTAATATAACATTAAAATTTTCATTCAAAATAAAAGAATTTATATTTAGAATATTATAGTAATACTTACAGTACATGCTGTTTTATATATTAATATAAAATGATCATAATATGCTTTAGCACTATCTTCTTCATCTAAATAACCTAAATCTTCTTGTTCTAATGGTTCTTTATAGCCATGCCATAATAATGGATTTAACCACCAAAATAAAATTTTTGAAAAAAATGTTGATTTTGTATGTTTATAACCAATTTTTTTATCATTTGTATTTTTTTCTTTTAATTTTGGTTTAAAACTCTGTAAAAAAAAAAAAATACAAAAAGAATGTTAAAGAATTTATTTAATTAATGATATCTTAAAAATTTAATTTGATAATTACATTACTTTTTATATATAAATATAAAAAATAATTTATCATAAAATTTTCTAATTAAATATGTTGTTCCCCTATTGTTTAAATTTTTGGTATTTTTTAAAATAATTATATATATATTTTTTTTATATACACGCGTGGTAAATTATATTCATAAATTTCTTGGATACCAAACAACCCTAGACTTCATAAAATTTTAATTTTAAATAAAAGTTTTAAAGGAAAAAAACACCATACAATTAGTATAGATATTATAAATTTAGACAACATATAACTTTTTCAGATAATATTCATACATTTTCTTCGAACTTACTAGAGAACGACAAATTCTTATAAAATTACTTGTAAGGAAGTAATAAAATATTGGAAATTTCATATCTTAGTACAGCGACGTCAAACATTTGACTTGCGGATTATAAAGAAAGCCCTGAAATAATTTACCCACGTGCAAATATTTAGTAAGTCTAACAAACATATGGGAAGTAAAAATCATTCACGAAAAATACAAATTTTTTACTACATTACTATAATAAATTATTGATAGAATATTTAGCAACTAATTTGTCAACAATAAACTATAATTTTTAAAATTTAATTTTATGTTGATATTAATAGATTAATTAAAAATTTATATAAAATCCTTTTCTCTTTAATTTTTTAAATAACTTAGTTTAAATATTTTACCAAGGATTTTTAATTAGAAAGTATTTCTCACCAACTACTAAAAAAAAGGTTTTTCATCCCTGTGTGTTAGTATATAAAAATATTACATGAAATTTAATATAAGAATTTTAATGTATAAAAGTAATGAATTTCTTTGATTTACAATTTCATTTTATTTATATTAAAACTTTTTCAAAAATATCCTATATCCTTTTATTGTTTTTTGAACTGATATTCAGTAAATTTTCTAATCCAGTTAAAATCCATTTGATTTTTTCTATAGTTTCCAACTGAGTTAAATCAACTTTTCTAATACTTTTAACTTAAAAAATTCCTGAATTCCTGTAAGCAAAAGTCATATATGTATATAAACTATAAAGGGATAATGTATTAAACGATTAAAAATTTTGTAAGAGAAACCCGAAACTACTCAGTACAAGAAAAGTAAAATTTTCAGAAAAACTTTAGTCTTATATCCTTGTGACTATGGAAACTGCAGAATTGCAAAACAAGTGAAGGATTTAGCAGGCACAGATTAGGAAATCATTTCCGTGAACAACATAAGGTTTACAAGGATTTTCTGCAAAAGAAACAATTTGTGATGGTCCAGGTTTGAAGTTAACCAACACCTAAAAACTTTATCATCCTTAGTCTTTGTACACTTACAATATTTTCTTAAATTTTAAATTTGATGCAATTTTTACAAATTAAAAACATTTTTATTACACAAACTGTCATTTTTAATTAAAATTTCAATCTTATCCTTTTCTTAAATTTACACGTGAAACTTAAAAATATTCAAAAAAAAAAACTTCAAAAAGAAAATATGTATTGCAATAATAATAAATTTTATAACTTGAAAATTTATGCTCTTACTATTGATAGTCTACAAATGTAATTCCTCTTATATATAACATTGAATATTTTATAGAATTATGTTGCCAATTGTATACCAAATAATTTTTATTTTTCTATGGAAATTTTTTCAACTAGAAATTTATGCAATCCAATATTACATAATACACTTATAGTAAAATTACTTCGCTATTGAAACTAAACATGAAAATATAATTTTTGTCGTCAATATCAAAATGCAATCTTAAAGATTTAAATATAATATAAACTACTTATCTTTAATTCATATCGAAAATCTAAAAGATTTTGAATATAAAACTACTACAAAATAGAATTTTCTTAACATACTTGAAAATATAAATTTTCTTCAGCAAAAACTTATAACGAAAATATATTTTGTATCTATAGTAAAGAGCAACATAAATTATTATTACGATGATTTATTAATATCTTAGGAAGAAGGCAAAACTATATAGTAAAACTTATGTCTTATGTAAAACTATAAACTTCTGGTGAATAAATCAAATCTTATCAATATTAACTGATATATTGATTATTATTTTATTTTGACACCATATCCAAAAAATATAACTTGTAATATTCATACTCGTAAGATTGTTTTCACGATGTTCAACAAAAAAAAATTAAGAAGAGGATGAATATAAATAAATAAAAATATGTTAAAATATTGAAATAATAGAACTGAGGAAATATTTATCAAGTATTCTAATAAGTAATATTTAGATGATACAACCTGAATCTTCATTAAATCTCTTAATTTTGGATTTAGTCAGATATGTCTATAAACGAAAAGCAACAAAATTTTTAAAATCATATTTTGAATAAAGTCTTAAAAAATGTCTAAGGTTATATATAAGCAAGTGTGTCAGGCATTATTGTAAAAAAAATTCTACTACCTCATAGATTGACGAATTATTACTTTATTCAAGCATTTAAATAAAATCATATAGTTAAGCTCTATTGTTGCAAAATCTTAAATTAATCTACCAAGATTAAAGTTTCACTCTGTAACAAAGGCTTTAACATAAATGAGGAACACTACATAGTACATACCATGTCAAAGATACCTACATTTTTGCAGTACCATCTCTGTTAACAGTAATTGGAAATAAAGAAAATCGCTCTACTCTTTAAACTTTTCAACGTTTCCATTTTTCATATTCGGAAAATGTCTTTTAGAAAAACACATTTTCCGAATACGCTAATTAGGCCACCTGCCATCAAGTTTTAACGTAATTTTTAACTTCATCTGATAACAAATTCTTCATCTGTTACATTTGGGGGTCTAGCAATATTTTAGGTGTACATTTACTATGCTAAACCTTAATTTAAAAAAGTTTACACACGGATGGACGAACGTCAAAATGCTAAGATACGGAATTGCTTTAAGAACAGTCAATTTTAGCTATGGAAAATTATCGAATAATATTTTTTTGATTCAAGATAGCTACGGAATATCTTAACCGAAATATCTGAATATAATTTTTATTCTGACGATGCTGTTACTCACTGGTCTAAATACAAAAAAATTCCATTAAAGACCATATTTTGCCATTCAATATTTTTTTTTTGAAATTATTATTGATGAAATTTTAATGTATTATGGTTACAAAAAAAAAAACATAAGTTTTAGACTAAAATATTTCCAAATAAAAGTCAACATTTATATGTACATATACCACATAATGAATACCGCAATAAAAAAAAATATGTTGAAATATTATTTATGCACTTTTCTACCAAAAACCAATTTATTTAATACATATTTTATTACACTGTTATATATTTTATTACTTATATTACAATATAAAATATCACAGTCTACTATATATCCTTTTATATAATATTTTGAAGGATATTAAGTCCTTGACTGAGAATCATTAGAGTTTAGTTAAAAAAAAAAAAATTAAAGAAAGATTTCTGCAGTAAAAGTATGAGTCGATTTCAATTTAATTTTTATAGTATTACAATATTTTTATGTGATTATTTTACTTTTCTAATGCAGCAAGGAAGAGTGTACTCTCATGGGGTGAGCCATCTTTAAAAGGATGTTGTTTTTTTTTTTTATTTAATTCCATAAATTTTATTTTTTCTATATTTTTATACACATTTATATGTACTATACATATAAAATACAGATTTTTATTATGATATCAATTTTTTAACATTTAAAGAAATTCTGTCGTTTCGCAAAAGGATTGTATTATATCGTAGTAAATGTTATTTAAAATGAATGCCGATTTTTAAGAATTAAATATTTACAACTAATGATCATTTTGGACTAGGTAAGTATACTTTTCTGTTGATAGTCATTTTGGCTGTTCTGTAATTTAGAATTTCTAACTCTCGTAGGTTTCATCAATCTCACTATTGTTCTTCCACACAAAACTTTCTATTGCTTTCTTGGTTTCAGACAGGAAAGACTACGAAGGGTATGACCTCAACCAATTTCTTAGCCTTCGAGTTTCAGAGTTGGTTCGCGTCTCTTGACTCCCTCTTCTGGTAACTCGCCTATAAACTTTTCTGCATAACCGACATGCACTTTCATTTTATTTCTAACCATATTTTCATTTGAATTTACTTTTCAATCACTTTCTAATAATTTTGTGCAGGTCTATTAAATTTTCTAACAATTAACCATACGAAAATTTAATCTGAATATTTAAATTTATGAATGAAGTAATTTCTTAAATATTAAAAACCAGATTTTCACCCGCACTTAAAAACTAACTTAATCTGAAATCACTTTTAACAACAACAAAACTGAATTCTTATTCTTTTTTTTGTGTTAAAAATTTTATATGCTTTGAAAGAAGCTTTTAAATTCCCACTGGTTAGTACACCGAAAAAAAATCAAGAAATTTCAGTCTCATTCTTCTGCAATCATCATTTATACACTGTATATTATTTGAATTTCTTTCGAATTTTATGGTACGGAAATAATTGAATGCCCGTCTTCAAATTCATTTGAAAATTTTTATATACATACATATTTTTATTTTTTTTTACTAGTTTGGAAAAATTATTTTTCATTTAATTTTATATTTATTTCATTTATATATATTTTTTTTTTATTTCAAACTTATTCTCAACGCGGGATTTCCCCATAAAGTATATATTAAATTATTATAATAAAATATAAATTTTCTTCCAATTTCTTCTTTTTTTTTTTTGGAGGAAATTAAGGGTGTGTGTAAAAAATAAGAATGGAAAATCTTGTATAGCAGTGGTGTCGGATCCAACACGTAGTAAACGAATTAAAGAAGCAATTTAATATTGCATGTCAAGGTAAAAACATAAGTTATAAAAGCAATTTAAATTTTTTTTACAGATTTTTGAAATAAATTTTATTAATCTTGAATTTAATTTAAACCTTATTGATCAATTTGATTTAATTTCTGATTAAATGTTGAATTGAGGTCCTTCAGCAAGAAATTTATAGATAATTGTTGCAAAGGAAATGTATAGTTATCGTTCTTGAATAAAATTTTCCAGAGAATAATTACGTGTGTTACGTCAAAGTAATTTCAATATAAGACAAGTTTGCTTCTTAACTGGCACATCCTTAGGATTAGGAAGATCTATATATGCGCTATTTGAGCAAACATTGCTAGTACCAAAAGATATTGCATCCACCTTCTCTATGGTAATTTTCAGGTTTATTAGCAACCTTAAAAGGTATATTTGGCCGCAATAGCTTTTCGAGTTATTCGCCCGACTCCTAACCTTTATCTATCTATGGTAAGGTACCATATTACCATATCAGTTATCAGTAAATTTTAAATACTTATTTAAAATAGATTCTTGCATTTTGTATTTCTTAGACTTAATGTCAAAATTTTAAAACTAGACTTAGTATCAAAATGGTATCAAATTTTTAGTTTTATTATCATTACTATCAGGAAAATTTATCAGGTTCTTTGGTAAATACTATAATGAAATTTGAAAAATGTTGATGGTTGGATAAATTGATTTGTACTATTTTTTATGAAAGATTTGAATTTATTTCAAGAATTCCAACAATTTTCGATAATGAAGATGACAATAAACTATCCTGATCCAAGAAGTCTACTTTAATTATGCTGGTAATAAGACTCATCTTGCATATATTATTTAGTTTAAACAGAATCAAATTCAATTTTTTCAATCTTGTCAAAGAAATCAAAATATACCTCCACTTAAATTCAACCACTATGCAAAACGATATAGTTTCACATGAATTTTAAGGAATTTATATTAATTACTTGTTTTTTAGTCTTTTCGGCGAATAATTTTCAATATTGATATAAGAATTTTCTTCCAATTTGTGAACTTATTTACAGAGAACGTAACAATGAAGAAAACATATTGCTTTAGCACCGCTACTGTATAATAAAAAAAACGTTTGAAGTTAAATATTATTCATAGCTTTTGGGAATAATAATTGTTTATTTACTGGATCATGATGATTATTTTTTTTTTATTCTTAATAAATAAAAATTATATTTTATTTATTTTATATTTATGAATGAGAGAAAATAAAATTTCTTGTTGGCTAAAATATTTATATTACATTTTTTTTTACCAATTGGTAAGATTTTTTTGTGTGTATATAGGATAAATCACGTTTAATGTTTACAAGAAGGAAATGGAATGGAAAAACTAATAAAAACCAAAAAAAAAAAAACAAAGATTTGGTATGAATGATTTTATCAGTTGTAGAATAGTATGAGTATCTTGTTTTTAAATTATAAAAATTTATTGCTGAATATAAATGTAATAAAAATGAAAATTAATATTAAAATTATAATTTTTATTAAATTTTTCTAAAAAAAAATTGAAATTTTTTAATATTTTTGATTATTATTATAAAATTTATTAAAACTATGTACATTTTAATTCTAATTATTTATTTTCAAATTTTCTCCTAAAATTATGCAATTAGACTAATATATTATAAATGCAAGAATTTTTCTCACATAAGTAAACTGCACTGCTGCAATTAAGTGGACCAGTGTTGTATGAGGTTCGATACTATTGAGGTTAATTTAACTTTACTCAAAAATAGTAAAGATTGAAGCTCTAGTAACAGCAATGCCTCACACATAAAACCAATTAGCTTATTGCAATTAAAGAAAAACAGTTTTTTCCTTCGAAAGAAACATGGTTCAGAAGGTTCTAACAATAATAAAAATGTTCAAGTAACAGAAAATTGTGATCTCACTACGACTCGCTCGACAATATCAAAAATTAAATTTCATTTATTTGGTAGTAAAAAACTTAAGGAACAAAATTAATCCTGAACTTTGTTTTAAATAAAAATGCTGCTAACATGCCGGATAAATGAATTAACCTGACTTTCCAACAGTTTAAATACTAAAAGCATACAAAGCCATTCCACAATATATAATTTTCTTCTAAAATTAGATAAACTTTTTTTTTAAATTAACCGTAAATTAGAACTAATTATATCAATACAAAATTAGAATTGATCATAAAAAAAACTGAATTCAATCTTAAATAAATTTAATTGAATTTCATTGAATAATTTCAAAAAGGTCCTTATTTAGATGGAAGTGAACAAATAAAATTTAGGATCAATAACTGTCAAAATTATAATAAAAATTCTAAGAAAAAACATGATTAAATTAAATACAAAAATATCTATAAGACAATAATTCTTCCATACTGTTGGACACCAATTTTTTTAAAAAAAATTGTAATTTATTTCTATTTATTCCATTTGTAAAAAAAAAATACAAAACTACTTACAAATATCCTTGACTCTTTTAAAAGTTCATTTACCACCAAAAATTCACAATAAAAAACTTTATCCATTCTATTCGAAATAATTTTCCAAGATATTTTCCAACATTATTACAATTATTTTATTTTATTTTTCTTGTAGTCTTTTTGTCCATAGAATTTTAAGTTTAAATTACATAAATTAAACATGTAATACTTATTAAATGTCTTTTTTTTCCTCTCTACAACTAAAATAAAATTACATATATAAATTTATAAAATTTGCAAATTGCAGTGATAATTTCATTTACGTGATATTAAAGTTACCATTATTTTTATATTCACATAAAATTGTTCAACCTTTTTGACCAATTTACAATCTTTCTCCAACCGCCCAAAAACCAAAAAAAAAAAGAAAAAATACTGAAATAAAAAAAAATCCTATCAAACCTACTATTTATCTATATATGGTGTCCTTTCTTGTATTTTAACCAAAAAAAATAAACTTTTTCACAATTGTACTATAATATTTATTTTATTCATCCTTTTTAATTTAAAATTAACCAAAAAGAAAATAAAAGTTTTTCCTTATTCTTTTTATTTAAAAAAAAAAAAAAATGTCCTTGCTCTAAACTTTTCAACTTTTATTTAAAATACAAGAAAAAAACACAAATCTTTGTTTCACATTTTAGTTTTTTGGTAATTTATATGCGTTTGCAAACAACAAAAAAAGTCCTTTTTATATACTTTACTCCTTATTTTTTTATATATATATTAATGTTTTTTAGTCAAAACTCCCTCTCTGGTATTCTAGGGTATCCTAGTATTTATTTAGTATTAAAAACCCCCGGTAAAACTATACATAAAAAAAAAATAAACTTTAAGTTGTTTCAGAAAAACTTTTATATATAATGGTAATCATCACAAACATTTTGTAAATGAAATGATTTTCTCCATTTTCCTTGTTGAACCAAATAAAAAAGATTTATTTTTAAAAGAATCTTGCACTTCCTTAAAGCACATTTCTTTATAATTTTAATCAAATAAAGGAAAAATAAAGGATTATTTTTGAATTTAATTCCATTTTTATTTTTGTCATATACGAGTTTAAAACTTAATTTCCCAACAAGGATATTTAAACAAGGATATTTAAACAATGATATAGTAATTAAAAAGTTAGAAAAGAACTTGCTTGACAATTAAGTAATTAATGTGTCTTAAAATAATTAACCAAATAATGTGCAATTTTAGATATGTATAAAACATAGTTATATGTATAAAACATAGTTGAAAAAGAATATAATTTTAAAAACATTTATACGTAAATTTGAACACAAGAAAATTGTAGAAATTAGTCACAGAAATTGTTGATAAAAAATTGTAGAAAAATAAATAATTTGACTAAAAAAACGGGCATATCAACCAGACAAGGTTCAGAAAAAAACTTTAAACCACTTTCAATTAGTATGACTAAACCAGCAATTAATAAAATGGCTAACAACGGAATCAAAAAAACACTATCCTAGTACCAATGATAGTAGCCACGCCAAATTGATTCTTCTTTCCATATGAAAGAAAATAGAAAAGAGTAGTCGAAATTTTAAATTTTAAGTTAAATGAAGTAGGTATTTAAACCGATTTCCTCACAAATCGGTTTAAAAACGTCCTTACAAAATGAACACTTGGCTGTATATAAACTGCAGAATATGCAGTAAGGATAAGGAATCGCTCTATGTTTTATGTGAATGTATAAAAGCATAGTTCAAAACAGATTACGACGGTTCGGTTGGATCTTCTTGGGCCACAAAAATATCATATCCTGATCACTTAAAATCACTTTGGACTGTGTTAAAAATCTAAAGTTTGCTGTCTAGTTTAAACTAATTAGAAGAAATAGATTAAGTCAATTAAAGGCCCCTGTGTTTTTTGGGATAACAGTTTTTCCGAACCCTGTTTTTATAATCTAATCTAATCGAATCTAAAGAACAGACATATTATTATTTATAAGTTTAATATTTTAGAATTTTATTTTAATTTGATAATTTAATTTCATTTTTTATTCTGTATAAGCCACAAGCTTCCTCTGGTCTCTACTAAAATAGAAAATATAAAAATATTTATATTTTATAATTAAAAAGTTAAATATCCAAAAAAAAATTATTTTACTCGGAAAACGTAATTAAAAAAAAAAAAAGCTTCAAAAATTTTTTTGCTGCTAAATAATTCTTTTTGGATTTCCGGTATTTTACTATACAGTTTTTTTTTTAAAAATTATTAAAATAATAATTATGTTCAGTTCTATGTATAACATTTACAGAGTGATTTATAGTCACAACGAACTTTTTTTTATGTATTTGATTCGTATCTCCATAAGCTGCCCGCTGTCATATGAACATTACGAGGCCTTTAGAAGTTTTAAAAAAATTTATAAAAATAATTTTTCCAGCTCCACAAAACGACAAAATATCAGTTCAACTAAATCAATTACATTAATGACAGAAACTAACAATTAACCTCAAATGGAAAGCAAATGTTAAAAGTCATATTGTACACAATCTCACAAATAATAATATACTCAATCTGACAGATGCTGTCCAAAAATTGGAAAGAAAACAAAGCCATAAACACAAAATCCAAACAGCGTTATTTATTAGTTCGAATAAAATATTTGTAGTTCATATATTATCTGTCTGTCGTTGACAATTTGTAGTATTGAATCTACATAGTTTTCAGTCGTACATCCTTTTACTATCCTGAGCACTTAGTTTTTTTTTTTTTTTGTGACATTACAATTTACCAAAATATAAATCATTTCTATTACCAACAAATTGTCAACAAATTTTTCTACATTTCTAATGAATCTCGCTATAAAAAAAAAATATTCATGAATTATGGATAATTCCTTTCTACAAAAAAAAAACACTGTATGTTATTATAGTTAGTTTTAGTCCTCACATAAAAAAAAGGATTTTTATGATTACAGTACAAAAAAAAACATTAATAAATAAAAGATTTATATCTAACAGAAATAAAAACTAAATACTATTTACAAGAGAGAATCAAATTTAATCGTTTTTACCATTCTTCCGCCACGTTTTTTTTATACCCCAACATTATTATCGTTAATCGTATTTAAAACCGTAAAAAGCTTCCGCAATTGTCTTAAATTATTGTTCCTTTTTTTTTTCTTTATAAATGTTAAAAATAAAACCGCAGAATATCCTTAAAATAGGAAAAAAAAGGAATATTTCTATTAAAAGAAATAATTTCAAACTTTATTTTATATTTTGTGTATACAATTTTCTTCTATTTTCTTTTTCGCTAGTACCAACAAATCCTAGGAAAATAACAACAAATCCTAGTAAATATAGAAATAAAATACGTATAAAATATTTCCCACTATTATCAAGAGGATGAAATATGGACAATAAATTTTTTTTTTCAAAAAATATTTTACTTTTCGTTTATAATTTGCTGTGATTAAAGACCAGCACGTGATTTAATATTGTTAAAGTTTATGTTGCTCTTCAATACAGTTAAGCTTTGGTAGAAATAGATTTTATAGATTTTTTTTAAAAGTTGGTAAATATGTACATACATATTAAAATCCAGTACTTATATTTTATCAACTAATGGGTTACGAAAATAAGTTTAATAAACGTCGTTAATACTTAATAGAAAACTAATAAAATTTTCACTAATACTGAGTACTAGGATTTAGGAAAAATTGACGTTTATGGCGTTTAATTAGACGTAGAATAAGGACATTTATTGAAAATAAGTTGAATTATACAAAATTTTATAAATTAAAATGATAATTAGTCCATAAAAAAACATACAGTGGAAAATTTTTATTAATTTCATAATTTTATGTTATATAAATTTTTAAAAGTTTTTCCATTTCCTGGTAACAATAAAAGAAAAATGGCTTCATAGAAAACATAAAATTACATATTTGATCAATTGTTTTAAGATTGTTGTTTTTTTTCATATTTGTACATAAAAATAATAAATTTGTCAAAGAAAACGAACTTAATAAAGTTAATTTATTTTTATGAGATTATAAAAATTTAAACTCCCAACCCTAAAAATATCCTTTTTTGTTTAAAACAAAAAAAATGTATATAAACAAAGCTAATATTGATAATTTTAATAGATTTTTTTTGTGTTCGTTTTATCTGATTTTATGAAAGTACTTGTAAAAGTTTTGTCTAGTCGTTAGCTTTTATTACTTTTCAGTTTTACTCTGGCACGCGAAAAGAATCACATCACAACAAAAAAAAACTGATTGCAAGGATATATTTTAATAGTTTCAGTTTCATTTTAGTTAGTTGAATGGAAGTCATTAAAATTCGATAAAAAATAAAAGCAAATGTAATGATTTATTTTCGTAATCCGTTTACGGATTTTAATTTTTCTAAATGAAATACAAAAAAAAATATGGAAGCAATAAAATAAAGTTTAATTGAAATAAAAAGTGTAATTAAGAAAATTGTTAATGAAAGGATTCACAGTATTTAAATATTGGTAATTTTTATTATTGTGATTAAAGTTTTTCGAAATTTGTAAATGTTGTAAAAAAAAGTCTAGATATTTCAAATGAAATTAAAAAAATTTAACTTCAGTGCAGTAATAATTGTCAATATTGGCAAATAACTAATTTTGATATCTCTTTATGAGCAAAGTACGTAGGATTTGAGGAAAACGAAAGTCGCTTTTTACCATAAAGTTCATTAGTCAGGAATCTAGTTTTCAAAATGTTATATAAAGATAATATTTAAAAACGGAATCGTCTCACATCAAGCATGAGATTAAAGAGCTGGAATAAGGTACTAAAATTATTTATCCCGGTCCATCAAAAAAGACAATCACCTTGAATTCACAAAAAAAAAAACGCTAGTAAGCTTCCTTTGCTGAAAGAAGATCTGCACACGTTTCCCATATCGGATGAACACTTAATATGCTATCAACACCCGATAAAACAATTGTACGGCTTCATAAGCAGTAAAAGGGTTAGCTACTAAACTTAATCGATAAGATATTACTACAAACTGAATTGCTATAGTTAGTGACTCACATAAAATAATGAAACTTTGAAAAAATCTAATAATCCCCGTCACTAAATTTGATCCATTAAGGATAAATGCATCTAAAAAAAAAAACAATTCAATTGCAAAAACAGTAATGAACTAATGAACTTTATGCTATTTATCATAGTCACAACAATTGCGTATTTTATAATTAATAAATCTTGTAAATAAATTATAACTTAATAAGTTTTTTTAGTAAAAATTTCAAAGTATCTTCAATAAATAATATTGTATCTGTATTATCATACAATGAAGTTATGATACCGCAAGTGCAATCCATTATTAGGAAAATACAATAGAATTGTATTAACCAGCATGTATACAGATCTTCTTAGAATGTATTGTTAGATGAATAGTAGCTTGTTTCATTAATATTCACTTAATACACTCTAGTAAAATAACAATCGATGCTACAGTAAAATCAGTGAACTCTAATCAATAGAAAATATTGGAATTATAAAAAATTACAATTGTGGTTTTATTATAGTTTTTGAAAATAATTGTAGGAAGAGCATTAGATATTGAGTGAATTAGGATTTGGAGTTAAATTTGGTGGAGTTTCCTTAAATTGTTTTTGTAAAAAAATTAGATTCGTTAGGTTCTTGTTTTTGTAAAAAAATTAGATTCGTGTATTTTTTTCGAAATTAAGGGCTACTTAGCTTTGAGATGTGTCCTTTAATTGTTTAAGGATCTCTAGAAATTCTTAAATAATTAAAAGACCTATTTTTTCCTTATTTTTTTTTTTGCTGAAAATTAATTTTTTTAAAACGTGATATTTGGCAAACTAACTATTTTTTTATTCAGTTTGTGTTATGAGGTGATGCCGATTGCGGTTTTCTTTATTTTTAATTTATATTAATTTTAAAAATCTAATATTTTTTTATTTAATGAATTAAATTAAAAAATTTGAATTAATTTTTATGTAATTTAAATATTAAAAATAAATTTAAAATATTCGAAAATATTGTTCAGTTAAAACAATATTTGCGAATAAGAAAAATTATATTTCGGAACATAAGTTTTTTTTACAATTTAAATTACATATTTCCTATTCGTTACACGCTACCATCTAATCTCACAGGGAACACTAAAATTTTTATGCAAACTAGAATGGTCTTTTAAGAATTTTGTATTAAATTTAATGTAATTTTAAATACACTCAATATTTTAATTAATACCGACCAGGATTACATTAATCTGAATAGTAATAACTGTGTAAGTTAGAAATACATTCTAAGTTAATTTAAATTTTATGTAATATTTATACAGTGATCAAGAAGTAAGATAAGGTTTATGCTAATTTAAATATTTTTTCTGGACAGTACGATAAAACTCACATATTTCTACATATTTTCTAGAAAGTAACATAAAATTAAGCAAGTGGTTTGCAATTTTAGGTAACAATGTAATTATTCTATGAATGTTATTCTATAAATTCTGAATTTTAATTATTAGTATGTTAAAAAGTCATTTAACAATTATGATAGATTACTTTATAGAACATAATAATAAAGATTTACTAATTAATTTAAAGTATTTTTTTTTTTTTAATTATGTTCACTCAAATTTGAAAATATTTTCAGATATCTCTAATAATTATTGTAAATTTTGATTTTTCCTACACTCAATAATGACCTAAAGTTATTAAAAATATTTAAATTTAATTAAAAAAGAATATTGTGAAATTCTTATAAATAATCATATTCATGTAAACAATGCTGTATCAGTATTTTCGATTAAAAAAACGAAAATAAAATCCCTTCCGGATCGTAACAAAAATTCAATTTAATTTCGAAGAAAAAAAAATTTATGCTGGAAAAACTCATTGATGTTTATTTACAAAATTTCCAATTTTTCATTCTATTATTTTATTACCATTTTTATTTGTTGTTTTTTACTTTGTATTTCTACAAATAATTTAGTGAAGATATTTTATTGATACTTCAGATATACAATCATTTTTTTTTCTGCAATATGAACTATAAACATTAAAAAAAATCTTAATTTGCACAAGGGCAAAATTATTTATTTTCATATTTTTTTTTATTCAGTGAACTTGTATATATTACAATAAAAAAAAATGGAATACTTTTTTTTTTGTTCATTTTGTGTTATGCTTCAGATATTAATTGGAAAAAATAAATGTTTATAAATATTAATAGAAACCACTTTTCACTGAACAGAAATATATTTTCATTTCAATTATTATTCTGGAGATGGAAAAAAATTAAAAATTGTAAGTTTCCGGGTGAAATTGTACATCGATAAAAGGTAACTAATTATTGAACAGTCATTTTGATTTTATATTGTTATTTTGTTTTTAAATTATTTGATTTATTTATAAATTCAACAAAATAAATTAGTATATGTGAAGATTTTTAATAGTAGACAACTTGTCGATAAATTTGTCGCAAAAAAAATATCAATTTATAAGCGTTTTCTTAAGACATTTAAATTTAATGTTTCAATATTTTGTTACATTTGCTAGTTTTAGTAAATGATATTAAATAATTCTAATCCAAGATTTAGTACACGGTGATAAAAATTTTCTAAAATACGACATTTGTAGTAAACAAGATTTATTAGCAATAAAGAAACTATAATTTGCGAGCAAAGTAATTTATTTCTCATATTTATATAGAAATAGTGCTTTTTTTAAAGAAATGTTCACTGCAAATGAAATTTCTTTCCTCGTGACCTTCTTATTTGTATTAAAAAGTTAGTTTGCAGTAAACGAAAATTTGCTTCAAATGAAAATTTCCTTCTTTTAAAGTAAATTAACAAAGAATAGATACGTTTTAAACTATTTTTGGTTTAAAAAATCATGTAATATTTTTAATTTTATTTATTTTTTAGTTTAATTTTTCTTTTTACTTTAAAAACCTGCGACATTTTGAATTATAAAGCGACTTATGATATTTAATATTTCTATTAGTTTGAAAATAATTAATTTAAAAAAAAAAAACTTTGGATTTATAACGCTAATACAGACAACATATACGTCCCCCAGACTATCTACAATTTATTTCCAATAATCTCACTAGTAATATTAAAGACACGTTTTCTCAATAATCTTTTTTTTAAATAAGGTACGGTACATATATTTATTTGAATACCAAAAAAAAAGCAACATTTCTTCAAATTAATTATATGTTTATGTTTATGTTTCAGCCACAAAACAAAAAATGTTTCTATATAAATAAATATAAATATAAATTGAACTCACCTCTTTATAAATTGTAAAACCATCAATTATTGTTAAACATAACCAAATACTACCAGTTGTAAAATTTAAAAATGATTCCAATTCAATTAAATTTAAATCGAAATTTATTTGATAATATCGTATTCCACTCAATATTAAATCTAATAATGTACTTAAATATAGTAATTCTGTAAATGAAATTAAAAAAAAAACTAGAAATAGAATTATGTTATAAATGAAAATTGTAATAATTTTATGGTTAGCTTTTCACAAAAATATATAATAAAAAATTTTCATCAATTTTTATTTAATGCAAAATAAAAAAAATGTAAACATTTTCTAAAATTAAAATTTTTGTATATTAAATTTTTGGCAGATTTACTTTTTTTCCTTTGGTAAACCAAAATTTTTAAATTCAATTATGTATAAACAAAATGAATTCATTAATTTCAATTAGTTTATATTATTGTTTTATTTATGTACAGAAAATTTTATTTACATAAAAATATGAAAATTTGTATTAAATGCGGAAAAATAAAATTTTAAATATTTTTATGTAAAATTTAAAATTTGGAAAATTTTTAAATTCGTTGATTAATTTATAGGCTCATCTTTCACAAATTTCAAAATTGATTTAATCTTGTTTTACATTTGCGTCGGTCTTTCTTTGTATTTGACGTAATTTATTTGCCACAAGGATTTGTTGTCTTCTATTGATCTATAAATTTAACTCTCCTCTCCATCAATGATCCATTCCTCAAAAGCGCAACGTAAATCAAAATAATGTAAATCAAATAATTAAAATAATTCAGCAAAATAATATCTCCTTCAAAACCTTTATTAATATACTTTTTTTTTGTAATATTAAGAAACTTTTAATATTTAATTCTCCTCTTAATCCTACAATTTTTGGTTGAAGGATCTTTAATCCTACAATTTTTGGTTGAAATCCAAAAAAAAATTCGTTACAGACCAAATCTGGCACAAATGTAAAACAAGCAATCCTTAAAACAGTTTTTATAGATTGGCACTGTGAAATGTGAAAATAGTGATGCCATTACTAATTAATTAATATATGTTAACATGAGTTAGTTTCCAGCGATTAATAATAAACAAGTTTAATAATTGACAATAAAATTAAGGAAAATTTATGAAGTTTTTGAAGAATTGAATAAAATTGAAATAAATTTCCATCAAAGTTTTATTACTATAATCAATTTATAATCAAAAATAATGTAAACCTAATTCGAAATGCTCAAAAAACCTTAATTTAAAATAAATTTAATTTAAATATAGTTTAATATAATTTACACTTACCTGGAATATTTTTAATCTCTAACACACGATGGAATCCAATTAATATTAATGTTAAACAAATTGTTAATATTGAATTTTCAATTAAAAATGGTGGCGAATAAATTATAATTTTTTGTATATCATTATAATTAAATTTTTGTATTTCAATTATTATTTTTTTTTTTGGAAATGGTATTAATGAACGACATAATTCTAATGAATTAATTGCCAATAATATTAATACCAATGATGAACGTAAATTATGAAAACTAAATAATGTACTAGATTTGTTGTTATTGGTGTTTGGATTTGTGTCAGTAAGATTTTCTTCTGTAACACTATTCCTGTGTTCAAATTCATTACTTGTTGTATTTGTACTTTGCCTGAAAATAATGTGTAGAACAATTATAAAAAATATAAATTTCAAAAGAATTCAATTAAAATATAACTAATTTCAAATTAAAACACTTTAAAAAAAATAATAATAACCTAATGTGTACAAATGGATTTTTTTATATATGTATACCAATGACTTAATAAAACGCTCAATGAAACAATAATTTAATGGTTTTCTAAAGGGAAAAAGGGTAATTTTTTTTCACACAATAGTGAAAATTTTTAATGAGTTTCAATTTTTTAGACTTTGTAGTAAAGGATTTTCAAACTAAATGCAATTAATATGAACTATAAGTACATTTTGTCAAGTGGAAAATATAATTGAAAATATGATAAAGTAGGAAAATTATAGTAAATAAGTAGGGGACGAGTACCAAAGTTTAATATTTTGAAAATAAGTAACAAAATGACTATCCTTAGTTAGACTAATCGAAGTATTTTAATTTTAGCATATTACTCCTTGAAATCTTTCAGTACCTAATTCGGCATACGGTACCAATTTATACCCATTTTATATCATCATTATCTAAAGGACCATTACTGATATTAACTTTAAGTATGTTCTCAGACAGTATTTACTTTGATACATCAAACGATTGTAGAGTAAGCAGGAAACACTAGCTGATACTTTCCAAGAAAAATTGTACATCATTTAGAAATTAGTCGAAAAAAATTGGCAATGATATACAAATATCATTAGTTGTGTCTCATGAAAAATATTAATGATCGTTAATTCCCAGTATCTTTTCCTAAATCCTTTTATTGATTAAGACATGTAGGTTTTTCTTTCTAAATAAACAGGCCTTTTCACAATTAATCCTGAATTCAACCCCTTAAAATGTTCTTTAGTAATTCTGTGATTTTTGTATAATTTTTTATACCTTTTAAGTCATAAATTTATTGCAATAACATAAATTACTATGTAAAACAGACGCAAATTACCAGTCGCAGTGGTGCTTTTAAACTGTCAAATTTTTAATATTTTTGTTATATATTAATACCAAAAGTCACCTAAATTCTTTAAAAAAATTTTGACCTTTTACATAAAAAAAACCAAAATAAGTTTTCGTGATTAATTGTAATTAGAAGAAATGAAATATAAAAATTTAAAAGACCAATTAATTTCTACCATTTTTATATTTAACGAAAAATTAGTATTTTCTTTTTTTTTTTGCAATAAAATATTATATTAATAAAGAAAAATTAAAAACTAGTTAAAAATTAGAATAATAAATTTTCTAGAATTTTTAAATTTTCCAAAAGTTTTATAATTTTTATTCCTCATATTTTCCTATAAAAAAAAAATTATGTTTTTTTTGTTGGTTACAAGATTAAGTTTTTAAATAAAGTTTAAGGTTGAAAAATACTTAAATT
Organism: Empis livida; assembly: GCA_963932195.1. Classification (NCBI taxonomy): domain Eukaryota; kingdom Metazoa; phylum Arthropoda; class Insecta; order Diptera; family Empididae; genus Empis; species Empis livida. Next base: position 2,598,761 of record OZ010649.1, read on the forward strand.
ATTTTATAGTTTATTTTATCTAAATATATATTTTAGCTCTAGTTTCTACTATATTAAATGAAAAATCAAGAAACTTTATTCAAATAAAATTGTTTTTTATGAACTTTTTCCATAAAAATTTTTTTTCGTAGTAATTTAAGTAAGTACACATTTAAAAAAAAAATTTGTTTAATCAAATTCCAGTTGTAAATAGAATTTTCCACAAAAAATGTTTAATGATAAACGTTGGCTACCCATGCGTTTTAACCGACTTCCAAAACACAAATTGACGTCTAAAACTAATTTATTTGATAAATTCGAATTAGAATTCCATAGTTTTAAGAAAAAGGATATATAAGTTAACTTGAACCTAGGAATGGAGATAATTATTTAGTCACCACAAGCTAGAAGCTAATTATAAAATTAATGGAAACTAAATGTATTTGTAAAAATCTATTTCTTTCCGTAAAATTAACATTTCACCTTTTTCCCATCACCAAGTTTAATTTGCTACACCATCAAATTAAGTGAACTATTAAAGCTAATGTGAGTATACTTGTAGTGGTCCCTGCCTACAAAAAAAAAATCTTGTAGTTAGCCAATACATTACATAGAAAGTATTTTTCTAGAACCTGATGTTCTTCAAAGTTTTTTTATTAAATTAATATATTTTTTAATGAATAATTATTATATATTTTTTAATATCGAAAAGTAGATGCTTTTAAAATTTTACCTTAATCGTATAAAACTTTATAAATTATCATTTATGGAATGTAAAACCATAATTCAATTTTTTAAAATCCTTTTCCTGTATAATAGTTTTTCTATCATTTTTAAGGAAAAGTTTTGTTAATTTTCAGAAACAAAAAAAAAACTATAAAAATTATTTTTTTGAAAATTTAATTTGTTTAAATTAAACTTTATTCTTTTTTTTTCAAATACATTTTCTTCAGTAAATGAAAAATCATTAAAAATAAAATGAAAATTTTTGTGATTTCCTTTTTGTATATTTTTCTTTCGTTTTTGTTGATTTTCTTTTTTTGCGTTTTTGTAAAATTTTGAAAAAGCGTATAAAGTACAATGTAACAAAACTTTTTCCGAAAATTGAGTTTTTATTTATTTTTTTTTTATTTTTTGGGTTTCGTTTAAAACATTGAAGAAAATTTATTATGTAAACAATTCAAATAAATTAAAGATAAATATTTTAAGTATTTATTTTAAGTTTTATTGCAATTTTCTTATTCTTGTCTAGAAAAATTTTTATGTATTTCATAATTTTTCTTAATTAAATATTTAAAAAAAATAGTTTTTGAAGAAATATTCTATTAAAATAATCACTAAAACATTAAATATTTAATTATAATAAATTCGAGAATGTTTATTCGGTTAAAGTAAATAAAATAAATTATTAAAGTGAAAAGGAAGCTTACGACAAGGAATCATTGAAATTGGAATTACTACATTGGCAAAGACGCAGGAAAATATCAAGTATTTTTCATTGGGATTAATTTTAAAGTTTAATTTTTTTGTCAAATTTTCATTTTACATAATTTTATTAACTAGCTTGCTCAGTGCCCAAAAATACACCCAAAGATGGGATACAGTGGCAAAGCATTTATTTTCTCACAAACACATTTCTTTTTTAAGTTTTTTTTTGCAAAGTGATTAAAATCTGAAACCAGAAAAAAGTAATTAGGTAGTGACAAATTTTAGCATTACTTCTACCAATGTTACAATCCATTAAATGGTGCGGAATTGTGCCTCCAAAAAATAGGATTAACAGGTGAAACTATAATATTTTTTTTTAAATTTGGTCTATTCGCATTATGCCTAATAAAATATTATTAGTTGTCAAAAAATGTCGAGTTCCTTGTAAAAACAGGGATTTTGACAATTAATACCATCTGACTAAATGGAAGGTGTAATAGGCGCATGACAAATGCCAACACTGCTGAAACTAGAATATTAGAATATTACATTTCTCTCTCTGATTATTTGGAATTTCTCATAAAAATTTCACCGCAGATATGAAATTAAATAAGTTTGCTTGCCTCATGCTTCTCGTCAAAAGTTTTAACCAGCATTTAATTAAGACAAAACTTTTCTTTAAATTAAAACCTTCATCAAATATTAAAGATTAAGTTCTTTCACAATTTTTCATATTAAATAAAGAAATTTAAAGTCAAAAACTCTGATAATAGAAACTGTGATAATTTTAGGCGCAGAGGATTAAATTTTCATTTTTCTTCAAAACATTTACATAAAAAAACACCAAAACCAAGTTATTACTTTTAAAAAGATTTTTTTTTTAAAATAAGATTTGCCATAATATTCAAATTTCACAATTTTTGACACTGAACACACATAAAATATATACTCATTCTATAAGGTCATTAAATTTCAAGATCAAAATACTTAAATAAAAACATTTTTGGTTGGTTTTTTTTATCCCAAAAGTGTTAAAATATTTCATATCATCAGCAAAATTGCAAATATTTTTAGAATAGAATTTAATAAAAGGTTTTATACTAAAAATTTGTAGACATATTTTATTTTAAAAATTTCCATTTTGGGATAAAACAATTCTATTTTGGGTCTAGACTCATACTTGTCACATTTAATAGACAATAATAAACATAAAGCAAAAAAAAAAGGCAAAATTTTTAACATTTTTAAAAGATCTTCATTATTTTTTTTATGATCTTAAAAATACTTTCACCATTTTGTATAAAATCAAAAAGATGTGATTTTGCTTTTTTTTTTTAATGGTGCGAAAGCGTGCAAAGTGATGATGATATTTTAAATATAATTTAAAATATAAAATTTACAGATTTTTTTTTGGGTGTAAATTTCAAGATTGTGTGTACAAAAAAAAATATATATGATCATAAATTACTTTTTTCTGAAAAATATTTTTAAGAATTTATGCACTTTCTTTTTTTTGTTTTTTTTTTGTGGCATATTTTTTAATGTAAAAGATATATTTTTTTCTGGAAATTTTCGAGGTTTTTTATTTTGTTGGAAAACTGCATAAATCTCGATTACTGAAATATGATTACACAATATTTTTTCAAATAAATATTAATTAGATAAAAGAAATTGAATATTTAATAGCAATTCCAAATATAATATAAGAGAAACTTAGAGAGAGATTTACACCAATGCGAATGTACTTGGAATAATAATGAAATTAATTAAATACAGGGCATTATTTTTAAGGAATTTGTATAATACTAACCACAGACTATTCCTACGTACTGCATAATAGAATAAATTGAAGTTTCTGCAAATAGAAGTAGTCGGATAGTAAATTTTATTAATACGAATATTTAAAACATAATTTAATGTGGTTAGTTATTACAAAAAATTAAGTTCAACAATGTTTATTATGGTAGAAATTATGTCTTTAAAAACAAATAGCATTAGAAAATGAAATAAATAACAGAAATACAATTTAGCATAGTAAATGGTAACTAAAATCGATAAACGATTACGATTTTGAAAACAGAAGTAAATTTACAGATAAACAACATTAAAAAAGTGCGGGTAGAACTAATACTTATTATTTTACTGGGTAATAAAATTACTTTACTGTAGACTACATAAATGCATAACTACTCCAGTGAAAAATTGACTAATCCTTAATTATTTAAATTTGTAATTCAAACATTTCTATCCAAATTTAATTTCTGACCATTCAGTGATATCGCCGTACTATGTCTGTCGTTACACTTGTCAATATTATTTCTAAATATGTTCCTTATCCACAACCGATCAATTGGTATCTAAAAATCAAATTAGCTGATAATTTTCAATAATCATATACTCCTACAAATTATCAAATTAATACCACATTTTTTTTTTACATAAATCATAATTTTCTAACAAATTGTTATAAATTTCTTTTATAATTCCCTATAATTTACATTAACATATGGTTTTAGTCCAGCAGGTATAAAAGGCATTAAAATATCTTAAATATACTATATATGTTTAATGAAATATATTATGTATATATATGTATAGCTAAACATATTAATGCAATTTAAATGAATTTATGCGTGCGAACGTTGCTGTTGGCCTCTAATTTTTTATTTTGTCTATTTTATTTTTATGTAAAACATATGGGAATTTTATCCTAAACTCAAAAAAAAAAATTTTTAAATCCCAAAAATTCTTTAAAAATCATAAATCCTTTAAGAATCTTTTACGGTATGCTTCAAATGAAAACCTTTAAAAAATACCATATTTCTTATTTTTTTTTGTGTTGTAAGTCGTGTGTCGTCTCGATTTTTTTCCCTAATTTTTGATTGTACAGAAAATTAAATTTTATCAATGAACCGATAGTGATAAAAAAAAATGAAGTGAAATGAACAAGGCAATCTCAAGTGTAGTTCTTTACCAAAAGAAAAAAAAAATTGTTTACATTTCAAGTATTTTATTATAAAACTCAAGTGGAAGATTAATTAGAAAATTATAATTTGTGTCTTTTTGTCTTCAGTAAATGAATGAATTTTTTTGGGGGTATTTTTGGGGGAAACAACATCACTTAATCAAAGTGAAGTGGAATTTAATTGATTTGTATATATATATATAAATATATATATATGTATGGACCTTAAGAGTGTATATTTACTTAAGATCTTTTATTGGGGATTTGATATAATTTAGTTGTGTGTGGTAAGATATTAAAATTATTTGCTTTTTTAATGATCTCTCATTTTCAGTGAGGTTTAATTATAAATACACACATGTATTTAATAATTTGTAGTAAATAATTAGTATAAGGTTTTTTTTTTTTTGAGTGGTTATTAAGATGGAAATATTGATTTTTATATTTATATTTTATTTTATAGTTTCCGAATTAATGGAAATATTGGAAGGAAGAATGTTACAAAATGGTACAAAAAGAGGTGAGCCAAATAATAGAATATAGAAAAATGTAATTATTCTGGCAAATAGTTCAAGAAATTTTAAAATAAAATTTAATGATATTATTTGACACAATATATAAGCGAAAATTCATAAATTAACTTTAATTGTTGACAGCTGTTCGACATACTAGAAACTTGTACTTTTTTGTAACATTAGTTAAATAATTATGTAACATAAATGAAAATATCTAGCTGCAGAATAATGAAAATATCTAGCTGAAGAATAACCAGTCCAAAGTATTATACCATACTTAAAAAATATCAAAATTTGATTACAAAAACATTACAATTCTCATTTACTTTTCAACTAAAATTACCAATAAATTTGAAATGATTTAGATGCCATTATACGGTCCCAATAACTAATAAGCTCACAGAAAAAAAAACCATTTTTAATTACATTTTCGAAAATGTAATAACGATTCAGGCAGGCATTTGGGGTAAAAAAAAAAGAAATTGGGTAAAAATTCTGTTAGCATATTAAAAATAACAAAATATATTTAAAATTTTGTATTTTTAATATTTAACAAATTGTTTTATTTTACTGCTGGGAATACACATAAAAAATTACCAAAGATTTTTTGGAAGTCACAAAAAAAACCATGTTAACAAACATAATTCTTATTACATAAGTTAATTTATCAATGAATTTTATTAATCGCTGACTCCACGAATGACACAAAATATCCTTGATATTAAAATACAATTTAAAACCAGAAAAAAAGGGAGAAATCAAAAATGTTAAATTTTAATTATAGCACATTAAATTTTTTTCAAATTTTTTATTTTATTTATAGAATTTTTATATTTTATGTAAACAGAATTTTTTTTTTTTTTGAAAAATATGTATTTATAATAAATATGTAGAAATAAATTAGCCACTTGAGATCAATTTTATGTTTAGAAAAATACAGGAATTTTTTTGTTAAAATAAATATGATAAATTTAAATATTTAATTATTTACAAATCGTTTTGTGGGATTTTTTTTGGTAACAAAAATGTTATTTTTAATTGCCAAGAGTAGTTTTTAGAATTTCAAAAAAAAAAACGATTATTAAAATAATCATTTATTTTTTATTACAATAATTTAAAAACGGAGGCGAATTACGTACGAACCAAAAGGAGATATGTATTTCCAAATTGGGATTAATTCGTATACAAAGAAAAATATTGGTAATTTAGTTTGGAGTGCTTCTCTTATACGCAATATTTTTATTCTTAAAGATTTACGGTAGCTTAGTCTACTATGCTGTGTTATGCAGTAGTTTGATTTCGGTCCGAGGCACCCAACGTTAGTCTAAGTTTACTTAGTTAAGTAAAGCCTTGTTGGAATTAAAAGGTTCTTCACTAAATCTAGGTTACACTCAATATAAAAACCTGTGCACTCAATGGGAGAGACCAAGCGAAATAATTTTTCTAATAAAATTTCCATTAATATTTAAATAGAGTCCTTCATACACATTTCGACAATAGATTCCATTTTTGATTCGTTATGTCACAATTTCTGCTAGAAACAAAAATTAATATTAAATTATAAAGGAATTGAATCATTTTTCTAGTCAGACTAGCCAACATTTTATTGTAAACAGTAGTATTCAGAGTAGTTTTAACCTCTCATTAATGAAAATATCGGAACTGGTTATATAAAATTAGGATTATCGCTGTGAAAGTTGAATATAAACTAAAACTAACTACTACTCATAACCGTTGCAATTGCGTCCAAATAACCATATGTGCTCACTGTACAATAAAAATGAATTTTGCTGACTAATATTATAACAATATTCTGGTTTATATTTTCATTGCATCATTATTCATTTAAATCTGGTTTATTTATTACAAAAATTCTTATAAATAATTAATAAGTTTAAATAAATAATGGAATTACAAATGGAAAAAGGTAAAAAAAATTTCGTTGATAAACCAATCAATCAGACAGGTGCTGAATGCATTGTTTATTTACAATGTAAAAATTTATAAGTTTTTAAAAGCCAGATAAATAAGCTCAAAATATAATTTGCATAATGGTAAATTTAAATACAATTATGCTTTATTCAATTTCAAAAAAAAAAAAAATTAAATAACTTTAATTAATTTTTAAAATTAAATTTAGGACTTGAATTATATTAAGTTAATGCCTTTTCATTTCCTGACTATAATTAAGTTAATTTCCTCACTATAAAACTAAGATGAATTTAATGAACCTATTTAGTACTTATAAATAATTTTTGACATTCGTATCAGTACGTTTTATTATAGAAATAATACATAAATTTCATAATGTTAAGTAAAATTTTAGTTATTATAGTAGCAATAACAATCTTATTTTTATCAGGTATTTTAAATTTATTCATAATTATTTATTGATAACAGATTTTTTCAATCAAAATTTTTTAATTAATAATTTTTTTTAGAAAAATTGTATATTAAATATTTTTAGAAATTCATTTTAAAATACAAATTTTTTTATATTGACAGATAATGTACTTAGTGCGCCTTTATTACCTGATGAAGCTGATGCTACACATAGCCGTGTAGTTCAATTATTTGATGATGTTCAGTTATTTGTTACAGAAATGTCTCGAGTAATTAAAGAATTTCTTCAAGACCATTTACATCATAATCATGCCGATCATAGTTTTGTATAATTACTTTATTTAAATCATTTAAACCAAAAAAAAATTATATGTTGTTATAACAAAAAAAAAAAAAATCTCTTTTTGTTGAAATTATGATGACAAAAAAAAACCTTGTTTTGGTGAATTGTGGTAATAATATGACAGGTTAATTCAAAAGGTAAAGTGAGTTTTCTAAATGAACAGATTACATATTTTTCTGACAATTTTCATATATAATTTTTATGACAATTTTGGTTAAATTATTTTGAAGAGGTAATCAATTTAAATAATTTTTATTGTATTTAATATGCTTGGCAACATAATTTTTACGAAAATTTTCAAAACAACTGGAAAATATTCTCATAAATTTCAGTCTAACTTAGTTATTAGTGCATTTATTTATGCGCAATATTCGAAATTTTGATGGATTTACATTACGGACCCCAAATTAACTTAATCCCTATACTGCGCGATATTTTTGGGAAAAAATATGTATTATATGTAATATGATATATATAGTATCTGAAGAGTACTATTTTAAACAATTTATGTATTCAACCGCAGCCAAACAATCCAATGAAACACAAATAAATGAAGTTAAATGAAATTAAAATTTTTTAAAAATATTTTTAAGAGAAATTAATATTAAACCGGACGACGTAAACCAGACAGCACTACGTAAACGTAGATAATGTCAAAATCTAAATCACACATTTGTTCAATACGCTCGCTGAAAATAATTACCACAATTGGTTAGTTTTTTTAATAATTGTATTTGTACGAAATCTGATACATAGTACGGTATAGGGTTAAACAGACAAATCTTTATAAAGATATAGGTGAAGTAATAACAATATCATTGTACAATTTTATTTTTTAATTACTGATATCTACAAAAAATATGAAATAAAACTGCATTGTATCAGAAAATATATACTTTTTAGATTTGTTAATAATCACGTTTATCAACTTTGTGAGAACAAGTTTTGTTTTAATGTTTTTGTTAAATTAGCTTGCATATCTGTTAAAATTATTTAAAAAATATTGACCCCAATTATTGGAAATATACATAAAAATATTAATGTATAAACGGAAAATACCTTAATAAAAATAATATAATAATTTTTTCAAAACAATAACAATTAAAAAAAAAAAGAAGTAAAGTAAATTATGAAAAAAATCATAAAATTTAATATTACAATCGTTACTCTCAACCAGACGTCATTACAGCAATCAGTTTTTTTTATTGACAAAATACTAGTAATCTTTAAACTTTATTGATAATATTCTTTCCATTACAAATTTATTCTCCAATTTATGTAAAATTCAAACTACTTCTATTTTTTTATTTTTTTTCTGTTTTAAAATTACCAAACATAATTTCCCAATTGAATTCATTGAACACATTGTGACACTTAAATGACTTTACATGGTATACATGAATTACTGTCGCGTCACTGAAATCGCATATCTATAAATTTTTTTTTGATGTATACATATGTATACACTATAAAAGCATATGAAACTATGTATGGTTTTTGTTTTTTTTTTGGTATATAGATATCGTTCTGATACTAAAAGAGATCAACAATTTCGTACTACAATTTGTTATATGCTGTCAATTTTTACTCTGTTTTCTAAAATTGCATTGCATGCATTTTTATTAAGACATCTTGTTTTTTTTTTCTGATTCAACTTTTAATGCACTGTATTTTTCTAAAATTGTATATCAACCAAAAAAAAAAAAAAAAAAACAATATAAATTAATTGAATTTTAAAGTACATAAAAAAAAATGGTATAGCAGCAACAAAAATTCTTGTCACATGGGAGACATTGTTGTGTCGTTAACATTTTACTATGCTTACTATAGTAGTATATTATTTTATATAATTTTGATATAAAGCCGTCACCGCGAATTGTTGTCTGTGGTGTAATTAATTTGTTGTGCATTTAACAGTCAAATAAAATAAAGAATTCTAAAATATTATTATTAGTTTTATTAATAAATAATATAAAATATGTACATATATTATAAAATATAGATAGTAAATATCTTTATTAACCAGAAAGTCAATATTATTGTAATGATAAAATGGCAGAACGAACAAATTAATTTATATTTGTGTTAAAATGAATTTTTTTTATTAAGACATTAAAAAAAAATATTAATGCACAAAAAATCTTTTAAATTTTAAATTTTTATAAATAGAAAATATTAATTGAAAAAAGATTATTAATTGTATAATATTAACAGCGTATAACAGAGCTGGGAATCAAAGTAAAAAATTCAATTACTAAAATTAATTGTTTCAGGAACGTAATGGAACGTAAATCTGTAAATTATTACTTTAAGTTTTTAAATGACAGACTAGCTCGAATAATAAATTTTGGTTTCTAACACATCCTTCTTAAAATTTTACTATAATTTTTATGACAATTTTGGTAAAAGTCCTGGTACAATAAAATATTTGAAAATTCTCATATTCGCAACATTCACTAAAAGACTAGCTTCCTTGAGCTAAAAATACATGAATATACATGAATATGTGAACGAAACTATATGAAAATTATGGAATTATTTGAAAATAATCATATTTTATAATAAATATATAAAGAGCGATAATTTATTAATTTATAAATTTGATAAAAACGCAATTAGTTGCATACTAAGAGAATTTATTAATCGATAACATTAATCTGTAATTTAGTATGTCAGCAAAGATGTTGTATGATTAAGACTTCAATAAATTATATTGTCAGTTCTTTAGTTTAAGGTCTGTGCTATTGTAGATGGAAATTTATTAGAAATGTTTATGTCCAATTGAGCTGCTTATATCTACCGTAATTTCTCTCGATATTTAATCAATTGAAAAATAAATTTTAACCCCTTTCTACGTCTCTGTTTTCTGAAAAATCTCTCACTACATCATTATTTGTAAAACTGAAGAGGTTAAAATCGAAACTGAAAGAAAATGAAGAACACCAGGTTCATTTTTTTAGACTACTCTATTTTTAATGAAATACTTTTGGGTACATTTTGTTAAAATGCTTTAGACTAATTTTTGACATTTCTTGATTCCTAATTTTTCACTGGAACACAAAAACATAAATTTTTACATTAAAATCTTTGCTCATCTTTGTTTTTTTTTAAACATATCTTTTGTTGTGTATTTAATTTAAAAAAATAAATAATAATATTAAATATTATGATCCAACCATGATTATTGTGACAATTAATATTATACAAGTATTATTTAAAATTGTTGCAATATAACAAAACTTATATAATATTTTTTTTTCTTGTTATTAATTGTAACGAACATCATTTGATTACACAAATATATTTCAAGGGATTTACCAATTTATCTCAATTAATTGTTATACTTTATAGCATTTATGTATAAAATATGGAATAAAAATATGAATCATTTCATTAAAAATTGTATTTACACAGAAATTTAAATTTATTACTTTTACAAAATTCAATATGATGTATAAAAAAAAATGGTGATTATTTATTGTATAAAACTTTCTCAGAAATATTTGATTTTGAAAATATTATATTTATTATTGATGCTGACAATTTCATGATTTTATCATAGAAAAAGTATGTTTTTAATTGTATTTCGAATATAAAAAATATTGAAATCCTAAATAAATTAATTTCGAAATGTTATTATTAAATTCAATCAATAAAATCAATATAACTCAAATATGAAAACAATAATGATTATAAATATTATGTTTATTTGCAAAATTATGGTCTTGCATGATTAAGTTTCAATTTAAATACGGATAGTATGTAAGACGTGTTTTCAAACGTTTGTTTCGAACCCTGCACAGGATGTCAAGATAGAATATTGCCGGTATAGCCCATTAAAAAGGAAGATTTTAATCAAATTATTATTATAAATATCTGTGTATTCTACCATGTTTATCAATCTTACGTTTTTACGCGCTAACGAACTATTATTAAGCATTAATTTAGTATCTTTAATTAAACCATTTTACCAATAATCTAAAAACATTATTCTTTAAAATAAATATTTTAAATTTGTTCACAAAAAAAAAATTAACTTTAAATAAAAATAAAATACCATTTTTTTTTCAATTTAATTTCTATAAAATAACAATAAATTTAACTTAAAAGCATAAATTTCAATTTTTTTTTATTGTGACCCATATTTAAGTCTGAAAACGTATAATTTACTTAAATAAACTATATTTTCCGATTCAATTTCCCCAAAACAAAAAAAAAATTCAATAAAATTTCGATGAAAAAAACGCAAAATACCCCAAAATAACAAAAAAAAAATTTAAACTATAAATTATTAATTTCTTTCTCTAGCCTATTATTTTTTTTTTATATATTCAAATTTCAGCACACCATTATTACAGATAGTCCACAATAATAATAATAAAAACAAAATCATTCAAACAGACAAATATGATATCCACCCAACCTATAAATAACCATATTTAATTTTATTTGTTCATTGGACCCGCATAGATTTATCTCTCTGCAATATTTACTAAAATAATAATAATAAAAAAAAGAAACTTGTTACTTAAATATACAAATTTTTCAAATTTACACTTTGACGCAATCAATTTTATCCTATTTTCTTCTGTTTTTTTTTTTTGTGGAGTCCTGGAAAATTTCATTGAAAAAAATAACCAATAATAAAAAAAAAAAAAACTAGGGAAAAGGAAAACAAAATAAAATTCCCAACCGTAAATTTATCTTAATGCACGTAAATATTTTCATTTTCAGTTTTTTTTATTTCTAGTAAAATGTATTTAAAAATAATATATATAAATGTTACGTGGCAGAACTACTGTGCATTAGTTTCACACGTATTACAAACATTTTATGTAAAATAATAAAAGGTCTACTCTTTCTACTCAGAGCTTTACTCAGTAAAATTTTACTTTTCAAACGCGTCGTTTTACATCGATTTTAGTGAATGTTTACTGTATGAAATTGCATTTTCAAATATAATATAATTTACGCCCTCTAGCTTCAGAATCTTGAATTATATTATTTAGTTTCAATTAATCCTTAAATCGACCCTTAATTCGACCCATTAATATCTTTCCAAATTAGGGGCTATTATTAATTTTGAAGAATATTTACGATTTTAAATTTTCGTTTTTTATTTAAAAAACCACATTTTCAAAAACCGGAAATTACGCTGCCTACCGCATCGCCTTAAAGTAATTATTCTATTAATCTGATATAAAATTCTAAAGCGTTTACAATCGAAGGGACTGCCAGTATTTTATGTTTACACTTACTATACTAATATATAATTCGAAAAAGTTTACAAACGGACAGACGAACAGATGGACTGACCGCATAGCGCTAACATAAGGAATTTTTAATTTTAAATCCTTTAAAAAAATATATTTTATTCAACCTTTTTTTTTTGTGCTCATGGTTTCAGAAAATCGTTAAAAAAATATAAAATTCCCAATCCTTAAATGATATATCGAATTCAAATTACATACAATATTTAAAGATACTTTTTTTTTTGTAGAAAAGTCCTTTAGGAGAGAAAAGTGAATTTAGTGGAAAATAAATTTGAATATAATTTAGGATAAATAAATGTTTTTTCGCTGGGTAATAAAGTTTCAATAAACAAGCAGTAAAGTATTCATAGTTTAATAGAATGTTAATAAACAAATTAGCAAATTGTAAAATTTATTGATGATGGGTTATCGTAATATATAATCAGTAATCTTTTTATTTCCGGTTAATAACCGGTATATTGTTTTTATTATCAGATTTGTGCAGATGGTACAGTTTATGTCATAAAAATAAAAGGTCAGATTTATATGTAATTTTATTAGGAAAAAAGAAAATATATTAAAATTATTTAATTTATTTACTAAAGAAAATAATAATTTTATAAGAATTTCTTGAAATTTGTCAAGCGATGAGCAACACGCGGTTCGATCATAAATCAGTTTTTATACAGCAGTATTTTTTTTAAAAAAAATATTGCTACAAAAATCAAAATCAAAAAATATTAGAAAATATCTTATCTCTGAAAAATTAACTTTCGATTTTTAAATTCACGGTAAATTGATATTATTGGCAAAAAAAGGCACCAATTATTTGTAGTTGAAGTTTCTTGACAATCTTAATTGGAATTATTTATGTTTTTTAGCAATATTCGTAATATTATATTGAAATTTGGACCGACTTATTCTATATGGATTCCGAATAAATTTCTTTATAGTCAAAAGACTTTATTTGCACCCAACTAATGGAAAATATTTTTAATTTACATTCTTTTTTATTGTAAAATTTACAACAAAGTTTCTTTCGACTAATTCAAGTTTTCTAAATCAAGTAATTTTGCCCAACTATAAGGAAACATCTGCAACATTACAATTAAATTGATATTTATTAATAAGTCAAATTATCACACTGTGACCAGTTTCACAATTTTCCATCACATTTCTTTGGTATTTGATCGATTAAAAATATTATATGTAAAAAAATTTTAAAAATACAAAGTTACAAATATGTCTAGCCACTAAATATTCAGTTAGTTAACTCCTATATTATACATATTTACATTTAAATACTAAATAATATTACACTATGTTATCCTAATATATGTGTTACTCACCGATTTAAATTCCCCCGGAATTTAAAAATCTGATAAAATCCAGAAGAAAGTAATAAAATGCATGAAACACTTGTTGCTATGAGTTGACATAAATTGACTATATAAATATTTTCGTCAATATTATTATTTATAATTAAATTTACCATTTTTTTTTTATTTATAATAAATTTTCTTTAATATATTTCAAATGTGGCATAAAACATAAAATAGAATGTTTCACAACATAAAATTCTTTCTTTTAAAATAATTGATTATTTATTTTAAAAATAATTTAAATAAAATCATTTTTTTTTTTTGTAAATAAATATTTTTATAAAATTTTGAATTTTTGTAGAACCAAACAAAAAAGTTGGAAACATAAACACAAATCACAAAAAAAAAAAAAAACTAAATACAAATTATTAGGTCAACATTAATTTTTTTTACAATTTTCCATTTTCAAATTTTCCACATATATATTATTATAATTTTCATCATCATCATGATGATCATTATTTTAAATCTATAAATAAAACACTTTTCATTATTAATAATAATCTTGAACATAAAATTTAAACAAAAACAAAAAATGTGTTTTAATTTAGAAAATATTTATCCAAGATTGTTTTTTTTTTAAAAATTTGGAAATATTTCCAAAAATATATTTGTAAATCACTTAAATTTTTCACAAAATATTTAAATTATTTTCTTTGATCAAACTGATTTGTTTTTTTTTTTAAATAAACCAAAAAAACATTATTTTTTAAAAATTACAATTAAATTAAATTTGTTTTTAAAATTCGTCACTGGAAAAACAAAATTACTGAAAATATCCCGAAAACAAAATATTAATTTTCTTTAAATGACATCTTAAACTGCCGACAGCCAAAGTACAAATGCCGATTTTTTTTGTATTATTTATTCTAAAATACGAAATAGTAAAAACCAAAAAAAAAACACAGAAAAGAATTTATATTTGTATTGGAAAACTGATCAAGAATCAAGATGATCGGTCGATGGGCACATAGATTCTAAAAAAAAAACAACAAATTTAGTGTATTTTCAGTTTTTACTGTGTTTACACATATTTAATGAGTAGCGGTGGCGGGCGGCAATCTGCGATAAATTATAATATTTCTAAACATTTAGATTCTATGGATTTCAGAATAAAAATATCCAAGTCATTTGGCAAAAAGTACATAAGTGCATTTTTTTGCCAAATTGAGTTTTTTATGTAAATCGAATTAAATTAAAATTTATTTTATGAATCTAAAAGTTTTTAATGGAAAAATAATTTTATTAACAATATAATTTTTCAATTAACTAAATAAGTGTACTAAGTAAAAACTCAATAACTTCAGTTAATAACCAAAATTAAGAGTATTTTTTTTATAAGACTTAGTTTTCTAATACTTTACGATAACTCGTGCGTTCAAAATTATGTACTTCTTGCCAAATAAAATTAAAATCACTGTCATTCTTTTAGATTTTTACATTTTTGTATGAATTTTAAATAAATTTAATTATTTATTCTGATAATCAATAACAATTTTCTAAGGAAATTAATATTTTTCACAAATTATTTATGTTTTTTTATAATATTATTTAATTATTTTCTTGTTTTAATGGCCTTGAAATTCTTTTGGCAATGCAAGAACTGATAGTCTGAGAATTTAAACAATCGCAGAGTGAATATGTAATATTTTAGTGAGAACCAAAACTATTCTGTCTAATTTTCTATACTTTAACAAATTGTCATATGTTCATGATAATAATTGAAGATCTTAGTGGATGAAGATGTTAAGCGATAATTTCATTTTGACAATATCAGATTTAAAATTTTTAGTACTTGAAGTTTGCTACAAGAACTTAATATTAATTACAGAATATTTCTGTTCGAAAACACAAAAAAACTCTATAAGTAAAATCGTAAATATTTTAGTATGCATTTAAAAATTTCTCATTTTACAAAAATATCACTTAACATCTTTATCCACTAAGCTCTTCATTAAAATTTATTTGTAGACCAATTTATAAAATGGCAGGTAACAAATTTCTTTCTAAATTGGCATGTGAGGAGGATAGTTACAACTGAAACTATATTAATTTTATGGCATGGTAACACTAAATACTTTATGACGAAACACAAAATAATACTTAAAATAGAACATATCAGAAGAATAGATCTTTTCAATATTCAGTTGATCATTACTAATCACCAAACATGATTACTGATTGTACATAGATTATTACAAAATTTTAAATCTAAATATTTTGTAATTTCAAAGCACAGTAAAAAGATTTTTGTGTAAAGCATAAAAGTGGAAAATAAATTAGTATAAAAACGAGTGGGGATAAATTAGAAAATCGGAAATAGAATTTAAATAATGTAATGACTCAACTTATGCTATACTAGAACAAAATAAAAATCAGAAAGATTATTTTTAAATAAATATAAAAACTTTTTAATCTCAATAATAATTATTTCTGTAAAAATACCTTTTTTTATATCCTGTACTTTGTAGATAAGACTGTAATATAATATTTATGATAAAGACTTGAAAATATGAATATGCATCAATTAGAAAATTATCAAAGTCAAAAAATTACCATAGTAATTTAATAAATTAAATATAGCTTTACTTCAAAAGTTTGTAAAAGTAAAAGAATTAAATAAAAAAATATTATGGATAGAAATTCTAATAAATTCTTGAAAAATACATTCTTGGTCAGATAAATTTATAGAAGTATTTTATTTTATAATTAAAAGTTTTTCAGGTTTCACATGAATATTTTAATGATTTGGTTCATAATTGCTAGCAAAATTTTTCAATAAAAATTTTAGCCTTGACCGAATCGAATATATGTTTAGTAAATAAACACTATTAATTTAGTAAATAAACACTGCCTCTTAACTACCTAAAAATATCTCCCGGAAAACTTTAATTTTGTTAACAAAATTTTGATATTTTAAGAGCAAACATTATTTTGCGACTGAAAATTCTAGTTACATGTTTTTTAGGGAACGGTTTCTAAAACCAGGACATATTGCACCCAGTTTTTCTAAAAAGAATCTTCGGGTCTATTAAAAACCTTCAAGATCTCAAGCGATCTTTAAGATTTGTATGGTGGCACAATAGGATAATCTTGACATTAGTGACGTTTCAGGTTATCCCTGACATTTATCTCATCTAAATTTAATATAATTTCCCAAAAATATTAAAATTACACTCAACAAATAATTACGAAATTTTATTATATTTAAAGTTTAAGTAAAAATTTAAATTATTGCACATTTATACAATAATTAAAGTGTTGTTCATTTATAAACAGGTGACGTTAATGGATATATTTTTAAAATCCACTTTATTAAAATGAAAAACAAAAAATAATTGATGATTAATTGGAAATTTATTTTACATTTAAAAAAAAATTTTTAATATGAAATTAAATTTTTAATATTTCGTAAAAATACAATGACGTTCATCATGGTTCCATATTAAAAGATTAATTTGAGGAAATTATATTTCATAAAAAAAAGAGAGAAATTCTTTTATATTATACAAAAAAGAATTTATAATTAAACATATCTCTCAGTGCACTGTACATTCAGATAATTTTTTTTTTTTGAAAATATACATATTTTAATTTTATTTATATAAAGAAATTATATAATTTTATTTAAATGAATAAATTTTCCCACTTTTTCAATGAAAACTTTTATAATAAAATATTATTATAACGTATAGGAAAAATGGATTTACTTTTTTTTCAGATTATGTTAAACATCTTTATTTTCAAAAAAAAACTGTACATGACCTAAATTAAATCCTTCACCTGTTTAAGGTTTTTTTTTTTCAGATATTAAAATACCAATTATTTTTTGCCACAAAATTGTCTCAAATAAATTTATTCAAAATAACATATTTTTCAAGTTTTCTTTAAACTACTATACTAACTAATAATGTATATGGAAAATTTTTTGTGAATTTGGAAAATAATTTTATTATAGAAAATTTTGAAAAATAATAAAATATTATATAAATATTAATAATATGTTATTTTAATAAACAAAATCTTTTAGAATATGATTTTATGGTCAAAAAATATTTACCAAAAAATATTTTAAATAAATTTTCTATGGTGAATATAGAAGATAAAGATTTAAGTCCTTTTGGATAATAAAGTTTTCATATTTTAATTAGAAAATACTTTAAATATTATTATATAAATATTATTATAATGAAAAACTTTATATATATATTTTCATTTCCATTTAACATTATCATGATACCGAAAAAAAAAATAGAATTGAAAATTTTGTGAAGTTTAATATTATTTTAAAAATTTAATTAGATTAGTATTTATGGTGCAACAATTTTTGTTTTAAAATTTATTTCTTTGTTAATCAACAATTTCTCCAGTTTCTGATGAAAAAGAAATATTGAAATATGAAACATAATTATAAATATAGTACACTAGAAAAATAGTACAAGTTTAAATATAGTTACCTACTAAAATAATAAAATTTTCCTAACAAAGTTTTAGGTTTCCCAGGAAAATTTCCAAATCAATTGATTAAAGTAATTAGAAATTTTGTAGAAATCTTTTCAATCAACTAATTTAAATTTTTTTAATCACTAAATGCACTCTAGATAAAATTTTCTAGATAAAGAACTAGTGTTCCGCACAACTTTCTGTTGGATTAATTATAAATCTGAGCTAAAATGGTAATTAATAAATAATTAGTCTTTAACAATCGACAGCTACAATGTTAAGGTGGATATGTCTGGAAGAATCATTCAATCATCCATCTGCATCGAAATCAGTCTTCAATAGCCAGGTAACGCCAGTAAAGTAAGGAAGTAAGTCTTAAACGTTTACTATATTTTAGTTACTTTCCAAGAATTGAATACCGAATTGAAAGTTACATAATTTCTATTATATACATCGTTCATTTGATTTTTGTTCGTAAATAAGGTTTTCTCTTAAATCATAAATGTAACTTAAATATTTTATAACAATAATTTATTTACAAAAAATTTAATTGTCCATTTCCAATTTGTGGTCACAATGTTATATAATATTTTATTTCGTACAAAATTGATATTTCTAATAATTGTGGTTATAGTTAGAAAGGACATAATATTTATTACAATTTCGACATAATATACTTTGTAAAAATTAATTGTATACCTGTAAATAAAACCACAAAAATCGATGCCAAGCGAAATATTTCCAATTATAAATTTAATTTACATTGAAATATATAAAAAATTTTGGTATACGTATAGTAAAATTGAAAATTATAATTCTTCCTTTACATATATGGTGTACAATAGACTGTCTAATTTTCTACTATGCCCTAAAACATAAACCTGTATACAGAAGAAAATATAAAATTCTATTTTCACAACAATAAAATGGAAAATATGGTTTGTATAAGGATTTCAAATTTATTTCAATATTTTTTTCACATTTTTAGTTAAAAGTACAAAAAAAATATTGTAATAAAATTAAAATTCGATTGAAATAATTTCAGTAAACCAACAAAAAAAATATAAATGACTATTTCAGTATTTAAATTAAAATGTCATTATTTGCACTCAATTAAATTATATTTCCGTCTTATTTATTGATATTATAGTTAAGTTGAATTTTTGTGGTAATTCCAGTCATGCTACAACAAAATAAATTTGGAATAAAACAGAAATGAAAATAATATTAACAGAGTTTATTAATATTTTACATCAAGCTGCATCAATACGAAATCAATGTGCATCATGTGAATATGGAAGTTGTCTTTTATAGAATAAGGGGTAAATTACAAAATTTTATATAAAACTGAAAGCAGATTCTATGTTTAGTTAAGCAAGCAGCACTAAAAGCGATATCCAAAAAATTAGAATCCACTGCCCAGGTGGTCGCAGTTTAATAGCGAAGAGTGGGGCCATAGTGATACATAAATAAATATGATCTCCACACTAAAGGACTACTGAAAAATTTGGTAAACAATAAGAATTACGAGGTGACTGGCAGCTGCATAAATATAAAACTGTTCTGAAGCCATCCAAGTGAAAACAAGATAATCCTTAACAATGAATAAAGGAAAAGCCAGTCTTTATACTGACACTACGACGAGGTGTATTATTCTAAGAAAACATGCTGTACTGCTAGGATTATGAACGGTCTCACAATGTAGAGAAAGCAGACTGCGAAGGTGAATAGGAACATTTTCTCTGCCACTGTACTCAGTGAGGCAAAAACAAATTAGTTAACTTGGAATGGAGGTTTCTAGAAAACATGGAGGTGGCAGGTAGAATCAAGTCAGTCAATCTGATAAAGTTTATTAAAGAGGTGGAATGGGACCATGCGCTCAAATATTGAGCCACGGATTGGAGCCAAAAACAAATTGAATTAATAAAAGTAAAATAGTAATTGTTATAGAAAAATGTACTTGTAAAGAACACAAGCTGGACTTAAATTGAATATTTTAATTGCCTTCTTGAATCATTGATTATTTTGTTAGCTTTAAATCAATTTTATAATGACAAAAAAAATTTAATCCAGTTTTATGTCAATCCATTTATGCACGTATTATCATTAAACATTTTTTAATTACTACTTTACATCTCTTCCAATAATTTCCATAAAATAAGTGTGCATAATTTAGTAAACAGAATAAAAAAAAAAGACATTAAAAATCACCCAAAACCAAAATAAGCCCCCAAGTTAATCTATTAAGTGATTTCTTATTTATTGCACTATAATTAGTTTAAGTAAAATTTTGCACAGTTTAATTTTTTGTTTTTGGATAAAAATGTTATAAAGTTTTTCCTGCATGTTTTTCTTTTTAGATTTATTTACTGATAGTCTGTCAACGATAATATAAATGACGTCCATTACTCATGTGGCAATTTTACACATTTTCTAATGTTTCGGTTTTCTTTTTTTTTTTCTGTATTTACATATGCGTATAGAATTCAGTCTGTAATCTGTAATAAATTTTGCACTAAGCTTAGGGCCAAGTATGTTATATTTTAATGTTGTTTATTTTTGGTGTCTAGATAATGAGTTGTGTTGCTTAGCTGTTAGTTAGAAAACTAATTGACTTTATTTTGAAATTTTTTTGTTAGTTTTTAATGTACAATAATAATATAAAAAAAAAACAGAAGAAATTCTATTTTTAGCAAAGAGTAGAATGACTGGCGTATGGGTGGAATAGTGTATATTGACTTTGAATATTTTCTAAGCGCCGCATATAAATTAGAAAAGGAAATCCTAATGTGGCCAAAAAAAAAAAAACACCAGATAAATTTTTATGTATTGTAAACATTATTACGAAAAGATATGATTATTTACTTTTCATTTTAAGAATATAAAATATATTTATTTTAATAAGTTTGTTACTTTACTTTCAATATTTTTCGTGATAATTTTTCGTCATTCAAGTGGTTTTTTTTTTTCTGTGTTAAGAGCAAAGCATAACAAAATAGTTTTTATTTTTGGTTTTTTTTTGTATATTCATAGAAATTTGTATTTTATGAGATTAGTAATTCCGGTGCAAGAAAATGTATAGTAAAATGATACTATGTTGTCAAAATATTCATAAATATTTAAAAAAAAATGGAATTTATTTGGCTCTTGTACAAGAACTTAAATTTTTTTTCAAGTAAACTAATTTTTCTCAGTATATGAAGAGCATTTCTTTTGTAGACTGTGAACCACTTGAATTCTAAAACATGAATTCGGAAAAGTAATATTGTCCAACTCAAAATGACAGTAAATAAATACAAATATGAGAGATTGATGTCACATATTTATGATAGTTTTATCACAATTTTCCCGTCCTTGAATTGAAACTACAATAATAGTTTCAATTCAAGGAATGATATGATTTTAGTGATTATCCTCTAGAATTTTCAGCTCATTTATCTATGCTACTCAATTTTAATTCTCTGTTTCATAACATTTAACATTGCATGAAAAAACTATCATTGTAAAGTTCATTTATAAAGTTCACTACAATGATAAATATATTTTCTTTCAATTGATCCCACCATAAATAGGCCATAATTATAAATATTTACTATACATTTAACATTTATAAATGGACATAATTTAAAAACCACAAAATAAAAAAATAAAAAAAAATTTTTTTTAGCATTTCAGTCAATAAAATATTTAAACATGGAAATGATACTCTATATATAATTCGGGGCGAAATAATTGTTTTAGTCTCAGAAATATTATTATGTCTATTCCTATACAACAGTGTAATGTACCGAAAAGAATTTTAAAGTTAAGCACCCCATTTATATTTCAACACTTCCACTTTTATATTGCAAAATATAACAAAAATTATATTTGTAGTTTTTGGGCAGGCAACTGGCATTAAAATTTGCAAAAATCAAAAACTAACATAATAATAATATTTAATATTTTAGTTTTTATTACTCAGTGATATTTTATGTTTTATTATATCAAAGAAATGGAAATAAAAGTGAAATTTTGTTTTATTTTTTTTTAGATATTTCTATGATTTTCTAATCTAAATTTAGAAATATTTTTATAATAATTTCCTTAAGAAATTATTATTATTTTTTCTTTTAATAAAAATTTCACATTTTAAGAAAATTAAATTTCATTTGTCAGACATAAATTTAATTATTAATTCAATAGATGAAAAATTTCAGAAGATTATGAAAAATTTATTTAAAATTTTTTAGGAAATATCCACTTAATTTTTTCAATTTTCATTTTAAAATATACATTTTCTCATTAATTTTATTTAAAAGTTGATAATTTACCAAAAATTAAAATTAATAAAAAATTATCATGAATTTTTTAGTATCAGTATTTCATTAATATTTTCAGAAACCAAACTGATTTTAAGATGTGTACCAGACTTAATTGGTTTGAATTTAAATTAGGAAGTAAATGAAAAAAAATATTAATAAAAAATTTTGGGGGAAAAATCGAAAAATATTATTAATTTTTAATATATTCTTATTAAAAAGTTCAAACAAAATTTATAGCGAAAAAAGAAAACATATACATATTCATAAAAATTTTCATTAAATAATTTTTAATTAATAATTTTTTTTTAATGATTTTAAATTTTATATGAAAAATGGTGATTTGGTATACAAAAAAAAGAAAAATATTGATTTTTAAAATAATATTATTTACTTTAAACTTATGAATTAATATTTATTTATATCTTGAATTAATAGATAACTTCACTAAAAAATAGTACAATGACATAGTATAGTTAGAGTTTTAAGCATTATTTTTATGTGGTAATTTGCCAAAACATGATATATGTATGTATATACATTTTTTTCAAATTCTGAGATAACGCCTGATTTCGATTGCTAAACATTTTTAATCTTCCAATTTAGTAATTAGGAGCTCAGATATGTTTAATTTGAAATTATGCAGAGATCATGTTTTAAGAAATTTCTACAGAATTACAGGGAGTTATTAATCAATTCAAAACACTAAACAATACCATAAACTCCTCAAACTGAAATCTTAAATCCTTCTGATAGCTGGAAAGAATTAACAAAAAAATAATAAAAATGCTGATAATTGTTTGGATTGAGTTGGACGGGTATTAAATATAAAAATTGAACAGAATTGTATTCTGCACAGAGAAACACTTTCTAAAAAATAGAATATTTGCAGCAAATGAGATTAATTAGTATTAACCAAAATATATTTTTGGAACCAATGTAATTTATTTCTATTAAAACTATTTTTTTTTTATAATTCTGACAGTTTAAGTCATTTTCAAGCCACGAAAAAAATAATTTCAATAAATGCAATCGCCTCCTTTTTATAAGAAAAGTTAATTCCTTTTCATTATTTATTTACTATTTTCTTTTGAAGTTAAACAGAAGCTATTTTTGGGCAAATAATAGTTCGGCTGTTTAGAAATATTTTTAGAGGTAAAACAATTTTTTTTCTCGTTAATACAGAACTCCTGTCACTGGGCTTAATGAGAGGACATCCTTTGTAATTTAATTTACACTGAAAAATTTTCAATTATAATTATGTTCAAATGTCCTTAAATTACAATTACTCAGATTACATAATCAAAAATTATGAATAAAGTGAAATATTTCATTTGAAAATGGTGAATCTGAAATATCTTTAACAAAAAAAGCTGTCCCTATTCCGAACGAAAATTTAATGATTTTCAATTGAAATATTTCACTTTAAAGGCAGGATTGTTTAAACACCCCCCTTTAAAAATCATTAAATTTTTAATTTCACACAAACAATTTTTGTTCTGTATTTAGCACACTTTTAATTTAAAACCTTTTTTAAAAAACCATTTTACATTTGATCAGATTGAAATCCTTTTTTTATGTCATATTAAATTTGTTTCTTTTTCATCCATTTTAATTTACACTCTATAATTAAATCATTTAATCATTTCCACCATTTTAAATAAATTCTTATTTGTAAACCGTAATTTTTATTTGTACTTTTTATGTTTTCTATACGTTTTTTTTTTACAACAAACCGAGAAAAAAAAACACAAAGTTTTTTGTATACAAATAAAGGACATAAATAAATTATTCTTTTTTTTTTTGTAATCACAACACACAACTAAAAATTACCATCAAATTTCCTTTCCATTACAAAAAAAAAAAAAAAAAAACATTAAAAAAACGAAAATAAGGATACCACGAAAATCTGTGAGTAACAACAGCAAAAAAAAAAGGATTCAAGTCGATGATTTTAAAAAAAAAACTTGCGGATTTCTTTCTCTTTTTTTTGTTGTTATCAATTGTCAGTTTTTCCTGTTCCTTTGGACCAGCTGACCGCGACCGGTAAATCACGAATTTCCGGAGGATATTCTTCTTTACAAATAAATGGAATTTCCTTTTTAATAACTTTTTTGCTTTAGTTTAGTTTGTGTTTTTTTATGATTATTATTACTTTAGCATTAATATTTTTTTTTTTTTATGTTGCTTTTGGTATTATTGTGCTCCAACGAATTAAACGACCCAAAAGGGTTGTTTAAAATTAATTATTCACCCACAAGGAATTGCAAAAAAAAATTTTTAGTGTTATCCTTGATATTTTGTTGTTTTTCTGTATGTTTTTGGAAAAAAAAAATTGGTGAAATATGAAAAAATTTGTACGTTTTCCGTTTTTTTATTTTTTTTTTTTGGGTCTGGTGGTAGAAATTAACAAACAAATAAAAAAAAGTTTCACGTCGCTTATAATTCACGGTAGACCGCCCATCAGCAGAACAAATTAAACTGAAAAGGCCTAATATTTAATAAATTTTTTTTTGTAAATATAATAAAAGTAGTAGCAGAAAGAGAGAGAACAGATAGATTTGTAAATCACATGGAAATTATGGGGACAATGGCCACAAAAGTACGAAAAAAATAAATAATACTAAAACAGAATAACAAAAATAATATTTTTGTTACAATTAATGTCTAAAAATAATATGGCAAAAAATAAACTAAAAGATTTTTGATTATAACACGAATTTTCGATAATCATAATTTCGAATGTAAATAAATTATTAGTGTTAAACCTTAAAACCAAAGTTGATCCAATAATTCGTTGTTTTATGTAAAAGTCCAAATAAAGGTCTAGTCCTTTGTAAGCCGTTAACAGCAGTGACACCTTCTTTTCAGCGAACTGACCAGTCACTGTTTAAGCTTTGTGATAGGAAGACGAAAGTGGGTTAAAAGAAAAGTATATTAGGTTACGGAGAATATTATTCATTTGTTATGACTTAGGGCCTTAGTACATGATAAATTATGTTTATTGGGAAGCGGATAACAGAGTTCCTTTTTTTTGTAACTTAAAAAGTTACAAAAAAAGGAACTCTTTTTTCCCCATAAATATAATTTATCATGTCCTTAGGAGAAGTAACGTTAACATAAAATTGATGAATATCCTTGGGAGTAAATGTAATTTTTGCAGAATATTTTAAACGTTGCCATTAATTCCATTACAATTGTCATTAATTCCATAGAGGAGAGTCCCCTAAATCTTACCATTCCTTGTATTAGAATTAGACGATTAAAAAGTATATTAAAACTTAAACTCCGGTTCTAAGATCTAGTCCTGACAATCAGGGCAGCTGAGCAACTAAATTTTCGATCAATATTAATTTTTTTCAAATTGAAGAAGATCTTCAGGATATTCGGTATTATAAAATTTCGAAATAATATTTTAGTAAACCAAACAATTTTGTGACTCGACAAAATAAGTTTATGATTAATGAATTTCATTACAGATTTGACTTTGTTTTGTTTTTTTGTTTTTTTAGCGGGGATTTGGTAAAAATAAAAGTATATTACAGAAAATAAAATTATTTAGCATGAATGAATTTTTATATGAAATGATGTTAAATTATGGAAGAGATAAGCTTGTGTATTACATAAAGAGAGGGGAAGATTTAAAGGCGACAAGATTAAATAATTTAATTATCGTATTTTAGAAATGTTAATCAGGAAAAATTATACCCTGCAGTTAAATGCAAATATCGATTTTTGAAAGCATAAAATTTATCTAAAAAGTTTATCTTTAAAAAATTTTAATAGATAATAGGCTTATAAGTAAAAGAATGCAATGAGTAATTGAATAATTCTGAGAAATAAAGTTCTAAAAATCATAATTTTTATTGAACCGCTTTAGTTTAAATATAGTTTTTATTAAATTCATAATGGAAAATAATTGATTAAAGATTTCAACAATAAAAATTAAATTATTTATAAATTTAAATTATTAAATGAATTTCAAACTATATTTATGAACTGAACTGCAGTTCCACTTAAATATGATATTTATCTAGAATTAATGAAAGTGCACTTTCATCTGTTATTGTCCCAAATATAGAATTCTCCCCATTCATTCATTTTGCTTTTTTAACATTATTAAAGTGCGTCCAAATGAGAAAAAAAATGATATTTTTATTGAATTGTGATTCTAAAATAGTAAAATTATATCACATTGTGTGTGTGGTTATTTTTTCAAGTACAAAATAATTTTTTATTTATTCAATTGTTTGTCCCGTGCTTTGGCTCCCCTAATTTTTTATGTTTTCAATTGCGTTTAAAAACACTACTAATTCTGATGATAAGTCTGTTTTTTTTGTTATGGTTGCACTTCACTACTAACTATGATACTTCTTATTTATTACTTAATGATAATGATATGGAGATGTGAATAAGCATTTTAATTTTAAATAATGTTGAATAAATTCAAATTTATGGTGTGGTGACAAGAAATTGTATTTTGACAATATTAGACTTTTAATTTAATTAAATTAACGTATTTCTAAGATTTTGTTTATATTTTTGTTATATTATTTTGACTATAATTAATATAAGAATTTATTTGGAATATTTTGGAACTTGTAATTAAAGTAGAAGTGACATTTACCTAAATTAAGACATTGTTGCAAATATATAAAATATAAAGAAACATTTTTAAATATTTTAAGTTAAATATTCAATGGGCTGGAGATTTTGTAGCAAACTTACCATTCTCTGTTAAGATATTTGTTACAGAAGATATTTACAAACTTAAATTAATGTTTTTTTTTTAAATTTTAAAAGAGAGACGGAAGAGTAATTATTTACTTTCTAAAAATAAGTTTTTTTGTCCGTCAATTTATATTTTTATTTACAAGGAACGGATTATAGTTATCTTCTTTTTTATCACGTAATTTTGCTATTGCTTCTGACTATTACAAACAGACTATAAGTTACATCAAGTTCTCAATCTGAAAGTCATCCCATCTTTACTACGATTTAAACAAGTTTAGTCATTCGTAACTTACTTCATTTTTCTTTCGCCCCCACCGTTCTCACCAGAACCTTTCTTTAAAATTGCCGAGCTCTTTTTTTAAACGACAAAACGGATAAAATTTAAAAGTAACGAATTATATTATTAAAATTTCCCCTTTTCTGATGTAACGAATGTAGAGAAACGAATTATAATTTTCCAAGCTAACGAATGATAAAATTTTTGTACCCAGTTCTTTACTTCGTTATTTCCATTTGTTATTTTATTATTTAATATTTATTTTATTAAATATTTATTTTAAGGTTTGGCACTTAACTGGGGTTTGAATCTCAAATTTCTAAAAAAAACTAGAAAATTAGTAAGTCAAAATTGAAAAAGATGTATTGCAACATTTTTGGTTTGAATCTAAAATATACAAAATAGTAGTCAAAGTTGCAACAGATGCCGTAGAAATTCCTTCAATGAAACTCCTTAAATGGTCGACATGTAGGGTGATTTTTTATAAAATTATTATTTTTTTAAATTTACATATAATTTAATTTTTATTAGTACTTCAATTTTTATTATAACTTTACTCACCAAAGTTAAAATCCCAAAGAATTTACCAATTTCTTTTATTAGTTTACTCGATGGATAATAAACACTCGTTGTCAAATTACTATCTACCGTTATTATTCTTTTCCAAGTCTCTACTGTTTCTAATGATTTCCAATTTTTTTCTTATTAATTTACTCAAAAAAGTAAATAACACTTGTCACAATAATATCTGTACCGTTTCTTTTTTTCTAATATACCGTTTCGAATTTACCGTTTCTAATTAACCGATTCTGATATGTTTAGAGACATACTTCTGACAGCGCTAAAATTTCCAAATTATTTTCTTATTTTTTTTAATAATTTCCAACATTTTTTCTTATTAAAAATATGTAATTTGTTTCCTTATTTTTTTTTGTTTCCATATTATTACTATATTATTAATATTTTTTAAATTCTTTGCAATGATCACAGATTGTAAAAGTAAATGACGCTTGTTGTCAGAAGTATGTCTCTAATCTTTCTATATTTTTTCAAATTAAACTAAATTTCACTTCCGTTTCTTTGAAATTAAAGCAAATTAATTACTCTGATAAGATATCATCTATGAAAATTACTATTCAAGTTTCCATTTTGTTCTAAATAATTTTATCATATGTTTTTGACAACTCAAACAGCTGTAATTTTGGCGCCTTTTCCAATTTTCCAAACAAAAGAATAACAGAGATCAGAAAAATTATTTAATACATATTATACTTTTTTTTTGCATGCAGTCAAAAATTTATAAATTTAAATTTAAAAACTTGAAAATGTCTAATGTGTTGAAATGTCCTACAAGTCCACTTACTGGTACATCTCTAGAACAAAAATTAAAATCAAAACGAGCTGCATTTACCTTCAAACATGGTTCACCAAAAATTAATGAAATAATCAGAGAAGTATAAGAAAATATTAAAATTTTCATTTAACACATCATTTTTATGATTTAATTTGTAGAAATGTCGAATTCGTATTAAAGAAGCTCGTAGGTCTACTTTTGAACAAAATCGAAATTTAGATCCAAACAATAAGGTAAATATGTAAAAATTTAGGCAGTGACAGAAAATTTACTTATTATATTTCCCAGTTACTAATAAAACAAATTGTTCGTGAAGAATTGGCTGATCTCGAGGAGGACATTAAATTACAAGAATTAATTTATGAAGAAATTATAGATGAAATCAATGAATGGTTTATTAAAGAATTTGAAAATGAACAAAATTATTTAATTGATGTATCAGAATCAGCAATTGTATTTTGTCCAGTTTGTCAAAAATCAAATTTAAGAAAATCTCAAGGGACTTTGTATTGTGAATGTGGTATTAGGTAATTTAATATATTTTGTATAAATTTAAAATTTCTAATCAAGTTTTTGTAGATTTTGTTATTCTGAAAATATTGAACATTTTCAAAATCGTATGCAAAATATTTTAACCGAACATGAATTACAATGTAATGAAAGTTTTAAATTTTTTGTTGAACCAAATCCAAAATTGGTTGATACATTTTTATTAAATGCAGTTTGTGAAAAGTGTGATCGATTTGTTTGTATTTCTTAAGATATTTTATTATATAATTCAAAATTGAGTTACGCATAAATTGAATCTTTATGTTGAAATTGGAATTAACTTTTTTTAATTATATTTTTATATCTACATATTTTGATATATAAATTTTTAATGAATTCAATAAAATTAAACATGAACTAAAATCAATTTTATTTTATTACAATTTTTAAAATTAATGGAATGGTCACCGATATCATTTAACACGTTCACTCCTAAGTCGCGTAATGTGACATCAAACGTATTTTGACTCAATTTACATTTTGTTGCAACGATCTTTGGATATATGCCAGGTAGTTATATATTATTTATATTTTTTGGTGCTATAATTTTTTGGTGCTATATGCTTATGAATTTTTACAAGAAACTCAATAAACGCTTGTGGTGAACGTGTTAAATTACAAAATTTCTGATATATGAAAAATTATTTTAAAAAAAATAATGCTCTGAGCATACTTTTATGTAAAAAATAACATTCACCGCCTATTCTTAATATTTGGCGCTCATCCTTGTACTAAAAAAACTTAGGCGCCTACCTCAAGAAATCCAAATTCAGGGGTACCAACATAATTTAACTTCCTCTGCCAATTTCTTTTCTTAGACAACGTGCTAAGTGACGGTATAAGGTGAATAGTTTTTAATTAATTTAACATATTTTCATTGAAATTTCCATAAATATTCAACGAAAATATATTCTTTTTAGAATGACTGTCGTCGACAAAAAAAAAGTTGCAGCTAAGAAGCTACCAGCTGTCCCAGAATCAAAAGTGAAATTCGCTAAAAAGCGACTTAGTTCACGAGCAACACTTGCTAAAAGGAATTTAAAACGCCGTACTGTCATTGCAGTAAGGAAACGTGAAAATTTCTTACGTGCTGAAAAATATAATACTGAATACTTGAGAAATGAACGTCGTGAAATTAAATTGAGACGTATTGCCAAAAAACGGGGAATGTATTATGTTCCTGCTGAAAGTAAATTGGCATTTGTTATGCGTATTCGTGGGTGAGTGTTATTTTTCCCCCAAACAAAGGTGTTTTCTTGCATTTAAACATCTAAATGTGTGTGCTATATAGGTTCAGTGTAAATTTATCTATAAAATCAAAAACCAGGAGAATATATTTAATTTAATAATGTTTCTATTTGCAATTATAGGTTATGTCATTTTCATATGATAGTTGATTATATTTTCACATTACGTGTCAAACTAAATTATTTTGAAATTGAAGAGGTTAGAGGATAATGGTGTTGGTAACATTTTCGTAACCTGGGATATTCTTGTAAATATGGTGATAATGCATCATAAAAAGGTTAACTATAAATGCTACTTATGCAACATGAAAATGTCAACACGTTCATCCTCTAAAATATTGCCATTAATTTTACTGGGCTATAACTATTAATTTTTGGGAAATTATTGCGATTTTCAATGGCATAATGTTTCGATTACACAATAATCATAATATTTCCAATAAAATCGTAGAATAAAATTAAACATAAATTGCTTTGATTTGCTATATTTTATAAAATAAATAATAGTGATTTAGTAATTTTTGAACATTGTTTTATAGCTTATTCTACCGCATCTAATTAATTTCGCAATGTCTATTGTTTTGATTAAACTTTAATCAGCAAGATATTATAGACCACAGGAACATTATATTCTTTTTTTTGGTGCTATAGTATTAAATTAATGTGATTTTGGGTAAAATTTGAAAAATAAACTGAAATTTGATCTAAACATTAATATTAAATTATAAAATGTAAAAATTATTGCGATTTTCAATGGCATAATGTTTCGATTACCCAATAATCATAATATTTCCAATAAAATCGTAGAATAAAAAATTAAACGTAAATTGCTTTGATTTGCTATATTTTATAAAATAAATAATAGTGATTTAGCAATTTTCAAACATTTTTTATAGTTTCTATTCTAATATAAAGTACTCAAAACTTACTAAACCATTTTTGTTAGTCAGTACGGTTTTTATTGATAAAAACCGTACTGACTAACAAAATGGTTTAGTATTTCGGTTTTTATTGATAGTTTAATATGCAAGAAAACGTATTAGAATTTAAAGTTTGTTTACTCGTAGAATTATTCTAGATTTATGTTAATTTTTTAAATTATAAATTATTATTTAATTATGAAAATTATATCATTTTATGAAATTAATATAAATTTTAAAATCAAAACCCTATAATTCAATTAGTAAATAATTTCAATATTTCTTTCATTTATATTTCAGTATCAATAAAGTTGCACCAAAAGTAAAGAAAGTTTTACAACTATTCCGTTTACGTCAAATAAATAATGGTGTTTTCATTAAATTGAATAAAGCAACAATAAATATGTTACGTATTTGTGAACCATATATAACCTGGGGTTATCCAAATTTAAAATCAGTTCGTGAATTGATTTATAAACGTGGTTTTGTTAAGCATAATAAACAACGTATACCAATTACAGATAATTTTGTAATTGAACGTAAAATGCGTAAACATCATCATATTCAATGTGTTGAAGATTTGGTACATGAAATTTTAACTGTTGGACCAAAATTCAAATATGCTTCAAACTTTTTGTGGCCATTTAAATTAAATACACCAACTGGTGGATGGCGTAAAAAGAATAACCATTACGTTGAAGGCGGTGATTTTGGTAATCGTGAAGACAAAATAAATAAACTTTTGAGACGAATGGTTTAATTTAAATAATAATTTAAAACAAATAAAAGAGAAAAACAAATGAAAATTTTTGTTGTGAACAGAAAAAATAAAATAAACAAAATTTTTAAAAAAAAAAAAACTTTAACAACTTTTATTTACATTTTCATCAAAATTTTATTTAAGAATACAAAAAGTGTATTTCATTTATGAACATTGTATTTCCTTTCTAATTTTGATCAAAAAGTGACGTAAAAGAGTACTGGGTCTCAGGGAAGGGAAGCAATTGTTAGTGAACAAGTTTACATTTTGTAAATTAAAATTGGCCTAATTAGGAAATAGATGAAATTTCAAACTTTAATAGGTTAGTATGAGTGTAAGATATAATTTTTTGAAATCAAAGATAATCCTTTAATGACGGCATATTCTCACATTAACACAACATAAAGTTAATTTACTAATGTTCCCAAGTTTAAATATTTGCCTATCAATATAATATCTTAATCTGACCATGCTCTGAAATACAAATTAAAAAAACGCAACATTTCATAATTTTGATTAATTTATTTCTATATTCAATATAATTTTTTATATAAGTTTCCCTTATTTATAATACGATTTTAAAAGTTTCATAATGTCTCCTTAATACAAATTAAATTAAAAAATTTTTTCGTACTATCACCTAAAAATAAAATGCAAAATTAAAAATTCGTTAATTTTTATTACTACATTATTTGAAAAACATTTTAAAACTTCCCATTTTTACACACATAACAAACTTTACAATTATTAAATAATTTAGTTATGTTTCTGTCTATACATTTTTTATATTTTTATTGACAATTCCTAAAATTCTTTGAAAATAAATTAATTTGCATTTATTTTCATAATTTCTTTTCGTAATTTAACTTTTATTCAATTTTTGTATAAAAAAGATTTCTTCTAAAAACTATGGGGTTAAATTTTTTCATTAATTAAAATTTTTTTTTATATAATTTTATTTTCGAAAGCAAATTTTCATAGCAAAATTTTGTTTATGCAAGCATTTAATTTGGTGTTTAAAATATTATTTAAAAGTCTCTTAAAATATTTAAAACTTTAAGGAAATTCTTGGTGTTTTTTTTTTAAAATAATTTAATATGAAATAATAAAAAAAAACTTTTGGACGGACTGTAATTGAATTTAATACGTAAAAAAAAAATTTCATATCCCAAAATTTCTATGCGAAAAAAAATATTTTTAAAAAGTGGAGGAAAGTATTACAAAATATATATTCAAGTTTATTTATATAAAATTAATAAAATTCCTTAAAGTTTTCAACTTTTTTTTCAATTATGTATATTGCAAAACTATTTACAAAACTATTTCCTTTTAAATTATTTAAATATTAATTATTAAATAGATAAACTTTAAGGTACAAATAAATATTTATATTTATTAGAATATATTAATTTTTTTAGTGTTTAATTTGGATTTGTATAATATTTAAATATGTAATGAAAAATTTAAATTAAATTCGTAATTATGTCTTAAATGATATGCAATTTATAAATTGTTAAGCCATACTTTATATAGTTTTTTGTTAAATGTTGAATATTAACAACGATAATTCTCAATTGAAGACAAAATAACAAATTAAATTTAAAATATTTTCCCTTGAAATAAAATGACAAATGTAATCACAAACATAATCTGTGTATGAAGAAATATAATGAAAGTTTTATTTTAAAATGTTCAAATACATTTTTATTCTCTTGAATAATACTTACTTTCAAAGTTTGAATTATGGCAAACTATATTTCTTAGAATTTATTGTTCAATTATGTCATTTCTAAAACATAGATTAAATTAAAAGTTTAATTGACATCTTTAATAAAAAAAAAACAAATTATTTCATTAAATTATTTAGAATTTTATATCCTTTATTATCCCATACAAATTTATCCATGCTTTTTAAATATAGTTAAAAAAAAACAGACTAAATTAAGAAAAAAAAAACGAAAATTTGCACAGACATCCTTTTTTTAATACTCTAGTATTTAAAGAATTTCTAATAAT
This sequence comes from Empis livida, assembly GCA_963932195.1. Classification (NCBI taxonomy): domain Eukaryota; kingdom Metazoa; phylum Arthropoda; class Insecta; order Diptera; family Empididae; genus Empis; species Empis livida. The sequence goes on from OZ010649.1 coordinate 2,633,569, forward strand.
TTTGTAACAAAAATACTAAAAAGAAAATTGTGTTTAAATTAATTAAGTATAATAATAATAATACATAAAACAAATAAATCTTATGTCGTTGTCTTTTGTTTTTAAATATTTTTTTTTAAATAGGAAATTCTAATTTGTATTTTTTATAAATTTTTAATATTTTTCTTAAATTAAATTTATATGGAAGTTTTTTTTTTTGTTTAAAATTAATTTATTTATAATTTAATATCATTTTAGTTAAGAGATTTAAAACCAAAAAACAAAAAGAAGATAATTGAAGAGTATATAACGTGTCAAGCGACATTTTAACCACATTTATTATTTTCCAGAACAATTTAACACGTATTTTAGAAGTATTGCCTTTCTAAACCAGAAATTACCACAACTAAAAACATCGGTGCTGTTAGTATACATTTAAAACCTTCATATTTCCAACAATATATTATTTTACTATAATGTCGTTTATCTTTCCAAGCTCTTCAATTATATCGATGATTATGAAAATAGTCTAAATTCATACTTTTTCCCCCCAGATATTTAAGTATTTTTCCTTTTTACAATTAGAAAATTTATGGAATTTCATGAAATGACAAAATTATGACTGTTTCTTGATATTATAATTTCAGTCCATATAATTACTTAAAAATAAGTAATAAATGTAATATTTCTTATTTAGGCTATTTTCAGGATCAGCGACATAATGTTAAATTTTTACTTCATTTTATTGTCTAACAAAATTTGGTTTTCTTTAAATTTATTTACTAATTAGAATAAATATAATAATTATAAATACAATTTTTAAGTGTTTTTTTTATGATATGGTGCAAAATTAATTTAAAATTTTTTTATATTTTATTTTGGTTCGAAATTACTACAAAATATTTTTAAGGACTCTAAATAAAAACAAAAAAATATTATTAATTGAAATTTATTTAAGGGGTGAAAAAAAAATTATTATTTTAATTTATAAAATAAAATATATTTATAAAAAATTTATGAAAAAACTTATCCACATCAAAAATAAAAATATTAATAAAAAAAATTCATAAATGATATTTATATAAATTTATAAATAAATTGTGTAGTAAATTTGAAAATTATATAAATGTAATTATAATTATTATATTTTTTTTTACTAAAAATATAAATAAATTATTTTAAAAATAGTTTAGGATAAAAAAATATTTTCTACAAAAAAAAAAAAAATTAAAATTAAAAATAATTTTAATACTTCTAAATAAAATAAGCAAAAAAAATATAATAATTAATATAAATATAAAATATGTGTGGACAAAACTTAATTTTAAGTTGAAAATATTTCCCAAACTATAATGTTATCCGTCTTTTTTTTATAGATATATATTTATTAATATAATTATTTATATATATTTAAAATAAAAAAAAATATAGATTTTTTTTATAGTACATTTTATAGTTAATAACATAAATTTAAGGGATTTTTTTTTTGTTGTTTTTATTTTGATAGAAAATGCAGTGAATAAAAATTGTTTATTTATATAGTATAGAGTAAATTGTAAATATATTTATATATTTTTTTGAAATATTTGAGAGAGAAATTAAATATTTTTTTTTAATTATTTTAAATTACTTTATACAATTTTTCTCTTTTTTATATTAATTTGTTGTTGGATTGTTAGACTTTTCATCTGTATTCAGAATTTTCACCTAAAGTCCAATAATGATCAAGTATATCTTCACTAGAGAAACGTACATCTGGATCAGATTGTAACATATTTGATATTAAATCACGTACACCTTCACCAATATCAGACCAATATGGTTCTGGAAATTCATATATACCAGATAATATTGCGTCAAATAATGGTTCTTGTTGATTATCTGGTGATACAAATGGTGGAAAACCACAAAGTAATATATAAAGTATAATTCCAGCTGCCCAAACATCAATCTGTTTATTCAGAATAAAAATAAATAATAATATTTTAATTGATTTAAAGAAAAAATAAGGTTTAATTAAATGTAAAATAAGAATGTTGGCATCAAAAATGGGTTTTTAATGATTTTCTATATTAAATACATCAAAATATGGTGATTTCTACTAAATTTCAATAATTAATATTTGATAAAGCAATGTAATAAAATTACTATAATATTTGATCGAATTGATTTAATTATTAAGTATTCAATTTTATTTGAATTCATATTTTTATTAGAAATTTATATTACCAGCAGGTAAAAGTAAAAAATTTTTAGTTTAGAAATAATGTTTACCTTTAATCCATAACCAGTTTCCATAAGAATTTCTGGTGCCACATAAGTTGGTGTACCACAAACAGCTAACAATGGTTCAGTTACTTCACATGCTAAACCAAAATCAGCTAATTTTAATTCAAAAACATTACCCTTCTCATCAATTTCAACCTTTAAAAATTTTAAACAAATTATTTATTATTATTTCCATAAAAATTATACAATTTATTGTTATATTTACTAATAAATTTTCGGGTTTTATATCTCGATGTACAATACTCATGGAATGCAAATAAGCCATTGCTGATGATAAATGTTTAATCATAACTCTCGATTGATCCTCAGAGAACTTTGTTACTCTTGTAATTGCATCAAATAAATCACCACCTAAAAAAAAAATTAAATATTTAATTTTTCAATAAAATTATCATTATTATAGTTTCATACCACCAACATATTCTAAGACCAAATACATTTTATCTGGTTGATCAACATCCAACATTAATGATATTATATGTGGATGTTGTAATTTTTTCATAACTCTAACTTCAGCATCAATATAATGTTCTTTACCTTTACATTTTGATTTATCAATAACTTTAAGTGCATATATTTTATTTGTTTGTTTATTTTTTATTTTAACAACAACAGCAAAATTACCATCACCAACAATATTATTAAGTGTATATTTTTCACGTATTTCAATTGGTAAATCATTAACTTGTATACCACTATCATTTAATGTTTCTTCAATACAATCATATGTTACATTATGAACATTTTTACTTTTTATTGGCATTTTTGGTTTTGGTCCGGTACATTCTGTACCATTACGTAATGGTTTTTTTGTATTACGTATTGTTTTACTTTCATCATTTTCTAATTTAAAATCATCTGGATTAACACGTTCTGTACCATATGCAAAGAATACATCATCTTGATCAAAAAAATCAGCTAATTGTAATACTGATTGACCAGAAATTGTATAAACTTTACGTACACAACCAGTATCTAATTTAACAACTTGGGTAATTGCAGTTAGAACATGATCAAATGTTGGACTATTACGTTTATTGAGTAGTAGACGCATTATCTGAAATATTTTAAAGAAAAAATTAGGGAATTAGTAATATGAAAAACTAGGCGTTCTTTTTTTATTAAAATATTAAAATAATTACTTACTTTTCTTGGTTTAGTACCATTTCGAATTAATGTTACTATTCTTGGATGAACAACTAAATCACGTTCACTTAATTTCATTATTGGACTACCATTTAAACCACCATTTTTTAATGGTGATGATGGTCGATAATATTTTGATAAACGATTATTTTGTTTATTTTGTAAATTAGATGTTGGTGGTGTTTGTTGTAAATTATATTCAATTTTTTTAAATTGTTCATTATTACAAGAACATACATAATTTTGTCCATCTTCAAATTCATCTAAATTTGATACTTTTTTACCATCCAATGTAAATATATTACGTACAGCACCCGGTATTTTAACACTTTCTTCTAATAAACGTGTCAAATCTTCAGCTAAACTTTCAAATGATCTTTTTTTTTTTATAAATAAAAAAAATATATATTATTTAATATTATTATTTTTTTAATTTATTTAAATTAATTAAATTATTTTACCTATATCGTTCATATGAAACTGGTATTGTAATACCAGAATAAAATCGATCACCATTACGTAAAAATCTTAAACGTTTTGCTTTTCTGGTTGGTGTTCGACTACTTGAAATACGTTTCTTTAATCCAGTTGATAATAATACTGTTGATACTGTTGTTGATGTACCATTTGTTGTACCATTATTTTTACTATTATTATTAATATTGTTGCTACCATTTTGTTCACCAATTTCTAATTCTTGTAATTCCTTTTCAATTTCAGAATTTGAACTAGTATGACTATTACTACGACTTATCGATGATTCATTTATAATAATATCATGATGATTTTGTAAACTATTATTACTATTACTTTTATCTGGTTTATTTATTGGTGGTGGATGATTATTCGTTGGTGGTGTACTAATTTCCATTCTATAACAAAGATTTTTAATTAATACAATTATAATTTATGATAGAAAAATAATAATTTGTTCAAAACTCTATAAACGTTACCAAAATAATTGTTTCTATAATTTACATTCATTAAAAACACAAATTTTATTAGAACTAAAATATGTTTATAGTAATAGTTTCCTGATAACTCTTACTCTTAATATTCTTATAGTAACAATAGAAATTTTTATGGGAAGATTTTTGGAAATTATAATCCAAAAAAAAAAATAGTTTATAAAAATTTTCAATCTATAATTGGTTTTATTTTACCATAATGCGAAGGCTTATCTTTGGTATGATAATGGTAAATTTACTTTTACTACCTCTAAAAATTTTAAATTTATACAACTCCCAAAATTTTAATGGCAAGTCAAGATTTTTATTATAGAAACTCTAAAAATTTGTATAATACCTTTTAATACTTTTATAGTAGCAATTAAAATTTTTATGGTAAGATTTTTAGAAATAAAAATCAAGAAAAAATAGCTTGTAAAAGTTTCCTATAAAATAGTTTATGTTACCATAAGGCGGTAACATAAACCGCCTTATGGTAACATAAGTCTGATAGGTTCATTCTATCAATTCTTTTAGTTTGATAATGTTAAAATTGCTTTATAGTTCTCAAAAAATTTATAATATATTTTAATGATAACCCAAGATTTTTATTATAGTAACTATCAACATTATATTATGATGGCGCCCAAAATTATCATAGACACATAGTAATATTATAGGCAACCACAAAAATAAATGTATTTTCAAATCTTTAATGTAATAAAAATTTAATGTAATAATTAAAAAAATTATCATAATTTTCAGTGATATAATTACTTTAATAAAGCAAAAAAATTAAAAATATTTAAAAATCATTATTCTTATCTAAAAACTTTTGTAAATATATGATAACTTAAAGTTGTTTACATCCATAAACTTGTTATAAACAAATACCATTATTTTTTGCACCTATAAAACTGGAAATTATTTTATTACATTGCAAGTTCTATAGCTCGTTAATAATGTAATTATGAAAAATATTTCAAACAAAAAAAACTAAAAATATATTTTTAAACTATAAAACGTATATAATTATATACGTTTTCTAAATAAATTATTTATCATATTTATACCTTAATTATTTGTGCAAAAAAATATGAATTTTATTTGCAAATTTTAATCAAAAATATATAATCAGTAAAATTTAATACAACTAAAGAAGATATTATTATTATTATTATTCATTGATTAATATTATAAACCATAAAGTTATCAGAAATTATATCAAATTTTTATTATGATGAAATATATTCTGAAAAAAAAAAATCTATTTTTTTAATGTCTCTCTATATCTATATTATAACATAGTTCATATTATTACTGCACAAAAAAAAAATTATGATTCATTGTGCAATGTTCACATAAATAAACGCCAAACTTTGTTGATAAAATAAAAGTTTATAGTGTTTGAAGAATAGAATTTAATAAAAATTTGATATCTTGAAAGTGGAATATTGTAATCTAAAACTAAAAACCTACATAAATTTAAGAAATTTTTTTTCCAATCAACTTATTTTTGTTTTTTTTTTTTGTAATATAAAAAATTAATTTCATTTTATTTGTGGTTTTAGCAATATTTTTATAGACAACAAATTTTTCTGACAGGTGGAAAAAAACCTACATTTAATCAATGTACATTTCTCGGTAATGGATTATTGAATCATAGTGTGAAAAAAGTATTAGAACTTGGGATTCTTCAGATTATTCTCTCAGTTATTAAATCGAATACCGAATCCATTCCAAGAATTCTTTAATTAATTATTTAATAAATATCTAGGTTTATTGCAGTTTTAAACATATCTATGTTAAAGTTTGTTAAAGTTTAATTTTCTGATCTGTAAGATTATATTTCCATTACTTTTTTCGATTCAAAAAAAAAACTACAGGAATGTAAAGTTCCTCGCAAACGTGTAATGAAAAATTTAAATTTAATCACCTTATTTATTAAATGATTATATGTATTTGCTATTTTTTCAGCTATTAAAACAGATTGACACAAGTGTCATAAAACGGTGATGAAATGAATAAAAAAAAAACAAAGTTAATTAAATTCAAATTATAATAAGTATAATTTTTATTTTAAACATAAATTAAGTTAATTTATGTCTAAATAACATACCCTAACAATTAATAATAAATTTTTAGTTATTATAAAATTTCTAAAATTAGTCATGTCAGATAATCATTTGTTGCATATTTATTCTACATTTTTTCTTCTTGTATAATACATAAAATATATCTTGATTTAAATAATATTAATAAAATTAACTATTAATCAAATAATATAGAAGTGTAAAAATAAAATTTAGAAACCAGAACATATTAAATGTAACCATAAAAAGTATAACCACTGTAAAATAGTGAAAATAAAATTATATACTGATGAGTTTTTTGAAACCTGTGGGTTCGTTTTAATAGAAAACCAAATTTGAATTATGTTGGTCTAACATATTTATAGCAATATTTCGATTTTCAATAAAAACTATACTGTCGATATTAAATTATTTAATGTAAAGTCAAAATTGTACTGACAAAATCTATGTTCTAAGAAAGAACAAGTCTCAAACAGACGAAGGTTAATTATTATATTCTATAGAGATTTGTGAATTTTTAGCAGTAAAAAGACCTTTAAATATTCTTGACATCAAGTGCTTGCAGATATAATTGTGGCAAAGTGATATTGTAAGAGGAAAAAGCCATAAAAATTGATGAAAAATTGTTGACCTGCCAAACATTTGCTACGTATTTGGGGCAAATTAAACAGTAGTTGAAATCGTATTAGAGTGAATGGAAATAAGGATTAAGTTGAAATTTTGTTACTTTTCGTTAGTTCCATTAAAATCCATTTCAAGTCAATCGCAGAGTCCATGGAAAAATTATAACATTTACTTAAATAATAAATGTTAAACTAATCAACATTATTATAACTTTAATAGTATTTTAAATTGAATTTTTACAAACTGTCTGCACGAAATAAAACTTTCTTTAAAACGAAACGAACCAACACTATTTTTTATTCTAATTAGGCTTTGTGCTAAAATCGGTCAAAGAAAACCAAAACGTGTTATTATTAAAACGTTATATCATGGCGTTAAAATTATCGTTGATGTGTAAAAATTGTATGTGCTTTTTTTATTTAAATCATTTAATTTCTTAAAAATTGTATAGTCTGATGATCATCATACATACTTGCAAATTGTAATTATTAAAAAAAAAATATCCAGTAACTAATTAAGTTTTTAAATTATAAACTGGCTATGAAAAAATAATTAAAGCAAATTATTTTTTTTTTACTATAAAATATCTTAATTAAATATGAGTAAAGTTTATGTTGTCATGTATCTTCACTTTCCAAAATTAACAATAAATTAAGGTAAATTTACGTCAACAATTAATAAAAATATATTTTTCATATTTGATGGAATGATGAAAAGCTTCTCAAACCATAAAAAAAAAAACTTAATAATATTTCAGATACAAATTTATTACAATAGCTTTAATTATGTTTATTTAAAAAATTGTTCCAGCAATCACATTAAAAACACATAGAAATGTAAATAAAACTAAATAATTGTCATGGTGATTTATTCTACAATAAAAATTAATTTAAAGATTTCAACAAAAAAATTGTATTTTTTTTCAAAAATAATTTTATAAAATTAATTTTTTAGATTTGAAAAATAAATTCGTTTTTTTCGGAATTTTATATACTGAAGATTTTTTTAAAATACTTTTTCCTGGAATTGAATACAATGTGATTCATTGAAAGGGTATCTAATTTTTAAAGAGGAAGGAAAGAACTTTAAAACTTTCGTAAATTCTTTTAAAATAGTGTAATCAAGAAATGTAATAATAGGTTATGAATAAATAACATTAGACATTGTTAGGAAAACATAGAAAAGTTGTATTTCGCATATAGAACAATAATAGTTGTTGCAAGATTTATTAAAACTTTGTACCTTGATTGGTTTTTTTGTCAAATAGAGAGCTCAGCATATCTGGAGTGGATTCTAATTGGAGTGAAACAATTTTTGTTGAAAAGAAGAAGCAGCAGTAAAAGAAGCTGAGGTCCCTCAACCAACAAAAAATTTAATGACTACAGGCTTTTGAAATATTCAAGGAATCCGTTTAATAGATTTACAGGAAAATAATTTTCCAATATAAACGACGATAACTTGCTGTGATAATTGCGATAGGAAATAAAGAAGAAACATTTTTTATTTCCACTCTTAGAAATACGTTAGCTCAGGTTTCCAAATACGAAAATTATACAAGTTTTAGAGATACTAAACTTTCTTTAGTTATATTTTCTACAAATTTCTCAAATACATTCTGATTCTGTTTCTTAGGGCCGAATTAATAAATCAAACTTGAATTTAGTTGGACTTAAGTGTATGATTTCGTATTTATAAACAATACTTAAGAGCCACTTAAGAGCCATTTAAGTAATGATCATAGCACACTTAAGAGCCTCTTAAATTTCATTGGCAGTATTGTCAGCTTTAAATAATAAAATTTGACACCTGTAAATTGTCAAATTAAATAATTATCAAATAATTATAAATAATTGTCAAATAAAAAAAAAATAAAAATATTTGTCTAAATTAAATTTTTAAAACAATATATTTTTTATCTGAAATAATTTAATCATTTCTGCTGTCAATTTCTTTCGGTTATGACGGATTATTTTTTAGATTAGTGTTATCAACATAAATAGAAAAATCATATTACCAACATTTCAATTTAAAATTATGTCAGTACTACCAACAAAACTGAACAAAAATTTTACAATATAAGTGTGCTTTATTAATACGAAAAATAATCGCAAACTTATTGAAGTATTTACTTAAGTATTCACTTAAGTGTGATTTATTAATTCGGGCCTTAATCTAATTTTTAAAGTCATATTGAATCACTCTGTTTTTGTTTAATGTGCATATCAGGAAAGAAATTTATTTTTTATGCCCCTAATCTGTGATTAAACTACTAATAATATTCAAGGAAATAATATATATTAGAAAATATCGATTTAAGATTTTTTTTATATATTATATATATATAATATATAGATACTTAAATCCATCGTATTTAAAGTGTTCCTTATACGTTACGTTATAAATGAAAAAGAAGAAAAATTACACAAGCAGAAAATTAGATGAATGATCGAATAGTGATAGAAAATAAAGAATAAAATATCTGAATATACTTATGTTTTTCTGGTATTAATTTACGCAAAGATTTAAAAAAAAAAAAAATAATCAGAACAAAATATACATAAGCATGTAATACGACTAAAGCTGGTGTAATATGATATTTCAGCATAAAAAATTATAATTACTAAATATAATTATAATTTTTTAGTTTATTTTATTGTAAAAATTATAGTAATTTGATTTGATAAAATTTTATTTCTTTAAAATGTTGATAAGAAAATTAAAATTACAATTTGGCATACATAAATGTCAAAATCAGTGTTGTCAACGCATGTAATTTTTAAATGCTGAAACAATAATCTGACATTTTAAAGCTGAAACGGAAAAAAACTAAATTGAACAACATGCATGGTTAACGACAATAATAAAATGTGACGGAAAATTTATGGATTTTAACTCTTCAGTTATTCTTTTCTGCACTGTATTATTGTACAGGAAGGAAGTAATCAGGATATTACCAAACAAAAAAGAAACTTTTAAAATGCCAACTCATTTTACCTGAAAGAAATAAGTTAAAATGCCTTAAATCTTGTAAACTTTACAATAGTACGACATAAAAAACAAAACAGAAATATATATATTTTTTAGCATTAAAAGTATATATCTTGGAGCTAAAACATCAATCAGAAATAGGGTTTTTTTATGATTGCACGATTTTTAATTTTTTTTTCTCCACAAAAGCATTTTTTTTGTTGTTGAGTTATACAAATCAAAAGTGGGAGCGAGCCTACTTTAAAAAAAAAAAAACAATTTCTTTAGTTTTTGAACAAAACAAATGAAGTATCGTAGGAAGCTCCTTAGCTTATAGACCAATATATGTGCCATAAAAAAACGTAATATACAACAAAATAAGTTTTTCAAGATCTTAAAAGGATATAATAATAGAACAGAAAAAAAAATTAAACATTTAATATCTAGGTTCTTTTATATAAGAATGGAAATATTCAAGAAGAATTAAAAACAATATTTATAAGTTTTAATGGCATTAAAAAGCATAAAGAATCTATGTATATATACTACTAAAGTTCACTGAACTATTTAGAAAAGACATTGTATTTTATAAATGATATGAAAATAAAAGTTTTAGACAAATATTGGAATAACGAACCAAATAATAAAAAAAAGAACATTACGTAGACAATATTTTTGTAATACACGCAAATTTAAATTAAGATTTTATATTAATTAAATTGAAGTCAAAATTTCCTTTTAGTTAGAAATGTTTTTATGCTTAGAATTAGTTAAATAAAAGTTTAGGCATTAATTTTTATCATAACATTTTTTTTATTTTAGTAAATATTTTAATATTATTAGCATGTGATTTATTAAACGACTTAGTCATAATGATAATTTTTTTTTTGGGCAATTTTTCGTTCAATAACTTTTCGTTTCAGGGTTTAAGGTTGAATAATTTATGAAATAAAGAATTTAATGTCAGTAGAAATTTTATTATATGTTGTACAATTAGAGATTTTTAATGAAAATTAAATATATTTCCGAAAAAATTATAAACAGGAAATACTCTGATTCATATACTAATTTTGATTTGTTGTGCACTAATGTAGGTATAATACAGGATTTCAAGAAGTGCCAATTTCAAAATAAAATTATAAAATGACCAAATTAATGTAGTTTGTAAACTAATTTCAATTGCTAAACCTTTAATCTTCAAATTTTTCGAAAACATGATATTTTGGTTTATACCAAATAAAAAATTTTCGTGTTTTGGAAAATTGTGCAAGACTGAAACTCGAAGTTCCATACAGTAAACAAGTAAACAACTGAAAAATTTGGAAATATATTTCTAAAAACAAAAAAATATGAAATAAATAAATTGAATTGTTAAACAGAAATTGATTCAACCTAATTCATCTGACATTATTCTTTATAAATTTTTCCTCATTTTACAAGAGAAAATTAATTTTCACAATTTTTCTGCAATAAATTTAATTTCACTAAAAAAAAATTCATTATATTTTTTTTCTTTTTGATTGGTCAAACAAAATGAATTTCTTCTACAAAAAATATCAATAAATTTATTGCTTCTTTTAAAAAATAAAACAATTCACTGAAATTAATTTGGCAATTTAAAAAATAAAGATAAAATAATTTTACTCTACTTTTTTAAAAAATTATTCATCCAATTCGAATTCGAAAAAAAAAAATTGCACATAAATATTATTTAATTTATTTAATAAATTTTCATTAAACTTAAAAAAAAAATTATATTTTTTTTAGAAAGTTTAATTTTTATTGTTACATGCTTCATCAAATTGCAATGGTTTTGTTCTGTTTTTTTTAAAAATATCTTTATGTTACTTTGAAATATTTAGCAATATTATAATAAATTGCATGTTTAGGCATTTTGTGTGATTATATTTTCAAAAAAAAAAAGCATGTTAACTAAATGGAAATTAATGAAAATTCTTGTTTTTTAAATTTATCCACACAACCAAAAAAAAAAATGTTTAAACTTTATTTAAACAAGAGCAAAAAAATATTTAAACTTTTTAAATATAAAAGAAGGATTATTATTTAGCACTTAAAAAAATATATAAAAAATACATAAGAACATAAAAAGTTCTATTTGCTATGAGTTTTTTTTATTAAAAAACAACATAATTTTATTATAAATGGAGTGGTTTTCTTAAAGAGTTTCAAGGTTCCTTATTTTTTTATATAAAAAATTGTTTAAAAAAGTATGCAGATAAAAATCAGCAATTTCATTTTATTTTATTTTTTTGAAAGGATGATGAATTTTGAAAAAGTTTTGTGGTAATTGTTTTCATGCCAATGGAAGGATTAAGTGCATAAATTTAAATTAAATTATCTAATATGTATAAAAAATACCAAGGAAATTGTATTAAAAGCACCTTCAGAATTTAAACAATTTGAAATTTTTGAAATAATGGCATAAACTCTAAAAATTCATATTGAGGAGACACGCTGCACAGAGATTGTCAGGCATAAAAGGAAGCGAATATGTCCGAGGTTTAGCCTCTGCAAGAAAAGAAATTAACGACTGTAGATTGGTATTTTCTTAATGATTTCTTCGAGGCAGGTGGATTCGACCGGATTTGTCATCATAAATGTGGTTTTTCTTTTCTGCCATTGACAGGAGATTAAACCGGGCGGTCTTAGTGGAATCTGTGCAACAGTTTGCAAGAATATTCCAAAAATAATAATTTTCAGTGAACATCAAACTTGTGTATCTACAACTATTGATGTGTCACCTAAAACTTATTTTTATTTATCATCTTCTTTACAACAATTTATTGCAAAATTATGCAAAAATTCATTAATTAATTTCTTCATAATTTTTTTTTTTGTTTTGTTACTTTTGAAGAATGCAATATGGCATACACACTACATTTATTTATGCAACATAATTATGTATAATTATTTTTAGTACTGCACCTCATGAAACACCCATTAAACCATAAACAATAAGTTTTATAAATATACAGATTTTTATGATTTCCATGATTGACCTTGCGATATTAAAACAAACTTGAAATTTTTTTTTACGAAACAATGCAATTTTCATTTTTAATGTCTTGTATTATAATGCTTGTTACTTGTTATGCCAGAGAAAAAGCTTAGAAAATAAAATTGTTGACTTACTGTTTTAATTGTTGTTGATGACTTTGAAAACTGTTATAATTTTCCATAGTTTTCTTTAATTTAACTGATTTGGATGGCTAATCAGTAGCATTAGTTAAAAAATAATAATAATATAATATTTCACTTTATGGAACAATAAACATTTATTTAAGCAATGAGAACGCCTTCCGGGTGGGTTAATTGATTGCAATATGTCATATGAAACCCCCAAGTACTTAAAACAAATATATATAAATAACGACAATATTAAAGATTATTTATTTATGCATTAGTACTATATACAAAACTAGTTAGGTGGCCTGTGAATAATGTGATTTAATGTGCATAGGAAAATGTTAGTGAAGTGAAAAAAAAAAATAATGTCAGAGGGAAATTTTTTTGTTCTTTTCTTTTAAGCTGACTGTTTTAATCATAGAATTAGCTTCAAATTACCGAATAATAGTAAATTTGAGATGGAAAATTAATAAGCCTTTAGTAATATTAGAAAATTATCAATTACATTTATAGGATCATAGGATCAGTGCACATAAACTTTATTTCTAATCATAGTTGAATTCATTGCAATTTATATAAGCATTTTTAATGGATTTTTAGTAAAGAAATTTTTTTCAATAAAAATTTACCAAAACATGATTATTACACTTTCGAAGAAGTTCGACTGTAATTTAAAAATTAGTTGCTTAACTGGCCAAAAAGTAATAATCCAATATTTTGGTAAATGTTCACTAAATTGTAATAAACGACTAGACTGTCCAGTATATTCGCCACAATTATTCATATTTCAACCAACAATTTGCTTATTACTAAATTTTATTACTACACATTTAAAATTTAGATCAATCATATTTGTGACCTAATTAAGCAAAACCTGATTTGCTGTTATTACTATTTCAACTGGAAATCAAAAGTTCTCAAAAAATTCATAAAAAAACATTAATTTTACCATATTTTTTCATGAAAACAATTTAAAAAAATTCAATTTTTTCAATTTTCAGAAAACCTCAATTAGATCATTTCAATTAGATAATTAACCAAAAAAATCTTAATTACTGAGTATCAGTAGCTTAATTTTTAATGGCTTTGAAAATTTATTACGAAAATTTTCTTTAGTTTCTTTTTTTATATTTGGAATTAATTTCATTAAATTTCTAAATTGATTTAAGAATTAAAAATGATTTTACTCAATTAATTTAAATGATTTCTTAAAGAACATTAAATTTCTACAAGCTTGCATGATTTGTAATTGAAAAACTATTATAGTTTTTGATATATCAGGAAAATTTGAAAGATTTTATTAGTTTCTTTTTTTTTGTTTTGAGTTATCTCTGTAAAAAATCTTTATTTTTATTACAAACTTTATTAGAAAAATCTTAATTGTTTTTTCGAAATATCTTTTAGTATACTTTACCAACAATTTTAATTACAGAATGTCGATATTTAAAGTTTTCTTTTAGTTGGGGTTTTTATTAAATATGGGGTCTATTAAATATTTCAAATGTAGAAAAGTACATAATTTTTGATAGTTCAGTACATTAAATTCAAATAAAATTATATACTATTTATAAGTAAAAGCAAGTAACTTTCTTTATATATTAAATGACATTAATTATGTTGCTGAAAAATTACAAACCATAAATTAAAGTTAAAATAAAAATGTAATTATGAGGTTTATAATGTCAAAAAAATAATATATAATTTTTGTGATTGTGTTTTTAAAAAAATTCTGCTGTGATTACAAGGCGGAAAAGTTAATAAACCTATTATTTTTTATTGTAACTTTTGTAATTTTAATGACGTCTTAAATACGGTAATAATCTACTACCACAAGTAGCATAATAAACTAGACTTGAAGAAATAATAACGTTGTCATATTACGACCAGCAATTTTCTGGTAATACTTCAATTTCCATATAAAAATATGACAATTAATAACACATTATTAAGCATATTTTACAAATTTTGACAGTCCTACAAAACATTTGCAAATGTCATTATTTAACACGTTGGCGACCACTGAAAATTGAAAAATGAAATTAAACTTGCTAAAAATCGGTTAATTTAAAACGATAAATGATTGGATATATCATTTTAATCATTTATCGTTTTCTAACGATAAATGATTAAAATTATCATTTTAATCATTTATCGTTAGAAAACGATAAATGATTAAAATGATATAAATTATTGTAATAATGCTTTGAATGAAGACAGCTAAATAATTTTGATATTTTATAAAATTAACGTCAGCAGACGAGTTAATTAATAAAAATGAATTGGGAACGTATTACACGTTCTCTGCGATGTGAATTACATTTTCAATAATATATTATTTAGATGTTATTCATTGTAATATGAAATAGCTTTAGCAAAACGTCTCTAAAACTGCATTAGCTTCATAAGCACTAGCATGACAGTAGAATACCATCCTTTTTAAAAAAAGAATTCTACATATTTATTAACCTCAGATAAATTTTTTTTGATAAACATACGTAAATTCAAATTATGATAATTAATTCGGTCCGGATTGAGTATTTTTAGTAAAAATTAAGAAAGTAAAACTACTGAAACATGTATACCGGAATACTTATGAAATAAAATTCCTTCGTAAATCTAATAAAATTCTTTTAAATTTCCATTTTACTGTCTAATTATAAATTCATTAAAGCTTTCTTCCGGCTTTTTCACGATTTATGAAGCCAAACTGATATATACTTACATCTAATAAAGTAAATTATGCATACAGAAATTTAAAATAGACTCCAAATATTCTAAGTAAATTTGCATAATTTATTTGGCAAAATTTAAATTTTTTACTTGTCAAATATTATGCCAATTCCACTCCATTTTTTTTTACAAAATTTAGACACGGTAACATTTTTTAAATGAAATTTTTATTACCATTATGGTATGTGGTTGGAATTTTTTTTTTAGTGAAATAAAGCACACGCTATTATTATATTTATTTATTTTAATAACATTTGTTGAGCATTCACTTCTCATACATATTTATAAAAATTGTTGTAATATTTTTTTTATGAAATTATATATGAATTTTTGCCACATGCAAAAATATATATCTGTATTATAAAAAAAAAAAGTTCGGCTAGAAACTATAGAAAAATAAACTTTTAAATTATTATATTTACTATTAACATTTTTTTTCGTTTTGTGGTGTTATTACGATAAAAAAATCATTTTATTTGGAGCATTTGATTGTAATTACGTAAATTGTTTGATAAACTTTCATAAACTAAAATTAGTTATTAACCTAATTGTATGTTTCATTACATTTATTATTATTTATTTATTTTTTTTTGCATATTTACTTTAACGAAATGTAATTTTTAACTTTTTCCAGATTTAACTTGTTTACATATTTATTTGAATATAAAGAACGAAAAAAAAAATCGAATTTTTATATAGTAAACAAATTATTTTATTACGTTTTTACACCTTTAACCATTAATTTTGTTTTTATATAAAATAAAATAATTTCCTTTTCAAAAAAAAATTTTTTTATATGTACATAGTTATACGTTAAATTTTTGCACTCAACCTAATTGATATTTAATGAATCGCAGTCTTTCCTCTTATATTCCCGATTAATCGAAAAGATATGAATCAAAAAAAAAACATAAAAAGTTATTTTTAAATAAACTGCACCCCTTTTCGTTTTAAAAATAGTTAGACTTTTATGGTATTTGTGGCTTTAAGATAAGAACAGAAAATAAATAATAAAGAATAGTTTGAATTACTGAGATTGGGTGGAAGATTGGAGTGTCTTAAATATTTTGTAAATTCGAACTCAAAATGTTCTATGACGAACTTTGGGTACTTTATAATAAACTTTGATTTTGACAGATACGTTGTCTGACCTCTGAGACCGAGAAACTGCATAAGAATTGTCTCCAGATATCGTTTTGGCGATAGTAGAATACCATCGTTTTTTAATTGATTTTTATATATTTATCATCTACAGGTCTAATTGACCGGCGTAACGAAAAATATCGCATATATTTCGAATTTTCCATTTCGAGAAAAACAATGTTCCTGCCTAATTCTAAAAATAATTTAATTCTACATGAAAAATTGAAATAGAAATTTACAACCAATTTGAAAAATAGTTTTACAACAGACTGACTGACAAAACAACAAATACGTAATTATTAATTGTAAACTGAATGCAAACATTTTGGATATTTCGATTGATTGGAAGAATGTGGAAATGATCCTATGAATTTTACCTAAATTCGTCACAATTAAAGGGTTTACGACATTAAATTGAACTTGAAAAATCCTTAAAACCGAAATTCTGTTAAAATTTTTCAAAACCTGATAAGAAAATTTATCATATGTTTAGATACGTTCTGATTACGATTCGTAAACGTTCTATCTTCAAATTTTCCAACATACAACACTTTCTTTTATATCATTTAAAAACTTGTCATGTTTTATTTCATGTTTTATTTCAAGAAACTTGTCATGTTTTATTTACCAATCTTACCAGTTATTTAAAATTATAGAAAAATTAGATATCAGAGATTTTAGCAAATTTAAACAGAATAAAAAGGTTTTCAAGTTCAATTTAAACCCTTTAATAGTCAACTATTTAATCGTTATAAATTTAGTTAACATATAATTAGGAAAATTTCCAAATCATTTTCCCCATTCAACCGAAATGACTTCAGAAAATGTCGCCTCACAAAAATTATGAATCGTGATATTTCGACGTAATTTCTTTCACTATAATTACATAAATTTTAAATGACTTTAGCCAACTTACTATAAAAAATTTACTATAAGAATCAAGAAAACATAAATAAAATCTAGAAAGTAAAACTTTTATTATAATAATTTTAGTTTACGATAATAAAAAAAGAAGGAAAAAGAAAATTAATTCTAGACCTAAAGTCATATATTATAATTTAGGGTTAGGTTAGGTTTACGAGGGGTGTGACTAAAAGAAATATTTGGTAAGGTTTATTTGTTTTAAAAAAAAATTAATAGTGATTATAGAAATATGTCAATAGCTGTCAAAAATACAGAAAAATAATAATAAATTTATTAAACAAAATCAATATTTTATATAAGATTTATTAATTGAAGACTTTCAGGCGTGGTCAATCCCAATGTTGTTTTTATGTTGAACATTAAAAGTTTTTTTTAAATAAAACCAAATCTTTTGATAATTTGTAATAAAAATCTTCTTTTTTATATAAAAAACAATCAAATATGATGGATTGACTATTGAAAGAATATTATTTGAAATTTAATTAGCTTTCTCTAAAATCTAATATTAATGGTATCAGCCCTTAAGACATTTCTCATCAAATTTTTAACTAATGTTTTCTTTTCCTTTTTTTTTCAAATATATCTGTCAGAAAAATTTCTATTTATTAAGATAGAAAAAAATCACATATTTAAACAAAAATAAATAAAATAATAAATTGAATAAAAAAAAAACGAATTAATAAATAAAAAATCTATTAAAAAAAAACTTTATTAAATGTTATTATTTATTTTTATCACGCAAGATGAAGAATAAATATACCACAAACAAAATAATTTTAATCAACTAATAATTGCGGACCATTTATTGCTGCAATTGAGTTTTTGGTGGCCCGCAGGTTAAATCTAGTAAATAGTAACATTTCTTTTTCTCTGGAATAATTATTTTCCTATTAACATTATTTTCTATTTCTCGGGTAATTTGTCTTGAGATGTTTTAATCGATTGTCATTAAACTGTTTAATTACATCAAAATCGTAATCTACTATGGTGTAGTAGGTACTGATTGGGTATTCCAACCCGAGGCATCGAGGTTGGTCCAGGTTTACTCAGCTATAATGACTGAACCATTTTTTTGCCACCAGTAGCAAAAAAATGGTTCAGTTGCTAACAATAATGCTGTGAAAATTTGCCCAGAAAACATAAATTAAAAAATCAGAAATCAGAAATTATCAAAAAGCAATTATCATGTTTTGGAAAATTTCTAAACAATTAAAGAGAGAGGAAGATGTCAAAATATAGGGATAATTCCATCGGAATAACTTCATTTACTTCTTGTTAGCTGGATACTAGATTTAAGCTGACACGTTCAAGTAATACGTAGCAAAAAGCCTTCTCCAGAAGATTATCCTTTTATTATGCGATCACTTATAAAACCCTTCCAAGATTATAACTCGTATTGCTGTCTATTTACAGTTAATTTACTTTATAGAAATCTGTAAATAAACTTTCAAGTTTATGTTTTCCCAACGAAGTGTTAAGTCTTCTTCTATTCACCCCTTTTCCCAACGAAGTGTTAAGTCACAGGTATATAAAACTAATATCTTTTACCACTGCAATATACCCAATCCTGCAGTGAGATATAATATCTTTCCCGCAAATCCCAAATAAAATACAAATTAAATTTGGCCCGCTATAAAACATAATTTATACTATCCTGTACCACAAAAATTTAACAATAATCATAACTACAAAAAAAAAATATTAATTATATTTATAAAATAAATTTATGCTTTTTTGTTTATTTGCGGTTTTGGAAATAAAGATACAGTAAAAAAACAAAAAACTAAATAAACTTGTAGCAGACAAAATTTTTGGTTATTTTTGTTTAGTTTCTATAAAATTTATTATATATTTTCCATTCAAAAGTAGGGGGAAAACCTTTTTTATAAAAACCCAGTAAAAATTATACTTTTTATTATTGTCCATTAAAAAAAAAATTATATATGTTAATGCAAATAATATTTATTAATTTTTTGGTTTTTTTTAACATAAATATTATTTTTTGGGATAAGTTTCCTTCGTTAATAAAATCAAATTTTCGATAATTTATTGATGATGTCAGAATATAAATAAATTTTTTTGATTATACAATTAGTGATTTTCAAAACAATAAAAAAACCAATCTTAAACAAAATAACCATAATTATAAATATTTGAAAAGCTCTAACAGGTTAGAAAAAAAACATATAAAATTGTTTTATTGTATTTTTAACGGAAACGTTAGAAAACTACCACATTTAACCCCCTTTGTTATAAATTTATCATATTATCGAAGCACTCAGTGTAAATCAGAGCGAATTTTTTATTAGTGTCCATTAGAAAAGAAATAATATTTATGTTAAAAAAACCCAAAGCGTCATAGTGTTTGTTTAAAAAGCTGGTCGATTAATAGTTCATGCAAATTATATTGAGCACACGCGCAAAAATTGTACGATATACAGAATCAATTAGTTTAGGTTAGGTTAGAAAAGGGCTTAATAGTTAAAAGTAGTGACATCAATAATCAAAGGTTTAAAAAAAACATTTTTAAATAAAAGGATATCATTCATAACATTTGACTTTTTCAAATTCCAAAAATAAAATCAATTTTGAATTGCTGACATAATCTATTAGGTCAAAATGTATAATAATTTTGGACAGGTCTGTAAATATCCTATTTTAATGGTTTTTTTTATGTTATGACGTTAAAGTGGCACATTGATTTCACCTACTTAAAATGTTTTGAATAGAACCAATAAGCTTTGACACGATTTTTTGTGGGTTAAAAAAGTTAAAAGGAGTTAAATGTGTCCCCTTTTCCTAAAAAAAAAAAATATATAGTGAAAATAATATTTCTAATTTCGATTTATGACCTAGTTCTAATATCCACTGTTGTTCTGAGGAACTATAAAGTGTTGTTTAAGTATTTTGTTGTAAATTTTTGTACTTATTGTGCTTCTGCTGATTAACTTTTTTCTTAGAATTGTTCAGACTAGTTTTTCGAATTAATTATGTGCTTTGCTACTTATATGTTTTATTTTTGGATAAATATTATTGTTAGTATAAACCAAAGATTTTAATCATTAGTATATTTTAATGGCCCCAAAAATAATTTTTAACATTTAATTCGCCAAAAATAATTATACATGCTTGTTTAGGTTTCTTTTTTGCTTTGGTGTGAATAGTGTGTCATCCATGAAAACAATTTTTTTGTGTGCAAAAGTCAATTTAATATACGATAAACTTTAACCTTGATTTTTGGAGTAATTTTTCAGATGACTAATAACAAAATTATTTGGATACTAATTAATCTATAGAAGCAGATGCGGTAAATATAAAAAAGTTAGCTATTTTCTTAATATAGTTTAAGTTTGGTGGGAAATTTCAGACATAAAAATATTCTATTCAGTTTAGAATAGCAGAATGTGTGGGAACTGGACAAGGGTAATAATCAAATATCACATTTATGGATATTTGATTATTAATAATTATTATTATTATTGTGGTTATATACTTAGCTATGTTGCAGTAGGTAGAATTATAGATTTAATTCAAATTCTAGGCATAGATGTTGGTCTAAATTTACTTAGATGTAAATGAGTACGAGTAATAAAATTTAAATAAAATGTAAGTGAAGTGTCGGAAAATTTTTTAACGATCCTGGTCATTTGCTACCAAGAAATATATCACTAATAACGCCATTAGATTGTTGCAATTAAAGTTTAGGAAATTGATGCTTCGAAATTCATATAAAAAAATTAGTAGGTCTAAATTACAATTAAATTGTTAGAAGAAACTACAAGTACAGATAATTCCCAAGTTGAAATGAACTAAGGAACAAAAAAAAAATACTTGGCAGGACATCCTGTCTACATTTCTCATTTTTCAATAATAATTTATTAAAGAAAATTTATCTTATTTTTGAAAATTGAGTCATCGAACATTTTTTTTTTTAATTCCTAACCTTGAAAAATATAAGTACTCATATCTGGAAAAATGAATAATTGAAAAGCTAAAGGACATATTATAATAAAAACATGTATATTAAAGAATATATTGAAAATTTTCAAAGGATATGTTTTAAGGATATTTAT
The DNA here is from genome assembly GCA_963932195.1 of Empis livida. Classification (NCBI taxonomy): domain Eukaryota; kingdom Metazoa; phylum Arthropoda; class Insecta; order Diptera; family Empididae; genus Empis; species Empis livida. The sequence continues at coordinate 2,655,631 of OZ010649.1, forward strand.
AGTTTCTTTTTATTTGAAAAAAAAAGAACGATAATAAAAGTTATACTATTTATGGTATAAACATCAACCTTGAAACCATTTTGTCAACAATTTGAAATTTCTCTCAACATTAATAAATTATTTATGTAACCATAGACGTTATTAAAGTGTATGACAATAAAAAGAACATGCTACCATTTCACATATAGAAAGTTATTTCAAATTTTGATATATTTTTTTCTGTATCATATTTCAAAACTTTTTTAACATATTATAGTTTTGAACATAAACAAACGAATATAAAAGACGATCTAAAATTGGATACTTTATGGACAAAGTTTTAGTATTTGAAATATAGATATGAAAATTATTATTAAATACAAGAAATGTTTAAAAAAAATTATTATTTTAAAGTCTAAAACCTTAAGTCTACTTTTAAATAGCGGCTAAATTAGTTATTTGGAAAGATTGTGATTTCTACCAGCTCTTCCAATTCATAAAATCGATGAATTCCTATTATTCTAAGTCTACTCCTGTGTCGGACTGGGGTAATCATAGAACATATGGTTTATATCTTCTACTGTTGGAATATCGTGACATCTACGACAAAAGTCCACTGTTGTAAGACAAGACAAAATCTATTAACCATCTTACCTATGCCCCATTAGAATGATAACCATTCTGCTTTGACCGGGAAACCTCTACTTTTCATTTAGGTATCTCATCTACCTTGTACTAGTAACTGCGGTTAAGGCTTATAAAATATTATTTGTTGTGCCTGTTCAAAAGTACAGGTTTCGGAGATTTATACATAAATTGGTTGCCCAAAGGTTGTAGTGACTGAAGAATGCAAATATCCTTCAATTACTTCTACATAAAATATGAATACAAACCCCATAAGGAAACTATGTAATTAAAGTCGATACGGAAATTTTATTAAAGTGATATTTCAGTTCTAATTTTGTTCATATTTAAAGGAATAAGACAATTTGTTTTGGACGGTAACCCATTTAAATATAATTGACCTACAAATTAAACCACCGGTTTTGATAATAAATAAATATTGCAATCTCAAAATAACTGTATTACCAGCAAAAATAATATAATTTTTAAAAATTAATTAACCAACGTCAATTCAATCAAAATGGAAATTTACATAAATAATAATAAAAAAAGAAATTGATTTATCAATCAAACTTAAACTATTAAAAAAAACATTAAACCATGGTAACAACAACAATAAATTTATAAACGACCTTTTCCCTTTTCTTTCCCAATTAATACTTGAACATAATTTTTCTGTAAAAAAAGCATATGGTCAATTTCCATGAACCGAAGAGCAAAAAAAAAAAGAAACATTAAAACAAAATAAAAATTGAATCTAACAATTAATAAGAAATTTTATGTACAAATAATATTTTAAACCCAGCTGGTAACACAGAGCAGGTTTTAATAGACACAAATGATTCAATAAAAAATATACTTATTATGGTTACTTTCGATTCAAAAATGAAACCTTTTTACTCGATCTTTTTTATCACAAAGATGTATGTCTGTACGTTCAAATATTTAGTCAGTAAATTAGCCAATTAAGTTAAGAATTCAGTGGCTCTGCAGTTTACACTCCAAGTCGTGAAAAAAAAATCAGACTAACAAATTTTTATTTGGGATTTAAACCAGAGAAATTGGTAAAACCGATATTTTTATTTCTGCGTTGACTTTACCAAAACAAGTTAAGTATTTATCATGATTTGGCGACAAAGTACAAAATATAATGGTATGCAAAAACTTTACCAAAATAAACCCGTATACAAAATACACCTGGAAACGTCAGAATGTTAATACAATTTCAAGCGATATACTGTTATGGTTACCCTTCGTATTGCACAAATTTTTATTGATGTATTGACGAAATTTATCCAACATGTTGCCAATTTTGATATTAGACACTTCTGTAGACGACGTATGTTATTTTTATGTGAAAAAATACTATGGTTTCTGAGTGGAAGTATCGAATTTTAATGTGTTAAAACGTGTTAAAACGAAAACTACCAGCATTATTCTAATCTTAATAATTCAGCATTTCAAAAGTAGTATTTTATTATGACAAGTGACAATCAAATTCAGCTCTACTGAAAAGTTGAAAATATGCAATTATGTGGTATTTGGCAAATTTCCACATAATTTAAGTTCAAATTTTATCTTAACAATAAAATTATTGCACAAAAGGGTTAAAACAAATCATTTTAATATAATCTTAAAAATCAATTATTTATTTTTATATTATTTTATTATAAACAAAACGTTATAAAAGCATAATTTTTTATTTTATATTTTTATATAAAATGAAATTCCTTTGGAGAAAATCTAGCTAACTAAGTAACTATCAACGCCAATGACCTTTTTTTTATAAATAACAATAAGCGCAACGAATAATAAATACATTTCTTTAAAATAAATTTTAAAAAAAAATTCAATTTATAATAAATTTTGTGGATAGAAGAGAGAGCTAAATTATATCTTTTTTTTTTCAAATATAAAATTGACTTTTATAAAAGATTGTTTTTATACAAATTTTATGGTTTGACTTGAATGAATTACAAAAAAAAAGCTACATATTTTTCCAATTTACACTCAATTATATTACAAATATTTTTTGTAATATAATTGAGTGTAAAGTGTTTATATTTTCGTTTGTACTTTATAATGGTAAGAAAATTAAGTAACAAATGATTATGATTGAATAAATTGAATAAAATTATTACACCATTTATTTATTTATTAATGGAAATTGTTGGAAAATGGATTAAATAACATAATTCTTTGCATTAATTTTAATCAAAATATTGCATAAATATCTGAAGTGCAATTACAGAATTCGAAATGTTAAAATTAAGTACAAGAAAATTTCAATAAAGTTTTAATTTCAGTAGTCTAACTATAAGTAGAGAACGAGTGAGAACTACAACAAAATAGTATGATATTCATTGATTTGACTGATAACAGTACACCAAATACGTTAAACTAATAAGCAAAGTTTTGGTTAAATTTTGTAATTGTCCACTACAATTGTATAATTAAAAAAATTCCTGTATTAGAGACCTAATATAGAACTGTGATTATGACCAAAAATATTAAATAGGATTGATGAAATCATATTGTGTGATATAATATGACAATTATTCATTGTAAAATTTAAAAATATTTGTCGCACTAACAAAATTATCAATGTACTACTAAATAACTTTTAAAAAGTTTTAATTAAAAATTGGCCAAAAAAAGAAATTTCACTAATTTAATTAACATTTATTAAAGTTGAATGTCCCATAAAAAAAGCAATATTTTAAAATGTCTATTAGACAACAATTTCAAATATATTTTTGTAAAAAAAAGTTATGGTTTTACAAAAATACAAAAAAAAAACTAAACTTTTTTTTGTTAAATAAAATCTTTATTCTGAGCGTTTTACACATAAGAAAAAAAAATGTTAATTTATTCATATTTTCATGATTACTCATCAAAGAAACGATATTTCTTTCGCTTATTTAGCAATTTAGCCTCTATGCTAATAAATTTTATACACAAGACAAAAACATGTGATTGAGTTTTAATGAATAAATGATTGTTAATGTTACACATTTAAAAAATAAACATTTTATTTTATTAATTTTTTGCAAAAACCATAATATTTAATATTAAATTTCAAAAAATGGTATAAAACACCAGCAATGGAATTTAATACAGAAGCTCAAATTATCAAGCAAGCAGGTTAAATAAACATACGTCATCACACACCTTATACGGTGTAATAAAATTCTCATAATTTTCATAATTATATGCGAAGAAAATTTTACAAATAGATATATAAAAAAAACTAATAACTATATACTTTTGGTTAATTTACGATCTTTAAAGATATATTGGAAAATGTCGTGCTCTAAAATTTTTATGCAATCTGTCAATCAGTATTAATTCTTGTAGTAGTAAAGGTCAACTCTTTAAATTATTTATAAACTGTATTTAACTATAGGTTATATTTGTGTTTGTCTACCAACTCGGTTTTTTGAGGATCATGCAAATAAACACTGTTTTCTCGAAGCCTACCTTCCTATAGCCTATTCGGATGTTTGAAACTTTTGTGACAAAAAAATTTCAACAAACTCCAAGGGTACTAAAATTTATCTCATAATTATTTGTATATTCTTTTGAAGCACAACGAAAATAAATAAAAAAAAAAGTGTTTTGCTGCTCCTTAAGGTGTGCTCATTAAATTTTTGAACTGTCTATCACCGCCTGCCGGTTCTCTTTATGTTGTAAATATTATGTGTTGAGGTAGAACAATATGTCTTAGGTAATAAATAAATATAATTACAAAATTTAAATTAAATAATGTATGCCAAGCTGACTGACTCACAATTGACATATTAATCGATCTTTACATATATCTGAATATGGGAAGAGAAATATTAAGACAATATAAATTATTGTTTTTATTTTTATTTCTTTGCGGATCCTACTAAGTAGCAATACTTTAATTGCTATAGCCTAAAGTGTCACTCAGTATGGCTGTAATTTAATTTCTATAAAAATAAGAATCTCGCCACAAAATAATTAAATAAGTAAATCAAAATATGTTTAAGTACTAGATGAAATAGATTGCAAATTAGCTGATAACATCAACGAAAAACAAAACAAATAAATTAACTGATAACTAAAAAATATATTACAATATGATGAAATTTATTAACCACCTACGTAACAAATAACAATATTGTTGAAAATATATATTATTTATTGCTTAAAACACCTGTCAAATTGAAAATTTATACTCATGTCTGAAAGAGAGAGAATCGTGATAATTGAAATGAAAAGATGTGTAAAATTTATTGTAAACTTTTAATATTTTAATTAGACATACTTAAGAAATTTACTTGAAAATAATATAGTTGCAGAAAATATCAAAATTGCATGATAGATATTATTATCGCATGATAGTATAATTAGCTAATTGAAAATTATTAAAACATGAATATATTTTATATGGATTTGTAAATACAGATACAGATACTGATAATAATATTATGCAATTATTTGAACTAAATATAAAGCTTTCTTGTATTTAATAATTGTGTCAATTATAGCCTAGACATTATAATTAGAAGGTTTAAAAGATAGATTTGTTGAAGTATATGCAAATTTATTTAGTTTTATAGAGGAAATTTTAATGCAAATTTGAATTCTTCGAAAATATTTTTATGTCGATTTATTTTGTATTTAACCCTTTCGCAGCAGCTTTCAGTTTGAATTTCTAAATTTTTAATTTATTGTTTTTGAATAGAAGTTAAACATAGGAGAATCATCAAATGTATTTGGAAAAAAATATCAAGGCGTAGACCTGGAACGGGTGGGATATATATCAATCATTCGACATTTAATTTAAATGTGCGCAAGAGTAATTATCATGTTTTGCAAAATGTTAACAAAATTATAATTCACTGACTAAGCCGATAGAGTAGATCAGAAACTATCCTTTAATAAAACCAACGATTTAAAATAATAATATATATATATGTGTGTTACGGAATTTCTATGCTCGTTGACAGAATTTACTTATATTGTACATAATCTTAAAATCTACACTTGTCTAAAGACAAATTTTTTATTAAATTTTCACGTTTCCTTTCAAATTATTTTTTAAAAAAATTTAACATTTATCGTAAAATTATATTAAAAATATAATTTTTAAATTATATTTCCTCAAAATCGGCTAATTTCACCAATTATTATTCACGTTCACTGCTATTGACGTGACAGTTAATGTATTAATCAATAATGATGTCTCAATTATAATTTTATATTGCCGTGAAGCAAAAAATCCTTAGAAAAACTAAAAAAAAAGGTGAAAGTTAATTAAAAATTGTATATTTTTTTTATAAAAACATAAAAAATTTCTAAAAAATTATAATTGACACTCATTTAAAATAAACAATTTACTTAACGATTTCGAAAAAACTGATAATTTTAAACTCCTGTGTTTAACTTCTATTATTACGTTATTTTTTTTTTTTTTTTGCCACTAAAATTGACGTGTTTCCTACCACAAATTATGTAAACTTTTTTTTAAATATTATTTCCATATAACTAAATATACTATTTTTATTTTTTGTGAAACTCATTGTAAACATTCAAGGTTGTTTTTAAGTTTCATTTTGAAAGTGATGCTAAAAAAAAAATGTTATTCTTAGTATTATAAAGTACACTAAACACTATTATAGAAAAAATCTCGACATAGTTATATAAATTATTATTTAACCACATTTTTATGAAATATATTTTATTTCATTTTAAAAATTGTTTTCGTTAATAAAAAAAAAAACAATTTTTATCATGCAATTTTTTAATAGTCTAGTCTGAATAGAATCTGAAAATATATTAAGTGTAGAATTTACTATTCGTTAAATTTAGTCATTGAAATAATATACAAATCATTAAGATTGTATTGTGTGTGAAATGTGTGTACTTATATGGATTAACCATTGAGCACATACTTAGAGCAGTAATTCAAAAATGGGGAACCAGGCAATAAGCAAATAAAAATATATATAAAAAATTAGGTGCCAATAAAAAAAGTTAATATTTCCAAAAGTATTCATTTAAATTGAAGAATGTTTTTTGAGATTTTGCCAAAGGAAAATGAATCTAGGTAATGTTTAACATGTTGAATAAAAATTTCAACACCATTATACTATTTATACATATTTTAATTTTAGTAAAAATAATTCAATAAAAAATCAATATTTTTTATAACACCATTTCCGATATAATTTCATAAAATTCAACAAATATACGAAATTTTGAATTGCGAAAATTTGGAATTAGGAAATTTTGATTTAGAGATTTTAAAATACGAGACTTCGTAGCTATCCCTCACATAAATTTTTCTTATGAAATTTTCTATTCATTTTTAAAATACCAGTTTTTTTTAATCAAACCTATTGAAAGAAAAAAATCGTCATTCATCATAATTTTAATAATTGAATATCTTAGCAGAGGATTAAAGTGTTAAGTAACATTTTCATTTCTAGTAAATTACATTGAAAGTTCTCAATTTTTTACAAATACGTAATGACAAAAACATAACATTTAAATTTAAAACTAAATCTTTTTTAAAGCATAAAATGCTGTAACTAAAAACGTACATATATTTTAGTATGCATTTAAAATAATTTAATATGCATATTTACATTACATAGTTTTATATAATATCTCATTTAAAAAAATGTCACTTAACACCTCCATCCTGTAAATTATTCAATTAATATGAAAATATAAAACTACATTTAATAAACTTGAAATTTAATTATATTAATAATAATTAATAAATTGCTAATATTTAAATATATAATTTGCTTATTAAGCATAAAAGAAAAACAGGAAACGCTTATCTGTTTCCATCAATTATTATTTTCTATGCAAAAACGGAAAATTATATTACATGTACTTTAATAATATTATTTTTTTAAAGTTCAAGGATTTTTCTGTTTATTTACACAATAATTTTGTCTGCAGAAGATGATTTTTCTGTTTTTGACGTAAAATATATTGAAAATATTACATAATTATGTTGTTGGCAAAATGGTGGGATTTGGTTTAGGTCATCAATAGTCGAATGATTCACAAAAAATATATATATTATATATATATATATATATTATAAATAAATTCAATCTCGTAATTTGGTCTTGCTCACAGTTTAGCTGCCAGGAAATGTAATAATTTTCAACTGATTTACACATTAAATATGATAAAATATTTAGTAAATGCAGCAAATATAATAAAATTCCATTATGGGCGAACACAGAAATAGCTAGACAAATTGAAAATTTTAAAGGATTTATGTGTTGCGATGAACGATTTTGGAATTTTCTCTTGATTTTCTTACTTGTTTACAAAATTTATATCGAATTTTATGATTTTTATCTAAATAAAAGTTACAATTTTAATATAAAAGATAAAACTTTAATATTTAGAGTAATTTAATATTTAATAATATGGATTCTAATGAATAGCAACATTGAATATTACTCAAATATTTGAGCAGCTTTTTGATCAAACATTGAATATTCTCAATTAAAGTAATCCCAATATAAAATTAAAGTATTTTACGATAAAAAATTGTGTTTTTGAAATATTTTTATATTAAAAGTAAAATAACAAAATTTTTGAAGATTATTATAATCCACTGAATAAATAATATTTTTATGAAAAAGAGTGATAAAAAGCTTGAATAAAAAAGCAAACACACCGGCTTGAATCATCTCCTACAACAATATTATTATTTTTGTGTGGGTGTTTTAATGTCAATATTCTCGGCTTTTATAGCTTCAAAATATTATCTATACAACACAAACGAAAAGAATACAATATTCTCAGAATAATTGTATATGGTTTCAATAAAGTGCATTTTTTTTGACAAGTTGTAGTACTCTTCTTATCAAATATCTAAAAAAAAAAAGAACATACAAAGGAAGTTTATAAAAAATTGATAAGTTTATAATAATACAATTCCGACAAAATTAATTATTTAAAAACATAAAAATATTTAAAATTCTATAAATGTAGTTTTCACTTTTTATCAACCTTGAATTTTTTCCATTTACGTTTATAGTTTTATATAATTTTTTTTTTTTACGTTTTACAGGCGCACCAAAAAGCACTTGAACATTTTTCTACCCTAAATAACAAATTATTTATGTTTCTTTTATCCCTTCTCCACTAAACGACATAAAACTTTTTTTTCCCTTTTTTTTTAACGCTCCATGTTAGAATAAGAAATTTTGTATTTTTCTGAAAAGGCGGCATGACATTTTAATCAGGAAAATCAATAATAAAATTTTCCCTATTTTCTTCTTCTTTTTTTTTTTTGCTTATAAAAGCTACTGCTTTCTGCTTTGTGTGCACAGACATGAAAATCACAAAAAGCGATAAAATTAAAACACCAGGGATTTTCTTGTAATTATTAATGTACGATTTTTTTTTTTGTTTGCTTGTTTGTGTAACCGGGGGAATGGGTGTGGATTTCTTACTGACAGGAATAAAAAGCCGACAAATTATAAGATTTTATAAAAAAAAAAAACAGTTTTTCTGAATTTATCCTATCAGTATTTTCAAATTGCTTTAAGAATGGATACTATTGGAAATATCAAAAATTATTTCTAATTTGAATAAACAACAAAGAGTTTAATAAAAATTGGAAAACTTACCTCATTTATTTAATATTTTTCTTTTCGTTGTGATTCCACAATCAGGGTTTCTCACAAAATGACGTTTTCTTGTAAAACTTGATGACGAATAATCCCAACTGGAATATATTTCTTCTTCTTTTATTATTTGACTATTTTATTGAACACAATTTTTCAGCAGAGCAGCAAAACTTTTTTTGCTATTGTTTGATAAAATCTTTCTATTCGTAAATTAAAATTCTTAATTTTATTTTTGATAAAAAAACCAAATTTGTTAAAGAAAAACTCTTTATTTTTTTTTGACAGTGAAATCGGGAATGCAAATAAAATATTTGACATAAAAATAGAAAACAAAAAAAAAAAAATTTTTTTTAAAAAAACTCAAATAGTAAATTGGAATTTTTAACGCGACGACAGAGGCGGCCGAAAAAAGAAAACGTATACAAAAAAAAATATATTTGGAAATTATATAAATTTTCTTTAAATCTAATTACACAAAAATTGTAAAAAAAAGCACAATTTCCTCAGTCTTCTAATAGAAATAGAAATTTTCTTATTTTTTTTATCACTGAACTAATTTTTATTTTATTGGAAATAAAAATTAAAATCCGTTAATTCCAAGGATTGTAAGATTTTACTGTTTATTTTATTTATATTATTAATATTTTATTTTGCCGCACTATATTATCTATTATAAACTTTTTATAAGTTCATTCGATATTGTCCGTCTTCGTACTGAAACAAAAAATTTGTAAAAATTGCTAAATTGTACAATACTTTTTTTTGCAGTGCAACCAGACGACAAACTAACTAACAAACCTGCATTGTCGTGGCACTACAATTGTAGCAGATCTGCGTCCATTGTTTTGTGCAATAACCCAGTAAAAAATTTAAGTAGTCGATTATGTTGACATAATGTTAAAATGGTAACATGTTAATGTTGTTTTGAGCAGCTTTCGATACTCGTTGTTTTGAGCAGCTTTTGATGAATTTTTCTGAAATTCTGTTAAGTCAATCAAAATGGTGTACAAATAACAGAATTTCAGAAATTTTAGAAATATTAGATATTTTATGTTTACGTGAACAGCACCTATATTTGAACTTTTTTACGAATTTTCTGCAATACTTTGTGTTACGTTGCGTTATGGTGCCAAGACTATATTATCCTATTGTGTCAGTGTCAATGGATAATTTTGTCGGTTAAAATTTTGTATCAAATAGTTTTTTCGTTCTACGTTATTTTTCAGAAAATATTAAAATTTATCAGAAAAAATCCTTAAAATCGTAATAAAAATAAATTTTAATTAGTCATGGAATAAATCAGGTAATAATTTGTGTACTACATACCTCGTTTTAGAAGTACAACTCACTAAAAAAAAAAAAAACAGAATACAAATTGTATATGAAGTGTTAATGTTATTTTGATGGTATTTAAAAAAAAAAAATTAATGTAAAACGAAATATTTAAGTGAATTTAAATTTGTGAAGTGAATCTAAAAGAAGCAAAAGGTATAAAATTAGTAAAAAAATAATTTGTAAAAAAATCAAAGTTTATAATTTAAAAATGAAAAAAAAAGTGGTAATAATATGTGAATTCACTATGAATAGTGAATTAAATATTTAGTATTTAAGTATTTGTTTTGGATTATGCTCCTATTTTAAGGATTACAAATTATCCATTATTAAGAACATCAAATATAGAATATCAAAGGTTAAATTGTAGAACATCAAAGGTTAGTGAATTTTTTTTACTAATATATTAATGTAAAGATGCTTATAAGACAATGTCTACAAAATTTTGTGGAAGAAGTGTTAATATAAAGAAAATTTCATAAATGTTTTAGTACATGGTAGCCAAGTGAGAACTTTAAACCGTTATTAAATTTTGAAATTCATTGCATAAGCAACAAATATTTTACATTAAAAGCAACGTAATTTTTCTATGTAAACAAACATCCAAACTGTTTTAGTTCTTATATGTTTTTGAACCGGAATCTCACAGCAATTTGCTAAATTCTATACTTTCCACCGCGTATCATGTGCCCTAGGAATCCTACTTTTGTGATCTTTCCTGATAAAAAAATTCTTTATAACTGTATTCTGAAAATTCTGACCATTGTGTGGCTATTGAAATGTAAAACACAAAGGCCGGCAGTTAGTATTCAAATATGTTTTTGAAATATATTTAAAGATTACGGTTAATAAAACTGAATGTATTATTATAACAATTTTTGCTAGCTGGGACGTCTTGTGTCATGTCGAGTTAGTGCTGTCAATAATATATGCGAATAAACGAAAACACACGTTTTATTTAGGTTTTTAAATTTTTGACGTCCATTTTCATTTCTGTTTTCTTTTCGATAACTCGTGGCTGCATCTTCAACAATAAATTTATTAAATGGATTTATTCGTTTTAGATACGTTAGGTAATAAAGAATTACTTGAACAATCGGATGAAATAAAAAATAAAAAGTTTTATACTGGTGAAACACAGAAAACTAAAAATTATGTTGACGATGAAGATGAATCTGAAGAAGATTATGGTGATTATGGTGGTAAGCATTTTAACAAATTTTAATTTAATTTAAACAATTTATTTATATATAATTAAATTTTAAGGTTTACCACCACCCACTAAAGATATATCTCATACAATCAATAGATGTATGGATAAAAATCCAATAAAGAAATCTAAAGATAAAGAATCTATAGATTTGTTTATTGAATCGATGGGATGGAATAATAACAATAACGATAGTAGAACTAAATCGACATGGAAAACACGTTTTGAATTTCCAGAACTAAATACCGTAACTGGAAAAATAGATGGTGCTATAGAAGAAACGGATGTAGCCAAAGAAATTGAAAATTCAAAAATTAAAGGTCTTGAAAGTAAAAATCAAATATATAATCCTTCAGAACGAAAATTAAAAATACTAAAACAGGTATAATCCCTTATTAAAAATATAAAATATTTAAATACATATTAATAATTTTGAAAAATGATGAAATATTCGACAACTGAAATTCCTTAATGGAAATAGCGGTTTAAATATATTGCTTGACAAATTCAATTTCAACCTTGACTCAACCAAATTTCTCTATTTCATTCGTTGTAATCTTAGGATTAATTCTATAAAGTTTAAATTAGTCCTGTAAGGCCAGCGAAACAATAAAATAAAATTAATCAAAAATTATGACTGTCGTTAAAGTAAAGAGAATTTTTAACGATTTAAATTTTTGTTTACATGCATAATATAAAAATGAAAATTTACTATAAAATTTTGGTATAATAAATTGAATTTTTAGATATATTTAAATCCAAATTGATGTTTCTTTAGTAATCTGATTTAATTTTATAAATATAAATTTTTAAATATATTAATTTGCATAATACTATTAAATATTCAATTTGATTATAGCGAGAAAGATCCAAAACAAAAGGAGATAGATGGTTTAATATGCCAGCAACTGAAGTAACAGAAGAAATTGAAAATGATTTAAAAATTCTACAAATGCGATCAGCATTAGATCCTAAACATTTTTATAAAAAAAATGATTTAAAAGTTTTACCAAAATATTTCCAGGTAAAAATATTAATTTTATAAATATTTTTTTTCTTATAAAAAAATACTTTTAATTTAGATTGGAACTGTACAACATTCAGCTTTAGATTATTATAGTGAAAAACATATTAGAAAAAATAAAAAGAAAACTATTGTTGATGAACTTATGGCAGATGCTGAATTTAAACAATATACAAAACGAAAATATAATGAAATTATGGAAAAGAAACAGCAAAGAACTTTTCATAAAGCTATGAAAAAAATGAAAAAATTAAAAAAGAAAAAATAAATAAAAATGTTGGTGGTTTTTTTGTTGTATAATAAATAAAAATTTTGTTATAATGTAAATGATTTTTTATAGTTGTTTAATAATTAATAAAAATAAATAAATAAATGTAATATGGTTTTGAATTTGCTCGGGGTTTTCTTTAATTAATCTTGATAATTTGAGAATATTGTATAAAAGTATTTATTACATTTTACGTATTATAATTACGGTCAACTTCGGATACATTCAAATTACTAGAATATAAAATTAACTAAATAATATACAGAACGATTAAATTTTTTTAGTACTATATATTTTCTAACCTAAAATTACAAAAAATGAATTAATTAATTAGTTCAAATCAACATTAGTATGAAATTATTAATACTAAAAGATTATAATTATACATAAAAAAAAACTATGTATTTGCTTGTTGTAGTGTTAACACTCTACCATCTAATTTATGATCAGTTTTATTTGCTGCTGCATCATATGCATCACGTGTACTAAATACGACAAACCCATATCCTTTTGACATTCCAGTCTGTTTATCAACAATAACCGATGCTGATGATATGTGTCCAAATTTTGAAAAATATAATTGTAGATCACGATTTCCAACTGTCCATGGTAAATTACCTACAAACATTTTGTAAGCATTTCTTAAGGCATTAGCAGCAATAGTCTGTGACATTTTATTTTAAATACTCTTAAAATTATATTTTGATATTTTTTTTTCAAAATGCTTATTTATTTCGTTATTTCTAAAATATGAATTGTATGACCGCCTATTAAATCACATAAATCAATTCCACTAATTTTACCAATATCATCTATATATACGGTATTAGCTTTTAAACTCCACTTTTTCAATAATCCTTCAATTGACCAATCAGCACTACGTTCGTGATATGAACAAATAAATTTTGCACCTTGATTTTTATCCAATAGAAATGATATAGTTACTAGAATGTCTTCAAAAACACTTGGATCATAAAAACAATCAGCTGCAATAATTAAATCAATTGGATGTAATTTAAAAACACTATTTAATAATAGTCCCCAACTTAATCCAATTACTTCAATATCTTGACCAGGTACTAAATTATTGGCTAAACAACAAGTCCTGATATGATCTAAAGATTTTGGTAATATACAACTATCACTAAGTGTTACTTGTGCACCACACTTTGCTGATAATATTCCTGGTAATGCAGTACCGGCACCAATTTCTAGTATTCTTTTTTCAACTAAATCTATTCTTCGCTCCCAAAGGAAATGTGCTAATACAGTAGCAGCTGGCCAAGTATAGAATGAATAACCCGCTTGTAAAAGCTGTATAAAATATTAAAATCAAAATTAGGAAATTTATTATGTATAGTTTTAATTTACTTCTGGTATTAAAATTTCAAGAATTTCTTCTCCTTGTGAATTACTCCTGAAAATAAACTTTTTTATATTCGATGGTATATTATTTTCAGTCATATTGACGTAAACAAAGCTTGCGCAGAAGAAATTCCAAATTGTTTTTAAAATAATTTAAATACTGTTCGCTGGAAAATAAACTGAACGTAACGCAACGCAACTATTCAGGGTGATTTCAATTCGTTAAGTTTGTCCTCTTCTCAAATTATAATTAACTTATAATGATGTATTTTACAATCTGAATTATTAATTTCAAATTGAGGTAAATAGTCAAAGCTCCTTCTATTTACTATTTTCATACACAATCATACTGCTGAACATGTTATCGATATGAATTTCTTTGCTGGTGAGTTTTTTCCATCCATTTTGGTTTTTCAACAGCAATTAGCCTTCTTTTTCAAAAGCAATAAGTATATTATACAAAGTTTACTTTAATTTTTTTCTATTTTTTTTTACTTTTTGAGTTTCCGGTTTGCAAAGCTTAGTTGAATACCTTTTATGTGCAATTTACAGCTGAAAATAAATTAAGTTCTTGAGGTGACTACAGTCATATCGTGATTATGATTTTGTTACTGGGTACTATAAAGTAATTTGACAGTTTAGGTAAAAAAGTGAGAAGTGATAACATTTGAAAATTGAAAACAACAAATAACACGACGCTCGCAACTAACTCTTGAGAAAGTTTGGCTTTATATCAACAAATAATAATTAATTCGTGGCTTAAATAAACAAAACGCCAAAATAAATATATATATGAAAGTTTTGCAGAGTAATAATTAAAATGCTAGGAAAAACATTGAAGAATTTTATTTGGGTAAAAAAATAATTAAAAAAAATAGTTTTGTGTGAATAAATTATTTTTGATAACTTTGAAATAAAACGCAATAATTTTTTTAGCGTGCATACGGTGCTATGCCAACCCCTCGACAGGCCGAATTAATGGCCAGAGGTTTACCAAAAAAAGCACCTCTACCCGGAGTAAGTAAAATTGTTGTAGTAGCATCTGGTAAAGGAGGTGTTGGAAAATCTACAACAGCAGGTATAAAATATGAATAAAAAAATGGATAATAAAATAAATAATAAACTTCATATTTACATTACGTTTTATTTAGTGAATTTGTCGGTAACAATGGCTGCAATGGGAAAACGAGTTGGTCTCTTAGATGCTGATGTTTTTGGACCATCAATACCACTTATGATGAACTTATCTGAAGAACCATTAATAAATGAGAAAAATAATTTAATGATACCGCCAATAAATTATGGTGTTAAATGTATGTCAATGGGTTTATTAGCTGATTCAGGTGCAATTATATGGCGCGGTCCATTAGTTATGTCAGCATTACAACGTTTACTTAAAGGTACTGATTGGGGTTTATTGGATATACTTATCGTTGATACACCCCCTGGTACTGGTGATATACATTTATCATTAGCACAAAATGTACCAATTAATGGTGTTGTATTAGTGAGTACACCACAAATTGCTGCACTTGAAGTAACTGCACGTGGTGCTGAAATGTATAAAAAATTAGGTGTACCAATAATTGGTATAATTGAAAATATGCAACATGTTGTATGCGATAATTGTAAAACAAAAATTGAAATATTTAAAAATGTAACTGAAGAATTTTCAAAAAAAATTAATACTAAAATATTAGAAAGTATACCATTAGATGCTGAAATAACAGAAAGTTGTGATTGTGGTATGCCATTATCGATTAAAAAACCGAATTCCGAATATGCAAAAAGCCTAATAAAATTAGATAACAAGATATCAGAATTTTTAATTGAGCAAAATCAAAAAATTAATTAATAAAATTTAAAACTTCTTCATATATGCATAAGTTAAAAAAGGAATATCATTTTGGCTGTATGTAAATTAAAAAAAAATTAAACTGTTCAATACTTTAATTACAATTTAATGTTTCCTGTACTGTTGATAAGATGATCTTCATGACAACATTTTGTTTCTCGTATATAGGTGTATATTCTTGAATAATTTAAATATAATAATTTTTAAACTATATTTTACTTTATTATTTGTAGGTAGTTATTAGAAAATAAACTATAATTATCAACTTATCTTGAGTTTTATGTTCAAATCTATTAAGCATGTATCACATAAAGCCAATTGAATAAAAAGTATTGCGAATATTATTCTATTCCGCAATTTCTCCCGGTCTTTATTTTGACTAATTCAAATAAACAAATACAAGAAAATTGTAATTTCCGGTTTGAAAATATTTTTCTTGAAGGCTGATTTTATAGGTTACAGATTATTTAGAAAGGTCAATGGCGCTTAGAATTTTAATACGTTGTATTTATTTGTATTTTAACAAAATTATTGATAAAATTGAAAACACTTAAATATATTTTAAATAATTTTTATTAATTCATGTGTGAAAACATAACTGATTTATTTATTTTACAAATTATTATTATTCTTTTTTTTTAATTTAAAACTATACTTAGGCATATTAAACTAATTAAAACGTATAACCTTTTTGGGTTTTTTGAAAAAAAAAACTCAATTTGATTCATTTCTTTTCCTTTTTATTAATTTTGAGGAAATTGGAATTTTATTTTAAAATAAATTTAAGATTTATTTGGAAATAAGTTAAAATATAAAAAAAAATACAATTCAATTTTAATGAATCTAATTATTTTTTTAATAAGCAAAATACGTAGTTTTGTTAAAATATTTTATAATACAGAATTAACTATAAAAATTATAAGTTTTACTAATTAAAAAAAAACTAATAATATTTTATATATTATACAAATTTAAATAAGATAAGATTTTTTTTTAAAAAAAATATATTATTTATTTACAATTGTTTACTTTTATCAATCTAATTTGTTTAATATTGAAAGAAAGAAAAACTCTACATAATTAAAGTTTTGTTGTTCTTAAAAAATACAAGAAATTTCTTGTTTATTAATTGTTTTTATTACTGATTAACTTGAATTCGTATTAGTTTTTTTATTATTGTGTATATTTTATAGATGATTTAATTATAGTATGACCTCAGCTGCTTGTGGTTCATTATCCATATCTGGAATTTCCTGTTTGTGTATTAATAATGGATCACTTTCAGCATCAGTTTTAATTTGTGGTATTCGCGGTGCTGTTTGTCCTAAAATAAAAATTGGAATAATAAAATATAATGTCATTTCTTAAAACTGGTTTATTTCAAGTTGTTATTTTTACCATATTTTTCATGTATTCCTCTATGTCGTTTTAAGGCAAAACGATCAGCAAATGCTGCTGAACAAATATCGCATTTAAATGGTTTCTCACCAGAATGCACCTTAGCATGATTTTTTAAATGTGCTGCTTGACTAAATGCTGAACCACATATTTCACATTTATATGGCTTTTCCCCAGTATGAATTCTACGATGATTCCATAATGTTGCATGTCGTGCAAATCCTTTATCACATACTTCACAAACATATGGTTTTTCACCACTATGAGTACGTTCATGATTTTTTAAATGTGGTGATTGTGAAAATTGCATACCACATGTTAGGCACCTTAAGACAATAAGTAATTAAAAATTTAAGGAATTTTATTTAATTTTCTTTTAATTATTTATACTTGTATGGTTTTTCGCCAGTATGAATTCTACGATGATTTTTCAAATAAACCGCTTTAGCAAATGCCAAACCACATATTTCACATTTATAATTTTTTTCACCACTATGTAATTTTTTATGTGACCATAAACTGGAATAACGTGAAAATGTACCACCACAAATATTACATACAAATGGTTTTGGTTGCCTGTTAAAATAAGAATTGTAATATTTTAGTTAGTAATTTTGAAAATTTTAATTATATTCTATTATACATTATTAAAGAGTGAGTAATTTTTTAGGCGTGTTGATATTTACTAAAGTAATTTTATGACGTTCTACTATAATTAACCCATTTTTTTGTTCTTTTCCATATAATATTTTACAATATTTGACACATAATTAGAAATATTTTCCGCCAACAGTATGTAGAAATGTTAGTAATAAAATCTAAATTGAAGAATTAAATTGCTAAAATTTCCGAAACATAATTAATTATTAATATATAAATTGTAAAATTAATTAATCGTTCTAATAGTAGGGCAATATGCATCTTGATTTATATAATTTGGTAAAATTGTAATGCAAAATACCAAAAAATGTTTATTAAAATAAAAATCTTCATATAATCCCTTAGTAAAGATGTGAAATCTTCCTATCTTATTTGTTTGTCTTTCTAAAATATATTATGCGTTTAAACATGAATAATATCCTTAATTAAAGTAATAAACTCTTTATATACCACCCCATAATCTTTAAATTATCGAATTATTTATTCTCTTTTTTGTTTTGAGCGACCACTTATAAATTTCAAATATACTCCAGATTTTCTTAAGCCCAAAAACCATGCTCTATAAATCATCAGAATATTTTACAGTCTACAAACAAAAAAAAACTCTTTCGCTAAACTCACTCTGTTTTCACTACATGTTTTGAATTGCCGCCAATAAAAATCACACCTGATCCATTACATTTTTGACATTTAGTAACTGATGCTATATTTCTCTTTTTAACAGGATGATGTCCACCTATACTAGTTTGTGCAATTTCACTTTTAATTGAATGATGAATTTGTTGTTGTTGTTGCTGATGTTGTTGTTGTTGCTGCTGCTGCTGCTGGTGATGCTGATCTTCATCTTGTTGTTGTTGCTGTTGTGGTTGTTGTTGAATATGTACAATTTGTTGTCCACCTTGTACTTGAATTATTTGTTGTTCAGTTAATGAATCCATTGATGTGTCACTTTCTGGTAATTCACTCATTTCAAATTTAACATCACCATCTGGTGCAACAAATATTTGTGTTGAACGTGTTACATTTAATTGATTTGTTCCATTTTCATTATTTAAACAACTTTCACAACGAATTTTAGCATTTTTACGTTTACCACCACTATGTAGAACAGGTGTACCACATATTGAACATTTACCTTTTTCTAATGTTAATGTTTTTCCAGAAGCAACTGTAATTTCTTGTGGACCTTGAATATGTTGTCCAGCTGGTTCTAATGATTCTGTAGCAACAATTTGTATTTGTCCTAATGTTTGTCCTGTTTCTGATACTAATGTTTGTCCCTGCAATAAATTTTGTCCACCTTGTGTAACAACTGTTATTGAACCATCTTGATTATCACTACCATTTTGATTATGTATACGTTTATGGTGATTTAATAATGTTAAATGTGAAAACATTAAACCACAAACATCACATTTAAAACTGATATTTGATATGGTATTCTAAAATGAATAAGAAATTTTTTTTTTGTATTACAAATTTTAATTGGATTACATTTTATTTGTACAAAAAAAATATTTAAAACTTACTGTTGTAAGTGGTTTATTAACAACTTGTAATCTTCCTTGATTATCAACAGTTGCTATACCAGCTACTTGACCATTTTGTGTTAATTGCATTTGATTAACGAGTGCATAATTATATGGACCAAGTGGCTGAGCAATATAACATGTTTTATTATCATCACCTGTTGTTATTTGGGCTAAATTTACTGTAGTACCATTACCCTAAAAAATAAGAATTAATTTTAAATTTATATAAATTTAAAATATTTACAGTAGTTGTATAACAAAATGTTGGATATTCTTGTTGATTTGTTTTTTGTCCTTCAATTTTTGGTTGTTTCAATATAGTACCATCAGCTGTTTGATATTGTATTGTTGTTGGTTGACCATTTTGTATTGCATTTGTTGTAAACATAATTGTTTTTGTTAAATCCTCCATTCTATTATAAAAATTAAATATATGATTTTAAACATTTGAAATTTTTTTAAAATTAGCTTATTTTTAAGTAAAAATATTGCAATTTCTAAAATACTTGTAAAATTTTATCTAACGCATTAAATTTTCTATAGAATTGAATTTGACTTTAATAGAGAAATTTATAAGTAAATGATAACAAATTATAGAATTTAGTAACCTTATTATAGCCAGAAACCCAACTTCGGTATTTACTAGCTTATGTGATTTTATATTTTCTGTCAATTACGTAATTCGTTTGCATCCTTTACATGTTTCTTGTGTATTACTTGCAATTTTTTAATTATTTTGCAAAATTGACCATTTAAAATTTCAATATTCCAAATTCACCTCAATTAAATAATAATGAGAACAAATTCAAATACTACAGACGTATACCGGAATTACTATAAAAACATTGGTAAGGTCAAGAACCTTTTATCAGGAACATTAAAAATTCTTTTCAAGGTTTTTTTTTTATACGGATCTTTCTTTTTTTTTTTACAACACACAGCATGTTTACATAATTTAACATCAGAAAGAAATAGTTAACATAAAGACAAAGAGGCAACGAAAACAAACCCCCACCCTGTACAAAATATACAAAAAAAATAATAATAATCTGTAATAGAAAAGAACAAAATGATAAATAAATACCACTTTTTTGTGTTTTTATTCAGTTCCGTCATCACTTGATGTTACGGTGAAATAGAAAATAAAATTTTTAACCAAAAATTTTTTTTTCGGTGTAAAAAGGCAGCCATTACATTGAAATCAATATGACGGTACGAGATGGTAATAAATTTCTACTTTTAAAAGAGTATGTTTATGTAGATAATTGTTCCTTTTTTCTTGTTCAAATTCAAATAGAAGGAAGAAACGGAATAGTATGATCTATGACGTTTCTTGCTTTTATTGACGTTTATGTGAATAAGCAAAAGAGAAAACATTTTTTTTTTATTGTGGAACATAAAAATTACAAGAGAAAAAATACTATTGCCGAACAAATTTTTCATGCAATGAATGAAATGAAATACAAGATGGCGAACTGAATAAGTTGGAAAAGAAAGGGACTTTTTTTTTATAAAGAAAAAGACTTTTCTGTCCAATTTTGTGAAATATAAATTAAACTTCAATAAATAATTTAGTAAATAAACTTAATGTACTAAGATTTGACTACACAGAAAAACTATTGCAATAAATATAATTGATTGCAAAAAAAAAAAGAAACTGCATTCACACATCATAGGTATTTCTATGTTCTTATTTAGCTTCTTCACAAGATTTTCTATTTCATTTCATTTGAAAATCAAAACAATAACAAGATATTTTCAATTACACTTTTCCTTTATTAATTAATTTCTTTAAGAAAATGAAAGAAGATTACAAAATCATAAAAAAAAATATTTTCACTAGAAAATTTCGTAGTACACGCGTCATTCAAAATTTGTGCAGTCATTTTTTTTTTGTCACTACTACATTTATTTTTTTCATCTCACCTTTTATTTTGTATGTTTTTAGTTTAATTTCATAAAATTTATTAAATTGTTTATGAATTAATTATTTATAATTTTTTTTTATATAATTACTTGTGTTTTTTTTTTATTACATTAAAAAAAATCTTTTGTTTCACTTTACATAAATATTTTTTTATGATATGGCCGCCGTCTCCGTCTGCTTTTTTCTAATAACTTCGGATTTTTTTTCATTCCTCTCCTCATATCGGTTTTTCTTTTTTAACAATTCATTTGCCAACAATATATTTCTACTCTTCTTAAATACAATTACCAAGTGATAGAGAGAGATAACTATACATTTTAGTGGACATTTTTTTTTTGGGGGGAGTTTTTAATGATGTTTTCCATATTGAAGTAGAAAGCATTATTTCAGCCACAAGCAACTAATATTTGTACATAGTTTCATTGATAGATGGCGATATAAGCAATTTATTGTAAAATATTGGAATTGGGAATTTAATAAAAAAAATTTAGACGTCTATTTTATAACTTAGTAGCAATAGAAATATTTATATAATGTGAAAACTTCGAATGGAAAATGTTGTAATAAAACCTTAAAGATAGGAAATTTTTTAATTTTGGCGAACGCTTTCAAATATTGTTGTCAGTATCAGAACAAATTTGACTCTAGTCAATATTACAACCATTTTATCAGTAGTGAATATTTCAGCCTATTTTTTTTAGGTAAGAAAATTATTGGCAGATGGCACTTTAATTCGTATTTGATGGTTATTTTAAAAAATTTTTCGTAAGCAATTAATGCAATATAAAATTATTCGCTAGCATATTGTTAAAATAAAATAAAACCATTTGCACTAAAATATTTTCTCATTACTTTATCATAACGTTTAACCCTTTTTATAACGGATACCAATTTTTATAATTTACTAACTGCTCTTTTGTTATTTAAGTTAATTTCCCTAATTGAAACTTGAAAACATTAAATTAATCGAAGCGTAATAAGCACGAATAAAATATAAATAAATTTTATTTTGCTTCTTTCTTTTAATATGTTTTTTTTTTAATTTATAACAATAACAAAAAAAAACAAAATCAAATAATTTGCATTAAAAAGGAAACAAATTAATATTTTTATTTCTTATATTTTGTTATTCCATCAAAAAAAAAAAAACAGATTTAATTATACTTTGTGCAGACACCACGAAGGAATGAATAAATTTTGCTGTATATTATTAAAATGGCTTTTAAAGGGAGATCCAATGAACCACATAAAATTATTATTCTTAGTTTTAATTTTTTTTATATAATATGCTATTCCAGAGATTGAAGTATAATTGTAAATATAATTTGACCCAGAAGAATAATTAACACAGAATTATAGGAGAAGCGATCTACAGGTAGGTATAATTTAGAGACAATCACTTAAATGGACGTGCAACAAGTAGTGATGTTGAATTTGTAAGAAATTTTTCGAGAATGATTATAATTAAAGAATCAATTACAAAAATTGAATGTTAATATTAATCCTGTGCGTAATGGAATAATGGGTATCAATGGTCATCATAAATAATCGTGTATTAGTTAAAATGGGTTTGGTTTAAAGATAGCTAGATTTCCAAATTAATTCTGCAAGCAATTCGGCTTATTGTGACGTGTGTGTTACTTATTACTGATTAAACTTGTACTCTGATTGAATATGCACAGTTGTTTATTAAATTTCCCATGAATCCGAGGGAGGAATATGTGATTTTGACAATATTTTTCTCTGTGAAAATATTTTAAAATTAAAACAAAAGTCCAAATAGAAAACCAGCCACTTTTAAAACATCCAAATTTTGCTTAATATTCCTGGAAAATTATTTGGTAGTTTTATAATATTTTTTTGGTGAATCTTATAATTTAAGTTTTACTAATTTTACCATTTATGATGGTAACGTGATGCACATGTCAACTATTTGACATGGAAAACCTGACACAATTTTGTTCATAGTTAAAAATAACAAAACAAAACATTAACTTAAAAAAAATTAATGTAACATTACAGAAACATTAAAAATATTTCAAAGAAACAAATTTTGAAATTTTTGTTCTTTTTTTTTATAATATTTTCGTGTTTAATTTTCTTTAAAGAAAATATTATGAAGAAACATTAAAGTTTTTTACATTGTTCATTATAACTAAGAGTAAACCAGATAAGTCCACACAGTCTGTGGATATTATTACATTATACTTTAAAGTATTTCTCACTATAAAAATAAATATGTATGTGTGTTTAAATAGAATATTAAGAAATTTATTTCAAGTTCACGATTTTGAATTTGTCACGAAATAAAATTTAATATTCATAAGAACTGTTTTTAAAATATTTAAGAATATTAAGTTTGTTATGGTCACTAAAGTCATGAAGTTTCTTGGAAAAGAAATTGGGAACTATAGTATGTTGAATTGACTTGAGAAGGGGGAAAAGTAAATATGCTAAAATTAAAGTTTTATTAATTAAATTAAAATTATTTACTAAAATTTAACTCATTTTTTCCAATAATAATTTTGATTAAAATCGAATTTGACGTTTTTTGACCTTACCATAAGTCCAGCAGAAAACAAAATATTAGTCCTTTTCGATATTTATGGCATTTTTTACTCTCGATAGGAATTTTATATTAAATTTGGTTCTAACTCACAGAATATTAATAGAAGTCTATTTAGAATTTGCAAATATGCTTCCAACAATATCCTTAGTTTGTATATCATTTTAAAAAATTTAATTTTTCTTTTAAAACTATAAAGACAAACTATTTGCAGTCATTTAAAATTTTAATCTGTTTTATTAAACTCTAGAAATCGAAATCGTGACAAATTTTTAGGACTTTTTATAAAATTTTATCATTTAATTATTATTTTGGAATTTCTGTTTTAATAATATAAATAAATTTATAAATTTAAGTAAGTTGTCTAACAGCAAATCACTTTAAACAACATTGTAGTTTAAAATTGACTTGAATTTATTATAGAAATTTATGGTCGAAAATTGCGATCATATATAATAATGTTTAATGTATGTTTTAAAAATAGTAAGCCAATCCTTAAACTAAATATTGTCACAATTTCGTGTTTGATTTTATTCCCTTTTCTTGAATCACTTTAAAATACTAGGCCAATCCTTTTAAAAAAATCGATAATGTCACAATTGTTCCATAATATATAAGTTCAAAATAATAATTAATGATATTTTTCGTAATTTTTGAAATTAATCAATTTTTATTTTCACAATCTTAATAACGTTAAAATTTAACTTTTCCTGAAAAATTGTGGTTACAAATATGTTTTAATGTCGTTTTTTTTTTTAGAAAGTGATAAATTATTTGATATTTTTCTAGAATTCAAATAAAAGACTTAATACTACCACGCAAAAATATATTAGAAATATATTTATAGATTATTTAAAGATTTAATATAAAATAGCTAAATGTTGTGAGACTTCTTTAAAAACAAAAATTTACAAAAATCCTGTTTTTTATTTTTCATTTGTGTATAAAAGTAAGGAAAAGTTTGAGATCAAGTACACAAAAATTATCCAATATATAAGATGTAAATAAGTAGAAATAAGTAGGAGTTTGTTCAAATTTTATTGACGGATTTCGCTTTTTTTCAATACTTGATTGAATCGGGATTAGAAGAGGGGTTTGTTTAATTTTTAAAGGACCTACATTTATCAATTTGTTGGGGGAATTAAGAAGAAGGTGTGATGAAGAATTGAAATAATATTTCGTCCTTCGCTCTGAAATTTATTCCAAGCTATACCGCAGTTCATAGTAATATAATAATTAAGACCGGTGGTAGAGTAAATTAGGTTAAAGTAATTAATACCGGTGGTAGATTAAATGCTGTACCTCCTGGATTCAAAATATCAAGGATGATGATCGTTGTTGGCCTAAACTTACTCAACTTGAAAGGAGGATTAGTACTAATATAGAAAAGAAATAAGACTGGAAAAAATGATAATAGTCGAGACCATTTACTAAAAGTTTCTTCAAATGTATAGTTCTGAAACCATAATTAATAGGTTGAAATTTCAATAGAACTAGTTCGATTTGAATTGTTGCGCCATTGACAAAGGCAACATTAATTTGTTGTCAACAAATTGTCTTAACTGATGGCCATATCTTTAAAATCAAATTGATTTAATAAGAACTGAGTAAACTTTAAAGGAATTTAAAAATTTTGCCCAGAAATTAATTTTGGACATTAATTATAAAAAAATTATTTCCTCAAATTATTAAAAACTTTACCGATTTCCATGTTAAATCGTCTAACAAATTCCAATTAATAAAACTTATTTCTTTAACATATCAAATATACTTTTCAATAAAATATACTAACAAAATTCAAAAGATACTGATAGAATCTTGAAAATATTTACTTTTATTAGTTTTGCAAACTATTTTCTATACATTCAAATATATTTACTATTTATATAAAGAAAATTATTGCTATTTAATTTAACGTCCACCAATAAATGAATTTCATGTACGGATAAATGCAAATAAACAGATTTTTATAAACAATTTATGTTTTTTACATTATTTTAACGAAAGTTTTAAAAAAAAAAAACTTATATATGGCAAAGAGTAATGATCGCTTATTTTTTTCTTATGTTTATGAGAACGAGACTTGTTAAACCTGAAAAAAAAATAGTAATAATTCTTAAAAGATTTAGCTTACAAAGCTATATTAGTTTATAATCAGAAAAAAAAAAGAAAATCTGATTTTATAGGATTTTAAAGCGGAAAATAAATACAATTTTAGAAACTACAATATTTTCAAAAAAAAACTATAAATGTTTGCCTTGAAGGCAAAAGAAACTAATAGAGCGAATAGGTGATTCAAGATTTTCTATTTGTTTGAAAATATATTGCAAGTTGCAACTAATTCCAATGATGATGGTATACTTTTTTTTTCTTGAAAAGTAAAACGATAATTTTGCTTATAAATATTCTGGTTTTTATTCGAGAAAATATTTAATTAGATTGTGTTGTGCAAAGAGAAAGAATATCGGAAGGAAAATTTTTATATTTCGTGGGCCCGGTTTTTTTTTTATAGACCGGCTAAAATAAAAAAAGTGAAATATAAATAAAATTAATCAAATTTGAAAATGAAATCTTTTTGACCTTATTCTTCTTCTGTACCAAAAAAAACAACTGAAAAACATTATTTTGCTTTCTATTTTCTTTTAAAAAGTAATATTTAATTAATTTTGTTATAAAACATAAAAAAAAGGAATGAATGAATTGGCAAAAATAATTTAAATTCTTCAATTAATTGGTACCAGCAAAATTTTAGTTTTTTTTTCTGAAATTTTACTTTTAGTTTTTCAATAAAAATTCTATTGAAAAATAATTTGTAAATGTTTTATCTTTTGAGGTCAAATTAGTTGGTTAGATAAATGTTTGTAAAATGAAAAAAAAATAACAATTTGATGATTTTTAATTGAAAGTAATTTAATAAACTTTACTATACTGAACATATTCTGCTTATAATTAATTTGGAAATTGATTTATTTATGTTTGAAGACAATTAAGGAAACTCATTATGATTTAGATTTGATTATAAGCTGACTCTGATCAAACATGTTGTTGTTTACCGACTAAGAGAGAAAGTGCTTCCGGAGAAGCAAAGAGAATACATAAAAGTTACTTTATTTTATAATAAGGGTATTTGAAGTTAGTCCTTAATTAAATTCGAATCAAGGAGCCTTAAATTCAGATGTTTCAGTAAATTCGAGACAAGTCGTTTCCTTAAAGTAACTTTTTAACTAAGTTCGGCTCAAAGTCTAAAATATATTTGAAACCATATGAGTTTGAGACAATTCCTAAAGTATCTTTACAGATATGCTTCTAACTGTATAAGAAACATGTAATTTTCTTGAAGTCAGATCCCTTATGGAACTCGAAACAATTCTTATAGTTTCCTTAAATTAATATTCCTTAATTTTCCTAAACTTAGTTTGACAGAAACTCCAAATGATCTTTGAAGTAATTGCCTTGAAATCTTGAAAATAATTAATTCGAAATAAGCTTTAAGATATCTTTAAAGTCCTTGACGTCTTTTAAGTAATGGTAGAGTACATTCTTTCATATTTTGTTGTCACACATTGTCACTCATTTTGGAATTTAGTAAAAATTTATTACGAATCTAATCATAAAAAGCGTAAAAATTGGAGTACTTTAACTACCAATTACAAATTATTGTAACGATCTTATATTGTTCTTTAAAACTATTAATATTTTCGTTATTTGGTACATTTAAATCATAACCTAAATTTTTGTTTATATATTTTAACATATTTTCCAAAAATCATTAATATAAATTAATCACAGTTTGTAATTTAAAAATGATATATAAAATAATAAATTAATTAAAAGATTAATTCATTTAATTTTAAATTAGAAATGAACATCAATTTAAAAATCATTACAATTTTTTTTTTTAAATATAAACATTTTTCTAAATCCGACTATGCTCTACAGACAGTCTACAACACTAATATTTTGTCTCACAATCATAATCTGAACCATGAGAAAAATAAATTAACTCTCAATTTTCATAACTGACCGATATTTGAAATTAGTTGTAATTTTTTTTAAAAGCACATAATATTTTCAATAAGAAATTTACCTAATAATTTATTGCTGACTATCTGTTATAAAATTTTGGAAAGTAAAAATTTGAACATTGACAAAAACTTCAAATTTCAATTTATATGCAACTAGAAAAATCGAAATTATCTTCGAAATTTGGAAAAATTTTAAAAAGCCTGAAGTCAGCTGATATTTAGTTGCACAAAATGTTATTAAGTTTTAGTAACAATTATACTTCAATAAACAACAAAATTGTTTCACTCGAACAAATTAATCATTTTTACGTTCCGATTGAGCAATTTTATGCCCATATTGAGTAAAGTGTGATGAAAATTGCGTACATTAAATATAGTACGAAATAAAAAGAAAGTGTAAATTAAGTTAAGTTGTCTTTTTTTTATGCCTTTGAACAAACTTTTATAATCAACATTTTACTTTTCTCAACATAAAATGGTTTTTTTTTTTTTTTAAAAAAAAAGTATTAAATTGAAACTTTTAAAATTCCACCCGGAGCTTCAATAAATAAGTTCAAAAAAAAATCAATTATATTTCTTATTCTAAAATCATATAATTTTTTTCTATAATAGTCACACCATTAAGAGTTATAAAAGTAGTAAGTTAGAAAACAATTCCAGATCAAAAGCAACAATTTTTTAGAAAAATTTCAATCTTTACATAGAAGATAAAATATCTAATGGGGATACAAAATATGTTAAAGTGTAATCATAAAAAAAATATTGTGCGACTAACATTGACCTAGATTTTCATATACATATATTTTTTTTTTATTATAGGTCGAGAGACAAACAACATCACTGTTTTATTCACTGTTTTGTTGTTTGTTTGTTGATGATGATGATGATGATGGTTGGCTTTTTGGCGGCTTTACAAAACTTAATAAAAATATTTAAAATACAAAAAAAACTTGAATGAAATTTCAGAAACTTTTATTTTTTTTTGTAAATATTTTACTGGATAAATTTAATTTCATTTATTTATGGGAAATTATTGTTTATTAAAATTTTATTTAATTACAGATTTAAGATTTTTACTTTCATTTGTGTACAATTTTTATTTTGTTATTTAGTAGTTTTGTTTTTTTTTGGAAAATTCAAATGATAATTGGAAAAGATATTTAAATATAAACAAAATTAGAAAGTAAATGACTCTAAACATATATGTTTATACTGAGAGATATGAAATATTTTGAAAAATTTGTAATTAAATGAAATAAAAAGTATTTATAGAAATTTAAGTTGTTTTACAGCACGACAGGATATTGGTGTCAATTAAAATTAGTTAATTTTTTTTTTTTGTAACGAAAATAATATAAACATTTTAATTTAAGAGAAAAAAAATTAAATTACTTAAAATTAGTTTAGAAATTGTATACTGAATAATTTAATTTATTGATTTTATTACGAAGCATAGATCATCCAAAGACTGTACTAAGTTTAAGTACCAGTACTAAAATAATAATAAAATCTAATTTAAGACTGGGAAAAATCCTAAAGGACGACACCATTTTTTGACATCCAATTCCTCACAAATTAAAGCCATCGAGTTTTTGCAATTAAAGTTTCTTCCACATAAGAAAAAGGACGGAGCATAAGCAATATTTGCTGTAATTAGTCCGCTTATGTAATTAGGTTGCATTACCAACTTTTCTCAAGTAATACTTGAGCATCATTAGGACTAATAATAAAATGACACCTAACCATTATTGAGGTATATTAATAAGACACTAAATAACAAAACTTATTCTGATCCACGACATTTCGAATGTTTAAATTTCGAATAATATACTTAATTCTTCCGCTAAATATCTCGAACTAACAACTAACCAAAAACTGCACTACGAATTTCACGTGTTTACAGACGGGAAATCCACTTGAATTTCACGTGGATTTCCCGTCTGTAGTTTTCCGCCAGTTTTTGCATTCAACATTTTCTAAAAACTGTCATAAGTTTGCTTAATAGAAAATGCTGCAGTTACGAAATCTTTTTTAAATTCGGTTTAATAATCGATGATTTGAAATTGACGTTTCTTATATAAATTATGGAAAAAATAACGATCGATATTAGCGAACCAAATGACATTTTTAGGCCAATATTTAGTCAATCGCTATGATTTAGTTTGTACTCCAAACAAATCTATAATTTATTATTAATTTTTGAGTACAAATAAAATTTCTGTAATAACATTAAGTCGGGTCGCTTTTCAGTAACTGAGTAACGATTTTTAGTCAGTGTTTAATTTTTGTAATTTTGTAATAAATAATTAAGTATTAATTTTTTTCTATATTTTATAGTTAATTATTATTTCTTTGTGTAGATTTTTTTTTGTTTTAATTTGAAACAAAACTTTTCGATTGCACAAAACAATGCGCTTTAATGATCGCTCATTTACGATTTCATATTTTTTTTGAAAATTACACACAAATAATCTTTTATTTTTCCCTGTCTAATTTGTAAGCAAAAACTATTAATTAAAAGCGTTTTTTTTATATTTTTATTTTATTTAATTTTTTGAAGAGCTTATGAAATTTAATATATTATAAACGCAACACTGCGCAATAAGACTTTGTTTCGTTTTTGTTGTAACTCACAAACTCACAACATGAATTTCATTTATGTATATTTCTGTTATTTTTGTTTATATACAATTTATATCATTTATAAGAGCATTGATCTGATTATTAGCTATTTGATTATTTTTGATTTTTTTGTATATTACATGGATAAGTTTTAGTTCAATTTACCAAAATTTATTTAATTAAATTTTTGTGCAATATATACTTTTGTCTAAGAAAGATTTTACTTATTAGTTTATTTATTAATCGAATTTCAAAAGAAACATTTAATTCGACTGTAAATGGATTATTTTAATCTGAAATGATTCAATTTTTAATAATAGAACTTTCGTAATAGTGGCAAAATTTTTCATAAATTTTAAAATTGTAGCAATATTAATGAAATTATTGGTAAAGTTTTTTTAAAATTGGTCAAAAACTTTGCTGATAAGTAATGAAAACATTAATTGCTATCAGCAAAATTTATTTTTACTGATCATGTATATTTCAAAAATAAATTGTACCTTTAAACCTTTTCTTATTAAACCCATTAATTTATGGTTCATTAATTTTTGGATATCACTGAATAAATCCAATTTATTGAAGTTTTATAATATAATTTTGTAATACCACAAAAAGATGAAGTCAATTTGCACATTTTTGACATTATGGAGGATTCATTGGTAATTTGAAGTTTCTTGACAAAGAATTTGCTTTAAAGTTTCTTCTAACCATCGTGTAATTATTATCACAATATTTTTTTTGAAAATGCAACCAGAACAAAATGTTTTTTTTATTTGTTTTACTAGAAGCTTTTCCTGTAATTTTCCATTTAATTAAATAATTTTGTTATTTTTGACTTATAGGCTTTTTTTTATTGTTAAACCCATTAATTTCCATTTCATTAAGTTTTAGTTTTGCGGAAAATTTTTTTTTTTTAGTAATTTCCAATACAGAATAATTATTGTTTTTCCATTTCCAAATTTTATATTCAATTCATTTGCTGCTTTAATAAACTTTTTGTTTATTAGAGTATGAGAAACTTTTGCAAAACAAAATATTTTTCATAAACTAATATTCATAAAAAAAATACATAAATTATTCATAAAAATATTATATGTATATTTATTTCTATGAAAATTTATTACTAAGCGGGTGAACGTAAATGATTATAAATAATATATTTAAAAAAAAAGTACAATATGTATATTAATTTTGTGCAATATGCGTACATTAATTTTTGTAAAAATTGCATACGTTTTCAAGTTACACAAAAAAAGTATTTAGAAGGAAAAAATTGTATTTATGAATAAAATCTATTATGCCTTGACTTTTGGTTATGGTTGTTCATAATTATTTATTCATTTTTTTTCCAGAAAATTCATTTAATATGAACATAAAAAAAAGGAAAATTGTATCATGAAATATTTTAATATTTTGATTAATTAATGAAGACTGTTGGGTTTATTATAAGCGCCATATGGTAGAATATGAAAATAACGAATAATATAAGCTCAGAAAAAAGGACAGAGTAATATAAAAATTGCCAAAACATGATTATATACATAATGACAAATTTTCAGAAGAGCAAAATGAAGAAGATTTGATCGTAACTTGTCATAAAAAATGATTTTGAAATTAAATTTATTTATGCTTTTGGTAGTTTTTGTTTTAACTAACTTCTTCGTAAACCAAAATTTGACAATTTATCAGTTATATGGTAAATTGTCAAATTTTGGTTTACGAATAAGCAGTTGTCATGTTTTCAAATTATTGACAGAAATAAACTTCAATCATAACATATTTTGGTAAATTGTTAAAGGGTATTTATATCAATAATTTGCTAAAATATGACAACTGAAAATTTGTCAAGTACATTTATTAAATTGGCAGATTAAATTTTTATCAATTGAAATCAAATTGTCCAAAAATCTAGATTTTGTCAAATTTCCATAAGTATAGTACTCTATAAGTCAATCTGGCTAATAAACCTTTCTAAAGATATTTTATTAAGAGCTATAAAAATATTTTCTAGAAATTGACTTTACAAAATCATAAACAAAACGAATTTCTTTGAAATACTATGTAATAAAATTTCAACAAGTTCTATAATTTTCTCCAAAAAGGTAAAGTAGTAAATAATATAATATGGCATTAAAAAAAATAAGAAATATAACTGAAAAATACTACAGTTTAAGTTCAGCGCCAGTATTTTTGTTTTGATCATTTTTTACACAAAGACATTATTTTTGTCAATTTCAAAATTGAAAATTTTATTTTATTATGCTTCCTATAAGTATTTTACGGACTCTCGAAAAACGTGAACTAAATTCTCGTGATGATGGTTAAAATAAAACCTAAGATGAGCTCTTGATCTTAAAGTTTTCTTTTTAAAGTCTCTTTCGTTGGCTACAGTAAACAAAGCAAGTATGAAAAAAATATTGTATTTGTATTGAATTCTCTTTTGATATGCTTCCAACATTATCAAGTATTTTACATATACCTATTTAGTTTCGAATACTATTATATTAACTAACACATAATTGAATCCGATTCATGTAGTTGAAGTTGTAGGTGGTTTGCACCTAGTACAGAATATCTGGTTTTTTTTCCTGTGTTTGTCTCTCATAGTATTGAAAAGGTATGTCTAGGTAGTGAACTAGGAATTAACGTATATTATAGAAATAAGTATGTCAGGTCAGGCTATATTTAGTTTTAATTTTTTTTTGTCAGATAATGCAATATAAAATTTCTAAAGATTGTAAAATAGTTCAAAAAGGCTATTTGTAAAAGATTTTTTTTTTAGTTTTCATCAATTGTTAATATTATTTATAGACGTTATAGGAGGGAATTAAGTCTGGCTTGTTTAAACATAGTAACTTAGTTTCTGTACCAAGTAAAGCGGAAAATATTTAGATTAGTTAATTTATGTTTAATGAAAGAAGGACAACTGACCCTTTTTTAAAATTTAACAAAAAAGAATTATGTTTAATAAAACATGGTTTGTACTAAGTCTGTTTACTTTGTGCAGTAGCTATAGAAAGGTTCAGTACGAACGAAATACGGACAATTTTAGTTGATTATTTAATTGCAGGTTAGAAGGAAGTAAGATCACTTTTATCTGAATGCATATATATACATAATATTCTCTCCGTTTTATTTCCAGTAAATTGTTGACTTTTCTTCAATTTATTTCTAATAAATCTAATTCTTAACTATACTATTTAATCATATATTTTCACATATCATTGTATACATTCACCTTTAAATAATTAATTACTTATATCTAGAAAAATATATAGATTTCAATTAAAACATAAAAAAAAAAATTTACCTTGACGATAAAAAAAAAAATGTTTTATTAAAAGTAATAAATATTTGCGGGTCATAATATTGCTAGTACATAGAAGTATGGTAGATAATAGAGAATGTTATAAATAATTTATACAATTTACAATCATTATATATACATTTTTTTTTTCAATTTATATTTTATTTATTTTTAATAATTTATACCAAAGTTCAGAAATTTTTGTTAAAGGTTTATCGCAAATAAAAATATACAATTCAGCATATAAAAAATATATGAGGGTACGAGTATTATTATTATTATTTTTAAGTAGATTATCATATAAAATTGTGGAGTAGTTGATTAATAAAAGGAAATAGAAAAGTACAAAATGGCATTTCAAATCAACTTTTGAAAAGGTAAAGAAATAATATAAATAAAATGCATTTGACCCGGTGTCTGAAAGAGTTTAAAGGTTTTTTTTTGAGTGATTTGTATATGGTTTTCAAATTTTTGTTTATTGTGAAAAGTTTTGTTAAATTATGGTTAAGAAAATTGATTGGAAACTAATATTTCTAAATTAGACACTATTTAAATTTTTATAAAATAATTCGGTGCTTTAATAATATTTTCAATTTTCTGGACACAAATTTGGTTTTCGACATATGTAACATTAAAAGTTGTTGTTATTATTTATAGGAAACGATTAATCATTCAAATTGAATGACAATATAAAGGGCCAAATAGAATATGTTGTGGTCGCTTTCGTATGTCGTCAAAGTCGTCGCTGTCTTGTCTAGAACAACATTACATCGCATCGAACCTTCGGAAATGAATACCAAAATTCTTGAATATTTTCCTGCTATATTTTAGTGAGCTTTACAAATTCAAAATATATCAAAATACGACGGCGCACAACGACAAATTCTGTTTGGCACGTAATGGTGCAAAGAATATTCTATTGTGAATAGGACATACTAATTTTATATGGATTCTGAGCTATTTTTTATAAACTTTAATTGCAACAAGCAAATGGCTTTATTAGTGAGACCTCTTTTTTTATATTTATTGGAATGAATTTCGTAGATTGTTGCAGAAATTTTAGTAATTTTGGATCACAATTAAAAGTATTACATTATCAGTGAAATTTCTAAACATTATACTATAATAGTTTTCAAAGAATTGTAAATATCTATCAATAAAAACCCCTTTCTCCCTTAAATTCAAATACAATTAAACCAACTCAACAAATATATCTTTATAACTATACATAATTATTTTATCAAATACACTTAAACTTAAAATTGTATATCTTCAATATTGAAGAGTATACCTGTGTATAAAATACTATAAGACCTTTGCACAACATACTAAAATACTGAAGCAGTAACATGCTCACCTTATACAAAAGTAGATAATCGTGAGTATAAGTTTTTTTTTATCGATTTTACCTTTACTCACTATTACACCTGGTGATTTTTTTTAATATATTTTTGAGCATACTTACTATGACAGGCTTAACTCTTAATACCAGAAAAAAAAAATATATACATTTTCTTTATTATTCATTTGAATTTCTTACTTTAGTGCGGTCAGTTCAACGAAGATAAACGCGCGTACGCAATTTAATTTCCTTGTTCTAATATAAAACAAATATTTCACATAATTTCATAAAATTTCATAAAAATAATTTATAAATTTCAAAAATAAGTGAAATTAACATAAAAAAAAAATGCAAAATATCTAAAAGATATTTTTTTGCAAATAAATCTAAAAGATATTTTTATGCAAATAAATCTAAAAGATATTTTTATGCAAAAAAAATTGTGTTTATTTGTGAAATTCATTTATGAGAAAGGTAAATTTTTTTTTAAAAATTATTTATGTTTTTATTTGAAAAGATAGAAAATTTTCTATAATTCTTTTATAATTTCAAAGCAGAAATAAATAAAAAAATATTCTTTATAAAAATCGGTTAATAATTTAATGTTTAATATAGAAAAACTATATGTATATAAATTTAATAAAAGAGTTTTAACATAAAATTTATAAATCTATTTCGCTAATTTGTGTAATATTTTTTTTCAGTTAAAATAATATTTTTAAAAAATTGAAAAAATGATAAAAACATAAAATTTAATTAAAATGTGCTGACAAAAAAAATATTATACTTTAATTTTATTATAAACATAATTACGTAAATTTAGTAAATTTCTAAAGAATTTTTTTTAATTATCTAAAAAAGTGTTTTCAAATTACTTGAAAAATGTAAATAAATCATTAATTATTTTCAAGTGCATAAATATTATTTATAAAATATTATTTATATTTTACTTTGTTTTTTTTTTAAATATAATTTTATATAAATTAATGTGAAGAAAAATTGTGAAATTGTAAAAATTGTGGTTTTGTGGAAAAGTTAATGAACTACAAAAAAATTAATTGACAATAATTTTTTTTAGGACAAGTTTTTGTTTTTGGTTTTTTTTTTTTTACAAAAAATTTCAAGTTTTGTAAAATTTGACAACATCTCTACAAGCTATAAACCAAAAATAAAAAAGAACATATTTCTTTGCTACTCATCTCTGTCTGGTTTTAATTTTTTTTTTGTAGAGCAGAAATTAAAGTTCATCGCGCAAAAATATCTTTTAAAAAAAAAAAAACACCGAAGAAAAATACTGGTTTGTTATAAAAATAACTTTTCTGGTTAACAGGGAACATAAAAAAAAATCTTTCAAAACATAATTTTTCCTTTTTTTATAGTAGTACATATTTTAATGTTTAACTAAACCAGAGTAAAAAACAAAAATTGCAATGCTTTTTTTCCTGTAATGTCTTGAAAAGGATATTTTTTTTAATGATTTATGTTTTGTATTTAAATTTTATTTGACATTGGTAAAAAAACCATAGGTTTATTTTAAGGTGAAAGATGATAAATTTTTATTCCTGTTTTTTTTTTTTTTTGTGGATATTAGTTTTTAAAACCATGTGAAAGTGACATACATTTTTTTTAAGACAATTTTTATAATGTTTAATGTTGGTATAGATAATTTATTTTTCGGTTCATAATTAAATTTAATGATTTTTCTGGTTATTTTTCTTTAGTTAATTTGTAATTTTTTTTTTGTGGAGGACAGAAAGGTTTTTCTTCATTGATTTTACAATGTTTTTTTATAGGTTTTTTTTTGAACTTGTTTAGTTTTTTTTTTTGGGTACTGAGAAAGTCTTGTTTTCTTCAAGAAGAGAAATTTTTGAAAGAATAATGTCATAAAAATGAATTATCAAGTTTATTTTACTTTTTTATTTTTTTGGACCTTACTAATTATTATGTTAATTTTTACTGTAATATTTTTTTTTTTGGGAAACTATCTGAAACTTCTAGTGAATATTAAATAGTTTAAATGTTTAAGTCAAATAAGAAATGAATTTGTTTTGTAGTTAGATAATTTTTGTCGATTTCTGAAAGTTTTTATTATAAATTTTCAAAATCAACAATTTGTTTTTTTATTTTATCTAGCTTTTAGGAAATTTTTCTAAATATGTCATTCTGTTGTACATAAATAAATGCATACTAAGTATGCCACAAAGTGTTTAAATTTATTTTAACAAACTCCTAGTCTAATACACAAAATTGAGATGAAACTTGGCCTAAGGTTTTTTTTTAACCTAATTTATGTTGAGAGTTTAGATTGAATAAATTTTGCTAGGTTTGGTATTATTTCTCTATTTTGATAAAATTGTCATTATTTGAATGATTTTTCAAAAAATTGTTCATTATAGATGATTTATTAAATAAAATAATTGATAATTTATGTCGACAAATGTAATACTCAATAACCCAAATTTAGCTAGATCACTAATTACTGATATATCTGAATTGAGAATAATAAAATTATTTGTACTAGAACTGAATGCTTCCAAAAAACAAATAGAATTAGAAAAAAATCCTAATACATCTGAATCTGACATATTTCTAGTTTCTAGACAACTTTAGCTTCTAACAGAATTTATTTCCATATAATATTTAAATTAAATTAAATTTAATTTAAAATAATTTTTTTTTTTTTTAATTTCAAATTTAAACAGCTTTTTATAGCTTGAATTGACACTATAGTCTGGATAAGATATTATATTTTCATTAGTTATTAGAAAATTATCAATTAACTATAATTTTCTATTGACAGAACAAAGAAATGTCAGAAACAGTGATGTCAATATCCATAAATTTGTTGAATTAAAAACTGTTATTGATTATAAAATTATTATTTTTATCTAAATATATATAGAAGTAATGAAAATTCATTTACCAGGATTTCCATATAATGTCAACAGCCATAATTTTCACGGTTAACAAACATAATGTTTTGAAAAAGATTGACAGAATAATTTAATTGAAAACTATATACAATTTCTGTCTAATTAATTTTTTTAAATATTTCATAAAAATGTTTATATTTATTATTTCAAAAATAACTGGAGGATATAATTTTCTGTAAATTTAATGTATTTTTTTTTTTTGCTATATTTTAAAAATGTCAACACGTGAAACGTTCACCAGTTATTTTTATCAAAATTATTACTGTAGGCTAAATTAAACACAACCAGAAAAAAAAAACATTAAATATTACAAAGTCATTTTAAATTTTATGGAAATTTATTATAAATATTTACATCATAAACACTGACCGAATTTTATATTTTATAATTTTTGTTTTGGTTTTTATGAAAAATATGTTTCATTTTAAAAATTGAATTTCTTAGAAATAATATTTGGTAAATTATTTTTTTTTTTTGGTTATATTATCTTAAAATTAACCAACAGAATTGTATACCACATATTTTTTAATGAAAAATCTTATTATTTCTTCTTTTTTTTTTTAAATTTATGTAAAAATATAATTAAATTTATTGTATTGAAATAAATTACATTATTTAAGAGACTGGTTCAGTTAGATAATAATGTGATTACTCTTTTACAACACAAGTTGTTTCGTTAATGTCATTAATCTTCTTAAGAAATGATCTTAATATCTAAATATATCATTCTAAATATGCTTTACAAAATATTTAATCGTTTAAAAAATATAAATATATTCATAATGTTGCATGATATATTATAATTATGTTAAGTTTTCTATTTACTAACTATACACACTCAATTTTCTAGAAACCCTTCAGTAAAATAATTCACTATGGTAACAATATAAAATATTTTCTATAAATTGATTAATATTTTTGAATTGTGTAGCTTTTAAATACATTTTTTATTAAATATATAAATGAGTAAAGATTGAAAAATCATTATTTTTATTGAGATGAAAAAAATCCTTAAGTAAGCAATTTGCTGTTCGTCTGTCCGTCTGTAAACTTTTTCAAATTATGACTCTTAACATAGAATAATGATAATTATAAATTATTGGTACAGGATTCGTTAAAAAATTTTATGAATTTACATAATTCTTGATACTAGATCCCACAAGGTGCTTTTTACAAAATATTCAGTGTTTATTTTCCAGTATTATTTCGAAATTTCAAACATTTTTCATAATCATAACACTTCAAAAGTTTACTTACATATATTGAATAGAAAAAGTATCATAGCTCAAAAAATTCCCATAAGTATGAAACAACTCAACAGTAGTTCTGCTGCACATTATTATATATTTAAATTATATTAATTTAATTCTAAAATAACACGTGCCAAACGAAAAACCATAACAATTCGTTCAAAATTTAATGCTTTTTATGTTCCTAAGCTTGTCAAGTACATTAAACAAAAATTTACCACTTTTATGCAAAAGGTGTCTTTGAAAAGCTTACAAAAAGAAAAAAAAAGTAAAGAATAAATTCATATTTTCTGTTTGGGTGTAATTAATCC
The DNA here is from genome assembly GCA_963932195.1 of Empis livida. Classification (NCBI taxonomy): domain Eukaryota; kingdom Metazoa; phylum Arthropoda; class Insecta; order Diptera; family Empididae; genus Empis; species Empis livida. The sequence goes on from OZ010649.1 coordinate 2,695,800, forward strand.
AATATTCAATTTTAATCCAATTACAATTTTTTTTTTAAAAAGTACTTATTGACATGTAACCAATAAATATTTAATCAATTTTTGTATTTTGTTATGTGTGTATGTAATGAAAAAATCAATAAGCAATGAATATAAATGATTGATTAAAAAAAAACTGAAAAATTGGCATAAATATTTAATATTATTGGTTCATCTTTCAATTTACAAGATATACAAAAAAAAAAATGATCGCTCCCAGGCTAGAAATTTTCATGTCAATTAGTGTTTTATGATCCTATTAAATATTAATTAATATTGATGTAATAATTATTTTAAATTATTTTGGTGTTTCATATTCAAAAATGTTAATAAATTATTCATTTAATAATTATTTTTTGCCAATGGCATAATTAGTGTTCGTCGTTATAAAAAAGACTGTTGAAGAAATATAATTTAAAAGTTTAATTTCGCTCAATAAACTTCTAAAATTTAGACTAAGTGGAAAATTATATGTAAATTATTGTATTTAGAAAAAAATTTCACTTGAAAATTTATCCAAGAAAGCTTAAAAATTATTCGTTATCTAAAGACTAGCCTAAATTCGAACTGAAATAAAACTTTTATAAACTTTAACACAACTAAAAAGCTACATAAAATCTAATTTATTATTTAAATTAAACACTTTTCTTATTACAGGGTATTCTACGCGAAGCATACTATTTTGATAGTTTGTCATTTTGGTATGTGTTAGTTTTGACAGTTAATTTTGGGAGTTTATTGTCGAAAGACATTTAATAAATCAAAGTGTTTTAGTGATTTATAAAAATCAATGATCGATTACAGTGACTGATTTTGATTAAATCCTAATGAAGTGCATTTGCATTTGATTAAAATGTTAATAAAGTAAATAGTCGGTTTCGGGCTAATAAAAATCCACAAATTATTCATGAATTGCCTTTAAATTCAGAAAACATGACGATACTATTACTGGTAATTTAGAACGATATGATTGCATATTATTTAAATCTGAATTAAATTTGCCGAACAAATCCTATATCACATGCAGGCAACATAACAATCTTCAGAAACAAAATACCTAGTACCTCTTCTCATGGAACACCCTGTATTAAATTAATATTCAAATTAAAGAAAATGAATAATATTTTTTTTTTTTAGAAAATTTAATAGAACTTTTTAAATATAAAAAAAAACCGATAAATTTTTTGAAAACTTTTAATGAACTTTTCTTTATTAAGAAAAAACATAAAATTACCAACATAAATTTTATTTTATTAGATACTTTTTTTTTAATTTATCATAAAATGATATTTAACAACAGTTTTCCAATATTTTGTGGTTGTTCATCATTAAATTTGATTTTCCATTAATTTTTTATTAAAATTAATCACAAAGAAAAATTAAAATTTAGAATTATTAGTTAAAACAGCCAGAGATCACGTGCATTAATAAATTGTGATCAATTAAATTAGGTCAGTTTTATGGTTTATGAGACATTATAACAAAAAATCTTGTCTTTATGATTTTTTTTAACTAATAAATTTAAAGTATATTCAATATACAATCAAAAATTTATTGATATTTAGTTATACATATTTAATTTTTTTGATTAAATTAATAAAAATTATAAACATGAAATGAACAGCTGGATTTATTATGAGTTTATGTTATTTCAATTTAAGAAGCACATCAAAAAAAAATAATACAAAATCATGTAAAACTTTCTCTTTTTTTTGTTTAGATTCAAAGAAAGATAATGTAATGAAAATTTTCAAACCAAAAAAAAAAATCTTCAAGATTTTTAATTTTTTATTATAAATCATAGTAAAAATTAAAAATTATGTTTTAATTAATTTAGATTGTCGTAATATTTATGATGTTTAAATAATAAATTGAAAAAATGTTAGGAAGCAGATTGTATTCCACAATCTGCAGAATATTCTAAATTACTAAACTTGTTTTGATACTAGAAATTTTCAGTTCAAATTTTAAAGATAATTTAATTTAATGTTTTTTATGTTCTTAAGTTTGCCAAAATTTTTGCCCAACTTAATCCTTTTCGATTATTTTTCGAAGACTTACATACTTTGAATTTGAGTTGTAAGGGAATTGGACAGACGTTTTTATTAACTGGGTTCAAAAGGAATGGGTACAGCCATTTTTTCGATAAATAAGATTCCGCAAAGTCAATATTGTTATTAATAGTCAAAATGTAGTTCTTTGCCGAATTTCTGTTCCAATCTAAATTTGTTTCCACAATTTTTCATAGAAAAGGCACACTAATGCCTTAAACTAAGCTACAACATTTCTAAAAATTTTAAATTTCAGTTATTGGCAAATCTTTGAAATGAAACCATATTTTAAATATAACAAAATCGTTCACAATAAAACAAGGGTGGTCTATTTGATGCAATACTAATTACATAATTTTTCATATAATTTTGCACAGAAATGAAATGAGTAAAAAATATCTAATGACCAAAAATTATTAAGATATAATATTTCTTACACATTTCTGTTCCGCACTATAAAATTTCCAATACAATTCTGTTTTTTTTTGGTCTCATAATATTAATTTAATTATATATATTTCCTATATGGTTTCACATTTTGAAAAACTTTGTCCCCCTAATCTACTGTGTACTGTCTATAATTTATACCTGGATTTGAATGAGGTTCCGGAAAGTCAAATTAATGTTGTTTTTTTTTTACAAAAATCATTTATAACAAAAATATAAATAATTAAGGCTTCAAAAGTTGATTTTTTCTCTTTTTACTGGATCATAATAAATAATAAGATTTCATGAAAAAATGTTTAAAGTGAAAATTAAAATATACTTTCACGGGTCAATCAAAAAAACAAAAAGAATATAGTTTTAGTATTGTTATCCAATTAAAATTGTTAAAATATTTTTACTTTTGACATTATAATAAAAACATTTAATAATCAAGTATATTTATAAAATGAATTTCCCTAATTTTTATGATGGTTATTAACCATTAATTTAGTAAAAAAATTTATTTTAATAAAATATTTTTCTATTTAAGTATCAATAAAAATTTTATATCTAATTTTTTAGGTTTTTTAATTGTTTCGGAATCTTTTTGAAGATAAAAATTAATCTACATTGTGAAATTAATCTAGGTTGTGGACAAAAAAAAAATAAGTGAAATTACCTATTTTGATAAAAATTCAGATTAAAATTGACCAAAAAAAAGTTAATGATTTATCAGCATAAACCGTTGACTACACATATCTTCAGATAAAATAGTCTTAAGGTGTCAAATCGCATGATCTTGGTGTCTAATTGACACCTATATAATTTATGCCTAAAATCCTTCAATTTTTGTTCGCATGCTGCTAACACCACCTTTCGTCCAACATATCATTGACTGTAAAGGACACTTCTGCCTAATTTTCCAAAAAATAATATCCGATGATGTCACAGCATGTACTCCACACAAAACTGTTTTGTGAATTTGCCAAATGCCACAATTAGTGCTAGTATTATTTTGTTATAATACAAAAAAAAATTTCTCTATTTTTTGTCCAAAAATTTAAGTGTTTTTTTGCTTGCAACAGATTTGTAGAATTTTACAAAGATTTTCGTCGACAAGAAAAAGATTAGTTAAATTTTTCATAAAAATATATAAGATTGTTTCATTTCAAAAATATATCTTCGTTTAAAATATATTCGTCCTCCAAATTTAATATTTTAATTTTATTTATTGTTTAATTTTAATCCAATTACAATTTTTTTTTTAAAAAGTACTTATTGACATGTAACCAATAAATATTTAATCAATTTTTGTATTTTGTTATGTGTGTATGTAATGAAAAAATCAATAAGCAATGAATATAAATGATTGATTAAAAAAAAACTGAAAAATTGGCATAAATATTTAATATTATTGGTTCATCTTTCAATTTACAAGATATACAAAAAAAAAAATGATCGCTCCCAGGCTAGAAATTTTCATGTCAATTAGTGTTTTATGATCCTATTAAATATTAATTAATATTGATGTAATAATTATTTTAAATTATTTTGGTGTTTCATATTCAAAAATGTTAATAAATTATTCATTTAATAATTATTTTTTGCCAATGGCATAATTAGTGTTCGTCGTTATAAAAAAGACTGTTGAAGAAATATAATTTAAAAGTTTAATTTCGCTCAATAAACTTCTAAAATTTAGACTAAGTGGAAAATTATATGTAAATTATTGTATTTAGAAAAAAATTTCACTTGAAAATTTATCCAAGAAAGCTTAAAAATTATTCGTTATCTAAAGACTAGCCTAAATTCGAACTGAAATAAAACTTTTATAAACTTTAACACAACTAAAAAGCTACATAAAATCTAATTTATTATTTAAATTAAACACTTTTCTTATTACAGGGTATTCTACGCGAAGCATACTATTTTGATAGTTTGTCATTTTGGTATGTGTTAGTTTTGACAGTTAATTTTGGGAGTTTATTGTCGAAAGACATTTAATAAATCAAAGTGTTTTAGTGATTTATAAAAATCAATGATCGATTACAGTGACTGATTTTGATTAAATCCTAATGAAGTGCATTTGCATTTGATTAAAATGTTAATAAAGTAAATAGTCGGTTTCGGGCTAATAAAAATCCACAAATTATTCATGAATTGCCTTTAAATTCAGAAAACATGACGATACTATTACTGGTAATTTAGAACGATATGATTGCATATTATTTAAATCTGAATTAAATTTGCCGAACAAATCCTATATCACATGCAGGCAACATAACAATCTTCAGAAACAAAATACCTAGTACCTCTTCTCATGGAACACCCTGTATTAAATTAATATTCAAATTAAAGAAAATGAATAATATTTTTTTTTTTTAGAAAATTTAATAGAACTTTTTAAATATAAAAAAAAACCGATAAATTTTTTGAAAACTTTTAATGAACTTTTCTTTATTAAGAAAAAACATAAAATTACCAACATAAATTTTATTTTATTAGATACTTTTTTTTTAATTTATCATAAAATGATATTTAACAACAGTTTTCCAATATTTTGTGGTTGTTCATCATTAAATTTGATTTTCCATTAATTTTTTATTAAAATTAATCACAAAGAAAAATTAAAATTTAGAATTATTAGTTAAAACAGCCAGAGATCACGTGCATTAATAAATTGTGATCAATTAAATTAGGTCAGTTTTATGGTTTATGAGACATTATAACAAAAAATCTTGTCTTTATGATTTTTTTTAACTAATAAATTTAAAGTATATTCAATATACAATCAAAAATTTATTGATATTTAGTTATACATATTTAATTTTTTTGATTAAATTAATAAAAATTATAAACATGAAATGAACAGCTGGATTTATTATGAGTTTATGTTATTTCAATTTAAGAAGCACATCAAAAAAAAATAATACAAAATCATGTAAAACTTTCTCTTTTTTTTGTTTAGATTCAAAGAAAGATAATGTAATGAAAATTTTCAAACCAAAAAAAAAAATCTTCAAGATTTTTAATTTTTTATTATAAATCATAGTAAAAATTAAAAATTATGTTTTAATTAATTTAGATTGTCGTAATATTTATGATGTTTAAATAATAAATTGAAAAAATGTTAGGAAGCAGATTGTATTCCACAATCTGCAGAATATTCTAAATTACTAAACTTGTTTTGATACTAGAAATTTTCAGTTCAAATTTTAAAGATAATTTAATTTAATGTTTTTTATGTTCTTAAGTTTGCCAAAATTTTTGCCCAACTTAATCCTTTTCGATTATTTTTCGAAGACTTACATACTTTGAATTTGAGTTGTAAGGGAATTGGACAGACGTTTTTATTAACTGGGTTCAAAAGGAATGGGTACAGCCATTTTTTCGATAAATAAGATTCCGCAAAGTCAATATTGTTATTAATAGTCAAAATGTAGTTCTTTGCCGAATTTCTGTTCCAATCTAAATTTGTTTCCACAATTTTTCATAGAAAAGGCACACTAATGCCTTAAACTAAGCTACAACATTTCTAAAAATTTTAAATTTCAGTTATTGGCAAATCTTTGAAATGAAACCATATTTTAAATATAACAAAATCGTTCACAATAAAACAAGGGTGGTCTATTTGATGCAATACTAATTACATAATTTTTCATATAATTTTGCACAGAAATGAAATGAGTAAAAAATATCTAATGACCAAAAATTATTAAGATATAATATTTCTTACACATTTCTGTTCCGCACTATAAAATTTCCAATACAATTCTGTTTTTTTTTGGTCTCATAATATTAATTTAATTATATATATTTCCTATATGGTTTCACATTTTGAAAAACTTTGTCCCCCTAATCTACTGTGTACTGTCTATAATTTATACCTGGATTTGAATGAGGTTCCGGAAAGTCAAATTAATGTTGTTTTTTTTTTACAAAAATCATTTATAACAAAAATATAAATAATTAAGGCTTCAAAAGTTGATTTTTTCTCTTTTTACTGGATCATAATAAATAATAAGATTTCATGAAAAAATGTTTAAAGTGAAAATTAAAATATACTTTCACGGGTCAATCAAAAAAACAAAAAGAATATAGTTTTAGTATTGTTATCCAATTAAAATTGTTAAAATATTTTTACTTTTGACATTATAATAAAAACATTTAATAATCAAGTATATTTATAAAATGAATTTCCCTAATTTTTATGATGGTTATTAACCATTAATTTAGTAAAAAAATTTATTTTAATAAAATATTTTTCTATTTAAGTATCAATAAAAATTTTATATCTAATTTTTTAGGTTTTTTAATTGTTTCGGAATCTTTTTGAAGATAAAAATTAATCTACATTGTGAAATTAATCTAGGTTGTGGACAAAAAAAAAATAAGTGAAATTACCTATTTTGATAAAAATTCAGATTAAAATTGACCAAAAAAAAGTTAATGATTTATCAGCATAAACCGTTGACTACACATATCTTCAGATAAAATAGTCTTAAGGTGTCAAATCGCATGATCTTGGTGTCTAATTGACACCTATATAATTTATGCCTAAAATCCTTCAATTTTTGTTCGCATGCTGCTAACACCACCTTTCGTCCAACATATCATTGACTGTAAAGGACACTTCTGCCTAATTTTCCAAAAAATAATATCCGATGATGTCACAGCATGTACTCCACACAAAACTGTTTTGTGAATTTGCCAAATGCCACAATTAGTGCTAGTATTATTTTGTTATAATACAAAAAAAAATTTCTCTATTTTTTGTCCAAAAATTTAAGTGTTTTTTTGCTTGCAACAGATTTGTAGAATTTTACAAAGATTTTCGTCGACAAGAAAAAGATTAGTTAAATTTTTCATAAAAATATATAAGATTGTTTCATTTCAAAAATATATCTTCGTTTAAAATATATTCGTCCTCCAAATTTAATATTTTAATTTTATTTATTGTAGATTTAAATATAAACATTTCATTGTAGAGTTGATTAAAATTTTGTAATCCCTTAAATCTAAAATTTTGTAATATAATTTTTAATGTCACCATCATTAGTGTTAGCATAAAAACAAAAATATATTATAAGTATATTTGAATTTACATTTATATAATAAAATTAATGTTTTCCATTGAAAAAAGAAATATGAAATTTATGATCTGTCCAATAATTTTGCTTTTAGCAATACAAAAAAAAAGTGTGTTTCATGTCTTGTTTATTTATATAATTTTTTTTTTATGAGACAGTCCCAATGGCGAATAAAATTTTGTATATAAATTTTAGAACTTTTTGTCCCAAAAAATAATATAAAAATTGTTTTTATTTTTTTTAAGAGTTATTTATTAACGTCTTTTTACAATGCCAGTGGGGTAAAACAAAAAATGTTATAATTTTGAAAAATATTTACCATTCACTAAAAAACAGCAAATTGTATTTGTATGACTCAGTAGTTTAGAATTTTCATATTATTTTTTAGTTAAATTTTAGTTAGCCTCGAGGGCAGTTTTATGCTTTTTTTTACAATAAAATAATAATTATAAAGTCTTAAAAATGGCATTGAAACTATAATCAAAGAGTTTTAAATGAACAAAAAAAAAAATAACATAAATTATGTATATGTAATTGAAAAATAATAAGATTTTGAAAATTATGTAAAAGATTAATTTCATATTTTCTAATTAAATTGAGATTAAGCTAAATTTGTACTAACAATACTAATAAAATGAATTATGGGCTTGTAAAATACTGTTAGGAGTGTCTGTGGAAAATTTAATAAATTAATTAACTGGAAAATTTTAAAGACTTTTACTTCAAGAAAATGAAAAAAATTAGTATTTTGTGATGAACATTTTTAGGAGAAATAATCAACCCTATTCTAGTTTTCAACACGAAAGTTATTAGAGTGGAATTTATTGTACAATTGAAAATTAATTAAAAAAGTAAAATAAAAACAGAAAACCAAAAAAAATTTCATTTCGGAATATTTCGGAAAATTAGGATTCCTATATGGTTTCATATTACAGATAATTTCGATTTTAAAAATTACTAATTTAAAAAAATTACAATTACAATTATTTGTAATTTTCAAATTCAATTTTTAGTATGTCAAAGTCGGACAAAATTAATTGGAAAGCCATTTTGGTTAATTTGGTTAACTTGAAGAAAATTGACCAATTCTATAATATTCAGCTAAATTTATCAAATATAAATCCGAGATTTTGAGTAAAATGTAAAATTATTTTAATGAGTACATTAACATGTACCCATTAAAATAATTTTTGGTTTCAGAATCTGAAAAACTATACCAATAAAATTTTAAATCATTATTTAAGATTAAGAAGAGTGAAGGTTAGCTATACCGTATTATAATTGTTTTTGTCAACGTTTCCTCAACAAATTTTTTTGTAACCTGAAAGATCGAATTTTCCCAAGCACAGAATTCAGAAACTTTTTTAAAAACATTTTTATGTATTTTTCTTTCAACCAAAAAAGAAAGCTATTTATTCAAAAATTCATTAAAGCAGTACATTTTTTTTGTTAACCTACAACCTCAGTTTGACTTTTAAGTAGTTCCTGTGATCTGTGTAAACCCTAATAACTTTTTTTTTTATATGTTTAGTATTAAAAAAAAAATAAACAGTTGAAAAAAAATAATTTGAAATTTTATTAACATTTTTTTTTTAAATTTTAATTAAATTAAATTTCAACATTTTATTTTTTTTTGTAAATTTTCCATTCCAATTTCTTTCTAACTAATAGTTAAAATTTCGATATAGTTAGTTACCAAAAAAAAACTTGATTAATTTAATAATCTAACCGAATCAAATCATCAATATTTTGATTAAAAAAAACAATAGTTATAAGTTTTATAACTTTCAAAAATATAAATAATATAAATTTACCTTAAAAATTAAATTCGATTTGCTAGAATTTTTTTTTTTACTTTACAGAAATTTATTCAGGGTTAAATCGCCATAAAAAACAATTTAAAAAAAAATATAGTTTTTTTTGTATAAAAATATTAATGTTCTTTTTATGGAGCATAAATTGGTTTATTGTTTACTATTTGGGTGCAAAAATAAAAAAAAAAGGTTATGATTATTTTTTTTAACATAATTATTAAAAAAAAATTAGGTACAAAAAAAACGGGCACACCCGATTATCATTAATTTTGAAAAAATTAAAATTATAAAAAAAATTAGCAAATAATTTATATTTTTATGTTATATATTTCCGCAATATATTTACAAGATTAAATCAATTTTCTCAAAATGTTGTTTTTTTTTAAAAATAATAAAATTATTATATTTTTAATAGTGTTTAATTAAATTGTATTTATAAATTTAATTAACACTTCCGTCTATGGTTAAATTTTAAATTAAATCTGATGGTAATAATGTGGGTATTGGGGTACTAAAAGAAATAGGAAATGATAATAAGTAAAAGAAAAAATATAAAATTCATTTATCAAGTAAAGAATTTAAATTTATTTATAATTATACTTTCAAAAATTACAAATTTTTATTTAGGTACTACAAAATAAAGAAGTTTATTGCGATAATAATTGTGTGAGAAAAATATTAAACTGGCGGAATACTAATCATTGGCTTATATCGACGGCTATTTTTAATCTTACGAAATTAATTGAAGAATCTAAATTGTTTACAATTAGTGTGATCTGTGTAACCAGAAATGCTGACCTAAATTTAGCTTAGGTGTATTACTATGGTACAACTAGCCAATTGATAGAATCGTCCAAAAATACAAAACTATGGCCCTTCGTAAATCAAATCATTAAAATAATCTAGCAATAATTTACTTTTCTGAGTATAGCCTATGTCAAATTTGACAATTTTTCTGATACATGCATAATAATATTTCCTTTTTTATCCTTGTTAACTTCACTGTGGATCATAGGGCCTCAAGTACTGATTTATCTGTACTTAAAATTATCTTAACATTTTTTTTATTGTAATTTTAACCTACTAACTTTATATTGATACTGAACTTTTTTTTTGTTAAAATCCAAAAAAATATTCAAATTGAACCCGTATCTATATTTTTATAAATTATATTAGCTTAAAACTTATATAGTTTTATGGGGGTTGTATATCAGTTCAGCTTTATCTGCGTAATTTAAATAAATTTTACTTATTTTTTTAGTTGTTTTAATATTTAATTTACTTAATTTTTTCTATTCAATTATATAATAACAATAACATAAAAAAAAGCAGGTGAGAAATGAAATTGTGATAAAAGTATCTTTTTTTTTTAATTGTTTAATTAAGTTTCTTATGAACAGTTTTTTTTTTCTGTATTACTTTATCACCAAATAATAATAGTAAATATAATTTTGAAAATGTGTTAAAATATCTGTTCATTCAAAGTACCTTTAAGCAGGAAGCCAAAAACATATATACAAACTATTAACTTTTAATATTTAATGATTATAATTTCATGGCTATTTGAATATTCAAATAGTTAATTAAACTGAATTTATATTATTTTCATGACATAAATTCAGTTTTAAAGCAGCTATGCAAATTAAAACATAAGTTGAATAACATTTAAGAAATTTTTAATATTGGCATCACTGAATATGACATTTCTGGTTTCATTTCATAACCGGATTTATGTCGCTGTCATTTTTTGATGTAAAAAGTCAAAATAAAAATCACAAACACTGTTGAAATTATCAAAATACTGCGACGAGCGATAATATCAAATATCTATCAAAATACAGCACCAACGATAGCGATGTATGACAATGTTTAATACATTGAAGGACGAACAGCAACAATGATATATTCTTTTTGGCCTTTTAATTATTGAAAAATTAATTATAAATAATACAGAATATTTTAATTACTTTCTATTTCAATTAAGCACTTTCACCACTTTTGAAAAGTGTTTCTTTTTTTTTTAAGTTTTCATAAAAGAAATTGATTTGAAAACCAAAAAAAATTACCTTAAAAAATCCTATTAACAAAACTTTAAACAATCTTCTCAATTATAAAATTTGAATAATACCACTTTTAAGACTCCCATATTTAAAATGTCATTAACAGATTTTTGTGAAAACATTAATTTCCATTACTAAAAAAAAAAAAAAACTGTCAGTAAAATAATATTAAAACAAAACTCAAAAATGTCAATATAAAAATATTCACAAAATTAAAATCAAAAGTCAATTTTAAACTTTTAATTTCAATTTGAAAAAACACTTTTACCACAAAAAAAAATCTAATCCCTAAATAATTATTCATTTCAACAATATACTTCATAACTCTACGCTTCACTAAAAAAAACAATCTTCAAAATCCAAATTCCAATCTTCAAAATCTAACAAAAAAATGAAACTTAAAAAAAAAATACTTTTGTTTTTCATGATAAAGTCATTATTTTAGCTATTTTGGAAGCACCATTAGACTGAGTGGGCATTTCATAAAAAAGTATTTATAAAATACAAAATTAAATAGCAAAAAAAAAATGTATAATAATTATTTAATAATAATAATTGCATCCATTTTTGGCATAAAAATTTTCAAATTGTTGCTAAATTTTTAAAATATTTTTCAGATTTCAGATAATTACAACAAGTGAAAAAAAATACATATTTAATTTAATTTTTTTTGTTTTAGTAATTTTTTTTTATGTTGTGGTTAAATTTTAAAGACCTTAAAGGTTAATTCAACCTTGTCTTTTTTTTTTTTTTGTTAATGTTTTTTAGCTAAAAATATTGATTATTTTCGTATACAAAAATTATATTATTGCTAAATTAAATTAAAAAAATATCAGGTTAAAGAACTGAAGTTAAATTGGGGTTAATGAAATAATAATAATTTTTGTTATTAAGATGATTATTAAAAAAATTAATATATTTTTTTTTGTTGTGGTTTTACGTTATAGCTATTACTCCTAGCGTGGAAATTAAATAATGTTAGTTTTCTTAATATCATTATTTTTCAGAAAATTTTCCCTTTTTACATAAAATCTATAATGTTTATACAGAAACTAATAGAGAAAATGTTGTCTCATTTTGAATTTTGTGCTAGGTTAGGTTTAGAACTAACTAACCATAACACCGGACTTGAATTCTTTGTAGTCTCGTTGTCGCTTGCACTGGTTTCCGTTTATCCATTAATTACCACTTACCTACCAGCTAAATATTTACTTAATGTACAATTTTCAACTAAAATAATGTTTCTAAACTTTTAGAAGACTGTTAGAAACCCCTCTGCACGAAAGATGTTTATAGATCCTTTATGGTTTCCTGTTTCACTGCTTTCTACATTAATATAAATGATACTGACTTTTTCACTATCTTTCAGCTGAATATTTTGTTAATATCTTCCGAAACTGGCTGTTTCAATCCTAAAAAGTATTTCGAAACCACTAAAATTTAGGTCTTAGCTGGATTTGAATTGTTGGACTATCGAAAGAAGAACAATTTACAATCCAGAGATAAAACTTTACCAGGTAATTCGTCCAGAAATTTTCCAAAACGATAGAGAGGAGTTATTTCTGGGTTATTTTGTCGACTTTCTACAACATTTTCATTATAGTGTATGAACAGATTTTTGTGAAATCAAAACCTTTTTTTTTTTAGTTTAAAACTATCTAAATATTTATAGTCATAAAAGCATAACAAATGATTGCCCACAATGTTTTTCTATTTACTCCCAAAGCTGATGTTCCTAACTTTTGCTATCCCCAAAACAAGCCATGATAAATGACTATAAAACTTATGCTTATTACAATAAAACAAAAATTAATAATCGTCACAATTTTTCCATTTGCCTCGAAAAATTTAGTCTTTTTAAATTCATCAAAAATTCTGTTTTCACAGGAAAATTGTCAGGAATTTTATTTGTTTATATTTATAATGCAATTTGTCAAAGTTCAAAATTAAACAAAACGTTGACAATGAAAAATGTTGTTATACAAATATAATATCTAAATATATTTTATTTAAAAAATGAAACTCCTTGGGAAATAATACTAAACATCATTAATTTTAATTTGAGAAATGGGTCAAATGGCAGGATCATTATATAACCCAGCCACAATTTGTAAAAAAAAGGAGTTTTCTTATTCTTCCCAGACCACGATAGAATTTTTTTATATAGGTATATGTATATATAAGAACACCCTTGAAGTATGAAATATTAAAAATTTAAACAAAATAATAATAATATTATTGATGATATAATCATGTAATAATTAATGATTTGGCCATGTAGCTGTCATATTTTTAATTTGATTAAATCTTGAAAAATAAATAATAATTGATTGTGTTGAAAAATTATTTATATATTTATTATTAAAACAATGACAAATCTGTTGATTTTAATATAATTATTTATTAAAGTTTTTGGAAAATTTATAGACAGTAATTAAAATATGATTTATTAATTTGAATTTTGTTATTTTTTTATGTTTTAAATGGCATAAGTCAAATATCTTTTTCGTTACTATTCGGCAACATAAGAAAGCATTTTCTATATTGGTAGAAGATCGAAGAATTAGACAATTATTCCTCGTTGAGAGCACTTCCTCAAGAAATAAATGTGGGAGCTTGTGATTGATTCAGATGAGGATTAGATACTCAATTACTAATTACAGAACTTGGCTAAGGAATTAAATTTGTTAGCAAAACATATAATACATTTATAATTGCTGATCATAACAAGCAATTTGTGCTAACAATTGCCGACTGCAGCTTGCTCAATGTAGAGTTTATCTGATTACTGTTTTCCGATCCAGTTTAGACGTAGGTTTTCTTATACATATTTGCATCTTGAAGCTTTCTCAATTCAAGATTCATTTATTTTTACAATACTTTATTAAATATTGATTATAAAAGGATTGATTCTAAGTAACTAACCATTTTTACATTACTTTAAAGTACCATTATTTTATTTGCAATAAATAAAACCTTTAGATTTAATACATAATTTGCATAAAAACCAATTTTTTTTCTTGAAAAATACTTAAAATTTAATCAAAAACTTTCTTTTTTTCTTACACTTTTTTTTTCTTCATGTGAGACAAATAAACTATTCAATATGACATACAAAACAGAAAATTATTTATTTGCCATGTCCACCAACGACTCTTTTGTTGTTGATTACTTCTTGTCAGCTAAAAAAAAAAGATATATTTTTATGTTATACAATCTCTGAAAATTGAATTTCTTATAATAATGTGGGTCGTTTTTTGCATACCAAAAACTAAAATCGTCGTGTGCTCAAAACCATAATAAATCATGATGCATAATAAAAAAATTAAATTAAATATTTAAAAAAAAAACTTTCAAATTAGGGAAACGACATAAAAATAAAGTTTTAAGATTATTTAATGTTAAAAATGCTAAACTTTTGTTTGAATGCTGTATTAATTCAAAATTGATTTAAATTTTAAGAGCTTTCAATCATTAGAATTTCAACGACATAAATTGTATTTTTGTTAAATGTCAAAATTCTGTTGATAGATTGATGGATTGACTGAAAGAGGAAATATCTGAATAGTTCCATTATAGAAAAATTCGTCAGTAATTCTCTTCATATCTGAATAACCTAAATGTTAAGATGATTTCCAAAACCTTGCGTTTCTAATTAATGTAGATCAATCAAGATGGAAACTAATATAGACCATTCTGGTCTGAATAAATCATAATCTTGTAGAAAGTAATTATTTCTTAAATTTTTTGGATCTGAACATAGTAGATCTATCGGAAGCGGTAGCACAGGAATGAGAATTAATTCTCAAATAGAGCGGAAGACTAAGTCAATCATCTGAAGGTTAATATGATTTGCAAGTAGACCTGAGTGAGTGATACCCTTCGTGATCTTGGTTCCCCAACCGGCCAACTATAGGACCTGAAACTAGGTTGTGAAAAACCAGCCAACTAGGTTGTGGAAAACAAACGTTCTAATGTAAATATAAAATATTGAACAAAAAGTAGGACTTTTTTTTGTGGGATAGTATGTTTTCGTCGAAGCGAACAAAAAGACAATAATTACATCTCTCACGTTATTGGGTCTGTTACTACATATTCGTCCATACCTAAATTAATATAAAAACATAATTTATTTCTGACACAAATCTGTGAAAAAATTGTGAAAAATAAATAATTTGGGTCAAACTTAGTCAAAATTAATTTAATTCAATACCGACTGTTGTCAGAATTATAAGCTAGAAAACGAAATATTTCTAAATTCTAAGCTTTCTTCAAACCGTTTCTTGGAATACTAAACTACTAATAATGATATAATTTATTTTATAAATTGAATATTTTACTTTGCAACTTTTTATATCACAAATTACCATTTCAAAGTTAATGTTTTTTTCACAGCTGACTTATTAATTGAATCAATTCCCCAGTAATTGACAAATAATCAATCAAAATCAAAACAAAATCATTTTGTACATTTCCACAAAATGAAAGTTTTTTTTTTTTTTTCGCAAATTTTCTTTACAAACTTTATGTTTTAAATTATATTTATTTATAATGTCAATAAAAATTGACTGTCTATGATCAGAAAATTAACAACAACCAAACAATTTTTTTTTTCACCAAAAAAAAAAAAACGTTTATGAAAAACCTATAACATGACAGTGAAATATCTACAAAAATGAAAAAAAAAAATGTTTGGAATTTTTATATCTGACGTAACTAAATAATGACTTGGAAAATATTTTTGTATAATATTTTTAAAATACAATAACAAAAAAAAAATTTATTTAAAATTTCACAGATGACAAGCTAAATGATTTTTAATTTTTTTGTTCACAAAAAAAAATATGTTGTTATAATAATTTTTTTTTTACAAGTGTTCAAAATTAAATAAAACGCTTTCACGTTTCATTGTATATTTATATGCCAACAAAAAAAAAGTAAAATATGTTTTCATTTTGCCATACTTTATTATGATTTTGATAATTTATTTGAAAACTTATTTTTTGATGTTAAAAGGTGTGGATTAAAATTTACCTATGATCTTTTATGGCGTTGTTTATAATATTAATAAAAATATTTTCCACAAAAAAAATATATATTGCGTTCTGGGTGGTCGGCAACATAATAATAATAATCAATATAAAATACATAATAATAATAATCAATATAAAATACATAATAATAATAATACTAACGTGCAACATTTGTGGCAAAACATGAATCTTCAACAATCCATTTAATTTATGTTTAGTAATATAAATAGGCTAAAACTATACTTAATTGGTTTTTGATATTTTTTTTTTTTGTGGAAATTAAATTATGTAATTTAAGTTTCGAAAAATAATGCGGACATTTTTTTGTTGTTGTTGTGGACAATTTTTTAATTCAATGTTCGGCATAATAAATTGATGAATCATTTATCAAATATTTTTGTTACTGCATTTTCTTAAAATGCATTTTGAATAAAATTAAATTGTTACACTGATAAAAAAAAGTGTTTGGATGAAATGGACTTTTGATGACCGGCGGTTGCTTTGTACTAAAGTGTGGTGAGACAGGTATTAGATTATAAAGTGTAGTGGGGGAGGTATTACACTAAGTCCTATACAATGATGTTCTACTTTTAACATTCTTTATTTAAGAGTTCAAGGGATTCTGATTAATTCGCAGATGAAACACATTATATTTTTATTGAAATTGATTTAAATCCTTTTATTACATGCTTAGAAATATGGCCACCATAATAATTTTCCCGCCTTCCAATTTAACATATTTTTTGACACAATTTTAAATTTTCTTTTACTACACCCAGCGACTTTTTACCACTTTTACTACAAATCTTTCAATGATTACGAGAACAGAAATTTCAAGACAAATGTTGTGTTTTTTAGAAAATTATTTTTAGTGTAGAAACTTTAAGTATTTCGTAAGATTTTCCTGTCCCTCTTTCTCGTTTTATTTGTTTTTTTATCTAATTTAAACTATTTTAGATACTCTTCAATTCAAATTAAAACATGTCGCCTTATCTAACAATCAAGTTTTTCTTTTCATCTCTAAGCGACATACAGATACAACACAAATGTCACAATGCAGTTTTTCTTTTTCAATAAATTTTTTTTTTTTTATAAAATCAATTTTATTTTATTTTTTTTTATCTTTTATTTAATATTTTTTTCTACCTTCAAGAAAATTCTATTCATTAATTATAAACCATTGTGTTTTTCTCTACAGACGTTTACTTTTTCTTCAGACTTTGTCGTACACACTTGTTCGTATAACAGTCTGTACTTAAAAAAAAAACTGAAGGGTTTGTATGAAGTATTAAAAGAATTTAAAATGGAAAATTTTATATTTTCAAGAAAAATGTGCTAAATAAATTAGAAATAATACTTTAAAAAAATAATCTAGTAACAAAGAAACACTAATTTCATTTGTAGTTTTATCTCACTTGAAAAATCTTGAAGAAAAATAGATTATTATACCGAAAATAAAACCAATTCTAACAGTCAATAAAAAATATATATTTCGGACTTGAACTCTTGAACAAAGAATGTTAAAAGCCAGAAAAGGAAATATTGATTTCAATTTGAAATATATTCAACCTTGTGCGGTGTTACAAAAAAAACATAAAAGAAAAGAAAGAAGATTTTGTTACCTGAGTTTCACACGGCTATTAACTCAGTTATTGCTAAAAAAATCAGGTTCTTTTATTTGTTTTTTTTTTTGGGTTCTATAATGTGAGTATATTGACAACTTTTTACAAATTATTAGCGTTTTATTGAAATTGGTGATAAATATTTAAAATTTAATTAATTTAGAATATTTAAATCTAAATTACGTGATGGTAGAAGTAAGGAAATATGGCTTCAGCATAGTATATATTGTGTACAATATTATTTTCTATCCGGTTCCTAATCAGTGCTTTAAGGATATAGTTACTAGATATTACCCCTCAGTATATAATTATGATTAAGATTCTAACATTTTAGATATAACCACATTTTTAGAGCAAAAATTTTGTCAATCTGAATCTTAATCAACAGAGAAAAATATTGTTCAGGTTGGTTTATTTAATTAGAGTGAGAAATTTGGGGGAAAAGCTTTTGTTTTTTTTGAAAACTTTAAATACTAAAAATCATAAATTTCTACAAATTTCTATTGTGTTTCTTAAGCCAATAATTTAAGAATTGAACAGATTTCAAAATTAAGTTACTTACTTAATTCTGCATTCCATTCTAAAAAAAAAATTTGTTATCAAAAATATTGTCTGAACTAAAAATATTTTTATTCAAGTTTTATTAAGTTTCTGAACAAAAAAATTATGTAGACTGCAGACAAAAAGTTAAGATTATGGGTAAATAATTTATGTCTTCCACTCTTTTTTTTTTAAGTTTTTTCATTTTGGAAGGACCAGTTTTTTTCTTATTTTAATCAACAAACTTTATTCCTTATTTCTTTATCTTTTTTTTTGTTAAATTTTTTGGGTAGAATGAGGTGTAGAACAGTGTTGGCGGACCTTTTTTTAGTGGTGGGTCAGAATCAAATAAAAATTCAAAGTTGCTATTTGACTGTTTAAACATTATTTAGTTGGAAAGGCAACATTAAATGAAAAATGTTTTTATGAGGATTTTAAGTCGTTGTCTTTAATCTCATTTCACATAGTAATTTTCTTTCCGGGTCAATTCCTTTCTGAGTCATAAATAATTTAAAGTGTTTTACGTGATTTTATTTTATTAACAAAACTATAACTTACTCAATATGTACATGAACATGAACACCTTAAAATTGTCTGATAGGTGACTTTATGATCCCCTCGTTGTATGTGTACCATCGCTGTTGTGGAAGAATAAAGAATTTTTATGAGGATAAATGTTATTAACCCAAAAAACGGTATATATATAAAAATGCTTTCATCTATATACACATAAAAGATAGTATTATTATTTAATTCAGAGAGCAATTTAAAATTTAATTCATAAAACATCTGATTTAATGATTCACCACACACTGTACACTTATATTATATTCTATATATACCATATCTTACCTAGCAGGTAAAAGTAATTTTCAAAGATTATTAAGAATGAATGAAATAAAATTTTGAAGAAAAAAGAGAATGAAATACTAAAGGAGGATCTAATGAAGTTAGTAATTTTGATAAAACCATCAATTAGGGTTTATAAAATTAAAAAAAAAAATAAATAAATAAAAAATTATTGATATTAAGGAGTAAGGTTATTTTTTATTTTGGGAAAGGTTTAAAAATTAAAGTGGTTTCTATTTTTGGTACAAAAAAAAAAAAAATGTTGGTTATGTTGGAAATTATTATAATTTATGTAATATCTTAATCGTATAAATATTATGACAAAATAGTAATTATTTATATTGCGGATGAAGTTATATTAAATAGTCATTAAAATAATTATTACGGAATAAAGTTTGATTATAATTTTCCTTTTAATATTATAGTAATTTTGAAAATATCGTGTAAAAAAATTTTCAACAAAATATTGTAATATTTCATAAGTTCCTCTTGAAATTTTTAAGCATTTTTTTTTAAAAACACTATATTTCTAAAATAATATAGGTTACATAAAAAACAAATATTTTTTCACGGTAGGAAATGTAACCTAAATAATAAAATTTTTTATACAAAAATTTGGTTTTTTAAAAAAATAATCACGAAATTGACAAATCAATTAACATTTACAAAAAACCACAAATTATGGTATACTAAAAATAAAAAAATACTTAGTGAAATTTCAATGACTGTTATGGAAACAAATAACCAGGCTAATAACATTAAAATATTTTCAAAATACAATAAAATCAACATGAATATTTAAGATAAAATAATTTTTAATTAACCAGAAAATTTCCAAAAATTTAAACAAAAGAATAATGGAAAAAAAAAATACATGTTCTTCCAATTTCAAAGTAAACAGTTCAGTGTCATAAATTCTTTTCAGTGTTTACACTGTCCTATAACAATGGTTTTTGAATATTAACCCCTTATTGTCATGAATCAATTAAAGGTACCATGACTTATAAAAGAATTTGAACCAAAAGTAGTAAATTACCATAAATTTTGTCCTAATTTCATAAAAACACTAAATACATAAATTTTGTGACAATTATTATTGGTTTTTGTCAAAATTAGTGATGCCAAATCTAATAAAATTCTAAAAATTTGCAATTTTATGTTTTAATATTTTAAATATTTTTATTAACAAAAATTTTAACTTTTGACTTTGAAATTTTTTGTCAAATCATTAATTGTTAAAAAAATATATTATTTTAAAATAACAAGAAGGTCATCAACATTTCTCTAAAATGATGAACGCATAATTCTTATTTACAGTAAAATTGTCATATAATAAGTTTTTTACAGAAGAAAATATAATATATTTCCATTAAAAACTTACATAATTACATTAAATATTCCAAATATGACGTTTTAATAAAGCAATCTTTAAATTGTTCATATTATTATGCAAATATTTGCCATATTTACTTTTTTTGTTGTTGTATTTCACAAATTTTGTTTTGTTGTTGTTATAAGAAAAAGTTTTGTAATTTTATTTTATTTTAAACTTATTTTACTCTATATTATTTATAATGACATCATATTAACCGTTAATATCATAAAAAAAATAGAGTTTTTTTTTTGCATAAAATTAAAGAATTAAAAGATATTTTAATAAATTCAACCCACGTAATTATTACATATTGAAAATAAGGTTTGTTATTGTTTTTCCAACAACAACAAAAAAATATTGGAATATTGAAATACACAATTTTTTGGTAAACTTCATAATTTTGTTTTGGATAAAAATTTGTTATGCTATTTGCTATAAAAAAATTGAACTTATTCAGATAAATTTTTAAATGAAGAATTTAAAAAAAAAAAATTTATGACAAATTCCTCTTGATAAAAAATATAATGGAGTACTACTGTGTGAATGGTACTCATAATTCAGTTTTCCATTAAATTTTTAAACAAGGGAATTTTTTTTATGAATTTTTGTTTATAATTTTAATAAATATATGATATCATTTCTAGATCAGATATGTGAGGTAATGTCATTTAATATTTTATTGTGAAATTTTAATAATCTTTGAAATTTTGGTTTTAGCTGAGATAATGTGAAGAAAATTTTCTATTTTTTATAGCAAATTGTAAAAAAAAAATTTATGGTAAATTGTAAAATTTTAATATAGTAACATAAAAGATATTATTGAAATATATTTTTCATGCTTTTACGGGAGAAATAGATAAAGGAAGAAATTCATATTCTTAGACATGTTTTCTTCATTTTAAAATTTATTGCTATTAACCTTCCTGTGCTTGTCCGTAAATTTCTTCCAACTGCATAAGAACAGTCCCGTGCCCTTTTTTAATATGATTAGAAATAAAATGAATAATAAAAATTCAATTTAATTTAATCCACTTTACAGAAATTTTTAAAAGTTTATTGAAGTGCAAAACCTTCGTTCCTATGCCACAAATCTACTACACTACCACCATTATTCCGTTTCAATTTATTTCATTCAATAATATAATTATTACTAGAAATTTTCTCAAATAAAAAACCATTAAATTTAAAGAAAACTCAGATTAAATTTTAAATTTTCAAGAATATTTCATAAGAAATTCTTCTATAACTATAGAATCATCCAAAATAACTCGAAAGATCTGTCCATTACATCACTGTTTAATTAAAATATATTTAAAAGATAAAAACATGTCAAATTTATAATAAGAAATATTCTCATTGTAATAAAATTTTCTAAAATTTTTAATTTTAATTTTAGATTTCTGTCCAGAAATTAATTACCAATTATTTTTCTACTTAAATAGCTGGTTTGCTTGCTTTAAGATTTAAAAAAAATGAACATTGTAATAAAATTTATTTAATCAAGTTTATTTGAAGGGAGATTTTTTTTTTTAAATAAAACTTTTATAATTTGTTAGCAGTATTGTATTTAGGGAATTTCGTGTCACAAAAAACGGGGCAATAAATTATTTGTTTACACTCTTAGGTTGAAATTAAGAGCATTTAAAAATATTCGAAATAGCTTACGACAATAATGAATTTTGTTGGAAATTGATTTAACGAATCTTTTGCAGGTTTTCGGGGGCTTAAATAAGTTTGTAAACGTAACTTTAAGTAAATAGTTTTATGAAAAATGTGGCCACAATCAAGAAATTATTAATTACGGAGTTTAAGTCGATTAAAACTTAATTTTATCAATCTAAGTCTGAGTGATTAAAGTCAAAAAAGAATTGTAGCCGCTGCAGTTATCACAGTTACTAAAAACAGGCATATTACATAAATACGATATATGTGGATCTTCATGACTACGCATAACACATCACTGGTTTAATTTGTAATCAACCTGAATAACTGAATAAAAAAATATTTTTTTTGTAGCTATACGCCGCAAAAAAAAAACGCTAATCTTTTGCAACAGAAATACTGTAAGGTGGGTACAGTATTGTTTCGATAATAAAACATTGAAGATTATGACAAGCTCATTATCACATGATTTGTTTATAATGTTCTTTCTTATATATTTATGTTTTTTTTTATTGTATTATACATAATTATGACTTGTACAAAAATCATATTCCAATCTTGTAATTAAATACGTAATGAGAATTTGTTTTCTTGTTAATAATGAATGAATGAATGAGTTATGAGGTCAAAAATGATTTTATAACTTTTTTCAGAGTTGTTTGTTTTGTTTTTTTGCGAAAAAACAGTAATTTGAGAAATCTTACAAAGGTTAAGAATGAAATTCTTTTTGTGGTTGAAGATTGAAAGAATTTCACATATAATTTTTTTTTTGTATAATAAATTACGTAAATCCTTAGAATTTTTCGACAAATTTGTCAAGAGACGGCAAATTCTTTTTGTAGTTCTACTTATTTTCTTCAGTGTGATCGTAACTTTGATAGTTTTTAAATATCAGCAAAATTCTTGCACGTTCATAATATTTTAACTTGGCTCATACTTTACCAATTTTATTGCATTTGTGAACTTGCCATTTAGTCTACCAAAAGTTAAAATGAACTTTTATATTTGGATGTGTAAATCCAGATTCACAATTATATTTGTATTTTAAATTACTCTTTATTTGAAATAAATTTTTCATAAAACAATTTTGAATATAAATTTGCTAAAAATAACTTTTATGATTTAATAAAATAAAAATTTCTTATCTTTCAAAATACAAAAATTTTATCTCGAAATTTTAATGAAAAAACCAAGTAAAACTTTTTTTTTTCATAATTAATATCGATAAATTTTCCAGAAGTTTTTCTAAATATATTAAAATTATAACTTAATTTAGTTGTAGAATGTGTAATGAACAATTTAAGTGATTATATAATTTAAATATTTTTGTAATTATTTATGGGGAATTATTTTTATGATATAACTTTTTATAAAGTTTTAATTAAATTTTCACTTATTTTTGATAAATCATAAAAAATAAGGTATTTTCTAGATTTGATTAAGAGAACACTTTATTTAAATTCAGTTAGTTTATTATTCAAAACTTTTTTATACTGAAAATCGTAGAGTTTTCTTAAAAGATATTTAAATTCATTTTAAGATTAAGTTACATTAATGGAAAATAAACTTTTGAAATAATAACCTGAAATTTTATTATATTTAACCCTTTTGGATCGGGAGACAAGTAGGACGTTCAGAATCTGTATTATCCAATTGTCGGTATAAGTTTAACTAACACTTTTCGATATAATTGCAAAATTATATTGATAATTCTTAAATACCACAATATAAACATTAATTTAAAGTACTTCTAAATCATGTAATATGTACAGTTTTTATAGGACCTCATATATCTTTAATGGGCCAAATATTTTAATAAGCATAACAAATTATTAATTTTTGTCCGACTACAACACTCTTCTACACAGGCTTTCATTGAAGACTGGGTCTGCCTCTTTATTTGAAATAAAGGTAACGTTTTTCCTCTAAACACCTTTCACGTGAACAGTACCAAAAATCTTACGTAAAATTTTCCTTTAGAAAAATCCAAAGAAATAATTATGATTTTAAAATCGCATATTTTTACTGATTTGGATATTTTATTCTAAATTATTATGAATTTTAGTATATACTTCCTTGTGCAACATGTTAATCAAGATTTTAAATTTAGCCAAACTGTCTCATAGTAATGTAAACTAAAATTGGATTAAAATTTTCACCTTTATTCAATTTATTCAATTTAAAAAAACCACTTCAAAAGTATCTATTGATTCCATAGATACTTTTAATATGGATTTTTCTTACCTCAATAAAAATTTATATGTTAATGTCTGTTTAGTTACGTTAAGTGCTTAAAATATATTTCGTAATTTCTCTTTAAGTGTTTTCCACTATAAAAAATCTTGACTATATATTTTCAAATCACAGTACATGTCCTTCATTTTATTATTAACACATCCCTTTGACAATCAATTTTATTTTCATTTTTGCATATAAAACATATCTTACGAAAGTATGTAGTCAAATAAATTCAATTACAAAGTCTATAATAGAACTTATTATATATTAGCTCTCTTGGAAATTAGGTCACTAACTTCAATGTCATAGTCATAGCTAAATGTTATTCAGTACAACATTATTATGAGAAAAAAAAATTGCGCTATGTACAAATTTTATGTTTAAAGGTGTAATAAAAAAATTGTAGAAATTAAAAATTCACTTAAATTTGCAGAATCTTTTGCATTATTTGTGATGTGAATACACAATATTAAAATATGAAGAATTAAGGTTTTTTTTTATTCGCTGATAGCCCATAATAAATTAAATTAATTAAATTCATAAATTCTCATTATGACTGAAGATTTTCTTTATGGGGATATTTTTTTTTTATTTCAGAAGGTATAATAATAATAAAAATTAAATTAAATTAATGATCCAAATATAAAATGAATTAAGTATTTTTTGAAAAAAATTACTTATGTTTTTGGTGAACTTTAATGTGGAATTTTTATTTTCTTGCTTTTGCGAAATAATATTTCTTTGTCGACAAAATAATTAGACCTTGAAACTTGAAATTTTTGTAGTTTAAAGAAATATATTTTATTTCAGCAAATTTAATTTTGTAGCTGCAAAATCATATCGACCAAAATAAACAGAAAAAACTGACTTGAAACTCATAATTAACCCATTGTATCATTAGTGCATATTTTTGGCCAATTTTCCTGAAAATTATCATCGGCGCGGATTCTGGATGGTCCAGTTCAGGAATAAATATTTTAAGGGTCCATTTACTCATTTTGTGACACGATCGTACGAATGACTTGAAAATTAACCCAATTCTCAGTTACAAATAACTGATAACTCAAAATAGACATACCAACAAAGCTATTGCTTGAAAGGAGTCTAATCAATTACCTATCAAACAAGTCTACTTTGGTTGGTTTAACTAAAACCGTCAAAACATTATTTAGATAAGTTCATATTTTTTATTTCTCAAAATGATTGCAAATGGGTTAAAAATTCTGTACCGACATGCTGAAAATAATAATAATTTTTGTGTTTTTGTTTTTTTGGTGAAAAAACATTCGATTTAATGAAAAAATAAACTTTAATAGTATTTTATTGCCCCAAATCAATATTAAAACCCCAAAATGAACTTGAACTTTTTTCTTTCTTAAAAATTTTTCAAATATCTCTTCAATTGTGTAAATAATTGAATAAAAAAAAAACAGCAATAACATAAATAAAGTATTGGTTTTTTTTTTTGGTTGTTTAAGATATCATTTTAAAAAATAGACACAAACATAAATTTTTATTAAGATTAAATAAAAAGTCTTTTTTTTTGGTTTTGCTGAATTTTTTTTTTTGAAAATTATAAATTCAAAACAAGCGATTGTTCAGATATTTAGATATAACATCTAATATTAATTAGTATTCAAAAATATAGTAAAATTATAAATTGATATTTTTGTGAAACGTAATTAGAAAATATTGATATAGTTTTAAGGTTTTTTTTTTCCACTGTTTTTTTTTTTTTATAATAATTGAAAATATATTATAGGGGTATTTTATGTAATTTATTAGTTTGCCTTATGGTAATTTGATTCAATGACATAGACATTCAAAAGAATCATAATAATTTAATTAATTTTGATATAATTGGATTTTTTACAAGGTAATCTAAAATGTCATGTATTTCTATGTTACTCTATAATACTGTATAATTTAATTATTCAGTAAATAAAGTGAAGGATACTATAATAAAGGATTGTGACCATATTAATCAATCAAAATTAAATTACAATCACGAGTAAATTATGTTTGATAAGTAGATATTTTAAAAAAGGTTCTAATTTTGATATATTAGGTTGAATATCTGATAAATTATATACTATTATTTTTTCAATAATTTTAATATTTCGAGGGCTGCTATTGATCAGATGATCAATGTCCTTCATAAGAAATAAAACTAACTAATTAACTATTAAATTATTATTGATTAAGTTATCGCCATAATTTATTTGATTAATTTGAAAGTTTTGATTGAAAGTTAATATTTTATCTAGATATAGATTGAATTATAGAATTGATTAAGGTTGAAGCTCATATTGCGGTCACGATAATACGCTATTTTCTAATGGTATCATAGTTTTTCTAATATACATGTAGAAACAAAACAAAAATTTTCAGATTGTCAAGATTTTAAATTTTCAAAATTCTGTCGGTACAGAATTTTGAAAATTTAAAATTTTTGTTATGTTGAAACAAAACAAAAATTTTAAATTTTCAGATTGTCAAGAACTTCTTAAATATCTTAAGTACTCAATTTTTCTATGCATAAAAATTTAAAGTTTTCTTATTTAAAATTAATTCATAAAAGATTAAAACTTAATTTGAAAATTTTAATTTAAATATTTTTAAAGAGTTAAATTTTTTTATAGAAATTCAAATTTTGTATTCTGTGCAAAGAACTTAAAACTAATTATTCAAGAAGATTTGAAGAAGCATAAATATTATTCTAAATTAATCATGTTTTTTTATTCAATCATTTAAATATATTACCAATTAAAAATTTAAATCTATCAATTTTATCAGAAATTTTCAATTATTATCAATTAATTTATATCTTAAATTGATATAAAATTATGTTTTTTTCCTTCAAAATAATTATTACTATAACAAGATATTATTTAAAATGTGTACTTCGCACTAAAACATTTTTCAAATATTTTCAAGGTGAAGTTTTAAACGTTTAAAATTTACAAAAGTGAATCTTTCGTTATTTTACTCAAATATTTTAGATATTTTATTTATTTTTTTGACATATGCTATTAAAAAGTACACATGTTTAATTTAAATTTTAAAAATTGTAATTGATTTTTATGTTATAATTTTTTTTTTAATTATTTCTTAAAAGAATTTTAATTATTTTTATTTGAAAGCTTTTGTATCTTTTGATTTTATCTTATGTTGCTAAAAGATATTACATAACAGATATTAAAAAACAATGTAGTTTAATTAATAGAGGAAATTATTAACAATAATACTTTTGTTTATAAATGAGACCAACTTGTTATGTTTCTTCAATAATAGATTTCAAATATTGCAACATTTATACTTCACTTATAAACAAGTGGATAAGTACAAAGTATAAATCAGACTATCAGAAGCTATTAAAACCTGGTTTTTTGCATAAATTATTCTGTTCCAATTTTATTTAAGAAATATTAATTAAAATATCAGATAAACTGGAAACTTTTATGTTAGAAAGATTGTGGGTTATTAATTATTGAACAAAAAGTGCACTCTTGTCATTCCAATAAAAGTAAAAATTCACCAAATTATTTTTGACAGTTAATAGGGCCAATAAAAATAAAAATTATGTTTTTTTGACAACGATTCAGAATTGGATCATGTTTTTGTAATTAAAAATGATTTAGTTTCAATAATAATAACACCGGCGCTCTGTTACTTAAGTATACTAAATTGTAGTGCGGTAGTTACTTACTTCTCTCCCATCTGGCCTAAGTTCATTTAGCTTTAAATCAGTACCATTAATAAAATTACAATAAAATGTAATTAAAGACATTAAATATTTGTAATTAAAATGTAATTTACTGTGGAACGTATTTCCTAACAAAATAAATTATTTAGCTTTATTTAGGAATTAAAGATAGTTTGGTTCAGTATCGGCATACAATTAGTCGGTTCAAATTGGAATAAAATTGTTAGTAGTAGCAGACCCTTTAAGCGAGACCTATGGATTTCATTGTAGCGCAAAACAGAAAGAAAGATTATTAACATTTGTGACATCATATGATTAATATTTGAAGTATTATACCAATATTTCAAAACATAATTTTGTTTCAAAAAATTACATAATTAATATGAAAAGTTTTTTGTTTTAAGTCTAATAATTAATTACATTTTGTATATTTTTTTTTCAATTAAAATTTTAATATTTGTGTTATTTCTTTCTGTCAGGAAATAAAATTTTTTTTTTGTGTATATAATTAATATTCCCAATGAGATAATGTTAAAATTTTCTATAATGTCTTTTTTAAATCTTATTTTAATCGATCATATTAATTAGTTACGATTAAAAATTTATAGCAGTAGTTGAATTGAGTTAAATAATAAAGAAAAATAAAATTGGCGAGTTTAAAGTGTTTTGAATAATGGAATTTACATAATTTTATGCTATATTGAAACTTGAGAAAATATTTGGTATGCAATGAAACTGAAAGGTATGTTTATCTTTTTTAATTAATATAATTAGTTAAAATTCCAACCTGATTAGTTGAGATTGTAACATAAATTTATTAGTTGAATAAAAATAGTTTTTTTTATATTAACAACAAAACTGTTTTTAATTTGAATATTTTGTGAAATTTACTTCCTTTAAGGGCCATTTAAGGATCTTATCTTAAAACGTTTTTGAGTCTCAATCCAACAATAAAAATTATGCAATAAAACTGTTATGAAACTCAAAATTACATATAATTCTGCACTTCAGGCCCTTTGCAGTTCTGTGAAAAACGAAAATAAAAAAATCTTAACTAACATTTTCAATCTATTTATTTACTAGAAATCATCATGACAGACAAAAATTTTAAATAAATATTTAACTTTTCTTACAAAATCTCCAATAAATATGCTTAAAAAAATCTATTAAACTATTATTGATGTAATCAATTAGGATTCAAAAAAAAAATTTCCAATTTCTAAAATAACGAAAAGAGAAATTAAAAGTTTTTCACGTATTAAAGAGCACCAGTAACCATATTACAATAAAATTATATAACAATTTCAAAGTTTAAATTCAATTATGAAATTACTTTAACAACAAAAAAACTTAAGCTTTTACATAAAATAAAAATTTTTTGCATAAAATCTTTACATAAAATAAAAAATAGTAAATTTATGTAACCAAAAAAAAGCATAATTTCTAACTAAAAAAAAAAATAATTATAATAATTTATTTAACGATTATTCACAAATTCTTATATGGTTTTCTTTATTTTTATTATTTTTATTTTAATTTATTATAAAATAACGAAACATAAAAAAAAATAATAAACTTGCTTCCCAAATCATAAATCTATATTGTAATAAATGCTTGCTAAAAGTTATGTTAGGCTATATAATAGTTTTTCTATTTATATATAATATGTATTTTATGTAGTTATATGTTGAAAACAAACTAAAAATTTAATTTCATAAACAAAACCAAAAAATGTTGAGAAAAAATAAAATGCATTTTTCGCGAAATTCGCAGCTAAACAATAAAACCATTAAGCAAAAAAAACAAAACAAAACAATGACAATAGGCTAATGGTCTCATGTTTCACAAAGAAAGCATAAAATGTAAAATCATAATATAATCAAGACCATGTAGGCAACATAATAAACATTAAATTTATTATTAAGGGAAATAACATAATCATTTTATTTTTGTTTCCATATTTTTTTATTGTAGATATTTTTGCGTAATAATGGATTTTTTTTTTTGATGTGTAGTTAGATGTTGTTGGTTGCGACGATCCGTTTTTGTGATTTTTGTGAATATTTATTAAGATATTTACAAGATATCTAATTTTAAATTTAATCAAATTTTTATATACAAATATGTATTTAGATTTTTTGTTTTGGTTAATTGTTCATTGTTTTGGAAAATAAAAAGGATTTATTTGCAGGAACTGTCAAAATTAAGAAGTATTAATTTTTGATAGTTCCGTATATTGAAAATTGAAAAATAATTAATATATTTTACAAAGTTAAAACCTTGTTGATGTAAAAATATTTCAATATAAGACAAGTTCGGCTCTGTTAAATCGCTTTTGAAAAGGCCAATGCTTACAGGCTCTATAGTCAAGCGTTCCTAAAACTCTCGTTCTTAGGGGAATATTTATTAACAAACTAATTTTTTCCAGCAAGATTTAAGATCTTAAGGGTTAATTTTTGCTATAATGGCTTTTGAAATTTGTAAACCCAAACATTTATCTTTTAAAAACTATAAAAATCTCAAAAAAGGATCAAATTTATCTGACATTTATCTTTCTATTTGATGTAAGCTTTAAAAAAACTCGATATAAAAATACCTATTATCCTTACATCTAGTTACTTGTGTGGAACTGTCAAAATTAGTGCTGGCAATATTTAAAAAGAATTTAAGAAATTTTCAATAAAGTTGATCGTTTTTTGAGATATTTATAGTTTTTCTATAACTATGCTTCCATGCATATTAATATGCTTCCATGCATATTATATCCAGTGCTAATTAGACCATTCAATTTCTTATATTTGACGCTGGTGTTATCCAATTTTCTGTTGTTTATTTACTATATTTATGTTAAAATTTTCTATAAATAAATCGTTTTGCTTTTGCTTCATAACAAACTCTTAGTTTTACAAGGAAATGAAAATAAACAAATTTTATTTTTAAGGTTTATTTTAAAAAATGTTTGAACTTTTATGTAGCGAATTTTATCTAAAATAGTCTTTCCAAATAATTCCTTTTTCTGACCACTAGAAAAACTCAACAATTAATCAATATCTTTGAATTTATAGCTATTCGATACACTCTGTCAAATAATATGAATTTATAAAGTACGGAATTTTACCAAATATGTTGAAGGCGAAACCAATAAAAAATATCTTTTTAACTTATTTTACTTATTGACTGATTCAATTTAAATGTTGTTAGTATTTTTGGATTTGTTTTTTTTTTCTTGTAAATAGCTCATTGTTATTCCTATTTTCCCAAAAACATAAATTCGTGCAACATTAGTTATTTTCAAGAATAAAAATATATATATGGTTATGCTACTTGAGTGTTTTTGCAAAAAAATCAAATTTTTTTTATTGAAGACTTTTAACTTCCGCAATTTTTAAGTGCAAATTCAAGTGAACTGATACAGCATATATAAAATATGGTAAAATATTATACGAGGAAATTTCATAAAAAAAAATTGAAAATTGAAAACAGAGTAATAAAATCTTTTCCGAGTTTTGCGAAAAAAAAACTTTATTTATATGCAAAAAATATGTTAAAAAAAGCAAAAAATAGAATAATTTATTATTTTTTTTTGCAATTTTTCGATTATTAGATTTATTGTTTTTAAGTGCAATTAAAATATTGAAAAAAATTATTAAAATATTTCAGATTAATTTAAGTTAAATATTATTGTTTTTTTAAAAAAAAAAATAATATATCATAATTATTTAGTTCGACTTAAAGAATTTGTGAAAACTAAAGATTATAATTTTTGTTTGGATATAAATGCGGCACAGCAGTAGTTTCAGACGTATGAGAGTTTTTGTTGGCGGATACTTGAAGCGCCTCTATTGGCAGAAATTTCAATTAATGAAAAATGTTGTTTTATTGTATTCTTCAATACCTTTCCAACGTTAGCTCTATTATCAATTTTGAAAAATATTTACTATCTTAAATTACCATATTTCTTTTAAAAAAACACTTTTTTGCAAAATGCGAATTACGCCGCCTATCGGATGATTTTAAATTAGTTTTTACTTTAATCTGGTAGAAACATGTCTAACTTCTGTTTTAAAGTGGTCTGGAAATATTTTTTATGTACTTTTAGTATCCTAATTCATAGTTTGAAAAATTTAATCTGTTAGAAACTTGTTTAACTTCTGTTTTAAAGGGGTCTGGAAATATGGACAGACGATTGCCAAAGTGCTATCGTACGATATTTATAATTTTTCAAAAAGTCCATGAAAATTAAATGAATATTTTACGAAAATAAAATTTATTTATGAATTTTTGAAATTTAATTTCATAGCTTTTTATTAATAATACGTAAAACCAAATTAATGTTCATTTATGCTTTTGTGTGGAGTGTGTATCGTTTATTGTTTTTTCATTTTTAAAAGAAATAATCTTTAAAATTAACACATTAATGTTAATTTGATTATTATTATTTTTTTGTCGATATATTCATTTACTCATTAAAGTTTCTAATTTGAATGTAGTTTTAAGAATGATTATTATTATTTTGTTGTGATAAATTACTTTTAATTTATCAAAATACAAGTCTTCTTCGTGGTCTTCTTATATAATTCAATACTCAATAGAAGAAGGAGAGTATTTTTGAAGATAAATTAATAATTTTTCAAAACAATTTTGATTTATATCGTTTGCACGTTAACTGTGAATAAAATAAAATCATTAAAAAAAAAATTAAAATCAACTTTTTAACGGTAATATGTAAAATTTTTTTTTTTTTACAATTAACAGGAGTAAAAAGCTAATAATTCAAAAATTATGAAAAAAAAAAATCGTTTTTTAATGAGATTCTTAATATAAAATTTATTTAAAAGTTGAATGAACCTAGTTTTCTATAAGAATTTCTATCCGAAATTTTTAATTTTTTAAGATGATCATTGTATTTTTTTATCATTACATCAAGACACCCTACTGACATTAATCAGAATTTTTATATAGTGTCAGATTATTTTGAAAGAGACATAGAAATTTTAATATTCAACATCAAAAATCTAGATATTCTATAATAGACAATTAGTTTATCTATTCAAAATTAATCCAATCTTAAATTTTTTTTTTTGGTTACCTATTTCAAAAAGCATGGTTTTACAATTTTTTTTACAGATAATAGAATTCTTTAATTCTAGAGTTACATGATCAGAGTTTATAAAAATTATATTGCATTGTCATTTTTGTCATTTTACGTAAATTTTCTTGTTATAACTTTCGATCAATTTACGAAATTTTGGATTCAGAAGTTGTTAGTAGCTCAATTATTGCACCAATTTGAAAAACAGTTGTCAATTCTGCACAAATTAGAAAAATAATTGTCAATATCAGCAGAACTTTTGTATTTGGATAAGAAATTGTCAAAATACTTAATATTGTTAAAGAAAGTAAATGCGACACTTTACACTAGATTTCTACTGAACACTTCATTTTAAGAAACCCTGGTGTACGGTCGTAAGCATGCTAGCCAGTTAGTTAATTAATAACTTGATCGAGGCATGAAGATGTAGGCTGATCAAATTCATTAAGAATTGAACATATTGACTGACCGCCGACAGAATTGTAAAACTGGCATAATTTGAAGCGAGTTGGAAATTCATAGGAAGTTGTTCTGCTCTAATTTCCCATCCGGTCGCAGGTATGGGTAATTCCTGTGCAAATTCGTAGTAATATCTTTTAATTGCAAAATCAGTATTGCTGTTATGTAAATTTTCTTAGTGCTAATATCCTAAATAATAAAATTACATGCTAATATTAGAATAATAATTTATGTAAATTATTAATTTAAACATCTATCACAATTTTTCTATGACCCCATGTACTTAAATTTGTAATATTTAAAAATTTATTTTACTTAAATATATCAATTTTAACGAGTTTAATTGAATTTAATGTAACAATTTTCTTATAACAATTTTCTGGTATATAATTTTGTAAATACAATTTCAAAGTCAGTTAATATCCACATAACAAAATAATGTTATGATTATGAGAATTGAATTTATCACTTAACTTATTTTTATTAATGTAAAAATTTATGATTATTTTAATTAAATCAACTAATAAATCTGGATAAACTTGTTAATTAAACTATCTTTTTCTTTAAAAACTGGTATGTAGTTTTGTGGCGCTGTATAAGAAAATAAATTGTACTATCAAAGCTGTGTATTTATTATTATTATGTATACGAGTTTGGTATTTCATAATTTTTATTTTTGTATATTAATAAAAAAAAGTTAATAATAACTAAACCTAACTAGACATAAAATTCAATTAATTTCCCATGAACGGAATTTATTTTATAACTAAATATGGAAAATTTACTCGTGCTAAATATGTAAGTGAATTTTTAATATGAAATTATATTATTTAAAAAGTTTTGTATTACATGGACTATAGAAGAATTAATTATTAGATCATATAATTAAAGTAATTCACTTAATTATCGCCTTTTAAATACATTTTTTTTTTGTTTAATTCAATATTTTGATTTATGAGAAATTTACGCTGGGTGTGAATTACATTGAATAATTTTGCTTATAGAGTGGCATCTTATATAATAAAGTTTAGAAAATCTATGCTTTTCAGGAAATTGTGTAAATTTTTATTATTTAGGTTTGATAATTTCTTATAAAGTGAATTTCAATAAAGACAAGGTGCGTATATTAATTGGCTTCTGTACAGGCCATTGTCGGCTCAACTATTATTTTAATAAGCTAGACTCCACAGATGCAACTCTTTTGTGGTAAACATAACGAAATAGGCGAACACATACTGTGAGATGGTGAAGTTGTATAGTACAGTACTACAGTATTGTATTCCTTCTATATAAAACTTTCATAAATTAATAGAATGAAATTCTTGGACAATCGGATTTCAAAATTTTAGGATAATTACCAACCCTCGACAATTTTCAGGTCGATAAGCTGTAGATTTTCGGGTGCCACAAATTTGTTTCAAGTGTTTATTGGAGTAAATTAAAACCCAAACCTACACCAATCAACTATTCTAGTTCATAAAATCACAGAAAATTATTTAGTATCGAAATGATTGATTCATACATTATTATTAGCTGTCAAAGTCGTTTATAAACTATGCAGAAAAAGTAAATAATTTCACAGGTAAAATTCAAATAAAATTCCACTCTAAACAGGATATAAGTCTAACAAATTCCTGTAGAGTTATTTCGCACGGATAACCTGCATAAAGAAGTGTAATTTCCAATTCGCTATTACTGTACCATGCTGTGGACGAGGTTAAAAAATTTGTTTAAATGGGACATAAGAATGTTTTTGTTATCAATCATAATAAATTTTTATTAAATTCTCAAATTTTTTTGGGAAATCCGCCAATCTTAATACAAAAATTATGTTGTCATTTACCTATTGTCATAGAATTTCTCCAAAAAATTGTATAACTTTTTTGCTTACAAGTAAATTATTTCGCTAGGGAACCATAAAATTGATTTAAATTTTTAATTTCTTTTTATTTTAATATGTATTAAAATATTATCAGAAAAAGAAAATTTCATTATCTTGTCTTTAAAATAATATTTAATTTCATTTTGAACGCGTTTTTTCCACAAAAACAACACAATTTTTTTTTTAGGTCATTAGAAAAGAATATATAATTATACATAAGATATTAACATAGCCATCCTCATAACTTTTTAAATATAAATAATAATTTTTTTTATGTACAAAATAAGAAAATTTCTTTTTTTTACCGGAAGGAAATAGACTTTCTTTAAGTAATAAAACAGAAAAACAAAAAAAAAGTGAACTTTAAAATATTTCAAAATCACGAATATATTTAACACACTTGGGGAGATTTTAAGAAAAGAAAATATTTTAAGTATAATTTTTTAAATAAGAAGTTTTTTTTCCATTTAATGATTCGCAAGTTTAGTAATTTTTATGGTATTAACTTTTTAAAGAAACGTTTTTTTAATTTAAGAAAAAAACGGCATGTTTTTCTGTTGAATGGTATCCGGTCAATTAGAAGATGCTAATTACTTATGTATGATTTCTATTTTCTAAAAAACTTAACAAGAAATTAACGAAAATTATTAAGAAACAATAAACAAAATTAGATAAATTTGTAGAAAAGACTTCCAATCAAATCTAAGTTTGTCTTAGTATAATTTTGGGAAAATTTCTCTAAACATGATTAATACATTTTGTAACCATTTAAGATAAATTCTCATTTCGATTACTAAAAATTTGGTTTTTATATTTACCTGACTATATTTATTAAACAAATAAACATAACCACTAAAATTTCGAGAGATACTTCATTACAAACATACGTTTTGGCTAACCAGGATCTCTTTCAATCGAATGTAATGGAAATTTTCTTGGTGTCAAATTGGAAAGTATATAAAATAACTCGTACAGCGGAGGGAAGACCTATACATTACAATCTGAAGATCCCGGGTTTAAATCCATTTAAAAGTCAGAAATACTTTTCCCTAAATTTTTGAATTTAGTTTAGTTTCCATTTGTAATTGGGCTAAAATCAATTACAAAAAGGATTGTAACGTAACTTAAAATGGATTACATAAACATGAATTTCAGAGTAAATAACACAATGATAAATAATTTAGGTCAATAAATTTCTATCCATTAGGCGTCAACAACTAAAACGGATTTGAAAGTATTACAGGGCTAATAAATGAAATATGGAAACTAGATACATACTATAAAAACTGATGACTTGAATAATTGAATAAAAAATAAGAGTTATTTTTGCCTTGATTGTCAGTGACTTCATTTAT
Source organism: Empis livida (assembly GCA_963932195.1). NCBI lineage: Eukaryota > Metazoa > Arthropoda > Insecta > Diptera > Empididae > Empis > Empis livida. The sequence goes on from OZ010649.1 coordinate 2,733,072, forward strand.
TTATGTCTAACCATTTCGCCTACAATTGCAGTTAATTAATTTTCTATTTAGAGTGCCTGTCAAAAAATTTCTTTTAAAATATTTTAAATAAATTTTAAAAAAATTTAAAATCATTTTTTTATAATAAATTTAATTAAATTATTATTGTGTGCTCACAAGTAATTATTTTCACTTTCATTTTCATTTATTATAAATTAAAAAAAAATCACTTAAGGTCGGATATATTTCACCCATATTTTTTTAATTTCAAATCATTTTTTTTTATATAAAAAGTCATCGAATTGTAATCTATGCTGTGTTGTATGGTGATAAATGGTAGCAAATCTCTGTGAAAAATTATAAATTATATGTATACATTTTTTTTACTTTTGTTGGGACTTTAGCATAATATTTTATTTATTTTTATTTTTAGGTCTTTAGGGATAAAAACCATAGTAAAATGGTTTACAACAAAAACCAAAAAAATAAAGAAAATTTTCTTTATGATTCTTTATTATATTTCATAAAGTTAAAAATGTATGTTAACTTGATTTAATAAAAAAAACCAGATACCGGATTTTATGAAAAAAAAATTAAATATCTTTTAAGGCGCCCCAGTAACAAATACAAAGTCTGAAATGTTTATAAATAATTTTCCACCCTATTTAAAAAAAAATGGCAAGGTGTTTTTGTTTTTTATGTAAAACCAACAAATATACAAAAACATGAAATTCCATTTTTGTAAGACCCACAGACACACCTCGTTACACTTAAGAAATAATAATAATAACAATAAGTAATAAAAATATAATTATATTAAATTATAATAAAAATTCGCGAATTAAAATAATAATAAAAGTAATGATAATAAAAACCATTAATATTTCTTATTTCTGCATAAATTTATTTCAGTTACGGTCTCGATAAAAGCATATTAAGTCATTTTTTCGAATAATTATTTTCATTAATTAACGCTTATAATAATATTTGATTTATATAATTATTTGTAATTAACACGTCAATGTTTAACTTACTCAAATCTTGTTTATTGATTATAGTTCGGAAAATTGTTATTACATAGTTCGGAGTCAATAAGAATTTTCCTTGTTGACTAATTCGGAGACAAATTTTCTCAAAAATCAAAAATGCTGTAATAATTTTGGATGATTTTTCGCAAGTATCCTTCTGCTTCAGTAATAAAACTTACTAAATAAAGTAGAAAGTATTTTACGTTTGACAGACATGACTATTTAATGATCATTAATTTATCGTAGTAGTTAATGATCCTTAAAGAGTATCGTCTGTCGAAGGTATTACTAATTTAAACTTTACTTTACTTCGTAAGGTCGCAATAGGATCTTCAGACGCCAAACGATAAGAAAGCAAGTTTTTTTTGGTCTCTTTTAAAGTACAAAAAATTGATTTATATGCTTTTGGTTAGACGATTGAAATTGTAAAAGAATTGCAATTTATTTTAATTAAATTATTTTATTAATTAAATTTTTTTTAAAAATTTTTTTACAGATTATAAAATATGCCTAACACCACAACGAAAACTTAATAAAGTTTAATTGTTTAATATTCGCCTTCCGCCAAAAAAAAACTAAATAAAAGTTGAAAATGAACTTCTCTTCATTTTGAAACAAATGATAAGCTCAACTACTTTTTTACAAAAGAAAAGCTTTCTACCAAAAAAAAATAACAAAAATTTCTTTAAAAAACGAAAGTCTTTCAAAATTGAAAAGAAAATTTTTGGTTTTTTTTTTGTGTTCAATGATTGATCTGTCAGACGATATGCGAAATAAAACCGTGAAAAAAATAAAGTAACCTTTATTTTTTTTTTATGTTGTTATAAAAAGCATTATTCCAGGGTGAAATTAAAAAGACTTATGTCCTACCAAAAAAAAAAAATAATAAAGAAAAACCCAAAAAAATTTTTATGAAGAATTTTATATAGAAATTAGAGAATGTTTGGTTTATTGAATTCACAAATTTATGAGTTGCAACAAACTGAATTAAAAAATTATAATAATAATAATAATTTAATTAAGAATACACAACAAAATAATCAACAGAATAATAATCAAAATCAAGAAAAAATGAAAGTCACAACAAATTTTATTGAAAAATTTATAATTAAAAGTGAAGTTTTAGGTGGTAATACAACAATACCAGTTGATTTAAAAAATACTTTTGATACAATGAAACATTTTAAGAATCATAATCAACAGCAACAGCAACAGCAACAACAAAATCTGTCATTGAATAATAATGAGAATAATTGTAGTAGTGATGGAGGAGGACGACAACAACAACAACCGAGAGGATTAAATGAAAATATACCAGTAATAATGATAAAATCATCCAATGATAAAGAATTAAATATGAAACATGAAATGACAATGGATGATAATAATAAAAGTATAATTAATAGAAGTGGTAGCAGTAGTAGTAGTAGTAATTGTGAAAGCATTATTGGTAAAAGAAATAATAATGATAATAAAAAGTTGAAAAGAAATTTATTATTAAATGGTGAAATAAATGGAAATGGAAAATATAAAAATAATTTAAATAATAAAGAAAATTTAAAGAAAATTACTAATAATATGGTAAGTTATAATTAATTTTTTTTTATAAAGTATAATTAAATAAATTTTAAATAATGTTGTAATTTTATGATTTAGTGTATTAAATAGTGGTTTTAACATATTGGGTTAGGTTGGATCGATTTTCTGTCTGTCAGTGGAAACACTCGACTTATTGTGACATCATATCCTGCTCGAAAACTTGGAAAATATCCCTGTTACTCGGCTTGAACTCGATGGTTCTTGAATAAATGTTTTAGTCAAGGCGTAATTTTCCATATTTCCTTCTTGGCTTAGCCTTCTTGGAAACCAAGTTTTATGTGGCATTTTGAAAGTCTGATGAATTCTGTACATTGTCTTTGTTTTACTAGCAGGTCAGCTTCTTTATTTCTTTCTATGCCTACATGGGCCAGGATTAATGACAATATTACGTTGTTGTCTTTTCAGACAGTTCAGGGCATTCAGAACCGCTTGACTGTCTGAATAAATGGTTATTAATTTCTGTTTATATCTGTATCCTAATTTCCCTGAATGCAATATAAGCAAAAAAAATTAATTAACTTATTTCCTAATTTAATGCCTCAATGAATTTGATAAAATTTTGTAAATGTGTTCAGAAACCACTGTCACTAATATGTATAATTTTTGAATATATTACTTAATTAGAAATTAACTGGGATAAAGCTATACAAGTTCTATTTACGGAACTTTTAAATAACACTTAACAAACTATTATGTGGCAAAGGAAATTATCTAAATTATAGTGATAACAATTATTATACCACGTAACAATTTAAGTGCTAAAATATTATTTAATTATTCAAAGATTATCCAAAAAATTAACTTAAATTGATAAAGAATGACAAATTTTTATATATTTATGAAAAGTATATTTAATTTTAGATATGATTAAATCAATTTATTAAGACTTATTTAATTTATTGGAAAAAATGATAAGATAAAATTCCAAAATTCTTATTTTTGTTTTCACCCCTACAAAATGAACAAGAGATTAATTGCTATAAATAAAAAATTTACAATTAATTATATTTAGCAAAGGAAATAATCACAATTTGTTTTTATCAGTTTAACAATGTTTATGTATTTTTATCTTATGGATTTTGCAATTTTATGCAAACTTAAATATTTTTTTTATTAATAACACCTACACAATAAAAAAATTAACACACTTTGTAAATAATATATTTAAGAAGAATAATAATAACAAAAAGTACCCTAATTTTGTTTCGATATCGATACACCTATTTTTTTTTTGGTTTTTTTTGCTCGATAAACATAAATATCAGAAAAAGTAAATTTGGGAAAAACAAATAAAATAAAACATATTTCGCATAATTTATTTTATGTACAATCAATAAATTTGTACAAATATACTTTTCAATATTTTATCGAGTACCCAAATAATTTATAATATGTAAAAATTTTGGTAAAAACGCATCGTCAGTGTTATTAAAATGTTTTTAAATATATGGAAATCTGTGGAATACAGAAAATTCCAGTGCAAAATTCTACAAATAATTTGATTAATAAAAAATTAAACGTATATAAATAAAAATTTGATTATGAAAAGTACTTTTAATTTAAGAATTTTAATAAATTTGATTATAATAAATAGCGATGGCTCAAGTATTTTTTCGTGCCCTAGATATAAGAATAGATATAGCATTTGACAAATAATTAAATAGAGTTCTTGGTAGTTTTTCGTTTTTATTTTGTGGCTGAATCTTAAACCAAAATTTGTGTAAGGGAGTTGTCATGTTTTGACAAATTCAATCATCTCTGCCGAAATACATTTTTAAATTTCACTCATTTCATTTCTCATATAATAAAAATATTAATATATAAACATTTGCTCAGTTGACGGCCCTATATGTTGAATTACTCAGCTGCATCATCGGCAATGACGAAGCATTAATTTGCAGTAAAATAATAAATACGATAAGTTGTCGTTCATAAAAAATTTCGATCAGTAATAAAATAACTCATAAAATTAGTTGTTTACAAATGACAGCAAATATTGACAAATTGATAAAAATCTTTAAGATGATTACATTGAATTTGTTAGTTTCTTGTAATTATATTACTTCTCTTAAAATATTAATTATATTTGTCGAAATGAATCATGTATATTTTTATTTAAATCTTGAGTATTTACACAACTGCTGTAGTCTTTTCTTTCCATATCCTACAAATTGGATCAAAAGTATTACTATAGAAAGTAATGGACAATAGTTATGCTCTGCGACTTTTTTATCAATATTATCAATAAATAAAGCAATTTTCATGAACTTATATATCCTCCAGGTTAAAATTTACATTATAAAGTATTTCTACTTTATAATTTATTATTGCTGCAAAATAAAACCCCAATTCTCTTTAATGCATTTAATAATTAACCAAAATATAAATTTCAAGCTTTTTGTAAACATTTTAACTTGTTTGCTTTTTAAAATTGTAATACATATATGTAATTTATCTTAATTTAACTTTGACCCCCTAAAGTAATAAAATTTGACATATTCAATTACTGTATACATATACATAACCTTAAGTGAAAATCTCCGAATGGGTAAAATTTTGATTGAATAGATAAAATATTCACATATGAACGTATTTCCAGCAAAGCCATAGTAAGTTCATTCAAAAAACATAAACTGATAAAAGAAACTTTTATGCTTTTTTTTGACATTTTTTTTTATATTATAACAGAACCCAAGGTGATAACAACAGAATCAACTAACCTGCGATAATAGATAGCAACTAGTTTAAAGAATTATTGTGTAAATGTTTAAAGAATGTTATCAGAAAATTGTTTTCATGCGAAAATATCTAAATACAAAAAAAAAAAAATGAAATGAAACCTTTTAACAATAAATTGACTTTTTGTTATCACAGGTGATATATTATTGTAATATGTTTCACCTGCTTTTTTTTGTGTTGGTGTTATCTTGGAAACAGAATAAATTGTTTGATGTTACTACTAAAGGGGAATTAAATTGAAAATCCGATAGTTTGTTTACTGACATAAATAATAATAAACATACACAAAATATAAAACTTGAAAATTGTAAATAAATTTTGCAAAAATTCTTAAAATTTCACATAGAAAAATATGTTGTTAAAAGATAAAAAAAAAACATTTAAAAATTTTGTAATTAAAAAAAAATGTTAATTGGAAAACTAATTAAAAGGTGGAAAATCATATGATAAGAGAAATAATTGATTAGGTTATTTAAAAAAAAACCAAAATAGTTTGTGTGGGAATTACTGAAAAAAATAATTAAACAGAAAAGTTGAAAATAATTTTTTTTTGAAAGTAAAACTTTACTTTCTATACGTATAGTTTTCACGGGCACTTGGGAAATGTTCAATTATGTTTTACTCTAAAAACCAAAGACAAGTTCCTAAAGTAAGGTACTGATAGAAAGTATATAATCATGTTTAGGTTGATTGGTTACGATAAAGCTGGGAAATTAATGATTATATTGCAAATTTGATTTGGTTTCAGTAAGAAAACAGTGAAATATTTATGAAAAGTTTAACTTGATATTAGGTCTTCTATAGATGATATATCCACTGCAACACTTAGCTGTGTTATAACAGGTAGAATTTAATTTCATTATTTTATCTGTCAGCGAGTTATAGGCAAAATTTCCTTACTGACCCAAATATTTGAAAATTTATTAAAAAAAACCCCAATCAAATTTGAAACAATACATTTGCTATTGATTTGGAAATGTAAATCCCTAAATATCTCGGAATAACAAAAAGACTCAACTACTGCGTTACATTGGCATCCTTAAAACGTAATAGAAACGCTGTTACCATATTTCTCAATCGAAATATACATTTTATTTATTATTATATTTTTAATTTTTATATTTGCAGCAGCAATCCTCTTCCCTATCAGTATCACCAACAATATCAGAACTATCAACCATTAATTCTGACAGTAATACAACAACTTTAGAATTAAAAACTCAAACTAATAATAATAATAATATTGATATAATGCAACGTAAGAAATTTATGCAAATGATAACATTTTTAGATCAACAAAATCAACGATTAGAAAAAGAATTGGCCAAAGAAAAACGACGTCGAGCTGAAGAATTATCACGAATAATAAAATCACTTCTTTGTTTCGAAGCAAAATTGAAATCTGAGAAGAAAGTGATTAATCAAAAATTATATGATAAAGATGATGAAATTGCTAGATTAGTTCGATTAAATCGAGTATTAAGAAAGCAATGTTTTAAAATTGATGAAAATATTGAAAATTTAGATGATGAAAAATTAATTAATGATGTTACTAATAATACTAATGATGAAGTAAATGATGAAGAATGTAAATATCCAGAAGCACTATTTTGTCCTAATTGTCGGAAAGACTTTTATGGTTTAGATGTAAATGATATTGGTAAAGATGGAAGAACCATAAAAGGTTTTTATAAATATAAATTATTTTCTGATGAATATATTTAAATAATACTTTTTTAAATATTTTAGGTGAACATCATCATAATGGTTCAACAGAACATGGTTCTTCATCTGATGAAACATTATCGTCATCATTTTATGGTGCACGCCGGAGTATTCGTTATACTAGTAAACGTACATTTGGTACATTTCGTGATTATATGCGTTCTCGTTGTTTAAATATTGATGATCCAAATTTAGATAATTCGGAAGAGAATGCAAGTACATTGAGTCGTGATGAAAGTCAAACAAGTTATGAGAAAATGAATTATTCCCGATCAATTGAAAGAATACACGGTGTTAGGCGGGTATCATCATTTGAATTTGATAGTGAAAATGAAAATAGAAGTCGTAAGAATTTCTCATCATCAGGTCCGGAAACAGATCATGATCATTCTCCACATGAAGAAGCCGAAGAAGATGATGTATTTTATTCAACACAAACAAATATCAATCCAGCAGCAATGATGCACAATCAAAGAAAAATTAATGAATTTGCTGAAACATCACGAGGACAAGAATTTGAAACATCTACAGATGATTGGTATGCTAGTGCTAGTGATCAAGATGATGAACAAGATATTAATGTTAGAACAAAATCATATGGATATAATATTGGTGTTAATCCAGTATTAGAATGTGTTAATCAAATTCTTTTACAACAATCAATGGAAGAATGTTTATTAAATAATAATACGAATATTAATGGTGAAAATAATAATGGTGTTAATAATAATGGACCAACATCACTAGATAGTAATGATAATAATAGCGGTGGTAGTACAAATGGTGGTAATTTAAGTGGTTGTAGTACAGGAAGTAAAGATGGCGGTAGTGTTGGTACTGGTACTAGAAAACGTGTTCATTTTTCAACAAAAAATAGTATGGTACATGTACCACGGAACGATGACGATGATGATGATGATGATAATAGTGATTCACCTATTACTATATTAAATACTTCACATCATCAAACAATTTCATCAAATCCGGTTGTTTTAATTGATCAAAAATCTGATCAAAATTTTAATTATGAAAGTATTTATAGTAATGAATATGAACCAATTGGTAGTGAACATAACTCATCAAATTTATATGTTGATATGGATGGTTCAAAATTAGGTCAAGATGATCAACGTTCAACAGATATAAATAATAAACAACAAATAATATCTAAACAACCACCAGCATTACCACCAAAACCAGCTAATTTAATTAAATTTAAAAGATCTTTAAAAAATAATCATACACCTATACAACAAACTAATGAGCAACAAATAGTATGTAATGTAATTAAAAAAAACAATGATGATTCACCTAAAAATAATAATAATAATATAAATAGTGTAATTGAACCAGATTATTGTTCAATATCTGAACTTAATGAAAATTTAACATGTGTACAAATTGTGGCTGATGTACATAAAATACCAGATAGTGTTAAATCATCATCATCATCTTCATCGGCATCATCAACATGTGGTTCATCAATAACAAGTGATGCTGAAATATTTGCTGATATACCAAAATTACCAAATGTAGCTGCTATTATTGCACCAAAACAAATTATTAATAATAATAATAATAATAAATTTATTAATAATGATAATTATGTAACAAAATCATTATCATCTTCACCAAAAAAAATGGATGATTTAATTGTAACATCAACAGCAGGATATGTAACATCACCTATACAACACCAACAACAACAACATTTTCGTCCAAAAAGTCCTGGACAAGTAAAACGTCAACATGTTCCTAATATATTAGCTGAAATTAATAAAAAAATACAAAATTCTAATAATAATAATAATATTTTAAATTCAACATTGATGTCATCATCATTATCACCAACAAAATCAACAAATCATAATATTAATAATTTAATTATACCAATGAGTCCAAAAAAATTATTAAATAATAATCATCAATTAACACCAATATTAAAACAAAGAAATCAACAACAACAGCATTTAATAAAAAATTCCTCACCAAAAAATTCAATTAGTAATAATATTGATGATAAATTACCAATGCAAGATGAATTTGATTGGTATAATTTAGATGCTGAATATGGTAAATCATCAATTACACAACCATCAGATATTATTAATAAATCAACTAATAATGATATATTAAAATTAAATGAAATTGATGAATTATTATTAACATCTGATTGTAATAATACAGATAATTTAATAAATAATAATCCAAATGATAGTATTGAATATAATTTAGATGAAGAATTTTCATTAACTAATCCAAATCAACCAGATTTAATACATGAAGAAAATGATGAAAATTTAATACAAGAAAATATTAATAATAATAATGATGTTGTAATTGATAATGATAAAAATGTTAATTTAATGACAACAAATTTAGAAAATGGTTTTGCAACAATTATTGATGATACACCAATTTGTAAAAAATTAAAACGTAAAGAAAATTTTGTAAAATTTATTGATACAGCTGGTTTAAGTACAAAACCATTACCACGACAAAGAAAAATTTATTTTTCTGGACCATTTATTTAATTATAAATTATAAATTGGAATTTTTACAGAATGTTGCCAAACAGAATATGTCGTTGTTGCTGTCATACTGTCGCCATACAAAACTCGAAAGAAACTATACGTATTTCGTATTTTGATATTACAATGTCACGCGTCGCTGATGTCGTCGCCATATTTCACTAGCTATTTAAAAATTTTCCTTTGTTACCTTGCCGGATTTTGATAATTCTTTTCTCGACTGAAAATTCTTCAGTTAAAAATGTTAACTGTTGCGATTCTGTCCTGAAATCATAAAATTCTGCCCTATATTTTTTCAATTTTCTTACTCTGAACTAAATGACATTAATTTTGATTTTACATGTAAACAAACATTAAAAATATTATTTCGGTATTATTAGTGATGAACTTGACGACAAACGACAACGATATAATCTGTTTGGCTGTTTAAACTTTCAAAAAAATATTTTCGAAAAAACTTAATTATTTTATTAAAAACGAATTAATTAATATTATAATTAAATTACCTCTCTTATATTAGTTACACCATAAATAAGTGATAAAATAAAGTAAAAAAATTTATTTTTTACTAAATTGTAGAAAATTTATTTAATATCAATATTAAAATTTTATATATATTATATTATAAAAAAGTGTATGAATTTAACAACGAAATGAATTTAACAACGAAAATTTCTAAAAATAAAAATGTACTATTTTTTAATTAAGTATTATATTAAAAATGAATATATTCAAAGAATTATATAAATTTTGTTTCATTAATATTAAATTAAAATATATAATATGTATTTAAATAAATTTGTGATTAAAATGTTTTTTTTTTTTTTCAATTTGAAATTTAATAATCATAAAATTATTAAATTATATCATGCATAAAATATTGAAAATTTATAAATGAAATTTCTAAATATACATAAATTACTGGAAAATTCTGAAATTATATAATTTTTTTTTGTATAAAATATTTTTATCAAAAAATTTATTAGAGCATCAAATTAGAGCAAAAGAAAATATATATGATAATAATGGATACTATGGCTACATTAAAAAAATTCATATTAAAAATGAAGAGAAATCTAAATTTAGTCCTAACTAGGACACAAATATAAATGTCGTCTATAATCTATAAGAGTATATATCGAAATATTTTGTATATTCTTTTGATTTATTATTGGAATATGTACCGCAAACAAATATAAAAAAATACTAATCAGGACGAAAATGTTTGATTATTTATTTAGAGGAGAAAATATATTTTGTAAATATGAAATTTTCTTCAAAAAACAAAATTTTGTTTCTGAAATTCTAGGTATAGTAACATAATATTTAATATTAAAATACCAAAGCAGTGATGCGAATAAGAAACGTTTTGTAATAAATTTCTAATTATGTTCAAAAACTTCTAATTGAAATATATACTGTATTATTTTAATAAAAGTAATTTGTAATTCAATAATTTGAATTACAAATTATTTTGATTGATACTTCAGTAATGGATTTAGTCATTATTTAGACAAACTAATTCTCGGTATTTCATTGAAGTACGAAATACTTCTTAGTAATTACATGAAGTACGACATACTTCTAAGTAATTTATTACTGCTGGGTAATTTATTACTCATAAGTAATTCACTGAAATATAAAGTTGAAAAAGATTTTTGTACAATATGAATTCGAATTCCAATTCCAATTTTTCGCCATTAATAAATGTTGTCAAATAAGTTTATTAAGTGACACAATATAATCTACACATATTACCAACTCTTAATTCTTATAAAACTTTTAATATAGTGATAAAATGACGGAATTAAAGTTCTTGATTAAATTGTACAAAAATCTTTGGTACTTAAATATATAGTTAGAAACTAGATTAACAGAATTTAAATAGATTTTCCTATTTCAAAAAGATTAATTCCTTATGGCAATAATTTTATAACTTAAATAATTTATATTTATTTATTTACATTCTTTATTTAAATCCTGTTAAAAATACATTATATAATTTTATTTTTTGAAAAACATATTTTTAATTCTTAAATCAAATATAAAGCTAAAAATAAAATAAAAATCCTTTTCCATGTTTTTTGTAAAGATTTTTGCACAAAACTTTAATATGAAAAGATAAAAATATTTACAAGAAATGTTATACGGCTCTACACGAGCAGTAAATAGTTCATAGAACAAAAAAAAAATATGTATGTATATTGAAAAACTGTTGAATGTAAAATTAAAAATGGGTGAAGGACTTTTCCATTTTTATCCTTAAAAAAAAAAATCAAATTTCTATTCACTTATTGTATAGTGAAATAATGATTTTGATGTGTATATATAGGTGGGTGGGTGGAATACTTTTATTTTAAAAACAAAGCAATTATAATCCTTCAGATATGCAAATAACAAAAAATAAGCAACATTTAACAAGGACGAAAATGTACAATCTATATATGTATATATATTTTTTGTTATCCCCAGCAAGAAATTACAGAATAGAAATGTTCCTCTTTTTTTCCATATATGTAATTTAATCACGTCTTTTTTTTTTACATTGTATCTGTTTTCTCATTTATAGGATTTTTATGTGGCAAAAAAAACATAAAAAAATATGATGGTAAAAAGGATTACAATTTTTTTTTTTTTTGTAGATTTACGTATAAATATTTAAACATAAATAAAATAGAGTATAAAAATGATAATAGTTTTTGTGATGGTGGTTTTGTCTGAAAGCATATTATTTTTTTATATCTACGATTTAAAATATTTCAGTTGAATAAATTTTTAAAAATTTAATTTCTTTTTATATATTTTTAGTTAAATAGATTTTATTAAAGCATTTATCAGTCATAAATTCAATGCAGTTAAATATCAATCAAAATATTTAAATGAAAATTTTAATAAAACATAAAATTAATGATAATTTTGGTTTTAGAAGAAAAATTGATATTCTGTTCAAGGATACGACATAAACAACAAAAACATATTAAAGTAAAAAATAAAAAATTTTGTTCAAAGAAAAATTTATGATTTGTTTTTTTTTGTTTATAAAAATAAATATGTTATTGCCTGTCAGAATTAAAAATCATTATAGACAACGAAAAAAAAAATATATTGCAGCATAAATTATCTAAAAGCCAATACAATCAAAATTTTAAAAGAAGTAAAACTACAAGTTTTTTTGTTCTTGAGAAAGAAATGGTTAAGTCCTGGGAAAAATCGTCCTTTGTAGCAATAAAATATCCAGCAGACAGTTATAACAATTCCCTTAGAAAAAATAATTTAGTGTGTATTCAAGGTGGAAAACAAATCTCTATGGGATTATAAGTATGTATTTTACAAATTTTTGAATTACTGGTATACTTTCAATAATTTCGACACTTTGATAAAATAAGGTATTGGTTTTGATTCGTGCATTCGCTTTTATGAAAATTTTTTAAAATTGTCATAATTTTTACGTTTTTACGGTGAATAGTTGAACAATAAATACATTTTAAATTTAAACTGATAAGGAACTGATTTCAAATTTTCAAAAAACTCGTCAACAAAAATATAGTTATACACAGGTTGGTACACCGGACACAGGGGAATTCAAGGAATTACTCACAAGCCGGCTAAAGAAACTTTAACAAACTTTAAACAAACTTTTAAAGTTATTCACGAGCCGGCTAAACAAACTAAACAAATGATAATATAAACAAACTTGATATATGGCACAGTAGAATTTGTGGACATGAATAGAAGACCTCTGAGCGCCATCCTATGTAAATGCAGTTGTGTTGTGGACTTGCTCGAGTCAGACATCGATTTCTTTTTTCTGTTTTATTAACTGTCACCACGATTTGGTTATGGGGAAGGATAGGTAATTAGGGACAGAGCAGGAGTTAAAATAGAGGACTAGACTTAACAGGGAACAGTTCAGATACCACTTAAATCATTCAGATTATATAACTTAAGAGTTTCTATAAATTATAGACTTAGAATTATAGAATGCCTCTATAAAAGTTTAATATTAAATATTTAGACTTGAATTTCTTCGTCAACTTACGTCATAAGATTAATACAAATTACTGAGTCCTACTAATAAAATTATTTCTATATAATCTTACAAGTTTTAATATTTACTTTAATTCCAACACATTTTCCAACAATTTCTAATAAATCCTATTTTAATTAAAAAACTGAATTCCATTCAAATTTATTTCTATTTGTTTAATGCTTTGGCGATCCTTCCTTTATACGGAAAACCCAAATCAATTTCTGACCAATTATTATTACCTTATTTATATCGAATTCTAATTTATGATTTCCCATTTCAATATACTTCAATTAATTTTTATTGTGACAATAACCAACAAGGATCCTTATTTTTTATATTACATATAAGATTATACGAAAAATTCTAATGAAGATTAACAAAATGTGTGTTGATATAAAAAATCAGGGATTCAGCATTATTTACTATAAAATATATATATACTACTATCACATGTCCTTAAATATAGTACTTACTTAAAGTTTACCTGAAGTACCAGATTTGTTATACCTTTTGGATACCCGCAACAAGTTATATAATTCTTGCGCAAAATCTCTCATTATTTATATTGAAATTGGAACTAGCAGATGATATTAGCTCTATTTATGGAAGTAATATTTATAAAAGTTACTGCAATTTTCAAAATATATAATAATATTTGTATTTAAATATTTTATATTTTTCTAAAAAACATTGGAACAGATTTACTTACTTAAAATGTTTGATTAGTAATCAGTTTTTTATCTGAGGAAGAGAATCAAACAAATATTCCAATGTTGTTGAATTGTTGTATCCAACTTAGTTGGTAATCAAAAAACGTATCAAACTGTTTTGGTTTAATCTTGTAATATTACTGCATTACATTTTAAATTCAAATTTTCATTGCGAATTTTTTATCTGAGGAAGTAACTCAAGTTGTTTGAAAACCTTATCTCGCAACAAATAAGTAATTTATAAAAATCGTAACACAAAACGACATATTATAAGCGCTTTAATTTAATTTTGATGCTTAATTTTGGATTGTACTACCAAATAAAATACACTCTATTTAAGTCGCCACTGTTTATTAAGCAAATTAACGTTATATAAAGTTAAATTATGATTCTGGCTGAAAACATAAAAACAATAGTACATATTAGAAAAAACAAAAGTGAAAAAATTAAGAGGATTTGAAATCTGAAAACGTTGTACATAAACATAAAAATATCGTTCAAATTTTTAGGTTTATTAATTTTCAGTATTTTTCTTCTCCTAGTTATGATAAATACGAAAAATCATATTAAATCCATGCAAATAATTTTTTTTTGTCATGATTATACTCTTATCCTTACAAATTTTGTCAATTTTACCTTTTATATTTTTTGGTAGTAATATATAAGGATTTTTTTTTCATCCTTTTAAGATTAATTTCTTTTAAAAAATTTATGTATATATCTGGTATCCTGTGGAACCGCAAAACAAATTTCAAAAAAATTGCTGTAAAAGCTTTTTAAATTGTTACCATGTTGGTAAAATATTTCGTGATATTACATCAATTATAAGGATTTTTTTTTGTTCACTTTATGTTTATTTAGGTGCCTTTAAAAATTCGTATACCAAAAAAAGAAAATATATATATATATTTTTGAATTAATAATTTTCAATTTAATATTAAGGACTTAACACCAGAGCCCGACAATAAGGAAAAAATATATATATAAGTAATCAATAAATATATACTTACATATATTTACATTATTTAATAATTTATGAGTTCAATTTATATTTTTACTTTTATTTTTCAATGGGGTGGAAAACTCGTAAATTTTAATTCGAAAAATATTTTTCAAAAAAGAAGAAATCCTAAAATATATTAAAAAAATTTTCTTGAAATATTATAAAGTAAAGAAAATATTATAAATTTTAATCAATATTATTGGATACGAAAAATATTACATAATATTATAAAATTAAGTTTGTCAAATTTATTATTTTATATTTATTTCAAATGGTAGTGAATAATCTATGATGACAGAGGTATCTATAATTTTCTTAATTCTGTGTAAAAGAATTCATAAAATTACTTACTAATTATTGAGAAAAGTTATTCAACAATATTTCTCTAAAAAGTACTTTTTATTATTTAAATGTTAAAAATTTATAATGTAAAACAGTGTTTTTGGCCAGTAATGTTTTGCATTAATTTGATTTAATATTAATTAATTCGGAATTTTAAACCAGAAATTTACAAAACTTTCAAAAATAAAATTCTCAGTTTTATTATTGGATTACAATTATTTATAATTAATTCAGTTTATAAATAAATTTATATAAAAAAAAACGTATTAAAAATCAATATTTTTTTGTATATTAAGATTAATACGAAAGGATTAAAATATTAATAATGAATTAAAATATTTATTTGTAATTAATTAATGAGATTTGAATAAAATATATTTTTTTAAATTTAATATAAAATTATTAATGAAATATTTAAATGTTTTTGGTGGTACAAACTATTGATAAAATTAACTAAAAATATTTAAACTTCTGTTATGAAAATAGGAGTAAGTAATATGTACAAGCATTTTTTTGTTCAATCTATTTATACCAAAAATTTTACCACAAAATATTTTTTAAATTTACATTATATATATACATAGGGGAGAGTTTATACGCTGTGTCATCATATATGAATAATAATTCCCGGACAGTGTAAGTAAAAAAAAAGAAAATTTAGCTTGTAGCTAGTAACCTAGTTTTCCCTATAATATTGTTTAACAATTTAAAACTATTGTAAATATGTTTTTTATTCTGAAGTATCCTTTTTTATAGAAATCCTTTTATTATGGTTTTTATTTAAATTGCTTTTGGTTTTTACATAAAAAAAAATTTTAAACAAAAATTCCAATAATTTCATATAAAATACATAACAAAATCCTTGTGTCTAGGATAGGAATATAGATAATTTATAATACCACTAAAACTTATTCATGTATAACAAATTATAGACTAACCCGAATGTTATCCAGAATTTGAATATATTGCCTACTACCAGCTTGTAGTAAATTTATTATACGTATGAGATAACAAGCAATAATTAAAATAATGAAAGAAATTTCGGAATATGAATTATAAAAAATTTATAGCAGTTTGTATTTCAAGTTAATACCTTGGTTGATTACTTTATTAAAAAAAATATTCTAGAATATTCTGAAATCTGTTAGTTATATAGTGCATAATAGTTTAGTAGAATTTTTAGGGAAATTATTATTTTATTCCTGTTGTACCACTGTGCATACATTTTATCACTGTGCACACAAAGAAATTTTTAGTAACCAAACTGTATTTGCAAGCACTTTAATTTATTTCTCATAAAACCACTTTTTTTTTAAACTTTTACTGGAAATTAAATTTTCTTTCTCGTTATCGTTAAACCATATGTAGTAAAATTAGTAAAAATAAAAAGTTAGTTAAAAATTAGTTTTCAGTAAATGAAAGTTTTATTTATGCTAATAGGAATATTAGTTGAAGAAAGTGAATTATACGTTTCTACGTATATTTAATAGTTTGATATATATATTTCAATTGATTTATCTATCGCAATTAACTTTTTCTTGGATGATTATCGGTGGCTTTAGGGTAGTGTACTATGATGTTGGTAATAAATAATAAAGAGCCTTGATAAATTTTAATAAAAAATAATGTGTATCTCTTGGAAATGAATTATAATCGTCTTCGTTGGCAGCAAAAGTAATCTTTTTAATTAAGTATTTATTATTTTCTTCCAACAGATCCTTGCCAAAAATTTATATAATTGTCTCTAAAATTTAGTACATATTTAATCCTTGACTAAATCCTAGAATAAATCCTAGAACTTGTCTGGGACTGTCTCCAGAAGCTCATAATATTGGCCAAAAGGAATAATGTCACCTTAATGTGGGTACCAGGTCATATTGGAGTAGAAGGAAATGAAGAGGCCGATAGCCTTGCAAAAAATGGTGCAAACACCAGGTTTATTGGACCTGAACCTTTCTGAGGAAAACCTTAAGATCACTCTAAACTTATTTTAAAAAGATGGATAGAACAAGAGCACAGAATCTATTGGAACTCACTTCCAAAAGTCGTACTATTCAAAAAATTTATTAAACCACAAACCATAAAAGTGGACGAAATACTAAAATTCAGCAAAAAGGATATAAGAACCTTAATAGGCCACAGCCCTGTACGCTATCATCTAGAAAAAATGGGAGCTGAAGATAACAAATGTCGCCTCTGTCTATCTGACAAAGAGGATACAGAACATCTACTATGCTACTGTGAAGCAGCGGCACGTAGAAGATTAAATCATCTGAGAAAAGGCACCATTACCCCAGATGAACTAGCCTATTCGGCTCCCGAGAACATATTAAGTTTCTTCAGATCTCTTAATATTGGCTAGGGAAAGGGGCAATAAATACACAATAGATCTTTTAGGTCGCAGTCCTGTCTCGTGCTCCCCTCAAAATAAAATAAAAAAAAAATCCTAGAATTAGGGTATGCTTTACCGGTTAACCGGTTACCGGTTAACCGGTAAATTGTTAAAAAAACTCATTACCGAAAAACAGGTAAATTCGTTATTTTTTACCGGTTTTTCGGTAAAGATTTAAATATGTTTTAAGAAACTTTTTATATTTTACAATATTTTTAGTTCTGCTCCTTACATACTATTTTATAAATAAATAATTAAATTTAATATTGTACATTAATAATTATACTATAATAAAGATATTCAACTATTTACTTATAAAATAGTATATACCGAACAAAACGAAAAATATTGTAAAATATAAAAACTTTCACTCGAACCTACGGTAAAAACAAACAAAAATGAAGTGCGTTGTGTATACAATACAATTTGTATACAAATTCAAACCAAAAAAAATATAAGAAAAAAATATATGTGTGAAATATTCATGCCTACTGTCCTATACATACTATATGTTTAGTGCTCGCTCGCACTTATGTAAAAAAATTTTATTTGGTTGTAATATACAAGTTATGTAAATAAAAAAAAAATTAGGCATCATGCGTAAAAATTTAATATGAACCTAATCAGTTTGAATAAAATAACAATTAAATAAAATACACTGTTTACCGGTTCTTACCACAAATTATCCGAATTACCAGTAATTGAAAAAGTCGGTAAATTTGCAAGCACTAATCCCCACAAATTGGGTATCTTCGTGTAGGGAATTTAATTTCTAGCGCATTTCCTAAGACCTTTTCGAAAAATATTCAAAATTGCCCGAGAAATCGGGAAAATATGGAAATTTAATGAGATTCAATACAAAACATCAGACTTTGTAGCAAAAAATGAAAACCCTTAAAACTAAAAGCAATCCCCACGTCTTTGGTATCTCCGTGTAGGGAATTTAATTTCTAGCGCATTTCCGAAGACCTTTTCGAAAAATATTCAAAATTGCCCGGGAAATCAGGAAAATATGGAAATTTAATGAGTTTCAATACAAAACATCAGAATTTGTAGCAAATAATGAAAACCCTTAAAACTAAAAGCAATCCCCACATATTTGGTATTTTCGTGTAGGGAATTTAATTTCTAGCGCATTTCCGAAGACCTTTTCGAAAAATATTCAAAATTGCCCGAGAAATCGGGAAAATATGGAAATTTAATGAGATTGAATACAAAACATCAGAATTTGTAGCGAAAAAATGAAAACCCTTAAAACTAAAAGCAATCCCCATATATTTGGTATCTCCGTGTTGGGAATTTAATTCGTAGCGAATTTCCGAAGACCTTTTCGAAAAATATTCAAAATTGTCCGAGAGATCGGGAAAATATAGAAATTTAATGAAATTCAATACAAAACATCAGAATATTTAGCAAAAAAATGAAAACCTTTAAAACTAAAAGCAATCACCACGTATTTGGTATCTCCGTGTAGGGAATTTAATTTCTAGCGCATTTCCGAAGACCTTTTCGAAAAATATTCAAAATTGCCCGAGAAATCGGGAAAATATGGAAATTTAATGAGATTCAATACAAAACATCAGAATTTGTAGCGAAAAAATGAAAACCCTTAAAACTGAAAGCAATACCCACATATTTGGTATCTCCGTGTAGGGAATTTAATTTCTAGCGAATTTCCGAAGACCTTTTCGAAAAATATTCAAAATTGTCCGAGAAAATGGAAAAATATGCAAATTTAATGATATTCAATACAAAACATCAGAATTTGTAGCAAAAAATTGAAAACCCTTAAAACTGAAAGCAATCCCCACATATTAGGTATTTTCGTATAGGGAATTTAATTTCTAGCGCATTTCCGAAGACCTTTTCGAAAAATATTCAAAATTGCCCGAGAAATCGGGAAAATATGGAAATTTAATGAGATTCAATACAAAACATCAGAATTTGGAGCAAAAAAATGAAAACCCTTAAAACTGAAAGCAATCCCCACATATTTGGTATTTTCATGTAGGGAATTTAATTTCTAGCGCATTTCCGAAGACCTTTTCGAAAAATATTCAAAATTGCCCGAGAAATCGGGAAAATATGGAAATTTAATGAGATTCAATACAAAACATCAGAATTTGTAGCAAAAAAATGAAAACCCTTAAAACTGAAAGCAATCCCCACATATTTGGTATTTTCGTGTAGGGAATTTAATTTCTAGCGCATTTCAGAAGACCTTTTCGAAAAATATTCAAAATTGCCCGAGAAATCGGGAAAATATGGAAATTAAATGAGATTCAATACAAAACATCAGAATTTGTACCAAAAAAATGAAAACCCTTAAAACTGAAAGCATATTTGGTATTTTCATGTAGGGAATTTAATTTTTAGCGCATTTCCGAAGACCTCTTCGAAAAATATTCAAAATTGCCCGACAAATCGGGAAATATGGAAATTCAATGAGATTCAATGCAAAACATCAGAATTTGTAGCAAAAAAATGAAAACCCTTAATACTGAAAGCAATCCCCACATATTTGGTATTTTCATGCAGGGAATTTAATTTCTAGCGCATTTCCGAAGACCTTTTCGAAAAATATTCAAAATTGCCCGAGAAATCGGGATAATCTGGAAATTTGATAAGATTCAATACAAAACATCAGAAATTGTAGCAAAAAAATGAAAACCCTTAAAACTGAAACTAATCCCACACATATTTGGTATCGCAGTGTAGGGAATTTAATTTCTAGCGCATTTCCGAAGACCTTTTCGAAAAATATTCAAATTGCCCGAGAAATCAGGAAAATATGGAAATTTAATGAGATTCAATACAAAACATCAGAATTTGTAGCAAAAAAATGAAAACCCTTAAAACTGAAAGCAATCCCCACATATTTGGTATTTTCGTGTAGGGAATTTAATTTCTAGCGCATTTCCGAAGACCTTTTCGAAAAATATTCAAAATTGCCCAAGAAATCGGGAAAATATGGAAATTTAATGAGATTCAATACAAAACATCAGAATTTGTAGCAAAAAATGAAAACCCTTAAAACTGAAAACAATCCCCACATATTTGGTATTTTCGTGTAGGGAATTTAATTTCTAGCGCATTTCCGAAGACCTTTTCGAAAAATATTCAAAATTGCCCGAGAAATCGAGAAAATATGGAAATTTAATGAGATTCAATACAAACATCAGAATTTGTAGCGAACAAATGAAAACCCTTAAAACTGAAAGCAATCCCCACATATTTGGTATTTTCGTGTAGGGAATTTAATTTCTAGCGCATTTCCGAAGACCTTTTCGAAAAATATTCGACATTGCCCGAGAAATCGGGAAAATATGGAAATTTAATGAGATTCAATACAAAACATCAGAATTTGTAGCAAAAAAATGAAAACCCTTAAAACTGAGGGCAATTACCACATATTTCGTATTTTCGTGTAGGGAATTTAATTTCTAGAGCATTTCCGAAGACCTTTTCGAAATATATTCAAAATTGCCCGAGAAATCGAGAAAATATGGAAATTTAATGAGATTCCATACAAAACATCAGTTTTTGTAGTAAAAAAATGAAAACCCTTAAAACTGAAAACCCTTAAAACTGAAAGCAATCACATTTGGTATCTCCACATATTTGGTATTTCCGTGTAAGGAATTTAATTTCTAGCGCATTTCCGAAGACCTTTTCGAAATATATTCAAAATTGCCCGAGAAATCGAGAAAATATGGAAATTTAAAGAGATTCCATACAAAACATCAGAATTTGTAGCAAAAAAATGAAAACCCTTAAAACTGAAAGCAATCACATTTGGTATCTCCACACATTTGGTATTTCCGTGTAGGGAATTTAATTTCTAGCGCATTTCCGAAGACCTTTTCGAAAAATATTCAAAATTGCCCGAGAAATCGAGAAAATATGGAAATTTAATGAGATTCCATACAAAACATCAGAATTTGTAGCAAAAAAATGAAAACCCTTAAAACTGAAAGCAATCCCCACATATTTGGTATTTCCGTGTAGGGAATTTAATTTCTAGCGCATTTCCGAAGACCTTTTCTAAAAATATTCAAAATTGCCCGAGAAATCGAGAAAATATGGAAATTTAATAAGATTCCATACAAAACATCAGAATTTGTAGCAAAAAAATGAAAACCCTTAAAACTGAATGCAATCACATTTGGTATCTCCACACATTTGGTATTTCCGTGTAGGGAATTTAATTTCTAGCGCATTTCCGAAGACCTTTTCGAAATATATTCAAAATTGCCCGAGAAATCGAGAAAATATAGAAATTTAATGAGATTCCATACAAAACATCAGAATTTGTAGCAAAAAAATGAAAACCCTTAAAACTGAAAGCAATCACATTTGGTATCTCCGCACATTTGGTATTTCCGTGTAGGGAATTTAATTTCTAGCGCATTTCCGAAGACCTTTTCGAAATATATTCAAAATTGCCCGAGAAATCGAGAAAATATGGAAATTTAATGAGATTCCATACAAAACATCAGAATTTGTAGCAAAAAAATGAAAACCCTTAAAACTGAAAGCAATCACATTTGGTATCTCCACACATTTCGTATTTCCGTGTAGGGAATTTAATTTCTAGCGCATTTCCGAAGACCTTTTCTAAAAATATTCAAAATTGCCCGAGAAATCGAGAAAATATGGAAATTTAATAAGATTCCATACAAAACATCAGAATTTGTAGCAAAAAAATGAAAACCCTTAAAACTGAATGCAATCACATTTGGTATCTCCACACATTTGGTATTTCCGTGTAGGGAATTTAATTTCTAGCGCATTTCCGAAGACCTTTTCGAAATATATTCAAAATTGCCCGAGAAATCGAGAAAATATAGAAATTTAATGAGATTCCATACAAAACATCAGAATTTGTAGCAAAAAAATGAAAACCCTTAAAACTGAAAGCAATCACATTTGGTATCTCCACACATTTGGTATTTCCGTGTAGGGAATTTAATTTCTAGCGCATTTCCGAAGACCTTTTCGAAATATATTCAAAATTGCCCGAGAAATCGAGAAAATATGGAAATTTAATGAGATTCCATACAAAACATCAGAATTTGTAGCAAAAAAATGAAAACCCTTAAAACTGAAAGCAATCACATTTGGTATCTCCACACATTTGGTATTTCCGTGTAGGGAATTTAATTTCTAGCGCATTTCCGAAGACCTTTTCGAAATATATTCAAAATTGCCCGAGAAATCGAGAAAATATGGAAATTTAATGAGATTCCATACAAAACATCAGAATTTGTAGCAAAAAAATGAAAACCCTTAAAACTGAAAGCAATCCGCACATATTTGGTATTTCCGTGTAGGGAATTTAATTTCTAGCGCATTTCCGAAGACCTTTTCGAAAAATATTCAAAATTGCCCGAGAAATCGAGAAAATATGGAAATTTAATGAGATTCCATACAAAACATCAGAATTTGTAGCAAAAAAATGAAAACCTTTAAAACTGAAAGCAATCACATTTGGTATCTCCACACATTTGGTATTTCCGTGTAGGGAATTTAATTTCTAGCGCATTTCCGAAGATCTTTTCGAAAAATATGCAAAATTGCCCGAGAAATCGAGAAAATATAGAAATTTAATGTGATGCCATACAAAACATCAGAATTTGTAGCAAAAAAATGAAAACCCTTAAAACTGAAAGCAATCCCCACATATTTGGTATTGCCGTGTAGGGAATTTAATTTCTAGCGCATTTCCGAAGACCTTTTTCGAAAAATATTCAAAATTGCCCGAGAAATCGAGAAAATATGGAAATTTAATGAGATTCCATACAAAACATCAGAATTTGTAGCAAAAAAATGAAAACCCTTAAAACTGAAAGCAATCACATTTGGTATCTCCACACATTTAGTATTTCCGTGTAGGGAATTTAATTTCTAGAGCATTTCCGAAGACCTTTTCGAAATATATTCAAAATTGCCCGAGAAATCGAGAAAATATGGAAATTTAATGAGATTCCATACAAAACATCAGAATTTGTAGCAAAAAAATGAAAACCCTTAAAACTGAAAGCAATCACATTTGGTATCTCCACACATTTGGTATTTCCGTGTAGGGAATTTAATTTCTAGCGCATTTCCGAAGACCTTTTCGAAAAATATTCAAAATTGCCCGAGAAATCGAGAAAATATGGAAATTTAATGAGATTCCATACAAAACATCAGAATTTGTAGCAAAAAAATGAAAACCCTTAAAACTGAAAGCAATCACATTTGGTATCTCCACACATTTGGTATTTCCGTGTAGGGAATTTAATTTCTAGCGCATTTCCGAAGACCTTTTCGAAAAATATTCAAAATTGCCCGAGAAATCGAGAAAATATGGAAATTTAGTGAGATTCCATACAAAACATCAGAATTTGTAGCAAAAAAATGAAAACCCTTAAAACTGAAAGCAATCACATTTGGTATCTCCACACATTTGGTATTTCCGTGTAGGGAATTTAATTTCTAGCGCATTTCCGAAGACCTTTTCGAAAAATATTCAAAATTGCCCGAGAAATCGAGAAAATATGGAAATTTAATGAGATTCCATACAAAACATCAGAATTTGTAGCAAAAAAATGAAAACCTTTAAAACTGAAAGCAATCACATTTGGTATCTCCACACATTTGGTATTTCCGTGTAGGGAATTTAATTTCTAGCGCATTTCCGAAGATCTTTTCGAAAAATATGCAAAATTGCCCGAGAAATCGAGAAAATATAGAAATTTAATGTGATGCCATACAAAACATCAGAATTTGTAGCAAAAAAATGAAAACCCTTAAAACTGAAAGCAATCATCACATATTTGGTATTGCCGTGTAGGGAATTTAATTTCTAGCGCATTTCCGAAAACCTTTTCGAAAAATATTCAAAATTGCCCGAGAAATCGAGAAAATATGGAAATTTAATGAGATTCCATACAAAACATCAGAATTTGTAGCAAAAAAATGAAAACCCTTAAAACTGAAAGCAATCCCCACATATTTGGTGTTTCCGTGTAGGGAATTTAATTTCTAGCGCATTTCCTAAGACCTTTTCGAAATATATTCAAAATTGCCCGAGAAATCGAGAAAATATGGAAATTTAATGAGATTGCATACAAAACATCAGAATTTGTAGCAAAAAAATTAAAACCCTTAAAACTGAAAGCAATCCCCACATAAGTCCTAAGACCTTTTCGAAATATATTCAAAATTGCCCGAGAAATCGAGAAAATATGGAAATTTAATGAGATTCCATACAAAACATCAGAATTTGTAGCAAAAAAATTAAAACCCTTAAAACTGAAAGCAATCCCCACATAAGTCCTAAGACCTTTTCGAAATATATTCAAAATTGCCCGAGAAATCGAGAAAATATGGAAATTTAATGAGATTGCATACAAAACATCAGAATTTGTAGCAAAAAAATGAAAACGCTTAAAACTGAAAGCAATCACATTTGGTATTCCCGTGTAGGGAATTTAATTTCTAGCGCATTTTCGAAGATCTTCTCGAAATATATTCAAAATTGCCCGAGAAATCGAGAAAATATGGAAATTTAATGAGATTCCATACAAAACATCAGAATTTGTAGCAAAAAAAAATTAAAACCCTTAAAAGTGAAAGCAATCCCCACATATTTGGTATTTTCGTGTAGGGAATTTAATTTCTAGCGCATTTCTGAAGACCTTTTCGAAAAATATTCAAAATTGTCCGAGAAATTGGGAAAATATCGAAATTTATGTTGAATTTATTTTCAGCTTTAAATAATTTCAAAACAATTTCTACAAAAATTTTGTTAGAATTATTTTCCGTGAAATGTTTCAGTAATCTTGAAAATTATTTCCAAAATTATAATTGTTCAAATATAATTTTTGTGAAATTAATTATCAATTTTATAATTAGTTCATAAAATTACAACTGTGGTGCTTTTAACATAAACTGAAAATGAAAGAACCATTAAGTAAAATGAAAAGTTTACAAATGCTTTTATTTTGTTATTAATTCCAAAAAGTACTTATATAATCTGCATATACTAACACACATCTATACAAACAAAAATTGAAAATAATTTTTCCATTCAAGACGTTTTCTTTATTTTTCACTTCCACACAAAACAAAGAAAATTATAATCAGAAACAAATAAGAAAAACTTTTAACGATTAAATTTTTATTCAACCATGATTAAATATTTTTCCAAGGAAATATTTTGAAACTTTAACAAATTTTCTTTGGTTCTTTTTTAAAGGATAATAAAACAAGAATATTTTTTTTTATTAAATATTTCCTAGGATAAAGCGCAAAAATATTAAATATTTATCTTTGTCTACAAACGGAAATAAAAGATTTTTTATGCTTTTTAGTTTTTCCTTTTTTTGTATTCTGATCAGGTTTTTTTTATTTTTGTGCTCGACAAATGATAAAATTATGTATTTTTTTTGTTGTTGTTCGGAGAATATTTTAAAAAATAAAAAATATAACATGAAAATCGATTGTAGGAAAAAAAAATGTTGTGTATTTAATAAGTTAGAGACAGCAAAAAGGAACCATAACACTCTAAATAGGCATATAAAGAAAAAAAACGATTTATGGATATGTTTTTGATTTCCGAGTTAAAGATTTTTTAAGAAAAAAGAAACATAAAAATAGAACAACACTACAATCACTGAATTGTGACAATCGAAAAAAATTCCTTAAATATTTTCTTAATAATTTATTATAATATTATTCTTTAAGTTTTTCATAAAAAGTAATAAGCTTTTACAAGCAAAATTATATTTTTAATAAATTTGTTGATATTTTTTAATATTTGAATGAAAAACGAGGCAAATTATTGTTATTGTTATGTTCTCGATAAAAAGGAAAAAAAATTATTTCATATTTTCTTGCTTAGTTTTAACCAAATCCTGTCCAATTATTTCATATCGAACTTTCTTATATCCGTTGAGTAAGAGGACGAATTTATCCAAATATTGATTATCTAAGAAAATGAAATACAAATATGGAATGTTAAGAGAGTGTACAATGGTTCTAAGAAGGTCTGACTGCATGATAATCTTTGTGCTCTCTCCTCTCCAATACCAACCAACCAATCATCTATAAAAATTAAATTACCCATGAACATTTTCAATACAAATAAATTTATATTTTCAAAAATTTCAACTAAATTTTAATTCTTTCAAATATAACTTCTCAGAATTAAGTTTTAAAAGACATTGTTTATCTGAAGTTAATTATATCTTAATGTTTTGAACATATGTACATAATATCAATAATGTATATTGAATACATATATGCCAAAATTGTATTAACAAAGTTTTTCTTGTCTTAATCGATTTTTTCCTGAACTGTTTAATGAACTTTTCATATACATATATAAAGTATTTTGGTTCTGTAATTATAATAAAATATATGGTTGACAATTTGTTTCAGGCACTCCACTCAGATACAAATCACTAGCAAAAGACAATTTTAATATAAAATTTTGTCTTCAGTATTTTTCCCAAAAAATAATTTACGAGACTTAGACCTTTTAAATAATGTTTTGCCAAAGGATATTTATTACAGATGCCTGCAGATATTTTTCTTCCTTTCCTGAAATTTCTGCATATTTTTTTTTATTTGTTTTTCGTTTGTAAACATTACAGAGTTTTCCCAATAAAAATGTCTTTTTTGTCATTATTATATATATAAATTATTTTCAGATTAAAAAAAAGAATTATTTTGTACGAAATGGCTTGAAATAAAAATTGTTTTCAGACAAAATTTGAATATAGTCCCAAAATTAAAGTTAATTTTATTAAAGATTTTAAAACAAAATTCAAAGTCTATTATAATAAATTGCTGAAAGAGTAAAAAGTAGTCCTTAAAATTTGTTTTGTCTTCATAGTTTAGTAGGTTTAGAAGGATGTAGAACAACCAGTCGTTAATACAAAAACATTATATATGTTATTTACTATAGGTTTGGGTGAATATCTAGTCTAAATATCAGTCACTAAAATTGTTTTTTATCTATCAAAGAGTATGTTGTTCACTGAAAACTCCTGTAAATTAGTTTGGTGCACTGGAAAATTCGGAGCAAAATATTTAGCAACAATTATAGGCCTATAGTACAAATCCTGTCGGGGTCAATTATTGTTTCCTTTACATTGAATTTCTTAATAATAACAATTTGACCAGACTTAACCTGCCTGTTTTGATGAAATTACTACAGTAATCCCTGTTTGGCGGTCTTAGTTTAATTTCCCGCACGGACGGGCACGGTCAAAAGACCGACGTCTTTTAAATTGATATTTAACTTCGTCATGTTAAATTAA
The DNA here is from genome assembly GCA_963932195.1 of Empis livida. Lineage (NCBI taxonomy): Eukaryota > Metazoa > Arthropoda > Insecta > Diptera > Empididae > Empis > Empis livida. The sequence continues at coordinate 2,761,463 of OZ010649.1, forward strand.
TTAAATTCGCATTTAAATATTGTTTTTTTTGTGTGGATTTTTACAAACCTTTTGAATAAACTATTTTGTAGTTTCAGTCAATGTATCGTTATTCATATGTTTCAATAGCTCATGGCTGATTTCCATAAGTATCCCAAAATCTGCAGCATTTATGGTCTTATTGAATTCTAAAACTCTACTCTTCACTCCACTCTTATGGGGATATGTATACTTTTTATACTGAAGAACAATCCAAAAGAATCACTTTCATAATAAAATAAATTAACATATTCATAAATCCTCAATGAAATTAAATATAAATATGTATAATAGAATAATTTAATTAATCAATAATTTAAAATTTTAATTATACAGCAATTTGAAAAAAAGTTAAATCCTAAGAATTTTAAATTACCCAAAAATAAATTTCAATTTATTAAATACATATAGTATTTAAAATTTAAATTAATTAATTTTTTCGAATAAAATTTAATATTTAATTTAATATTAACTGCAAACCAAAAATTTATATATTTTTTTTTTTGAAAATAACGGCTTTTCAAAAAAAAAATTTAACTCCTCCTACTTTCTTGCCATTCAGTAAATTTAGTTTTAGTTGTAATTTGTGCGTCGGTCGATTAACTTCTGAGCGAAAAAAATATTTTCCGTAATAATTTTTTTTAGTGATTTAAATCAAATTTAAATAATATAATAATTAAATTAACAATTTATTTAAAATAAAGTTTAAGTTTTTAAGTTTAATTTTGATTTAATTGATTTCTAAATTTTTGTATAGCAATTTTTTTGATTGCAATTTTATAAACATCACTTTTCTTGGTAAATAATTTTTTTTGTGTGATATTTGTTTTGTTGTTGTTTTTTTGTGTGATATTGGTTGTTGTTGCAAAATGTGTATAATTTTTTCATAGTTGATATATAAAAAAAGTGATTTGTTATTTAAAAGGATATAAACATAATTTATATGGCACCATCTAAGGTAATTAATTATTTTATTTTAGTTTTTAAATATTAGTTATTTTTTAGGCTTAGAAAAATACAGCATTAATAATTATTTTACGATTAATTCCTTTTAAAAAAACCATAAGTGTTTTCAATCTTATAGATTTTTTTAGAACCAACAATGTGGTTTTTAAATAGTATTTTTTTAGGAAAGTCTGTTTATTAATGTTTAGATTTACCAGCTTTATAATTATTATTGAGAAAAATTATCTTATTTTTTTTTTGTTGAAAAAGGAACTAATTTTTAAAAATTTTACTTATCCCTTAATAAACATTCGTTTAGAAAGTCCTCCACAATTTCGTATATCAATAATGAATTGGATTATTGAATTTTATATTAATTTAAATTATTATCAAAACGGATCAATAATGTAAAATAATTTAATATGAAAACTTATAATCACTGCTAATAAAATCTTTAAAAAAATTTGTTTTAAAGTTTTTCCTTCAAATAATGAAATGTATCTTATTTTTCCAAAACAAACAGTTCTCTATCTAAAGCATATTCAAAAGTTTGTATAGTGTGAATAAATATGCAAATTTTGAGGAAAAAATAAAATACTAAATAAGTAGATTATTTTTTTTTATCAGAAGCTTTATAAACAATCATAAAACATAATATTTTTCGGCATATTTTTTGTTTGTTTGTTTTAAGTTCTTTTTTTATCATACCCAAAAAAAATGTTTATATTTTTTTTTATTTTTGGGGAAATTTTGCTTTTAAGAATATGATTACTACTTAAAAACCATAAAAGATACGAAATTTAAATTTTGTGTATAAAAATGTTTGTAAAGAAAATTCCAAAAGAAATCTTAATGTTAAATAAATATTAAGGAGTATTTTTTTTTTTAAATTTGTTTTTCTTGTGAAAAAAATGAAAAATTTCTTTAGAATTATACCCAATCAAAGAAAATTATTTTTTTTTTACATATACATACATACTTAGATGATGTTAAGAGGCTTAAAGAATTTATTAAGAATAATTTTTTTATTTTTATCTTATTACTAAAGTAAATTGTGTATATAAATTTTTCGGTATATACTGTCAATTAACATAATTTAAAACATTTTCATTTTTCATAAATTTATGAAATTTTTTGATGATATATAAAGGAATTTCTAAAAAAGAAGGCCATCATTAAAATATTATTAAATTAGAATATAGGAAATTATCGGTAATAGTCCAAAATACGTGATTCTTTTGGGTGCTTCGAAAGTTCTTTTAAGAGGTGAATGGACCTTTACAAAAGGACTGAATATTTTACTCTTCACTTAAGTTAGGTAAAGTACCAATTATAGAAATTCGTTTAATTTTATTTTAAAACCTTCGTTAATATTTTTTAAAATAGGTTTAAAATTAAATTGCTGTAACAGTGGATGACATTAAGCTTGTTTTACATTTGCGTTGGTTTCTGTCTGCAGCAAATGTAGTTTGCCTGCCGCTGGCATATATTTCCATGTACCAACATATTTTTCGAATTTTATAGAAATTTTTACCAGTTTAAATATTGACTAATCATATAGAAAATCCTTCAATATATTCGTTGAGCCTTATACCTGCTTACCATCTTTGTTAGCACAAGATTTTGATTGATTGAATTGAAATGTTACCTAAATATTTACTCCTGATTATATTACTCCATTTAAGCAAAAATAATAAAATGAAATTAAAATTATTGGTCCTTTGAGACAGTAAAAGTATATCCATGCCCTCTGGCACCAACAATATGTTTGTTTATGCTTCTAATAATTATACATAATTTCACTTTTCTTTTGTTATTTTTTTGGCCAAGTATTATTATTTGAAATATCCTTGAAGTCTAAACGATTTTTGTATAATATATTAAATAAAGCTTCGAAAAATAAAAACCTACCTACAAGCAGTATTAATATATATGTAATTTAAAAAAAATTCAGTATCTTAATTTTCATAGCTTTTTAATATAGTAGATGATTTATGTTCAAAATTCCATTTCAAAATAATTTTTTGGGTTAATTATTCCAAAACAAAGATAATAAGGATTTAAAATTCATGTTTAAGAAATTCTTTTAATGAAATTGAAAATTAAATTAAAATAATTGCGGATTATATTTAAGAAACATTCCATTTTTATGGTACTTGGTACAACAATTACGTCTCATAATAAAATAATCATTTTTTTGTTTGTGTTTTATTTCATCAAAGGACCGCTTCTTGAAATTCGATATTTTAATTTAATCAAAAAATGAAAAGTTAAATGTCAAATAAATTAAAAGGAATTTAATTTTATGAAATTTTTTTTTTTTTTTTTGAAAATAAGAAAGAAAATGTTTCTTTTGAATCAAAAATGTATTTTGAATTCAAAAAAGAAGAAATCCTTCAATATCCTTTTTATATTTTTGTATTTAAAAAAAAGAATTAAATGGAAATATTTTCTAAAGGCTTGACAAAAATCATTGATCAAACCAAAATTAAATTCTAAATTTTTTTTTTATCGAATAACAATATGGCAAAGATATTTTCTTGTTCCACTTTCGTTTTACTTCTTTTTTTGATAATTAAGAAAACTATAAAGTGGAAAATTCCAAAAAAGTTAATGAAAATTATTTTTTTTTGGTTGTTGGAAAATTGTTATTTAAATTGTAGAAATAAACTTGAAAGGACATTGTTATGTTTTTACTTTTGCTGTTTATTCGTTATTATATTGCATTTTTTTGGGAAATTTAAGAAAATTAACATTTTGTGGTAGTTTCAAAACTACCACAAAAGTTAAAATCACACCTTTACAAGACGAATTTATTGATTAAGCGTTCGTCTGTCAAGTTTAATAATTATTTATATAACCATTTTCACGTGAATTAACTAGGGGATATTTATTTTGTATTTGTTATTTGAAAGGATTGTTTTTTTCGTATTAATTATATCATTATTATGGCGTTAATGATCATTAAAATTATGTCGTTAATGGTCATCAATGTTAGGAGTTCATATCTAATTTTTTTTTTTAAATTTTGTGTTGTGTAATGTAATAAGTTTTATTTACATAATTATTTCATTGAAAATATTCCATTTTAAACACATAAAATTCAACTGAACAATTTTTCTCTAATTTCATTATAATTTCACACCATTGTTAGTGCCACCACGTGTTGAAAATTTGTCATTTAAATTTTTCGACAAAGTTCAAAGCTATACAATAAACATTTTACATAAGAAATATCATAAAACCTTAAATATATCAGACTAAATAGTACTTATATATTTTATGAAATATATTTAAATTTATTAGAAAAATGATTGTCCAAAAATTTTTAAGTAGATATAATAATTTTTGTTCTTCATGCTCATACCATTAAAAACTTTTTATTAATAGTTGTCAGAAATTCATAATTTTTTATTTCTGTAAAGCAAAATTTTTTTTTGGTTTCTGGGAATATCTTATATTTTTGATGAATTTTTATTTTATTTTCTAAGAATTTTTCTCCAAAAAAAAAAGTTTTCCTTTTTTTTTATTTAGATTTGAAAAAAATGATGAATGCTAATTAAATTGTGCTGAAAATAATTTACAAGTTTTACAACATAATTTTTATTTTAAATATTTATTTCACGTTTTGTTAATTAGCTAATAAAAAAAAGAAACAAAAAAGTTTTCAGAAAATATTATAACAAAAAAAATAACTTTTCTTAATTAAAACATTTTTTTTACATAATAATATTTTATAAAATAAAATAGGCCAATTTTTATTTTTTTACTCTGAATTGGTTAAGTTAATTACTGTGTGACATCTATTGACCATTTTTCTAACAAGTAATTTATTTTATGAAAAATTTTTTTACATAATTTTTTAGCAATTTTCATTTAAGTATAGCTTGTTGTTCATTTACATAGAAAATATAACAATTTTTTTGTAGTAGATAAATTAGTCATGTTTAATCAAATTATGGTTCACATGAACCATAATATATTTAAAGTTTTTCCTTTGTATAATAATTATTCTACAATTTTTTTACTGTACAATGTACTAGAATTGAGATAATATAAGATGTCTGTAGGTAACATCAAAAGAGCTTTGTAATAATATTATAGTAAATGGATTGTAATTATTTTTACCTTGCTATGAAATTACTTTTACATCGAAGTAATATTTTATGTTGCAAATTTTATTCTAATTTTAGCATAAAAGTAAAAGATAATAATAAAAATAATAGTGTTACATTTTTTTTATTATTTCTGTTAAAGATAAAATGTTTTTTTAATAATTTAAAGCTTTTATTGTCCTAATATGTTTATTTTTTATTGTCCTAATATGTCTAATAGAAAATTCAAAATTTGCAACATTTTGTACAGAATATTCAATGTAGAGACTTATAGTCAATCATTGCAGAAAATCATTATAATAACTTTTCTGTTAATGTTGAGGAATCTACTTGAAAAAATTGCAAATTCGAAATTAATTACTTGGAAACATAAAATCTACCACCAAATTTAAAACATCTTTCATATATTGTGAATTTCATAGAAGATATGCATTTAAAAAAAAAAAACAGTCAAATTATTTATGGAGAGTATATTATTTATATTAAATGGTTACTTTGTTGTTTCTGTACCTTACCTGCTATTTTGTGAAAATAATGTACAGAAGTTGTAAAAATGTAATTTGTGTCAAAATAACAAAATAAAATATTTCTACAATCCTTTTTCAGGAATCATGTTTCACCTAGTAAAATTTTAGGTTAGTTAACTTGCTTTTTAAAAATATGGTTGATGTAACTAAATATTTAGTAGAAATTTTGTATAAAATTGTAAACTTTTTATTATCGACAAAATAACGAAATGTTATTTCCACAGTAATTTTACCATTTATCATCACTCATAATAAATACACTACTATCCGGATATACAACCTTTTGTGAGAAAAACAACAGCTGTACAAGTTTTTCTTTTATTTTACGCGTCATTACCGCTTAAACGCTTCATTTTACATCATTTTTGGTTAATGTTTACTAGGGCTTGCAAATTTACCGACTTTTTCAATTCGGTAAATTTTGTGGAAAGAACCGGTAATTTACCGGTAATTTTGAATGTATTTTATTTAATTGCTATTTTATTATTTTTATTAAATAAAAATAAATCTATATACATCCTTCGCCATTATAAAATTATTGGAAAAAAAGTAAAATATTTTAAAAACAACTTAAATTACAATCCTAAAAATATCCTTTTTATTTTATTACCACTTCAAAGTTCTGTACTTGTTACATCAAAATATAATTTTACAATTTTTTTTTTTGAAAAATAAAACTTTAAGTTAAATTATAAAAAAGTATGTCATTATACCAGATAAAAAGGATCTATCTTTCGTAATAAGATATTTTATTTGTCTAAAAAAAAACCTGGACAAAAATATTTCCAAAAAACACTTCAGATTTTATTAACAAAATAAAGCAAGTAATTGACAATGACTTGGTCAAATTTTCATTCAAGAGGATAATATTTTGTTTTTGTTATATAAAATTTATTGGTATTTTATTACTAATTTTATTAACACAAATTAAATAATAATTTTATTTATTTAATATTATTTGTATTATGCAAGGACAATTAAATCTACAATTAATAAAAACGAAATTTCTTACATAAAAATATTAATTAATCATAACATTTCCTTTCGGAAATGTTCAAAACATTAAACCAAAGAAAATAAGATACCTTTTTCATGGGTGGATTAATTTTTATATGTTTTGCTTCTTTTTTTTTGTCTAATTATTTATTTCCCTTATTTTATGTTTGTTATGTTTACAGAATTGTTAGCCTTGCTACAATTCAAGACTATTTCACACCAAAAATAAAACAACAAAATGAATTTTCATGATTTTTTTTATACACGAATTTCTGATTTGTTGAAATTAAATATATTACTTGAGTGTTAAGCAAAAAAGATGAGCGTTACAAAGCACAAAATTATTTAAAAGGAAAATAAAAAGAACAGAAAACATTTTCGATTAACTTTAAGATAAATTTTACCATTTTACTTTTCTATAATTAAATTAATATAGGAATAGTCCATTTAAAGCCCATAGACATAATTACAGTAGTTGAAAAAAAAAAATAACATTGCTGATAATAAATGTGTCAACATAAAACATTTAGTAACTTTTAGCTTTAGCTAGAAAATTAAATTTATTACATTTTCCTACACCAAATCCTTGCTGTAATTTAGTTTTAATGTTGACACACAAATGTTAACATTCTGACAATTCCTTCGGGGTGTGAAAATTTTCAGAGTTATTTTTATTTCAATTATTGTCTCGGTTTTGCGTAATTTATATTCCAAATTTTAATACATTTTCAGCATTAAATCTTCAAAATATTAAATATCCATTAACCCAAATTATCATGTATAAGCATAGCTTAAAAAATCTTTTATTTATATTTTTCAATATTGATTTTTTTTAATGCAAAAAATCTTTAACCAAAAAATTTACCTATCGTCGGTTCTTCTCATTTTATAAATAAAAAAGCAACAGTTTTTATCATCAAATTCAACAACCCTAAAAAATTCTGTATAAAAATTTCCATGAAAAATGAGAGTAAAATTTAATAACATTTTTTTGCTTATTTTAATATGTTTTTTCCACCCAAAAAAACAAAATAAAATTTTACTACAGCAAAGTTGTAAATTGTTTTTGTACGCCTTTTCCATTTAGGTTGAAGCACAGGGAGGTTTAAAAAAAAATATTTATTCAGTTAGTGCTATGTTAGTCCCATGTTTTTTTTTGACCTCATATCTTTCTGACATTGAAAATATATAATTTTTTTTGTAGCCAAAATTAAAAAGTAGCTTACAGAAAATGCTATAATATTTTTTTTAACTGAATTTATAAAGAACTCAAGATAATTAAAAAACTTAGTAGTTTAATATTGATTTTTCAAGTATTTTAACTTTATTTGAATCGAAATTACTGCATCATCTAATTTATCTGATAAGAAAAATAAAATTTAGAAATTAATTTTGAGTTGTCATAGTATTGTGTTATAAAACATGGAAATGTCAAATTATTGTCGTAAATTAATAATTTATTTGAAAAAATTCATTAAATTACATCAATTTTTGAAGTAACTTCAAATTAAACAACGTATGACAATAAAATTAATTTAAAATAAATAATTTTTCTATTTTCATATTTTATTTTGAAATTTATTTTTTAACCTTAATCAATAATATTTATTCATATTAGATACCGAAAATAATAAAACATCCTTCCTTCTTATTACTATTTAGAAGATAAAACATGAAAAACCTTTTCTCTTTATATATTTTCATAAACATATTTATGTTTATTTAGATTTAAAATATAAACTACTATTCTTATCTGAAATATTATAATGCTAAAAATTTTCATTAAATTTTCATAATCCTATTTAGAAATTCAACATAATATTATTTATTCAAATTTTCATATATTTTAGAAAGTCATGCAATTTATGTAAATTATTATAAATATAAACTAAACCTTTTTATCTCTAAATCAAAATATTAAAGATTCTTTTTTTGTTTTTTTTTTTTGTGAAAAAAATAAACAATATTTCATGAAATTTAAAATTTAAATAATTTATCATTTTTATTTTTTACCCTAATTAATAACACATAATTATTATTTCAGAGTATTTTTAACACATTAGCATAATTTAGTTAAGCTTTTAAATATAATTATCTTTAAAGTTCAAAAATGATTTTAGAATATTAAATCAGTTTCCACAAAACTAATTATATTTGATTTATATTTTTTACAATTTTATATTTAAACGAAGGTTAAACTGTTAAATTTTTTTAATTTTAACTCTAAAAAAACATACAAAATGTCAAATTTTGTGTTGTCAATGCAAATTATTGGATTAATTAGCATAGTAATTCAAATTATTTGTCTAATACAAACTAATCTCCAGCTAAAATTTCAGTATATTTTAGAATAATAAATAATTGTTAAGTGAATGTTAATTAATAACTTTCAAAGTTAAATCAGTATCAGAAAAAGACAAATCATTTTGTAACTTAGATGAACTTATAATTCTTGACATTTTTTTTGACTATGTCAAAGATTAAGCTATTTCCTTGAATCAGAAAAGATTAATTAGAAGTAAAACATGTGACATGAAATACACATTAAATTAATTACTTTCAACAGGTTCTACTACTGATATGATGACCTAAATATACATAAATATTATATAAGTAATATGGAGTACAAATAATTTCTCACAGTACAGACCAGCATGCAAAAAGTCTTTAAGGGTCAATTAACAGTAAACCTAGTTATATATATTTGTATTAAATATTCTGTTGTTTTTACTATAAATTTGATATTTTCACACAATTACCATTTTTATGTACTTAACTCAACTTTTTTAATGCTCTGGTTAAATAAAAAATTAACAGAGAAAAGAAAAGATTACCTGATTACATAATCAAATAAAAATATATTCAGTTTTATTTAAAAAGGAATATTTTTATGTTAATTTGACTGGGAAGAGATTTTAACCAAATATTTTTTTTGTAGATATTTTATGTAATAGATAATATCGTCGGTTAAATACCTTTAAGCATTTAATTTTATGTGGTAGTTTTGGTTTCGAAGATAAACAAATTAATCTATGTTGATTTTATTCAGTTAGCTAAACCAGGTTAGTTATTTGATATTTTACAAGCTTGTAAATTCCGGTAGAATTTGCAAGCTCTTAAATTATCGTTCAGTTTGTTATCAAAAATTTCAAATTTTTGTCAAATATATTGGGGAAAAAAATTAAATATTAATATAGTCCATTTCAGTCCTTGTCATTTCCATAAAAAATGAGCAGTGACAAGTACAGTGATTATAGGCTAACAATCGTAGTTAAATCTAAGAACCAACTGTTTTAATTTAATTCTATATCGAACAGTTGTTAGCAATTTCGCTTTCCCCAAGCCAGTATGGCGTGTAGATAAATTAATTTTCAGAATTCTACCTTTAGTACCAAAGTATTTTGAATATGTCAGAACAAGCTAGCCAAATTAATATCGTTTAGTTTATCTAAAGTCACTGTTCATCCCTGTTTCACCTGCTGACACAGATGCAACAGTGCTGACTGGAGGATACAACGATGCCGAAGGTCGTTGTGAAATTCGAACTTATCGTTTACCAACCAACAAAATCTATCAGAAATAGTTTTTCAATGATTTGATTCTATGATATAAGAAAAACTTGAAAAATAATTATTAAGTAAGTTAAATTATAGAATAATTTAACTTACTTAATTAAGGAGTAAAATAAAATTCTATTTACCTGCTCTTAACTAAGAATTATTGAAATTTAAAGAAACATATATTATACATATTCAGATTTTTTCGTAATTATCTTAATTAATTTAATTGAAAATAATCCTAAAATGTCTTACTTATTAACAAAATCTCAAATTACAATAAATAATTTATCATTTAAATCAAATTATTAGATAGTAATTCCATTGTTACATAATCAATCTATTTAACATCTTTTACAATTTCATTTATCTCTACAATTTCCGCTTCCTAATTTATTACAATTTAAACAATAGCATCATATAAATCTTTCTACAATGTTGTATCAAAATCATAATCACGTAAGTATATCACTTTCAAGTCATAATAATAAAAAAAAACCACCTCCTCTACTTTTCATATAAACCTGACATCTTGTATAAGATGTCAGGTTTATATGAAAATTGTTTATAATAAAATTAATTATCTAGAAACTAATTAAATAGATATTTTATAGTAAAAAACAATAAAGAAAATGAATACTTAACTTAATTCAACACAACATAAACAATCTTACATTTTGTGAAGATGATTTGTTTTAGTAATTCCAAGAAAATTAAAATACAAGATACAAAAACATATAAATGTACAACAGGTTCAAAACAATATAAAAAATTTAATTAGATTTATAGTTAAAAAAAAAAATAACAATATTGCTTTTGGGTAAAACAGGTAATATTAATTACATTATAGTTTCATAATAAAAAGTAAACAATTTTTATCAACTCGTTCAGCCTGTATTTCATTTTTGTGTTAATTTTCTACTGAAAAGTTAAAATTTTCGCAGGATCTTTGGTTGTGAATATAATAAAATAAATTTTAATTTTTGTTTATTTTACATGAAAATAGATTGTGTGGTTGAAATTAGTTTAACACTTGAAAATAATTTGTCAGGTTAAGTTTAATAAAGCTGATAGTTTAAATAGTTAGATGGTTTATCATTATAATTAAAAGCGTGTAGAAAGCAAAGAGTTAACGTAATTTAAGAAATTGTTTGAAATCTCTATAATCGAGATCGAGACAACAGAAGAAAAATTTAATTAAATAATTTTTATGAAATTGGAATTAAAAGAAATTTCAGACGAGGAATTGTTAGATAAAATCTTATATAAACATGTTAGATATGAATTTTCAGAGACTTATAATGTGTAAATCATTTTATTGTACATATCTTTTGAGGACCTGGTAAAATGAAATGAAGTTGTTTTAGTTTGTGGATTAAGTTTTAGGAAAAAATTATTAATCCTTCTTCATTTACAAAAAAAAAGTGTTCGAGAATATTTTTCCGCCATAAAATAATAGTTAAATATCAACATTTATATTACTAGGATGGCTTTTGACTATATAATCTCGTAGTGCTAATAATTTCGATAAGGAAGCTACAATTTAACTTTTAAGATACGTTTTTAATAAAAATGTCGGAAGCTGATTAACAGCAGTTAATAAATTCTGTCTTTGCTCTGTCCATCATTTCATTTCTGTTCCCTACCATGTAAAATTTAGTTCTTGTAATTTAATTATTGTCTGCAGTGATTCAAATTTTATGAAACATTACATAAAATACATAAAGAAATAATATTTTGTGCTCAAATCATAAATGAAATTGTGCCAGTCTTTAAATAATATCCTGGTCATCAATAATTGTCAATAAATGTTAGACTTTTATCTTCATTATTAAATGATTCTAAAATTTTTGTTACAAATTGATTCCCTGCTGGAATTTAATATTCTAATTTTCTTGTAGTTTTTACGTTTTTACGTAATTCAACATTAAATTTCTGAATAATATCCTAATTTTCTTGTAGTTTACATTTATAATTTAAAATAGATATTTTTATTTGTAGAACATTATTTATTTTAATTTTGTCCTTCGCATTTACATATTTTGATTATTGATTAAATGTCGGTTTTGTGATAAGCCAAAAAATTTATGAAAATTCAACATTAAATTTCTGAATAATTTTTGTTGTTCTTTAAATTATCAGAAATAATAAATAAATTTATACAAATTAACATTACACAATTTGTGATGACAATAAAGTTAATTAGTCCTTTGGGATTTTTATCTCTAATCATTAACTTATTTGCCTATTTGTGTATATATGATAATAGTATTTTAATAATAATCGATTTTCTAATTATATAAATCGTAATTTTATTTCTCTTGGTAGATATTATTCATGGCACTTATATAATTATTATCAAGAATTAAACAATTCTGTAAGGAATCAGCAATATATTATATAAAATATTAGTTGATCCAGGAAATTTTCATTATTATATATTTTTGTTAATATCCTTTTACAATTTCTAGGAAATTTGAAAACTCAACATAGAATAATAATCTCTTGAGCTTTTACATAATTATTTATTTATTTAAAAAGTATGTATTTGAATTTTCTTGAAGTTAATAAGTAAAAAAAGTTCATTTCCGATAAGATTTATAAAAAATAAATTTTCATTTCCGGTGGGCAAAAAATTACAAAAATTTTTCGTTCATAAATTTTTGGCATAATTTTTAATTTCTGCATTTTATACGAAAATACTTTTTTTTTTAAACAAATTAATTTTTATATGCTATAAAAATAATGAAATCATCAATCCATGACGTTACCGATATATATTAAAAGTTACACAATATTAATTTCTTTTGGTAAGTCAAGGTTTTTATTTTACCATTAATTATTTAATTAAATTTATTAATTTTTAGCATAATTCTTCTTCTGAAGATTTTTGTTTTCATTTTAATCAAATAAAATTATTTTATGCTTTAGTAAATATTTATGTGTAGTTTATGGAAAATTGAATTTTTGCGTGAAAATGCTAACAAAATATAGTCAGAAAAATTATATACAATTACTTATTAGGAATGTAATTAATTTAAAAAAATTTTAAGTTGAAATTGCTAAGTAATTTCAGTTTGGCATAACATGTCTGTTAAAAACAGATTCCGACGGTTCTGTGAAATTTTTTTATAAACCAAGGATATTAAATTCAGCTCAGTTAAGGACACTTTAGACTTTGTATTTAACTTTTTGATTAATTTATTCGGCCCACTATAATCGGTGGTTTCTGTCACAGCATTTTTTCCGAACCCTATATTTTGTAATCTAATCTAACTGATTGCCAAAATTTAATTTATTTAAATCACCCGGTAACTATAATATATTTATAACTGATTACCAATAAACAAATATAATAACTTTTTCTGTTATATATTTGTATTAGTTCGTATCTGATACTTCTGTCGTTATGATCCCTTTTTCAACTAAATAAGCACTCCACTTGTAAAATATTTTTAAGAATATTTTTTTCTTTTTCAGATTTTTCTTTCTGTGAGGAAAAACTTTTTAGGTAAATTTTATTTTATTGGAAATTTTGTTAAATTCAAATTTACTTAATATGATTGGATGTGTTATGTAAGATGATTTCAGTATAAATTATTGACAATCTGGTAAAAATAATATTCTTATTTTTTTTTTCGTATATTGTTCATATCAGATTTTACACATGAACTGTTAAATTGGATAAAGAAAAATAAATTTATTTGTGATTTTGATCATTTTTATACAAATTGTTTAAATAAACTCAATAACTTTTTTTTTTTTGAAAATTATCTTAATTCAGATTTTTATGAATATTAAAGAATATATAAAAACTTTGCAAAAATATCTATTTCAAAATTAACTTAATTTTAACAAATAGATTTTTACAATCTCCAAATTTGATGAAATATTTAATTATTTTTAAGAAAATGTATTAATTATTTTACAAATATTTGTTGGTGGAAAATTCATTTTTCTTATTGTTCTTCAATACATTTTTTCTCATTGAAAATATGTTGAAGATTTTACTTAAAAAACATTAAATTAAATTTTTTTTTTGTATAGTCATTATTATTGTATCAGTATGTAATAAATAATTTTGAAAACAGTGGGACTAAAACGTTTTGTAAGACTAAAAAATTTTGTTATAAAAATTTGTTGTTTTTTTCTTCTTTTTTTTGTGAGAATTTTAATCTTGGGAATTTCGGTTAATCAAACATATGTCATTTACAGCACCATTCAAAGATTTATTTATATTTTGTATCAAAGTATCTAACAGATTTCAACAACAAAAAAATATAACATAATATTACTAATTTGGAGTAACATTATAATGGGGTGTTACTTTATTCACTTGATGTGTAAATTAATTTAATATTGTAACGCGAATTTAGAAATTTTAAACAAAATTTAATTTTTATACAATGTAACGTATACAATACTGGGTGTTCTATAATATTTGATTTAGGTTGTTCTGTAGATGCCTTTGAAATTTAAAGTTTAAAACTTAGTTAATTTAGTTAATTTAGTATTTTTTGTAAGATTTTAGAAATTATTTAAGTTTGAAAGAAGAATATCTACAAAATACAGAATTTTCGAAAATATATATTCACAAGTAAATAAAAATCATAATTTAATGCAATTTTTTTTAGCTGTAGTAAAATTAAGAAATTGGTATGTAATTTTGCCATACTATAAGTTATAGTTTATAATTTAAATAAACATATTCAATTTAAGATTATAAATTGTAATTAAAAAAAAACTCGCAATATTTTCTACTGTTCAATTATCAATTTTGAAAAATGTTTTTAATTACAATTTTTCATTAGAAAACTTGCTTTGGAAAAATATTTTTAAAAAAAAATGACTATCTCTCTACAAACTTCTAATAATTTTTCGTATTTACAATCTTATATATTCGTTCAATTCTATATTTCTACATTTTACTTTGATATTTTTCCCTTCAATTCTAAATACTAAAAGATTTTTTCGGCAATCTTTCAACTTTTATCTATAAATCTATCCATATATTTTCTACCTTTTAGAAATTATTATTTATTAATTTTACTTCTCTACATTTATATATATGTATATCGTTTCGGTATCACATTTCTACAACCTGCCAAAGATTCAAATTGATTTGATAAAAACATATAATAAAACATAAATTTTGAGACTATATGAATTATAGTATCTAACAATTTGTTAGATACTATAATGTTTATAAATTAAAATATGGTAAAAGTAGATAAATAAAAGTGAAACAATATACTCAAAATGTCGATAATATGACACAATATTTGAATGAATTTGATTTTATTATTTTGATTTTGACAGATTAGTTAACAGTATACAGACACATCATAAAATTAATTGTAAACAATTTATCAAAATAGTATTTTAAATTTCATAAATGAATTTATATGTTTTTGAATTATATTCTGATATTAGAAAAATAAATTACCATTACCAATTTTTACACAATTTTTACACAATCGTGAGAGTTGATATTTAAATATTTAAAGATTCCGATTTTCTAAATTAGTTTTAGTATTTTTTTCCCCAAACTAAAATCACAGGAATTAACTTCCGAAAGAGAAGAAATATTGACAATGAAAATTGTGGCGTTATTTCCAATAAAAAACACCACAATTCTGGAACTCTGGGAACTACCTTTTTGGCGACATTTCATTTTTTTTTTCGGGCATTATTACAAAATGATCTAATGCCACTAATTTGAGTAGAATTTGAGGAGGGCGTCTTATTTTCTTCTTTTTATTTGGTGCGATATTTCGTAATGAAAAAGGACACACATTTTAGGGTGATATTTCATTTTCTCTTTATTATCGGGATCTGGTTGTTCGTACAAAATCATTCGGTTCATTAAATTTTCTTACAGAAATTTATTATACGATTAAACATTTAATTACTCACTCATGTTTTCATAATTTTCGAATATAAATAAAATTGTTTATGTAACAATTAGCTAGAAAATAATTAATATCTGTAATAAATAAAAATTTAAATTTGAATAAAATATATTGAAAAAAAAAATTGAGTGTGAAAAACCCACTACATATGTAATGTATTCGTTAAATAAAGAAAACTCATATAAAATTTAACATTTTATTTATAGTTATTTTTAACATATTATGTAATCGAAAAATCACAACATAAAAAAATAAAATAAATTGTAAGCATTACCTTAATATGATTGTTATTTACAACATCCTTAATGTTTTATGCTTACAATAGCATAAAAATAACTAATTTTTTCTTTATTAGCTTTACCATATTGTAAAAAAAAAATCTACATAAAAGTAACCAAATTTAAAGCTCACATCAAAAATAATGTGCAGATGGTGCTATGATAATAATAATAGTTTAAATAATAATAAAGTAAAAAAAATTATAAAAAAAAGATTCAAAATAAAACTAATCCATTGAACAACAAAAAAAAAAGATAATCTTGACATAAAAATAACATAAAAAAAAACTGAAAACTAGGTCACGTTTTTCTTTCACAAAAATTAAATTAATAGCATCGAAAACCCTAAAAAAATAAAAATAAAACTAAAAGTTAACAATTTATTTTGCTATAACAAAGTAACTTTTAAATTTTCCATCTCTACAATGATTTTACTAATAATTTATTAGGGTTTAAAATACAAAAATAAAATTGAGCTAAGTAATAAATTATATCCGTCACAATTGAGAGAGTCCAAATTCGTGATTTCCTTCTTTTCGTTTTCAACAAAATGTGCAGCATAAGATTGAAATTGATTGGTTTGAGTGCAGTGAAGCCCAAATAAAACTTCTATAATAAATTTCTAGAAAAAAATTAATATTTATTCTAGTTTTTAAAAGTTTGTTTAATTTTCCAACAATTTTATAAATTTTTCTGAATTTTTGATACTATCTTTAGAATTGACACATCCTCTTAACTTTCTTCTTTCAATTCCAAAATTATTTACCAAATTAATTTTTCTGATTATAGATTACTTCTATTGATTACTGTGTATCTACGCTGATATGCAGTACGTATCAAATTTGATTTATGAACGAAACATCAATACCACTGAGTTTAATCAATTTTAAATTAGCTCTAATATCTCAGTAATCAGACTGGAAGGGAAAAATGGTAATAATATAATATTTCATTCAAAATTTTTAAAATAGAACAAGTCCTCAATGGTGGATCTCCTATGTTCTAATATGAAATGCAATAATTAAATTAGCTCTGTATTTGTAATTCGATAACCAATTTTTTGTTTCATTCTATTCTGCACCAAAAAATCTGTATAGATTATTCAGCTCTTTCATTATTATCCGCGAAATATTGAAATATTCTGATGCACTTAAAAATTTGGTTGAAATATCTTACTTTAATTGTTAGCAAAATTTGACTCATAAATAATGGTTTTATCTTGGTCTTTAGCTGAATTACATAGTGCCAATATTTAAATCAAAGTGCCGTTTTTCCTCGTCTGGTCACAATTATCTGTGAAAAATTTGGTTGAAGTTTCTTAATATTTTCATTGCAATTTTGACGTTTTATATAGTTTCCATAATGCAGAAACTTTTTAATTACAACAAACTAATAGATTTTGTTCATCAGTCATTATTATTAATATTACATTCTACTGTAATTTTATTACTGGCACTCATTTAAAGTTGAATAAACTTATACCAACATCGATGCGTCGGATGGAGATTCAATCCAGTAAATATTGCACCTTTAAGACAATGCCAGTTTTTAACCAAGTAATCCAGCCAAAAATTTTAATGCCTCCATAATTAAGTGTGTTTGAAACTGGTCATTCAAAATAATGTAGTCCTTGTTTGGATTAAGTTTCCTATCTCGATAGAGAGTTTAATTTCGAATTTATATCCATTTAACATAGAACTAGTATGAAATTTTGATCTTTACTAAATCATCAGTTGTTGTTTCACTCCTATTTTGACATTTCTTGATTATCTTTTGGCTGTAATATAAAAATACTTGTCTGAAAAATATTTTATTCCTATAAATAAATATTAAATATTTTTATGGTTTTTGTTTATTTTAACTTAAAATTATTTTCCTTCAAATTATCAAGTGTAAATATTACTTCACCAAAAATAAAAATTGAATTGGAAAATCAGTAAAATTAAAAGCCGACTCAAATATTTTATTTAATATTTACTTTTCATTTTTATTATTTCAGAAACATTTTTTTTGTATTACTTTTATTAAATTTATATAGATTCCCTATTGGTTTCACTATCACCAAAAACCTAATGAAATATTCATAACAATTGAGAATTTTACCTTTTGAAATAAAAAATGTATATACACCAAAAATATGAACAAATAACATAATATTTGGAATGACACAGCATAGACAATAGAAATGGTTACATAAATAAATAAACGAAAAATTGGAAAAAAAATTTTTTATTTTTTTGTAATCATCAAGTCCTTTGTAATCATTAGAATGACCGAAAGATTTTTTTATTATTGATGGCTCCATACTAGTTTTTTTTTTAGAACAAATATACTGTAAATATTTATGTTTTATTTACGATATATTCACTATGCTTCAATCATCAACAAAAAAAAATATCATGCTGACTTTAAGTTGATAGAATTAGAATATACACATATATTTTTTTGGAATATACATAAATATATTTCACACCAACAGGGGTACAGAATGAAATTAGTTTGGAAGTGAATTAACTGAAAGGAAATTTCTTAATTTATTTTTTTTGCTAAAATTCAAATTAGTTAAATTTAAGAATTAAGTTTCATAAAATTTGATCATAAATTTTTTATTTTTTAAAAACATTTAAATTTATAAAATAACAGAAAAAATCATAATTTTCAGTGTTAACAGTGTCAGAAATTAAATATTGAAATTTATAGTATTTTTTAATGAAAAAAATTGAATAGTTTCAATAGTATTTTTCAAATTAAAATAATAATGTTAGTTTCATAAAAAAAAGTCCTTCATATTTCATTGTCACTGAGAACTTTTTTTGTAAATAACAGTTTTTTAACCCATTTGTATCTTCATACCAGGAAATTCTTTGGTGCATGATGCTTCGGTTTAGTATGCAAATATTGCAATTGGCGATACTGTGGTTAATCTGGAGACAAAATCGTGTGATCTATTTTCAATACCCACTGCGACATATTTAAAAAAATTTCTTTCAGCATTTGATCCTTAAAGACATATTAAACCAGAACTTCTAAACTAGTAAACGTAAAAAAACCAAAAAAGTCTCGTTTGATAGATAATTGATTAATCTCTTTTAGAACATTATCGTTATTGGAAAGAGCATTTCTAGTTTATAATTATTTGTATTCAAAAAATTTGACTTATAAATTCTTTTTTTTTATACATAATGTAGATAGGTATTTTTACCTAAAACTTCTTCGTACAAGGTTTTTATCTTTCCATTAAAGTTTTCTTGGTTGCTCTAGCTAAAAACTTTGGTTTATTTTTTAAACTATTACTGATATGCGATACAAATTTTTTATGTAAATGGGTTAATTAATTTTCAATAATTAAATAGAAATAATATCGAAGGTTAAAATAATCAAATGTTTATTAATAAAATTCTAATATTTTAGTGAAAATTAAATTTTATTTTGTAATAAAACTAATTATTTTTTTGATACAATATTTCGAAAATTGATTTTATAAATTATATTATGACAATATTATTAATAACTTTTAGGAACAAAGTAAAAGTATATAATATTATTTATAAAATTTCCATTCTCTTGATAATATTATATAATTTCGAGCTATTATTTAGTATATGTTTTATATTTCAATAAAATATATGACATTAAAGAAAATTGTACATTTTACCTTATTTTAAGAATATACTTCGAAATCTGGGAAATAGCTTAATAATTTATTAAGAAAGTTATTTCCCATTTTATTTAAACATTGATAGTAATTGGTATTAAGTTGTATCAATAGTAAAATGTGACATTTCAATTATTAATATTAACACTTTAGATATTTATTGATCCACAATCGAAACAATTTTATTGCTGTAGAAAATTTAGTGTATATACACTTTTACTAGATATCAAAGTTTAAAATTATTACCGATATGCGATACAAATTTTTTATTAGCTCTATAAATATCACATGTCAAGGATGAGAAATAAATACTATGGAAAATATTTATAATGCAATCTGGTGTATGTAGTGTAGGTGGAAAATTTATTCAAAGGAGAATATGAGTATATGTTAGAACTAAAGTAAAATAATTCACAATGAAGAACTCTAGTCACAAAAATTATTCAACCATCTGGAAAATATGAAAAATGATCTCAAAATGTAATTAATTTAACTAATTTAACTGAAAGTTCGGTTATTGATAATAATGGAAAATTGCTCAAAGACTAAAGCAATGAAGTTAATTTCGATGTTATAACAATGGTCGTATAAAGAAATTCGAACTTTCGGAAAATGCAATGAAGACTAATTATTCATTAATGAACTGATTTTCAAATCAGAATCAATCATGTACAGAAGTTACACAAAATTAAATTCAGCATAATTTCCTACAATATTTCGCGACCTGATAATAGCTATCATTATGTTTAATGATTATTTTTGAAATACCTATTATCAATTTTTTTTGGTTTCGTGCAAAATTTCGACAAGTAACATAATACATTCTTGCGGGAAGGCGTCACATTTAGAACATAAAATAACTACATGTACATCTTAGTTCATTTTTAGAAAAACATTTCATGTTGCCATACACCGACAATCTTCACCATTAAACCCAATTATATTTGAAATAGTTATAAAACTATTTTGGAAATCAAAATTTTCATTGTAATAATACGCTGAATTTCCTGAAAAAAAATTTCCAAAACAGGTAAAAAAAATCTTTTCAACTTAATTAACAGCCCATGAAAAAACTGGGAAAATTTTCAACAACATAACCTTGATTTTCATTGCAACTTGCAACAGGTTTTTCCAAGAAGAATCTTTTTTTTTTTTTCAAATCTTCTTTACACCAAATATACAACTGCAAAAAAGAGATAATTCTAAAATATTTCCAAGGGCTTTTGAATTATATACATGTGCATGTGTGTGTGTAAATGAAAATTTTTTAGAGAATATAAAAATCTTTTAACACCCGGAAAATTTTCAAAATACAAAAAAAAAAACGTATAGTCAAATATTTGATTTTCTATCAAACAAAACAGAAAATGTTTGATTACATTTGGTTTTTGTGGTGAGTAATTTAATTTACAACCATTTTTCCAGTCTCTCTGAATAAAATATTTAATATTTTCCAGTTCATGGTTTGAAATGATTAAAATACCTAATCAAACATCTTGTTTATATTCAATACAACTAAAATACATCCAACAAACTTGTAACTTGTATCTAAAATTTACCAAATCGAACCAGTCCGGTGAGGTGAAAAATTATCTACCAGTATTTTTTTTTTGTAGGTTGATATTCAACAATTTTACAGATACTTTCGTGGTTTTTTATTTTTGTAATTCAGTTAATATCCAAACATTAAACAAGTTGGTTGTTCCGGTTGTCTGTCGTCGTCATTTTTTTTATTATAATTTTTTTTTTGATTTTCAAAAAAAAAAAAAAGGAAAACAAAAAACAAATTTTAAAAGAAAATCTTTTATTTTTATTTGTATTGACAATTTTCTTAATATTTACATTAATTTTATGTTTTCTATGTTGTGTATGTGTATATGTTATAAATAAAATGTAGTTGAGTGCAATTTTTTTTCTGGACTGTTTTTTTGTAGACAAAACAGTAATTATTCATTCTAGTTCTAATTATCCTTTTGCTAAGGAAGTGCACACATTTCACTTAGATACTAAACAAAATTAATTAATTAAATATTTACTTAAATTAATTTTTATGATCTCGAAAATAATGAAGAAAAAAGTGTAAATATAACGCGATTTGGTTTCTTTTTTTTTTCGTTATGATTGATTTAGGTTTAGAGGCTAAATAAATCCTTGAAAAAAGAAAATAATAATAATAATAAAAAAAAAAGGATTCAACTTCTGTTTACCCTGTAATATAGATTTTTGAATTATTGTGTGACGTGTGCTTTTCTGTGCTACTCGCCTGTAGTAGTTATTTGTAAGTTTAAGTGAATGTGTGTATAAGGCTATAAAATATCAAGTCCTGCCTGACTGACGGATAAGAAATTTATGATTTTTCAAAACAAAATAAATAAATAAATAATTCGTTTTTATATTTTACAAAATAATGATTTTCTAAAAATAAATTTTATGTGAATTAATAATAATATTTTAAATTTTTTTTTATTTTGGAAAATTTTCAAAATAATTTAA
The DNA here is from genome assembly GCA_963932195.1 of Empis livida. NCBI lineage: Eukaryota > Metazoa > Arthropoda > Insecta > Diptera > Empididae > Empis > Empis livida. The sequence goes on from OZ010649.1 coordinate 2,783,959, forward strand.
AATAAAAAAAAAGTTGTTAATTAAATATTAAGTAAATTATTAAAAAATTTAATAAATTTTTTAAATGGCCTAATAAAATTTTTAATAAATAATTAATTTTAATAATAAAAAAATAATTGAAAAATTTAAATATGTTAAAAAGTGAATCATACAAAAAAAAAAAGTTTAATTAAACATAAAAAAAATCTAGTTTCAAAATAAAAATAAATTTTTACAAAAAAAAAACATAAACTTTTCTGGATTAAATTGCAAATAAAAACAAACCAAAAAAATTTGAAATTAAAAAAAAAATATTGAAGGTAGGTTTTTAAAAATATTTTTTATTATATAAAAAGATAGATTTTATGTTTTATGTGTGGGTCAATCTTTTTTATTGTAGTATGTATTAAATTAAACTAAATTTAAAAAGTTGTTTATTTATTATATTTCTGAATTATTTTTGTGTTATATGACGCATTTACAGCGTAATATCGTGACCTTAAAGTTACTTTAAAAATATTTATTATTATTTTTATGATTTTTTTTATTTTGGAAATTAATACCAAAACGAATTTGCATTTTGTTGCACTCATGACAAGATCATAAAAATTTTTATATTTTATTTGGTAATTATTGATGTTTTTATTACTTTTTTGTTATTTTTAATCAGGGTTAGATTACATATATAATTAAAATTTTATGTTGGTAACATATGGTTTATTACCAATTAGAATTATTGTCATTTTTTTTTGGTGGACTTGAGTTTTTGGTGTGTAAATAATGACTTTTTAATAAATATGATGATTAATTATAATTTTTAGTTATGTCATGTGACATCGAAAAAGATTTTATAATAATAATAATAATAAAAAATTATATTAGTTTAGATTATTTGCCAAGGTTTTGATATTACTTTTTTCATATTTTAAACTATTTCAGTTTGAAATGTTTTAATTACTTAAGGTTTGAAGGTGATTTATAAATTTGAAGGTGATTTATGAAAAGATTAAGATTGAGTCTAAGAAAATATGAATTTGTTTTTAATTGAATGAGTAAAAATTATACAGACTTTCGATAATTTTTGATTAGTTAAATAAGTATGAAAACTATTGTAGAGAAAATTAAGTAGTTGTCACTTGTACAGTCAGAATTCTTAATTAATATTTAACAAACATAAATTAATATTATTTAACATAAATTATTGTGCTTCAATTTTTTAGATAAATCAATTTTTTTTCTTTATTTAAATACAATGAGTTAATAAAACACTTTGAAATTCAGGATTTGCGATTATCGCTTCGAATTTAGTAAGACAATTCTATGTTTAGGTGTCAATCTCTTATTTCTTCGCTATCGCTCAAAAAAAATTTAGCCAACCGCTCTATATTATTTTCTTGAATTCTGTGTATATTTTTTAAAAAAGTGTTTGTTTCTTTTTCAGAATGTCTAAAAATAAGGCCATTTTTAATATATTAAAATTAAAATTCTGCAAAAAATTATCCAAATCATGATAATAATAGGCAAAACATGACAATTTATTTAAAATAAAAATGTCATGTTTTGGAAAATTAGAACATTGGTTATTTGGCAATCGAAAACATAACTTATTTTTAAGTGTCAAAAAGTAATTATCATGTTTTGGTAAATTTCTCCATCAGACTTATTTATTGTATCTTGAATTCTATTTTCTTTAACTAAATGCTTTATACACTTTGGTTACAGAATTTAGTTAAAGAAAATAGATAATAGTAAAGAATATATTGAGATTTTAGAAGATTAAACATAATTCAATAATAGTAATCTTAATAGTAAGTGTCAATTAATAAAAATGATGATCTTTGGAATATACTTCTAAGACATTTTCAATTTTTAAGAAATGTTATCAAGTATTTAAAATTAGTACCATAAAACGATATTATTCTCCAGTATATAATCCTTGCAATATAAAATCTTCTGTCTAAATTAAATTTACTAGCTTTAAACTCTTATTTTTTTTATGCAACGAATTCAAAATCTTAAAAAACTATGATATTATTAACTAAAAAGATTAAAATAGAGTCTTATATCATTAATTTGCATTTGCAGATTTGTAATATAATTCTATATACTTTCAATAGATGTTTATATAGTTTTTTTTTAAATTTTGTAATACATAATTATATGTATTTACTTTTAATATTTTAATACAAAAATCACTAATAATACTAAGACTTCAATTTGTAAACACTTATTTAACCGATCATGGTCATGGTCTCTAATACTTTTAAAAAATATATAGATTGGTTATTTCATATTTATGTATTTTTTTTTTTTTCAAATTTGATCGACTAATAATTCATCTTTTAAAAGAGTGTCTTAAGCAAGTAATCAATATTAATGTCAGCTCAACAAATAACTATTTATAAATAAGTCTTTAAACTATTTATAAGTATGTTTTGTTTTTTAAAAATTAGTTTAGTATAAAACTTGGTAAAAAAAACCTGATTTTTGCAATTACATAAACAACAAACAATAAAAAATATATGTTAAAAGCTTGTCTAAAAAATGATTGTATTTAATCTTAGCCATTAAAATACGTATTTAAAAAATTTACTTGCATAGCTAATAATAGATATTTTAAATTCAACTAAAAAAACACTTCAATTCCAAAAAAAAAAATGGTTAAAAGTTTCTGTTGTTGTTTTTTTTTTTTTTTGAAATGACGGCAGCTCATTTGCTCTGGTGATTAAGTTCAAATCGATCGAAAGCGTGTTTTATTTGTGTGTTGTTTCGCTTCCGTAACTACCAGTCCCGCATAATAATTTTTTTATTTTTTTATGGCTGCTTTAGATTTTATATAGTAAATTGTTTTTTTTTTTTGTGCTATGTTGTGTTGTTACCTGATGGATTGAGTTTTATGTTACGGAAAGAAGAAAACAACATAACAACAACAACAACAACAAAAACAACAACATCAGGGTAACAGAGGAAATACTTAAACCACGAACTTGTCGTAATTTTTCATAATATCTGTAATTCAAGTTATAATAATATTTGATTTAATTTGATTTGTTGTTTTTTTTGTTTAAACAAAATATTATTTGGTGCTCATTGAATTTTCAATTTCAATAAGAAATTGTATTAAAAATAAATTAATATATTAAATTTCATTGCAATATATATTGCAATTGACAGATAGTATATTTTATTATTGCAGATATTATTAAATACAATTAGATGGGAAATTATATCTCAAATGTATAAAGAATATAAAATTAATTTTATTATTGAATTTTATTGATTTTATAATTAAAATTACTCTAGCAAGTGAAATAAATTTTTGCAAAATAATTAATTTAATTAAATAAACAATTAATTTCTTAATGTTTGTGGTTTTTGATGAATGAAGTATAGTAAAATTTATTTGAATAGTATTTGAGTTAAAGTTTTAATCTTCTTCAAGTATTAACAATTAGAAAACTTTTGAAACACTAATAATATTAAAATTGAAAGTTGCAAGAGCTAATTACTAAAACAAATTTTATAATAAACGATGAAATATTCGAAATATTCAACATTTTTCGCTGTTTATTTAATATATTGTGGACATTTAACAAATCTAGTTACAGGATTCACAGGATTCTCACCACCAAACCAAACTCGACAATTTATCTAAAGCTTTGTTGAAGAATATCCGAGTGAGAATAATGAAAAAGATATTTTTCTCAGTAATTTCCATCAATTCCTTTATAGACAATTTTGTATTTCTTTATATCCTTTAATACGTAAGGGATTTTTAATAGCTCTGAGTACCACCAAAGGTCATATAATTGTCACAGTGATATTTTTAGGGTAATTCTTTCTCAGTCCCTAATCAATTTTATGTTTCTAAAGACAGACGTTTATTTTACACTTGTATTGTCAATTTAAAAATACAAACTTTATTTCATTTTAACAAAATCTATAAAAATATGGGGAAATGTCTTTGTAATTTCCCTAACCAAAACGTTCTGAATAATTTCTCTTGTGTTTTCTTTACATAAAATTTTTTTTTTTGACAATGACTTTTAAAAAGATATTAAAAAATGTTTACAAAAATTTTTTTTATTTAAAACTATAAAATAGAAATATAATTTTACTTACCTTAACTTTTGTGTATTGTTTTTACTCTTTATCGTTGCCCCTGGGTGATTTGTTCAGTCTACCGTTACAGAAATTTTTATTTAAAAAAAATTCGTCTCTCTAACCATTTATAGAATAAACTAATACTAATTTAACTGTCACTAATATATATAACAAACATATTTATGGAAAATAACAATAATAAAATTATTATAAACATCTGATTTTACTTGTTATTTGTTTCCAGATGATAATTTAAATAATTAAACTAAAAAAAAAAAATTAAATTACATATTATTAAATGGCGACAATGTTGTAGCTTTTTATTTAAGACAATAATATTGAATTTTATCTAAAAAAAAAATTTTTAAATTTGTATAAACATAAAAAATAAAAATTACATTCATATTTAAAATTGAATTAAATATTAAATTAAATTTGTATTTTTATGTAAAGAGACAGAGGGACAAATTTTTATAAGAACGGAAATTTATATCTTTTATGTTTTATAATATTTTTTTTTTATGGTTTATGTTTGTTACAATATTTCTACTCTCTGTCGGTTATAATCATATATTTATATTATATAAAAAAAAAATATGAAAATAAAGTCCAAAAATTTATATTAGTATATGAGATATACTAGACAGTGTTTGAGGTTAAGGTATTGCGGGTTTTATTTTATTTATTTCGTATTTTTATTACAATGAAAAAAATAAACACACTATCGTAACCATAATCGGTTTTTATGGGAAATTCATTTTTTTTTTATTTCACCCTTTTTTTTAGACGATTGCAACTTGCCAGTTAAAGGGTTTCTTATTTCAATAACAATCATTTTTTTTTGCATATATAAATTTATGTGAAGGAAACCTAACTTTTTTTAAAATTATTGAAATAAATATAATTTTAAAAGTTAGATATATTAAATATATTTTTATTGAATGATTCCATTTTAGTTTCTATTTCCTTTATTATTACGCACCTTACGAAAAGAGTAATGAACTTTGTAATTTTTTTACATAAATTTAAATTTCGTCTGCTGAGTGTAATTTTTGGTCATACGCCATTTAATTGATTTTTTTGAAATGTGATTTTTGTTTTAATTGTAAACAGTGATTATACAATGCCCCAAGAACTGCTTTTAAGTCAAACAAACATGAAAATGACATATGAATCAAAGTGACAGTTAATCAGTTAATTCAAATTAAACGATGCTAATTACAATAAATATTTTTACAATACTTTGATATTTAAAATTTTAGAATATGGTTTGACAGTTCAACATGTTTGAAAACTGAAAAAAGTTCTTACATATCGAGACCGAAAAGAAAGTATTTATTGTAAATCCAGTATAAAAATGTCCTTTGATGTTTGATACTCAAATTATTTAGTAAATTTATGTTTCTTTTGATATATGGAAATATTTTCATTAAATTAATGTTAGACGGAAATTAATAATTTAATTTTCATGTAATATTTTTAATAAAAATATTTTTACTTCCATTTTATTTGATATTTGCGTGATTTTTTCTCATTTATTTTATATTAAAAATGGCCTTCAAGTTATAAAAAGGACAAATATTTTTTGTTTTAATAATATTTCGTGCAAAAATGGTTTTTTTTCACATATATATACATAAATAAACTGATTTAAATTCATTAGCTAATTGAATGTATTACGAAATATATAAATAAATAAAATTTTGATGAAAAAATGACTGAGTAATTATAATTATTATTATTTATATTGCTAATAAAATGAACAACATAAATAATTAAAAAATTTTGGAAAATTCATAAATATACAATCAGTTAAAAAATTGCTTTTTTCTGTTAAAATGGTTTAAAATTCTAAAGATTTAATTGTTTTATAGCGTAGTTATACTATAATCTACAGCAGCGATTCAACTCTTTCCCCTATTTTTGAAAATTCACTAAAATTGAGTAGATTTTTATTGATTTTCCTTATAAACACATAGTACAGCTATTAAATAATGCACTACTTTTATAAGTAATGTATTTTTTACTGAATAATTATATCTGCATTAGGTAATTGAATTGAATTTCTTTACTGAAATTAAGTAATTCAAGTAAATCTCAATAATTCGTGACAAATTAAATTTCATTACGCAGTAAAACTTATGCATTACGTTTCTAATTTCTGACTTAGTCCAAGTAATTGGTAATTAAAATTTTTGAATTATAAATTACATTTATAAAAATTACGAATTACTCAGTAATAATACTGCAATACCTTTTCTCCACATTTATAAAATTCACAAGGACATTTAAAAAGGACAATTTTTTTTGTGTACATATTTAATATACTTTAATTTGATGATTTTTTAAAAAAATTATTCTAATTCATATATTTTTTTATACCCGGACTACAAAAATCTAGATTATAGTTCATATTATGTATTAAAATTATTTAAGGACAAAAGTAGACTAAAATATATTTATTTTTTTTTGCTGAACGGAATTTATTTACGTAAAAGTGAAACCAAAAAACCAAAAAATTTCCTTTATACGTAAGATAGATAAAAATAATCTTTTATTTGACATTTCATTTAAATGCTTTTTACTACACATACCAGTAAAAAATAACAAAAATTGGTATTATCCGTACTTATGTCAAGGACTTTTTATTATAAAGGACATTAAGTATTAAATTTTCTTTTAGAAGTTGTATGCCTAAATTTATTATAAAAATAATTTTATAAAAGAGAAATTATATTTTATATACGTTTTTTTATGAAACATGAATATTGAATATATTTATTAATCATTTATTTTAAAGATACTTTAAAAATACAAGTTTTTAATTGAAATTTTATTGTTTTTAATGAAATCATATTTTAATTAAATTTTCAATATTAGAAATCATAAATATTTATCGGGGAGAGTTTGTCTAAATCATACCATTTTTCGGTATTCCAGTATTTCGTATAAAAGGTTTATTTATATTTTATAAAAAAATTAAAGTTTTCAGATTTCTCTGAATATAAGTAACGATAAGATTTCAAAAGTGGTACAATTTCGGCAACTGTTCCCCTATATTATAATCTGTTGCGCTATTTAAACTCATAACTACTGCTGTGCTTTTAACCACAACTTACTGAATATGCCATAAAAATATAAAAATAATTTATGTTCTAATTTAAAATTTTACTTTTTGAAGGCTTTTAAATTAAATTATGAATCAATTGGAGTTTGGTCTGATCTTCAAGTACATTTTTTTTGTTGTTTTATGAAACATAATTCTATTACAAAAAAAAAAAAAAAAGCAGTATAGATTTCAATCTCAAAAAAAAATTGTGGCTTTTTATAAGTAATATATGCGACTTTCATTGGAAAATTTATGTATTGTTAACTATTTATTTATGAAAATAAGAAAAAGAAGGTTTTTTTTTTAGATATTCAATTTGAATACAAAAAAAAACATGAAAAAACCATAAAAAGATGAAAATAAAATTGCGGACTTGTCAAATATTCAAATCATAAATTATGTAATTGCAATAAGAATTATTGAGAAAAAATATATCTACATATATATATCATAAATCAGTAACAATACAACACAAAAGCGTTTATTGTTAGCCGCCAAACCTTAAAATTGTGTTTGTTTTTTGTTGAACAAAACAATTTTATATTTTACTTCCTTATTGTTAAAAGATATATTACACCCAATTTTGGAGCCCAATATATTTTATGTATACAATTTATTTTTTTTTGTTAAATTCTCATTACTAAACAGTAGATTGGTAATATGTTTTTTTTGAATTTATAAGATAAATAAAATTGAAAACATTAATAGTCCAATTCTAATAAATGCTTTTATGACATTAGTTGCAAAACACGGTTTATTGAAATTTAAATTATTACTAGTCAATATTTCAATTCCGTACTTTAATCTTTCAAGAATTATGGATTCTTGAAGCATTTTTGTACTGTACTGAAAAGTTGATAGTAACGAACTGCAGCTTCATCTTCTTGTGTTTGAAATTCAAATTTTATATTAAACTTTAGTGTAAACTATAATATCACTTTTCATTAATGAAAATCACTGGTATCTCCTCTTTATACTAAATTTTTGACTGAATCAGATACATTTTTATTACTGAAAGCTAAAGTATTCTATTGAAAATATAGTGGTTTAAGAAAGCGAAAATGATGTATTTTTTCCAAAATTACCGCGCCAGTCTTTGTGGAAAACTATGTCACGGACCAAGTTTTGCCAATTGAATTCGATATAAGTTTTTCAACTCTAATAATTAAAAAGTTTTTTGAAAATTACGTAAATTGCTCTCTGACGGAAAAACATTAAATTTTTTTATGAACAAATTAACTAATTTTCTAAGCAAAATAAATTAAATTTGAAATAAGACAAATTAACTTGTTAAAATTGTTACAAACAACTATCCATTTAATTCAAATCATACAGTTGGCAAAATTATTGATACAAGTATTTGTCAATAACTTTAGCAAATTTTTCAATAACATATGGCATTAGGTCATCAGGTTAATTCGAACTGAATATTCATTTTAATTAAATAATGAAATCGTGAAAGTGAAGATAAAATATATTGAATGACAAATTATGTTGAAATCTTATAATTTTCTACCTGCGATATAAAATTTAAACATAATTACATATTATTATATCTCTTTGGTAGACAGATATTGAACTGTTTCCGCTACTAACATGTTGACAGATATTAAATTTTCAGTTCAAATAACAGTTTTTATAAAGAATTTAACATGATATCCGCAAAATAAATTTTCAATAACAAAACATAATAAAAAAAAATGTCGCGAATTTTTGTTTAAAAAAAAAATTACAGTACAAAATAAATAAATTAAGTTTAATTTGTGTTTTGATAATTTTTTTGGTTGTTTTTAATCAATAAAAACCGTGACAAATTCAAAGTTTTTTGTATAAATAATAAAATTATTTTCGAAAAAAAACACATGCTTTTTCTACAAAAATTTTATTCTATGATTTTACAGAAAAAAAAATAAAAAATAGAGAAAAGGTGTTTCATTAACTTGAAAAATTCATGGGAAATATTTGCTTGTTCGGTTTTGCTTTTAAAAACATGTGTTTTGCTTCAATAAACCACGTAATAAAAAACGTGGATTTTTTGAAGTAAAAAAAAAACATAATAAAACATAAAAATTATTACAAAAACTATGGACTTGTTTAAAGTGTAATTTAATTTATAGATGATTATTAGTGCAAAATTATGGTTTTGTGAATTATGGTTATCATATTTTAACTACTACAATATTATTTCAAATGGATCTTTGCATAAATTAACTAAAAAGTATTTTAATTTATTTAATTTATTTAAAGATCCTTTTGAAATAATAACTCTTATGTGGAATGTCATTGTTAGTCCTAGTTGCTTTAAACTAGTTGCTCAATCTTTAAACTAGTTCCTCAACAGTATCTGAATACTGTTTCTCGACAAATTTGGATTATCAAGTCTTTAAATCTTTTTAAACGATTTGTAAATAAATTTCGAGAAGATGGAAAACTTAGACAAGTTATTTCAAATGGATTGGAATTTTTTTTGTTAATAAATTTCAAAATAGAACCTAAAATTCAGAACATAAATAAAGCGTTAGTCCAAAATCTCTTCAAATTAATCGGTTTATTTTCATAAATATTACATTTTAATATAAATTTATTTTATTGTTTTTCGAAATTTTCAACTCCACTAAGCCTCATCTATGAAATTTTTGTTATAGATTTTTTTGCAAAGCGCTATAAAACGTGATCTAAGCAATAATAAATGAATATAATTCAAAAAAAAAAAAGGTTTATAAGAATTTTGTTGTTTAGAAAGTTCAATGAATTTTTTTTTTTCATAAATAATGAAATTATGTTTAGATAGTTTTTTTATTATTTTATGTATTGTAAAATCGAAGTAAAGTAATAAAATAGAAAATTTCTTATTAAAATGATATAATGAAGCGTGAAATATGATAAATAAGTAATTATTTCTTTATAACTTTAGTATAACGTGTCGGTTACAGTATTTTTGATTACACAAATATTTTGAAATTTGTAATTTTTAATCATAAATAATAATGTTAATTTAAAAAGAAAAAAAAAACATTTAGAAAAAAAATTAATAACAAATTATGCTATTAATAATGTTACCAATATACATATTTTTTTTAATGCTTGACAAGAATTATGGGTTATGGAAATAATATCGGATTTATTTATGCTAGGTTTTCTTGACGAATTAAACTCGAATTAGAATCTAAGAAAACAAGAATTTAGTTGACCTCTTGGCATTTTTCATTAGTTCCACTTTAATCTATTTGAACTCAATCCCAACACAATATATGTGCATGGAAACGTATTTACTAATTTCATTAAAAAAAATCTCACAAAAATATTTAAATTAGCACAGATAAATGACAAAATTAGTAAAAAGTAGCAAAAATAATCAAATTAGCAAATAAATATGTCAAAATTAATATTGCCAATATCAATAATTTTACTTTATTAGTGCTAAGTCGGTTTAAATCGATTAGATATTTTTCCAACTGCATTCATAATATATATGTACTCAAACTAAGATAAAAAATAGTATGTACTTAAATATTTTCCATGAATTTTGTAATTAATTTAAATAGTAAAATATTATTTTAAAAATATTGTTGTCATTATAAACTTTTAATTTAAAATTTATTTTCATATCTAATGATATCATAAAGTTTTAATGTTAAGTACTTAATCTTGCATATCTGACAGTTAAAATATTTTAAAAGTTTTACACACATTTTAAATATAAAAATTAAATACATGGGTAAATTAGAACAGGAATTATTTCCGGATTTATAAAGTTGTTTTTGCTGTTATATTTTTTTACTAAAGTTGTAACTTTTCTGTCAACATAATTGCTGTAAAAAATTTGCTGTCTGTAGAATATTTTATAAATATTAACCAAACAACTTTAAATTTCTGGTGATAGTTTGTGGTAGTTTGTGGTAAAATAAAATGCATTAATAAAAAAAAAAAAATTCTTTTTATCACAAAATTATATGTGTAACTTTCGTTTCAGTTTAATGTCATAACTTTATATTTTGAATTTTGCATAAGTTTTTTTTAATAGCTTGTTTTTTTTTTATAGTTAGTAAAGTGGTGACACGAGTTTATGAGAAATGGAATAAATTATATTTAATTTAATTAAATATTTATATAAAATAAAATGCATATTATTAAATTTTGTGTAAATGAGAGCGGAATATATTTTCGTAGATTAGATTGTGATAAATTTATTGTTTGTAACTTCAAAAATTTCTTTCAAAAGATTAACCAAAATCAAAATATTAATATAATTGGTTGCCTTTAACTGTCAAAATACTGTTAAAAGTTAATATTACTCAATTAACTTTTTAATATCGAATACACTTATAGATAAAACTTATTCCTTGTCAGTTTCATTGAAAAAAGAGTCATATTTGAGTTTTTAATAAAACATGATTTTTGAAATTGCTGAGCACTGAAAATAGAACTGCACCAGTTTCAAAATTTACCATAAAGCGGAGAAATTGGTAAGCCACCAAGTCAACAAAATATCTCACAGTTTTGTATCTCACAGTTTTTCTTTCTCATCGGTTCACTTCAGAAAATATTTTGTATACATTAAAATATTTGTATAAAACCAAACGCAATAAAAAGAGTACTTTCATCGGACGCCCTAGATTTAAAAAAAAAAATTCGGGTGATATTAAAAATAATGTTTTCTCATTAAATAAAATTAAATAATTATAAAAGTTAATAATTTTTTATTAGCCTTAATTGCAGAATTTCCAAAAATATTAAAATCTCTTCCGAAACGTATTACAATTAAATTAAATGTTATCATGTAGTTTAATTATGTTTTACCAAAAATGTAAATTTAATTTAAATTTATGTTTACATAAGGAATTATAAATACCACAATAATTTTCAAGTTCACTAGAAAATTTTCCAAAACAAAAAAACATTTAAAATGATTTATCAATTTTTGGGCTTTTATTTTGCTCGGTGTTACACATTTCTTGTTTGGAAAATTAATTATTATATGATTTTAATTATTTTTATTTCCAATGGAAATAATTATTATTCCGAAAAAAACAGATTTGTAAATTGGTTGTTTGGTTGAAAAATTTCTAATTAATGAACAACCGGAAATTATATTCTTGTAAAAAAAACGAATATCTTTGTATCTACAAAAATATCAACATAAATATTTTTGGGCTTTTTTTTCTGTGGTACTTAATAAAATCTGTTGTTGAAAGAAGATTATTTTCCATTTATTTTTTCTTCATAAATAAAATCAAATATAAAAAACATAAATGTTTACAGATGAAAATATTTATGCTTTTTTTATTATGTAAGGAAAATAAATTTGGGTTTAAGACTTTAGGAATTTGTGCAAATTATGTCCCTTGAACTAAACTTTATGAGTTTTTCAAAAAAAAAAAAAAATATAGGATCAATTTAAATCTAGGATATTATCTGTGTTATTTATTTGAATAAATCATTTATTTGAATAAATACAAGTAGAATTGAGGTTTAATTTTAGCATTGGTTTATGTACCAATTTCTTTATTTTCAACATTTACATTATTTATTTCTACTCAATTTTTGGTTACATGCTTCAATAATTTAAAATCAAATTTATTTTTCCATTTTAATAGTCTGATGGGTTCATGGAAATATGCCATTAGAAATTGAAGAAATATTTTATAAACGACTAAAGTTTCAAATAATCCAAGATTTAACTAGTTTATTTACTACGCGATTTGCATTTGAACTTATGCTATGTTAGTGAAGAAGATTGTTCTCGTAAATATTTGCAGTTTGGAATAATATTTAAATACACAAAGTGATAGATTTAGATTTGATTTACGACTGGGAAATTGTGTAACATTCCGGATTTCGACTCATTTCAAAATCGGTCCTGTTTTGAAAAATGAATGAAGTTTCCTTTTAATTTCAAACGTATTTATATGTACATACTATAAGTTTTTAAATTAGTTATTGAGTAGGTCAACAGAATCAATTAGAAACCCCATATTTACTTATACACTAATTTATCAATTTAAGCAAATCACAGTACATTTCAAACAAAAAATAATTATTTCAAATTAATTTAATCTTTTTATAGGGATTTTTAAAAACCATTTATGTTAGCTCTTAGCCTTCTGTCCATCCGTCTGTCTGTATATCCTGGAAATTTACTGTTGAAATGTACTACGTTAAAGTGCGAATTTTTATTTTGAAATAAAAAATCGCAATTTAACTTAGTAAATATTCTCCAAAATTAATAATAGAACCTAAATTAAAAAGGTATTGAAATTTCCGGTACGTTGTTATGCCAGTCCAGCATTGTCCATAAGCTCTTAAAAAAAAGGTCGCAACAATAAATTTATATATGCTACGTCTACGTTAATATACATAGTGCTGGGAATTCTCATTCAATGTTTACTATTTGCAATTATTTTAATAGTAAATATTAAACATAAACAAAATTAAGATTTTAGAGAGGATAAATTTGATTAATTTTTTTTTCCAAATATACCTATTCAACTTTTCTATTACGTAAAATAAAAATTTCATATAATTGCCCAGATTTATATCAGATAATTTACCCATTTTTATTATTATTATTTTTTGTTTTGTTAATTTAAAAAAATTAAATTTAAAAAAAATTACAATCCAAATTCGTGATCTTGATTATTATTAAGATTTTTTCTCACACAAAAATTAAGCTAACAACAAAACTAAGCAAAAAAAAAATTAAAATTACCTGCTATTGTTTTATTACCTATAATCATATATAAATAAATTTAATTTAATTTAAATGGCGCCCAACATCAATGGATATTAACCACTATTACTGGCCTGCCCACCAAAAAAAAAAAAAAAAATTGAAAAAAAAAACTATATTTTACTGTCTTATTATTAAAAATCATAATATAATTCCAAAACTTATAAACATATTTTATATTTAATCTAAAAACCTGAATCTTTTTTTATAAAAAAATAGCAAGGCCAAAAAAAAGTTAGCAATTATAAGGTTTGTTTAAAGTCGAAACGTTGAACTGTAATGCGGAAAAGTATAAAAATTTACTATGCTGTGGTGCAGTGGATACGCAGTGCGATTGTAGTCCAAGGCATCGATAAGTTTACTTTAAATGAGTACCAGTAATAAAATTGCAATAAAATTAAGTCCTATGCTCAATAAAGAAATTTATGGTTTGGAATAGATAAAAAATTAGTATGTCCAAATTAGTATTAAATTTGTTACAGAGATTCCAGTACAAATAAATTCTGCACTGAATCCTTATGTTCCAAAGCTTCCCTACAGGGAGGGAAGAAAATAATTAATTTACACAATTTAAGTTAATGGTTGAATGTTAGATTCATTATGACTAATAGTTATTTTATTTACACGCCATTTGACTGGTCTGGTAACACGCCATTTTATTTACACGCCATTTGACATAGGTAATTCTGACATCAAAAGTCGGAAATATTACACCATTTCATTTTTAAATATGACTAGATTTTCAATAAACCATATTTGGGTTATGTGGCTGAACAAAATTTGTGTTAAAATTCTGTCAAAATTTAGTAAAAAAAAAAGTGAACATTCGGACGACACTAGTCCAATTTGTTAAAGTTTTCTGGCGAAGAAAGACCTTATATTTTTTTTATTGTCAAAAGCTAGAATTTGTGACGATAATAATTATTATTCAGAAAATTGATTTTACCAATTCACCGGACCATTAAAATGGTACATATATGTCAATAGCTAAAATTAGTCAATTTTTTTAATATAATAAAATGTCTGAGTTCAATTCAATAGAACTCTAAACAAAAATCATAAAAATAAAAGTCAATTTTGAAATGAAACTGGTTTAAACTATAAATGGAATCCTATTCCGAAAATTATATAGTATGGTATACATCTACAATACAATTGTATACAATTATTGAAAAATTTCATTTTATTAGGTATAGTGGGCAGCAGCACAAAAAAGCTCAAAAATATAAAATTACATTCTCAATAAAAATAAAAAATATGTTATTAATACATACTTGCATCGAAGTCAAGAAAGTTATATAGCTGTTTAGTGATATAAGTTCAATTTTATTTTTATGTTTTTGCCTTGCAACGCCAAAACATTAAACCAGTTTTGTTGTCTTTGCAGTGTCTTGATCATCGTAATCGTCTATCTTACGTAATAGGCGCGTGCGTCAAAAATATAACTTTTTTTTGTGGATACGTTTCTATCTCTCTTTTTGTCGTAAAGTTATGCAAGTTTTTTTCGAAAAAAAAAACGTCTTACAGTTCGATGACATAATTTTCTTTTTTTTTACCTTTATAAGTTAAAGTACAAATGTAATTAATGTTTATTTCTTCACTTTGGGTGAATTAGTGTAAAATGAAAGATGGTAACTTGTTTTTTTACATTTTTCAAAGAAATTACACATATATGTATGTATGTTTATTAATAAAAAAAACCAGATTTATTTGAAGTTTATTCAGTATGTTTTTTTTTATGCTTCTTCCATAATTTTTAGTGCTACTGATCTATGAACTAAGTTACGTTAAACTTTGTTTATTAAAAAAAAAAGTGTTATAAAACAAAACAATTTTTTTTTTTGCAATTAATTCTAAGAAATTTTTGTATCTTAATTTATAAATTTCATAACATTAGTATTTTTTTTCTTAGAATAGCAAATAAATAAAGAATCTTTTAGATGATTTTTTATGCAAACTGTTTATTTGCATGCTTTCATTTAATTTGATGTTTAATTAATTTAAAAATGGTGATTTTAAACGTATAATCTTGAATTTTATGTTGAATTACAAATATCAACTTTAAATGCTTAATAGTTAAGAAAATTAATTGTCTAGTATTTTTGATTAATGGATAATTTTAAGTCTAGTCAATTTGTTTCAATGAAAAACATATTAAAAGTAGATTTTTTTTTGTATGTTAACTTATGGATGCAAAAGATATATAATTTCAAATGTAATTTATGATTTTTACTTTACTAAGACCTTGATATTACAAATATAGAAAAATTTTAGATTGTTAGCATCAGAGCCAGTATATAAGAATTTTGTTGTCTTTGGGAAATATTTCGAGTGGACATAATATAAAACAATATATTGAAAAAATCATATTTAATTTAATTTATATACAAATTTCAAATTTAGCAAAATGAATTGTCAAAATTAGTATTGCCAATACTTTGGTATTACAAAGTATTGGTATTTTAAAGTTATTTTTGAAGATTGTTAAACAAATTTTTTCTTATTTTTTTTTTTAACAATCTTTAAGTAAAAAATTGATCATAATTTAATATAATTTCAGATTATACTTGAATTTAATAACTTTTACTTGCGTTTGTCTGAAAAATTCTATAATTTTTTTTTTCTATAAATCTCAAAAATATCTAATCTTTCTATAAAAAAATGTATCAGCCCTTCACGCCATAAAGAAGCTAACCATTCTAGTGGCTATCAAAAATACTAAGTAAAATTATATTTTGATTTCTTTCGTCTAACTATCCATAATAAAGGATCATTAAAAAATCAAATAGATTGACAGAAAAATCGTAAAAATTTATACAAAAAAATAAAAAATGTTAAAAAAAAAGTGTCGACGACATTTTGTGTTAATTTATACCAAAAAATCCCATATAATAATAAATTTTATATAAAAAATTCTTTATTTAATAGCTTCTAGTTTTTTTTTTTTTCTACAAGAATTAAAATTTCACAATCTTTTGCTAATTTTTTTTTCGTAATAAATAATTCTTTCTCTTTGTTTCAAAATTTACCTGAAAAAAAATCTGAAATGTTGACGACGTTTTAAGGTTTTTTTTTTTTTTGTTACCAAAACTAGATTACAATTCGTGACAAAAAAGTTTCTTCTGATTTGCAAAAAAAAAAATTAAATAAGTTTTTTTATGTTCATTTCGTTTGTTGTTAAAATAATTTTTTTTTTGTGCATAAATTTGAATTAATGCCGACGAAAACTAAACCAATAAATAATAAACACAATTCAAAAAAATAAAAATAAAATCATAGCCCAACATTAAACAAAGAGAAACAATTTTTTTTTATGCTGCTGCTGCTGTTATTGCTGCTGCGACAAAGGAAATAATAAATATACCTAATTTAAAGTACAATTTTTATTTGGTTTTGTTGTTGTTGTTTTTATCATATATAAATCTGAAAAGTTCAAGAAAGATTATGCTGCAAAAGGTATAAACATAAAAACGAAAAAAAACGGTAAAATATAATACTGTTAGAAATACAGAACATAACCATAGAAAAGTTACAATCCTTTAAAAAAAAATGATTTTTTTTTTGTATCTATAATTTTTATATGTTTTCTTTTTTTGTAATATTCGTAGTTGGTGTATTTGGTATCACGTTTGAATTATGTTGTTAACCCATTTACAACATTTTTAGAAATAAAATAATTCATATTATCATCAAATGTTTTTTTTTGTTACCTAGCGAGACCATTTAAAGTATCCTTGTTTGATAGGTAATTGAACAACCTTTTTTTCGAGCATTACACGTGCATTTTGAATCTGCAGATTTTATAACACTATTCTGCAAGGCGCTATACCAGGTAAACCGTAATTCGCAGGTAAAAACTATATCTGAGAAAATTCTCGGTAAGATTATTCCGTATCCATATTATGCCGAAAAAAATAATTATAAACGGTAAATCTTTAGCGAAATGGCATTTTCTGAAAAAGAAATAAAGAAAATTTTTTGTCTTTACACTTTGAATACAAATAGCTGTAAACTCATAATGTGCTTGCCTATAACGATAATGCTCTAAAACCGACTATTTAATTATCCGTAAGTATATTTGTGATTCAAATGCTGAAGGAAGTTTTTTTAATCTCCATGTACCGTAGTGAGTATTGAACATAAACCCCCTCGTCAACGATTTTACCTAAGAAATCGATTTATATATGTAGGAGAAAACTTGCGTGTACGTTCCGGTGATAATGTCAAAGCAAAATCGACTTAATTATGTGCTAATGATTCGAATGGGTTAATATATTAGTCACAGTAACTCTCTTGTATGGTGATGCTTTTTAACTCATCTGTTTTAATAAAACAGATTGCCAATAAGAAGAAAAAAAAAATAGTTGAATACTAAAAACAACTTAAATATAGACATAGTCTTTGTACCGTTGAATTTTTGCAGATTTATTTATACACAACACAAGATACTAAAAAAAAACATAACTTGTTCTCTATATAACATTTACAGACTTCAAAATATCCGAATAAGTTGTCTATACGATATGTATTTTTTTTCTATCAGCGTTTAAATTTAATTTCATAATATTTTTTTTGATTGTTGTTGCAAAATAAATCATTCTTTAAAATTGTGTCTGTCTTCTCTATTTGGGAATAGCATCATACTTAGGGATCTTATATAGTAGGTGAATTAGTTGCCAATTATTTGTTATAGAAAAACTTAATGAATTGATATATTAGATAGAGTAAACGAGTATACGAGTTTTGGCAATCAGTACCAATATAATTTTTAATGATAGCATATTATTTATGGTTTTTTTTATTATTTTTGGTTTGTTGCCAAAAATTACTTTATTCTTTTTTGGGCAACCAGGGCGTAACGTGGAAAATATTATAAGTGGTATAGTTATGTTACAGTAAAGCCTGTCCCACAAATAGTAATTGTCGCCAAAATTATATCTAAATATTTCTATTAAAATTATTTAGGTTTTATTTCGAATTGGGTAGAACAAGTTATCTGAAATTAGAAGTCAGTCATAAATTATGTCAATTACATTTAAAGCTTTACTTTAATAACTCATTAAAAATACTAAATATTAAACTAGGAAGGTATTCACTTATACTAGTTTCAGTATTTGTAAAAAATTTACATTATTTATGAGGATACCTATAACATTTACACATTACTGTATTCGAATAGTGAAAATATTGATTTTTTAATCGTAAAATATCAGTTTAATTATTGAGTCAATATTCGGTTAAGAGTGTAAGAGAGCTGCGAAAATTGCAAGTTTTCTTGAAATATTTAAAAACTTATATTACAACTAGAAGATCCACTCTGTCTCTAATATTTGAAAATCAATTTTTGCGCTTTAACTGTAACTATGAAAAACCATAAAATCTATGATAAGGTTCTCATTCTTAGCATAATTTTCTGAACACATTCTTTTAAATTTCCATTCTTTCCATTATGTTTTGTTCCCGGAAAAACTCCCGCATTGTTTAAACTTTCTACATATTATTACGAAACTAGGTTGCAATTATTAACACTGTTCGTATGTTACGAAAAAAATAAACATTGTTCAATCTAAATAAAAATAGAACATATTATGATACTTTAAAATATTTGTACTTAGAATATTATTAAATAATTATGGCGTCAAAAAATAAAGTAAAATCATATATTTTTTAATATTCTATGGAAAATTTAATCTAATATCTTCAGTCAGTTTTTTCAAATGTTGTTCTTTTTCGCTCCAATTTTTTTTTTCCAAAATTCCAAAAGCAATTCTGTTTAGCTATTTATTTATTTGATAATATTTTATATACAATATCTGTTATGTGTATGTTATTTTCTCAGTCTGTTTGTTAGGATAATAAATTGTGACGACATTTATAATTTATTTTGGAATAATAACAATAATTGTCTTGAACTTTATTTTGAAAATATTATTTGATGGCGCCAATTACTAAAATTTCAAATTATATTCAAATAATAAAGTATAATAAAATTCTTTGATTTAGAAATGGAGTGTACATGTTAGCTTGAAATAAATTCCAAAGAAAATTTACATAATAATTTGAATTTATTTATGTTAGTTTGGGTGTTGAGTTGATGACAGTTTATGATTTAGAAAAGCTAATAGAAAATTATTGTAGCTAAATTTCCAACAAAGAATTATTGAATTTTGTTATTGATTTTATGTTTTGGTTTTAGATTCAATTAAAATTTGAAATTTCTGTAGATACTATGTTCGTACTTAGTAAAAAAAACTAGTTTCATAGGTAAAATAAATTTTCGTGAAATAAATTTTATATTTTACTAATTTATTGATTTTTTTGGCTGAATTCTAATGCTGATTTTCAATGCCGATTTTCTAATAAACTCCAAATTTCTCCACAGCTTTCAACTACTAATGTCTATTATCAGTAAATTCTTCAGTAAATAAGTGTCATTAAAACTATCATTTTAATAACACTTATTTACTGAAGAGTTGCATAATTATATTTAAGACATTAATGATAATTAAATAGTCTCGTTTGTCATCTGTCGAAATATAAGAAGACCGGTTGTTCCAGAAATTCGTTTTTTTTATGGGTTTTGTGTATACCCTGGATATCCTATTAAAAACATAATTAATACGTATTTAATTTACTAATTTTCAAATATATAATGATAAATGATTAGAGTTGATTTATCTAAAATAATTTATTTAATCTAATTAACTTTCGTTATTTTAAAGAAATTTGATTTTGTCGTTCTGATTAATACGCTTGTTTGTATGATATACCATAATTATATCTGCTACGTAAATACTATGAGTAAATTAAATTAAAAAAAATTCAATTAAATATGAGTGCAAAATTTGTAATACGGTATTTTTTATTTCTGTCTAGTATATATCCTTTTTTTTATGTGTATAACTTTTGAATATTTTTTTATAAATTGTTGAAAGTGTACTTAATGATTTCCACTAAATAGAATCCACAAAATGCAAATTGCAATATATACATCAGTCACCTAAAAGTGCTCACTCAAAAGGATCTTCTTTTATAATTGCGATTTTATGTAAACAGAAAAAGGAGTGTAATTAAAAATTCAAACCTCTAAGGATTCTTCTTTATAATTGAAAATATTTTTGAATATATAATGAAAATTTATATGAAAAAATTAAATTTTCCACACATATTTGATGTTTTTTTAAATAATTTAAATCTAAATTTTATTTGTGAATTTACAGTCGAATATTGTTTTCAAGTCAAGATGAGAGATTGACACCAAATTAAATCAGTGCGTAAATTTGAATCCAATTTAGACCCACTAGTATGGATTCTCTGAATTTGAAGAATTTTGATATGGATTCCCTGAATTTGCAGAATTTTTTTTATTTGCGACGAGCTAATAGATTTTACCAATTTTAAAATTCATTTTTACTGTGATTGTATTAAAAGTGAATATATTTAAAGTAACATCGATTCTCGGACTAGAAATGCACCTAGCACTTTAGCAAACTTAGCCCTACCACACCGCCGGTCTATCAGTTCGTAAATTTTGGCAAAGAGGTATAATCAAATTTAGGACGTAAAAACTGGAAGACAGTGTTTTCCAAAATTTAATCACGACATACAATGAGACAAAATAAATTATTATTTACTTGGAAACCGATATAAATACGGACCCCTTAAAAAATTAGGAATAAAAATCTTAGTTACAAAATCTACTAAATAAGTACCACCGTCTTAAGTCTTAAATCCCACATCAAATATCCCAATCATTTTGTAATAGTTTATTAGTAATATTCAATTAATTTATGCCTTATTAGTTTTTAAAAGGCCAATCTTGTCCAACATAGACCAAAATAATAAAAAAAAACAATCAAACTTATCAATTCCTCCTAATTTGGTATAAAAACAAAAAAAAATTCTGACATTCTTAATCTGTTATGGCATATATTTGAAATTTACTTATCCGTATTATGTTCATATTTATTTTCCCAAAACATTAAAATAATAAAAAAAAAAATATTAAGAATTAATAATCCAAAATAAAAACTTTATTATATTTCCAATAAATATTATTAACTGAAAATAAAAAATTCTGCAATGTTTTAATACAATAATATTCATTCTTCCGTAATAGCCTATAATATCCAAAAATGAAGAAACAAAATATCCTTTTTAATTTCACGAAACATTAAACAAAGATTTATTTTTCTTGGTTTTTCATGTTTTTTTATTTTGTTTCGGTAAGATCAGGCCTCACAGATTTCGGTAATATTTTTTTTTTTTTGTAGTTGTCCATTAGTAAAAAATTATGGTAAAAAGTATTTTTGGTGTAATTTAACCTGCACTGTTGTAATGACAAAATTAAATTAAAAAACTAACGATTTGAAAAATAAAATAAAATAATATTTTACCTCCTCTTTAAGTTTTACCAATTTGACTTGTCATGCATGATAAAGCAATTCGTGCATACCACCCAAGGTCCAAAATAAATCGCCATCAGCGATTTATTTCAGCACCAATATTAAACTTTATTATTATAATTTTTTTTCGAAGAACATATGGTACATGTTAGTGTACAGATTAATAGTGATAGTGATTTAAGTTCAATCCATGCGGAAATTCTTTTTAAAAATTGAACTCATTTATCTCGTTTTATACACGGTTTGTTTTATATTTTAATAATTCAGATTTTGTTATTTTTTATTTTTCAACTCTTTGATTACCTGGTGGTCAGAGAAAATAGTTTGAGTTGGCAACGTTGGTGGTTTTTCAGTTGGAATTATATGATTTAACTTGATTTTATTTATGAAGCAATATCCGAAAATGATGATGTTTATAGCAGTCATCTTGTTACTTTAAAAGTTAATGTAGATTGAGGAAATTCATTACCGAAAATATTGCAGTTCGAAAAATGAATTTGAAATTGAAAATTTTACTATATTTGTGGGAAAAATGTACAAAATTTCTATTGAAGAGATTTCAATTGAAATTGCAATATGGTCTACACTGCATATTGTGGTAAGCCTTTGTGCTAGAAAATAGAAAATTTTTCATATTATTTGTTTATCTATATATTCATCGTACAAATATAAATTATGAATTATTTTGTACTTTGTGTTTCAAAAACATTGATGGGATTTTGGTCAATCATTGTTTTTGTGTGTAAAAGGGCCGGTCAACAATTCAAATTTCATAATTGAAATTAAGAATTTTCAAAAAATATTTAAATCTCTTTTCATATTTTTATGCAATCAGTTTTATTGAGTTCGAAATTTAAATTAATATGAAAAAAATTAAATTGCAAATTATATAAAAATAAGTAAATATAAAGGAAGGAAATTTGTGAAAGTCCATAGTCACGTAATTGTTACAATTTAAAATTACTAATTTTTTTTTCTGCGTTTTAAATGGACATACAAATAATAAACGCTAAATAGTATAAGACATGCAATTGCAATCACTATGGTTAAGGAAATTTAATACTAGTTTAGTTAGATATTTTACTACATAAAATTAATGTGTAATATGCTCACCTAATTAAAAAAAATATATAGAGAAAAACAAAAAAAAAACAAGGTTACATTGCGTGAATCAGCATAAATTTATAAAATATCGTTTCGTATTTTGGACCTACAGAAAAATTATTTTTTTTTTATGTTGAAATAGTTGAGGCGTGCATCAATGTAGTTAATTACTGAACTGGTCATAACTAAATAGTTTTCATAATTAACTTGATAATCTCAGCTAATCATGTGGAATTTTAAATAGGTGTGCATAAATGTTAATTTAAATAGATTAAATGATGCCAAGTGGAAATAGATTTATAGAATTTAAATTCATTTCGAAAATGTAATATTAATTATATTCGCAGTTATATCGACTATTTTTATTCTCTATGTTAATTTTTAGTCAAAGTTATTTGTGGTAAAAAATTGTCTAAAATTGAATGGAATTAAAAACAAGACTATATCTGAACCTTAAAGGAAATCAGTTTCCAAACCTTACAAGATTTTTTACAAGTCACTAACACCTTCAGTATAATCTAAACAAATTCGGCAGGTCGATTGCTATGAACTGCAGAATTTGTGTGGTCAGAGAAAATTTCTTGAAAATCTCCAAAAAGATTCTTGATTTCTTGGAAAAATAAATTTCTTTAAAGACCTTTAGAAAAGTAGGGTTATTGACCAACTTTTTAATGTATTAAAATTTGTCTTGTCTGGATGGTATTGGTAATAAACTATGAAAACCAACCGTCAATTAGTTCTTTGTCTAAAAAACTAAACTAAGAAAGTAACTTGCACTTAGGAACTCTAAAACCTTTTATTCCAAAAACAAATTAAAAGCCCTAAATTTGCAATTCCATTTAGAAGTAATAAATCTTATTAACTAAATGCATTAACTATCAGCAATTCTGAATTGCACTGGCATTGAAAATCTCTATATTTATTCACAAAAATTAAATAATTTAAATTTAATTTATGTAATTAGATTACTCGTCATGTATTCAAAACACATAATAACTGCACGTGATTTGAAAAAAATGTAGAACAAAAAAAAATTAAATAATTTTTCATTTTGCATGTTTGTAATTAAATACCTGACATAATAATAATAGTTGCTGGTTTTTTTTTTTTGCATTCCATTTGTGTAGTAAAGTGTAATTAAAAGCAAAAAATTTTACTATATGGTGTTACTTGAAAAGCATAAAAAAATCTAGATATTAAATCTGAAGACACTGAAAAATGCCATTAGTTATTAAATAATTCTTTCAAAGTATTACGTTACTTCAGACAATAATAATGAAATTTTATTACAACTTCCGGCTAAAAATATTTTTTAAGTCATATTATGTTGAAAATAAAGTTATAGTAACATAAAAATTATTCAATCTGTGTGACAATTTTTTTTTTTTTAAATCTGTAACATGATAGTTAAACATAAAATAAAAAGCGTTAACCGCCTGTCCACATACTATGCTAATATAATCTTATAGAGTTGCCGTTCAATTAAATGTTGTAGATATTAATGTGATTTGAATAATCGGAAATTGAATATTCAATTACTGTTAGTATTAATTAAGTTATCAAATAGGAAAC
Organism: Empis livida; assembly: GCA_963932195.1. Taxonomy (NCBI): domain Eukaryota; kingdom Metazoa; phylum Arthropoda; class Insecta; order Diptera; family Empididae; genus Empis; species Empis livida. Next base: position 2,808,962 of record OZ010649.1, read on the forward strand.
GAAATCATAAAAATTTTAAATTAATTTGTTTGTTTCATGTTGTTGGATTGCTAATTAACGTTACTTGTTTCAATGTTAATTTATAAAATTTTTTACTTTATATGAATTTGAAGGTTTAATTCAAAATAGATTACGACAATTCCACCAGATCTGCATAGTCGCCAAAAATATCATATCCTGCTTACTTATTGATATCATTACTGAAATCCAAATAGAATCAAAATAAACTGGCCATTTTGCACGAATCGATGAAGCCAATCATACAAAACATATTTTTGAGATTGACCAGATTGAAAACAGCGATTTGAACTGAGGTGGTCGGACAGATTAGGATAAATGCAAAATAGAAGTATATTAAATTGGTTCTCGATTACTAAATTTACTCCCTTAGAAAATTGTCACTTCTGATTTGAAATAAATAAAGTTCCTATTTTCCAAGAAAAAAAAGTTTTTTCATAGTTTTTCAAAAATTCCATAAAATCTGAATGATTATAAGTGAAAATTCAGGTAATTTTCGTTGTGTTATTGAAAAGTACAATGAACTTTTATCTCACCTAATGATTCCAAGAATTCAAAAAAATACCAGACAATAATAAAGTCCAAAAATATGAGAGAAATTCAAAGAAAAATTATAATAAAATATTTATGTTCATAATAATACAATTTTTTTCAAGATAAAAACATAAATCTCTGTCACTTAGAACATAATTTTTATCCAAACCTTTAGTCGCCTACAACCTTTTCTTATTGTTACTCCTTATTTATATTTTACCTATGTCCTTATTTGAATTATTGCATATTTTTATGTTATTATTATAATAGTCAGATCAGAAAGTTAATAATAAAATTTGACAAGATCTTGTCATTTAAATAGTATAACTTATTTTTTAGAAATTAATTTTGGCAAAAAAAAGGAAATTTATATCTTATTTTTTATGTCCATTTCAACAAAAAATATAATCCTTAAAAAGGAAAATATTATGTAATTTATAACGAAAACTATGTTATATGATGTTTTACCAGAAAATTGGTTTTTTTCATATACCGTATTACCTTTAGGGCAACTACAAAAAAAAATGTGTACCCGTAAAAGCTTAAAAGAAATATTTTTTGGTTTTTTTTTTGTGATAAAGGTTGAATAAACGGAAAAAAATCCTTGGCTGAAGAGGAAGAAAATTGTTTTGTTCATTGAAAAGAACGTAAATAAGAAACGAAATAAAATATGATAATAACATTGATCCCTGAAGAAACTATGACATATGTTTAAAGTTATGCAAAAACGTATAAGGATATTTTTTTATTTTTTTTGTACATTTTGATAAATTGAAGGATTCAATAGTTAAAAGATTTTTATGTTGTTTTTACGTATTATTATTATGGTTAGTTAAATTGAATTGTTTTGGTTATGTAAGAAATATTTTATTGGGTTATAAATTCTTTAAAAAACGTATTAAAAAAAAATTATTAGTATAATATAAAAGTTAATGTAAAATATTTTATTGTTTTCTTTTTTTTTTTGGTTTTTGGATTTGTTTATTAGGCTACATGATTTATGATGAAAATCCGCCTTCAACAAACACCATAATTTTTACGAGGCTAAATTTGTAAAGAAACAAAAAAAAAATTGCGCAACCATAATTGTACATTTTTAATGTAATTTATTTTTATAATATAAATAACCCATTATAATAAATTAAATATAATATATTAACCCCCAAGTGCACCGTGATACGCTGTGAATAAAATTTAAAAAAATACTGAATGGTTTTAATATTGAAATTTATTTCGAATTTTTTGTTATTTGATTGTAATTTCCCTCGTTTTACTTAAATAAAAATATGATTTGTCAATGTATGGTGTGTGATTTGTCAAACTATGTAATCCTTATTTTCTGACAATTTTAGATTATTTATGATTTTGATTGCTACATATTTAATTTTTAATTTTCAAATACTTGTTCTGAACCAAAAAAAAAGATTTGGGAGAGGTTAAAACCGATATTTTTATTTCTGCATTGATTGACATTGTCAACATGTGACAACTGAAATCACAAATTGACAAATTTTGATTTACAAAAAAGTTAAAAACTTAGAGAAAAATAAATTTTTTTTTGTTAGTTTTTGTTAACCGCAATAAATTAATAGACAATGTAAAAAAGGATATTTTTTGCATTTTTCATAATTTTTTTTTCTTGATGATTGTAGAGCCGAATTCTTCTATGCTCCTTTTTGATTTATAATTAATAAAAGTGAAAAATAAAAATAATTTTGTTCTCTAAACCCACCAGTTTCAATATCCTTAATAACCATAAAATAGCAAATCAGTAGAAATGGTTCCACTAATTTTAAATTGCGCACTAAAGGGTTAAAACTTTTTTGATGTCCATATATTTTTTCATTTGAAATATTCCATTACCAAATATGATTTAAATATAATTAGTTTACGACACTAAAGTATGCAGATCCGCAATAAAACTATTTTAAATGTATACATTGATTTTACTATACTTGAATTCTTTTTTTGTAATTGAAATAATTTTTATTTATTAAAAGTATTTTTAATTAAAAGTTCAGTGACATTTTAAATTAATTAAATTTTTTATATTTAACAAAAAATTAAAATATATAATTTTGAAAAATATACATATTTGAATATTTAATTAGATTTTCATTTAGTTGAAATAATTTTCTAAAATTAATATTTGAAATATTTCCATATATACATTATAATTCAAACCTGTAATTGACTTACGTGTTATTTAGGTTAATTGAAAGGAAATACTGAAATAAATTTAATAAAAATTCTATTTGTGGAAAATTGAACGTGATTAAAATTAAATTTTTATACTTTTTTTTTAATAAATAAATCAATATATACTTTTATTATTAGAAATTAGAATTGTACTAATGAAAAGTATACTTAGGTAGAGATAGACTAATTAAAAATTACAAGTTTTTTATGCAATTTTAGCCCTGAATAAATTTTTACTTAAATTTTCAATGCTGTAATATCAATTTATAATTATATCCTTTTAATATTTCGCCTAACAACATGTTATTTACTTATTATATTTTGACTTTTCATAATCTTGAGTTATTGAGAATAACCTCTTATTTTTAACGGATTGAGATTACAAAATTTGAAAGATTTCCATTGATGATATTATCAGGATCAGTCACACAAAACAGCCTACATAACAACAGCTTCTCTGTAATATGAAATGTATTTTTAATAACATGTTATTGTAATATGAAAAAATTAAACAGTGTAAAATGGAATCTTACCTAAGTAAAAGTAAAACTATTTACGTAAAATTTTCTTTTCTAAAATTCATTGATGTAAGTGATTATTAATTCTCTTAAAACGCCAATACAAAAATAGTCAAGAATACTTTTTTTTTTTAACTCTGATCATGTACATTGATTTAAAGTTATCCGCCCATGTTATTATTTTAACATTTTTCTGTTTCGTTATAAAAAAATACAACATTTTGTGGCTATTTTCATAAAGAAATACCCAACACCTAAGCATTATAATATTGTCTAAGGTATTAAAACCACGCAAAAGTCTCACCTTAAATAAAATTATATATATAATACATGTACAAGTACGACACCTTCTTAGTTGAATTAAAACTGACGGACTGTATTTATATAAGAATGAAGCAGCGAAAAAAAAACGTTAAAAATGAAAGTTTAGAAAAAAAAATATTTATTTTGTTTGGGTTGTTAATTAATTGACAGACATTTTTTGCTTTGGAATGACAATTAAAAGTGAAATAAGTAATTTTATTTTAAATATCTAAGGGAAATTTTAATAATTATAAATCCTTTTTTTACTGGACCAGTCACAGTTGAATTATGTGAAAATTTGCCGAAACATGATATCCTACATTTCTTAACATTTTAACATAACTTATAATTTCGATTGATAAACTTACCAATAAATAATCATTTTTATTTGGTATAAACCAAAAGAAAATTTTTAAGTCTTTACTTCTGGGTTGATTGACTTTGCCAAATATGACAATTGAAATGATAAATTTTACAAATTTCGGTTTACAAAGCAGTTACTTAAAATTAAAAAAATTTTAAGTAACAAAGCAGTTACTTAAAATTTCGAAAGCATTTTATTATGTCAAGTTATGATAAAAGTTTTTTTAATTTACTCTGCTAAAATTTTGTAAATGTATTCTGCCAATGTTTTTGGCAAATTTCTACAGAATTTTGATCTGTTTTAAAACTGATTAATAACGAATTATTTAAATAAAACATTAAGATATACTTTTGAACCATATTACAACAAAATTCAAAAATTGTTTACGTCAATTTGATTTCCTGCTTTCAACATAAAATTTTTTCTTGTCTGACCAATAATTGGGTACAAAACACAACAACAAAAACAAAAACAATATAAAATAATTGGTAAGAAAAAAAAAACAATTTACTCTACATCTGCTGTTGCAGCATAAAATTTTCAATTTGCATAACATTTTCAATTTTATGCAAATATTAAACCAGTTTTTTTTTTTTGTACAATTTACACCCATCATTATAATGGTCCATATTCTTCTCATCGCGTCTCTTCGTACTATATAGATTTTGTGGTAGGTTAGTTTAGTTCAAGACACATCCAACCAGCCAGTTTAAAAATAAAAAAAAAATTATGGTATTGCTGGTCTGAAGAATTGTTAAATTGTTACACAAAAAAAAAAAAAAAAATAGAAAATATCTTTTATGTAAACCAGTTTAGTAGAAGGGTTTGGCAAAATTCAATATTTGTTTAGTAACATTATTTGTAATAGGTTATTATATTTGAATAAAACAGAATCAAAAAAACAGAGAAAAATATATTTGATTGAAATAGAAAGGAAAATATCAAATTTATGTACAGAATAAATTTAAATTGTTCCGTAGTATACATAGGGTAACAATGAAAGGAATAAAATTTGTTGTTTTTGTTAAATTAAATGAATATTTTAATTGGAAAAGTGTTAAATTTTTAATTGTTAATAAGTTGTTGAAATATTGCTGATGATACTTTAATTTTTTGAAAGATGTTTTCATTTAAATAGATTATAAAAAAGTTGGAAAATTTACAAATAAACTATGAACAATTGTAGTGATATTTGTAAAATCCTCTCAAAAGTCTTTTATCAATTTTACAATTCGTAGAATGAGCTGTAGTTGAAATTTTCATATTATCATTAATACGGTATACTTAATATTATAAAAATATTGAAGTATGAATATTAAATTTGAGACACTTGGTTAGAAAAGAGTTTTTGTATTTTTCAAAGTATGGTTCTCCCTAGATCAGCGAACTATTAAAAAGTAATTAAAATACCAACAAGTTTTAGTAATGGCATTGACCAATAAGGTAAAAATCTGCAATATTTTAAAATAAATTAATTTTCCTATTACGTATATAAAAATTTTAATAAATTTTCTATTAGCAAAATTTTTGATAAAATGTGTAAAAGCATAAATTAATGTTTTAACAAAAAAAAAACATTTTTTTTTTTTTTAATATCAATTTGTTGATTAATTAAATTTTCTTTGTGAATAATCGAGATTATTAAATGTTTGTTTATTTTATTTTTCAAATATTTTGTTTATTTTATCTTAAAGGAAAGTATCTGTTTTACTTAACTTAAAAATACCACGCACCGAAAATAATGAATAATGTACAATAGTTTCAAAATGATAGGATTTCTTCAATTGTGAATAAATTTGTAACATATTTATAACATAGGACTATTTGTAACATATAGTGGTGACTATGAATATCAGTAATAAAAATGAATACCAGTATCAAAAATTAAAGTTAAATGTAATTTTAAATTGCGATAAATTGCTAATTTGCAAAGACTAAATGGTTCATTGATTAGCTTGTTCCATTTAAAAGTTTCTTCACTAAAATAAAACCTATAATTTAAAAGTCATAAAAATTAGTCTGTCCTACTAATTGAAATAGAATAAACTCTTAGTGGTAGGTAAGCTTTGGGAAAGAAAAGCTATTCAACTTCGCAGTTAAAATTTGAATTTCAGTAGTACAAACATTTTGAATTTTTCTTGATAATTTTCTTAATAAATCTTTCAAACTTTCCTACGTCTGTCATAAATTTATTTGAATATTTTACTGTGATAAGTAAAATTTTTAAAAACGTACCTAACAGATAGATACGAACCAGCAGTAAATCGTTAACATAACAGATATTCTATTTAAAAAAAAGCCTAAAAATAAAATAATGAAAAATTTAATGTTTTTTTTTATATATTTTTCTGTACAAAAATTACACGTTGTAGTCCTTACAAGGATTTTAATTTTATTATTTAAATTATTTTTGTTTCAAAATTACTTTTATTTTCATGAAAAATTCATTGATAAAATTTTTGTTGTTGTGTTTATTTGGAAAATTTTTTTTCTGGATACTTTCATCCTACTTTTAAATTGAAACTATTTTTATCCGAAATTATTATTAGATATTCGAGAAAAAAAATTAGGTAAACACATAGATATAATACACCTACTCTGTTATACACAAATTAAAGAATCTTATATAATTAAAATATCTACAAAAAATAAATTGCAGAAAATTGTGGAAAATTTTTGTGGTTTTTCATGTTAACTTTGATAAAATTAGAATCAGCAAAGGATAATTTTTTTTACAGGATTTTAAGTTTATAAATATTTTCGAGATTATGCTCATTAAATGAAAAACTTAATTTTAAACTTAATTTAATTTTAGTTATACTCGAAAAAAAAGTCCTTTTAAAAGTTTGATATTCTCAAGTAGAAAAATAGAAAAAAATCTAATAAATTTTGATTGCTCAACTAGAAAAATCTATTAATAATAATTTTACAATTTTATTTCGCATTTGAGTAATATTTCAAATATCTTTAAATTTTCCACGCTTTTCCTTATATTTTTTAGAAATTTAAAGTAAAATAGAAAATCTTCCATTGCTTTTATATTAAAATGAAACATGAAGACAAAAATTATAAATTTAAATCCACATTTCTTTTTATGAATTTTAAAGGATTATAAATGTTTATCCTTAAGCAGTGCAGAATATATAATTTTTTTTAAGCTTTACTATTATTATTCTCTATTCAGTACCGCAGATATTTGAGTTTTGCATTTAAAATTTTCTTGAATTATTTAACAGTCACTAAGAACATATCATTTAATTTCCATAAAGAAGATAATATTTTTTTTTTATTTTGTCAACCATGGCAAACATCTTTGATTTCAAATTTTTCTACAAAAAAAAGATTATTTTCAAAATAGTGAAATTTTAATATGTTTTAATAAAAAAAATTTTCAAAAATAATCTTTTTATTATGTACATACTTTCTAAATAAATTCATGTTCAGTAAGCATTTTATAGTTGAGCAAGAAAATTGAAAGTATGTAAAATCAAATAACATAATTTATTTAACATTATAAACATTTTAACTGGCAAATTTTCGTGAATATTTGAATTTATAAAAAGATTAAAATTTGAAAAAAAAATATAATTAAAAATTCTGTTGTCAGAAATATAGTTTTTTATATTAAAAAGCTAAAATATACTTAGAAAGCTTAAAACCCTTTTTTATTTTACATAACTTTACAAAAGTTATTAAAAAAAAATTTATAAAAATGATATTTTCTTGACATTATTTTCTGATACCTAAAGGCCATTTGGATAATACAATTTTTTTTAAAAATATTATTTTAATATTCTGGTTGAATTGAAAAACTTTTAAATTTAAATATAATATTTGTAAAAGAAGGAAAACGTTTAAATGAATGCCTTAAGTTATTAAAAATTATTATTAAAACATAAAATTAATTATTTTAAAGAAGTTTGTAATCTTATTTAATTAAGAAAATAAACATTTTTGTCATATTTGTTAAAATGAAAGAATATTTTAAAAATTTAATTAATCATTCATAAAATCATAATTGAAAAAATATCAGTTTGTCAATCTTGAATCTTGATTTTGTTATAAATTTATTTAAGATTTTCTTTTTTTGGTTGAATGTTTTGATTGACAGATATTTTTTTTTGGGAAAATTGATATAGAAAGGTATTTGCAATATTATTTTTTTGAGGAAAAATAAATTTCTTATATTTAAATTGTAGATAGAACTTATGTTTTGAAAACTTGAAAGATTTAGAATTAGCAGGTAATAAGAAAAATAAATTTCGATCTAATCGATCTATAAATTTTCGTTTTATGTATCTAAAAATTGCAATTGTATATTATAGTAAATGTTTGTCAAACATTTAGCTTATAGTAACTTAATTATTGCAATGACTTTTGCACCGTGACAACTAGTTTTTAATAGTTAAAATGCAGGTGAATTTCCTTTCCAATTTATAATATTTTTCTTAAAATATTTCAGAAATACTTTATTGCTAACGTTATTTGTAAAAGTTTAGAGAACATTAAAATATAGCCTGTAAAATTTGCAACTACTGTAAAATACTTTAGTCAAATCTGTTTTTATTTCTTAAATAATATTTACCCTGTTCAAAATTTCGAAACCGTAATATAAAATATAGCATAAATGTCAAAAAGTATTATTAAAATTTTTCAAATAATGACATAAAATCTTAACATTTTATTAGCACTTATGGATATACATATGTTTCTTTAGTGTTAGAGATTGTAAAAGTAAATAGTAGAAAAGTTTCTAAGAAACTTCAAATATTACAAAAATTATTTGTTATCAAAATATAATAGTAAAGTTTAACTATTTATCACGTTTGTCACGTTTTCCATATCTAATAATATTTTCTTATGGTGATTGTTTGATGAGGGTTCGAATTAATAGTATACCATAGTATACTACTTTTTTTTTTGAGTGTGTCGTCTTTGTGAATATATTTTCAATTTAAGTTTTATGTTTTTAATAGAATTTTTTTTCCATTTAAAACCTTGTTTCTGACAAAAGGTATAAAAACAATTCAACTAATTAAATTATATTATGTATTATACTTTACCTTGTTCCATCATTAAAATTAAAACTTTGTACTTAATATTTTTTTGTATTATGTTTTTCATAAACTTTATAAGTATTTGTCAATTCCAAGGACGAAAATTATACTAAGTAGTAACAAAAAAAAAAAATAAAAGATATTTTTATGCTTGAACTGATTTTTATTACAGACAAGGCAAACATTTTCTTCTGAAAAATTTAAGGCGTCACTAAAGTCCTTAAAGAAAAATTATTATAATATTTTGACTGTTTTTATTTTATTTATTTTTTCATCATCATCTTTCAAAACGCGAAAAACTCATATACATTTTTTTATGTTTATATCTAAAATATAATATATATTTTTTAAGTACGTATTTCATAAAATTACAAGAACATAAACATAAAAAGTGACAAATGTTAAAAAGAAGTATAACAAACCGCAAAACATAAATTCTGAAAAATTGCCCACTTTTTTTGTTTTTGAAACATGTGAGGTGGAAATGATAGAAAAAAAATGAAAATGAAAAATTTCTGTTTAACATATTTTTTTTTTCCGTTCTTTAAAACATAAGAAATATTTTATTAAAAAAAATTGCTTTTATATTCATGATTTTTGTAAAGTTTTTTTTTGATAAATTTACAGAAAAATATTAATGTTTATTTTATTTTTCCACATTGATAAATTCAAGTTTTTCTTTTTAGAGAGGCTGTTTTAAAAAATCATTTCTGTTAGTAGTTTGCATTCTGTTTGCCCATATGTCCGCGTGTAAACTTTTCCAAGTTATGATTTATCATAGTAGACGTTATAATATGATTTAGCATAGTAAATGTACCCATAAAATATTGCCAAACCCCTAATTGCAAAAATTGTAGAATTTGCCACCTACCCAATGACCCCAATTGCTTTGGGGTCATTGGGTAGGTGGGGTTAATCGTGTTTTTCCAAATGTTACATAGTATATAATTCACATACTTGAAAATGTAAGTTCAAACAATTAAACAATTACCAAAAGCCATCGCTTTAAGATGAAGAGTTTTAATAGTTGATTTTACCACAAGGGACATAACACTGTTTAATATGAAAATTTAATCTTTTAATTTTTAATACGGTTTTCACAAGCGTTTCTTTCTAAATTTTAAATTGCCATAAAGTGCATTTGTACGCACGCAAAGAATCTCATTCATATCTAACTACTCCAAAGCAGTTTTGTTGCGCGGCATTATTTTTTTTGTGCGGCGAAATGGAATTTGTGACAGTGAAACTTTTGACCTTATGATAAAGAATTTTCCGAGGCAACAACAATTTAAATTATAAAACTAAATTTTGGAGAAAAATTTAATCAAAAATTTACATGATTATTTTAAGGAAACTTTAATATTATCATAAAATATTTCCATGACTTCACAAAGGATTCAGATTATCAGCTTAATTTGATAATTATTACAATTGTAAAAAAAAGGTTATACATATATAGAAATATTTTAAATTTTCATTAAATTCACAAAACAATTTAAGAGAAAAATCACATTTTAACTTTCTATAATTACAATTACAAAAGGTCGCTAACATTCCAACAATTTTTTTCCTATATCTTTTTTTAATAATTTATCTTAATTTGGTTTTTTATTTTTATTTGCAATGTTAAACCATTACAGGAAGACTTTTTTTTATGGATGAGATATTTTAAAAGCTGTGTAAATGATAGAAATCAATTACCCATTCTTCCTTAATTGCAGATTTATTCAGATCAAAATATGAGATTTTTTCCAGATGAATTTTTGATGAAATTTTAAAAATTAATTATATGAAATTTAATTTAGTTAAAAGCGGATAAAATTATAGGATTTGTTAAAAGATTATTCAAAATTTTGAGATTACAGAATCAATAATATTATGTAGTTCAATTTATTGATTTCGTTCCATGTTACGAGTACAAAAATAATAAAAATGGTCCGTTTATGATTACGAAAAATTCTATTCCTTGTTGTATTTGAGAATTATTTCCAATTAGTCTGATGTGAGGTTAAGTGCTAGTAGCAATGAAATACGATAAATTATTAAGAAATTTGTCAAAAAGAAAAAAGATTTTGTCCTTAAATATCAAGACATTATAAAAGAATCTAAAGAAAAAGAATTTGTATTTTATAATTATAAATTAATGATCCTTGGAAAATTTTTGGGTAATAACCATATTTCATAAATCACAGACAGAATAAAAAAATTCGATTAATTTGAAATGTCAGAATCATTTCATAATAATGAAAATTTAATAAATAATTAAAATTTTATAATGTTTAGTAAACAATTTTTAATTAATAAATAATTTAATGTTCAAAGTTAAACAAAATATTTTATGATACAAAAATTTTTCAATATATTTTTTTTATTAAATAATTTTTTATCCTTTTTTTTCTGGTTTTTAAATTGATTTAATTAAAAATTTTCGGTTCATAAATATTTTGTAAGATATTTAAATTTTACTTTTATTGATTTAGCTTTGTGGATGTAAAAACTTTTTGAATTATAAAATTATTAGAAAAAGTGGGTTAGTTGGTTTGATGGAGTGGAAAATTCGTAGGAAAATCATTCCTAGAAGTTATTGGTGCTCCTGTCAGTGGTAGAATAATATTTACTTTATATAACTTCAACCCATTCCATCCTACTCTCTATTTGAATGAATAAAATTGGAACTTTTTAACTCGATCTAATTATGAAGGAAATAACGTAGCATTCTTTGTTTCCTTTAATGCATGGACAGACAGTGGCAGAGGACGGAGATTGATTGACTGAAAACTTATATAAAAATAGTTATTTTTTAATTCACTTCTATTTTTTCGTAAAATTAAATAGATTATTGAACAAAGACTTTCGCAAAATTGATGCAATCATAAATTGTCGTTATTTTGCCTGATTAGTGAACAAACAATTTTAATGAAAAACTTAATTTAATTTGTAAAAACACGAAATTTAATTGAAAAAAAAATACATAACTTAATTAAAAGTTCTTACGAAGACTAATTTCCTTTGATAAAGTTAAATAATCTTATCGAACGTATAAAACCTCACTCTACAAATTTTTGGTTTTAAATTTCATAAAATATTCAAATATTATCGGAATTTAAAAAAGTGTATTTAACCAAAAAAAAAAGAAAATTATTTTACCTACAAAGGATTTATTATACAGGAATACAATCCTAATAGAAAATCAATAAAATCCTAAAAAAAAAAAAAGTTTTGACTTTGTTGTTAAATTTTCTTTTATTATTATAGTAGAAAATTAACCCTGCCACTCTTGCAATTAATAAAGCTAACCTTAATTTAATTATACACCTTTTCAAAGTATACAATAAAGAACAAATAAAAATCGTTTAATAAAATGATCCTTTAATTATTTACGAGCATATTTATTTATACTTAAATTACCTTGAAGTTTTTATTTCAGATTTTTTTTTCCGATTTACTTGGTTGGGTTTTTTTCTTTGCTGTTGTTAAATATTTAAATTGAAGAATTAAATAAATAAATCAATAAAAATCAAATAATTTAACTGTAGTTTTAATTGATATATCAAATTATAAAGCATAACAGGTAAATTGGATATCATAATTTGTATAGAAATTAAATGTTTAAAAGTGATATGGTAAATTAATTTAATTTTTGAAAGATAAAACTTTCAAAGTTTTGGAATCGAAAGTAAAACCAATTTTGAGAGAAGTACATAAAAACTTGTATAGTTTTTTGAATGCTATTACTTAGAACAAAAATTAGTAGTGTATTTTTAGTCGATTTGGTATTTGTCAGAAAAGAACTTTGATTTGTAAAAACACGAAATTTAATTGAAAAGTACTTCCAACTTAAGTATCTTTCAAATTAAATATTTACTAATAACTTTATTACTGATACACACATTTAATGCCGACATTTGTCGATTTACCTTAAACCAATATTCTGTTACCGCAAATAAACTTTTCGTTTATTACAAAAAATCTTTTTACTATTTTTACTATAAATGTTTCAAAAGTTACGAGAAAAGAAATTTTATTTGCAGCAAAAGTTTCTTAAAAAAAAGTGTTTCTAAAGCAAATAAATTACGATGCTTGCAAATATATTTTATTTATTAAGATATCTTGTTTAAATGTTATATTTTTGGAAGTTTTTTATGAGTGTGAAAGTAGTTATTTTAATTAACAAATATAACTTGAACTATAAAGTTTTGGATTTTGTTAGTTCGTAATTATACTAAACATAGAGATAAATAAAATTAAACTTTATCAATAATAAAAAATACTAACCAGACTACAAAAAAAAACGTAAAAATAAAAAACTTTTCTCACATAAAAATCAAGTTTTATTTTTTATTGTCGCGTAATTAAAATAAATTTTAAAGAGAAGATAAAATTAAATCGAAAACATAAAACACTTAAAATAGCACCAAAATCAAGTAAATTTTTTACAAAACAATAGAACACGTACCATTGCACCAAAAAAAAAAAAAAAAACAAACACAAAAATTATTTTCACCCTAAAGGAAAATCTTAACGATGAGATTTCAATTGAGTGTTTATGGTTTATTTTATTTTATAAGATACATCTATCTTTTTTTGTTTTATTTAAAATAAAAATGTCATAAAATAATTTTTTTTTTATATTTATATTTAATACACTAACGTGTTTAGACAATAATAATAAAATATAGGAATTTTTTTTAAAAAAGAAATCTAGCTTAAATTTCATTATTTATTCTCAAAACGTTCAAGAAAATATTACAAAAAATTTTCTTAACGTGAATAACAACAAAATTCCAATTTTAGTATTTTAAAAAAAAAAATTAAATAATTTATTTTTTGTTTAAAGTTAAAAATCATTCAATGACACTTATTTTTAATCTTCTATAAATACCGAAAACACCTTGTTAACATTAAAGTTTTATTCTTGGCATCACTAATTTTGACTTTTCTATGTTTTTTCATTAATTTAAAATTTTTATTTTATATTTCTTTTCTGATTATGTATTTTTATGTTTTTTATGGGACTTGAAAAATTAATTTTAAAATTTTTATTTTTAAATATGATAAAAAAAAACTATGTTAAAAGTGCATTTTAAGTTTTTAAATTATTTTAATTGGTATAAGAGGAAAATTGTTCAAATAGGTTTTTTTTATATTGCTTTCTTATCAACTTTATTATCTCCAGTATATAAAAAGAAGAAAACTTTTAATTAAAACTTTCATTAGAATATAAGAAATTAGTTATTCAAACTTAAAACTTTTTTTTACAATTTTTAGATTTTATAGTAAAAAATTAGTAGATTTAAAATTTATTCTCTTAGTTCGAAATTATAATATATATTTTAATTTTTTTTAAAGTGGAAAAGTGGAATAAGAATTTGTAGATTTAACAACTTCGCCTACAAATAAAAAGTCTATGTCCTGACGTGTTTGTTAAATGGTGCTTTAAATCCCCACAAACGAAAAGCTAAAGTTGAACTATTAATATGAGCGTACTGATTTCCAAAGATTAGCAAATGAAAGTATCGTTTTGCAAGCCTGATTTCGGAAAAATAGTATATGAATTTTTAAATGTTCTTTCAAATATTTATTTCTTGCTTTCAGATTTATTTTCGAATTTAATAAGTGTAATTGCATTGCAGTGCGCACTAATATACTAAATACAAATTCAAAAAGCATGTTTTATTGAAATCGATTAGTTTTTTCAGAAATCTAATTCCCAATTATTAGAAATTTAATGAAGTAAGAGATAAATGTCGTTTGTGAACGACTCAAATTAATTAAGTCCTTTAAACAATAATTATATTAAATTTTAACAAAATATATATGGCCTCTATTCAGTATTTAGAACTTAATAATTTCGTTACATAATTATTTATTCAACCCTGCAATAAAAATATACTTGTTATTTCCAATCTAAATATTAATAGAAAAAAAAATATCCTTGTCAAGATGAAATCATATATATAATTTTTATAAGCTCCTTTTGTCAGAATTACTTCACTTTATAATATATCAAATATCATTTATAGCTTATTTTTATCTTCTTACACAAATTTTTATTTATTTATATAATAATTTTTCTTCCTTATCCGTTTTTCTTTTTGCAGTGAAATCACATATATTGAATAATCAGTATCACATTATCAAGGAAAAAAACATGAAGAAAAATGATCATATATACAAACATATGAAATGTTGATGATTTATAAGATTTTCTTTGGTGCATCACTCTGGAATATTACTGAAAAAGTAGAAGACAAGAAATTTCACATTCCACAATCATTATAATATATTTATATATAAAATATTTTTTTTACAAAAATATTATATAAAAATATTAATCCTTTTTTTTGAAATAAAGACTGAGTGTGTTAAAAAAATCATTATTGAATGATACTATTAATCACTTATTATAAAAATAATAATATAAAAAGAACCTAAATAATAAAAAAAGGCCTATAAACTTAGATAAACAAAAAATAACTTTGAAAATTTATGTATATAAAATTGAAGAGAGGAAACTACAAGGATTTATGCAATGTCCTGTAGTGTTCAGGCAATGTGCAATATTAATAATAATATCATCAATAATAATATTTATCATAATAACAATAATAATAATAATAATAATATTTATAATAATAACTCAATACATTTAGTTATAATGGATCAAGATCCAAAAGATTTAGAATCAGCTCAATTAATTATTGATGAGTTAAGAGGTAAATGTCGTTATCAAGCTGAACATATTATGAAATGGAAAAAAGCATATGCTATACAGGTAAATTTACAAGTAATAAAAATTTTAAATTATAAAAATTGAAAATCAAATAAAATATAAATTGAATCAGTTTGAATCAAGTTTTTAAAGTGTAGCTAAGTAAGACGAAAATAATTCTTGAATATCTATATAAAATATCAGATTTAAATTTAATGACCCTTTCAGTTATTAAATTATAGGATTAGTCTAAAAAGCATTAAATTGATTCATTTGAAGCGAGTTTATTGAACCCATTTGCATCGTTTTGAGAAATAAGAAATTTGCCCTTATCACTAAATGTTTCTGTTTTTTTCAGCTGGAAAAAATAGGTTTATTTAATAGCTGACCTCGAGCATTATCGTTACTGGCATTTTGAGTTGTATCAAAACTAATTTGGTTGGTCTAGCTAAACTATTTCAGAAGTTCTGATTCAAATGGTGCAATAACTAGTTTTTACTACACTGCATTGATTTTACTCTTGACATAATTTTGTCACGAATGAACCAAGGTATTGACCCTTAAAATATTTACACCCTGAACAATAATACACTCCAGTGACAATGTCCAGAAAAATTCTTCGCATATATACGCTAAATGATGCAAATGTGTTAATTTAATATATTTTCAAATATCCTATATTACCGATTTTTAACTAATTATATTTTTATCCTTTTTTAACTCAGATCCAACAACATTATCGATACCAAAAAGAAAAAACCGATCAAATGAATACACTAACAAGTCAATTACTTTTGCTTGAATCACGTTTAAAACGTAAACAAAAACAAATTGCTGGTATTATATGTCAACGTGAATTAACAATAATTCGACAACAAAAACTTATAGATGCATTGTCAAGTCGATTAGTTGATCATGGTTTAGATACACTTGATCCTAGTTATACAGATTTTGATTCATTAAATGATTCCGATTCAGCTGTTGTACTTGAAGATATTGATTCTGATTGCAATTCATCATTTTCAATGAGACGAAAAAATAGTTGTGGTGATGTGACAATTGTACGTTCAATATCCGATGCAATTGAATCAAATTTAAATAAATATTCAGGTACAAGAAGATCAAATTGTTTTTTACGGCGACCAGATATATTAGAAACTGTCTATAGTGTTGAAGAAGATCCAGAACCACAACCTGATGTTGCTGAAAAACGTGATAAATTTAAAACACGTTCCGAGAAAGCATTAGTTAGTTCACTTGAAGGTCAATTAGATAATACAACTCAGGATGTGTCAAAGACAAATTCACAGAATCAGACTTCATATTCTTCGGGATCTAATCAAACACAACAAGTAGAAAGTGGTGGTGGTAATAGTGGATGTGGTACTATACATAATGGTACCAATGGTGGACTTAAACAATCACAAGTAACAAACTTTAATCGTGTCATGTCTAATCATAGATCAGTTACAAAGCCTAAAGATGTTAAATATAAAAGAATTAATAAAGCAAAATCAAAGAGTTTAGAAGAATTACGAGGTCGATTAAAACATTGGGTTGAACGTGGTGCAGTAGCACATGACCCGACTGGTATTGGTGGAATAAATGAAAAACAAATACCCCAAACAGCACAAAGTTTTGCGTGACAATTGGCTAAGTATGCATTACCGCCAGCTAATAAGTCGGGAAGATTTAGTTTTTAATTTTAATTTTAAAAAGATTTTATTTTTGATATTTTTTTTTCTTATGTTTTTTGTGATTTATTTTTATTCTCATTATTATTGTACGATTTGTTTTCAATTTGTAAATATTAATAATTTAATTATAGTTTTATGATTTAAACATATCAATAATTGTAAATAATAATCTGCAGTCGGCTAACATATTTATAATTTTTTAATATAATTAATTTCTGTTTTAGGATTTATGTTCAGAAATACAAATATTTTAAATTTATTAATTATTATGAAGGATATCGATAGTTATATTCGTTACCGAAAATTGTGCTAGAAAGAGAGAAATTTAATTGTAATATATAGGGTATAGTGGCCGAAATAGTATCACTTCCTAAAATATCATTTTTATAAGGAAACTAAATAATATTTTAGATTTTAGATTGTGCTAAAAGTTTTTTAAATAACTGATACCAGGATTAAAATTTAATTGTCCAATCGTATAGTCTGGATTTTATGGAGTGCTAATTATGTAAATGTTTAATTTTTCATATATTTAACAACAGCTAATATATTCAAATAATTCTAAATTTGAGTCATAAATCTAAATTTGAATCTTAAATTGGACCGTGGCTTAAATTAGACCGTTTTTGGTTACCAATTTTCCAATATTGTTGCGGTACAATTAAGGGTAAGTTATTAAAATATTAAGTTTCTCGGAGGTACTTTTCGCAAACAATTAAATACTGAATAGTGGTACAATTTAGGAGACTCCCGTATATGTATATTGTATAAATAATTATAATACTCATTTATACAATTCCTAATTAAAAATATACTTATAATTTCCAAATGTACTTTTAATTTTCATAATATTTCAAAAATGTATTATTTCCAATATTTTTCCAAAAAAAAAACTCATTTGCATAAAATGTATCTTATTATATTTCTACATATTTTCTCTTGTTTTCATAATTAAATACAAAATATTTCATTAATTAAATAGCATTTTATTTCAAAACATTATATCCATCTAATTATTATTACAGTCAAGATAAATTTTGCATGAAATAATCATAAAAATTTCAATATAGTAAATTCAAACCTAAAATTGTAAATTCTTAATATTAATTATACATCTTCATAAGAAAGATAAAATTTAGCTAGAAATTCATATAAAAATAAATATAAAATGCTTAAATATAATTAAGTATTTTTTGTGAATTTAATTATATAATTTAAAAAAAAAAAAATGAGAATATTTAACAAAAATATTATAGTAATAATTATAAAAATATACTTTTGTGATATAGCTTAAATTTTTCTCAAATTATTTAAAAAATTTACCATAAAAATGTTTCCAAATTCAAATTTATTAAATAATAATCAAATTTATTAAATATAAATAAATATAATAATTAATATCAAAATTTTAATACAGAAAATTCAATTAATTATAATAATTCAAGACATATCCTTAAATCAATTTAAATATATTATTATATCTATAAAATAAAATTAAATTTGTATTAAATTTAAAAAATGTAATAAAACATAATGAAAATTTTAAATATTAATGAATTAAATATTATTAAAATCACTGATTATTATACAATAATATCACCAGTAAAAATAATTTTTAATTAATTTCATATAATATTCCAAATATAGAGAAAAATTATAGGAAAATGTTTTTTATACCTATCACATTTTGGGAATTCAGTAAATTAAATTGGGAATTAAAAGAAAAAATTATATATTTTAAAGAATTTAACATAAAAAACAAAACAAATATATACTTTTTCACATAAACAACTTTTTTTAGATAATGAAAGTGAAAATTTTTTATAAAATGACATTTAATTAAGAAATTTTTGATATAAAATTATTTATATATAAATATATATTTTTGAAAACAAATCATTTCTGTAGAATTTGTAGATCCCAAAAAAAAGTAGTATACCACAGGACAATCTAAATAATTCATATAAAATTAAAATAACTTGTAATTTATAAATCATAATAAAATTGAATTTTAATAATAATTTCATTATAATTAGTGTATTTAATTAATTTTCAAATTAATAATTTTCTGACATTGTAGACAGTTCAGTGTTGGTTGGCTTTAGCAACAGTTTTAATAACAATTTTATCAGCAACTCCTTGATTATTATACAAAAAAATATGATTAAATTTATTCCTTCTGGAAAATCAATTAAGAAATGAGTAAATAATTTGAATATGTCAAAAGCAATTTTTTTTTTTTAAATCTTGTTTAACAAGTAAATTTTCTTTGACATTAATTAATTTTTCCCAAAAAATGTTGATTTCATATCCTTTTTATTATAATTTTTCAGTATAAACCTTAAAGAATTAAAAAAATTAATCAAATCCTTGTTTTTTAATACAAACATAATTAAATTACAATTGATAAAAATATTCCTACAATAATCAAAATAAATATCTATGTAAAAATAATAACACTTAAAAAAAATATTTAATTTATATTTAAATATAAAATAAAATAAAAAATAAAGCGGAAAATTCTGAATGTAATTTTTATGTAATAATTATAAGTGAATATTATTGTTATAAAAAATGTAAATAAATACAATAATTAGTTTAAAATAAATATCATTAAATAAACAACTATTTATGTAAATAATATAAATATATATGCTTTTGAAATATGTACGCCAAATTATTAATAAAATAAATTTTAATTTATTTATCCAATTAAAATTAAGGCTTTATAAATACAAAAACATAAAAAAACATACAAAATAAACTAAAGATAAAGTTAAGCATTAGACTAGAAATTTAATGAAAAAATCCTATTATTTAAAAAAAAAAATAATAATATTTTAAATAATCCAAAGTTCTTAATATTTGACGGAAAAAATAACACCCTGTAAATTAAAACAAACAAACAAAAATTAACCCAATTTAATTTAATTTGTAAGAAAGCTTATTAATTTTATGAAATTATGTAAAAGTTAAAAAAATTATATTCAATTAAATGGAATTTTTGTGTGAAATGTAAAATAAATGAAAAAAACTCTATAAATAAATGCATAAAAAAAAATTGTGAATAAATAAATTTGAATATTGTTTTATTAAAGTTGAGCATAAGAAATTTTATTATCAGAAATTAAGAATTTATTACTGTTCTCCAGGAGTCGGCAGGAGTTACTAAAATAATTTTTTCTACATAATTTTTTTTCTATATGTATTTTTAAACCTAAATTTCAATTTTATTTGTTTACATATTCCTTTAATGCTCTCAATTTAATTCTACTACATATCTAATCTACTTGTTTAAAATTTCAAAATCCTTTGTAAAAGGAATTTTTTTCTAATTTTAATATTGAAATTTGAATTTGACATAATTTGTAGTACACATTTATATTTTATGCTTTGTTATAATATATACCTGATAGAGTATCAGAGTTCAGTCGGCGAAAAACCTTGTTTTTTATGATAAATCCTTGTTACTTAGCATTTTACGATAAATCCTTTTTGCTAAACCTTGTGGAAAAAGGAAAACCTGCAAATCTGGCAACCCTGCTATGGATTTATTTTATCTTTTTCATTACGTCATTAATGAACGGTGTATCTTTTGCCGAATGAGTTACGAATTAGAAAAACACGGTTCCAGTCTACAATATAAATTCCGTACTCAAACCACAAATGTGGGAAATTTTCAGAATTTGTGTCATCTGTATTTTGGAAAAAAGTTGAATCAAATTAACCGGAAATGCTTATTATTCTTATACTGGATAGTAGATGGCTCTGATTGATTTCAAATATAAATTTATTAAAAATGATCAATAAATTGAAAAATAAATGGAACATTTTGTTATCAGCTTTTTAATATTGGTTAATAGATTCGCCTGAGGATATGCTGTAAATGAATTAATTGAAATTTATTAATCCACAAAATTCTTTTCCAATTTGAGATAAATGTGTAAAAAATTAAACTAAAAAATTATAAGATGAGACACTTACAAAGTTTTTTTTAACCACGTTTTCCAAAGTATTTACAATGTTTCTTATACGATTTACACCATTAGAAAGTTTTCCAAAACAATTACAACAATTTTCAAAACTATTCAAACGGAAAAGTCATTTTTTGAAAATAAAAGCAGAACATTTAATAATAGTCATAAGGATTATAAGGATTATATATTTATTGATTTTGATTTATTTTTCAGGGCAGGCTTTTAAAATTTTATTCGAAATTATGATAAACATAATTTTTGGAAAAGTTTCTTTTACTCATACTCTGGGACTGAGTTAACTAAAAAACAGACAGTATTTAAGGAAAATTTTAGCTTACCATGCACTTTTAGTATGTTTACTGAAAATTGCTGAAAATTTACTATAAAAATTCTAAAATTAAAAAAAAAATTTATTTATTTTAAATACAATATTTTTTTTTAGCTTTATTGGTTTTTTTTATGTTTTTAATTTTAATTTTTTTATTTTAATTATACATTTTTTTTGACATAAGATTTTTCTCTGTCAGTATCTTATTTTTTATAATGTATAATTATAAATAAACGATGATTTTTTTTTTAAATAATAAATAGAATGAAAAAAAATTACAGGCGCTGATTTATTTTATAGATTTTATTTAATTAAATATTAAAAATTTCTTTTAGTTTATATGAATTAAATATTATAATAATTTTTTTTTTATATTTAATTTTAAAGATTATTAATTTTAAGCATTTTTTTTATGTTTATTGTTTTTATTTTGTTCATATTTGTAAGTTTTTTTGCTATTAATATATTTTTAAGTATAATATTTATTTAATTTAAATTAAATTTTTATTTTATTTTTTATAGTATGAAAAAAATATTTTTTAATTTATGATTTTATAACAACAATTATTTTATTATATTTTTTTAATAATATTTTAAATATATATTTCATAATTTTTTTATGTAATATTTTCTTTCGAAATATTTATATATATATTTAGTTAAATTTTTCCGATATATAATTTTCTTAATTAAATGCTAAGAAATAAAAGTTAGAATGTAGAAAAATTTAAGTAAATTCTATAAAAATTAAAAAATTATTTTTTAAATTTATAGTTTTAATCTAAAACTTTTAGATATAAAAAAAATGTACTTTGTTAGATGTCTGTTTACAATTTTAAATTTTGTTGACAGTCACCTACAACTGTATAGCTACAATTTTTAATTAACAGATTACAGTGTAATACAAATTTAATTTTGATATACATATATAATTTTTTATAGTCCAAAGTAATTTATACTTTTTGGAGTTATAGAGCTGGCACTGTATTTACTAAAGGTATTTGAACAAGCATATAAATACATATATAATAAATATTTATTGAATAATGGGCTAACCTTGCTCCATTTCTCAATATTTAATTAAAAACGAAAATGCATTTAAGACATAGCTTCCTTAGGAAAATGAATTACTCTCCACCATTTTTACTTTTAACCATAAGAGTAGTCATATATGTGTACAGATAATAACCAGCGATTAATGGCTAAGCTTATTACGAAGTAGTTTCCATTAACAATATTCTAAGTCATGGGTATAACTATAGTTATATGGTCTGAACTTAGGTTTATATAATCTTTGCTCAGTTCCATTTTTAACAAGTTTAAAAAGAACTTTAGTTAAATTTTTATACACTCGTTTCAAGTACAATCATTGCCAACTCTTAAGTCAATTAAAAATTTATGAAAACTTAACAAAGCTTTTTACAAAATATTATTTTTGATTTATTTTATTACATTTTTCACGAACTTTAGTTAGTATATAAAAAAAAATTTTAGCTAACAGTAAACTACATAACATTTTTTATTTATTATTTTTTTTTATCTTAAAAAAAACATTATAAACTAAATTTATTTTCTATATGCTTTTTTATGTAATAAAGTTTTAATAAAATATTTTATAATTTAACAAAAAAAATTATTATAAAATTTTTTTTTTGAATTAAATTATTGAAAATTTATTTAAAAAAATGTAAAGCTATTAAATAAATCTTTTAAAAACAATTACATTAAATAAATTTAGTAATTTTAAAATTTTTTATAAAAATTTTATTTGCCAAATTTTTATTATTAGTAATTAAATTTACTTAGTATCAGTTTTTATCAGTAAAATTTCTCATTTCTAATAAATTTACTTTTTTGTTACAATTTGTTGGTACGATTACTTGGAGTTATCTGCACTGAAATTAATTTCATTATACATCAACTATGTTTTTATACCTCTTACCTTTTGATTGATTTTTTCAGTCCCTGATTTGGATTTTTTGATTACAAAACTATTTTTAATATATACTGACACCATTAAAATAAATTATTGATAGATTTTACCGACTCAATTAAATTTCTTTAAAATATTAAATAAAATACTAGCAAACCAAAAATACTATATTTTCCTATAAATATTAATTTGGTTTATGAAATTAAATAGTAAATAGTTAATTTAATTATTTTTCTAGATAATTATTTGTATTTAGTTTTAATTAGTAGCAATTTTTCTTAAATTTTTCCAATTAAACTTTATTAATAGAACTTCTAATAAAGTATTTTTTTTTAGAAATAAAATCTTATAAATAAAAAATCTTATCATAAAATTTTAAATATTAAATTAATAATAAGTAAACTTAACAATAAAATTTCAATTTACTGAAAATATTAGTTAAAGATATTTTCCATAAAAACATAAATATTTCTACTTTACAGATTATTTTATTTTTGGTTGTTTCAACATTAAATAAAAGATATTTTACTAAATTTTTCATTGGACTTTATGTACAATAATTGATATAAATAATTTTTATAGCATAAATTTATATGTAAATTAAAATTAATCTTTAAAAAATTAAACATATTTTTAATAAATTCCTATTATTTAAATAAATAAAGATCTTTCTACAATATAGAGATTTATTTTCTTTAGTTTTTTAATTAAAAAGTGATTTTATCAATAAATTATTTACTTACAAATAATTATAATGAATATAAAGTTTAACAAATTTAATTTTACCTAATCTAATAAATATTTTGATTATATTAATTATTAATGTTTTTTTTCTTAAGTTTTCCTTTAATATAATTTTCCTAAAACTGATTTAATTAAGTTATAATATTTTAATTTTAAATAAATTTTTGCATTTCTCTTTTTTTTTTGGTGTTATGAGTATAATTCAATAGATTTTTATGAATTTATGTTTGTTTGTTTTTTCTGAATTTTCCTATTATTATTTAATAATAAATTTTAATATATTTGTATATAGTAATATTATAATTATATTTAAAGATTTTAGAAATTGTATAACAAAAAATCATTAATACATGTAAGCAATAGTCATTTTTACAATTTAATTATATTTATATAAATAAGCCTCTTAAAAGATATAAAAGAATATAATTAGTACTAAATATTTTGTATAGATTTATAATTAAACGTTTTTTAAATAGTTACTTTTCTTGTTTTTTATTCATTATTGATTTTCCATTTTGCCACAATAGTTTCCTCAAATATAAATTATGTTTTCAAAACTCCTTGACGATAATATTATTAATTATTGCAAATTTTTAAAACTACTCACACACATATTAGTTATGTTTGTAGACTTTAAGCAAAATACTGGAAATGACTCCCTTATAAATCATCTTTACAAATTTTAAGGAAAATATTGAAAATTCCTCCATCATATATTAATAATCTTTACAGTTTTTAAATTTTATGCTCAATACAAAAAAATTTCTCCTTTACAACATATTAATTTATCTTGCAGATTTTAAGTAAAGTACTAAAAACTCCTTCTCTATTAATTTATTATCTTTGCAGACATTAATTAAAATACTGGAAAAACCTCCCGCGTTAAGAATCTTTGCAATCTAGAAATTCCTACTCCACCACATAATAATTTATCTTTGCAGACTTTAAGCACAAGTTTATTGATAAACTCCTCTTTCACACATAAATTGGGTATACAGTTTTTAAGCATATAATATATCATTTTGCAGTGTATTTCGTGTACTATATTTGTACATACTAAGATATATATTCTGTATACAGACAATTTAAGCATAAAATCAGCTTTCTAATAACTCCTCGCCAACATCAATTGTACAGACACGATTACCAATATCCGATGTTGGTAATTGTATTAATTCATTTGGCATTATAATACAAACAAATCCTTGTCCAGTTTGTGAATCTCTTGGATGTAATGTAACTGGCATAAAACGTTCAGTTTGACCATCTGCAAATGTTTGTAAACGTTGATATATTTCTGGATAATGTTTTTTCAATATAACACCACGTCTATTTAAAACTGATAAAATATTTTGTAATATAATTTCTCTTTGATTTTGTGCATTTCTTGACTGTAAATTAAATGTTAATATTAATATTTCTGTAGATGGTTCTGGTGCAATTTGCTGTTGATTTATATTATTTTGTTGATTTTGTTCAGAAAATTCATTTAATATTGATTTACATAATTTTAATTTGGCACAACGAGATACTAATTGTCTTTCCCATTTAACTGGTGCTGTAGCAGTACCAGGTGCTTCTGATACAACACATATTGCAACATATAATAACATTTTTGTATCTGTTTTATATTCAGTACTAAGTCGTAATAATTCTGAATATAATTCAATACCCATTTCAGCTGGCATTAAATCTGGCCAACGTACATATGATGCTTCACCCATACATTGAAAACCATTTTTAATAAAACCTTCAGCTGATTCTGGACTACGGAATAAAATTCGTACAACACCACGACCCTGTGACAAATAACCTTTACGTGCCAATAAACTTAAATGACGCAATGTATCAACATCATCTTTACAAGCTGATAATACCTGGCGGCATAAATTCGATACCCGTGAATGTAAACATGCTTTTCTATGTTTTTCCCAATGGGCACGGCGACATTCTCTTGAACAATACAAATGTGAACAATTGTGACAACTTTTATAATATTTTTTAGCATCAACTGGATTCGTTGTTTGATCACATTTCGTATTACGACATTTTATTAATAATTCTGATGTTGTTTTTGATTCACTTGAATCTAAACTAACTCTACGTGGTGGTTGCTGAAGTAAACCACCACCTGATGAGGTATTATCAGATTGTTGTTGTGATGTAGATTGTTGTTGTTGCTGCTGGTGCTGTTCAATATTTATTTTACCAGCTAATAATTGTTTCTGCATTAGTTGTTGTTCTTGGTGTTGTTTTTGACGTTGTGCATCACCTTCACTGCGACGCCTTAAACGATTTTGTTGTTCAACTTGTAAACTACTACCTGATGTTGATGTTGTTTCAGTAGATATAATTTGATGTTGTTTATTTGTTGGTTGGGTCACACGAAACATTATTATTTCATTAGCTGTATCGCCTAAAAAAACACAAAAATTGAAATATAAATTTAAATTTAACACAAATATTGTTTAATAAGAAAAAATTATTCCTATATTTATTTGGAATATTATCTTTAAGCTACAACCATCATCATTTTTTCTAATTAAAATTAAAAATTATATAAATTTTTTTTAAAAAAATGTAATTGCGTCTTCTTTTTGTATTTAATTTCTGTATATTTTTTAAAATATTTAATATTTAAAAAAGTAATAAAATATTTAAAAAAAAAAAATTTTGTCTTTTGTTTGTAAATGGAACATAACTTACAGGTTCATACCTGTAGACCTGTATGACGACGAAGATTCTGTTGGTAATCCAAGCAGTGATGCTAATACATCTTCAAGTGATGCTGAGCTCGGTGAACGTTCAGGTGCTAGCGACAATGATGTTAATGGTGACACTATTTTGTATATATATATATATATTTTATATTTATATATATAATTTGTGATATATATATACATATATATATAAATTGCGATTATGTTTATTATGTATATTATTATGTTGAAAATGAAAATATGAAAAAGATAACAAGAAAATAGATACATTTTTTAAGGAAAAGTCTTTCAATGGTGATGAGTTTTTTTTTTAATTACATATTTTTTTTGCATAATAATAAATATTTAAGTGATTTTGTGTGTGTGATGTGAGTTGAGATGATTAAAATGTTTAACAAAAAAGAAAATTTGAAAATCATAAAACTTTGTTTAAAGCAATAAAAAATATTTTTCAGGATTTAGAAAATAAAATATTTATAAAAAAATTGAGAATTTGGAGATGTTTACAACGATTAGAATTTTAAAAAATATCTTTAAAATGTAAAAGTATCAATAAATATAGTTTTTATTATTGTCACATTTAGACTATAGAAATGTCAAAATCAGTTATGCCAAATTAATTATATTTTAATGTTAATTTTTTAAGAAGTTTATTGAATCAAAAAACTTTTCTATCAAGAACGTATTTCTTTACAACAAAATAGACTACCTTCTTAAATATTCACTGAATGTAATATTGAAAAATTCTTGGAGTATGTAATGATAAAACCAACTTCAGTCGTGTTCAAATATGAACTAACAACGTTCCTACGCAATAGTAACTAACTACAAAAAGTGTAAAAAAAATTTTTTTTAGTATTCTTCTTTAAAAACCGTAATTTTGTTTATTAACACTTTTCAAAGCATAACTTATTTTGGTTATATTTTTGTTGGCTCTATTACAAAACTCGTAATGATAGTAATTATTGTCTGTTATAAAATCTCCAATTAATTTTAAATACAAATTAATTTTTAATGTTGGGATCATTTAAACACTGTTACCACAATCTCTCATCAATAAATATCAATAAAATTATTTCGCTTCCGATTAAAAGCAATAATTGAGGAAGTGATCAATTTCCACAACTGTCTCCTACATCTGCATTGTATAGTGAATTATGATTTCATGATTTGGCATTAAGGATTACTTTGATTTTAAAGTAAGTGCTAATATTTTCTCTATAATATGTTTAATGAATAAACTACATAAAATGATTGCTGATTTACTTGAATATATTATTTATTAACCAATAACAAAATGATTTTTAACAACAAGTAATTAAATAAAGTTTTTTTTTGTAAAAAAAACAATAATAATAATTATTATCTGTTCATTAAATAATTAATAAAAAAAAATGGCGTAGAAATTTTTTATTATTTTTCTTCTTTTTTTTTTGTATAGAAATGATAAAGAAATATTGAAGACGCAATTACATGAAATATAGACGTAATTAATATTTATTGTTTGAGAAATAAAATGTAATTTTCAAAAATATTGCAAGCATGAAAGTTTTTTATGATAATTTTCAAAAAAAAAAAAAAAAGGTAAAATAAAAAGTTAAAATATTTGGTACTATTTAATTAAAACCAAGATACGAAACGAAGAATATGCAAAAAGTAGTATAGATGAATTTAGCTTAATTCATATGATTCATAATTGAATGCAATTAGAAGGAAAACTAAAACGAGTCAGTAAAAACCTTTAATTTTTAATTATACACAAGTCATAATTTGACTTTGACACGTAATATATTTAATATTTTTCACTTTTATTTTTTTATTTCAAATGCAATCTACTTGACAAATCAAGTGCTATCATCAAAAACACTTTAAACCGCTTTTAAGCCTATTAAAGTGCAGCACTAAACGAAATTTAGAGCATAAATTCTTTTTAGGGACTTTCAGATTGCGAAATAATTTTGAAGACTTTAATAATTAAAAGATTTACTGAATTGTAATTTTCTGTGAAACAAGATTTTTAACTACTAGGTAAATATGAACCATTGTTACATAAATCTAAATATCAATTTATATACAAAAAGCGAATGTAATTTCAAACTTGCAAATACCGATCCATTTTTATAGTTATAAACATTGCTTATGAAATGTGCAACTTTGCAAATTGAGAATCGTGACAGATTTATTAACAAAAAAAATATTTAACTAAATTGTAAATGTAAATTATTATTCGGTGGTACAATAATCTAGTGCTGTTCTTTGCAGTAATTTTCTTTATATAGAACTTAATGTAGTAAATTTTAGTGCACTAGTCATTATAATCTCTAATAGATTAAAATCAATTATTATTATTCTAATCTTATTAAAAAAAAATTGAAAATAAGATCTTGAATCTAAAAAATTTAATTCTTACTAAAAAAAAATTTTTTTGATTGTCAATTTAAATACATGCTAAAATAATTATTGATTAAATTATAAATTAATATTTTTTACTACAATAATCTTTTTTAATCAATTTTCGTGCTAGAAGTAAGAAAATAGAAAAAATCTAAAATAATGTAATATAAAAATTAAAACATAAAATAAAAAATAAAGACTTGTTTCAAAATTTTTGTAAAACATATTTTTTTTATTTAAATTTTTTATTGTAATATATTTTAAAATATAGTTTTTTTTAATTTAATCGTATATATTTAAATATATATATATATATATAGATAGATATATATATATATATAAATAAAATTAATTAATTAAAAAATAATAAGTAAAATTAATAATAATAACATTAATAATTAATTATATAATATATCTATAATATAATAAATACGATTTTTTTAGTACCATTAATTTTTATTTATTTTTTTTTAAATTAGAAACTCTAATATTTAGTTTATAAAATAAAAATAGTAAAGTAGTTTTTTATTTTTTGTAAATTAAAGTCTATTTTGAGTTACATAAAAGCACTGTAAAAAAACTGAAAAATAAGGATAAAAAAAATGATAAATTAAATTTTTAAAGCACTTTATTTAAAATTAAGGACACTTTAGGATGTGGATACAACAACTTATTTTTTTTTTCTGGGTTTAATCATTTCTTTCCTATTTTTTGGTAAAACACACAATTATTTAAAAAAAAATCTAAAAGCAAAAATTTCACTAATTTATACTAAGAAATAAATTAGGAATTTTCAATTAAAATTAATAATTTTTCTTTAATTTTGATGTTCAATAAAAAAATATATTTTAAAATGATGTGTTCAATCAGAGCTAGAAACGTATACAATTTGTATAGCAATACTGATGTTTTCATCAGTATCAGTAAAATTTCATTCAATTTTTCAAAGAACTTAATTCATAATATCATATCTTTGCACTTAATGTCAAATTAGCCAACAGGTTATAGTACTTTCTTAGTACTATAAACTATAGTGTACGTCAACAATATAAGTAATGCAATAAGTATAAAAAATAATAATTATTATATTTGTTAATAAATAACAATCTTAATTTTATTTGCCAAAAGTTATATATTGGCAAAACTAATTTTGACATTTCTGTAAGTTCTCATTGTAAGAATTAGAATATATTCTTTATTTTCTTACCAATACTAGTACTCCATTTAACTAATGTTTTTAATAAAATTGCAAAAATGGAACTGTTTTCATATTTAATGTCAAACGACACTGCGAGATGATGGCCAATAGTGTATAGTACTTTTTGAATACTAGTACTTTTTCAATACTAGTAAATATTACAATAAGCATGGTATGATAATAAGTACAAAATGAAATAATTTGAATACCAAATGTCAATAAATAAATAACAATCTTAATTTTGTTAGATTCTGTTAGCACTTGTAAAATGTAATATATTGGAATACTGATTTTGACATTTAAGTATTCCGCTTATGAAATTTATATTTCATAATAAGATTTTTAATTCGTTCACAAATTTTTAACTTAATTTAATATTTCCAGCTCTGATGAGTTAGGATGAAATTTAATAAATTAAGATGTTTTGATTATTTTTTTTTTAAGGTAAATTCATTAGCAAATTTTTTTTCTTTTTAGGATTAATAAATAATATAATATTTTTAATTATAATTTTAACAAAAAAAAAAAAAAATCTACAAGAATGTTTTAATTAAATTTTTGTTAGTATATTTTTGATGATATTTATATAAAATCATGATTAAAATAATAAACAATTTTTTTTGAAGGATATTACAAAATATTTAACATTTACGACAAAAACTGGCATTTGTCTAAAAGCACCATTAAAATATCTTCTTTGATAATAACTTTCGAATTTTTAAATGTTATATAAACCAAAAATTAAATTGATTGTTATTAGTTGTTGTTTTATATGTGCTACTTTTGAATAGTATATAACAAATATTTGAAGTGTTCCATAGACAGACTCACCTTAATCAATATTAAATTATAATGAAGCAATAGTATATAAGTTTTTGTTATGGTAAAATTAAACTTAAGAACGTCTTAATTGGTCAAACGAAACGGAACGTTCTGTAATGTCAAAAACAAATCAAATATATTAAAATACTATATTCTATAACTGTGCCTTTACTTCCAATTTTTATTACCCTTTCTCACTGGTAGGAAAAATTATATGAACTATTATATACCTTAGCTTAGACAGACGATACTATTTAATTATTATTGACAATATGATACTTGGCCATTAATCATCATTAATAAGTGCCATATTTGAGAACATTTCATTACCAATTTTATTGTGCTGATTTTATATATTTTTGTGCGGATTTCCAAATGCTTTCTAATAAAGAAAATATTTGGAAATCACGTAAGGCATTAATGATCATAGCAACATCTATCGAGGTAGACTGTCTAATTATATATGATTATTATGCTTAAGGAAGACATTTACTTCATAAATTTTTCACGTTTTCAAATGCAGCTAAAATATGACATTACTATTTTGTAATTTACTTCAAAATAATTTAATATTATTAAGGTGAATTTATGAATCTAAAAGGTGATAGTAAATTATTTAAATAAAGGAGAGATATTATTAAAAGAAAAAACTTATTAAAAATATTATTTAAAAAAATCTTTTTTTTATATTTTTACTTATAGATGAGAAATTTATGATTTCTTTTCCAAAAGATTTTTATTACAAAAAAAAAATATTGTTTTAATTACAAATTACAAAAAGTATTTCAAGAGCATTACAATAATAATTAAAAAAGAATAATTATTTGAAAACTTAAAATTAATAAACTTAATAAACTAAAAGCTAAATACTTTCAAAAAAAAAAAAATTAATAAAGTTTGATGATAAAATGACGACAAATTACACAGAGCAGTCAAAAAATTAAAAGAAAAATTTTCTTTAACAATTTTCAAAAAAAGAATAAAATTTTTCATTCAAATAACTAAATTTACTTTTCTTTTAAAATTACTTAATAATTAACATTTTCTTTAAAGAAAAATTAATTAAAAAATAAAGTAAATGAAAATTTAATGAATGATTTATATAAAAACAAAAATTTTCTTTTAATGTTTAATGATTAAAATTACATATTTTTAATTTATGTATTTTTCCAATAATTTTCAATTTTCCTTTTTAGCTACTAAAATGTATTTTTTTTTTATTAAAATACTTTTATATTTCTAATTTTTTGTTATTTTAAATTTTTTTTAGCTTGGCCGAATGTTAAAAAAAAATTATACAAAATTTTTTAAAAAAAATTATTTAAAAAATAATATTTTTTAAAAAAATTTTAAAAAAATAAGGATAATCGTTAATGAAATTACAATTTTAAAAGTCGATTAAATATTATTTATTATATTATTTATTTATTTATTTAAATAATCGTTGACTCACCACCAACTCCATTAACACGTAAAATATCTGAATTATAATTTTGTAAATGATATTGTTGTTGTAGCTGTTGTTGTTGTTGTTGATATCCTGTTGAATTATTAATATTTTGTTGTATTGATTGATGATGATGATGATGTTGTTGTGATGCAGTAAATGAATTATTTTCTAAAGTTGGAGTTTGTGGAGATTCAAGTGGTCGTACACCAACAAATGAACTTTCAAGCCAACATTTTCTATATAAATTATTTATGGACAAAAAAATTTTGTTG
The DNA here is from genome assembly GCA_963932195.1 of Empis livida. Lineage (NCBI taxonomy): Eukaryota > Metazoa > Arthropoda > Insecta > Diptera > Empididae > Empis > Empis livida. The sequence goes on from OZ010649.1 coordinate 2,842,202, forward strand.
GGAGAAGGAAGGAGAGAAAAATATAATTCGTTAAATTTTTTTAATAATGAAAAAGGATATTTTTTCTTATAGTTTTAAGTTTATGTATTTTTATATTTTTTTTTAGTATTATTTTAGATAATTTTTAGATATTAAATTTATGATTTTGGTTTTAGTAAAAAAATTTTTAGTAAATATACAGAAATTTTTAATTTAGGTAGCATTTTTAGTAATATTTTAAGTAGCAAATGTATACATGGTTTTTATTATGATGTATTTAATTATGAGTCTATTTTTAAGCTTAAACGACCCTTTCCATAAAAACAGATCTACAGAATTTTTTTGTCACAATTTATTTTTACTAAGCCAATAGGAATCAATAAATCAATCCAGTAGGATAATAAAACCTAAATTTGCATAAATTTACAAAAAAAAAAGGTCAGGGTAAAAAATTGATGGACTGAGTTAAAAAAAACAGCCTATAATATAGTTAACATTTTTGAAGAGAAGAAATTTGCAATAATGAAAAAAGTTTATGTAAACATTCTTGTATTTTGTAATCTTTTAAAGTTTAAATTTAATTTTAATTTTCTTTAATGTATAAGCCTCTAAGATATTTAAAAAAAAAAAACCGAAAAACCTTTTAAATTAACTGCTACTTCCGGTTGGTAAATTTCAACCATAAATCACTTAAACCATCCAATTTATATATAAAGTTTAAATATTAATTTTGACGTCGACAAATTAAGGGTTGAAAAAAAACAGACATTTTTGTGAGTCAGTTGACCCGCCACAGGGGATACATCCACAAATATCTCTAATATGAAAGTCAGAAGTAAAATATGATATTTGTATTTCTTTTTATGTTTATTTGAATGGAGTAAAAGTGGTAAGAAATTTTCAGTAACTGTAAATATTGGAAATTGTAGGTCTGGTATTTTCTCTGGTATTTTAGACGTTTTAAATTATCATTTTACTATCCAAAAATTATATGTTTGTCTTAATTATTTCTGGCACTATTTAAATAGTATTTTAACCTGAAACTTTATCAGTAAGCAATATATCTGTTAACATGCTAACTACTATGATTGGTACCCAACCTATAATTTTTTTTTTGAATATCTATAATTTAAAATCGCGTGTCTACTTTTTATACAAATTTATATGTGGTTACACAATATCATTAAGGGAATTTCTTTAAAAGCTATAATAAAAATTATAAAACCTTGGACAAAAACTACTGCACCCACACAGACATTTTGAATGTCGTGTGTCAACAAACTGCTAAATAAAATTATTCTTGGTAAATATTTTAATAAAATAGAAGTCTAAAACAGTTTAATCAAAAGGATATTATTTTCTTTAAAATTTAATTCTCTTACTACCATTAATACTATTCTTTTTTTTTTTAAACACTAATTCCCAGTTGGACGTCTGTGTTTCTCTTTGCATAAACAAGAACCAACAAGGATATTGAATTATAAATAAATTTACTTTAATAAATTTCTTTTTTATTTATATTTAATTTATACAATCATTTAAGAATCAGGACATTATACTAACATAACCTTAATATTTATTTATATATACAACTTTTTTTTTTTTTCTAAAAACCATTTGGCAAAGACACTTAATTTAAAGCCCCGAAGGATTGCGATTGCAGGAAAATAAAATAAAATTTTATTAAATGATATTTCTGGCTTTAATCCAAAAAAAAAAAAAAAAAAAGTTTTTTTTTTGCCGAAATTTTGTTAAAACCTTTGAGTGTGTAAAACGAAATGTATTCTTGTCAGGCAAAAGAAGTGGCAGCACAAGAAAAAGGACTAAATAAAATATGTATTAACTATAAAAAAAAAAAATTATTTAAATATTTTTTTTAAAAAATAGCCTAATTTTCCAAGAAAAAAATCATTTAACCTTTTTGTATTTTAATTTCTTTTTTTATATTTCAAAGGATGTGACGGTTTTTGAAAGACTTTTAAAGGAATATAATTGTTAAAGTTAATTGTTAATCTTAAAAGCGGATATTTTTTGTTTAATATCAAGTTCCGTTTCCAGTAAAAAGGTTTTTGATGTTATAAGATTTTGGTATTTAAATATATACGAAGATTGCAGAAATTAATTTTGAGTTGAAACTTATTATTACTGCTACTGTGTACCAAATATTGATTATCTAAGTAAACCAAGCATTGTATAAATTACATAAATAAATTTTTGTGTCAATTTATACAAGTTTATGTAAATTTATGTTTAATTACCCGACACGATTGATTTATTGATTTCTATTCGCTGCTTAAAAATAAATAAATTAAGATTAAAAAAAATCTGTAGATCTACCTGTCCGAACTTAAATACTGACTCAAAAACTCAAATATTTTGTAAAAGCTTTGTAGACTCTGTTAGGTCTGGCTTTTATGAAAACTGAAAGAATACTGATTTTAAGAAAATATTTTTTTTATAAATTTTAAAAGTATTTGCAATGAAATTTTTTTTTTGAAAAATATGTAATAGGACGTCAATCCTATTGAAATTGGATATATTGGAATATGTTACGATGGGTTATATATAAAATGTCCAAAGGTTAACAAGTTTATTTTTTTTTTAAAGTCTGATTAGTTGCCATCACTGATGCTATACAAATTAATTATTTAGTACTTTTATGCGTTTGTTAACCAATCCACAAGCAAATTAGCCAAAAAAAACATATTTTTTTTGGATTAGGCTTTTAATAACTTACCATTAAATTTTATTAAAATTTAACATATTTTATTTTTAGTTTCCTTTACTTTTATAATTCCTATTCTTATTAAATCTCCATAATTTTGTTTAAATATTTAATAATTTTTGTGACAAGAAAACAATTCCCTACCTAGAATTGGGACTTGTTGAACGACTTCTTGATGGTGCAGTACGATTCTGATCGTTCACATAATGTACAATAGCTGATGTAACTTCTTTAATTGAAGATTGTATTTCTGGTGTAACAGCAGATGCAGCAGTTTGTGCTGCTGATTCTGGTTTCGGTGGTTTATGTGCAAGAATTGATGATGCAAGTCTGAAATAATTTAAATTATATAAAAATTAATAACTAATAATAATTATTAGATTTGTATAAATATTTAATTTTTACCTTTCGTGTGGTGTTCTTGGTTGATTAATTTTCTCTTGACTCCTCCATCCCATATACGGTTGTCTAAATGAATTACGTATTGATCCACCAGCAACACCGCCACCAGCTGAACTAAAACTTGAATTAATTGGACCACCACGTGAAAATGAACCACGTTGTGATACACTTGGTGATGTTTGTGTTGAATTTAAATATGATGTTGACCATCTTGAAAAACCACCACTTTGATTAACATTGGTACCAACAACACCAACACCACTTTGTATATGGGTTGTACCATGATGACTGTGTGCAGATGGACTTAATAATAATGGACTACGATCTGAACGTTGTGAACCAAGTGAACTAAGTGATGTTGTTTTTGAATTTAAACCAGTCCATCTACCTGAATCGGAAGCTCGTTTCCGTGTAAAATTACCAGGTTTATAACCAATTTGACCATCAATTGGTTTTGGTGTTGAACTATATGCACGATACCAATCTGGTATATTAAGACGTTGTAATGATGCTTGAACACGTAATTGATGTTCACTTAGGGCGGCTGTATTGTCATGGGATTTTTGGAGTTCGTTTTCAGGAGGCTATAATTTTTAAATTTATACAAAAGAAAGGGAAATTAATTATATTTAATGTTATACGAATAGCTTTAAATGAATAAAATTCAGTGAGTGTAATTATTACTATTGTGAGTCAACAAAAACTGAAATATAGTTCGCAGTGGCAACAAAACGAATTAATTATTCAAAAAAATTTATTAAATGGGGGGGTTGTGGAAATAGTCAAAATTAAAATGAAAATTTTACAACGTAATTTTTAAAAGTGTAAAAGGATTTTTGAACATTTAAAAGACTTTAATTAAAATAAAGCAAGAGTAATATATTTATTTCCTTAAAAACTAAGTATACAAAAATGTATTGGACTCAACTCAAATCTATGTTGAGGAATCCTAAAATAAACCATAATATTTTTCAAGTTCTGAATTATGTTTTGTAAAACCTGTATAAAAATAATTTTAATAACAAACATATTTAATGAATTTAAGAAATTATAATAAAAAAATGTACAATCGGTCAGCAAAAAATTGTTATTTAAATTAATTTTTTTCAATATCAAAAATTGAGACTGCTTTTACTTTGAAATGAATATTCAGAACTGAAATTAAAAATATTTTTTATTTAAGGAACTTGTGGTTTTTTTTCTTCAGCTGCATTTTTATCTCTGGTAAGTAATATATCCAATATTATATTAACTTTGGTAATACAACTGGTTAAATTGAAATCAGCATAACGACATAATGTATACATATAACCTTCAAGTTGATCTCGAGTACATTCATTATATCCACTTTTACCAATTAATTGAATAGCTTTGACCATATTCTGAAGTCTACCAAAATATTGGTAATTATTTTCATTAGCAGAATATATATATAAATTTTCATTATCTTTTTCATTTGTTGCTACGTAAGGACGTACACGTTCTTGTATTTGTCGGATACCAGTTCTTTGTGACAATAAATCAGCAATTAAACCTTTTGATACCAATAAATCATTTGTAGTTGTAGAATTCTTTCTGAATTTAGCACCAGCAATTGGAGAATTTAATGGACTGGCAAATTTCTTTTCTGTTTCAGCCGCTTTCATTTTACACCAATTCAATAATTCATCCATAGCATCAAGCTCATTTAATATTTCACCACTATTGATAGATTCTTGTGGTGTTGCACGAGAAGTACTTGGAAGACTTGTTATATTTGTAGGCATAGTAAATGTTTTTGAATCAATTGGACTGTACGGTATATGATTTAAATATATTGGATCAGAATCTGAATCAAATAAAGATTGTTCTAGATCACTAGTTTTACTGCATGGTGAAATACGACGTTGTTTTTCAATATTGATTTCAGTAATCGGAGATTTCGATTGTGTTGATGATGATTCTGGTCTATTGACATAATTTGAAAATATAATTTCATCAATTCCGAATTTTAAATTTGAACCTTTAATTAAATCGAAAACTTGAAGAATTTTTTTCGTTACTAATTGTTCACCTTCAAATGTTGTTATAAAATTACCAGCTGCAAACCAATATATTGATATGTCATTTTTTTGTTGTTTCTTAAAGAATTTTTTTGGAAAATGTTTTGCGGGATATTCGATTCCATCAATTCCAAAACGTAAATTTTCACAATTTGTAGATTTTTCAACGAAATTTTGTTGTATAGTTTTTAATTTTTCTTCTGGCAAATGAAAAATATTAAATGTTATTTTACAATTGCTACATGATATCCAAAATTTTGAAAATTCAGATTTTTTTGGTATTATTTGCATTTCAATTGGTGCAATGTTTGACGGTTGCAGATTATTTTTAACTTGTTCTTCATTATCAATAACAGGAGCATTATTTTCAATTTCATCTTCGTTGTTAATAGTTAGTGGATTATCTGCAACATTTTCTTTGTTATTAATAATTTGTTCTGAATCAATGTTTTGTGCGTTATATAAATTTTCCAGTCTAGACCAAATTGATGGTGTATTGTTGTCCCAAACATCAGCCGATGGATATATCTCTGATATTGGGGTAAAATTTGACCATAAAGACTTTTTTGTAATATCATACGGTGAAGACCAATCATTTGATGTTATTTTACGTATTGGATTAGAATATGAATTTGAACGATTTAATTTTGCTGGTGTTTTAATATAAACTTTTTTCTGCTCTTCATCGGAACTTAATATTTCATCATCAAATGTTACCTTTTTATCCTCTTCTATTAGTTTTTCAATGTTTTTTTCTACAGCTTTTAATGTTTCACTACAAAGATCGTCGTGATCATATCCAATTGCACCTTCAGTTTCATCATCTTCATGACCATTGTCTGCATTCGAATTATCTGTATTTGGATTATCTTCATGCTGATTATCTGATACTGGATTATCTTTATCCTCTTCCGTAGAATCTTTATTTATTTCTTCAGTATCTTTGTTTGATTCCTGAGTATCTTTTTCAGGAAATCTATATAAATTTTGCCAACCTTTACAATTATCTTGTGCCTTAAATGTCTGTAATGATTTATTATCAAATGGTTGCCATTCCAAATCTTTCATACTATCGATATCATCACCAGTAGATGGTAAACGGGAACATCTCGATCTTGTTGATAAAATAGAAGCTGTTGATAATCTTCTTGGATCGAATGTAAATTTTTCATTATCACTAGATGGTGTTGGTGGTTCAATAGTAGTTAATGTATAAGCGCGATTTATTCTTCTCGGTGATTCACAGTTACGTAAAATATTTGAATCAATTGCAAAAAAATTCGAATTTTCAGTACTTGGCCGTGAACTACCTATTTCACCTATTTCAGGCATTTTATATATACAGGATGGTCTGTTCGCTGTGGCATCTTTTTGATGTTTAAGCATTTCTTCAATATCCATGGCAGTTTTCCAACATGTTAGTGACGATGACTCATCAATATATGGTTTTTTAATTGGAGATTTTTCAACAATTGAATCTTCTTTTTTCCATATCAACGTGTTACGTAATTTGCTCCTTGCTTCAAGTGATTCATATCTATTGTCGGCCGATTGAGAAATCGGTATGGCATGCTAAAGTAAAAAAAATTAATGATTTAATATCAAAAATATATAACTGAATTATTTATGTATACATACCGCATTATCAGATTCTCTACTTGATTCATCATATCCCAATGTTGAATGAAATAATGTTCGAAATCTATTACCCCAAGCTAACCATTCATTAAACATTCTCTCGACTTGAGCATTTTCAAATATACTTTTTCGTTCAAAATTGGTTTTACGAATTTTTTTCGGTGGTCCATAAACATCTAAAGGAATTGTATTACAAATTTCATCATTATTTCGTTTTGATAATATTTTGAATTCGATTTCATTATCAGATTCTTTTTCCTTTCGTTGTGATTTTGAAGTCATTTTGGAAGTACTTGGAATAGGACTAGTAATTTCAAGCCTTGATTTTCTGTTACTTGAAGAAGAAGTGACTTTAGAAGTATTTCTGATTGGAGTACTCATATCAAGTTTTGATAATGATTTTCTGGTAATTGAAGAAGATTCCATTTTAGAGGTACCAGCCATTGGAGTAGGCATTTCAAGCTTTGATAATGATTTTATGTTAGTTGAAGACATTTTAGAAGTATTTGCGATTGGAGTACTCATTTCAAGCTTTGAAAACGATTTTATGTTAGTCGAAGAGGTCATTTTAGAATTACGTTCGATTGGAGTACTCATTTCAAGTTTTGGTAATGAATCATTTGCTTTTATTGGTGATAATGAAGTTTGTAAAAAAAATCTTACACTACTCATATGAATTTCTTCTTCATTATTCTCATAAGTTTTATTCACTTCGATTAATGTGGTTTTACGATTTTCAGTGCGAGTTATTTTCGGTATTTCAACTGATTCGTCTTTTTTCGATTTTGTTTTTAATTTTATATCCTCTATCACTTTTTGTATATTTTTTATAGTGGATTCTTTTTTTACTCTTTTAGAATTTTCATGAACTTTTATAGATTTATCCAATTTATCTGATGGCAATTTTTTATGATCTATTGCTGATATATTAGGTTTTTTTTCAAAAAATCTATTAAATAACAAAATTTTATCTTTGACTGTTGAAGATGTCATATTAGCATTTTCCTTTTCAGTATCATCTTTTGTATAACATTCCATGTTTTGTGATTTTTTATTACCATCAACATTCATCGGAGAATGATTATCAACTTTATTAATACTTCTTTTGCAGCGTGGCGGTGGCATTGGTGGAGTATCATTATTTTTACTTTGATCAAAAACTGTTCGTCCTTTTGCTGTTGGCTTGAATTTAGGTTCATTATTTTGACAAATTTTATTCCAAGTTGAATATAATTTTTTATCAAATGAATTTCTTGGACTGTTTATTTTTTTATCAAATAATTCTGTAATTTTTTTAATTTTTGGACTCATATTAGATTTTTTTACAGAATTTTCTTTAATCAATGTTTTTAAATTGTTTTTACACTCGTTAATAAAAGAAGATTGTGCTGGTTTTGTAGTTTTTAACAGTTTTGGTGATGATGATCTTGGAATTGGTGATTGCGAAATATTATCAAATTTAGATTCATTCTGAACTAATGTAGGTGTTATTTTTCCATTACATTTATTATTATTTAAAAATTTCTCAATATCATTTTCGTCAACGGTTACATCTTCATCGAAATATTTCATTAAATTTTCAATACTTTTTGATAAATCTAAATCTTTTAACTTCTGCAAGTTGCTTACATTATTAAAAGCTAATGTTTTCATAAATGCTTCTTCATCTAAGGTACTAACTTCAAAAATTTCTTCACGTGTTTTACGTGGTCTTGTTAATGATGAATGTCGAGTTGATTTATTACGTTTACGGCGACTGCGATCAGCATTTTCAATTTCTTCTGAACATTGTAAAAAATCAGATAATTCGTTGTTGGTAAATGAACTTGTATTAAGTATTAAAGATTGATTATTCATATTGATAAAAAATTTTGGTTCTTAACACTTTAAAAATTGATATTTAAACATCAAACACTTTTTTTAAAAATATAGTAAACACTTTTTTTGTAAATTAAATTGTTTTTTTTTATTTAAAACACTAATAATAAATATATATAATAATATAAATGGTTATAGAAATATCCATTTTGAAAAAATTAATTTAACTGATAATTTTCAAAAATATAAACTGAGAACTTTAGTTAGAGAACTTTACTTTACAAAATTCAGACAACTTTACTTTGCAAAATTCAGTTATGAAATGATCAAGTTTAAGGTCAAGATCGAACATAAATAACCATCGAAAATAATTCAAATAAATAATTTAGGTAAAAATTTACCTAAAAATTACAATTAAATTTTAAAGGAAGAAAAAGGACAAAAGATAATTAAAGAACTTCTTAATATCAAGAAAGCAGTGCCGTTTTGCCTTATATGGTAATGACTCTAAATCTACAATATTAATCAATTTGTTCAGAATTATTCTCAGTTTTTAAGGACTATTTTAACAGGTAAAAGTGACAAAAAATATATGTTGTCTCTTTCTATTTAATTACCTATTTAAGATGAATTTAAAAGGAAGTGATATTAATGCGCTCACCTAGATGTGTAATAAAATTTTAGCAAAAAAAAACAATTAAAATTTAGGTGACAATTATTCAAGCCTAATTGATTACTGTGGAATTTTTGGTGCCACTGGATTTTCGATTAAAAAAAAGTACCCGAAATGTGATGAAATCTTTGATAATTCAATTTTAATATAAATTAAATTTTTTTATAGCCAAAAGTCTAGATATTATTTCGGTATTTTTCTATTGAAGTAAAATTAACTTTTAATAAACAAATTCATTAAAATATTAATTATAATAAATTAAAATACTGAAATATTTATGTTTGTTCTTTAATTATGCTTAAAATTAAGTTTTGATTTATTATAAAAAAACGACTTAATTGAATATAAATGTTTTTACAGGGAATTTTTTAATTAGACTTTATAATAATACTAAGAACATCGAACCATTTCTGATGCGGACGACATGGTTAAGTGTTTTTAAGTATTCTTTTCATATATATATATATTTTTAATTAATTTAAATCAGCGCCAATTTGACATAATTAAAAATTAGGTCACCAGTAATCATTAAATTCACCTCAGATACAAAATAAAGAAATAATTCAAAGCAAAATAAAGGATACTATAATTTATAGACTTTAGATAAGCAAATAGAAATTTAAATTTTAATAATTTTTTTGCTGAAAAATATGAAATTTTTATGATTTAACTATGACTTTTGGTTTTGTGGTCTTTTGCAAATATATCGTTATTTTTTTATAGCCAGATACAAAATTACATAATTTCTAAACATATTTTCTCAAAAATATTTCCATCAATAATTAAATATTTTTTGATTTTATTTTAGATTTTTAGATATGGTTCAGTTCAATAGAATTGCTTTTTCTGTACATTGAAAAATTTCAAATGACATGATTTTAAATATTAATTGGGGATTTTATAAAAAAATCGATAATTCGTAAATAAACAGAAAAAAAACATTGTAGAAGAACGTTTTATGATCACGTAGTTTTTATGAATTTATATTTTTTTTTGATGACATTTTCTTTTTTAGAAATTATAGTGACAAATATAGCTACATAAAAAAAAAAATTATATTTGTAATAAAATTAAGAATTCTTGGTATTTGTCACATGGGACCAATAAAAATCTAACTTTATTTTTGGTATGGAAATGGATTATTTGATTTTGAAGGATATTTTTTTTATATAGTAAAATTAAACGTTATTAAAATTAATTATACATTTCGAGTAAAAAGGATGAAAATACTATAAAAAATATAAAAATAATGCAAATAAATATTTTTTTTTCAGAAATTAATGAAATGAAATTAGTATCCAATATCAAATAAATTCAAAATTCCTGGAACTGATATAATATTCATTAATTTTGTATTTTAATTAAGTTTTATTTATAAAAACGTTTTCAGCTACAAAAATTGAACTTAGATTTATCAATAAAAATACAATATTAAATTTATGCGAATGCGACAGACAATTTATACGACAGACATAAACGAAATAACGTTACTCAAAATTATATTACATAAATGTTTTAATAAAAAAAGTACTTTTGAACAATTATTTTTCTTCAAATTGAAGTACAAATTTTGCTTAAAATTAAATTCTATTTTAGAATACCGAATATTTTTTTAAGGCAACATTTGTACTTCAATACTTGTTGAAATGTCCATTTTTTATTAAAAGATTTACGTAATATCATTTTTATTAACATTTTTCCGTTTATCTCTGTAAAAACAAATTTAAATAATTTATATCCGAAAACTAAATTACATGTCATAAATTAAATATTACATTTTTATAAATCTGGGGTTTTTTAAGTACAATTTTTTGTACTTAAAAAATAGATTATAACAATAATTTAATTAAAATACAAAATTAATTATCTAAAAGATGATTATAAAAATATTCTGAGAAATTTTATAAATTTTATAAAAACTGCTAAATTATTTGATAAAAATAAATATTTAAATATGAAATTTTAAATATTATAAAGTTCGTATAATTTATTAATTAAATTTCAAAATAAATGTAAATTTCTGTTCAAAGGCTAAAAAAAATATATTTTTATAATAATATTATAATACAAAATTAATTAATAAAATAATAAAACTATTGTAATAAAATATACCTATGACCGATGGTGCAGGGCACTTTATTACCTTTCCATGTCCTTTTAATAAATATTTTATTTGACATAAATATAATTATTATATATTTTTATCAATTATTTTTAATTCAATATTTTATAAATAATTAAATAAATAAAATATACTAAAAATATATTAAAATTTCATTATTTTGTCAGGTCAATTATAATCTATTTTTAATTTAATTTATTTAATAAAGGATAAAGGGCTTCGAGGTCTATAACTTTTTGAATACACAAAAAAATAAAAATGTTGTAATAAAAAAAGGAAGGTAAACTAATTCACTTTTATTAAAAATAATAATAAAAAAAAGGAAATTTAAAAAACCTAATTTATATAATAATTTAATTTTTTTGGTTTACTTTTTTTTTTTTAAAAAAAAGACAACATTTTGTGGGTAAGGTCATCATCATAATTCCGTGCAAATATTGTTTTCTAAATTATGTGAAAATTAAAAAAAAAAAAAAGGATAACGATGTAATATTTTTAGATTTTCTTGAATAAATAACAAATAAAATTACAGACATAAAAAAAATTGATAAAATATTCAACAAAGTGGTTTTTTAAACCCCCAACAAATACTACGTAAGATCGGCAAAAAGTTTTTTTCAAGCCGCCAATAGCTAGGTACGAAGGTTCATAAATAATTGTGATAGCAACGTTTATGGACAGTGCAGACAACTTCTTAAGTATGAAACAATTAAGTTATTAGAAATGCACAACTAATTAAAACATTTACTTCTTGAGGCATTATTTTGAACTATACTTAAGGAGAATATGAACCCAAAAACTAAGATTTATCCTCTAATTTAACTCATTTAGTACAAACCCAAATATTGTACTTGAGCGAAAAATATCGAACCAAGAGTTTGTATTACCCAACGATGATATATCGTTGTTTGGTGCTAAAAACCTTAATATATCTTTCAGAAATGGTAATTTTTGTTAGTATAATTTGTCGGTATTTTACATTTTCTTTAAGTTTTCTCAAAATTAAAAATTTCTAAAATTAAGAGTTAATTTTGATCAATGGAAAAACTACCCCTGTATTCACTAAACTTATTCTAATCTATTTATCTGGTTTCATTAGAACACCTTGTACCTATATAGTTCATTCAGTGAAATATTTCGACATTAATAAGTAAACAATTCGATGTTTAAATAAAAATTACTACCAACTGAATCTTTTCTAGTACGTATTATAGTTCAAATATTTAATTAATTATTATGGTTTACTTTCCTATAAAAAATTATATGAAGATGTCAAAATTTCAATTAATACGAAATCGATTATTTTACTTGGGGTTTTAATAGAATTTTGTTTGTCACAACGAATAAATATATAAAAATATCATATAATCCCCATTTTTATTTTTATTTTTAATAAACTTTGGAAATTTTCATTTTATTAGACACTTATTTGTTAGTACGTACATATACGCTTTTACGTTTTTACAATAAACATTTTACGATAATTTAACATGTTTCAGCACCAAATTACGAAATATAGTAATGAAAATTTAACACACAAATTACACAAGTTAATACTACTTATGATTAAAGCGTTTGTTTTCTATATACAAATTATTGTATATATTTTTAATTAATAAATTTAGCGTAGAAGAGTTTAAATCATTCTTAATTTTAAGGATAAATAAATATAGAAAATAGAAAATAAAATAATGTATATTTGTCACGGAAATTTTTCATATTTATTTAGTCAAAATTATTAAATATCTTAATTTTTGTTGTTTTTTTTAAAGAAAAATATAGAATTTCTTAATTAAATAAAATATTATTTTCACCTGATTAGTTTCAAACATAGCGTGCTTATAAATTAATATTTTTTTTTCTGTAGCTTTTCTCGATTTTCCTGGGCAAAATTTATAGTTTACAGAAAAGATCCTTGAATTTTCCTATATACATATATTTTAAAAAAAAGGAAATAACCAAAACGGAATAAAATACTAAAAAATCTGTAAAAGTTTTAAGATTTTGCGTTTTCTAGAAATCATTTTACACAATTTTTCATTTACAGTAAAAAAATAGAAACGGAAAACTTTTAACACTATGAACACAATATTTTCATTTTCGATATATTTTTTGATTTTCTTTTAATTTTATTATATTTCCACTTTTTTGTTTCAATATTTTTTTTGTTATATTTTCACTTTTCCTTGCTTTTTTTTTTTTTTTTAATTTTCGATTTACAATTAAAATTTAATTTTGAGGAAAAACTTCTTCTTATACAAATACAACTATACAATTTTTTTCGCCTATTAAAAATTTTTCACCTATCTTAACGATTTTCACTTTGTAACAATTTTTTTTTGTTGTTTTAGAAACAATTTTAAGAATTTTCCTGAATTTTTTTAGTAAAATATTTTTAATTAAAATATTTCTTTAAAATTTATAGCATACTGCATTAACTTTTATGTTTTATATTTTATGTTACTTTTTATGTTTTTTTGTTTGTTCTATTTATGTATACAATTTAAATTTAATTTTATAGTTTTTTCATATTTTGCGATGTTTTTTTTTTCCTGGTAAATACGATTAAAATAATGTTAATAAAATAAACTGTCACGTAATATAAATGTTTATCATATTGCAATATTACATACAACACAGAAAAAATATATGAAAATATGAGCTTTTTTTCACCCTAATAATTAATTTTTGTTTTTTAAAAAACTCCCCTTGAAAGAAAGACAAAAATGAAATTCGTCCTTTTTTTAACAAAATTTATCGAAATTTTTTAGAATACCAAAAAAAAAAAATATGTTTCAAGTGGAATTTTAGTAATTATAATTTTCACTTTTTCACAATTACAACTAAACACAGAAAAAAATTACACTATTCAAATTTTTATAATTAGTATTTAAAATTTTTATTTATAAGATATTTTTTTAGGTTTTTAATTTTCACTTTTAAAATATCTAACACTAAAAAAACACTAAAAAATGATAGGTAAATGAAAAAAAAAAACTAATTTTTTTTTGTCGTGTCCATGGTTTCAGATCAAATGACCTCAAAGTGAAAATACTGAAAATACAAAGACTTTTATTTTAATCAAATATATGCAACAACAACGAAAAAAGAATGTTAAAAAACACCCTTGAATGATTATCGTCTTTTTTTTCATGTTATTGTTGTTGGTAATGTCGGAAAAGCTTTTCTCTTTCTATTGGGAAAACTTTATTTTGTATGCTTATAGGAGAAGAAAATTTTGAAATTTTTTAAAAAAAGGATATTTTATTGAAATTGGAAAATAAAGCTTTTTTCATATAATCACGTTAGTATTGAAAGGCGCATGAATGAAAAGAGAAAAGTGAGCTACATTTTTGTAATAGTTTTTTTTTTCTTCTAAAAAACAAAAAGAAAAAAGGGTTGTGAAAGTTTTACAGAAAGAAAAACTAAAATTCTGTGAAAATTTGACAAAATTTTATAATTGCATTTTGACACTGGGAAATAAATTATAATATCGACTGGTAAACATGCAGTTTTCAAATTTTGTAAAAGAGAAGAAGTTTTTTTTAGCATGTTTTTAAAAATATTTACAGATTTTCTATCGAACCGTGTAAAAATTGAGATAAATATTAAGGTTTTGTAAATTTACTTATTTCATGCTACAACATAAGATGTTTTAATGTATTATTAATTAAAATATAGTGGCAACAAAATATACTACTTTTTTTTTTGGTTTTAATATCATTAATCTACTTCTCCCAACTATTATGCATAAAATTATTTTACTTAAATTTATGGTTTGAGTGACAAATATTAACTAAGTTTTATTAAAACTTCGATATTATTTCAAACATAAAATATATTTAAAACATACCAAAGCTTTATAAAAGGTTATTCCTGTTTCCATTTTTTTCTACGAAACTATTTCATCAAGGACAAAAATCCTCTTAAAAAAATATTCTTTTTTTCTATACAATACCTTTACCTAATTTTTTACATTATGCTTCAACAAAAGTCATTAAAACTAATAAAATAATCGTTTTAGCTCTTTAACATACATAAAAATTTAAGCTTTTCAATTTTTTTTTCCTTAAGCTTTTTTAAGATGATGTATATGTATGTAAGTACCAAAAAAAAAAAAAGAAATGGTTACTTCTTTTTATTTTTTTACTTTTCACCTTTGACATTTTCAGTTCACCCTTAATAAAACCCTCACAACCTGTTTTCGAGTAAACAAAGGATAATTTAGTTCAAAAACTGTCGAAACAAAAGACACAATGAAATAAGTAAGACGAAAGCTAACAAAGATAACAGAGAATTGACGATAATGTAATAAAGAAAAACTAAAATTAGGGGGTGGCGAAAAAATTGTGATATCAACACTCCTATATCACCCAAGAGATTTATAAAAATTGTCTACTTTTGTTTTCTCCTAATATAAAAACTGAGAGCACTTTAAATACGATATCGATATAAAAAATCGATTATTCGAATATCGAAAGCATGATAATTAAATTTAAATATCGAACTATTTTATAAAGATTTTGATTGGAGAAATTTGAACAAATATGATTTACCAAAACCTGACTTTTCTATCAGGTATCTACTATCTAAATTATGTGCAAAGCATTAAACCAAAGAAAATTCAAAAAAATAACGAATTCTAAAAGAGTTTTGTTAAAACGTTCTTAGAAAATCCTAAATAAATTTTATAAAATTATTTATTTTATTAATCAAAAATTACAAATATATTTTTTTTCCAAATCTTAAAGATAAATAATTTTTTCAGGCATTTTTTTCCATTACATTGTCATATAATTGTAAGCTTTATTAAGAATTCCATCTGAACCATTAAAATTTCCAATGTATTTACGATGACGTCTTGGTAATGTTCGAATAATATCTAATATTTCATTTCGATCATCATTGATACCATTATAATATACATCATTACCAATACCCAACAATTGGTCACAACTCTTTGAAATCATATTATTTTTATGTTGTTTTCGAAAACTTCTGAAAAACTTATTGCTCTCAATATCTTTTGTTATACTTGTACTAACAATATTATTGCTGTTGCTATCATTAATATTAGTTGATGTACTTTTATCTTTTTTTGTAATCATACTAATTATTCGTTTTTTAATAAATGGTGAACGATTTTTATCACCTGATATTGCATTCGCACGAGGACGTAAAGAATTTATGAATATTTTATTATCATTTAAATGTTCAATTCTTGATCCAAAGTCATTATTGTTTGAAGTTGTATGATTACCGTCATTAGAATAATTATCGTCTGATGAACTTTGACCTTCTCCGGTAGCAGTGTCATTATTTCCAGCATCATCGTCATCATTATTAGCAGACAAATATAATTGTTGCTTAAATTGTTCTGATAATTTTATAGTTGAATTTTCTTCAATTGGATTAAAAGAATTTTCATATTCACAGTCGTCATCACTTGAACTTAATGTTGATGATTCGGATGTTGATGTTGTTCCATTGTTTGTTAAATTTTTATTTCTATCTTTTTCCAATTTTTTTAATAATTTACGTTTTTTTATTTTCGAAATTACTTCCATTGCTTCAATAAAAATATCTAAATCTTCTTTTTCAATAGTTGATGTATTTATATGTAAATTATTTTTATGAATAAGTTTTATGGATTCTTCCATTTTTAACAACAACCAAAAAAAATATTATGTTTATATTATTATTTTCAAGATTAGAAATTCTTTTTTCAGTTACTGTCTTGACTAGTTTCTAAACACTTCTGATTATGAGGGACAAAATTTTATGATTCTTATATAGATATAACAAAAAATAATATGTTTTACCTGAAGATATTTTTATTTTTTAGAGGTAATTGAATATAATACATTTTTAGGACATATTGCCAAAAAAAAATATTAATTAAATATAACATTTTAGCAAATATATTTCCACAGAATTTGTATCAATAGATTAATGTAAGATAATTTTATTTAAATTACCTTCAAGAATTTGTTACCTAAACTACAATAATTTGGTTTCCTAATTAATAATAATATGCTTAGATATCATAAAATTTTAAATATTTTTTTTGCTTTATTAAAATTACCTTATTTATAGTGTATAAAATTTATGAGTAATATCATAAAATTGTAATTTATCTTAAATATAAAAACTATCTTTAAAATATAAAAACTATTATAATCTTAAAAATAAATTAAATATTTTACTGAAATGGAAAAACCATTTTATTTTCTTTGGAATAATTATAACAAAAAAAAAAAAAATAATTTTTTAAATCCTTTTATAGATACAATCAAATTTTAAAAATTTGTTAAAATTTTATTATTCTGTCGCTATTTTTCCACGTAAAACAATTAATTTTGTATCATTAATTTATTTTCGTTATGTATTATGATCCCTTTTTTTTCATATCCTTTTATAAAAGAAATGTGCAAATTAAATATATTTTATGTTTACAACAAATTCATTTACAATTCTTAAAATATATAAAATATTTTATTACTTTGAAGAATTTAAAATAATTTTTACATTTTAAGAGCGAAATATAAAATGTAATTAAATTTCGAAAATTAAATTTTGTTTTTATTAAATTAGTGTTTTAAAAAAATCTAAATTTAAAAACAAAATTGTATTGAATATTTTAAATTTTAATTTATTTATTTCAAATGCTATTAAATTTAAAAAAAAACTTCTATGTAATAATTTCGGTATAAAAATTAAGCTTTTAAATGCTTTTTTTATATTATTTCCAAAAAAACTTTTACGTAAGTTTTAGAACTTTTTATTAAAGAACAGGTAAAAATGAGATATTTAAAAGCTAAGAATTAAATTTATTTAAGCTTTTACACTAAGTTGCACTTATGTAGATATATATATCTCGAAATATCTTGAAAATTTAATTTAGTATAACAAATTTTTAATTTTCTATAAAAAAAAAGTCTTATATGACCTCTACTATCATTAACACCAACTGTTATACTCCACGAAAATACTAGTTTCATAGTACAAAAAGCTGTTTAACTTTGACATAAAAATTAAATAAAAATGGTATCGCAAAATTAATTTAATTTAAATGTTGTATTGAAATAGATTCAGAGGGACACATAGATACTGTAGGGCTATCAAATTATTAAATAATATCAAAAATATCGAAATTTATTCTAGCAGAACACTCACAGAAAAGTATTAGTTTAATTTTGACATATTTTTTTATATGAAAAAAATAACTGATAAAACATAAAACATTGAAAAAGAGACTACTTCTGGGGTTTTAGTAGGGGCCAGTCTGAACATAGTATTTACTCTAAAATATTTAGATATTATGTTCATCATTTAAACTAAATAACTTAGAAAGATTAGATCCTAAAATATCTATAAAAAAATAACATAAGTAAACTACCAATTCTAATTTACAGGTCTATTCCACAAGTTGATAAAATTGAGGTTCGAAGCTAAAATATGAATTTTCATAAGAATCAATTTTACAACATTTCCTCTGGCCGTGTACACAGACAAACCGATAGACAGACGGACATTATGGTAAACATTATGGTAAACCTATAGACAGGCTATTAATTAATTTTACGAATAACCTAATGATTAGTTTTCTGCCAAAAATACGAAAACCAAATTTGGTATGTTGACAAAATACCTCGCGGACTATATATATGTATATGCAACGGTCGATAAAAAATTAATTAACATAAATGAAAATGTTAATAATAATCTTTGTTTAAATTGATAAAAATGATTTTATCATTAGCATTAATTACCCATTTGACTCACAAGAAGATTGTATCATTAATCAAAATGTGCATGTAATTTTTTTTTCCTCTCTTAATTAAACTTATATTTTTATTTTGAACTTTTAAACTTTTACTTTTCTTTACAACAGAATAAATTTTTATTTAAGTTCGGTTTATGGTTAAGAAAGTTAAATGCTTCAAAAGCAACTTATATAAAAAAAAAATATTTGAACTAAAGATCATTACTTTAATTGACTAATCAATTTAATTCAATGAAACATTTTTGCTTGTTGAATTCTGTTTAATTAAAAAAAAAATTTCTTATAGAAGAATTTAGTAGTGGATTTATGAAAATATAATCGAAATAAAAATTATGCTGGTATTATAAATAATTTTTTCTTACTGTCAATGTCCCCATTAAGTAATAATAATGCATTCATTAAATAATATAATCCTTTTTAGTTATGCTCGTGAGATGATGACACAGCATGAATTATTTTGTTTGTTTAAAAAAAAACTTTTGTTTGATGAATAAAAATTTAAAAATTGTTACGTTAATCGAAACTCAGCATAAAAAAAAATATTGTATCTTATTTATTTATTATTTATTCAAGCAAAAACTTAATTTATAAAAATTATGGTTTATGAATACAATTTGGAATTAACAACTGAGAACTGGTTATTTTGAAAGTGGCATACATAAATTACTGTTTTAGCAGAAATAAGATTTATAGCTGCAATTTCTTAGACAATTCTTTCTATGGCCAATAATGAAAGATGGCAATTCATTAATGTATATGTCCTAAACTTTCTATAAATTAAACTAAACTTTGTATAGTTAGCATAAATATTTTTATAAACGTTACAAATAATTATTTTGAATTTTTAACTAATTTAAGAAAAATTTATTGGAGTACGAAATGAATTGCCGTCACGCCAATAGATTTCGCTTATATACTTTCAATTTCCGGTGAAGCGCCATCTATAGAAAAATAGATTTTATGTATTCAAGAATTGGTACAGTACTAATTCTTATATTGCGGAAACATTTTTATAAATAATGTAGCTCGTTCTCAACAACAAAGGACTTTGCCTTTTTAAAAAAGTAGGGAATAAATTGAAGGAGAGTTTTTGTTCTGTTGTATAATACATTAAAAAATGTATGCCGTCATAAAATTCGAACCAAGCCTGTGACACTATTTACACTATTGTGCTGCATTAAATGATTTTTTATTAACAGTGGTTTCGACTAAGTTGGAAAATTCAATAAAAAAAATGTATTTGATTAATTTTAGAAAAGTTGAACAAAAAAATATAAAGCTACTTGGAAGTACTACGTTACGATAATACAATTACAGATGATGAAGTTAAAAAATTTCTTAGATGATAAAATTGGTGTTCTCCTCAGATGATAAATTTTCTCATTGTTGAAAATTCCCTAATTCAGTTAATTTATAATAAGCATTTCCTCTGATAAATAAATTTCAATCAAGAATTATTTGTATTTATTTGCCCGAAGCATAATAATCGATTATGATGATTTTTATGAATTTTATAAATCAAATTGAATTTTTCTTTTCTGTTTTTTTGCAAAAACGGATGCAATCAACAATTTAAAAACTCGTGACTTTAATTTGACTAAATTATGGTTCGAAATTTTGCACAAAAAAAAAATACTCTTAAAATTTAAAATAAAACATTCAACTATAAAAGTTATTTAATGAAATAAAATAATTACACATTTTTACAGTTTAAATTGTTTTAAAAATTTCACATTTTTCAAAAATTGTAATTTTTCAATATTTCCGGTAATTAAATAATTTCATTTTACAAAAAAAACAGCAAAATTTTTCAGATAATTAAAATTTTTTGTCTAAAAAAAATTGTATTTATAGAAAAATTTTGAAATAATTCGAAAGATTATTTATGTAGAGTAAAATATGTAGGCAAAAAGTGTGTCAGAACAGCGTGATAATTAACGATTAAAAGAGTTAAGTGAAAGTGAAAATTTGAATAGAATATTCTTTTTTTAATATTCTTTTTAAATATGAGATAGTTTAATCTATATCAGAGGTTAAGAAACTACCACTTCTCCAGCCGAAATTAATTTCAATTTTGCATGTCTACAATGCTTATATTTAAAGTACCAACAAATAATTTAATTTTTAGCAACAAAATTATGGTATTTAATAGAAATTATTTTTATAATAATTTTTATGCACTGATAATGGGTGAAAGAATGGTTTACTAAAAAAATATATTAAATTTTTACTGAAAATTTAATTTTTTGCGTATAGACTAATTTTCATGTTCGTAGTGTGAGAATTATAAAATAATTCTGTTTACTTCTCCGTATAATTCTAATCCCTAGAGAAAATCTTAATTGATTTTCCAAAAGTTTTTACTTAATAATTAATTTACTTAATACTCACTGAATTTTAGTTCGGTCTAATTTTGGAATTACAATATAAATGATTACATACCTGTAAAGAAAAAAAAATATAACATAAAATTACTATTATGATTTATATTAAAAATTTAATTAAAAGGATTTAATAAAATTAAAAAATCAGAAAATTTTTGAAACACATTAAATGATCGAATTTTATGTAAAATGCTAATTTAATTTGCAATTTTTTAAATTAAATAAAAAGCTAAAAATTTGCAAAAATAACATTCTGAAATTGTTTATAAGCAAAAGTCTAAAAAATATAATTGTATAAATGTTAGTTGATGGTCCACTATTTAAATATAGTCTTCAGGTGTTAAAATATATACTCAAATCACAGCCATAATAGAAGGCTGCCAACTTAGAAATCTTAAAATATTTAAATATTTTGAAGATAGGGTAAATCCACTTAGAATTCTCCATATTTTGACCCCACATAGTTATTTCTACGATCAATGGGGTCAAAATGTGGAGAATTTTAAGTGGATTTATCAGCCAAAAATATAGGTATTCGTTACCTATTTAATTAGTTTTAAAAAAACCTGAAGCTGATATCCCAGTTTAGATTTTTTTACCCAATTTTAAACCTCATTTTCTCAAAACTAATAAATTTGAGATGTGACAGTGTTTTGTTAGGTGTGCAAAATATTAAAAACGTGTAAATAATTTTCTGAAAAGCATATATATTTTTTAAGCATATATATTTTACGTGTTGTAACTTGAAGTATAATTATTTGATGATACACAGCTCTAATGTCATACTAATTTTCGTTATTTTATGCAACCGAAATTTTATTTATTGAAATTATTAATTAATTTCAAAGAGCTCTTTTATCAATTTCTCTAAAATTTATTGGCTATTTCAGAATATTTTTTAGTGAAGCTTTTCATAATTTTAAAAATAATTTTTAATTATTATTTAAATTAGAGAAAATTTTCAATTTGGAAAAATGGAAATGTCAATTAAAAATAAAATGAATCTTAATTAAGTATGTATTGTATGCATCATAAAAAACATGATATCTTTATTTTTCCTTATTCAATAATTAAGCAAAAAAATTTTTTAAAAAAATGTATAATTGCGCAACAAGAAAAACTTTAAAAATTTAAAAATCAACAAAAACACGAAAATAATATTTTACCTGTTTTATTATTTTAACACTAAATGTATTTTATTTTTTAGATTATATTTATTTATTTAAATATTTTACGTGAGAAAAAAAAAAGTTATTTTTAAATAGATTTTTTAATGAAAAATATTGTAGGAATCTGGAAAATAAAATTTGGAAAAGAAATACAAAAAAAAAATTATATAAATTTTCCTAATTTTTTTTAGTAGATAAAATAATTTAGTTTATTTTTGTAATAATGGCAGATATTTTTTTTGGCAGTACTATGATCCAGTAATTTTATGAATTTTTGCTCCCTGTTTTCGGCTGTAAAAAATACGAATTTCTGTTAAAAATCTGTGTGATTCATGACCGCATTTTATCTCAAAAGGTAAAATTACTGAAAACATATTCGGTCGTTAGTCTTTTGTAGATTAGCATATTACGAAAAAGTTTTTAGGCCTCTTTCAGGCAGAGCCAAGAAAAATACTAATAAAACTTTGTTGTAAATGGTGCCAAAAGAAAAACTCGATGGAAAATAAATTGACATGGGAATTTTCTGTATACAATGTTAAAGGGTAATAAATTTATAAAATATAATGTATGCGTGATTAATGGAAAAGTAATGAAAATATAGTCAAAAAGGAATTCAAAAGGGAATTAATTTCACTTTTAAGTGAGAAATTAATAAACTTTTTTAATATCATACATTAAAAAAATAATTGTGTGGTTCTAGCAAGTTTGCACATCAGGTTAAACTTAATTTCTTAATTCAGCTTTTAAGTTTTTTTTTTAAAGAGATAATTTTTGTGGAAATTTCCCAAAACATAATATCTAAATAATTACAACTTCTCAGCAAAACCATTTTAAGAAAATCGTAAATTAAAATAATTAGAAGTTAGCTTAAAATTTAACTAATGTGGAAATGAATTTTATTCCCATTTTTAATGAGAAAAATCCACATGAATTTGTAGGCCTTATTTGTCTACAAAAGTGTAGCAAATTCTTTTCCTACATTTGACTAAATCGAATATGTGGAGCACCACTTAATTCAAAAGACACAAAAAGTAATTTTGACTGACCAAACCAAACTTTAGTATCAATTACTCTGGATCACTTATAAAATTTAATACTGCCAATAAAAATCCATCAAGGTTCAAAATAATCATTTTACATTTGAATTTTTTCCATAGAATTATCAAATTTGTAGCTTTTTCTAATTACTTGAAACATTTTTTTTTTTTTTTGTAATATTATTTAAATTCGCACATAAATTATGAAAAAAAAAAATTTAATAATTTTATATTGGCAATGATTTCTATCTTTATATAGCTTTTTATGCTGTTGGTAATAATTTGACACAATTAACAATAGCACAAAAAACAAACTAGGCTAAATATAGATTAGCTTTCTAATAGAAATACAAAAAAAAAAGTAGAAACTTTGCAAAAAAAAAATAAAATAAAACATAACTATCTTTTTTTTTTCATAAAAATTTATATATCAATATAGTATTTGCAAGGTAAAATTATAACCTATAAATACCTATAAAAATCAATAATATTTTATTTATGGTGTGTGATGCTCTTAACAATGTTTTCAAATAAAAAAGGAGCATCATTAATTTTTAATAGATATATTTTAGTAACTAGGACATATAGTTGATTAGTTTTGTGGTAAATAGTTTTACTTTAATATAGAAGTATTATATTTGAAATTAAAAACTAAAATAACAAAATATAGTTTCAGAGCGCTATAAAAAAAAAATTTATTTTCATTTATAATTTGATGTGCAAATTACAAAAAAAAAAATCTGTAGTTGATTAAAAATAAATATGTTATTTTTCTTTTGAAATTACATAAATATAGATTTTATTTACAATAAATTGTTTTCTATAAATATCTTTAATTAAAACTGAACATTAATAAGTAAACAATTGCTTAAAAGTTTTACAAAAATTTATTTAGATTTTATTTTGAAAAACAATATATTGAGTTTATTATTAAAATTATTAGAGTGTAGGTGTTTTTTTATTCTTTTTTTTGGAATGAAAACGCATAAATAATGAAATATGTAAACAAATTGGCTAATAAAAAAATTTTTTTGTATATATTTGTAACATAAATTGTTACTAATTAAGCTTTAGGTCAAATTAATTACAACAAACATTTTTTTATTAATTATTCAAAACATAATAAACAAGAAAATTGTTTATAAAGTCTTTAAAATGTTTGCAAAATGTATGTATCTTAATGGTTTTATCTTCAATAACCATTTATTTACAAAAAAAAAATTAGTAGAAATGAGAAATGTCAGAATTCGTGTTACCAATAGTTGTAATTTTTAAGAGCTAGATTAGTGAATTAGTAATATAATCTAAAAATGATAATAATAAAATCCTATAATAATGTTAATATACTAAAAAAGAGTAACATCTAAAAATTTTTTAGAATTTCTAATTTCAAACATTTTAGAAGCTGAAGGAAATTTTTTTAAACCACCTCATGTATTTCAGTGGATATTGAAAATAACTTGTAACAATATTCTTCACAAAAGCAAGGATTTAATTGAGATTTTAAGTTGCTAAATTTTAATTTATAGCAATTCATTTTTCTTAGATCACTCTAATAACTCTAAAGTTTAGGGAACGAAGGGAAAAAAGCTAGTTTCTGTTCCTATTTTTAAAAATAAAACAAGTATTTTCTATTCGTACTTTTACAATCGATCAATTTAATTAAATTACATAAATCCTAGCCTTATTTAGATTAACATTTTTACTAATTTATATAGAAATGTTGTTAATTAATTTACCAATCAATGTCTAGATAATATGTGCCGGATTTATAGATAAACACTTTGTATTTCATTAAAAATCCATAAAATTGTCACAACTTAGTTATATAATGATCAAGATACTAATTAATTTAATTCTAATCAATTATATCGCACCGGACCTAAATACTGTACTAATAATTTACACATACTTTTTTTTGTGTGTGCCTTCATAATTCACATGCTGCTAACCGTAAATGTAATAGAATTTCTAGTCGTAAACTGTTAATGTTATATGATCATTTTGTTTTTATTGCTTCACAAAAAATGATCACATACATTAAAAATATCTATGAAATACATATGTTCTACAAAGAGTACATTTTATAGATACATAAACGAAAAAAAAAAACCAACTTGATTTTCTTGATTTCAATTCTTTTCTTATAAATTTTTTATTTTTTACTCCGTTTTTCTTTCTGGTTCTTCTGTGGCGCAAGTGTACAACAAATAATTTGAAAATAAAAAAAAATATATTTTTATTTAAAAGGCGTAGAAAGATCTTAAAAGTTAATTTATTTTTTAACAACAATATTTAGTTTTTTTAGATTTTTTTTTTGCTGTTATCGTAATTTTTCCGTCTGGAAATTGTGCTATTTTCGTTCAGAATTTACAAAATAAAAAAAATAGAATTGGGAATTTTCAGTTCAAATTATTTGCTATTTGAGTAAAATATAAGATAAATTATGGTTCGTCGTTTTTTTTTGTATTTGCAAATAATTAATTTATAAAAGAATTTTTTTTTTTTGGGGGGCTATTTTGTTTTTGATGAAGATATAAACCAGAAACTCTTTCTTTTACAATTTTTTTGGTGAGTTTTTTTTATGGATATTGTTTTACTTAGCTGGAGATGGAAATTACGATTAATATAGAATTAGCTTTAATGTATTTATAATATTTGCAATTTCGTAATTAATTTATTCACTTCTGTTTTTCATTATTTTTTAGATAATAAAATTGATATTTTATTGTAAATTTGTTTACATTCTATAAAGTTTTACCAGGTTTTTTTTATTACAATACAAGTGAAATTTAGAAAAGTCGTAAATTTTATTGGTAGTAAGTATATATAGGATGGTTTCAGTATATACAGTGGGCTAAAAAAATAATGGTACGCTCGTAATATTGTTAAATATATGAGAAACTAATATATAAAAGAAAGTACTAATAATTACATTTTTAACAAATTTGGTAAATATAACTTTTTAAAAAAATTAAAAAATATAGCCGAGATTTTCCTAGTTCCTAGTTGCGTTCAGGACAATTAATTATTAGAGAAGAATCAAACGTACTCAAGGCTATCCGAAATAATCTAAGGCTTAGTGCTCCAAAACTTGTATCAACAATTGTACACACATACAAGTGTCTGAAAAAACTGTATGAAAGCTGTGAGAAAAAACGTGGTACAATGTCAAAATCGTGCGAAAAAAAACCACATATCCGTAAATTAAATAAGATGAAGTGAATTAAATTTACAAAAACGTATCTAAACATACCAAGTGAATTTTCAATTAATGTTATTTTCGCGGATGAGAGTAAATAATTGTAGAAATAATTTTAATTGGTGGTAGGTAAATAGGGTGTTTCAGTACATATAGCAAATTAATTTAATGATTTTTACTAGCAAAATTATAGTTCATATAAAATTATGATGATTTTTTTCCATTTCTTGGCTTTAATTATCTTTCTAGAAGAATTAGAAAACTTATGAACGGAATAATGATATTCATAGAAAAAAGATGACCATTTTCAATTTAAATCTCTATATTATTAAATTAAATTAAACTTTCATTTAAATGAAATTAATTTTCCACAAGTAAAAATCATTTGTATAATAAAATATTAAATTAAATTTTTAAATCAGTGCATATCAATTGATATTTTCTAGGAAAATACAACTTTATAAATATAATTATCTTATAAAACTAGAGTTAATCTGTGAAAATAAATTTTTAAAAAAAATTAATAATATATTTAAAATAAAAGTCTTATTTAAATGTGAATTGAAATATGATTTTAAAATTTGTAATAATGGTAAGTGGCAGTTTGCTTCTTTATTTAACATGAGTTTTGAAAATTTAAAACACCTTTTAATGGAAGTTTGTATCATGTTTTAAAATCGCTTTTAAATTACTAAAAGGACCTGTTAAACTATTTTAAAGCAATTTTAGTAGCGTTTATGATTTTATAAATTTTAACAAATTATTTTCGTAATGAAAATTAAATATGCATTTTACAATTAAACTCGGAATTAACTAACTAATAAAAAAATATATTTAAGATTTTAGATGAAATTAATAATTAAGATAAAAATAAAATAATAAATAAATTTGGTTAAAATAAGATTTTGGTAAAAAGTAAAATATGACGTTTTATAAAACATAAAACGTTCTCGTTTTACAAATTATTTTCGCAATAAAAATAAAATTTAAATTTCAGGGTTAAAACAAATTTGAATCCAATAATTAAAATAAATTTTAAGATTTTAAATAATTTTTTTTGACAGTAGAGGTTTTTTTTGACAGTAGAGGTTAAAAAAACAAACAAACAAGGCTGAGAAAAACTGAAATTGCATTGTTAAATTGGAAATCTTTTCCATAGTTAGTAATATGTACTCAGATATTACATCACAGAATTTTTAAATCTAGTTTTACGCAATTCAAAAGGCGAGATGAGAATACGGCTTAGAAATAATACAAATAAATCCATATGTATGGCCTTGTTAGGTTACCATCTAGAGACTCTCTAGAAGATTAAAGTTAGTGAAATTTTTACTAGTCTGATTCATATTTTCATTTTCAGAATGTGAAAACATACTAATAAAAATAATTTCATTGGTATGTTTTATACTCGAAATTAAAGTTCTTTATTTGCAGAATAATAATTAATAAGAAAAAATGTAATTCTTCGTCAATTAATTTGAAGTGATTTTGGAAAATTTAAACATTTAATATAAGCACTATACAAATCTTGTGCTTCTTATATTTGTAATAATTCTTTAAATTTCAATATTTGTTTTGGAATTTTGTAAACAAACTTTAAATAAACAAACTTAAAAACAAAAAGTATGTAAAATAATTTGCAATTAATTACATATTAAATAAATTACTTTGAACTTAAATTACAAAAATAATTAATTTCTTTCTCAATTTTATTTCCCAATAATTTATTCAAACAGCTGCTTTTGATCATTACAACATTATTTAATATTTTCCGAATACAATATTTTTTTTTTTTTTTTGCAATTCATTAATATGTTTATAAATAACATAAATTAAGGTGAATTAAATGAAAATAAATATTATTATTACAATACAAATATTTATTTCTAAGAATAATTTAATCCTTAAAATAATATCTTTTTATTTTATCATTTTATGGTTTACTAAATAACTTAAAGCAAAAATATTCTGAAATTTCCTAAAAATCGATTTTGAAATGAAAAAAACAATGTTTTTTTTTTATGTATAAATAAAATAAATTCATTCACCTACGCAAACCATTTAAAATGGTAAAATATTATAATATTATATCCTTTTTAATATAATGAAAAACACAACGAAAAAAAAAACAAGAAATTTATTGTACACATAAACCCGGGAAAATTAATACTAATAGATTCAGTAAATTTAAGTAAATATATATTTTTTTCATTAAAAAGAATCATTTGTGACATCAAACACAAAGTAAAAAAATATATAAAAATTGAAATTTCAAAAAAAAAATTCTAATTATAAAAGTTTTCAATTGAAATTTAAAAGGATAATTTTAATTACAAAACTTATTGACATAATTCGTAAAAAAAAAAGATTATGTATAAGCTAAGAAATTTTTTTTAGAAATTTTAAATAAATCTAAAAATATAATTTTCATAATAAAAAAAAAGGAATTAATTTTATTTCTTAATTTTCACGTTTATTAAAGTTATTTTCCCAGACCTTCAAAATATTACTTATTTTTTTTTTATAAAACCTTTTTAATCCGCAATATGATGAAAAAAGGATAATAATGGGAAATTACTTTTCGGAAATTTTTTATGTTGTCCTGTTTTTCTAATTAAAATTCATTACATTCTGTGTTGTATTATAAAGAATCATCCTTTTTCTTTTTTTATTTTTGGCTAATATAAATCATTATGAAAATACTATAAATTTTAATCTTTTGGTTGTTGAAAATATTTTGTATCCTTGTATCTTAAATGTCCCTGAATCATTAAAGCCCATGTTTTTTTTTTTTTGGGAAGTTTTGATAAAATATTGTTTTAATTTACTATTTTTTAATTTCTCCAATTACTTAATAGATCGAGATATTAAGTTACAGCAGATTTGAATTAAATTAATTTTTAAGAATGATCCTTTCTCAATATTAGAGTTTTGGTCTCTTAAATATAAGTTTTAGTATAGAAATATTAGTTTACTAATAGTTTACGAAATTTTAAACAGGATTAATTGATGAGCCAGTTTGAGATAATAATTTACATAATTTCTAATGCTAATAATCTGAAGTAACGTCTTATGCTCTTCAAAACAGACAAAAATTTAAATGTACTTTCGATCCCTGAAATTTTAATTTTCAAATCCATACAGTCTCATCAACGATTTTGTTATAATGATTCTTTGAGTTGTTTGTATGACAGTTGTTACGCCGTCATGCGGTTTCGATTTCGGGTCAATGTAATATTTTTTTTAAACCAACAGTAATAACTTAGATTACAAGGCGAGACACTATAGGAACTAAGTGACTTTAAATCGTTCATAAAGAGAAAAAATCAATATATAATTTATCAGACCAGTTTCCGCTGAACAATAAAGAAATAATGCATCTGCTAGTATGAACAACATATAACAGCTGGTCCTGAAAAGCGTGCACCAAAACACTACTATAAACATTTTTATCCTTGTAGAGTTTAGAATTTTAATTTCTTTGTATACTGATCATTAAAATATGTTATAATATTTGTAGATTGAAATTTTATGTTCAAATTTAACATAAAAATTCCTTGAATTGTGGCACGTGTATTGCTTTAACTTAATGCCAATAATAAATTTCATTTCCAGATTATTATTTTAAATGAATTTATTAATAATATAATAATATATTTGAAACACTAAATCTTTAATATCCGGTGAAGATTAAAACTGTATAAATAGTAGAAATAAATTTTACTAAAATAGAATTAGTGGGTTGAAACAATATCATCATGTATAACATAATTAAAAATTATATTTTCACTTTGTAAAATTTAAATTAAATTAACGAAAAAAAAAATTATCTACGACAAAACTTAACAACCACACAATTTCCGTTGCAAAGTTTACCCATAAATAAAATATTTAATAAACTAAATTTTTTTGAAAACTAAAATGCAAATTTTAAATATTAAATATGAAACTTTAAATTAATATTATTAAAAATAATATAAACAAAAAATTAATTAAAATTAATATACTGGAAAAACAAAAATTGCAATTTTTATTTATGCTGTTTCAGCAGATAAACTTTAACTTTTACAATAAAATTTTCAGAAGTTTTTTTTAAACTAAAAATAATTTTTACACAGAATATTTTTTTGGTAATTAGGTCAAATTTAGCATATTATCGAAATTTTGTTTGCTGATAAATAATGTGTAAAAGACAAGACATTAATGTTAAAAAATAAGCTCTTAAGTGGCTATAATTTTGAAAACTTATTAATATATAAAAAAAAATTTCTTTAACACTTTCGAAACGGATGACTCACCCTGAATTTATGTTGTCTCTTAGTACTAAAAAACTAACTAGTTGGTGAGTTAAGGATGTACTTAAGTAAAATAAGAGAAAATCTTGAGAAAAATTAAAAATTAAAATCAGTTTTAAAAATTATATGAGTTCTCTACAACAAGTATCATCAGATCTACAAAAAAAAACTATAGTTATTTATGATTTTTTGTTACCGGGTGGTAAGAAAAGTTGACAAAAACGCTGTAAAATGTACTGATGATAGTGAATTAAAATATGAGCACAATAGAAAAAGAAGTCTTGAAGGTAAATTGGTAGTAAAACCAAGTCCTATCTTGTAATGCTTACATCTTTTTTTATTAATTTTAATTAAGAAATTTTTAATATTTTGAGATACTTTTATGATGATCTCTTTTGGTCCAAAAATGTCTAAAATGCTTATTTCTCACCTTGCCATAATATTTCTCTCATTGTATTTTTCCAAAAAAATCAAAAAACTACAAATTCATTTTCCGGTCCTGCGAATAGTTTTGCTACGAAAAATTGTCGTCTCGAATGTGTTAACGAATTTTTTGGTTAAGCTTAGAAAGACACAAAAAATGTTTCTTTTAATTTATGCAAAATTCTTTAAGAATTCTGTATTTTTGTTTACAATAATAATAATATATTCTTTAAGTGATATGACGACGACGCCTAATAATAATTTTTTGATGAAGTCACGTATTTTTTTTTTTTTTGTATTTGTATTTTGGTACAATATTTATAAGATAGAAGGAAATATCATAAAGTATATTGATTTTATTTTATATAATTTTTGATTTTTAATATTCGTTCCAAAACTAAAAAAAAATCTAAAAAAATTATCATGTTTTGAAAATATATAAGAGAAGATATTCAATTAAAAAGAACTGCGTCTAAAAATTATATAACATTTAGTTGTTAAACAGCTTTTGGAATTAGTTAGTTATTTCAGACAAAATATCTAATTTTGAAATAAAAAACATTTTTTTTTTTATATGAGAAATTCGAAATTTTTTATTTTTTTTTTTGAAATAATTGACAGATGTTAAAAGCAATTTTTATATATTTCTAAAATATTTACACAAAATATTATAGTTAAATTATAAATTGCGATAGATTTTCAATTTATCAAAAAAATTCAGTAACTGTGGGAAAGGTAACTAAAGACAGATTATTCGAAAATCTCCACTGTAACATTTACCATTTGGAATTTATTTAAAATTTGAGTTATTATGGCCAGAACATGGAAATTTAATTATGACCTAAATTGTTTCTTATGGTTCAGCGAAATAGTCCAATGTGGATCTTAGCTTATTTTACTACTCGCCTTCAATTTTGTTAATAAGAAAATTTTTCTAAAAACGTAGTAAAAGAGATTTATTAGCTAAAACTTTATTTACAAGCAACATAAATTATTTAGAGTAAAATATTTCATTTGAAGGCCGGGGAAAATTATATTAACAGTTGAGGACATTTGAAAATAATTAAAAGGATTTAAATATATTTAAATAATGCAAAATATGTCTCTGCTAAGAATGGATTATAATCCCAGTTCATTTGCTGCAAAATCAAACGCAATAAATATGCCCATTTTCCTTTTATTTATTTTATAAAGTACGTATTTACTTCGTTTCTTACAAAAGAAAGATTTTTATAAATACTATTGGGGCAAGGGCAACAGTTTTTTTTCCGCAGTGTAAACATCCCCGAAGTACATAAATCTTCTTTTTCAATGCTATCTATACACATCTTTTTCTAGGTCGACTTGTATGCTCTTCTTTCTTCGAAATTTCCTTCTATTAACTTTTGTCCCATATTCTAAAATGTTGATTTTTTTATAGTTTTTATTAAACCACAAAAATTTTCGACTTAAATATAGCTTCATTTCTTTTTTATCGCTAATAAATTAAATTAAATTTTTCACACAATATTGCCATATGAATCTCAAGCCTAAAATCACTCTAACATTTGCTTCTTACCTTAAATAATAACTTTAATATAATAAAAATTTCCAAAATAGAAAAATTTTATGCTTAGAATTGGTTTATATTTCCAAAATTGTTGAAACATTTTTTTCCTTTTACCCTCCATAATATGAAAACTAAATTTAATGTTCAATATCTATGCAAATTTTTTATTTATTTTTTACTCCTTTTTTTCAGTATGTTTAATGTTTATTATTTTTTTTTTTTATTAAATATTTGTGTTCTACATTTAACTTTGAATTTTCAATTATTCAAAACTGGGTAATTTATACAGCATAAAAATAAAAAAATAAAAAGATACGTGCAAATTTTTTTTTTATCATTTCAAATTATTTCACCTTTCTTCTTACTCTACCTAAAAATTTAGGTATGGAATATTTTTTGTACATATTTGTGCTACATTTTTAAGTTGTTATGTATGTTGACAGTTTATTTCACTGATTAATTGTATAAGAAGTAAGTCATTGTTGAAACTAGAATGGAATTTTAACAATGTTTGGAAAATATTAGGGTACGACGAGAAAATATTTAATTTAAATGTCATTTAGAAAAATAAAAAATATAACAATTATTTTATTAAAACTATATTTGACTTTCTCTAAATTTTATTAAAAAATCATTTAATTTCTGTAAATTTGCGCAACAAAGTATCTAGTTAGTATCACTAAATTTGACATTTCTGTTGGCCGGAATATAACACAGACAGTTGGTTTGAAAAACTGTATTCAAAATCAATTTGTTATGTGCTTCCAATATACTTGGAATTGAGTTGAAATGAATAGAGATGCAATGTCAATTCAATCCTTGCTTTCATTCACACTAACTGAATTTTTTTTTGGATCAAAATTAGATCTTTAGATAAATCGTGTTCATCCAGAATTTAACTTGTCATAGAAAAATTATTAATTAGAGAATTGATTCCGTATCAGTATTGGCAACACTTATTTTAACTTTTCTACAAAATGTTTATTCAATTACAATTTATATTCATTTCTATAAACAATTTTTATATTAAATAATCTTAACAATTATTAATAAAATTGTAATTAATCTTTTTATAGCTGTCATCACACCCCATGGAATTAACAAAATCTTGACAGACAGAAATCTTCAAAAATAGCACTGACACGAGATTTTTATTCAATTTAATTTACTTTTATTTTCTGAAGAAAAAAATCAATTAAGTATTGAGAAATATGCGCATTTTGTTGTCAGAAATAAAAATGCAGGAAAAATTGTATATTTTTAGTTTAAATGCATACAACAACAACAACAAAAAAATGAAAGAAAAATTAGGTTAAATTTAAGATTCAAAGGTGAATCTATTTTTGGATAGATAAGTAATTACATTTTCCAACAGAAAAAAAAAAGATTTTAATTTAATATAAAAGAAGTTTTTCATTTGAATGGAAAATATATTTTACAGAAAAAGATATTAATTAATGGATAGTATTTTTTTTTTGGAAAAAAAATAGAAATGATTTTCCAATTAGTTTAATTGAATATTTAAGATTATACAAATACATATTATTATAGGAGATATAAATCTTGAAAATTTGTTACAATTAAATTAATTAAAAGAAAATAAATTTTAAGGTTTAATGGCATTTTCTTAAAAAACATTTAACATTAAAATATTTATAAAAAACAGCTATCCTAAATTTGACATTTTTATAATCCAGTATACACACAAAACATAAAAAATTAGTCTCGTGAAAAAACTAGTTCTGTTTCTGTTCATAAAAAGTTATGTAATCTGTATGACATAAAAAACAATTAAATATTATACCATAAATTAAATTTTATGAAATTTAAATATTATGTTGAAATATCTATAGTAGATATAAATTAGTAGATATAAATTACATAATTTATTTTTTATTTTAGTCATAGAATAAGTATCACTGGAAGCACATAAAATTTACGAATTTTCGTTCTATATTTGTCGCTTTAATTTTCTTCCCAATTTGTCAAAAAAAATATAGATGACAGTAGTAGTTTTCAAATTTTAATTTTAAAATGTATAAAAACATATGTTCTGTCAGTTTCTTATCCTTACGCCATACGACATTAGACTAAGTAGATTTTAAAATATGGCATAAAGTTTTCTACCAAAATGGCATTAAAACATATTTTCTAAATAACATAGCATATTTTCTAAATATGGTATAATGTAGTGTATGGCGTAGTGCTACAGTACCATTTTCTGTCATGTAATTTTGTTTGAAATTTGATTTTTTATATTAATATTTCATAAAATGGTATTGACATTTCGGGCAGCAATAGAAAGAAAACTTACTTAGTTTTACTTAGCATTTTTTTCCGAATTTGGATGGAAAAAATATTTAGAGCACTTCCATTGTAACTTATTCTATGATTTTTGTTAAAATAATTTGACAATATATTTGCAATTTTGTAAGCCTATCAAAATTAACTAAAATAATGTTAATAATATCAAATAATACAAAAAGTATCAAAATTTATTCAAAGGAAAGTAGTTTTTTGAAAACTATTAATTTTTTTAGAGTTTTTATTTGAAACAACTAAGGATAAAACTAGTTTAATCCAATAAACTAGTTTCTTTTTTGCCAGTACAACTAAAATAAAACATACATTATGTAATAATAAAATTTTAATTGATTAATTAACAATTTCCATTATTTTTTTTTCATGAAAAACCTACTAAAGCTGACAATTTTAATAATTAACTTATTTTATCTGGAAATATTAGAAAAAAATAGTTTAAAGTTTATAATGTTAACTAAATTTTTTCGTTTACCAATCTAATTAAGACCATCAAATTCATAATAATTTTAAAAAATCAAATCCAAAAAAAAATCTAGTTTAATGCACTTTCATTAAAAAAAAAAAATTGATAAATTTTTCATCTAAAATTTAATTTTCATTTAATTGGATTTATTCCAAAAAAGATATTTTTAAATCAAATATAAAATATATCATTTAAATTAAATTACTCTATTTTTATAAATCCAATAAAATTAAAAATAAAACAAAAAATTGGTTATCTTTTTTAGCTTTAAATTAAATAAGCCATAAAAAAACAACATAAATATTTGAACTTTCATAGCAAGTTTCAGTTTAGTTTTTTTTTTTATCAAAAGTTGAAAAAAAAAATTAAATTAATTTTCCAAATCCACTGATAAAGAATAAAAATATACAGAATTTCTTTAGAAAATCACAGAATAAACAAGAAAAAAAATCTTTTTTTTTATTTAATTCGTTTTAATCTAAATAAACAATGAACAAGAACATATTATAAATTCAACATACATATAATATATCTTATATCTACATAAATATATATGATTCATCTGTTATGTATTTTAAAAAGTTATTTAATTTTTAAATTAAAAAAAAAAACTTCTTTGTTTTCTTCTTAAATTAACAAGAATTTATGATAGAAACTAGTGCAATCATTTTTGATTAATTTTCATTTTGAATTTGAAATTTATAATAAAATTAATAATGATAAAAAAAAAATCATTTCAAATAAAAGGGAAATGATCGAAAGGAATTACATATAATATCTCAGTTGGTGATGTATTTTAGTTGTGGTCGATTATCAAATAAATAAGCAATAAGATGATATAGCATGGCAACAACTTTATATATGGCTATAAAAATTCCGCTCAATTTATATAAATAATAATTTCTCTGTTTACTTTACACAGCATATAAAAATTTAACAAAAAAAACTTGAAGAATTTGCCGCTTTTACACAGAAAAAACATTAAATTATAATTTTTGTGAAGTTTTTACAAGTGAAAACAATGAATACCACCATATGTGATGTATTAAAGTTGTTGAACTAATGTTAGCAACTTTCAATTTATGGTTGCCGCGATAGACTTGCTTCAGCTTTAATAGATTTTTTTGTTTTTTATTTAATTTTTCATTTAATTTTTTTTTTTGTTTATGTTTAAGGCATAAATTCAAACAAAACGAATAATGTAATTTGAATAACGTATAAATGTACTAACGAAAATTGATAAAGCTACAAAATTAAAAGAGATTGTTTTTTGGAGATTACTTCTGGAGACATTTTGTTCTAAAAAAAGTGTTATGAAAAATTATTTTTAATTTTCACAATTATAACGAAATTAATTCTAAAATTATACTATTACACAAATTTGACACTTCACAAAGAAATTTATCTTCAAAAGTTAATAGTTCGAAAAAAAAAATACAAATTCTGAAAAATATGAGAATTTAAATTCTTCAAAATAGAAGCATACAGAAGCTATTTCTTTATTTTCTTAAAACTATTTACATATTTTTTTGAAATATTTAACTTTAAGAATAATATTTCTTTAAAAATTTACCACTTATAATTGATATTTGTAATAAGAAACACGAGTAATATTTGACATTTCATAAACTGAGGACTAATTTTTTCTGGTATTCATTTATCAGTGATAGAGAATTTCTCCAAATTCAATCATTAATCAAGTACTTTCTTCGGTTAAAATCCCCTTTAAATCATTCTACGTTCAACACACTCTAGTGTTGCACATACTTTATAGAAACTTTTTTAAATAATATTGAACTATACACTTCCCGGTATTTTATGCATACATCATACAAGTACTGTAAGAAAAAAAAATATCTAAAATCTTCAGAAATAAAACAGCTGCACTGCCATTGAATTAATAAAAGATTACATTTTTTTTTTTAAACATGAAACTTGCCACAAAACGAATTTAATAAAGTTCATATTTTCTTTAATGTAGAAATGCGGTTTTACTTAATTGGTTAACGAGCCATAATAATTTCATTTTCATTTTATGTAATTATATATATTATGTTGATAGTGTAAATATCCCGCATGTAAAAAACATATTTATTCTAATGCCAACAACCCCAAATGATGCAAAATTAATTTTACCCATGATACTATAAATGTTAGATTAAATTCATTTTATTTTTGTGACAGTAATGGTGTACCACCGCAATGAAACCAAAAAAAAAAAATGTGAATATAAACTTTTTTGGAATAAAATTTTGATGACAAAAATTATTTAGCAACATAATACTTTAATTCTTTAATATAATCTCAAAGTTTCAGAGTTTCATGAACTTCCCAATTTATTTGTTGGTCGAGTAGTAACTGAGAAATAGCGTACTATACAAGTTAAGTGAAGAAAATATGCGACAAGTCTTTTTTGCTTAAAAACTACTAGAATTATTGGTGAAGAAACCAAAAATTGATAATATACAATTATGTTAAGCGATGGAGGCAATGGTTCTAATTCACCAGAACCATTACCAAAGTCGTTTACAGCCACACAAGAAGTTTCTAATTTGATGGGATATATCGGGTATTATTCTTTTGAAGATGTAAAGAAACCATAAGAAAAAAAAAGTGCTGCGAGACGCTTCAGAGTTTAAAAGCAAATGTAGCGACAAAACAGACAAGTTTAGTAAGTCGGTGCAGAACACAACCGGTGCAGAAAATGCAAGACCACTTGTAGCAAGAGAATGCCTACAAAAGTTACGAGAGCTCGGATGGGAAATCATGAAGGAACAGGCTAATAATTTTCAAAAAACAATTCAGTACACGTATAATAAAATATTGTAGGTAAAATAGGATTAATTAGCTTTGTGTTTTGGGTGCTTAAATTATCATCAGAACCAATAAACATTTTACAATTCTGACGTGCATCTATAATTTTGTTGAATTATTCTGACGTCCATTTGACTATCGCAAAAAAAAAAAGTGTGACGCAATTATTTTATAAAAATGAACATTCGTTATACATTTCCATATTAAAGTTCTATTAAGATGACAAATTTTAAAATAATCTATTTTATTGAAAAATTGCAATATTTATGATGAAACTTGTACATTTTTATTTTCTATTTTATGTATGCAATGTAGGCGTCAGTTTTAATATTTAAAAAAAGACTGTGAAAAAACCATAGAAATTAGTAGTAATAATAAATTATTTAAATAAATGTTTAGTTTGCCGTCAACATTAAAGTAAGGTAAAGAAAAAATTGCCCACATACGTTTTTTTTTTGGCAACATTATTTGTAAAAACCAATTGGTTAAAACCTACATAAATCTAAAAAAAAAAGTATATATTCGCAAACATGTCAGATAATTTTTGTGCGGATGGAAATTATTATATGGAAATGAGAATTATTATTGAAATATTTCAATTAAAGGAAATTCTATTTGTGAATTAAAAGAATGTATATTTTATAAAAACTTCTGGAGGTGATCAGGTTTTACATCATTATTCATCTGCAAAAAAAAAATAGGAGGATATAACTATGGGCGCAGTTAAATGACCTTAATAAGTATTATTTCAAAAGTCATATTTAAATATAATTGTATACTAGAAATCTAAACCTCCTGAAATCTGTGTATAAGTGAAATTAAAAATGAAAAAGAAAACGTTTAGAATTTTAAGTATACAAAATTTTTAAAATACTAACAATTTACCATAATTCGTATCCATAATTTTCAATTTCCCTTTTTTTTTCTCTTGTATCTAAAACTAGTATTATTCTATACAAATACTATTGAATTTTATGTGAAACCATAAAAATATATATAATAATACTATCCCTTAGGTTTATCCTCTTGTGGTTTATCAACCCTAATAGTTTTTGTCGATTTTGATTATGTCCCTACGGATATTTCGAAAAAGTATACAGTACTTTATGAAAAGTTTTTGTAGTAATATTTAAAAAAAAGCGCAGCAGAACTAGTTTTGTAATAAGATCATACGTACAGGATTGGAGGCATTCACTTTATGTCAATGTAAAATCAATTATAAATATTTGTATTTAGTTCTATTCTTCATTATCTTTCTAAGGAAGGCTCTAACACCTCTGACAAGTAGCTCCTCTGTTGACAGAAATTTCAATTAAAAAAAAGTGGTGTTTTATTCTACTCTTTAAGACCTTTATAACGTGGTGTCAATTATAACTTTTGGAGAATATTTACTATCTTTAATTAGTAATTTAAGATATTTTTGCAAAACAAAAATTGCGCCGCCTACCGGATGGTCTCAAAAGAATTTGTGCTTTTATCTAATAGCAAATTCTTCAACTTTTATAATCAATGATATGG
The DNA here is from genome assembly GCA_963932195.1 of Empis livida. Classification (NCBI taxonomy): domain Eukaryota; kingdom Metazoa; phylum Arthropoda; class Insecta; order Diptera; family Empididae; genus Empis; species Empis livida. The sequence continues at coordinate 2,882,563 of OZ010649.1, forward strand.
AGACATTTTATGAGCACATTTCCTATGTTAAATGGTTGTTTGAAAAAGTTTTCCCATCGACAGACAGACGGAGCACAAAGTGCCAATATTAAGAACATACTTTTATAAAAATCTCTAATAATCAGAAGGAAATAAGAAAATTTATTTTATCAAAGTGTGGAAATGTGGACTAACTAAATTTTAACCATTTAGGAGTTGTACACAGGATAAAAGAAAAAGTAGCTTGTAGCTATACAAAGAAAGCATAAAAAATGAACATTCAAAAAATGTTTTTTTTTTAAATGAAATGTTTCAATTTTTTTTTTTCAATCGCAAAGAATATTATTTTACAAAATCAATAAAACTACTTGAAAATCCAAAAGTATAAGAATAAAGTTTATCCTAATTTTGCATATCATCATAATGCTCCTTCTGCTACAGATTCACTAATAATATATAAAGCTATTTTATATTTCTAAAGGATTTTTCTGATGTTGAAAGGACTTTGTTTTTTTATTAAAGCAATTTTAAAACATTTTTAAAAAAAACAAAATCCTTTTCTTTCCTGTTTTTTTGTTCTGTTCTTTAATTCTGTTGATGCTCTGTTTTTCTTGTTTTGTTATTGGAAATTAGGTCAAATGAGTATTAAAATTTTGATAAGAATACATAAATGAAAATTTGTTCAGAAAAATCTTTAATTTTATTAAATACAGTAATACGAAATATTTTTTTTTGTAGATTCAGTTTAGAATTGATTAAATTTATTTGGAAAGATTTCAAAATAATTTAAAGATTTCAGATTAAAAGCGAAGATATTCGTTAGAGTTTTAATGTTTAAGGTAAAAGTAGAAGTATTTTATAGTCCATTTAAATAAATAACACTTTCATAGTATTTGGTGATAATTTTGGAAATAGAAAAGAATTTTTCATAAAACTATACAATGAAATTTATTTTCAAAAGTTAGTATAGTTTGAAAAAAAAATATATAGTCAGAGTTCAAATTCTTCAAAATGGAACCAGAAAAAAACTAATGGTTTATTTTCTTAGTATACGTGACTTAATAACACTTAAAATGCCATAGATTTGTTTTTTTTTTGGGAAGAAAATCATTCATTTCGTTCCAATTCTGGTTAATGTGGGAAATATTGAAGTCCCTTAATTTAAGAATTATTTCTTCAAAAACTTCAACACTTATAACATGATATTTGCGAAAAAAAACTTAAAAAGCAATGTTAATTTAATATAAAAAATAAAATACTTTCTTATTAAAATCTCAACTGTACTATTTAAAAATAAATTTATCAAAGTCATTTTCTACCTTTTAATTGAAACACTTGTAAAATTCACCTTCAATTAAATTCTTTTTAAAGAAAATTGTTTATTAACAACATAAAAAAGAATATATGAGAAAAAAAATTAAGTGTTCATTTTCTGTAGGTTATATTTATTAATTCTTTAAACAGTACACATAAATGTCAAATTCAATTTAAACACGTCAAGTTCAAAAGCATCTCTTCAATTTTTATTTAAATTTTTTTTTGTATTTTTTGAATATCTAACCAATTAGAATTAAAAACATAATAAGGGCGTAAAGTTAAAATTGAGTGGTTGGTGACACGAATCTTTTTTTTTTATATCTAGCAACAACAAAAAAATATTACGAATTAACATAATAAATCATAAAAATAAATAATTTTTAAAAAAATACATAAAAAAAAATTGTCATAAACAGCCGAAATAAATTTAAGATTACATAAAAAAAATGTATGTTTTTATCAAACGAATGCTTGAAAATTTAATGGTTTAATTTAATTGAATAATTTTATGTTTAAATATTTTTTTTGATCCTTTCTTAAAATGTGTACCGTATAAGCAAGTTTATTCTGCATAATTTTATTATTTAAAAGTAGAAATGATTTATTTTTGTAAATTAAATGATTTTTTTTGGAGGAATTATATGAACAAATCTGTTAAAGCTTAGTAATTTTCAGCTTACAATGACAGATTTTGTGAACGAAATGTATAACTTAACGATTAGCTTGTCAAAAATATTTATATTGGCAACACGAATTTTGACATTTCTATTTCCTACAGATATATCTAAGATAATTGGATTTTTTTGTAAAGATTTTCATATTTTGGAAATGATTTTGAAAAATATTTACAACTAACTATGAAAAATAGAGGAGAAACTCGAGTAAATGAGAAGAAATTCGTTAACCCAAATACTATAAAACTAAATTATGTAGTTGCAAAACTTCTTCCTCTAATAAAAATTATATAGTATTTTTATATGCCCTCAATGATACTGCAGATAAAAATTGAACCTTGACTTTCTTGTTCCTAAATATAAACTATTTTTTTTTTAATTGTCTGTTTTGGATTTTATTAATTGAATTTTTCAATATCAAAACAATTCACAAACCAAAAAATATTAATTAAATCATAAGCCTCATTTATGATCTCATATGAATCACTAATTGAATTAAATCTATATTACACTTCCAACAATTAGCTAATTTTTTTTTTTATTTGATTATTTAATAATAAACATAAAATAACTGACGGAATATGTTTCTTTCCATAATAATAATAAAAAAAAATTTAATAACAATTCATTAACCTTCAATGTCTCCTCTATGTTTAATATGTTTTATTCTATTTTTGTAAATCTAAAAAAAATATGACAGCATCTCACATATATTTTTGTTTTAAAAATAACATAAAAATGATTATTATTATTATTATTATTCTTTTCACATTTTATTGAATTACGTAATGCAATTATAATTTCCACCGACAACATCAGTTTATCTGTATATATAAAAAAATTCTGGAAAATATTTTTCATATGAAAGCTCTAATCAAATCAAATCAAATGAAAAATAAAAAAAACATTCTAACAATGATAATAATATTCGTGTTTCTAGAAATTATCAAATATTTTGTACTATTATTTAATTTAATTTTTTTTTTTTTGACTACATATTCTAATGATTCAATCTAACAACCCTGAAAATTTATTATATGTTTTTGTTTATATAGCATAAAAATTGTTTGAGATAAAATAATAATGTTTTCTAATGTACATATAACTAAAAATAATTTCCCATCATGTCACATGAAATTGGTTTTTATAAACAAAAATTTATCATAAATTAGGATATGCGGGGAAATGATTGATAATTTTTTTTGTTTTAGAAAGATTGAGTGATGAATTTTAGAAATCATCAAATATTTATAAAAAGACTTTATTAGGCATTAACGCATTAATATTGTAGAATAAATGATTATTTTTAAGTAGATATATATGCAAATATTTAAATATTAAAGAAATTGTTTTCAATTCAGATAAATTTTGATTAAAACTTTTTGAGGACAATTTTGGCTGTTAAAAAAAACTAAAAAATTATTTGTTATATGATTAACTTTTATGGTATACCATGTAACAGATTTAGTTGTAGAAGTTTTCATAAAATTTATAGTAGAACTGATCAAATCTTTAGACTTTAGATTAGACAGTCATATAAAAAGTTCAATATGAACTAATTGTTAATATGGAGAGCAAATTAACAATTAGTTTTCTATATACTAAAATATGAATTTTTTCGAATTTTCACATTTCTGTGTGCTAAATCAATAACTTTGAATTTATTATTATGTCCTAAAATAGGAACTTTCGTTAAATTTCACACTTTTATCTGCTAAATTACTAATTTTGACATTTCGATCTCCTAAAATATCTGAGATTAAAGAACGGCTCAAAAACCGGTTTTATTTACTAATACCTGTGTGATAAATCAATAATTTGAAATAGAAACTTTATTAATTTACACATTTTTGTCTAATAAATCGGTAATTATGACATTTATGTTTTCTAAAATATTTTCTGTTTTCTAATATCTCAATAATTTTGACATTTATGTCTTCTAAAATAAGACCGTTAGTGTGTCTTTAAATTTCCACATTTCTGTCCGCAAATTTTCATATTTCTGTCACTCATTTTGTGACTAAAATCGTGTTTTAATGAAGAAGAATTATAAGCTTTTCAAAAAAACTTAAATTTTTCATTATTTATTATCACAATGTCTCATAAATTACACATTTTTTTTTGTGACAATTCATACATAAAATTTTTCTGTACAAATATAAACGACAAACAAGAACATAATAAACATAATTCTTATTAAAATTGTATTAAAAAAAATTAAATTCAAGATAAATTCAAAAAATTTTTTATTTACATTACTTTTTTTTTATTATAAAAGTACTTAATTTAATTTTGGTTTATGTTATTTTATTTATTTTTTTATGTATAGATAATTATTTATGAAAAGATAAAATTTGTGTTGACACACAAAAGAAGAAAATGTTTTCTATAAATAATAAGAAAAATAAAATATAAAAAGGATAAGACGGGATTTATATTTTACTTGTCTAATTAATTGAATTTATATTATAATTTATTTACTAACCAGATTTTTATTAACATTTAGATTGAGTAAAGATTATAGTCGTTTATATTATTTTTGTAATAATTGGTATTTTATTAAAATGTCGAACAAAATTTATGGTTAATGAAAGGCTGATCAAATTACCAAAAAAAAAAAATTTACATTTCAGCTGTGAGTTATGGCGAGGGAAATTTCCCTAACTATTTTGCATTGTAACAATGTGAAAAATAATGATAAATTTGTCACTATAAACTTGGAGCGACGACACACAAATTCATAATATGTAATGACTATCACAAAATAGCGATCATACCCATGGTCTGTCTATAAGTTTTTTTCTTCAAAAAAAAAAAATATCACCGTCAGTCAATAAATTTGCCATTCAACTGACTAAAAAAAATATTACCTTGTTCATTAAATAATTTTACAGATTTCAATAATTTGTCTGATACCATATAAATTATTCTATAAAAGTGCAAATATTTTTCTTCAAATATTCACAAACATAACAAAATTCATTCTTGAATACCAAAAATATTTCAATGATTTTAACATTTTTTTAAAAAAATAATAATAAAGAAATTCAATTTCCTTATTTTGCTATAAAAAAAAATATACTGCAGCATAAAAATACTCATTGACATTACAAAGGATTTTTGTATTATTTAGGCGTGTGCCAGATTTCAAAATAAAATTCTTTTTCATCCTACTTGAAAATAAATCTCTTCACATAAAAAAAGTGAAAAAAAAAAAATCAAATTCCTTGGCGGAAATAAAATATTTTTATTCATTTTTTTTTTTAGAAAAAAAAAATTCCAACATAAAATCCCTTTTTAATCCTAAATGAAGAATAAAATTTACTAAAAAAAAAACACTGATATGTATTAACAGATGGTTAACATGCGTTTTTATTTTATAATAAATAAGTTCTTTTAGTTTTTTTAGCTATTTTTGGACTTTAAAGACTTTTGAAAAATTGATATTCTCCGTTGAGAGATGTCTTTTTTAAATTTTTATGTAAAAATCTAAAAAAATCATATTTATTTTTGTGTCAAAAATTTCCTTATAAAAAAATAATTCGAAAAATAACAAAAGAAAAAAAACAAAATTTAAAGGATAATCAAATTTTTAGGTCAAATATATTTTAAGATTAACATAATTCAGAATTATATTATAGATATTTCAAAATATTGCATAAAAAAATCTTATTAAGATTAAAATTTTCGGTATAAATTTTGAATTTTTGTCAAATTCTTATGGCTAATTTTTGAAGGTATAGCCAGCAAATTGTTTAAATTTTAGTAGAATAGGGCATGGGTATGCCAGGATATCACCTCAAGACCTATATTGTATATTGTCATACAGATTCATTGAAAATTCTAAAATATAAACCAATTACTAAAAGATCGAAATCTAGTGAAAGATAAGCCTGGACCAATGCGCACAGTATGTACTAAATCAATAGCTTTGAAATTTATATCTCCAAAAATATATAGAGACTTTTGATAATTTTCACATTGTTGTCTGTTAAATGGGTAATTTTAATTTTAACATTTCAAAATTCTGTCTGATAAATCAATAATTTGATTAAGTCATGGTTAGATTTATTTTTCACTAGACAATTCTAAAACTTATCCTACTAAAAGAAAAATGTCCTTTTAACAAACGTTTATATTTGTCGTCTAAGAAAATACTGTTTCTCTTCTTTAAATAATATTTTCCATTATGAGCCTCCTCTCTGTTGGGAATATTCTTACCAAAAAAAAAATTATTTATATGACAATGTATGACAGGTGATCCTTGTTATGTATGACAGGTGATCCTTGGTTTATTTTTGACATTATTTTATCCGGATATTATAAATTTAAGGATATATGATTTTTTACTAAGCACCTGTTTTTCATGTATTTATGGAATTTGGTGTACTTTTTTTTTAAAGATACGAGTTATGATTTATATGAACTAATATATTTTTTTGATGGGCATAGGGTTCATCAATTTTTTTTTGGAAAAGTCAAAAATTAATGTAAAAATATAATAAATTTCATAAAAAAAAAATGAATTTATTTTGGACTTCCACCATAAATAAAAGATTAACTAAATATTTAGAAACATTACAGGATTATTTGACATTGGAATCAAAATTTCCTTCGCAAATAAAGAAAAACTCCTTCTTTTTCAAAGGAAAACCTGATTTGAAACCACACAAATATATTTATTAATAAAAAAAACATTTAAATTCTTTCTTTTTGTGCGTGGATAACTCGGAAATTTTGAAATGAATATTTCTCATTTTAGAAAATTTTCAAATTTAATGTGTCTGGAGTTGAAAAGCTCAAATTTCCTTTTGGTTTTATTATTTATGTTATTTTTTTGGTTTAGGTAAACTTTTTTATTTTACAAAAAACCTTAAGGTTATAAATAATTTGTAAATATTTATTCATATTTTAACTGAATTTTCATTTTATCCTTGAAATAGTTTAAGGGTATATTTTTCTTATTGTTTTCTTTTGTTAAATATTTTATGGTTATGATGATGCACAAAATTAGATATTTTAAAGGAGAAAAACAAGGTATGTATGTATAAAGAAAAACAGATTTATTACTCAAAATATGACCTTAATATAAGATTTGAATAACCTCTCATAAGGTAAATATGGTTTTTGTACCATTTTCGAAATTTTTCGTGCCTAATTTTCAATGTTATGTTGTCGGTCAATTTATCTTAATCTTTCAGTAAAATAAATACGGGTTGACTAATTGGAGGTAGAATTATAATCATTAAGAGGACGGTAAGACTAGAAACTGTAGTGAAGTATGTAAGTCTAGAAAATTTACTTTTAGAATTCCTATATTAATAATACACTACGCTCTGACAACTCAATGGTTTTATTATTAAATTGTCGGAGATATGTATGTGAGTCATACGGCTCCAACGACAGGGTTTATCATAACCAAGGGTAAACATAATCAGTATTGCGATAAGCTGCACTAAACTAACTAAAATTTGTAATATTGTAGTACTACGTATTGTCAAAGAAATGGAAAATATGATAGTTTTCTGTCAAGAAAAATACATAAAGTTTTACGGAAAGATATACTATTTTGACAGTCCGTTTATTTCTGTTAGTTTTGACAGTTCATATTTTACAGTCGTGAAAATGTAATCATGGTAAATTTATCAGATATTCAATAAATATAAAATATTTTAAGAAATTTTATAAAATATTTTGGATCTTTTAGTGTTCAAATAATCGGTAACTAAATAATGTAAATAAAAAATCTGAAAATAAATATTTATATTTTATAATTTTTTTGTTATCTCTCATAAAACAAGGTCATTAAAAAAAATATATTTTATTTAAACAACGAATTTTTGATATCTAAAAATAGTTGACAGAAGATTTTAAAATTATTTTACATATAATATTTTAATCAAATATAAATTTTTATTTTCAATGTTAAAATAAAATTCCCCCAAAAAAAAAATAAAGATATAAAAAAAATATTAAGTGAAATAATAAAAAGGAAATTATTTAATTTTTATGTATTTTTTTTTTTCAAATATTAATTAAAATTAAAACTCATTCATATTCAAAGTTAATTTATGATCGTTTCTATTTGCAAAGTCACAAAATTAAAAATTAATTCACTTGATTATTCAAAAAAGTTTTAATAGGTCATATCATTAAAAAAAAGTTTTTTTGACATTTATAGGTGAATATTTTTTGAGGGAAATAAAAAATGATAATTATTATTATTATTTCAACAAATTGAGAAGGTCATAATTTTACTTTTGTTCTATTGTACTATTTAAAAATGGTGGTATTTTCTGGTAAATAAATTTTCCTGTTCTGAATAAAATCACAGAGAAAAACTATTTAATATAAAAATTTTGGTCTGGTCATGACCAAAATCAGTAAAAAAAAATTAAACACGAAAACTGTCAATGACGGGAAAACAATAATAATAATAATAATTTTTCATGTCATCATTGGATTTGTGTATAAAAATGACATAAAAGAAAATGATAAGAAAATATAATTTATAGAAAAATTTTCAATATATTTTAGAATAAAATTATACTAAATTTTATGGTTTCTGTTTCTGTTTAGAATTTTAATAAAAAAAACAACAAACACTATTTTGTCATTTTTTATCATCAATGAAAAACTTTTCTTAATATTTTTTTTTATTTAGGTTAAATGTGACTTTTTAAAGGTTTTTTTTATTTATCTGTGAGTAAAAATCATTATTACAATCGAAAAAAATTATATTTTTAAATACACACTTAAAATGCTAAAAAATAATATTATGGTTAAGGTCAGCAATAGGAACTACAATTAGCATTAATTGGATTTTTCAGACAATTTTTTATAAGAACGAATTAAAATTTAAATTGGTTCAACTTAACAAAATCTTATTGGTTTAATTGTGTACTAATTTAGTTAACAAATTTTATCCAACAAATTTAACATAAATTAGTAATTAATCCGAAATTAGTTGAAGGTTTAATTATATCTCAGAGTACAATAAATTAATTTGGTTTTACATACCAAGATTCTAAGGATATTTTATGAATTCCTTAAACCTGGTGGACAATAAAGTAATAAAAAATCGTTATTTTGTGGGTTGATACAGTTTGAAACTGGGCCAGCATTCGACTAAGCTGTAGAACTAATTTAAGAAAATAATTTTGTAAAAAGTATCTTCTCTTCTCAACCTAAAGAAGAGAGAGGAAAACAGATTAGAAAAATTGTTAAATTTTGAATAAAGCATACAATCGTTTTTTAGCCACTAACTAATTTTTTTACCACGAAATTATTAAAAACATATCACAATTTTTTAATTAATATTTCGTCGTATTGCAAATATTATTTTTTTCAGTGTTTCTGTCTGCATTTTGTTATTTTTACATATTTCAGCACTATTTTTTTTTGAACTAATCATAAAATATGCATAGTCACCAGCGTGTCATTCACATTAACCATTTAACAAAAAAAAAAAGTGTTCATATCAACAGTTTTTTTTCATTCATTTATGTTTCTTAAATAAAAATATAGAACAAAAAGTCTCATAAATATTTTATAAAAATATTTCATTCATTTTAATAAATGTTCGTTTATTTTATTTCCTGAAAAAAAAGCATAAAGTCCTTTTAGAGTGTTGTATATTTTTTTTTTTGTACACTCAATGTGTACATAAGTTAGCAAACTAGGAGTTTTAAAAGCATTTAAAAAAAAAGTGAATGTTTTTTTTCCTCTATTTTGTAAATTAATCTTTTTTGGTAAATATTTTTGCAGTCAATTTAAGTAGAAGTATGATTTTGACATAGTATCTTTGTTAACAAAAAAAAAGTCTCTAATAAAAATGATTATATAAAAATGGACTTGAAGTAGGTTAAAGGTTAATGTAACTAAATATACTTTTAAATATTAAAGAAAAATATTTTAAGTAAATTAAAAATAATTAAATTAATTTACCAAATAAAATAAAATATTTTAGGTCACTGAAACTTTCTTTTTAATTTCAAGATCAGCATTTAAAAATTTTTTCAGTACTTTTTTTATTAAATTTTGCGAAAATTACGTAATTAAGTAAATGTTGCGAATAATTTTTAATTACTTAATTGAATTAGTTAAGTGAAAATTGACATGACACGTGGTGTGGTGGTTTAACAAGAATAGCAAGAATTTTGATAAAATGTGAAACATTGACGATTTCGCTTATATAGGGGAAATAATGTCCCAGCTGATTTTATTATATTACTATTAGGATATTATCAAAGTTTTAGGGTTCTAATTTAAATTACAATATTTACTGTTAGCACAGAAGTATTAAATTATAACGCAACTATCTGAGCAGTTAGAATAGTGCAACTGGGAGTCTGATTGTCAATCTAGTTAAAAGTAAATCTAGAATTTAACAGAGAAGAAAACTCTCTATTCTACAATACTAGATGTAGAATATCCATTAATGGTACAATTGCCAAATATATCGTATTTTTATTAATATTAATCAATTACTAGTCTTCAAATTTCACTTGGTGGCTGCAAATGAAAACCGAAGCAAAAGAAAAGGAAGGGTTAACAAAGTTTAAAGTATGTATTTTGAAAATAATGAATTTTCCAAGTGTGTATTATAAATATACTAACAGAAAGTTTGATTTTAAAAGATTACTGTCCGATTGTAAAAGATTACTGCCAAAATTTATCATTTTTGATTTTTACCAAAAAAAAACCTTTTATATCAAAAGTAAAATTTAATTGAAAATTCTTGAAGATAAATCATAAAAAACACATTTTTCCCAAGATTTATCAAAAAAAAAAATTACTCAGACAAAAAACCAACGAAAAAACTTTTAATTTTAAGTTACCTTGAGTAATTTTGTTGTTTTTTTTTACTATTTCGACCTACCTATTAAATAAACCAGCAAAAATCATGAATCAAATTAAGAAAGTTCAATGTAATATTTTTTTTTTTTACCATTTACTCCCACAATTTTTCTTAAATTTTTGTAGTTACAAGCTAAATAAATAATAATAATAATAAAAATAATAATAATTCGGTGCACGTAAAAATCAAACTTTCTGAAATAGAAAATTTCATTTTATTTTATATTTACTTTTTTTTTAGAAAGATTTTAATCAAATTTGAGTATCTTATTATATGATTTACTAAAAATACGTATAGAAAATAATAGAATTTTATTTTCACTGATTGAATTTTGCTCATGAAAAAAAAAATAAACATAAATAGAAAGTTTAACTTAATAAAAGTTAATATTAATAAGTTAGTGAAGTATAAACAAAAATTTAATTAAATTTTAGGGTTTTTTTTTGCGTGTAGTCTCATATAGGTAAAATTATAGCTACACGAGTTCACGAATTGTTAATTAATTATAAAAAAAAAGAACTCTAACGAATCAAATCGAGAAATAACTATAAGATTGCTATGACTTGTATTAATACTGTCAGTTAGTGGTAATTATAATTTATAAGTAGATAGTCATATTACGCCCAATAACATATACATATTATTTACTTGATATACGTGAAATATTTCCATCGGAAAATTGGGACAATCATGTTAACAAGCTATTTTAGAGTAATTTTAATTATTATGTTATAAAAACAATTTGCAGCATAAGTATCGTTGACTAGAATTCAAAATTTCAGGGAACAGAAGACCGTGGAGATTATCATGGGTGAATGGTTCAACTTAACTTAACTTACTGAGAACAGTCCAGAGTATAAGTGAAGTCCATACTGTCAGTGAGTGAGTGTAACTACAACCTCTGCAATGGAGAGAAACAATAAGGAAATGAAGAATGACAATGTATTGTCAAAATATAACAACTTTTTGCAATGTTGAAACCATTTTTAATAATATGTCATTGAGGTCTTATTATTGTAATATGAAAAGAGTATAAAGTCTTTATTACCTGAAAATTGTCAAGTACAATTTTTCAGATTACACATTTATGGAAAACGACAGAACCAAAATAATATTTCTGTTACAACCAGAAAACTGATTAAGTTAGGGCTATTAAAACTATTAAAACTGATAGGCTATTAAGACTATTAACATTTAAAACTTCTTCACTTGTTCAATAGCATTCTGTACCTTATTGAAACCAAGTAGTTTTAGGCCAATTTGTAGTAGAATTAATATTGTTCTTGGTCGTAGGATTTTTTTGTTACTGAAAAATTTCTGAAAATTTTTATTAGTGTAACCAAAAGTCCATTACGAAGCACTCAGAACTACCATAAAACTATTATTAAAACTTACGATGACATGTTTAATAAATATTTCTTATAATGCCTTGAAAAAAAAAATCTACTTAGAAGTACTAAAATCCATTTAAAATGACAATTTCAGTTAATTATATCAAAATATAAACATTCATGGATTCATGTTATTATGTACTGATTCTAATCTCGTTTATACCAACCTTAAAATTGTGCAAAAAATCATGCTCCACACAATACAAGTCCTTACTTTTTGCAAACAAATTATGTCATAAATAGAACTTTGCCCAGAAAAATTATACAATAATTCTTTATTATTTACTTATCATTCAAATTAAAAGTAATTTTGCTGAAAGCTAAAGTTGTCTTAGCCCTTTTTAGTCTATTAAGATTCTTAGATAATTTAAATATAAAAATTCCATAAACAAATTTATAAAAATTATACTCAATTAGAATAAATTTACAATCTCGTCATAAATGACACGAAAAGATATTTTTTTTTTGTTTGTTGGAAAAAAAATTTGTATACATTTCAAGTGAATTACTTGAAGATACATAATTGTATTTTAGGCAAGCAGGATGTTCACTTTATTATGGGGTGACCAACCAAAATTCAATATTTTTAATGAAAAAGATAAATAACATTAAAAAAAACATACATTATTATGCGACGATATTTTTTTTTGTCAAAAAGCAAACATTAAAAATGTTGACTTACCGCCCGCACCTCTGATATTTTAGATATGAACTATGTATGTATAGTTTATAAAAATTTATGAATTTTTTATATTATTATTGTACAGTTAAGTATGCTCTATTGAAAACCGGTGCGGCGACGTCAAAAAACATTTATGTTACCCCTCGCAGAGCATATAAAAGAAATAATAATTTTTACAATTGAAGCGGACACGATCAAAAACAGGAACTTTTTGTAAAATACAAAAAAAAAAAAACATAATTATTGTTATTTCTTCTTTTGCAAAACTATAAAATATACGTACACACACACACAGATAAACGTATAAAACAATTTCCTTTTATTACGTACAGAGATATAATAGTGATAAAAAAAATATTGTCTTCCTGTTGGTTTTTTACTAAGTTTTTTTTTATAAAATATAGTGTTTAGTTAAAAAAAACTATATTCAGCCATTTTTGGAAAAAAACTACGAAAAATAAGAGTGCACAGACAGAACAGACATAGAATTTTAAAAGACACGCGTATTAAAAAGTGCACCAACAAATATGTACGTGCAATTTGTATAACATACTTTTTGCATTTTATTTTATTATTTGTAATATTTAGTGATGATACCCTGTGAAACCCTGGAACAGAACAGACAAAATAAAATGATACACCAAAACGGGGGACGAAAATGTAATAAAAAAATAAAATTGTTTTACAGGGGAAAATTTTATTTGAAATTTTTGTAGATGTTCATATAAAGATTATAGTTTTAGGAGGAGGTGAGGGTTGAAAGTGAGCTGCAGCGCAGTAGAAATAAACTGCCAAAACAATTGCCAAATACTAGTTTAAAAAACGAAATGATTGTAGACATTTATGTAAGGTGAAAAATTTCATTACCCACTGAGGTGCCAGTGTCTTTAAAAAAGTTTCTGGATCATTAAATCTCGAATTTCTAAAATAGTTTAGCGTAAACTAACCAAATTATACTCATTTAAAAACAAAATAAAAAATTTATTCATTTTTTAAGAAAATGGCATTTTGCTTAAAGTTTTGGGTAAATTTTTCCATTACTTGAGTGTGCCGTAATCTTACCTATAATTTCCCCATAAAAAATGTTTACCTAGGCATTACAGTTTACCTGGTACTGCGCTTTTAAAAATAATCCTTAAGTTGAAAAATTAGTTGGTAAACTTAAGAAATTGAAAATAATGCAATTTTCAGGTAAAAATAACTGGAAACTAAAGAGTATTTCTTGAAAATATGCTTATCAATTATCTATTAAACAAGGCTACTTGCTAATACAAAAAATTTGGTCATAACAACATATTTTTAATTTCTTAAATTTATGCAAATGGGATAAAGTTGAACCATAAAATTACCATAAAATTTAACTGTCCGAAAATTATGAAATGCGAAAATACTGTGTAAAAGTAAATTAAATTTTTTTTTCCAGATATATCTTCAAGACATGTTTATGTATAATAAACTTTTAATTGACAATAATCTAGAAAACATTTACAGACAACAAATTGTTCATCATTTTTAGACTTAGACACGAACTAAAGTTTAAAAAGATTACTGGGAAAATTTAAAAATAACTGAATTTATCATTAAATTTCAATTAAATTATATATTAATTATAGGAGTACATATAAAATAGAAAATATATTTTGCGTTGCAAAATTATTTAATTTCAATTTATTTACGATGATTTTTAAATAAAATAAACATCTGTTTTTATTTTTTATTCTGTAAAATTCACATCATCGAACTAATTATAGCGATTTGTTCATTTTTCCACTTCGAAAGTAAAATGTATAAACAGTATTATTTCCAGCTTTTAATTCTATAATTTAATTCTATAATTTCAGTATTATTTCCAGCTTTTCTATAATTTTTAATCTAATAATGAAATTTTTGATTTGTTTCTTCATTTTATTGACACATCAATTAATTTGTAATTAAATTATTTTGTCTTATAAGGAAAATTTCTACAGAAAATTGAAAATTTCATTTTGGAAAAATAAATTGAATTTACATTTGAAAAGTTATTAATACATAAACGTAATTAAATATTTAAAGGTCAAATTATCAAAATAGTAAAAGAATAGTAACTGAAAAAAATATACTAAAAACTGGTTCCCCTTGAACGAGTTTTTAAGAACAATTATTTATTTTTTAGTCTTGAAAGTGGCTAAGCTATTTGAAAATATTATAAGTAAAAATTTTCAGATTTTTTTTAAGAGCACAGGTTGTTTTCAAAATAAAATAAAAATTTATTAGACTGGTTATCGGTTAAAATAACTTTTCACAAATCAAATATAATTCTGGCCGTGATTTCATTTATTGTTAAATTATGTAAAATTTCCAAATCGTTTTTAATTGTGACTAAAACTCGCTTGAATTATTAACCACCAGGGGAATAATAATTTATACAAATTTGACCTGGAAAAAAATTGTGTTTCTTTGTGGAACAAAAAAATATTAGAATAACGAAGTTCATTGCTAAAAGATAGCAAATTAAAAAAATTAGCGATAGTTTGCAAATAATAAATGCTAATAAATCAGTGAATTTTTTTTTTTAATAAATTATAAAAATAAATATTCTCTTATTTATTTTTTCAGAAAATGCAATTTGTAATAATAATATTTTAGTAAAATTTGATTTTTACAAATCAATGACAAACAAGAATTTTAATGTTTGTGCAAGTGTTTGACTATAAACTTAGTTTAGTAGATAGTTAGATTAATGTTAGGGCTGGGCAACTAACGACAAAATCCGCTACGACCAAAACTGACCTGTTCTGGCATCCGAATATCTTAAATCTCTCATGAGAAATTTATCTTGTTAAAAAATTTAAAGAGCTGGATGAAATATCGTCTGGTTCTCTAGGAAAACCTTATCCGAAGATCTGCTGATAGATAGTCCTGGTTTGTATTAGCCTACACAATCGCAGAGGATTACTAACTTAAGAAAAGGTCTATCTATCTGCAGATCTTCGGAGCAATTTTCCTAGTTTTTACTAATTTTCGGAAACTTTAAACAATACATTTTTAAAATATTCTCAAGTTTTTCTTTAATACTACTACCAACTCAGTCCTTTTCCGGACCACGGATGCATACTTCCAAAAACAATTTTCATTTTCTTATTGGTATTTAAATTTCAGAAAATCTCAACAAAACCACATAAATAATTAATTTTTAGTTTGGAAATTCTTGAAAAACTTTTAAAATACTTGAGAACTTTTCTACACATTCTGTGTCCTGATTATTGAGAATCTTAAATCCTAAAAACTTTATAGTAATAAACATAATAACAACAAATAATCATAATTTTATAATTATATTTAATAAGTTTCTAAAAAAATTCTGTAAAGAATTTTAATAAATTTTACTAACAGAATAACAATTTAACAAGTACTTCATGTATTAGTTTTTGTTATAATATTAAGTGGTAATGTGCAAAAGAGCATTAAAATTGAGCTCACAACACTTCCCAAGGGGACAACAATAGTTTTTTTTTATATATATGTTACATAGCTTTGTTTATTTGCAAAAAAAAAAAATGTAGTGTTTTTAATATTTTATTTATATTATTTTTTGTTGCAAAAGTAAACTTCCGTCGTTTGTTGTCGTCGTTTTTGGTACAAAACCTTATATAGTGAAGCAAAAGATTGTATGGTAAGGAAGTAGGTTTGAAAAATAGTGAAAACTATAGTAAAACTAAGAAGTCTTACAATATTTTAATAAACAACAAAATCATAAATAGAAGTTGAACATAAAAAAAAAAAAGATAAACCGATTTTTTTTTTACAAGACTGCAATAATTTAATATTTTATGGAATTCCATTTAAAAGTTTTTACAACAAAAAAAAAAATATTTCAAGTATTTAACAACAGAATTTAAACTATAAAAACTACTAAAACAAATTTGATATTCAAATATAATTTTTTTAAAAAAAAATAAACTATGTAACTTACCGCAATATTTTTCTGATTCTCTTTATCCAATAAAAATTCCATACTTTTATGTGGACGACGTACAGATGGACCACAAACATCATCATCATCATCATCATTATTAATAATATTTTGATTATTTTTTATTTGATTTTTATTTAATTTTAAATTTGTTGTATTTAATGTATGACGTTGATTATTATTATTTTGATTATTATTATTATAATGTGGTCCTAATTCCATTAAACTACGTGTTTTACCTGATATTATTGTTTCATGTGTATCTAAATTTGTTTCAATTAAACCAATTTTACATATTTTCTTTTTATTATTATTATTATTATTTAATGGTTTATCTAAAAATTGTACTGGTGGTTGAATTGGTGGTTTATGTTCATAATATTTAATATTATTATCACCACCACTACTACCACTACCACTAATAATATTATTACAACCGATTCCGTTCATAGTTCCGTTTAACTGATAATCATTATAATAGTAACGTCGTTCGTTGTCTAAAAATTCTTGACTATTTGATTTGTTATTAAAAGAGTAGGAATTAAAATTATCATCAAAATCATCCCTTGGCTGTGATGATGAACGATACGCATGTTGTCCTGCGCGTAATTGTTGTTGTTGTTGTTGTTGATATATTTTTTCAGATACCCCTACAACTCGTGGTGGTTGTTTTGGTAATGGTGGTTTACCTAATAGCAACACGTGGTCATTAGTTAATTTTACCCCATCACTAGTATTATTATTATTATTATTATTATTACTACTACTACTGCCAATAATATTTTGATGATCAGCTGTTATTGTAATTGGATTTGTAGTAGCTTTTAATTCTACTACATTATTTATTTCATTATTATCATTATTAATTTGTGATAATTGTTCTGTTGTAGATATTTGATTATTATTTATTATTGGTCCTTTAAGTGGTATATAAATAAAATCTGGTGATTTTTCACTTGCAGATGATTTTGATGTTGATGATGATGATGATGTTGATTTATTTTTAATAGCACCATCAGCAATACTTTTTTTTTTTAATAAATTATTATTATTATTTGTATTTTTATTATATTTATTATTATCATCAATATCATTATTTTGATTATTAATTAAATCATTATTTTGTGATAATTGTTTTTGTTTTTTACGACGTAATGAAAAACGAAAACCACCAGTAAAACGTGATAAAAAACTTTTATGATGTTTTTCATCTGGTTTTGGTTTAAATTTTTTATTTAATAATTCTGGATTATTAATTGGATTTAATGGTACTGTTGTTGATTGTGATAAATTTTGTTGGGGTTGTTGTTGTTGTTGTTGATTTTTTGTAAATGAACCACCATTATTATTATTAATATTATTATTATTATTTGATTTAAAATTATTTATATTACTATTATAATTATTATTATTATTTAAACGTTCACTTGTCATTAAATTATTTGTTAAATCAATAATTTTATTATCATTATTAATAATAATCTGTTTCTGTTGATGTTGATCATCACTCATATTATCATTTATATTTATTTCCATATTTTTAATTGAATTTTTATTAAATTTCTTTTTATTTGCACCGTTATTATTTATATTATTATTATTATTAATAGCTGCTGCATTAACGTTACTATTATTACTTGTTGTTTCAACCGTATTCAAAATATTACTGATCGTTGTTGATGTTTGCTTTGTTATATCAAAATTTAATTGTTTACATTCATCATCAGCTACATTACTTGAATCTAATATAATTGTTGTTGTTTCAATTTGTGGTACACTACATATAATAGCACCAAATGTCGTTTCTCTTTTAATACGATCAGTAGTAGTAGTAGTTGTTGTATTTTTATTATTTCTCTCAATTCTCTCATCATCAATAATATTATTTTGTTCATTTGTAGTATTTTCGAAATCATTAATATCACAACCAAATGTTACTGTAATATTTGGATCAACGTTACTATTTGATGAAACATCAATTGGATCATTAGTATTATCATGAAATTGATTATTTAAATTTTCTAATGAATCTGGTTCATAATTATCAATTTCATCAGATTTATTATGCCAACTATATTCAGCAACAATTGGACAAAAATTAACACTTTTACCTAATGAATTTTTTGATTGTGTTGACATTAATATACCTAATTTTTTATTATTATTATTAATTAAATTATCATTAATTGGTAATTGTATTAATGAATTTGATGTACTTGATATTTGATTATCATTATTAATAATATCATTTTTTATTAAATTAATTGATGATAATTTTGTTGGAAATTCATTTAAATTTGGTGTACTTGCAACAAAATTACGTTTAATTGGTGTAACTTGATAATGTATAATATTTTTTAAATCAGTTAAATCACTTGTTGATAATTCATTTGGATTAAAATTACATCTTTCGATACTTTCAGTATATGATGTTTTTAAATTTGTTGGATCTAAATCAAATCTTGTTATATTATTTTTATAAATTTTATTATCAATAATATGTGATGTTGTTAATGATGTTTTGTCTGATTTAATTTCATTATCATTATTATCAGTTGGTCCTTGTAATAAATTAGCTGAATAACGATTTTCACGATTTGTACTTGAACGACGTATTGGTGGATTTGGTGGTATTTTTTTTTCATTTTCTAAAAATTCACTTACTAAATCACTATTACAATGTCGATCACTTAATATTGATACATTTTTATCAAAATGTGCTGATATTTCATCAAGTAAAAAATTACCTTTACCTAATTCAAATTCACCAGTTAATCGCGAATTACGTTTAGTATTATTATTATCATTATTAGAATTATTTTCCGAATCAAATTCTTTTGAAGAACGTTTTTTATTTGATCGTAATTGTGTTGAATTATTATCATTATCTGATGATGATGATGATGATGATGTTGATGTTGTTGATGACATTTTTTTATTAAAACGATTATTAATTGATGGACGTATTATTGATGGTGGACCAGTTAATGAATAATCTAATAATGTTATATTATTATAACTAGCATTAATATAATTTGTACCACCACTACTACCACTATTATTATTATTATTTAATCTTTGACCACTATATGAAAATTCTGTAAATTCAATTGGATTTATATTAAAAATTTGTTCTTCTTTTTTTTGTTTCGTTAAATTTTCATTTAATATTCTATTTTCAGAATTTCGTTCAATTTTTATCCAGTTTAACGAAGACGATGATGAAGATGAAAATGAAATTTCTCCACTTTCATTATTATCGTGACAGTGATTTGTATTTTTAATCTTATTACTATCGCCAACAAAATAATTATTATTATTTTTATAATTGTCATAAGAATTATTATTATTTAATAAATTTAAATTTTTTGGAACACTTGAAACTGTTGTTAAATATTTATCATTATTAATATTTTCATTAATATTTTTATTATTTAAATTATTATATAAATCATTATTACTAACTGATAAATATTTTTTTTTAGATATTTTTAAATTATTTTTCTTAATATTTTTTATTAAATTTTCATTATTTTCATTTTTTATTAATAATTTATTTTGTTTCTGATTAAATGAATTTATAGAATTTTT
Organism: Empis livida; assembly: GCA_963932195.1. Taxonomy (NCBI): domain Eukaryota; kingdom Metazoa; phylum Arthropoda; class Insecta; order Diptera; family Empididae; genus Empis; species Empis livida. The sequence goes on from OZ010649.1 coordinate 2,903,009, forward strand.
ACAATTTTCCGATATAATATTATTAGTATTATTATTATTATTGAACTCGACACGTATATCTGGTAAACTAGATGAATTATACTGAAAATTTGTAGTCAATATTATATCAGATGATGGTATTTTATTATTAGTATATTGTAAATTTCTATTTTTTAAATTAGTTTTAATTGTATTTGTATTTTTATTCCAAGTAAATTGCGCAGACGCACTATTATAATCCGACGAATCATCATCATCATTTTCATCGTTGTCGTCGTCTTCGTCATTATCATCAATATCCCCTTCTTCTTCCGATGATTCTTCTTCGGATGGTGATATAGATGAAAATTTATTTATAATTTTTTTATTATTATACCATGATTGGGGTGAAGTTGGTGGTGACAGAGATGATGATTTTTCAATAATAAATTTTGTATTTTTCATTTTATTATTATTATTATTTTGATTGTATTTTTCTCCTATTTTATTATGATTTTTTATTATTTGTTGTTTTTGTCCACTACCACCTCCACCACCACTTACCACACCATCACATATTATATTTTCTTTTATATTTTCCTTATTATTGGAATGTTTAATTAATAATATATCATCATCAGCACTACTATATGATCCGCCGCCACCACCAGCACTACCTCCTCCTCTATTACCATTACTACTACCACAATATAATTCTTCTAAACTTTTATGATTTTCAAATTCATCTTCTTCATAAAATTTTTCATTAAAATTCATTGTTGTACGTAAAAAATTTGGTATACTTTTTGATTTAATTTTTAATGTTGAATAATTATTATGTTCACAATAACCACTATCTTCAGATAAATTTTCAACAGAACTTTTACATTTATTTGATCTTAAATTATCATTTTGATCACGATTATTAACAACAGTTACAGATGATAAATTCATTGGTCTACGTATTAATATTCTTTCTTCATGTGATAATATACTATTATCAGTTGATGATGATTCTGAATCGCTTTTTGAATGACGTTCATCTGGATCAATTTGATGACCAATATTTGTTGTATTAACTGTATTAATATTACGAAATACAGTTGAATTTGTATTTGTATTATTATTAAATAATACATTTGTATTTATTGTATTATCAAAGTCAATTTTATCTAAATCTAAATATGTTTGATGTAAACGGCCATCACTACTTTCAAAACGTTTTAAACTACTACTAGAACCACGATTTGATGAATTATTACGTTCATCAATATTAGCATCAAAACTTAATAATGATGGTGATGAACCAATTGATGATGATGATAATTCATTTTGTAATTGACGTTCTAATGATTCAAATTGTATTAATGATGATGAACGTGATAATGAATTATATGATAAACTATCTGAATCTGAATATATAAAATCATCAAAATGTCTTCGACGAAAATTTGTTGATGATGATGTCGATGTTGATAATGATAATGGATTTATTAATGAATCGGAATCGATTGTTAGTAATTCGTTATTATTTCGTATATTAAATTTACGTGGACTTTCTGGTAAAACTCCATTATTATTATTATTAGATTGGGTTAAATGATTAGAAGTTGGAATTGTAAGGTGATTAATATTTAATATATCATCACGTCGAGCACGTTTTGCTGGACAAGCAAAATCACGTTCTGATATCGAATCTTGATCTACAAATAAAAATAAAAATTAATATTAGTAAATTGAAAAATTACTGAAATAATTTTAATTGTTACCATTATGTAATTCGATACGAATTACTGATCCAGTTTCTGATTCAGAACTCCAAGCACCATTTTCATAATGTTGATAACTTAAAATTGATTCTTCATCATCTTCAGATGTTTCTTCCATAATTGGTTCAAGCATTTGACGTGATCCAGTTAAGAAATTTGCATCTTAAATTAGAAATGACAAAAAAAAAAAAAACAGAATATGTAAATTTCATGTCTAAGTAAATAATTCTTTAATTAAATTTTACATTAAGATAAATTAAAGCTATTTATGTTGATTAAAATTAATCAAATAATAAATTGTTTTTTTGTTTGATTAATATCGCCAAAAATATATTTATAGAATTTTCTTTTGATGATGATTCACCAGAATAATAATTATACGATGTAAAATAATTAATATTCTATGGTTCATATTTATTTAAATAAATTAGCTACAATATGGGATTTGTTAACGATGCAATATTGAGAAAATTGGGTCACTTTTTGTAATAAGTGAATTATTTACAAAATGATTCATGTAAAAGTTTTATATAGAATTTAAGTTTGAAAGAAAAGTTTTGTATTGGAAATTTAGTTTACATGTTTTGCACTTCAAATTCAAAATTTTTTGTGAATCAAATTCACCTCTTTGCAATACATAAAATTTGATTTCTAAATGGTTGAATTGGAAGTGCAAAACCTGGAAGCCGGTAATTTAATCTTTTTAACGTAAAAGAGGATATTAAGCAATTACGAATTAATATTAAAAAATGTCCAATATAACTGGTTCAACTGGATTACAACTTTGCTTATCGTAAACTATATAAACTTCTTAAATTTTCTCAAACAGTTTAATTCAGTAAACATAGAACTTCCACAAATCAATATTATTTTGTTTCAGTAAAACTTTCACTAATTCTAACACAAAATCAAAATATTAAAAAAATTAAAAGATTTTTTTATAAATTTTACCTTGTTGACCAAATGGCATCATCCATGGTGCACCAACTGTACCATTAAACATTCCTTCAATATCAAATTGGTCCATATTCAATTTGTTAATAATTCGTTTGTATTATTTATTTTTTTTTTGTAAAAAAAATAATCTAAACTACTCAGTTTTTTAGTTGTAAAATGAAATTTTTAAAAAATTTTCGAGAATATTTTCTTCATTTTGTTTTTCTTATAATCATAAAATTATATCTTCTTTTTTTTTGTCAACATTATCATCAACTCATTTTGTTTATACACATTTTACTGGACAATATTCCACCCATTAATTCACTTTTCTGATGACGATTGCAACTATAAAATAAAAATAAAAGATAAACAATAATAAATAAATAGAAAATTTGAAAAATTTATGCACAAAAAATAATATAATTTTAATAAATCAAAGATTTTTCTTATAATTTTTCATTTCTATTTTCACATTTTTCATAGATCGTTTATTTTTATCCAAAAAAAAAATTATTTAAATTTATTTCTCTTAAACAAAATTTACTAGCGAACTGAAATGATGACAATAAGAAATTTCAAATTTTCCTTAAAAAAAAGTTCTAATTTTAATTGAGACTTTATTATATGCTCCTGTAAATTTTAATTGTGATTATATTAGTAACCAAAATATTTTGAGAGAATTTATGTTTTTTTTTTAAGTTGTAATATTTTTTGGTGTATATATACATATAGTTTTAAGATCGTTTAGTATTTTGAAGATTGTTTTAGTTTTTAATCAAATTTTCGATCAACAAAAAAACAGATTAAATTATTTAAGCAGTTTATTATGATTATTCATTTAAAATGTTTCGGAAGATATTTTTAATTAAGATTATTTTTCTATGTTTACAGCGTGCATATAAAAATATTTCACGATTTTCGAAATTGATCGCGTCGGTATAAAATTTTCAATAAAACTAAACAAAAATCAAATATAAATTTTATTTTCATAAAAAAGATATAGATATGTAAGTATATTTGATTTAAGATATAATTTTAATATAATTGGGGGTTTATCAGTTTATAACGAATAAAATTGTCAATTGAAGTTTGTCAAAATATGTCAATTGGCACAAATATGTCGAAATGATTTAATAGATCAAATTCCCAATATTCATATTTTCTGGTTAAAAATTGATTTTGACGTCTATTTTTGTAATTTTCAGATATCAAATGATAATTCACTACCTGTAATCAAACTACACTAAATTTCGGTAATCAGTTTCTGTTGCAACTTAAAGCTGACATACTGTAGATATATCGCACTCCTACCTAATAGAAGACTGTCATATATCTGAGAATTTATAGTTTTATGAGAGTCGAGTTCAAATTTTCATTACAAATGCGATTTTTTTCTTTTAAATAATTTTGTATCCAATATAGTGATTTTAACAAACCCCATTATATACATTGTACCTTTTCTATTACGCCGATTACAAATAAACAATATGGTAAAAATAAAAATAAAAATAATGAATTGAATATTGTTATAAGTTTTTAAGTATTTTTTGGCAAAAAAATAGAAAATGTTCTAACATCTGATTTTAAACATTTTACTGACATGATTTACAAAATCACAACAAGAAAATAATTTACTTTTAGGGGCTCCCACACATTTATTTAACTTCTTCAGCATAGATTTTTATTTTTAGTATAAAGAATTGAAAAATCATAAATTTATATTGTTGGCATTCACCCCAAAATATATTGAATAAAAAATCGGAAATGTACGTATATAAATAAATTTTAAAGAGGTTTATCCAAAAATTAAATTTAAAAAAAAATTATATGATTTTCAAAAAAAAAGGTGATCACTAAAGTGAACTCAGGGTAAAGTCAGGATAAATTTCATTATTCCAAATTGTTGTGAAACATTTTATCAATTTAATTTCATAATAAAAAAATATGAAATTATTAATATGTAAATATAAAATTTTTCTAGAAAGACCATTATGACTAATTTGGACGTTTTTTTAGTAACTAAATTTAGAATTCATTTATTTCGGGATTAAATAATCTGTTAATATTTTTCTTAATTGCGTATTTTTTGTCACAAGGTGATTGGTATCATATGCAAATATCCGAAAATAAAACTGATTGCGACAAAATACCGAATTTTGAGTAAATTAACATATTTTCTGTGATTTTGGGTTGTGGAGTTTGAGTTAATAACAAATATTAAATATTTTATTTAAAAATTGAATTATTAAACACTTGATTACTGCCTATGCCTAAAAGTATGTAATTTTAATAAATCTACTATTAATGGTTTTTATGCCAGTTACTTTATTAAATTTACTTAATTATTAAATTTAGTTTTCATTCGCCACTAGCGGGTTCGGATTAAATCGTCCAGCACAGTCTAGAATGTTTATTGCGATAATATGATTGCAAATTACTTATACTTTATCAATAAATATTAGATTACATTTTAAGTATAAATAAAAATATAGCATTCCTATAATCGGGCTAATGCTACAAAATTTATTGGGTAGTCCAAAAAAATGAGCTCTTATAACGACAGCTGGGCACGAACGGGTTAAGCGTAGAAATAAAAAAAAAACTTATTTATAGAAATTAACAAACCGATTCCATTTTGAGTCAATTTTAAATTATTCCTATTCACTTTGTATTTTCTCTATTTTTTATCTGAAATATTTTCAGTGTTTTGTAATTATTGAGCAGAGTTTAAATCCTTAAATTTTCAAAATTTAATAATTTAATTTTTTTACACTACATTTTGCTTCTGAAAAACTAGATAAACTAAAACCAAACACAAAAAAAAAGTTTTCTACATTTTTAATTCTCACATTTTATTTAAAAAAACAAAAACACCGAAAAAGTAATTATCAAAATCATAAAAAAAAATTGTACGATAAGAACGAATTATGATAAGAAATGTGATGTAGAACTCAAAAAGGTTTTTTTTTTCAATAATGTGATAGAAATTATAGATATAAAAACAAAGTAATGGAGAAGGAATGTAATCATAAATATTTTTCCGGCTAATTTAGCAATGAAATTTGATTTAGATTATTTTTTTTGTTTGTTTTTAATTAATAATTAAAAAAAAATTATATTGCAGCTTTTAAAACTCAATAAATTTGATTATAATCTGTTTTAAATATAAATTTAATAAATTAAAATTCGAGATTTAATATTATTGTAATTATAATGTTAAATCTTAAATAGAATTTGAAATATTTTAAAAATTTGTGAAAATTATCCAAAACATGATAATTACTTTAGAATTTAGACCCTGTGAAATAAGTTTTAATTTCAAAACAGCCAATCTTCAAATAAGAGTTTAAAAAAAAATTCTGAAAATCCTTATTATCTCGATGTACATTTTGTTCATTATTCATTAAATTAAAAAAATTAATGTGACCTTTTTAGATTTTATTGACTAATTTTATTAAATTAATTTATTTTCAAATTTACTTTCCTGTTAATATAAAATAAATACTTTTCATTACTTACTGTCCCAATTTACCCAAAAAACAACACATACTATTATTATCAGAGCTGTTTCAAATCATTGTCACAACAGTATAAATTACTCTCAAGTGTAAGAATATTTCTGTAGAAACTAAATATGAGAAATATATAAAAAAAAAACTTGCCGGTTTCTCATTTTATATGGCACTCTGACTTTTATACTTTAGAATTGATTACAATTTCCACTTTTTTACTAATCAAATATTTCTTAATTCGGCTTTTTTACCTAATTTTTACCAACGCCTGAGAGTTTATTTCTATCGCATACCCATACACAATACTTAACTATACACTAAATCTAAAATATACTACTGCCATAACAATAGATACTGCTCTGAGCAAATTCAGGTTCGGTACGATAGTAGTGGTAGTACTCATGCTCTCAATATACTATTCATAGTCTGACATTAAAGATTGACCGAATAAACTCATGAATTTTCGGAATTATTTTATCTCTTTCAAGTTATTTTTATTATAAACTCTGTTTTTTAGTAGATAGCGAAACTCGTCCCCAACTATCAAAATAATAATATAAAAATTCACTGATTTTTGAATTAGTACTTCAGTTTGTGTTATATACTTTTCATGTGCACATCAAAGTTTTTATGAAAAATAAAAATCAACAAAAATGGCTTTGAAATTTTGTGCAAATTTAAATTTTTTATTTACTGAAAATTCAACTGGATTATTAAATAAATATCAATTAGCTAAAGCAGCTGGATTTAAAGGTGTTGAAGGTGGATATCCAGAAAATATATCAATTGATGATGTTGTTAAGATTAAAAATGAAACTGGTTTAGAACAAGTTTTATTAAATATAAAATTAGGTAAATATTTAAAGCAAATTATATTTTTTTCTAGTAACTTAAATCTCTTTACCTTTTAGGTAGTTCACAAGAAACTCAATTTGGTTCTACGTCTCTGCCACAATTCGAAAATGAATTTAAAAATTTATTTAGTGATACTATAAATACAGCGAAAAAGTTAAATTGTAAAAAGTAAGATTTTCATGAAAATCTGGAATGTATTTAAATAATTTCAATATGGTTTTTATTATTTAAGAATTCATTTAATGGCTGGCAAAGTTACATCACAACCGACTGATAAACATTTAGAAACTTATATAAAAAATTTAAAATATGCTGCAAAGATATTAGAAACTGAGTGTATTACTGGTGTCATTGAACCAATTAATAAATATGCGGTACCAGGATATTTTTTAAATAGTTATGAAACAGGTATTTCTTGCACACTATATTTCTGTGAAAATTAGCTAAAACATGATAATTAATTTTTGACAGTTTGAAATAAGTTATGATTTTGATTAGCAAATAGTGAATTTTCAAATTAGAACTTATTTTAAATTTCCAAAAAACTAATTATCATGTTTTAGTAAATTTTTACAGATTTACAAATATGTAGTTTTCAATTCGAAAATCAACAAGTTTTCAATTCTTTTCAATTAAAATGTTAACTGAACAAAATTTTTTAAAGTTTTTCATTAATTTTAGCTAAACTTAAATAAGTCCGACAGTAAAAATTTAATGTGAAATTAGTATGTTTTTATAGTGATAAGATAATTTGAAATTTAACTTCTAATTAAGTTTCTTAAAGTATGTCCTTCTGATAGTAAAATTTGTTGAATTTTGTTCTGAAAAACATAATTATAATAATTATGACATAATTATTTTATTTTCCATTTTTTTTTTAGCTATTAATGTTCTCAATGCTGTCAATAGTCCTAATTTAAAATTAATGTTAGATATTTTTCATCTGCAACATATTCAAGGAAATGTTACACATACATTAAAAGAATTAATGCCATATATAGGACATATTCAAATCGCACAAACACCACATCGTCATGAACCAAATATTGATGGTGAATTAAATTATAAATATATATTAAAATCAATTGAAGAAGCTGGTTATAATGATTGGATTGGTTGTGAATATAAACCAAAATATGATACAGTAAAAGGTTTAAATTGGATTCAAGAATATGGTTATTGTCTGTGATATAAAAAAGAATTTTTTCTAAATTGAAAAATAAAAATAATTTTATAAATGCATTTTATCTGTAAGGTTATTTACTATTAAACAAATATTTAATCAAAAAAAAATTATTAAAAAATCTAAAAAAAGAAAACAACACTGATAAGATAATTTTTTAATAAATCTAGCCTTCAAAGCAAAAATACAAAAATGTTATTCTTGATTACATGATTTTTTTAAAAAAATATTAACATGAATTAATGAGATTAATTCTCAAGTTCAAAAGATGATTTTTTTTTATATAACTTGAACAAAGATATGCTCAGACAAATCCGATGTTTACTTAAAATTGTTGCTGCTTTAAATTAAATTTATTTTTTTATATAATTTTCAAGTTATACGCATAATCGTTTAAACATTTTGGTGCAATACTTAAAACTACTAATATCTTAACAGTTAAATATTGATTAAAAACATAACGTTTTACAAAGATGTAACAAAGAGATTCAGTTTTCATTTTAAACTTAATGCTAACCACACTGAGCAAAAGAAACTTTTACCGCAAATGTATTTTTAATCAGTCGAGGTACCGCAACAGATTTTCTTTTGGTGTAAAAGTAGTAAATTCTTAAGAAAACGCGAGAACTGCTGTTGCTGCAAAAGAATAGCTTTTATTGAAAATTAATTTGTTTTCGCTGCAAGTGAACGATGGATTATATTTAAAGCTGAGGCAATTTTTTTTTAATTCAAAAATATTTCAAAAATTTTTACATTACGTCAAAAATAAATCATTTCAGCAGGCGAATAAAGGTTAAAAAAGAAGCAATTTTAAGGGATATACAGTTTGTTTAATGCTAATTAAGCTCGTTTACGGCAATATCGTATTTTTAGAAATCTAGTAATCAGTTAATATCAACTTGTAGAAATTTAATGATTTACACAAATATTATTCATAATTTTTTAGCACTGATAATTTTTTTTGCATAATTTAAAAAAAAGGAAAGAGAAATATGTTTAGAAACGCAGAGGTTTTTAAAAAATTAACAAAATAAATAATTTATATTCATATTTTCCAAAATTTTCGCAAGTCCGTATTACGTGGTAAAAGTAATGTAGAGAATTACGAAGTATTTGTTGAGTACACTTATCCATAAAAAACAATTAAGTTAAGTGCACTTCTATCTCAATTGTATTTACTTAAGCGCAAAATATATAAGTTCTATAGTTAAATTTGAGGTTATTGTACCAATATACAAACCATAACCAATATACAGGATGTTCTGTGGGAAGGTATATATTTTTTGAATATAGTTAAATTTGATTGTATCGTTCCCCATCAACAGTAACAGTATTGCCATCTTTACGTTCGTCAAAATAGAGTCCATTAGCTCCTCCTGACCAAATACAACAAACAACACACTGTCAATGTTTGTGGATGTACATTTATGAATTGTCATTTGGATAGAACCCAATATTTTGTTTACGTATCTATTGAAATATGCTTCATCATTTATTATGATTTGATCAAAATCAATGATGATTGATTTTGTAATAAAAACCACTTAAGCACGTTGATTTATTGTATTATTTTTTCATTATAACTTTGCCACAACCGCCAAATATAAACTGCCAAAACTGGTATAAACCAAAATGACTGCCTTTCCATTCAACACCCTGTGTTATACTAAATTTTGTTTTCGGTTTTGTTGATTATTATTTTCTGATAATTTGAATATTCTCACACAGTTCTTTATGCTTTGCAATCTTTTTGTTATTTTAATATGCCGCAAGCATTTCATTATAATTGACATAATGGTCTACATTTTTATTGACAACGATTGTAATATCTCAAGACTGTATAATGAAATTCTGCTCTGAAATGACTAGCAAAATTTAGTAAAAGAAACAAACTCATTACACAATAAAAGTGAATAAATTAACAATATTTTTTTTTAAGTATTATTGTGCCATACTAGAATATTTAAATATGTTAATAAAAATTAATCAACAATAGAATACAAAATTTCTGAAATTGGTACAGAAAACTGCATTAAAAGAGTTGTGCGCGCAGAATAATAATTATTAATATTAGGCTTATGAACGACCAGAAAATATAATGGAACAAATTAAGTTATATTAGGCTCTAGAAAATTTTTAGTAGGTATATTTTACTATTAGTAAAAATTACTAAACATAAGAAAAATTGCACAAAATATAAGAAAATAGCTGGTTGGTTGGTTGGTTTTAAAGGATACTTATAAACCTAGCATATCAGTTCGATTGTCCAGTCAATGACTTAGTATTTATCAACCCACCCCACCTCCTTAACGTCATCGGATTGATTTTACCTGCATCTCTCATATTTTAAGAAACTTTCATCTTAAGTAATCTTCCTTATCTAATCGGGGGACAGTGGCAAATATTATATTCTAATGGATTTCTCTTTGTCTCAACTCCCTCTACACTGTGAGACCTAATTATAGTGCTATAGCTGAACAGTAATATTAAAATTATTTTAATTTTATGAAAATTTATGATAAAAACTCTTTGAATAACTCTCACTTGGTAAATTGACTGGTGTCACAATAAACTTTGAACATATAATTATAACATTTCACAAATTAGAAAAATATAAAATAATAATTTCAAATTACAAGCTCAAGAAGACCATATTTAGCTTCTACATAATACAGTAAATAAAAATGTAATAATGATAATTAAATAATATGATTAGTCCATTTCTGAACTTGATATTAACTTGTAAAAGTTATGATAATTATGTACACTGTACATTAAAAAACTTAAAATATAAAATGAAAATATTTAATTATATTTTAAAACAGACTTTTATACTTAAAAATAATTACAATTATCAGTAATCAATTGTTGATCCAAAGAAAATCTCTTTAACTATTATAATTATTTTAAAACTGGATTGAAATAAACCGCCGTCTAAAATATACAAAAGATTTAATAAGCAAGTATCTTTTTAATAAAAAAAATAAATTAAATTAATATTATATTTGTGGTTGTAAAACCTCATAATTAAATTTAATATTAGGTTTAATTCAATCATATTTCAATTTATTTTCTCTCAGCATGATTCCGAAAGCAAAAAAAAATGTATCTTAGACGACCTAAAATTAAATTAAAAGATATTTATAATAAAAGCTTAATTATATTTCTTCTATTTTATGATATTTTAATAATTTTATAGTTATTTTGTAATTTTAATTTCCTACTGTTTAACCTTGTCAGTAAATTCAAATAAGTGAATAAAATTGGTTAAGACATTTCGATAAATAAATTCAATAGAAATTTTATTGAAGGACATTCTTAATTTTTAGGTGCCTAATTATATATATTTAAATAATTGTTTCGACTAATTGAAAATTTAGAAATTTATAGAAAGAACCTTGGATTTGACTATAAACATAAATTAATATAGTCAAGTTATAGGTGAAATAATATCTGTTTATATAAATTTATTTAGAAATTTGTAGATAAATTAGTTTTTTTAGGTAAGGTTTGAGCAAATGTAGAATGTCATTTTTATACTAAAAATTGCCATGGTCGTATTCAAAGTTTTATTAGTTTCAAAAGTCTGATTATCACATTATTATTTACCTAATGAAAGATAATTGTCAAAATTCTAAAATAAGCTTTGAGTTATAAACAAAGAGTTAAAATAAAATTTTATGTTTCATGTTCAAATTAATTTCCATTTAAAATCATTCAATCTGACATTCTACAACTTAAAAGTATGTTTGCATGTTAAAAAATTCTATGATTGGATCATATAACTTCTATTCTGATGAAACAGATTACAGCTAAACTTATTTTTCAACTAAAAAATAACAGCCAAATGTTCAATTAATTTCTTAAAATATTCAACAGTAGGTTTTGCTGAGTGTGATTAAGAAATATCCCAGTAATATCTTGGAACGTGCGTAAGTTTAGCCAATAAAACCTATATTATTAATTTTCAATTAATCTGATCGAATTAATATTATTAATATCAACAAGTTATTTAATTATCTAAACAATTAATGCAGACATCATCAATTGTTAATTTTAGCTACAATTATAATTGATGATTTCTAATTAATTATTTCCATTTAAAATTTTTTATTTTTCCGATTTCTTATAAATAATAAATATTTTCCAATCAATTTTATATATAATTGACTATTTTCCTTATTTTCGTATATAAAATTCCAATTTATCATTTATGGTTAATTACATTAAAATCATTTATCTGACATATTTCAAAAGTTTCAAGTTTGATACAAAATAAGTTCATTGCCAAATAACATAATCTAATGTTAAATAAAACTAAACTTTCAATTGGTGTTTTTTTTTAAAAGCTGTTTAGATATAAATAATAATAATATTTTATTTTATTTTTTAGAATGACTATATTTATACAGGTGTGTCAGAATCAATTACACAATTTGAAATATTTTTTTTTTGATATATTTAAATTTTTAGTTTAATTAGTTTTATAATTTATTTTGTATTTAAAAAGACACTTGTTAAATGGCATATTTTTAATAAAATTAATATTTGAATTTTATAATATTTGAAGTAAAATATTTGAAAAAAAACAAATCTATTATTCCTATGTGGAATTTTATTTATGTAACTATGAAATATTTAGTATGTATTCATAAAATACTGATATGTTGACGTACTTTTTGAATTTTTTTTTACTCAATATTGAAATTAAAATATTTGTTTAATTTAAACTAAGGAAATTCGAACTAAACTATTCTGGGACACTTTCGATTCCGAACGACAAGAACTATTTGTAATATAGTTAAAGAAAATTTCCAATTAATTGATCGAACCTGTTCTGGAAACATATTTTCCAATCAATTTCATATATAATTGACCCATTTACATTAATTTTGGTAAGCAAGAAAAATTTTCACTATAAAAGTTATTTAGTTTCCTATATCGAAGAAAATTTATGCTTTGTGATAAATCAATAAATAAAATAAAAACTATACATAATTTAAATATTGTTCACAAAATATTACAAATTAGAAAGCTAATTAAATGAAATAAAATATAACTTTCTATAAATCAAATTTTTCCCATTAAATTACAATATATTACATTAATCAGTAAAGTGTAATTATAATAAATAGTCACCAAAAATAATGTTATCCCGTCATAGTAAAAATTACTTACTACGAGTTATACTATGAAACCCCATTTTCTTATAAATTATACACTATTTAGCAACACAAAATTAACTTTACCTAAATTTCCTCACCCAGAAACATTTAAAAGAGTTAATGATGCCTTTAATAAAAAAAAATTGACATGCCCAATAATATTATTGAGTTATTACTTATTAATTTTTTTTAGAAATGCTATTATTCAGTCACTCATTAATATATTTTGATTTTAGATATTTAAGTTTTCTGTATATCTGACTTCAAATCATAAAATTTATTTCATCCTGGTACAAATATAATAAATTTTAATAAATTAATTTTCTTGCAGAAATCAAAACATTTTCTCATTGTCGTTATAGTTCATTAATTTTATTATTATTATTTTTTTTTTACAAAATGAAGATGACATTAATTATTCATTATTTCTAACACAATAAGAAAATTCATTGGTGCATATGAAAAGGTATTTTTCAGTTGTTTTTTTAAGGGAAATTATAATATTTAAGATATTTAATTTTTCATTTTATGGTAAAAATCGACATTGAACTTTTAGTTTTATTTTAAGTTATGGTTGTTGTTCTTTCAGTTTGTGTAATATAAATTCCGACGTTTATTTTTTTTTTTTGAAAGAATTGAAAAATTAACATTGAAATAGAAGATACTATAAGATAATTAAAAAGTAATCAATTTAAAATTTAATGATTGAAATAGTAGAATGAATTTTAAAGATTTCTAAATTTTACATATATATGAGGTCATATACTAATCTAGAAATAAAATAATTAATTATTTCGGTTTGAAGTCGCAAGGACGACGAGTTTTCATCTGAAAATGCTTGATGTAAACGTTCGTATTCAAATGTAATACCCAAAAAGAACGGTAGTGCTGGAGGCGATACATGTAGTTAATATGGATTGACAACAATGTCATAAAACCAGAAATATGTTGGCTTACATCGTGTAGAAAGAATGTCGGCAGTTGATGAAGTGCATCTAGAAAAGATCATACTTTTCATAGAAAAGAGCAAAATTTTTAACGATTAAGAGGATGGTTCTTGTTTGCTTATTATTATTTTTTCACAAATCGCCCGAAGCTATCTCAATTGCACAATCGAGATCTTACTTCTCGTATGGCAATCATCGGTTGCCTAAATCTGTTTATACATGGTTGACAATCATATTGAAATCGACAGAGTATTCAAAAACATTAAAATTACCAATTAACTGAAGATTACAGCAAAATTGATGCTTAAATTTTATCTGAATGATATAATATTTTATCAAGATTCAAATTTCTTATGATAATTTTTATGTAACTAATTCTGTCCCAACAAAATTTTCAATTTCTTTCTAATTATTATGCAAGATTAAAGTCATCCATTGTGTTTTGCCCTTCCTTGATGATTTTTACCTTCAAAAATTATTAAATTTACATTTCATCCAAAAAAAAAATTCATCTCTTATATAAACCTTAATTTCATCAAAAAAAAGGCAAAAAAAATGTCTTAATGTCACATTTATACGAAAAGTTCAAACAAACATCACGTTTTAATTGGAAATCTCATTATTGTTAACACCGTGAGAAGATCTTCAATAAAATTTACAACAATAACGAAATAAGTAAAAAAAAAATTAAATTTCTGCACATAAAAGCTATATAAATACTTTCACTTTTTAAGCATTTTTAATCATGCTCTACTTTAATTTCAATTTGAATTAATTATTACAACAAAAATAATTATCATATTCTGGCAGTTTTGAAAATAAAATAATAAATTAAATTAACAAATATAATAATTCCTCATTTAGAAAATCAAAAATTTAATTTCAAATTATTTTGGTATTTTTGGTAAATTACACTAATTTGCTTTTTTAAAAAAACAGGGTTGGGAAATAGTTTATAAATAGCTACTTAAAAAAACTAATATAATTCAGTTTGATGGAACGAAATTAATCTTAACTGACATTAAGTTTGAGAAAGACAATTCTATAAAAGTTTTAATTCAATTCAAATCTAAATTAACTTTTTCTAAAGCATAACTTTTGGGAAAATATTATTTCTTCTTCGAAAATATTATTTCTTCTTAACTCATTGTATCTCGAAATTAATATATAGCAATTATTGCATCATTTAATCAAAATTTTCATCAAACATTAAGACAAAATGTTCACCAAACATTCAAATAGTTAGTTAAGTCATAAACTGAGAAAAATATAATTAAGATTTAATTTTTTTTTCAAGTACACCACCTTCTTTCACAACACAAATGTTAGCAAAGAAATCTTGTGGTTTAAAATTTAGTGTGGGTTTTGAAAGATTTCAAATTTCTAGATTCTAAAGTCCATACAGACCGAGGAGCCAGTGCAATTTCAACGCAAATGATTCGCATAACTATGGAACTTATAAAGTAAAAGCATATCTGGCAATTGGAATGTAGCCTTAAACCAATAAAGTTAGATAATATTAAGGTTATCCAAAAGTTTTCAATTATTTTCAAAGAAGTGGCTTTTCATGTCTATACTATTGTGAACACTTATCTTTTTTTATAGTTTTCATACCTTAGGTTCTGATATTCCGAAAACTGTTAAATATTTTTAGTATTTAACAGTTTTCGGAATATCAGATATATTTTAAATATTCCGAAAACTGTTAAATATTTTTAGTGCCCTCGAATCTGATCCGGAGGAATTAATTAGAAGTCTTGGTTGCACAGATACAACCAAGTCTTCCGCATAATTCAAGTCCCCGAAAACACCTATATGAAGTTAAGATATGTAAATAATGCACAAATAAGGCATAATTATCGGAGGCCAAAAAATTCAGAAGTTGATAGGTGAAGTTCTACCCAATCCAACATACTCGCTGGTCATAACTCTCTCGGATTAATATTTGTTCATATCTTTATTAGTTAGCAAATCTGATAAAACAATTATTGTCGTTTTTCTGTTTTTACAACCCTGTTCCTGATTCTAAATTATTTAAATTATTCGAAAAGAAAATTAAATTTTCACACCAAAAATATAAAATAAAATCAGTTCCACATAAACCAAAGAAAATAATTACCAATTAATTTAATTGCATGTTTTGAAATTTAAAAAAATGGAAAATTAAAAAGAAATTTTTTTTTTGTGAAAATAAAATATAATTTTACAGAAAAAACATTTCAAAATTTTTCAATCAAAAATGAACAAAAAAAATATGTTTAATTTTTTTTTTTGGTGTGGTGTCTTCGGGGTTAAAAAATAAAAAAAAAAGTGTATAGCACGTTTAAAAACGTTTTCGATTTTTTTATTATTATATTTCTTTTGTAGATTTTCACGCTTCTAAAAATTTATGGAATTTTTCCAGATTGTTACATAAAAAAACTTCAAAAAAAATTTTTTTTAGTAAAAAAATTAAGATATTTACAATAAAAATTATATAAATTTAGTTATTTTGCTGTGGGTGATATTTAACCCTCCAGGTTTTTAATTTAAAATGTTATTAAATTGTGCATTAGTGTTACTAACTAAATGATTGTTTTTTCTGGCGATTTGCGATTTTTTAGCCAGAAAATAATCTGGTAAAAAAGGTAACTCATGTAACATTTTATTTGTCCTTTTTTTTTGTTTATTATGATTAAATAGGATGTAATTTGATAAAATATATAAAAAATCATCTGTAAATTAGACTGAAAAATCGGTATTCAAATCAATTGACACTTTTCCACTGGAAAACCCAAAAAATATATTGAAAAAGCAAATAAATGATTAGTCTTACTTCGTCTACAATCATAGTTTTATTAAGCTAGAACGAACATTAAAATTACTGAATATTATTTTGTGTGATTTATATTTGCGCCACTGAGCACTAAAAGGTTAAACTAAAAATCAGTTTTTTTTGTCTGTAAAAGCGATTATGATTGTACCAACCAAAAAAAGCTTATTATGTTAAGATTTTTTTTTAAAAAAATAAATTTTTGATTAAAAGTAAAAAAATTAAATTTTTTTTAATTTTAAATCTACAAAAAAAAAATGAAAGTGAACTGAATACAATTTTTTTTTTTGCAGATTGGAATTTTACTTAGTTTTCATGCTTCGATATTTTTTTCAATTAGTTATGATGAGTGTTGGTAATAATTTTAAACGAAATTGAAATTGAAAATATCGATTAATATAAAATATTTGAAATTTAATTTTGGAAATTTTTTTTTTGTTGATTGGTTTTTTTTTAACTAAATCTATAACAATTTTTTTATGAAATAAAATTGTAATTTTTAGGTGAAAATTTTATGGTATAATTAGATTTAGAGAGCGTTAAAATTTAACAAATAAAGTAATATCGCAACATTTAACTCTATTTCTTATTTTTTTTAAAAATAAAAACTAATTTTATTGAAAATATTTTTATGCTGATTTTAAATTTTGTGGTTTTAATGAATTTTTTTTGTATTGCTTCAATTTATATATAAAGTGAAATGAAATACTGCGAAGTACATATACTAAAACTACGATAATGAAATTGAAGATTTAATTTAATTTTTAAATTAAAAATTTATATTTTCCTGGGTATCTTATTACTCTGTGGCATAAATATCGTTTTTTTCCCCGGAAATACTAATTTAAAGTTTAAACTTTCAATTATATGCAAATTTATCATTTTTTAAATGAGATCAATCAGAAAATTTTTTTTTAATATAAAATCGTTTGACAATAACTAGTTTAGTATTGTCAGCTAGTTTAAAATTAATGTAATAAGGTGAATTTGTATTATATTGATATGAAATGAAATGACAATCCTAAATTAGGTATTGTCAAAAAAAATTATAGTTAAAAAAAATTGAATTCTAGTCATTTAAAAATGTAGTTTCCTACTAAAATTGCAGAATAAAAATTCACAGTATATGTCGATTTTTTGCCCGCGATTTTTTTTGATTGACAATAATCTCTTTTGATTTACACTAAATTTGACTTGATCAGTGCAGATTAATAAAATTTAAATACTATGTTTTTTAGTAATTAGATTCATATTGATGAACTGCTATACCCCGCCGTGTTCTCCTTTAATTCTCGAAATCCAATTAAATATAATTGTCAGAAAATCCCTAATCAAAACTGTCTTTATTAGATTTTAGTTCTTTTTTTTACTACATTTTAAGAAAACTGCAATATTTTATTAACACAAATTCATTTTAATTAAATTTTCAAGTCAATTAATACCAAACTTGCTTATATTACTTTGCAAAAACTTCTACTCATCAGATGTAACTATTTCCATTTCACAATGAACTCTGAACTTTTCTTTTCATAGTACCATCCTTAAACTGCACTACTATTTTTAGTTCAATACCCTAAGTGTCTCTAAGCTAATAAAATACTGACAACAGACCTAAACCATATATTATTAAAAATATCTAATTTTCCTTTAAACTTTTCTTTTCTTTCTTCGTTTAAGTAATTTCCTTATTGTTTCTTTTAACACTTCATCACCATTTTTTTTTTCATTTAAAACTATCACTATTCATCAGATAAGAATATTAATTTCAAATAACATAAAAAGCATTTAAATGACTTTCTTATTTTTTTGGTTGACATTTTGGGGACAAGTAATATTTTAGTTGTTTTAAATGTGTATTTCACAGATATTTTTCCACATAAAAAAAAATCAATTCAATTTTCTGTCACAGAAACTACAAAAGGCATTCATAATTTTCTTTACTATTTTCAGTTTTAATGTATAAAATTTATTGTGTATTATTGCCATTTAAAATGGTAAATAATTTATATAATAATTAAAACAAAATAGTTTTTGGTATTTCTTTGCTTTTCCATTTTTTGCCAGAGAGAAATTTTGACATTACAATTTATCTGTAGTTTTAAATCTTTTTTTTTTCTAAATAATATTTTTAAAAGACATCACTGCTGAACCATGACTACAACTAATTACAATACAATTTATTTTAGATAAAAAAAAAAACATAAACTAGCTAAAATTTTCTTTAAATGCATTTTTCAGCAAGAAAATTACATTGTCAGTGAAAAGATTACCACAATTACAGAAAAATAAACTAATGTTTAATGTTGTTATGGAAAAAAAGTGATGTTTATACTTTTCACATTTTAAACATAGAATTATATTTTTGTAGTTAAGCATTAAATTTACAATATATGTATGTACATTTATAAGGTTTCACGCATCGATAATATATTATGGTGATATTAAACGAATTACATTTTAAGCCGGTTAAAAGGCAAAATTATTACTATTATAAAAGTTCTATTTTCGAAATCAGTGTTTCGTTCCGGATTCATTCTAACCACAGATTTGGCGTCGAATCTGTTTAGGCACAAGATTCATTCTAATGTGCGTGTCATAAGGCAATTTGCGGTAACGAAAATGCCGACAAACTAGTAAAAACAAAGGCTGCCACAGTTAGCCTTACATTTGAACTGAACCATGGCGCCATTTAAAGCAAGAAACCGGATATTTTTTAGGTCGCAGTATAGGCAGTTCATCGGCTAATTAATGTAAATACAAAATTTTGCACAAATTTCTTCATTAAAAATTAATTTAATCGAAAAAATTGTCCTTAAAACTAGATAAACTAAATATTTTTCAAATCTTTTACAGTGTGTAAGTACCTTTAAAACCCAACAATTTACCATCTTCTTATAATAATGAGTTCATTTTGTTGAGTTATTTAATGGCATTGTATTTTTATATATTACAAATGCTTTTTTAAAATTAAATTGTATATTATTTATTGAATACACCGGATGCGGGGTAAATCGTAGGTGAATTAATACACGGGCTGTTAATTTAATATGATGAGAAACTATTAAAAAGAAAAGGCGTTAAAAGTGCATTGTACTTTATGCTGCAAAAATTATATATTATTTTTTGTATATAATTAAAGTATAAATTTACAAAACACAAAAAAAATACACTTATACGACCACTTCAAGTCGAATAAATCATATTTTTGTCCAAAAGCAGAATAATTCATCAGTAAATAAATCACACTTTTAAAAAAAACTGAAGAGGTGTAAAAATTTATATAATAAATTTTCAGGAAATAAGGAAATTTAGGTTAAAATCAAATAATTTAAATATTAATCTTCTTCAAATTTATAAAATCAATATTTCGAATGTATCTTTTTTTTTGGTGTTAAATCAATTAATCAAAAATAATCAAATTTTAAAAAAAAGAAACATATCGAAGAATTTATTTCATTTCCATGACTAATTCCAAAAAAAAAATTTAAAAAAATTTATGTTTAAATATGAGAAAAAGTTTTCTTTTAATGATTTGCACTTTCAAAATTATCAAAAAAAAAACAACACAATATTAAATTTTATGTCTCACCACAAATATAGTTTTTAATTAAAAATTACATATTAAAACATAGTATTATGTTGTTTTTTAAAAAAATGTAGAACATAAGTGGTTGTTTTTTTTTTGTGTTATTTGGCAAATTAAAGAAATATCACGACCAAATAAAAAGTCTTCAAATTTTTAACCGACTTTCTCTATTTTTGTTTTTAGATCATATTTTTTTTAACACTATTTCCGTTGTTTCGATCAATCATGAAAATTTCACAAAATATAAATTCAAAAATAATAATTGATTAAAGAAGAACTAATAATCATTAAAATATTTTTTTTTTCAAATTCATTAAATTAATCAAACAAAATCACTTTTTTTTGTATGCTTTGCTAGTAAAATTAATCTGTAATTGTTTTTGCCACAAAACAAAAAAAAACTGATTTAATTTCCCAGAGGATAAACTATAAATTTCCTTTCTCCTAGCTTGTATTTTTATCAAAAATTTTATTAATAATATTCTGATTACTATGTTTTATTGTTAACAATCTGGTTTTCCGGCTACTATTTTATTTATAAATTAAATCATCTTTAACGCTATTCATTTTATTATAGTTTACCATTAAGTCAGCTGCGCAATATTATTTACCTATAATTTATGTTAAGAGAAGATCATAGTTTATTTTGCTGACAATAGAAATGAAACTAACAATCAAAAAAAAAATCTTGTTTTTGCCATTAAAATTGTTTTTAAATTACCAAAATTATGGAGATTTCCATTGTTTCTGTATTATTTTGGGTCCATATAAAATTTGAACTTAAAAGTTTCTAAAATTTGATATGTTTTTACCGAACTGCTGCTGGTATCAATTTTCTTTTGGTTAGGTTAAGCAAGTGAAACTGTTCAAAAAATTTGAAGCAATAATTTATAAACTAATTCATTTTAATGTTAAGTATTTCCCGAACCGGTGCATACAGTAACAGCAATTTATTCGTAAACATAAGAAAATCTCGTATCAAAAGCATTTTGATCCGTTTTTTTCACAGCAATTTTTTTATTTTATTACGTAAATTTAGGATGATCTTCATGTCGAAGGGATCTAAATATTTTTCAATACCACTTCGACAAACAATATTTCCAGCTCTCTCTAGTACCGACCCAAATGAATTTTAAATTTTAAATAGTTCTTAAATAATTTTGAATAAAAATTTGAAAACTTCAACTGTCATCTTGTGTTATTTACAATTGTATTTCCGTCATAATTACCATAGAATATCACACTGGAAGCGCCATTTATTCCATGGTAATTAAATTACTTTAGTTAGTCGGAAAAAAATAAAATATTATTTTTTAACAAAACAATGGTGTTTAACTGATTCGTGATACATGACACTATCGTTATAGCATATAGGCTTAGGCAGTAAACATAAAAATAATATGTAAATATTCTGAAAAACGAGTAAATAAATTACAAATATTTGTGATAACTTTTATTATTTAATAACCTCTTTTATATAAAAACCAAAAAATATCGAAACTAAAATTTATTGCTAATTAATACTTTTCCAAAAAAAAAAAACATTTAAAATCACCACCAAAAATACGATATAAATAAATTTAAAACTTTAGTGTTTTTAAACTTGTTTTTCAGATTATGCCATAGTTTTTTTTTTTTTTTCAAATTAAAATTTTTGATTAACAAAAATGTTTAATGACTTTCCCTAAATGGAAATTCTGAAGAAAATTTTATCATTTAGCTACCTTTTTTTGGACTACGAATTAAGAAAACTTGTTGTTTTTTAATTTAAATTTTGTTGGTTTGATTTTGTGAATATTATTCAAGTTCATATATTTTAGCCAGGATAAATCTTTTCAATGTCAACAGAACACTATATGATTTATAATGCTTTAATTTTCATATTGAATTGAGCGAATGTAGTTCAATACACTTTTAATTTGATATAAGTAACTAATAAACAGAAATCAAATATCTTAAACTAAAATGTAATATTTTTGTAATAATTCTAATTAAATTTGAAATATTTTCTAAAGAGCCAAACAGAATGATGTCAGTCGTCGTAGTCGTCGCGAATTTTGTCTTATTTGATTCCTTGTTTTTGCATATTCTTGGGTGGCAAACTTGTTCTTTGGTGCTTATAAATTTCTCAGAACAATCGAATGACTTAAGCGTATATTAATTATATATCGTGCTTAGCAACTTTAGGTGCTTACAAATTTCATAGTACGAGAAAAGAGACGGAATTTTTCTCATACCCGGAAATGTCAAATTAATTTTCTCAAACAATTTCTCAATTTTCAATTACGTTTAGTGTGGATGGTATTTGTGGATGGTGTTTTTTGTGAACTTATCAAAACTCAAAATGATATTGAAATTTTGATAAAACCATGTAATTATAAAAAATTACAAATGTTAATTTCGAAGCACAGTTTCAATTAAATACCATTTTTGACCGAAAGCAAATCCTTTCAATCAGAATTTGACCAGACTTTAATAATATTTGATGAAATAAGAACAAGTTCAGAAATGAAGTTCTGAAATATTGTCTTGGGTGTAAATAATTAAGCTTTGTAACTTGTACAAAAATAGCAAGTAAACATAAATATGTATATATATAAATATTAAATATAGATTATTGTAAAAATTCACTTACTTGAGAATAACCCATTACAATATAACAATGTATTAAATTTTTTTACACGATTTTCTTTTTACACCACCATTTTTTACACACCACAATTTCATATAATTTCACAAATTTTTTATTCATTGTTTATTATTTTATTAGAAATTTATGTTTTAATTAATCAAAAATAAGTTTAATTAAATTAAAAATCAATTTTAACATTAAGAAATAAAATGAAACTTATTTTGCTGTCAACAGGTGATCTTACTTCAACAGCTGTCAACCAAAACTAAGTTATATTTCGTATTTAAATGATAAGTGGGCGGAGCTAAAATTTCTCCTTAATATTTTATATTTGGATTTTAAACTGAGAAAATGACGTTATGTCACACTTTTATAAGGTGTCTTTTGACACCTGTGGTAAAAATAGTGTGAAAAATCATTTGGAATTAAAATTGTAATCCTAGTGCATAACGAGCATTTCTATGGAAACGCTAGTGAATGTGCGTGAATAACGTTGCAAGATGTATTAAAATTTGCACAGTTAATTCAGGCAGTACGCAGATCACTACTGCGGCAACGCATCATATGCGGTCACATTCGTTCCTGTGGTTTTTAATTTGGCCGCGCGGCAAATTTTAGTAAGCGGAATTAAATTGTCTCTTCAATACCTTGCCAACGCTTTGTCTTACATAAGTTTTGATATTATTTTATTATAAAATTATCATAAAATCACTGTCGGACAGATGTTCGAATACAGCTTCCTAGCCGAGTGTTAGCGAATTTCTAATATTACTATGTATCCGATTAAAATTTATTTTTTCTTTCCAACGTGGGCTCTGTTAACAAATTTCGTCCACATTTACTGTGTTAAAATAATTTTGCAACGGACAGACCAGTCTTTACATATTAGAACATTTATTTTTAAATCTCCCAACAAAGCCTCAAAAATATTGAATTTCTATACTTCAAATTTTCAATATAAATTAAGAGAACAAAATAACTACTCTATTATTGACATCAATCATTTGCAAATATTCAATAATGGAGGGGAAATTCCATCCAGTAAACAATTAATTAATATTAATTATGTAGCCGAATAGGCGCAACGCATGCAACATATTTTAATTTCAGCAATTTTTTTCTTATGCATTCATGACAATTTTATATTAATTTATAGTTAGATTTTGGATAAATTTCAATATCACTAGCATAAAGAAACCGTTATTTTTCAACTTTAATTAGCACATTTCCATTTCAGGTGTAAGTTTAAATTGCAGTTCGAATATGTTGCGCAGAGTAATTAATGGGTTCGAAGGTAACGTTGAGAATTTTTAATTAAGGAGAAATTATGTATGTTTGTAGCATCCATTTAAAATCCTTAATATTAAGGAGAAATTTTTTCCCCCACATATCTGTCATTTAATTGACTTAAGTAGACTGACATTAAGTTAATTGACATAAGTGTAGTCCATTAAAAGTTAACAAAAAGTTAACATGAATTTTAATTAGTTTACGCAGTTTTATTTGATTTTCTAAAAGTTTAAAGTGATTTTTAATTAAACTAAAGTAATAATTAGTGAATTAAAAAAATAAAAATTGTGAAAAATAGTAAATGATTGTGAAATTTGTTAAGTTGTGCCGTGTGTGTGTGTGTGTCATAAACATTTCTCGAAATTTTTGTAAAAAATCATCATCCTTCAAGAAAAAAAAAAGGGTAAGAAAACTTTTTTACAAATGTATATAAAAAATATTATATTTTGGTAATTAAAACCAGAAATTATTACATTTCCATTTAATTAATTTGTGTATGCATATAAATATTATATTTGTATTTGTGTACGCTTTACAAATTAAATTAATTTTTCTTTGATTTTAGACATTAAAGTTTTTGAAATTACTTTTTTTATTGTCGTAACTAGCTATTTGCTCCTAAACCAGTCTTCATGTGACCCATTTAGCATTTACCCCGATTGTACAACAGCACAACCAGAAAAATATTTACCGTCGAATTGAAAAGCAAGTGGCTTTATACACTGCACCACTTAGCCTGTCGTTTAAATTTCAAATTCTCAAATCAAGGACGAGCGAAAATATCGTAAATCTATCGAAATACAATTGACTGTGAAGCACAAAAGCGTTTATGATTATTCTTTTCACAACGAGATACAATAGCAACAGCACCATATTCTGTTTGGTCCTTAAGCTTACATTCTAAAAATGCACAACTTTTATAATTTTCAATTTAAATCAAATTTGAATTTTCAATTTGAATTAAACTTTTATTAAAATATTTCAATAGTAACTGATTTGTTTCATACTTTTATAAATTCTATCTATTCACATAAATTCAAATCTGAACTTTTTTTTTTAGATTCAAACGATTAAAAAACTTACACGTAGCACGCAAAAAAACTAACATATTTTTTATGTTAGTTTATGTATTATACATAAATGGTATATTCGAATAAAATGAAGAATTTTGATTAAATCTATAAGCAAAAAAAAAATATTCCATCTAACTGTTATTTGCTATATAGCATAAATGCATTTAAGATACGGTAAAGTTTTATAGTTTTTTTTTAATGTTTTAGATCTTATTTCATTTGAGAATTCTGTTTATTTATTTTTAGAATAGTGGTAGATAGTGTAAATAACTACTGAGGTGTGTTAGTTAATTTTTTTTTTCAATAATCTTATTTCAAATCTGTATTTGCTCAATTTTAACTGTTGCAATTATATTGCAACATTGAATAAAATTTATAAATTTCGCTGTAAAATGGCCTTCTAAAAATTAGATGTTATACGTTATTTAACGACATTTTTGCAACCCTATTTTTTTTTGTTTAAATAAAATTAAATGTTTTTCTCAAATTTCTTAAATTTTTATTAAACATTTTTTTAAGTTTCTTTTTATTGGATTAATGAAAAAAATTATTATAGAAATAAGGTCAAACCTCGTATTTCATTGTTATTGTTTTATGATTTTTTTTAATTTAATTTAGTTTTAAAAAACCTTTTTTTTAATATGACGTAAAATAATTTCAATATCAAACTTTGTTAATTAATAATTATATTTAAACAGCTGGTGATCTTAATATTAACTTAATTATAATTATTATTAAAAAGCTTAAATTAATTTTAAGTATAAAATATTACGTATTTAGGTAATCCTGATATTATGTAATATTAACGATATATATTTCTAAATGGATGAATATTTCAAAGTCATTAGAACCAAATGAGAAAAATCTGATATAAATTTCGGCTTTCTACAAATTATTATGTGTAGAATGGAGAAAATAGTAACATTTTAATTTTGAAGGGTTAATTTACTTAGTGCGTTAATTTTTCTTCACTTTAAACGAATTTTTGGTTCGGAATTCGGAATACATATAAGATTATTAGATCCAAATTGCAATAGAATGTTAGGAGAATCTGTGAGACTGGTCCAGACTCTTCACGTGATATAGTGCCAAGAGAATATAAATATTAAGTATACCCCAGAAGAAATATTTAACCTCCCTTGCCAATTATTTTTATCGCCACCCAAAGAATAAAGCGTTTAATGGGGAAGATGTTTATTGAGTTTTCATTTTGACTATATTACGTTTAAATTCCTCACTTTGTTATCATGGAAATAATTGCAATAAGTTCTTATTACCAATATTTAAAAATACTCAGAAAACATTAAGAAGATACTGGATTAACTAAAAGATACTAATTAAAACATATCTCTTAAACATATTCAACTACTAAACTGTTCAACTATATTTGTAGTATTTATATTATTTTGCAAAAATTTTCTTAACCTTAATTTTTTTATTTTAATTTTCAAAAATTTTAAATGGGATTTGTGCGAAATCTAGAAATTTTAGTAGAAATTGTATATTTATTTTCCATTTAGACAACTTTCCTATTCACACTCTAATAAGAATTGAAAAGTTTCATAAAATTTAAATAACTGAATTTAATCCAAGTGCAAAATTGTAAAATATCTAATTAAAATTTTGCGACAGTAAAACTTATCTTTTCGGTTAATAATTAATTTTATGAACAAAAAAGATTTTTTATTCATATTAGTTTTATTTTCTGATTTTTAATAAAATAATCTAGCCACTTTACTTTTATATTTTAAAATCATTAATATTTTCAATAATTTCGTCAATAAACTTTATTTTATCTCGTGAAACAAAAAAAAAATCTAAGTTAATTAAGAAAATCAAACAAAAACTGATCAGGTAAAAATTTATAATTAAACCAACGGTTAACAAATTAACGATCCAAAGACTTATAAGTACAGATAAATATAAAACTAATAAATTATTTTCATTGACAGTTTATTACTAATTGTCCACCAAACAAACAAAAAACACCAGAACTAAAACAAACTTGCATTACATAATGTATACCAAAGAAACTCATAAATTTTTATATTAATCAATGTTCTTATGTAGATTCCACAAGTTATAAAAAAGAAACTTTTTTATTTTAATTTAGTATACGTAATTTTTTTTACAAAATAATGAAACTAATTTGTTAAAAAAACTGTTTTTTCCTTGAATATTTTAAGTTTTTTTCTTAATTCATTTTAGGTTTTCTGACAAACAAACAAACAAACATAAATTTACTATAAAACGAAATGAACCCAAAAGCATAAAAAAAATAAAATGTATAACGATTGTAAATTTGTGACTGAACCGGTTTAATTTATGTTAAATATATAATCATAAAGATATATCCGTTTATTAAATTGTAGATATATTACTGTTAAAAATATTGTGTAATTTAAATTTTTGCAATAAAAACAGAAAAGCAATTTCTTTTAAATGAATAATTTAAGAGGAATTGTTTAAAAACATAAAATTTAAGGAAAAAACCTCTTTCAAAAAAAAAATCTTCTATAAATCGTGAACTCAATAATAATAAACTATAATTTATGTTAATGTTTTTCTTTCTAATTTTTATATTTTTGATTGTTTAAAAAAAAATATGAAATTGTATAGTTGACTCCTACACTGTTTTTTTTTTTTTTTTTGAGAAACAAACATCATAATCAAAAATGTTAATTTCACAATCAAAAACATATAATATTTGAAAAAAAATATTAAAATTGATTTATATATTTCGTAAAAAAATAAAAATTAACTAAATAAACGATTAAATAAACAATGATGTGAACAGAAATTTGGTTACCAATTTATTACTAATTTCATATTTTGATATAAATCTTTAATTTATATGTCAGTATTTTTACAAATGAAATGAAAAAAATTTCAATTACTATTATTAACAAAATGAAACTTTACATAATTTATAAAATATTTCCATTACTATAATATTGACATTTCTGGTTATACCAAAATAAACATTGAAACGAATTGAATATTTTACCAACAGGCAATATCATTCTGTGAAAATTTGCCAAAATATGATAATTACTTTTTGACATTGTGAAATAAGTTCTAATTTTTATATCAAAAATATTATTACTTATCACATTTTGGAAAATATTCACAGCATTATTATTTATTAACGATTAATTAACGGTCAAATAAATCTGTCAAATTTCTGTTGTACAAATCTCTTAATTGACAAAATATATTGCAATTATCAATTATTTTGTCAAAAATTTATCAGGATTGTTCAAAATTTATTAATAGTGGATTTTTAATGAATGCTTTCGTACGCAACTTACGTAAAGGAACTGTGTCTCTTTTAAATATTCTTTTTAAATTTTAGTCGACTGATTTTAATTTTAGCCCATCTACTTGACTGTTACTAGAGCCCAAAAGGTAGTAATCCGATGATTTGACAACTAGAAATGATGCTACTGGTTATAATTTGCGTTCAAGATTTGTAAATTTAATTTTTGAATAATTAAAATTTAGGTTAATTGAAAATTCAGGTTATTCTGTCTTCTACGCACAGAGAAATGTCAAAATCAGTGTTACCAATTATAATAAATTTTTAAAACTACCGATTCTAAGAATTGTTAAAAAAATTTTAAAACTATAATCCATTAGATTAGTAAATTATTTAAAAAAAATTTTTTAATAAATTGTTTGCCAGTTTTGTCAATCTCTACCTAAAATTTATTTTATAAAATTCGACGAAAATATTTGCAAAAATATTTTTAAACTTTTACATATACTTTCAGTGGAATAACTAGTTTATTTTTAGTTTAACAACATAGCCACTGTTGACATTAATATTCTAGTAAAATTAGATTATAAGATTCTTTTGCAATAATTTTTTTTTTTGATTTTGATTAAGTTTACATAAAAATTATGCTAATTTTACTTTTGTAAAACTGTTCATTATTTAAATCAAAATTTTCGTGCCAATTTTAACAAAAAAAAACAAATAAAATTTATGCTTTTCGATTAAAAAATTCTATATAATATACATTATACATAATAATAAATAAATAAACAAAATATATTATAAATTTTTTTTTTTGCATTTCATTAACCTCAGATAACCTAAATTTTACAGAAAATAATTTTCATAATTTATTATTTTATGCATAAATTTATTTTAAATTATGTTAGTTTTTTTTATGTTATATGTTATGGAATGAAACTCCCGCCCATTGTTTTTCCCTTTTTTTTCATTACAACAAAAAAAAATCTTAATCAAAATATTGTAAAAAAAAAATATAAAGTTGGTTGTTTAAAAAATCTAAAAGTGTGAATATAACAATTTATATAATTTCAGAGAATCAAACTAAAAAGAAAATACTTCTTCAACATTTCAAAAAAAAAACCACCACTTGAACCTTATACTTGTTTGACCAGTTTTTTTTTTTTGTATATTTATCATTGAAAAACATTAATCAAAAACATAAATCA
Source organism: Empis livida (assembly GCA_963932195.1). Lineage (NCBI taxonomy): Eukaryota > Metazoa > Arthropoda > Insecta > Diptera > Empididae > Empis > Empis livida. Next base: position 2,933,197 of record OZ010649.1, read on the forward strand.
GAAAAACATAAAAATTTAGTTTCGCCCCCTTTTTATATGTTTCTATTAATCAGTAGGATTTTCACAAATGTAATGAACTCCATTAATATTTCAGTATAAAAATATTCAAATTACAAGATCAAAGAGTAGTAATATTTAAAATTATTACTAATTATTAGATCAATCAAAAATTTTAATACTAACTTACATACAATGAAAAAATTTCGAAAAATTTATAAAATTTTATTAATCTACAAACCTAAATCATTCACATATAATACTACTTTTATTCGTCTAGTGCATTAAAAATTCAATAAAATATAGTAAAAGTTAGAGAAAAGTAATTTAATTTGGTATTTTTTACAAGTAAATAAACTTTATGTATGTTGTTATAGCATAAATTTTAACTTTTAATAAAAACGTGCACATTAAAATGATGTAAGTAATTTGGTAGTCAATAATAATAATATAATTTATAATTGCAACGCAATTTGAAATCAAAATTAATTTTGATTTCGAGTTGTGTCTACTATTAAAATTTAAAATCTTTTTTTACTAACCAAATAAGTCAATCTTTATCGATCCATATTTTTAGAGTATGTATTAGTATATTTCTTGATTAATTAGCTATTGATCATAGAATCGTGACTGCATAATAATTAATATGATTTGATCAGCAGTCATTGAAATTATAGTCGGTAATTCGACTTCAATTAATAATTTTATATTATTTTTACTATATTTTATTTGACTATTCATAGATCTTATTTTAGTTTTATTAAAGCAGGATCTAAACTTAACTATTTCCGTATTGCTTAATGTAGAATTTCATATTTACGACAGTTGAAATCGAGCCTAGACCTGTGTTCTAAACATACTATTGCAATTTAGACCTATTAATTTTATGTGGATTCCGCATTATAAATTTCTTTATAATTGCAACAAGATAATTACTTTATTAGTGAGTTATTTTTTGTTAACAAATATCCCTCGACTGTTTTTTCAGTCCTAAATTGTTTTTTATTGTCATTTTATTAATGGTACTCATCTGAGTGAACTTATATTGAAAAAAATCGATAGCTTGAGACGGCATTTGAACCCAGTACCTCCTACACCAAAGCTTAGTACTCTAATACTAAGCCAAAAGCTACTTTTTTAATTATTCTAACTTAGTTGTTTAAATTTTTGTAACTAAAATAAATATTTCCTTGATTGTGACTAATAAGTCAAAAAATTTAAAATAATAAATCACTTTAAAAGCCACGTTTTGTAAATTTTCCCTATTTATTTATTATATAAACAGTGATATATTAAATTTCATTTTTGGGCGGCTCAATGTATTTAATTTAAATATAATGAACATGAAAAATTATATTGTTCACTAAAAAAAGCATATTCAGGAAAATCATAAAAATTTATTATAACTTTTATAATAATTTAATAAAAATTTAATTATCTATTGGATGATTTTATTTAATAATATATAACATATATTATTTATATTTAATAATAATTTTCAATTAATGGCAATTTGTATAAATATTTATTATTGAAAAGTCATTGAATCATACAGAAAAATAAAAATTTCCATTTTAAATCTGCATAGTAAAGTAAAATTATTCAATGATTTTAATTAATGATTTTTCAGCAATAATTTTAGCTTATATTTGTCATTAAGCTGGAAAAAGTTGTCAAGTTAAAAAATGAATATATTCAGTATTGAAGCTAAAAAATTCAATTAATAAATTTGTCCTTCAAAATATTCAATGTGACCCCTAAACCCCTTTATAAATCTGAGGGGTTTGGAAAAATTTTAATAAATTAAAAAATTCATAAGAAAATCTTTATTTTAGTCACCAATTAAAAATAATATTACAGTGATTAAGGAAAGAATTGACTTAAGCACTTTTTCCATCACACCAATGATTTGCTTTTGTTTAAAATATAAAATAAGAATTTCAGTGAAAAAATATTGCAATTTTATAATTAGAGAAGTTCATATTTATTTACATGGTATATTTAAATTGTAATTGTTGAACGTTTGCTGTTGATTATTTATCGGAAAATTTCAACGTAAACTATTTTAAAAGGGGTTATTATTCATTGTAACAGCAAATGCAATTAAGTTATTCAAATATTGACGATTTTACATGATTGGGAAATTATGTTCTTTCATTATAAAAAAGATTTATTGATGGAAATGTCTACATTATTATTGCCACTAGTCAATGCAGGAATTTAAAATTTGTAAAATTATAGTACAATGTTCTAACTCTAAACTATAATCCTCTTCAGCTTCTACAATGGCGCAGCACTGTTCCCGCAACAGCCTAATTAGATCCTCGTCGTCTCACCAAAGATTTCGAAACATTCTATTGCAATTCTGCGACTTACTAATTTTAAATAAATTCCGAATCATAAATTTATTTATGGTGAAGAAACTTTAATTTACAACATACTAGTGAGTCTGTTGTGGTTCCAAATGATCTCCGACTGTTGCCATTTTATTGTAATTTTATTACTAGTATTCATATATAAATCTGATTAAATTTGGACCAACATGTTTGTGTCGGACGGAAGGCGACCACAGTCCCTACCGTCGTATGCCATTTTAGTACACTTACCACTAAGTTATAACAACCGATCCAGCTATAACCTGGTAACTCTAAAATACGACTTTTTTTTTGTATATAATAATTTTCTTTACATAATTTCTAATGATATAACAATATTTCCCCCAGTATTTTAATCATTATTATTATTTATTCTTCATTTTTCCAATTTCCCTTCCCAAAATATAATTTTACTCTAAAAACTCACAACACGTTTTTTTTTTGTTGTTGTTTATAATTGAATAACTGCATAATTTAATGATTTTTTTGTTTCGTACCATTACCATAACAAAAAAAACAATCAGTTGCATCTCTCACTAAACTGATTATGCAGTCATAAGTTAAAGAAAATTAAAATTAAAAAAAAAAATCCAATTGTTCATTTTGTTTATACTCGCCTGTCTGCAGTCAGATAGAAAATATAGTGTTTTTATTTTTAAAGAAAATTCCGAAACAGAAAAAATAACACTTTGTTAATAAAGAAACACATGAAAAACCTCAAGAAATGGTCATGCATGCATGAATTATTATTTTCTGACTAAAAAAAAACTATATAGAAGATTGAATACTATAGCTACATAGCTATAAGAAACGAACGTGGCAGACAGCATTTTATAAATATAGTATATAAAAGTTAATACAGGTAAAAAATGATGATTATGGACGCAATGGTTTTTATAATTTTTACATAAAAATATTGAAGAAATATAATATTTTTTTTCAAAAAAATATTGATACGGAAAAGAGTAAGGTTTAAGATAGAATTTCTAAACATAATTGAATGGTAGAATTTTTGATTTAAAACTAAACTTGTTTGTGTAGAAAACTTGTGGAGTAAATAAAAATGTCAGTTCATTTAAATTTATTTATTTGGAAAATAAATAAATTCTCAATAATTTCTGTTTTAGACTAGTTTTGTTTAGATTTAAAATTTCTGAAGTGGTACAACTTAAAATTATGACTAGTTTTTTTTTTGTTAATCGGACAATAATTGACGATGTATTTGACTGTCAGTGTTGATAGTGTAAAACTAATAAAATTGCTATTGAAAAATATGGAAAATTCCAATTTTTGTTAGAAATTTTAGTGGTACGCACTTCATGTGGCCGCACGCAAAAAAATATCCCATACATATGAAACTATTGCACAGTAGACAATTTTTTGTATAGCTTCACTGCTACAATTCCGAGAAACATATTAATAGAACTTATAAATTATTATGTATTAATTTCATAAATAATTTCTAAAGAAATTAATTTAATATTTAAATTTAGTTAATTTTTAAATTGCATATTGTTGCAAAATATTAAATTTCATTAATGCAATGATAAAAATCAATATTTATTAAGGGTAAAGTGGGAACGATAGAAACTTGTAATATAATAATTTTATATTTCAATTCAATTAAATTTGACAGGCATTTGTTTTTGAAAATATACACTTTGTAGTTCATATTTAATTTTCGTTTACCTTTATTTAAACAATATTTCTATTTTTAGAATTAATATTCTTATACATATATGTACGTAGATAGAGTAAACAAAAATTGACCGCTTCAATTTACTTCTTCAAAAATTCACCCTTCAATTTAAATTAACTATGAATATTGAACATATTTTTAAATATACATCGTAATTGAAATGACAACCTTAAAGAAATTCAAAAAATTTTATATATTTTTAAAGGTCGAAAAAGTTCCCCTTTAATTAAGGTTAATTTTCTTGTTTTTGCAGGTGGTTCTTTTGGTTCATAAAAAAAAATATTCTGCTTTAGATATTTTAACAAAGAAAATATCTATATTAAACTTTATAAAATAAACATAAACATATGAGAATTCATAAAAAAAATTTTAAGCTTACCA